>OY560208.1:4703032-5977049 GCA_961405105.1 Perizoma affinitatum | reverse complement strand
TTTGAGTACTGCACCCAGTAATAACTATAATACATATGTTCCAAATGCAGAACGAAAAACGGTCAGTGACATTTAAGCGTACCATAGGGATGAGATTTTTTTTCCGGTGACAGGTTTTGTTTTGGTATGAAAGCTGGTGTTTGAAAGATGGTTCTTGGCAGCTTCCATAACTTCAACATTGGGATAACTCAACGGGTCAGTGACCGTTTTTCGCTCTGCATTTGGAATAGGCTATACTTGACATGATAGTTTTTTCTCAGATTGGTGTCCAGAACTCTGACATAGGGATCATAGCTCCATATCGAGATCAAGTGTCACTCCTGCGACGTTCAGTCTCACAATACTCTGTGGAAGTCAGCACCGTGGACCAATTCCAAGGACGAGACAAGTCTGTGATCATTTACTCGTGCACGAAGCGAGATGGAGACGATAGGAAGGTTAAGGTGGGCATCTTTGTTTAACTGACGAGCCACAGTCACAATCTGTGGTTCGATCTGCTGTTCGATCTGTAGCTCGATCTGTTGATCTGTTGTAGGTCTTCTTTAATATTAATAACACTTGGTTCTACGGACATAAAGTATAGTGATTTTGGCAAAAGTTAATGGTTAGGTACATAATCTTAGTTTTTACTATTCTTTATATATTAAAAACTATATAAAGAATATTATTTGTGACATCATTTTGAAAAAAAAAACAAAATACGCATTATCGTTTGCGACTGTATTAAGGTACCTTTCCTCTATAATTGTAATATAATATTTTGTTATGTCATATTCTATCTAATCCTACCACTGAATCTGTTCACCACACTAGACCCTTCACCATCGGCTACCAGCCGTGTCTAGAACGTCACTAACAGATAAACGAAATTATTATTTAAAAAAATATATCTGTAAGATTTGAAAACCCGCCGTGTTTCCACCGTCTGTTACATCGCCTTCAGTGACTTCTGGTGATTAAACATAATAACCAAGACATCCTTTAATACAAACAAAACGCATATGAAACGTATATCTTATGTCGGAGATAAACGGTGACAGACAAACAAACAGACAATCTCTTATGGCAAACGCATAATACGTTGCGGGTAATAAAATATATCTTGTTAACACTTTAAAAAAAAGATTGTACAGAAAAATAAATCGCAAAAACGTGCGTCGGCCGGGAATCGAACCCGGATCAACTGCTTGGAAGGCAACTATGCTGACCATTACACCACCGACGCATCTGTTTTAGTTCTCTAAATTATGGCATTAATGAATTTACTGTATTGAAATTTTATTTCAATCAAAGCCGAGACTCCCCAAACTTTCATCTTCCATTTCCCCCCTTTCAATATAGAGTCCAAAAACCCTGTAACATGTCATTATTTATTTATGATGAGTAGCTACAATTCCATTTTTTTATGTCTTCTAACAAAGCCAAAATTTCATACAAATTTCTTATTAATATAAAAATTCTTGTTTATTAATATAAAAACATAATTCCATACAAACTTTTACCCCCATTTCCCCCTCCCCCTTACAATGTGATAATCCAAAAACCCTGAAAAACGTCACTATTTATTTATGCTCAGTAGCTGTAATTCAAAAGTTTCATATTTCTAACTTTAGTCCCATACAAACGTTAACACAGGGCACATCCCCGCATTTAAATGTGAAAATCCAAAAACTTGAAACACGGCATTATTTATTTAAGATCATTAGTAATTCATTTTCTGTAATTCAAAGTTTTAACTTTAAAGAACAAAGACTTTTATACAAAGTTCCTCCCTCCCATTTCCCCCCCTTAAAGTAGAAATTTCCAAAAATCCTTTCAAGCAAAGCACATGCTTACGTTATAAAATAAAGCTATGCAAATATCAACTTTCTAGACTTTGTAGTTTTGGCAATGCGTTGATAGATCAGTCGGTCAGTAAGGACAAATTATTTTATAAGTTTACATAACTTCCAGTTTATTCACTAAGCTTATAGACCTTATTGCTCGGCTTACCAAAACTTTTCGATGATAATCATTCGCATTTGTGACTTATCCGCATTTGTTTACTTATATTTAAAAAAAAATTGTCATATTGTTCTTTTGCAGTACAGGCTATTTGGAGCTAATGGTCATACTTGTAATTTAAGCACATATAATTGTACAATTTGGAAATAAGGTATTTTGTATTCCCTTTTAGGGGTAGATGATAGGCAGGGACATTGTGCGCCATTTTCGCCTAGTAAACTTATGTTGACATTTGTTTCAGGAAGGAGAGGTCTTGAACGACCAACGTCGCCTCGCTGTGAGTGTGACTCGGGCGAAGCACAAGTTATTAGTGGTCGGAAATTCCCGTGCCTTACAGAAATACGCTCCCATACAAGGCTTGATTGATGCATGCAAAAGTGTTATCTTAGAACCTAGTTTAGTCAGTGCCCTTAGGAATAAATATAAAATGCTTGTATAATGATGAGATCTAGGCCTAGTAGATTGTACCTTGACTTCCTGTCCTGCTTAGGGCTTGGTCGGGCATTTTTGGATATTTCCACTTGAAAAAATGATGTTGTTCACGTTCTTATAACGGTGAAGGGAAATATCCTGAGGAATCCGGTATGCTGTAGAGCCAAAAATTCAAAGACATATCGGTAAATGTTTCAATAATGCGGTGATGGGCTTGCATCGCTGCATTAATTAAACATTACTGAACAGTGATGTCACGGGGAGTGCCAGACTACTATGTGAAATGTGCAAATTATAATGTTTGCCCTTGCCGCTGACTGTCCTCTACTTGGTATCCTCGCGGATCTGCGTCAGTAGTATGTATCTGAGAATGTGGATTATAGTAGTGAGCATGTTTTTTGTTTGTTTTTGTATCATGATTGAAAATAGTTTAAGTCGTAGAATTTAAAATTATGTGCATTATTTTATAGTTCGTATTCAAAGCTGTGTATTTTTGATGCACGTATGTTAGTTATTTTGTTTTTTTTGTAAAGTAAAGAAAAGTATTAGTTGCATTTAAAATTTGTTTTATTTTGCTAGAACGCGACTTTTAATATGTTGGATGTACTGCACATCTGTCAAGCGCAAACGTCAAAGTCCACATGCCCATTTCAAGGTCACTCGCGTCACAATCGTCTATCACAAATATTTATTTTGAGAGTACGCCTCGACCGGTGTGGTATTTAGAACAGTTTTGGCCGATAACAACTTAATTATTTTTATAACAAACTTAGCGTCGTGATGTAATATAGGTCTTGACATTGCGCGCATTTCATCAGTTATGAGTTGGAAATACACCAAAGTAGTACGATTTAATAAGAATTAAATTAATCTAAGATCCACTAGAGTGTGAAAATATCTGTAAGTAGTAATTTATGTGCTATCTTTGATATATGTGAAAGTAACCGTGCATGCCTTGAATTTTAATTTGTAGTTGCAATAGACTAATCATGCAATTATCATAGAAAAAAAAACCAAGTAGGTACCTATGTTTATTCATTGCAACAAAAAGTATTTTTACTGGAATTTAAGCAAAACAAAAGTATAAACAAACATTATTAAGTTGGAAAACTTTAAAAGACAGGAAATAGTTACCTCTTAATTAAGATTTTCCTGCACCTAGTTTTATTTTATTGATCAAACATAATCAACAGCCCTCAATAATCTAACTTACAGCCAATAAGAGATTTGCATTTTATAAAAGAAAAACTTAAGTTTTTTTTTCAAACCTTAGTCTTTATTTCAATCAAAAAGCTTTTTATTTATGTTACAAGCTAAACATTAAAGTTTTATGTTTCATGTTTAAGAGATTTCTTCTTTTACCTTTTAAAACATGTGTTAGAAGAGTTATCTGTTTGTCAATGATGATCTATGTTGACTTAATGACAAAACATGCTTTTGTTTCTTAGAAAAATGGTGAAGGCAGTTGCTGTGATCACCATAAGTGACACTTGCTTCAAAGACAACTCAAAGGACTCATCCGGTCCAGCCATAGCTGACTTCATCAAGGAGCTGTTCCCTGAAGCAAACCTCCACACCATCATCATACCTGATGAAAAAGAAATCATCGAGCGAGAACTGAAATACTTCACCGAGACAAACTTGGACCTAGTTCTGACAACTGGTGGCACTGGACTTAGCAGCAGAGATGTAACTCCCGAAGCTACTAAAGCTGTGATACACAGAGAGGTGCCAGCTATCAGTGTAGCCATAACCCTAGCCAGTCTGAAGAAGACTCCTATGGCTATGCTCTCGAGATCCGTAGCAGGGATAAGAGACAAAACATTGATAATCAACTTTCCTGGCAGCAAGAAAGCGGTTATAGAATGCTTTGAAGTTGTCAAACCGGTTTTAGCTCATGCAATATCACTGATACATAATGAATTGACTGAAGTTAGGTAAGTAACAACTTATTTGTTACCTTGTGATATAGAGACGGTAGGATCTTCTAGAACCTTCTTGGACAAGTATTAGAGCTAAACTCTGTTCATGGAGAAAGACTTAAAGAAAAATATTGAGGATTGCACATCATTGGTCGCCACAAACCAATACTGATGCATAGCATGTCACTGACCATTGTAATTATATTGTCCTGTGAAAAACCATATTTCAGTAAAATGTTTATTGAGCTTTGTAGCAGAACACACATAAAAAATGAGAACTGAAGAAATATATAACTACCCTCTACTTAGCCAATCTTATTAAACAAGAAGGTTAGGCAAGTACCCACACTAAGATACAACAGTAATCATGGTACTGGCCTGTACCAGTCATGGTCATTCACTGAGCAGTAGGTAACCAATTATGTCTCTCCCTACAATTATGCAAGATGGGTCACCATTTATAAGTATTTCTTTGTGACTAGATTATAATAGATGTGTGTGCCCAGCCTTAGTTCAAACTATGGCAATATTAAAAAATAATATGGGATTGGCTACTTTTATTACTACCACATGATAGCGTTTGTTTTTTTCATGTCAGCCTATAGCTTTATTTTTTTATTTATAAGGTCTATCCATGACTCAATGCAGTTTAGTCATGTGTGCCACCACCACAGTGCTGTAGACATCTCAAAAGTAGCACTAAGACCGCGAGAGTCACCTTTCCCAATGCTGGAAATGTCAGATGCATGGAAGATAGTGGACGAGGTAATGCAGCAATGGATCGGGAGCTATGAGATAGTGAATATAGAAGAAGGGCTCGGGAGGGTAGTCGGACAGACTCTGCTGGCGCAGGAACCAATGCCGCCTTTCACAGCGTCGGTCAAGGATGGTAAGATTATTATATCTGGTTTTCACAGATCATAATATAGAGAAAAACTATGGCCTGCGTTCAATAACATGATAACGGGTGGATAGGTCCTAATCAAAGCTTTTCGACACATGTTTTCATAGGAATCTGTCATCATAATTAGAGGTAAGACTTGACGGTTCGTTTATTTTGTTGGTGAACTCAAGGCTAACATATAGATTGAACCACAGAACATATATACGACTGAACTACAAGTCTACTGTTTGTTTGTTTGTTTGCATATTTTTTTTGTTCCGTAGCGCATTAACTAACTTCAGCCTGCTGAGCCTTAAGGCCCAAGACTACCGCCTTTTTGTCTACCGCCGAGAAGACAGAACATATTTTCTCCCTCTCTTTTATTTGACAGAATAGGCGACATAAATAGTTTTTGTCTTCTCTTTCGTACATACGACAGATGCCGGCGTCAATGACCTTTTTTTGGGTGAATGCGCCTGTAGTTTGTTTTCAGAATTCAAAAACGAATTTCCCTAACTAGCGTGTGTTCAGAACACTTGAAACAACAAACTAGTTTTAATGTCCCATTGTAGGTATCTACTTAATAATGTGAATTATTATGTTGGTATCATGGTTATGGTAATTTGTTCCGCCAGACTCATAAATTATGTCCGTACCTACATAAAAGTGTAACTGAAACAGAAATGCCCAACGCACCTTATTAATCCATCTACCTAGACAGTTCAATGTCGCACCAAATAGGTATCAAGCTCAGCATAATGTGTTGTCTCTGTGTGTTTTAATTTTAATAATAACTTTCTTTGTATGTAAATCTAGTTATTTTATATGAGCTCTGTGGATTGAAATATACAGGGTTACAGGAAAAATCGTGCTAGATCCGTTAAGGGCGTGGATGACCCATCATTTCTGACTTATTTCACTATGAAACACTCTACCCTAAACTTAACCCTTTTGAATAATCGACTTTTAATTTTTTTATTGAAAATTGCCGATTTTTAGGCTACTACATTTATTTTTGTTTATTTTGTGTATCTTATTATTATTATTATTGCATTTTTACATGACTGTGTAATAAGATGCTTTAGGACGTCAATCATTAAAATAGTGCATAAGTTAATTGAATAGACCGTAGTAGACAATTGAAAGTAAAGAAATAAAAAAAATATTAGAAAGTTTATTTTTCTCTAAGGGATATCTAAAAAAAATATTATGGCAATTGTTCGGCAGATCTTTTTTAAAATATCTACGTTTTATCAGCTGTCTAACGAGGTATAACAATCTAGGGTTTGTATTACATTTCGTGGAAAAAAAGTAGTTGGGACGCTCCAGGTAGCAGTTCTAACGGTCCCGCGCCTATTGTCTTTCAAGTTAAGACGCACCGTGCGAGCGAGACAAGTGACGATTTATGTAGGTGCAAATGAAAGAAAAAATGTGTAGAGACCGGTTAGGGCTGGGAATACAACAAGGGGTATTGTTTTGGTTGTCAGTCTGCTTTTGTGCTTCATACATAGTAGATGTGATATCGTTTTGCTCTTTTTCACGACTTGGCTGTGATTCTGGACTATTTCTTCTGATTTGTGACTACTGTGCTTGTTAACCGGACTCTGATTTGTACGGAAGTGTTGAAGATGAGGTCCTACACACCTGAGGAATATGCTGATATGCTTATTTGTTACGGATACTGCGATTGTGTGTCTGCGCAAGCTCGCAACGAATACATAACTCGCTACCCCGGTCGTCGAGTGCCGGATGTGGCCGTTTTTGACAGAGTTTATCGAAGACTTCGAGAAACTGGCTCTGTTTTGAGACGAAATACAGACATGGGACGACCACGAATTGACGACGAAGAACAGGACAATGAGATAGTGCAACGCTTTCGAGCGGATCCGACTACTTCCACTAATATTGTTGCCCGTGATCTGGGACTTTCGCAATGGAGAGTGTGGTTTACAGTGCATACTGCTGGCCTATACCCGTACCATTACACGCCGGTAAATGTTATTGAAGAAGGAGACCCCGCGAGAAGATTGGACTTTTGCAGATTTATGCTGAATGCTGATGTAGAAGACCCAGATTTTCTAAGAAATATCTTGTGGACGGATGAGTCCAAATTTGATAAAGATGGCATAACTAACTATCACAACGTCCATTACTGGGCCCCGAAAGAACTAAGGAATCCCAATAAGAAAAGAGTGAAGGGGTCCCAACGAAGATTCAGCGTGAATGTGTGGATGGGCATTATCTCCAATCATTTGATAGGACCTTACTTTTTACCGGATAATCTAAATGGTGAAAGATACGAAAATTTCCTGAGAGCAGACTTGAGTGATTTGCTGGATGATCTGCCACTCAACCTGATCAGGGACATGTGGTTCCAACACGATGGCTGCCCTGCCCATTTCAGGAGAAGTGTCAGAGAATGGCTGGACACAAATTATCCAAACAAATGGATAGGACGAGGTGGGCCGTTGCCATGGCCAGCAAGAAGTCCGGACCTAACCCCCATGGATTTTCATGTGTGGGAGTGCATGAAAAGTCTAGTGTACAGCGAGCCGAATCCAGTTTCGTCTGTGGAAGACTTAAGAGAAAGGATTGTGGATGCAGCAAATAAAATGAGGACCACGTTGACCACTGGAGTAGTGAAGACTGGTCTCCGTAGAAGGATGCGACAATGTATCAGAAATAGAGGCGGCCATGTTGAACATGAACTGTAGAATAAGAAAAAGTTGTGTGAAAACCTTTAATAAATGACATTTCATGCTTACCTATTGTTTTATTTTACTTTTTAGGGCGAAGTATGAATTTTCTTCTCCACTGTCGCCTATGAAACTAATTTTTTTTCAATGCATTTGAATAAAACCCTTGATTATTATACCTCGTTAGATAGCTGATGAAACGTAGATATTTTAAAAAAGATCTGCCGAACAATTGCCATAATATTTTTTTTAGATATCCCTTAGAGAAAAATAAACTTTCTAATATTTTATTTATTTCTTTACTTTCACTTGTCTACTACGGTCTATTCAATTAACTTATGCACTATTTTAATGATTGACGTCCTAAAGCATCTTATTACATATGTAAAAATGCAATAATAATAATAATAAGATACACAAAATAAACAAAAATAAATGTAGTAGCCTAAAAATTGGCAATTTTCAATAAAAAAATTAAAAGTCGAATATCTCGAAAAGGGTTAAGTTTAGGGTAGGGTGTTTCATAGTGAAATAAGTCAGAAATGATGGGTACTCCACGCCCTTAACGGATCTAGCACGATTTTTCCTGTAACCCTGTATACAGGGTGTAATCGTTAAGTGTGCACAGGCGATTATTCCGTAACTATTGCAGATATCAAAAAACTTTAAACTGATATCGAAAGTACTTTACCTAATGAGTAAAATGACATTAATAACTTTTTAAAAATAAAACGAGAAATATCCAAAAAAATTACAATCCATAGGAAGAAATCACAAGGCGTGAGATCCGGGGATCTGGCAGGTCAAGGGGTTGCACTATTATTGGCTATTAAGCCATTATAATTGTTTCGTAAGAAATTCATTACAACATTTGTATTATGTGCAGGTGCTCCATCTTGTTGAAAAATTATCGACCTTCTTTCATCGTCTGGAATTGGTTCTAAGAGACTTGGCATATCGTTTTGTACAAAGGAGAAATATCTCTGTCCATTTAAGGTTCCACTGTAAAAATATGGCCCAATGATCCGATCTCCAAGAATACCACACCACACATTAATTGAGAATCGCACCTGAGCTCTAACTTCAGTAGTTAAGCGAGGATTGTCAATTGACCAATAATGCGAGTTTTTTCTATTGTAAATGCCGCAGTTTGAAACATTACTTTCATCGGTCCATAAAATTGACCTTACATTGACATAATTATTGACTAGCCAATTGCAATAGACCAGCCGACGAGCAGGATCATCATTGTGCAGCGTTTGAGTAGGTTTTATCTTAAATGCTTTGAAGTTGTGTTTTTTTAATAACTTGTGTACATAATTGTGGGACACTGGAAATGATCGGGCCACTGAACGCGTTGATTCTTGTGGATTATCTACTACGTAGTAAATAATATTGTTATCTAAGTCATTATCAAATTCCGGAGCTCTTGTTCTCGAACCTTTTTTTCTGTTAAAAGATCCATAATTTATCAAATTGTTATCCAACTTACGTAAATACGTACCAGAAGGAACTTCTCTATCTGGGTACTCTCTTCTGTAGGCGATAATGGCCGCCCTATTGTTACAATCATGTTTGTAGTACATTTTTAACATGTCCCTCTTTTCTGTATTGGAATATGCCATTTTTCAATCAATAAATGCAACAATCACGATTATTAACGCAAATTGAAAAATACAATAAATTGGCGGGAACGAGAACCCGCGATAAAGAATTTGAATTTAGAACGAACACCAAAGAGTATCTTTCTTTTTGTTTTTATTTAGTATGTTGCTTTTCAGCTAGTTCAAATCAATACAATATTGAAACAAGGTTTATTATAAATTTGAAGTGGTAAGATAATTAATCTACACGTGTATCTACTTGAAATTCATTAATACCTTCATATCGTACATAATTATAAAATGACAAGGGTAAAATGAGTAGGTACTATTCCACTTAAAATAAGGAAACTAAAACCTTTATACTATCTCATACTAAATGTATGGGAGTGATTAATGTATTTTTTTTGGATATTTCTCGTTTTATTTTTAAAAAGTTATTAATGTCATTTTACTCATTAGGTAAAGTACTTTCGATATCAGTTTAAAGTTTTTTGATATCTGCAATAGTTACGGAATAATCGCCTGTGCACACTTAACGATTACACCCTGTATATCTATCTATCTATGTACTTTTCCTGAGATTCACGCCATCTCGACTTTTCAAGGTTTCATTAAAATATTTTAAAAAGTTTAAAACTCGTAGTCTATATAACCAAATTAATAAAATATGTTTGGTTTCTGTCCGTGGTCTTTTCGTCCATACAAATGGTCTCTAAATAGCTTATATTTCATTTCAGACGGCTTGGTATGGAAGAGAGTTTGTTCCATAGTCTGATGATAGAGGAGGCGACGTCTACCCTCCAACTGCAGTACCGAATGAATCAAGCTCTAGCAGACATTGCCAATAAAGTGGCCTACAATGACAGACTTAAATGTGCCAACGAGAAAGTCGCGCAGGCGAAGTTAAAAGTTAATCCACAGGTGAGAAAAAATGATTTCCCTCTGTCCAATCACTCGCTAAATTTAGCAGCGTGCTAAAAGTTGCCAGCCTCTATCCTTTGTTTAGTGTTAGAAAAGGACAGGGCTAGATTCAGCGACTTGCTATGTAAGCGGGTAGTTATGAAACAGAGCGTTAATCTATACTAATAATAAAACTGAAGAGTTTGTTTGTTTGCGCTTAATCTCTGGAACTACCAGTCGTGAGTTGAACAACAACAGGTGAGAAAATCCATATTCATCTAAAGCGTTAGCAGAAATTTATAAAAACAATACAAAGGTTATCTGAAAGAGATCGCTTCGAAGCGAACACCGCCCTTTATACTTTTAAAAGTTTTGTTAAGTTTAAAGTTTAAGTTTTATGTAATTTTCTTGTGAAGTATTTTCATTCATTCATTAATTTATTGATTTAAACAACACGCTCTCGATTATATTCCCCATAATGAACATCCTTAGATACGAAATCAGTGCGTAGATTTTTTAGAGGGCCAAGGAAGGGGAGGTCAGAGGCACGTCCAACTTTACATACGGGACATGCCCTCGTTTTGCAAGTAGTCAGTATTCCACGTGATAGGTCGCAAGCCCATCGCCCTCTTTTTTGTTTAGAAACTAACGCTCTTCGCCGACAAACCCTGGCTTCAAGCAGTCTGTAGCCCAGATCCTGAAAACGCGGTGCTGTTCATAGACATGGCCTCTGCAACGGTACCTAATACCGTGGGTAAGAAGTCATTGGCCAATGAAGAGGAGGTCTTTGTGGTACTGGCATTGGTTGAAGCTTTGAAGGAGGTAAGCTGAACATTCAATAAATAAATAAATAATGCTGGACATTTTCATACAGCATCATCTAGCCCCAAAGCAAGCAGAGCTTGTGTTATGGGAACTACATGACTGATATACTAATATACATTTTTTTTTGTAAATACATACATATTATACTTAGAAAACACCCAGATCCCGAGACAAATATTTGCAGATGCAAACATAAACATTCAACATGTTTATAGAAAAATAAACATTCAACATGTTTAATTAACTATTACAATAGTTTCTTTGCAATCGGTAAAGCTGTTTTGTTAAAAACGGAAGGCAAACAAACAAAACAATCTCTTATGTAGGTACCCCAAACATGTACGGTCTCCTTGCATTGCGGCAAAAAATGTGGAAAACTACTAAAAAGTCAAAGTCAAAATCCATTTATTCATTAAAATCACAAGGATCACTTTGAAACGTCGGTTTTATCTAATGCCTGTTCATCCGCGACCAAGCCAGGAAAGAAAGGCAAGAAAACAAGGCTGGTTATTCTTTTTAATGATCCTTTCACAAAACAATAGGTACCTACATTTTTTATCGAGTTTGAGTACTGCACCCAGTAATAACTATAATACATATGTTCCAAATGCAGAACGAAAAACGGTCAGTGACATTTAAGCGTACCATAGGGATGAGATTTTTTTTCCGGTGACAGGTTTTGTTTTGGTATGAAAGCTGGTGTTTGAAAGATGGTTCTTGGCAGCTTCCATAACTTCAACATTGGGATAACTCAACGGGTCAGTGACCGTTTTTCGCTCTGCATTTGGAATAGGCTATACTTGACATGATAGTTTTTTCTCAGATTGGTGTCCAGAACTCTGACATAGGGATCATAGCTCCATATCGAGATCAAGTGTCACTCCTGCGACGTTCAGTCTCACAATACTCTGTGGAAGTCAGCACCGTGGACCAATTCCAAGGACGAGACAAGTCTGTGATCATTTACTCGTGCACGAAGCGAGATGGAGACGATAGGAAGGTTAAGGTGGGCATCTTTGTTTAACTGACGAGCCACAGTCACAATCTGTGGTTCGATCTGCTGTTCGATCTGTAGCTCGATCTGTTGATCTGTTGTAGGTCTTCTTTAATATTAATAACACTTGGTTCTACGGACATAAAGTATAGTGATTTTGGCAAAAGTTAATGGTTAGGTACATAATCTTAGTTTTTACTATTCTTTATATATTAAAAACTATATAAAGAATATTATTTGTGACATCATTTTGAAAAAAAAAACAAAATACGCATTATCGTTTGCGACTGTATTAAGGTACCTTTCCTCTATAATTGTAATATAATATTTTGTTATGTCATATTCTATCTAATCCTACCACTGAATCTGTTCACCACACTAGACCCTTCACCATCGGCTACCAGCCGTGTCTAGAACGTCACTAACAGATAAACGAAATTATTATTTAAAAAAATATATCTGTAAGATTTGAAAACCCGCCGTGTTTCCACCGTCTGTTACATCGCCTTCAGTGACTTCTGGTGATTAAACATAATAACCAAGACATCCTTTAATACAAACAAAACGCATATGAAACGTATATCTTATGTCGGAGATAAACGGTGACAGACAAACAAACAGACAATCTCTTATGGCAAACGCATAATACGTTGCGGGTAATAAAATATATCTTGTTAACACTTTAAAAAAAAGATTGTACAGAAAAATAAATCGCAAAAACGTGCGTCGGCCGGGAATCGAACCCGGATCAACTGCTTGGAAGGCAACTATGCTGACCATTACACCACCGACGCATCTGTTTTAGTTCTCTAAATTATGGCATTAATGAATTTACTGTATTGAAATTTTATTTCAATCAAAGCCGAGACTCCCCAAACTTTCATCTTCCATTTCCCCCCTTTCAATATAGAGTCCAAAAACCCTGTAACATGTCATTATTTATTTATGATGAGTAGCTACAATTCCATTTTTTTATGTCTTCTAACAAAGCCAAAATTTCATACAAATTTCTTATTAATATAAAAATTCTTGTTTATTAATATAAAAACATAATTCCATACAAACTTTTACCCCCATTTCCCCCTCCCCCTTACAATGTGATAATCCAAAAACCCTGAAAAACGTCACTATTTATTTATGCTCAGTAGCTGTAATTCAAAAGTTTCATATTTCTAACTTTAGTCCCATACAAACGTTAACACAGGGCACATCCCCGCATTTAAATGTGAAAATCCAAAAACTTGAAACACGGCATTATTTATTTAAGATCATTAGTAATTCATTTTCTGTAATTCAAAGTTTTAACTTTAAAGAACAAAGACTTTTATACAAAGTTCCTCCCTCCCATTTCCCCCCCTTAAAGTAGAAATTTCCAAAAATCCTTTCAAGCAAAGCACATGCTTACGTTATAAAATAAAGCTATGCAAATATCAACTTTCTAGACTTTGTAGTTTTGGCAATGCGTTGATAGATCAGTCGGTCAGTAAGGACAAATTATTTTATAAGTTTACATAACTTCCAGTTTATTCACTAAGCTTATAGACCTTATTGCTCGGCTTACCAAAACTTTTCGATGATAATCATTCGCATTTGTGACTTATCCGCATTTGTTTACTTATATTTAAAAAAAAATTGTCATATTGTTCTTTTGCAGTACAGGCTATTTGGAGCTAATGGTCATACTTGTAATTTAAGCACATATAATTGTACAATTTGGAAATAAGGTATTTTGTATTCCCTTTTAGGGGTAGATGATAGGCAGGGACATTGTGCGCCATTTTCGCCTAGTAAACTTATGTTGACATTTGTTTCAGGAAGGAGAGGTCTTGAACGACCAACGTCGCCTCGCTGTGAGTGTGACTCGGGCGAAGCACAAGTTATTAGTGGTCGGAAATTCCCGTGCCTTACAGAAATACGCTCCCATACAAGGCTTGATTGATGCATGCAAAAGTGTTATCTTAGAACCTAGTTTAGTCAGTGCCCTTAGGAATAAATATAAAATGCTTGTATAATGATGAGATCTAGGCCTAGTAGATTGTACCTTGACTTCCTGTCCTGCTTAGGGCTTGGTCGGGCATTTTTGGATATTTCCACTTGAAAAAATGATGTTGTTCACGTTCTTATAACGGTGAAGGGAAATATCCTGAGGAATCCGGTATGCTGTAGAGCCAAAAATTCAAAGACATATCGGTAAATGTTTCAATAATGCGGTGATGGGCTTGCATCGCTGCATTAATTAAACATTACTGAACAGTGATGTCACGGGGAGTGCCAGACTACTATGTGAAATGTGCAAATTATAATGTTTGCCCTTGCCGCTGACTGTCCTCTACTTGGTATCCTCGCGGATCTGCGTCAGTAGTATGTATCTGAGAATGTGGATTATAGTAGTGAGCATGTTTTTTGTTTGTTTTTGTATCATGATTGAAAATAGTTTAAGTCGTAGAATTTAAAATTATGTGCATTATTTTATAGTTCGTATTCAAAGCTGTGTATTTTTGATGCACGTATGTTAGTTATTTTGTTTTTTTTGTAAAGTAAAGAAAAGTATTAGTTGCATTTAAAATTTGTTTTATTTTGCTAGAACGCGACTTTTAATATGTTGGATGTACTGCACATCTGTCAAGCGCAAACGTCAAAGTCCACATGCCCATTTCAAGGTCACTCGCGTCACAATCGTCTATCACAAATATTTATTTTGAGAGTACGCCTCGACCGGTGTGGTATTTAGAACAGTTTTGGCCGATAACAACTTAATTATTTTTATAACAAACTTAGCGTCGTGATGTAATATAGGTCTTGACATTGCGCGCATTTCATCAGTTATGAGTTGGAAATACACCAAAGTAGTACGATTTAATAAGAATTAAATTAATCTAAGATCCACTAGAGTGTGAAAATATCTGTAAGTAGTAATTTATGTGCTATCTTTGATATATGTGAAAGTAACCGTGCATGCCTTGAATTTTAATTTGTAGTTGCAATAGACTAATCATGCAATTATCATAGAAAAAAAAACCAAGTAGGTACCTATGTTTATTCATTGCAACAAAAAGTATTTTTACTGGAATTTAAGCAAAACAAAAGTATAAACAAACATTATTAAGTTGGAAAACTTTAAAAGACAGGAAATAGTTACCTCTTAATTAAGATTTTCCTGCACCTAGTTTTATTTTATTGATCAAACATAATCAACAGCCCTCAATAATCTAACTTACAGCCAATAAGAGATTTGCATTTTATAAAAGAAAAACTTAAGTTTTTTTTTCAAACCTTAGTCTTTATTTCAATCAAAAAGCTTTTTATTTATGTTACAAGCTAAACATTAAAGTTTTATGTTTCATGTTTAAGAGATTTCTTCTTTTACCTTTTAAAACATGTGTTAGAAGAGTTATCTGTTTGTCAATGATGATCTATGTTGACTTAATGACAAAACATGCTTTTGTTTCTTAGAAAAATGGTGAAGGCAGTTGCTGTGATCACCATAAGTGACACTTGCTTCAAAGACAACTCAAAGGACTCATCCGGTCCAGCCATAGCTGACTTCATCAAGGAGCTGTTCCCTGAAGCAAACCTCCACACCATCATCATACCTGATGAAAAAGAAATCATCGAGCGAGAACTGAAATACTTCACCGAGACAAACTTGGACCTAGTTCTGACAACTGGTGGCACTGGACTTAGCAGCAGAGATGTAACTCCCGAAGCTACTAAAGCTGTGATACACAGAGAGGTGCCAGCTATCAGTGTAGCCATAACCCTAGCCAGTCTGAAGAAGACTCCTATGGCTATGCTCTCGAGATCCGTAGCAGGGATAAGAGACAAAACATTGATAATCAACTTTCCTGGCAGCAAGAAAGCGGTTATAGAATGCTTTGAAGTTGTCAAACCGGTTTTAGCTCATGCAATATCACTGATACATAATGAATTGACTGAAGTTAGGTAAGTAACAACTTATTTGTTACCTTGTGATATAGAGACGGTAGGATCTTCTAGAACCTTCTTGGACAAGTATTAGAGCTAAACTCTGTTCATGGAGAAAGACTTAAAGAAAAATATTGAGGATTGCACATCATTGGTCGCCACAAACCAATACTGATGCATAGCATGTCACTGACCATTGTAATTATATTGTCCTGTGAAAAACCATATTTCAGTAAAATGTTTATTGAGCTTTGTAGCAGAACACACATAAAAAATGAGAACTGAAGAAATATATAACTACCCTCTACTTAGCCAATCTTATTAAACAAGAAGGTTAGGCAAGTACCCACACTAAGATACAACAGTAATCATGGTACTGGCCTGTACCAGTCATGGTCATTCACTGAGCAGTAGGTAACCAATTATGTCTCTCCCTACAATTATGCAAGATGGGTCACCATTTATAAGTATTTCTTTGTGACTAGATTATAATAGATGTGTGTGCCCAGCCTTAGTTCAAACTATGGCAATATTAAAAAATAATATGGGATTGGCTACTTTTATTACTACCACATGATAGCGTTTGTTTTTTTCATGTCAGCCTATAGCTTTATTTTTTTATTTATAAGGTCTATCCATGACTCAATGCAGTTTAGTCATGTGTGCCACCACCACAGTGCTGTAGACATCTCAAAAGTAGCACTAAGACCGCGAGAGTCACCTTTCCCAATGCTGGAAATGTCAGATGCATGGAAGATAGTGGACGAGGTAATGCAGCAATGGATCGGGAGCTATGAGATAGTGAATATAGAAGAAGGGCTCGGGAGGGTAGTCGGACAGACTCTGCTGGCGCAGGAACCAATGCCGCCTTTCACAGCGTCGGTCAAGGATGGTAAGATTATTATATCTGGTTTTCACAGATCATAATATAGAGAAAAACTATGGCCTGCGTTCAATAACATGATAACGGGTGGATAGGTCCTAATCAAAGCTTTTCGACACATGTTTTCATAGGAATCTGTCATCATAATTAGAGGTAAGACTTGACGGTTCGTTTATTTTGTTGGTGAACTCAAGGCTAACATATAGATTGAACCACAGAACATATATACGACTGAACTACAAGTCTACTGTTTGTTTGTTTGTTTGCATATTTTTTTTGTTCCGTAGCGCATTAACTAACTTCAGCCTGCTGAGCCTTAAGGCCCAAGACTACCGCCTTTTTGTCTACCGCCGAGAAGACAGAACATATTTTCTCCCTCTCTTTTATTTGACAGAATAGGCGACATAAATAGTTTTTGTCTTCTCTTTCGTACATACGACAGATGCCGGCGTCAATGACCTTTTTTTGGGTGAATGCGCCTGTAGTTTGTTTTCAGAATTCAAAAACGAATTTCCCTAACTAGCGTGTGTTCAGAACACTTGAAACAACAAACTAGTTTTAATGTCCCATTGTAGGTATCTACTTAATAATGTGAATTATTATGTTGGTATCATGGTTATGGTAATTTGTTCCGCCAGACTCATAAATTATGTCCGTACCTACATAAAAGTGTAACTGAAACAGAAATGCCCAACGCACCTTATTAATCCATCTACCTAGACAGTTCAATGTCGCACCAAATAGGTATCAAGCTCAGCATAATGTGTTGTCTCTGTGTGTTTTAATTTTAATAATAACTTTCTTTGTATGTAAATCTAGTTATTTTATATGAGCTCTGTGGATTGAAATATACAGGGTTACAGGAAAAATCGTGCTAGATCCGTTAAGGGCGTGGATGACCCATCATTTCTGACTTATTTCACTATGAAACACTCTACCCTAAACTTAACCCTTTTGAATAATCGACTTTTAATTTTTTTATTGAAAATTGCCGATTTTTAGGCTACTACATTTATTTTTGTTTATTTTGTGTATCTTATTATTATTATTATTGCATTTTTACATGACTGTGTAATAAGATGCTTTAGGACGTCAATCATTAAAATAGTGCATAAGTTAATTGAATAGACCGTAGTAGACAATTGAAAGTAAAGAAATAAAAAAAATATTAGAAAGTTTATTTTTCTCTAAGGGATATCTAAAAAAAATATTATGGCAATTGTTCGGCAGATCTTTTTTAAAATATCTACGTTTTATCAGCTGTCTAACGAGGTATAACAATCTAGGGTTTGTATTACATTTCGTGGAAAAAAAGTAGTTGGGACGCTCCAGGTAGCAGTTCTAACGGTCCCGCGCCTATTGTCTTTCAAGTTAAGACGCACCGTGCGAGCGAGACAAGTGACGATTTATGTAGGTGCAAATGAAAGAAAAAATGTGTAGAGACCGGTTAGGGCTGGGAATACAACAAGGGGTATTGTTTTGGTTGTCAGTCTGCTTTTGTGCTTCATACATAGTAGATGTGATATCGTTTTGCTCTTTTTCACGACTTGGCTGTGATTCTGGACTATTTCTTCTGATTTGTGACTACTGTGCTTGTTAACCGGACTCTGATTTGTACGGAAGTGTTGAAGATGAGGTCCTACACACCTGAGGAATATGCTGATATGCTTATTTGTTACGGATACTGCGATTGTGTGTCTGCGCAAGCTCGCAACGAATACATAACTCGCTACCCCGGTCGTCGAGTGCCGGATGTGGCCGTTTTTGACAGAGTTTATCGAAGACTTCGAGAAACTGGCTCTGTTTTGAGACGAAATACAGACATGGGACGACCACGAATTGACGACGAAGAACAGGACAATGAGATAGTGCAACGCTTTCGAGCGGATCCGACTACTTCCACTAATATTGTTGCCCGTGATCTGGGACTTTCGCAATGGAGAGTGTGGTTTACAGTGCATACTGCTGGCCTATACCCGTACCATTACACGCCGGTAAATGTTATTGAAGAAGGAGACCCCGCGAGAAGATTGGACTTTTGCAGATTTATGCTGAATGCTGATGTAGAAGACCCAGATTTTCTAAGAAATATCTTGTGGACGGATGAGTCCAAATTTGATAAAGATGGCATAACTAACTATCACAACGTCCATTACTGGGCCCCGAAAGAACTAAGGAATCCCAATAAGAAAAGAGTGAAGGGGTCCCAACGAAGATTCAGCGTGAATGTGTGGATGGGCATTATCTCCAATCATTTGATAGGACCTTACTTTTTACCGGATAATCTAAATGGTGAAAGATACGAAAATTTCCTGAGAGCAGACTTGAGTGATTTGCTGGATGATCTGCCACTCAACCTGATCAGGGACATGTGGTTCCAACACGATGGCTGCCCTGCCCATTTCAGGAGAAGTGTCAGAGAATGGCTGGACACAAATTATCCAAACAAATGGATAGGACGAGGTGGGCCGTTGCCATGGCCAGCAAGAAGTCCGGACCTAACCCCCATGGATTTTCATGTGTGGGAGTGCATGAAAAGTCTAGTGTACAGCGAGCCGAATCCAGTTTCGTCTGTGGAAGACTTAAGAGAAAGGATTGTGGATGCAGCAAATAAAATGAGGACCACGTTGACCACTGGAGTAGTGAAGACTGGTCTCCGTAGAAGGATGCGACAATGTATCAGAAATAGAGGCGGCCATGTTGAACATGAACTGTAGAATAAGAAAAAGTTGTGTGAAAACCTTTAATAAATGACATTTCATGCTTACCTATTGTTTTATTTTACTTTTTAGGGCGAAGTATGAATTTTCTTCTCCACTGTCGCCTATGAAACTAATTTTTTTTCAATGCATTTGAATAAAACCCTTGATTATTATACCTCGTTAGATAGCTGATGAAACGTAGATATTTTAAAAAAGATCTGCCGAACAATTGCCATAATATTTTTTTTAGATATCCCTTAGAGAAAAATAAACTTTCTAATATTTTATTTATTTCTTTACTTTCACTTGTCTACTACGGTCTATTCAATTAACTTATGCACTATTTTAATGATTGACGTCCTAAAGCATCTTATTACATATGTAAAAATGCAATAATAATAATAATAAGATACACAAAATAAACAAAAATAAATGTAGTAGCCTAAAAATTGGCAATTTTCAATAAAAAAATTAAAAGTCGAATATCTCGAAAAGGGTTAAGTTTAGGGTAGGGTGTTTCATAGTGAAATAAGTCAGAAATGATGGGTACTCCACGCCCTTAACGGATCTAGCACGATTTTTCCTGTAACCCTGTATACAGGGTGTAATCGTTAAGTGTGCACAGGCGATTATTCCGTAACTATTGCAGATATCAAAAAACTTTAAACTGATATCGAAAGTACTTTACCTAATGAGTAAAATGACATTAATAACTTTTTAAAAATAAAACGAGAAATATCCAAAAAAATTACAATCCATAGGAAGAAATCACAAGGCGTGAGATCCGGGGATCTGGCAGGTCAAGGGGTTGCACTATTATTGGCTATTAAGCCATTATAATTGTTTCGTAAGAAATTCATTACAACATTTGTATTATGTGCAGGTGCTCCATCTTGTTGAAAAATTATCGACCTTCTTTCATCGTCTGGAATTGGTTCTAAGAGACTTGGCATATCGTTTTGTACAAAGGAGAAATATCTCTGTCCATTTAAGGTTCCACTGTAAAAATATGGCCCAATGATCCGATCTCCAAGAATACCACACCACACATTAATTGAGAATCGCACCTGAGCTCTAACTTCAGTAGTTAAGCGAGGATTGTCAATTGACCAATAATGCGAGTTTTTTCTATTGTAAATGCCGCAGTTTGAAACATTACTTTCATCGGTCCATAAAATTGACCTTACATTGACATAATTATTGACTAGCCAATTGCAATAGACCAGCCGACGAGCAGGATCATCATTGTGCAGCGTTTGAGTAGGTTTTATCTTAAATGCTTTGAAGTTGTGTTTTTTTAATAACTTGTGTACATAATTGTGGGACACTGGAAATGATCGGGCCACTGAACGCGTTGATTCTTGTGGATTATCTACTACGTAGTAAATAATATTGTTATCTAAGTCATTATCAAATTCCGGAGCTCTTGTTCTCGAACCTTTTTTTCTGTTAAAAGATCCATAATTTATCAAATTGTTATCCAACTTACGTAAATACGTACCAGAAGGAACTTCTCTATCTGGGTACTCTCTTCTGTAGGCGATAATGGCCGCCCTATTGTTACAATCATGTTTGTAGAACATTTTTAACATGTCCCTCTTTTCTGTATTAGAATATGCCATTTTTCAATCAATAAATGCAACAATCACGATTATTAACGCAAATTGAAAAATACAATAAATTGGCGGGAACGAGAACCCGCGATAAAGAATTTGAATTTAGAACGAACACCAAAGAGTATCTTTCTTTTTGTTTTTATTTAGTATGTTGCTTTTCAGCTAGTTCAAATCAATACAATATTGAAACAAGGTTTATTATAAATTTGAAGTGGTAAGATAATTAATCTACACGTGTATCTACTTGAAATTCATTAATACCTTCATATCGTACATAATTATAAAATGACAAGGGTAAAATGAGTAGGTACTATTCCACTTAAAATAAGGAAACTAAAACCTTTCTACTATCTCATACTAAATGTATGGGAGTGATTAATGTATTTTTTTTGGATATTTCTCGTTTTATTTTTAAAAAGTTATTAATGTCATTTTACTCATTAGGTAAAGTACTTTCGATATCAGTTTAAAGTTTTTTGATATCTGCAATAGTTACGGAATAATCGCCTGTGCACACTTAACGATTACACCCTGTATATATTTTTTAATCCTACTATGGATTTATAGAAAATACTTTATTGCACACCAAATAAGCTTAAATAAATATAACAAACTTGTACAATTAGTCTTATCGCTAATTAGTACTTATATGCTAAAAAAAAACAATAAAATCAATAATAACAATCCCTTATTACCTTTTATATGCATCTATCAATTAGTGTTTTCCGAGGAGGTGAAGGTAAACTAAAATTTTAACCCACATGGAGCTGGTATAGGTGTTTGGGGTACTTACCTGAAACAGTTAAATATGTTTCCTCGTAAGAAACTGTTAGTTACTCATCTTACAGGACTAACTATTTAACTCGTAGTTGAAGTGAAAAGTGAGTTTGCGACTTGGGACGAAAGCTATTTTCTAAAGAGCGGATACCTTGAATCTCTCTTTCCGCTCATGAAGACGGGTATCTAATGGAATCATGATACTAGGACTCTACTAGGAGCCCGTATTATGCGTTGGCCATGAGGTTGTTTATTGAAAAACGGGTTTTTGCAACCGATTTGTATGACTATATCTATCTAATAAGTATATAGATCTTGTCGCCGCGGCGCCGATAAGTTACAAGGGGGCACGCGGGCGCTGCAATAGACGATGGGAAACACATTTAAAAAAAATATTTGTGCTTCTACACTGTCTACACTAATTTTATAAAGAGGTAAAGGATGTAAGTATGGATGTAGGAGGTAATCTCCGAAACTAAGTAGGAATAGAATAAAGTTCATTAATTCGATCTCGGTGGCGCGACGAGCGAGGTGCGGGTTCGATTCCCGCTACAGGACAAATGTTTGCATGTTCTGCAGATATTTCGGGGTCTGGGTGTTGTTGTACCACCGTACGCGTAGTTCCTGATACCCACAATACAAGGCATCCTAGTGTGTGGTCAGGACTATGTGTCTTTTGGGTGGTAATTTATTAATATTCATATATTCATTCGAAACTACGATCATTTCAATTGTACAATACTATCACCTACAGGATACGCGTGTCTAAGTAGGGATGGCGCTGGGGTACGTCTCGTGAGATCAGCTCTAACAGCGGGCGAAGCGCCAACTGCGCCTTTGAACATGGGGGAATGCGCCCGCATCAACACAGGCGCGGCGTTGCCGGCGGGCGCCGATTGTGTCGTTCAGGTACTTTAAACTATAGTATACTAGCTTCTGCCCACGGCTTCGCCCGCGTGGTTCCCGGATAAAAGTAGCCTGTGTGTTATTCTGATGTATAAGCTATATTACTGTAAAGTTCATCAATAACCGTTCAGTAGTTTTAACAAATATCCATCCTCACAAACTTTGATGTTTTTTTTCGCTATGCAATTGGAACAGATTATATTAGATATCAACATTCTGAACACGTTGTGATCTTATTTAAGTCAATAGTTCGAAGTGAAATTATACAACAGCATTTAAAGAAATATTTTTTTTTTTCCAACCAGATGTTTTGCTACTAGGGCATTATACTTGTAGAACGATTTGTATAGGTACTAAAACATTTCACGATCTTGCCGTTTTTCTACATGGGTATTCTGTTATGGACGCGATAAACTCTTTAATGTGCATAACAACATTATACAAAACATAATAAAACAACAAAAACAAAATCAATGCACAATGGGCGGTCTTATCGTTGAACGCGATTTCTTCTAGACGACCTTTTTGTGGAGTTTATCTTCTATGCATAACATTTAGATATGCAAAAAAAAAATTTGAATGAGTCAAAGTTAAAGTCAAAAGGTTTTTATTCATTGAAATCACAAAGATCATATAGAAACGTCAACTTAAAAACTAGGTGAATTAAAAATTTTAAAGTGAATTTACGCCGATTCCTCGCGCGCGACCAAGCCTAGAAGAATCAGGCAACAAACTCTGCTTCCATATAATAAACCTAAAATGTGTTCTATATTTTGTTAAATAAATTTGCTGTAATAAAATACTTTTATATTTATTTTGGTCGAGTAAGATTTGGCTGTGCAAGTTGCCGTATTTGACTAATTAGTAAATAGTAACCAACGTCGCATGACATTCAAAACGTGGTCGATTTCAACAATTTCAGACGTCGGTTTTGATGTTTTATAATTTCCACAAGGAAATCATTAGCGGTGATAATGAATAGCGTAAAGATGATTCTTACAGTCTTTGTAAGATAAAAGTTAATCAGTTGTTTATCAGCGCGTCTATTTTGGTCACCATAATATTTATGTCGCAGTTATGTTGCTACGGTAGAGATACGTCATAAATACATAATATGTATGATTTATTTATGATTTTCTAGCAACATTGTTTAGTACAATCTTGATTTTACTCCGACATTAGTATCCGACATTTAAAACATTAATACTAGCTGAGAGAAGCGTGCTGCCGGCGAGTGCCAGAACCGAAGAAAACGTAACAGAACTGTGATGGTAATGCCAATTCCACTACGCATTGTCTTCCCAAGCCACCAATGCATTGCATCTTTCTTTACCGTACAATTTGCATTTATGCTATTTTGGATTTACGTATGTTGATAGTCATATTTTAAAATGAAAATAATGCAAATTTCCACTGTTTTTTTTTGCTGAAGTTTCGACGCAAATTTATTTAACTGTATTTTTTTATGCATTTATGCGTATTTTAATGCTCAAATGAACATTAAAATACGACTCAATGATACCATTTGTATTTCATAGATTATGCTGAGACGTTTCAAACCGAATTCAGAAACTCTTTATAAGAAATGAGAATACGGCAAATTTTTGCTGTTTTTTCGAATTTACAGAAGTTTTGAAGCTAATTTAAACAATTTTCATCGTGAACAAGGAAAATATTATTAACCACATCTGTTTTTCATCGATTTTGCCGTTTCGAAGCTTAATAGAAGCTCTTAATCACTAGCACTGACCGCGACCTGCTTTTTATCCTACTTTTTTGTTGCAAGGTGGAAGACACAAAGTTGATAAAAGCGACGGATGATGAGTCGACAGAGCTGGAGGTGGAAATCCTCGTGCCTCCGAAGCCAGAGCAAGACGTTAGACCGGTCGGCTTCGACATACCCATGGGAGCCAAACTTGTTGAAAAAGGTTAGCTTTTATTTAATTTGCGAACTAGTATGAGATAGATATACAACCGAAGGACTATTTCGTTTGTATGTATATAAGTAGGTAAGTTTGTATGGTGTTCAAATCTTTAGACGATTTGTTTCAGTAGCCCGATTGAGTTGAAATATAGAATTTTGTTAAATTTTCGATGACATTGTAGTATTATGGTGACCTGTGAGTAAGTGAAAACGGAATTCTACTATTGTATCGTCTTATGTAATGCCTTACATATATTATAATACTATGCTAGGAATAGAAAGAAAAAATAAACCTAGGTAGTAAAATTTTACAAGCGCGTCTTTCGCTACCAAGGACTTCAGGCCCTTTGAATCCCAGTTTACGCTCATGGCTCTAATAGAATCTCTCTAATTTATGGATTCTATTAAAATAAAATAAATAAATAACGCTAGACATTTTTCACACAGCATCATCTAGCGCCAAACTAAGCAGAGCTTGTATTATGGAACTACATGACTGATTTATTACTTATAAACCTCTTTTTGTAAATACATACATATTATACATAGAAAACACCCAGACGCGAGGCAAACATTTATCTCGCGGCGGGAATTGAACCCGCATCCTTCTGCGTCTTAGCCGGGCCTTCGCCCACTGCGCCACAGAGGTCGTCTATTATAGAATCAGTGACCTCACTCTGGATACAATATTATCGTTGAAGAGCTGTACTTGCCGTGTAGCCCTCTTGCTTATTGAAACCAGCTTGATACAGCTCCACGGATTTATTGTCGAGTTTGTTAAATAGCCTCGTTTATAACGTAAAGTATACAGCAGTTGCACGTTTTTGCGTGTCCCAAAAAGCAATGTGAACGGAAGTGACCGAGCGGGAGTAATCGGAAGTAGCCCGAGCCGCTCGGCAGAGTTGGCAACCTTACGAATGTTGCCAGTGGCATTCGGATACGCCACGGTACTACTTTGGCCTCTTTTACACAATATAAGTACTATTGTATCTTGCAGGTGATTTGCTCGACGCAGCAATAGTTGGTGTATTAGCTGGTGCTGGCTACCAGAACGTGACTGTGAAATCCTGCCCTAAGGTAATCTACGCGACGTTAGGCTATGCGACTTGCCTTTAATGGTGATACGGTAATCTGCGCTAGGCGATACGCTTAGTGTAGTGTATCGTAATGTGAACATGGACTTTTCTTAATCTGAAGATGAAATGAGGGTAGTTGCGTCTTTGTTTCTCGACGGAAGTTTCTCCAGCTACCGTCTAGAAACAAAGATGCAACTTATTATCATTAATTTCATCTTCAGAAAAATGAAATAAAAAAATAATATAATACCTACATATATGACGGAGAGGAAGTGGTTTAGGTTGAATCCGTGTCCAATCCCACTTCTGATGACGGAGCGGAAGCTCCAAGGTGGTCTTTAAAAAGTGTGACGTCAGCAATGCAAACGTCACTTTATGTGATGATTCGTTAAGTAACTCGTGGTTCTGCGCCGATGACTCGTTGCAGAAGCAGAATAACGATTTGGCGCCGATATATAAATATATATGTATAATAGACTCCAGTCAATCCGTGGTGGTCACGGGTTGACTGACAACAATGCCGAACGATGGGAAATTTATAAAAAAGGTTAACGATATAAAGATCCGTATATAACTTATAGGTACCTATAAGTTATATACGGATCTTTATCTCGTAGCCTAGACTAGCGGCTTAAGTACCTACTTAAGCCGCTCATAGGCGCCTATAGCTTGGTGTCTGTCGAGAAAAACCGAGCACATCAGACAGCCCATTCGGTCGCTTTTCTACACGGTCGGCGATTGCTGGTACCTACTAGTTTTTTAAAAACGTCGTTTCTATTTTATTCACTATTATAGGTAGCGCTATTGTCCACCGGAAATGAACTCCAAGAGCCATCAGAAGTGAAGCTGCGACCAGCGCATATCAGAGATTCCAATAGGACGATGCTAAAGGCTCTTCTAAGGTAACAAACATTTTCTTGTACACAAGCTTGTTTATTTGTTTTCTTCATCTTAGTCTGATCAGAGAGATATCGATTGCGCCCTTCAAACATTTATTAAAGTAATTAATAAATGAATTAAAATACTTTATTATAAGTACACCATAAATTAACAAAAAAAAAACAAAAACTGAATATAACTAAAAGTACAATGGGTCTTACCGCTAAAAAGCGATCTCTTCCGTATTCTTAAAATATAGCGAAACCGTGTTTATAAATAAAATTATCAAATCGCAACATTTATTTATTTCATGTGGCTATTTATTATTATTCCAACCATCATAATGGCGTCGATTCTTTAATACACTAACTGAACTTTACTTAAACGATCGCTATTTTAGACAGATAGTACGCGCTAGAAAGATATGGCAAGAATTTTAATATCTTTATTGATTGTAATCACCATAACGTCTAACACTCGCAAAACCCTAAAACTAACCGGCGTGCACTAAAACCAAAAATTCGAAGGCATGTGCCATATCACTTAGTGTTTCAATGAGCGGCGAGGGTCTTGCAACCTGTCACGTGGAATGCCAACGACTTGCAAAATGCGGGCACGTGCCAATAATGCTGGTAATTTTCCACACAGAATAATCTAGCCCCAAAGTAAGCAGAGCTTGTGTTATGGGAAATATATGACTGTTTTTTTTTTGTAAATACTCACATATTATACATAGAATACAGCCAGATGCGAGATAAAAATATGCAGATCATACAAAAATTTGTCCCGCGGCGGGAATCGAACCCGCAACCTTCTGCGTCTCAGGCTTGCCTTCGCCCACTGTGCCGCAGAGGTCGCCGCAATGTTTGGACGTGCGACTTTATGACATTATTAATTGGTTACAGAGAATATGGCTACGATAGTATTGACTGCGGCATCGCGAGGGACTCTCCTTCTGAACTAGTAGCGGGCATTTCCTCTGCTCTGGCCCGCGCGGACATCCTCGTGTGCACTGGAGGGGTTTCGATGGGCGAAAGGGATCTATTAAAACCAGTGCTGCAGAAGGTATTCATAATAATTTTTAGAAAGTTTCAGAAACTCCGACGTGTTTTTCTAACAACAATAGCACCGACAAGGTTCTTTGATAGGTTTCATCGCCACACGTCACTAGATGGCGTAACAATATATAATGGAAAACACGTCGCTGTTTAAAAAAAACATAATTAACTTGTAAAAACATTCTACAACAACTGTTTCACTACTGTTCAGTAACAGCTTTCGTCCATCGTTAGCACGCTTGGTGGTATATATATATACCTACATGATATGTGATGTATTTATATGAAAATTTTCGTTTTTGCAGGACTTCAACGCGACTCTTCACTTCGGCCGCGTTAGGATGAAGCCAGGCAAGCCCAGCACCTTTGCCACTTGCGAGTATGAGGGCAGGAAGAAATTCATCTTTGCTTTGCCTGGTAAGCCGTTCATTTACTCTAAACAGGGCAATATAATAGTTAGGGAAATAGTCCTTACAAATAGTATGTTTAAAAAATAAAAACAGTTAGGTAAACTATGTTTTGTTTTCTACTGTTGAATTTGAGAGACACTGCAGTGTATTCAACTGTTTAAAAATCTTTATAAGTAAGGGCAAGGGTGTTCATTCGTTTAATTAACTAAATATTCTGTATGCATTGTTAATCTGTATCTGTACACTTTAGGTAATAAACAATTTCTTTTATTTTTTAAATTTGAGTGAATCATGATGATCAGCTCACATATTCTTTATGAACACATAAATACAATATTACATATATCTTAAACCTAATGCGTTATACGCACGTTTGCACACGGCTTTATGTGTTGGGAGCTATGTATGTATTAACAAATAAAAAAAAATACTAGTTCGAATATTATAAATACTATTTATTTTCAAAAAAGGTTTACATTGGCACACTCATATTTGTCAATTATTAATCATATTTGTATGATCTTGTGAGCTGAGACGGCTGAGTGTATATTTTATAATTGTACCTAAAACCTTGGTACAATATACAAGCTCTGCTTACTTTGGGTCTAGATGATGCTGTGTGAAAATGTCCAGCATTATTATTATATTCGACGACCTCTGTGGCGCAGTGGGCGAAAGCTCGCCTGAGACGCAGAGGGGTTCGATTCCCGCCGCGCGACTTTTGTTTGTATGACATGTAAATATTTGTCGCGGGTCTAGGTGTTTTCTATGTATAATATGTATGTATTGACAAAAAAATATATATAAAAGTAGTATATCGTTCATGTAGTTCCCATAACACAAGCTCTTTTTACTTTTGGGTCTAGATATGAAAATGTCTAGAATTATTATTATATAAATGAATGTTATTCCTGGTCATAGGTAATCCGGTGTCAGCGTACGTCTGCTGCTTGCTGTTCGTGATGCGCGCGCTCCGCGTGACGTGCGGACGGCGCGGGGGCTGGCCGCGCATGCGCGTGAGACTCGCGCACGCAGCCACCCTCGACCCGCGCCCCGAGTACGCACGAGCCAAGCTCACCCTCACAGACGCTGATGACATGCCTACCGCCACACTCATTGGGAAACAAGTTAGTTCTACAAACTATCAAACTAGGATCTCGTCCTCTGGGATTTATATATTAAACTAGCTGTGCCACGGCCGCCCTCGGCCCCTGACTCCGAAACCACCGAATCGCATGGCCCAACCGCGCTATTACTTCGTTTGCTTGACTCCTAAAGATAGCGTAGCGTGATGTGCAGCCACCCTCGCCCGCGCCCCGAGTACGCACGAGCCAAGGAGGACTTGCGTATGCGAATAACGCATGTGTAAATGCGGTGTTATATTAGGAATACATCCTCGTCGCCAGTGGGATTTATGTATAAAATGAGGGAGCTAACCAAAGGAAAGATCAAATCACTGATACTGACAAACTGATTTTGACTGACGAACTCTGTGGCGCAGTGGGCGAAGACCCGCCTGAGACGCAGAAGGTTGCGGGTTCGATTCCCGCCGTGGGACAAATGTTTGTATTAACTGCAAATATTTGTTTCGGGTCTGGGTGTTATCTATGTATAATAATAATAATGATTTGTTTAGCCAAATTGTAGTAGTAGTAAAAAACAGGGAATTAAATTTCTTATTGGACTTTTTAATCGACTTCGCGTTATTGGAATAAGATTTTTAATTTTTTCATATTTTTTTTATCTTGTTACAGTGCAGCAGTCGTCTGTTAAGCGCTTGCGGCGCGAGCGTGCTTCTGGAGCTCCCCGGCGCCAAAGAAGGCGTGCCGAGACTGCCGGCCGGAGCCGTCGTCTCCGCGCTTGTCACCGGACGGCTAGATCTCACCTCATAATCTCAACACGCCTCCATTAAGACCTCTGTGGTGCAGTGGGCGTGTCAGCCTGAGACGCAGAAGGTTGCGGATTCGATTCCCGCACAAATATTCGTATGATCTGCATCGTCTCGAGTCTAGGTGTTTTCTATGTATCATATGTATTATATTTAGGTACAAAAAACTAAATATATATAAGTAGTATAACAGTCATGTTGTTCCCATAACACAAGCTCTGCTTAGACATAAGTATTTGATATTAATCAATACACAACACGTTCCTGAGAAAAAGGGTCTTAACAGACAGACTGATGGACACCGAAGTGATCCTATAATTGTTCCTTTTTTCCTTTGGCGGTACGGAACCTTTAATAAACAAACACACTCACGACTATTCCCCACGATGGACATACATACTCAGTGAACAGAAATTTGAGAGTACCCCTACGGGGTAGTCCAGAGACACGTACAAAGATTGCAAGTAGTTTGAATTCCACATATTCATTATTGTACACACAGATTATAGACTAAACTATCTGTACTAAGCAAGAGTATAATAATACTTTTGAATCTCATTCTTAAGTGGAAATGGAGAAGCCATTTACCATGCCAAGGTATCATGATGGATTTTAAGAAATCTTGTTTTAGTAGAGTTAATAAAAATGTTGAATCATTTATCTTAAAATGTAGGTTTTAGATAATGAAATAGATCTGATAGGTATTTTTAGGCACTTATGTGACAAACCATTTATGTATGTACCAAAGAGCGTCTTCATCATCATCATCAACAACATATGCTGGCAAAGAGTGTCACTGATGGACCATCAGTCCATCGGGTGGGTGGTGACCTTCCTGTGCATTCTTATATTCTTTATCATATTATGTTGATGGCATTCATGTACAAACAATAACATTCAGATACTATCAGTAAGTAGTCGGGGCCATTTTGTTTTTCTAAAAATAAAGCCGTGATTAACCTCCTATATTTTGTATGAGTACTTCAATTATGCTGGTTTACCAATAAAATATGAAAATAAATGTATTCGCATTGTTTAAATTAAGGATTAAGTGTGTTACTAGCATAAAGCTAAGCCTAATGCTAGTAACACACTGCAACCAGTCCAAGTAAAATATTTCAATGAAGTGAAAGTGTGATCTTTTTCGTTAAAATAATTAAACCTTTAAATGAAATTGAACGAAAAACTAGATTATTTTCACTAAATTTAATTTAGTGAAAAGAATCTAGTTTTTCTAAAAGGATCAACTTACCTATTTTACTTTCCGACTGGCCGTTAGTGTAAAACGAAAACGAGTAACAAGAGTAAAACGAGAGAACTACAAACAATATTAATTTATTTAATGTAAACAACATACACCACGCGACCATGCAAACTTCAGATCGAATCGACACGCCTCACTCCCACCACAAAAACTTTAGAAATGAAATGGAGGTAGTTTAAAATGTTTATTCTTACTAAAATTGAACAGTCAGCTGCAGGGTTTGGTTACAGATCCGCGTGTATAAAGAACTATAAACGGGTACAATCGCGTTTTCTAAGGGGGCGACTATACTCCACATTAGCGAGCCAATCCGTACGTCAGCGCGCCAGCGAGCAAATCGTCAAAATTCACGTAGATTATAAGTTAACGTTTCTATTATATTTAATCTATATTATAGATCATATTATGAACCTTGTGATTTAAATGTATAAAAAACTGTTTTTAAACTGTCAATTTATAACCTCAAAACGATGCGAGACGTCCGCAGATCTTATTTCCCCCACTTAGAATTAGACGCTTGAAATTAAAATACTGTGGTATAAAATAATATAAAAGCGGCAGGTTCCCAAATTAGACGCTTGAAATTAAAATACTGTGGTATAAAATAATATAAAAGCGGCAGGTTCCCATTTCAACCAGCTGACACACATGCTAAAGAATGTTCCAGTCTAATTTCTCCCATTGTGATTGCGCGTACACATTTTACAATACAACATTTACATAAATATAATTTGTTTACACAGATTGTAGAGGAAGTAACCACTGCAGATTCCTATGATGCAATGAAAACACGTTAGTCAACAGGATAGTGAAATAAATAGCCTATGAAATGATTGTGGGAGTGAGTATGTGGGGATATATTACTTTGAAAAATTTGTACAGTTAAATTATGTTTGTACATGTTTGAATCCTGAGATTTTAAACAACACTATAAAATTTCGATCGGTCAATATTCATATTTGCTCCAAATTAAGTATCACACAGTTTAACAAAGAAATATATCCCCACAATTTGTACAAACATCACAAGAATTAGTCAGTACAAGTATTATTTTGTGTCACTGTTTAAAGGTATTTATGCCACACTTGACCAATTAACAAAGTAACCAAGGCATGTTAGTTGATTGATTTTTCTTGGCTTAGTCGCGAAGGAGCATTTGGTCTTGAGGCATAGAAAACATTTTAAACACTGACGCGAAAGAAGAATAGTTTATAATAATTATGTTATACAACACGCTGCACTTCGAAGAACCTCTTGAGATAGTACACTTGACCAAGGGTCATCACTAATAGGACTGAGGCTTCAAAGATTGACCACATCACCACGCGGGAGTTAGTGCTTTCGTTGATCGAGCGATGGATGCGGTCCCGGACCTGTACAAGGAAAATAACAAGAATTAAAAAAAATAACTGACGTATTTTCATCGTATAGTGCAGCAACCTCTAGTGACTTTTGTCAAAAAACCTAATAAGAACCATATTTGAAGTCATACAAATTGATTGCAAATAACAACCATATAATCGCATAAAGAGTTATGGAAATAAAAGATGGAACAAACATGGTCGAAACTCGAGAAAAGTCCAAAAAAAAAAACGTTGTGTCTGACTGACACGGACCAATCATGTGTCGCTATGACACGCGTCATATCCTGCGCTCTACTTATACCACTAAACACCTATAAATCTTCTTCTGTGAAACGTCATTTCGTGCTTACGACCCGTGGCGACAACTACACAACAATATCCAGACCATATCTGGGACATATCTGCTGAACATCCCACCCTCATCTGTAGCGACTACGGCGACTAGTCGCCCGCCTCACCATTGAGGTTGAAACCATAAGTGGTTTCAAGTGGTTACCTGCATGTATTCTTGTTCATGTTTGACGGTCTTGAGAGTGGTCCCAAGCTCTTTGATCATGTCCTCCAGTTTGTTGTGGTCGACTTCTGTCTCGCCTTCTTTAGGCTTCGTCTGTGACTCTCCCACTTCTAAATTGAACATTACAACCTGGAACAAAAGTATATTTGGTACAAAACTTGAAACCCCATGGTGTGTATTTCCATCATTAATTGCAGCTGCCCCTAGTGATTTGTGACGATAAAGCCTATTTAAGAATCTTTCCTGAAGATGGCATACAACGTCAGCTGCAAAAGCGTTGGTGTGACTTAGGTTTGAAAAATAAATAAAAGTCTCATTCTGAAAGAAGTACAAATGGATTGCAATAAACTGCATTACAATAAGAAAAATGGATTCGAGAATAAATGGTAACAAACAAACAAACTCTAGCAGCAAACACAGTTATAAGGGTTCCTGTCATTGCAGGTAAAAAGTTAATATATCCATACCTGTTGTTCAATGACAGGTTGATATTTTTGTGATATTATAAACTCTTGGGATTGTCTTAAGTGTGGGTTACACAGGTACACATAGTTCAAAACATTGTAGGAACTGTTCATCATCAATGATCGTAATTATCATCCAGTGAAAAGTCTTACAGGATTATCTTAATTTAGGTACCCCATGGCATGCCTATAAAATAGGCTACTTATGGTCTTTTAAAATGCCAATGTTTCCTAAAAGATTTAAGATAATTCTGATTGATGTTAATACAAAACAATGTCATAATTTTGAAATCTAAATTCCTTAGCAATTTTAGTTAAATTCTTTTTTAAGTTTGTGTAGCTCTTAAATTGATAATTGAAATAACATATTAGCTTTGCAATTCAAAGTAAACTTGAACCATCTTTCATACCTTAGGTGTCATGGTAGACATTTTATTGCTAAAACAGTATGTGTATCGCCCTGGCACTGTTGCAGAGAATGCATACATGCCGGAAGATTCCCTTTCTCCTTGGTGTATCACATTACCATCAGGGCCAGATATAGTTACGTCTATGTCTAAGAAACCACCTTCAGCTATTTCGAAAGTCAGTCCTGGAATGATACAAAATGAGGTTAGTCTTAAATTTACATTATGTGTGCTCTTCATAAATAACTACCTCAGATAATGATAAAATAGAACCTAGGTATTGTTTATTATTTAAGATACTAAACAATACCTAGGTTACTAATGAGAGTTCATCATCGATAAGTCCTTAACCCGCCAACGGTGACGTCGATTTGACTTACATATTCGGTGACCCCGGTCCCACGCACCGGGGTTTTCAATGGAAGATTTTTCAAAATCTTTCATTTACTAACCATGTTTTTTGTTAGTTATAAATTATTTGATATTAAAACAACGATATTTCATTAATCACTGCCTCGTTTATATATTTTTTTTATGATTAGACAACTTCACATATAACCTATAAAATTTGTTAGTTTTTAAACATAGCTTTTTAAAAAATTAAAAACACTTTATATGCTACATATTTTTGAAATAAGTTAAGTCTTTTCAGTTTCTAGACTCTAGGAACTTACTTATAATAAACAAAAAATAGCAAACTATAAACATAAAATATTTTTTTTAAATTTCGTTAAAATTTGAAATTTTTACGAAAATTCGCACCAAAACGATCTACCACGTCAACGCCGCCCTTGGTGTCATTGTAGCTCAAATTATATCGGGCTTTTGAGTTTCTGCATCGACTTTAGCACATTGCACTATGATAGTGCAATGTGCTAATCAGGAGAACGTTTTTACTTGCTTTTGGAACATGTGAAACCAAAACCATGTCGCGAAAACCAAACATATTTGATTTCACAGTTCGACCACGCAATATGTTGAAGTCAGGGGGAATTTCTTTCTTGTTCTTCCGAATTGTTCCAACTGTGGTGAAACCTTTTTCCTTTGAATAAAACAATAACAAAGGTCGGTAAAAATGTACATAAACCAGTCAAAAAACGAATAATCAATAATTCAACCCTGCCTATTTTACTTACATATTCGGTGACCCCGGTCTACCGCACCGGGTTGACACCAACACTCAGGAACTTGCGCCCGCACAAAAGTCGTGGGGTGAACTGACGGTGGGGGAGGGGAAATGAGGCAGCTACTCGAAATCACAACGAAAATCGTTGGCGAGGGAAAAAGTTATTCGAATTTTTCAAGTCACCCGGTCTCACAGACATATAGGTCACCGTTCCCGGGTTAATAGCAACTGATGCAACGCCGGTTAAATAAGAAATTACGAGTTGTCCATGTGTGCAAGGTTTTTGTTGGCTATCCTGTAGATAGCAGGTAAATAACAGATGTTGTGGTAAATAAAACCAAATTTTTAGGGGTAATATAGAGAAAGTGTGTGACCAAAACTCACCCATTTTCGTTTCAGCTTCTACATTTTCGAAAAAGCATTCTTCTGCATGAGCATCTACTGTAATTGTATAACTATGTACTGTGCTGATTAGACTAGCCGCAACGATTGTGGCTACACACAGCGATCTCCAGGTGCTCTTCATTGTTGATATTTTTACATGTAAAACGAAATTTTCTGTGATAAAATCGACCAGCTTGTTATTCTCCTATAGCCACGTATTTGACAATCACATGACAGCGATGTGGCCACAGACGTCGTGTAGGCAATAAAGTCAGTTACGTTACGACTGACATTGATATATCAAATTAACTGACAAATAAAATATTTTTTGCCATAGAGGTCAAACGTATAGATGGATAAAAGGCTAAAAGGAAGGAAGTAAGCGGGATGGAAGCTTATGATTTATGCGTAACGCATTGGCAGTTCGTTGTACGTGCAATAGATGGAGCAGTTGCCAACAAACAACAGAAAATCTACTCGACCTTAGATGGCGTAATTAACGTATTCTACATTAAATTTGCTTATGTGGCGTAGTTGGACCACTGAACCTACGGGTTCTCTGTTTAAAAAGTTATTATTTTTCTCATTTGAAAAATAGTAATATTATTCTCTCTTAACATTTTAGACTCGAGCCTTTTGTTAAAATACTTTCCGTGTAGCAATTATCCCAAGAACAATTTTGCGTCTTCATTTATTTAACTTTTGAGACTCCCTAAATTAATTCCTGGCGAAGAAGTAGGTACTATAATATAAAGGTATATTTTTAATTAGCTTCTGCCCGCGGCTTCGCCCGCGTGGTACGTTGATAAAAGTAGCTTCTCCAGGCTTCAAACAAGTCTATATATTTTATTTGTAATTTATTTTCATACATTGTCTGTATGATGTTTATATTAATTTAATGTTTATATTAACCCAAACCCATTCCAAAGTCATTGTGTCTTGTCTGTTTTAATGGCTTTAAATAACTTACCAAATTATTTGTGTATTGTGTAATGTGACAAAACCAAGTGCACTTACTGTAAAGTTCCTACAGTGAATAAATGAGTATGAGTATGAAATGATTAATGCTTGCAGGTAGTTTTAACTTGTTCACACAAGTTGCTTGCTCGAGTCTGTGTTTTTGCGTAAATACGGGCGACGGACCGAGTATGGTTGATTTCCGCTCGAGCCGTCGGACCGTGTAGACTTCTAAAACCTCTGTACAACCAAAAATAAATAAGAAGAACATCTCCTGGAGTTTACTTTCGTAGTCAACTATGAGCGACTAGCATGCTGGTGAAGGTAGTGACGGCAGCATTGATGACGTCACACTTTTTAAAGACCACCTTGGAGCTTCTGACCCGTCAGATACATATCGTTTTATTATGGAAAAAAATATTAAATTGAATTCAATTGAATAAATTGTAGACTATGTATTATTCTGATGTATAAGCTATACTTATCACTGTAAAGTTTCATCAGAATCCGTTCAGTAGTTTTTACGTGAAAGAGTAACAAACATCCATCCATCATCCTCAAAAACTTTCGCGTTTATTATAGTAAATAGGATACATAAGACTACGCGATTGATCTGTCATACTGATCACGAAAGTTTTGATAGTACGGTTGTAGCATTTGTTATCTTGATCGAACATACAATAAGGTCTACAACTCTGTCGTTTGCTTTAAGGTGCTTTAAGGGTATGGGATCTCGGAGGATGTTGTATAGGACGGCCTATACAACATCCTCCGAAATCCCTTGACTCCCTTCGATTTCAGTTTCTTCACAGCTCATCTCTCCCGTGTCCTTCGATTATCAGAAAACCTCTTACTGGAAACTCCTGCATACAGCACTAGGTTTTATGATAAGGACTTTTCGACTCAGGCAGTGCGCCTTTGGAATGCGTTGCCTGTCTCGATAAGGAAGGCCCAGTCTCTAGTCGTGTTCAAAACTCGTGTGTAGCACTTTTATCTGTCAGAAGCATCATAGTATCGCACTGTCTGGTCTTGCTCTTGTACCGATGTCTTATAATGAAAAAACCAACAAGAAAAAAAAACTATTTTCTATTATTCACACCAATAGGTGAAGGATTTGTGAATGCCAACCAAACCAGTTACAATGATAAAAAAACTTTAAAACCGGTGTTCTTAGCTTGTGCATTAATATGTTTAAATTTTTGGTGGTGCATCGTATTCTATTCCAAAATGTCTAAGTCCAAACGCGTTTTTTATTTTTTTATCAGATTGCTTTAAAAATCAAGTCTAGAATAAGATAACTGATTGGTTGACTAACAGATTAATGCTGAGCCTTGAAAATGTCGCTGGTGTATTTCATGTGGTCGTGGGATAGAACAAGCTCTTGAAAGCAAATAAAGAAATACATAAAGAGGGTTTTTCACATACTACGACTAAAAAGGAAAACTATATAAAAAATAAATGTTATATTATTTAAAGTAGGATAATTGAACTTGAAAAATGTTTCAAAAACTGTCTCTGGTGTTAAAGATGCGACCGACGACGGTACCACAAACTTTTAAGCCAGTTTGTTTCCAAATCTAGAGCTTAGCCATATTACTTAGGCAGGTCATTTCATATCTACCTTTATACTTGCTTATAAGCTAAGTTGTTTTACCACTACCTATTATTAAATTTATTCAAGTAGATTTATTCAACATGGCATTTAATAAAATCAAGATTTATGCTTGATTTTATTAAATGCCATGTTATTATTATTATTAACACTTAATTTTAGGAAAAAATAAAATAAAAATACAGTTGACAATCTTACTTTATTGAATCTGATCAGAATACTTTCTTTCTGGACTTAAATTATACCACTAAACTAGATAGGTACCTACGTACATAGGTACTATTAGTTGCCTATTTGCTAAAGTACATAAAACAGTAAATCTGAGCCGTGTTGGATTAAATGTTTTATCACTATTTATGCCTTATTTATTTTAACTATAAGTACTTAACAGGACAATATTTAACGTTTAGAAATATTACAATGATAGGGTACTTAGAATAATAACTTCTATGAATATTTAAATGAGTACCGCTTGCGTTTGTAGGTTGTTTCAATATTTTTCCTGATTGTAGTCGTTCTAAATTTCGTTTTAAAAGCTTTTCTTGATTACATTAAATCACTGGCTGCCTTTGAATTGGATGTCAGTGATGATTCTTTGGTAAAAACCATATTATCGACGATATAACAAAATATTGTACCTGCTCACTTCCCTACTTCGTAGTCTAGTAGCCAATCACACGCAGCGATTATAAGTATAATCCGCGTTTTATGTTATTTGCCGTCACGAACACTAGGGTTGTGTAAAGTGTTTGTTAATCGATATCTAGTTTCCGGAAGGCTCCGACTGTGCCATAGATATCTGAGTCTGAGATGGGCTGTGGAGCTCTTTGGCAGACTTCGTTTATGTTTCGGATGAAGTCTCGGCTTTCGTCGATCCTATTTCTCCACATTTTGGCGATTACTTCTATTGATTCTTCCTCGCCACCCCATTCCACTGGCAGTACTCGTGCTGATATGTGATCGAATAGTTCATCCACTTTCGCGTGAATATAGTACTGAAACAATAAAAAATAATTATATCGTTCAGAGGTACAGTGCAACTAGCGTTTTAGTGACGCTTCAGTGCCATACAATGCCCCTTGCATTGTAGCTAGTGTTTTAGTAACTCTCCTAGAAGTGATCTGGATTAGTAGATCGTTTGCATGGCTCGATTGAGTTATTATTTTTTCTGGGTATGTGTAGTGTTTTTTGTTCTGTAATTATTTACTGACTAGCCTCTGCCCACGGCTTCGCCCACGCGATCTCCGCATAAAAATATCATATGTGATATTCTAGGTCACACACAAAAAAAATCTTTACATCCATTTAGCCGTTACGGAGATTATTAGACAAACATCCAAACTTTCGCATTTTTTACTATGTTAAGCTCAAGCGATTCCGTCATGGCATTCTTTGGGAGGCCTAGGTATATGCCCAGCTTTTCTCAGCAGACAATACTTACCCAATCAATGTTAAAACCAAAGGAGAGTTATTAGTCGAAATGTTGACGCCAACGGCCTAATATGGAAACGTTCAGGGTCACTGCTTCTTTTAGGACATGCGAATTGCTTCCTAAAATAATAACCTAGGTCAGTCAAGAACTAGGAAATGATACTTAGTCTTGTTTTTTGGTATCAAATAGACCCGGCTCGTTCTAAAACGACACCGGAAGAGATAAACCGGTTTTGTTGATCGATCGTCATCAATTGGTTACCCCTCATTTATTTTGGCCATATTTTTATAAACAAAATATACATACCTAACATACGATAATTCAAAAATTTCCAGCATTATTATTAATGGATTTATTTTTAAAGGTAGTATCAGTAAATAACTTTATAAGCAGTAGGTACCTACTAGGTTTAACTTTTATGGTCCATACTGGCATGTATATTCATTCAAATCTACTTTTAAAATCTTTCTGAATTTGGTTTATTTTCGAAATCAAATAAGAATAATTATTACTAACGTTATGCCCAAAAACGTATCGTGCGTTATGTACATCGTTTTTGACTATGTACATTTGTATTTATCATATATTTTTAGCATGCCTCTTTGATTATCGAAGAATAACGGGTCAAAGTCTAAAGTAGGTACTTAAACATATGCTTTTACCCGCAAAGCAAGAGGGTATCCTAGAATACGTTTCTATTTTAAGCTGAAAGAGTGAGATAGATAGATCGAAGATAGAACGGGTTATTCCCGTTTTATAGTACACAAATAAAGTTTTTTTTTCTGGTGTTAAAAACCAAAGTAAAAATTTAATAAATCAGCTATTTTAGGTGCCTAAGTTTTGATGATCCTTCTTTCAGTTTTAGAGTTATGCCAATCGAACAATGTGAACTCATTTATCGAGAATAGAGCAGTAGTAGACCTCTTTTTGAAAGAGCTCTTTTGGAGATGTACTACCGCTATACCTATATCTGCCGCCAAGCAGTAATGCGAGCATTGCTGTGTTCCGGTTTGAAGGATATGGGTGCCGGTGAAAACAGGCACATAATACTTTTCACCCGTTATGTCTCAGGGTCGGCAATGCGCTAGTGATACCGCGTACGGAAATCGCTCTTTTTTGCATAAAAAAATATCGCCTTACCCGTCTCTTAATCTTCTCATTGACCAGGCTCCGCATCAGCGCCAGTGAGGAGGCGAGGAAGGGAGGAGCCCCCACAACGTGGATCCTCTTCAGCCGCTGAGGGTAGGCTGCCTGCGCGAGATGGATGCCGCGTCGGATGGTGCCAGCTGCTGCCGCCACGCGCGCCGCCAGCGACCCGCGGACATGAGAGCACTAGTACAACGGATTCCATTAAGTTTATTCGATATAAATATAATATTAACTGACAATACATGTTTCTTAAGTTTTTGGGTAATAAAAGGCTTTATTATTATTGTTTTACTGGACATAGGTACCTATCTAAATCCTTTATTCCATTTTTATTATAGTTTCAAGAGTCATGATAATATTTTAGAACGAATTCTAGAGGAAATGTTGTCACGGAAGAGCCGATAGCTATATTAAAAAGGAGATCTCTAAACGCATACGTAGATTTAAGTTATTAAATAAACATTAGTATTTTATTATTTGAATTTATTGCTGCAGGTACGGAAATAAAACGTGTGAGCGCATCAGGACATATTGCGTACTCACTGGCATTTATACGAGCGTATAATATATCGTAAAGTTATCGCCGAACCAATTTAAAAAATTAAAATAAAATAATAAATTTGACCCCGACTGCAGCCAGAAATGGTGTTTAGTTCAATGACGTCCTCGATGACGCGACGGGCGAATAGTTGGCTGCGACGAAAAGGGTGCTGGTTCGATTTCCGCTCCGTGACAAATGTTTGCATGTTCTGCAGATATTTGTTTTGGGTCTAGGTGTTGTTGTATCACGGTATTCGTTATTCCTGAATTCCACGATACAGGGAATCCTAGTGTGGGGACTAAGTATGTGTTTGTTGGGGGTGTATTTAATTTGTTTAATTTAGAAACTATACAACTTAGATCCCCGAATCCCCGATATTCATCCTTGTAAATATGTATTTTGTCCTGCAAAGGGTATTGTATCCTCATTGTCGCAACAGGTATCTAATCCTGGATTATTTACTACAGAATTGAATCAATGACCTTTTATTTCGTAATCTTAACTTCTAGCACAAAATAATGATTGAGTAGGCAGATATATCAAATTACCAAGTCAGCTGGTTACTTTGAAATATGAGCCTACAAATATCTGGTGGCCGGTCATTGGGTCATTCATTCCGATAAGGAATTGTTTAGGTACCTACCTATATTTTATTATGATTCCATGCCTATATTATCCGTCCAAGGCCCGAATTTGCCGACACAATAACGGATGGTTAGATCCTAATCAAACCTTTTGACACATGTTATCATATGAAACTGTCATCATAATCAATGGTTAGACTTGACCGGTTCGTTTATTTTGTTGGTGAACTCAAGCCTTAGTGGTTAACTTAGAAGCTGTATTCAAGAATTATTTCAAAATTAATCCATCTAGGTACTTGATGGTTAGCAACGACCTTTAAATACATAGCTGTTTCACCTGTATTTTTTGTATAAACCTACTTTAAATACAGGTACCTGAATATATTGAGTATATATTGAATTTATGTAGGTATCAATTTGTATTGTAAGTATTTGTTATCTGAAGATATATGTGCCTATGCGTATAGGCATTTAAGTAGGTATGTATAAGTAGTGTATTTAATAGATTAAGTATCTATCTAGTTTATTTTTCCTGTCTTTATTAGGTACCTACACAAACATACTTACTCAAAACCTCTCTCGTTCCTCAAAGATTTTCAGGAAGAAATGTATTTTTATCGTCAAGTAGCATAATATATTTATTACTGCGTCAGCATCAACACAGAAATAATATATTATGTTCAAGAGATAAGATAAGATATAAAAGAAAATAAACAGTTTTAGTTAACTGGCTGCTGGAATGTAAACAGCTTTTAGTAAATTAGACCTAACCAAATAGCAGTTATAATGTGTTCAATTAAAAATATGGAGGTATTAAATTGTATTTTTTTATCTAGCTATGTCATCAAAACAACAATATTTTTTATATTAACTAGTCTACCTTTACGAGTAAATATTATAAATAGTAGTCAAAAACATATAACTGGTTTTGACTCAATCTATAGCTAGATTACATAATATACTGCTAAACAAGTTAGTTGTTTTTATATACTTTTTTAACGGATCTTGGTTTATTTTTAATCTGAGATGTGGCAGAAATAATTGACCTTGCAAGTTAACCAGATCTGTTGCTTAATCAAGTTCTTTATAGGGCATTTAAAACTAGAACACATCTGTAATGTAAAACAGCCACTTGTTGCTACAGTATGTAGGAAAAAACGTAAGTCGTCACCGCATCGTCAAATAAGCTAATTCATCAAAATAAAATAGGTATCTTGGGTACGTATAATGTAGCCTAGCACCAAAGTCTGACTTTTAGTCAGTGACTCGCCGCAGTGCTTAGAGCATTTATACAAGGGAGAACTTTGTCTGATGCTTTAAAAAAAATAGACTATGTAGGACTTTGGTGGTGCTTAGAGTTACAATACAATAGTTGACTTTGTTTGCTGCTTATTTTTTTACAATGGTGGACTCTGTCCTTATTTAGCTTAGAGTATTAAGACTAGGGTATTACACCACATACACTAAACACAGACTATATGACTATAGACTAATAGTTTAGATGATCTACACGAAAAAAATAGCAAAAAACCGCATGTCTGAAAACAAATTATTTGTTTTCAGACACGCGGTTTGGGCAAGAAGCTACAAGCTCTGTAATAATATTAATTCACTTACTTCATATATAAACACGTCTCCAGCGATCAGCTTCTCATCATTAATCCTGGCGTCGCTGACGAGTAGCATGGCGCGCACGGCCGCTGCCACATCTGCTGAACCCTCTGGGTAGTTGGCTCTGACCCTAAAGATGCTCACTCGGAGTCCTTCGTCCGTCAGTTTAGGCAGGGTTAGTATATCTCTGAGGAAATAAGTACTTATACATTAATGATAGGTACTTAATTGCGGACAGTCGAAGTAGTGAACTTTGAATTAATTTTGTGAGCTATTTCGTATCTATAGACAAGTATTTTCTATTTCAGGAAAAATGAAATCCTTTGTGCGGGAAGTTTCTATAAATCCAATGAAATATATAAAGCTGCTACCACAAATCCACAACACAGTTAATCTACGTAATTTTTAATACGATATTTTTTATTTTTTAATCGAAGTATTTTTTCGATCGGCTCCGTTGTGATAGCAGATTTATTTGTTTGTTATTGGATGATTTTTAAATTGATTGTAAGAAAGTCATTCAAAATTCCAATATGTAAAAACACCGCCCTCGAACAAAAATCTTAGTGGCAAAACTGGGGTAACTTGCGTGAGCTCTAATTTGATCTTTTTCAATGTATAAAATAGGTATGGAAAATTATCATCTTTTCATAAAACACCTGTTACTTCCAGGGAAATACTATAGTACAAAAGTACTCCAATAATTAGATGACTAAATAGCTGAGGTCGGCAGGACCTAGGTACTTAATTAGCATAAGGAGTCATCTCATTATCAAGGAAATTATAAAACTAATTACCCACGATAAGGAAACATTTTATAAAGGACATTGTTACAACTGATGTTGGTACTTAGCTAAAGGAAAATCTAAATGTTTCATTGAACAGAAACTCAATTTTCTAGAAACTTTCAAATCACATATATCCATCTGTGTGCGAATCAAAGAAGGTAGGACAGAAGCTAGATTTTTGATGTATTAATGAGTAGCCTACCTATGCAGAAAATGCGATCGCTTAGTACGAGTCTCAAAGGGTCAATAGCAAAACAAGCCAGTCAGGTTCTCAAACAGCCTAGTTCTGAACATTCCTACTTCTAATTAATCATAGCTCAATCGTAACCTCGCTAAGCACTAATAATAACAGAGATGCCAGTGGTAACTAATCTATCTTTCTAATATTATAAATGCGAAATTTGGAAAGTTAGGATGTTTATTTGTATTATTTACAAAGAGTTGTAGGACTCATTAGATAATTTACTTAATAACTAAATCATCCTTTTCACCGGCTTTTGTATTTTTTCAGTATTGGCGTGACATATACCACGAAAACGATATTGCCACAAGGGCAATATCCTTGGTTCGGGTTGGGTTGGACTCCTTGCGACTACGAAGTTAAATCTGTGGCGGCCTTACCCTAGCTAGAACAATCCTGTGCGCAAAATCCTGGGGAGTGTAGGAAGGGCCCCACCTGATGGACCTATGACATCTCAAAGGTTTCGGGAAGTCGGGGGATGGAGGTGTCCCAAGATCGTTTGTTATGGTAGAATTTGGGTGCGCTACGTCCAGCAGTGGAGTTCTACAGTCCTATGACGGTTATAACTAGAATTGCAGTTGTGTGTACCGCTCTATACTCACAAGAATTTGCAGACGTCGTTTAGCGGGGGTTCGTTGAGAGAGCGGTGCTCGTACAGATCGCGGTGGCGCGCTCGGGCCAGGCAGAACGACTCCAGTTTGGTCCTCGCCCTTTCCATGTCCATCCGGCAACCGCACACGAACAACTCCAATATATTGATAGCTGTTAATAATCATTCAATAAATAAACAACAATCACATTCATTATAGTTCTGTCCGGGCTGATCCTACTTTAGGGTTCCCTGTGTCGTAGGAATAGGCACTACGTGTACCGTAGCACAAAACCCAGACCCGGAACACGCCAACATTTATCCCACAGACCTGTCGAGTCTCAGCCGGCAACTCGCCCGCCACGCCACCAAAGGCAGAATATTAAAATATAAATATGTATTAATATTAGTTTGAATTAATATTATAAAATGTGAAATTTACGCAAATATTTTTTCCAAGATTAGTCTTTTTAAAATTCGAATTTTGGAATAGCAATAATAGATCGTGACTATTCGTGACCTAGCCTTTAATAAAAAAAAGGTTTTCTAAGCTGCGAGCAGATATAGTATTTTATAAAAGCTATCTACGAGAGATCACAGCCCATTTTACTGAATAGGTAATATAATACATTATATGAGACTTTAACATCGGAATGGCAAGTTTAGGCTGTAAATGGTTAATTGTGGATCTCTAATGTGTGTTTGTGTAGACCAATATTTTTTTATCCAAAAAAAAAAGCAAGTCCCGACTACTAATAGAAATTCCAGGAACCATGTAGCAGCTTATAACAGTCTAAATAAACTGTTATTATACTACATGGTCCCTAGAATGGTTAATTGTTGAATGTTAATCTACTTTTATCGCTGACGGTACCTACCTATCCACGCTTTTATTAATTTCCGCTGTATTGCAGTCAACGACCATTGTTAATGGTCATCCGTTGCATTGATGAAAAAACTTTGGACAACAGATTGCATAACGTAGGTATGTAAACTTGACATTAATAATCACGTAAAGGTTTTTACTATCACGTATCTTGTCTCTAGCAGCGTTTTTACTCCACTGCTTATATTTTATAGACGAGTAGTTTCTGCTCACGGCTTCATGATAAAAAGTAGCTTAGGTGTTATACCTATTCCATACGTTTTACTAGAAACAGGTATAAACCATGATTTTAGATGCGATGCCAAAATATCAAACACACAAATCATGATTAATATCCTGTTTTTAGTTAATTATATGTTCTTACCCATAATAGTTGCAAATTCATAGATTTATCAATCCCTAACTTGGTCAAGTGGTCAAGGTGTGTTAGGTGGATTAGTTGGTACAGTCAGTTACATGCGACTAATTATTTTTTGCAAAATTTGAAAATCCGTGACGATTGTATACATCATTGCAGCGCCCCCTAGTTACCTACTTGTGACGAAGACATAAAAATCGATTACAAAAACCGCATTACAATCCGATAAACTACTTCAGAGATAAATGGTAACATACAAACAAACAAACAACCTCTTATGTTAAACGCATATACGGGCTCCTGTCATCGCGAAAAAAAAGAACAAGACAATCCTTTCTAAAACTTGGATTCTTGCGCAGACCTTTGCTTGGTTAGACCATTAGATTCTAACCAAGCAAAGGTTAGAGTTAGGCCCGTTAAGAGTTTCATAAGTTGATAAATAAAATTAATAGTTTTAAGAAAACGTTAACACGCACTAAAAATTATAAAAAAGGATTCCATTATTTACTGTTGCCACTGAAGAACTCTTCACTATCCACCTCCTGGCTACACGTTCAGATCAGCTCCAATATACCAAATTATAGTATTGTTATCCGAACTACATATATGCAAATGTTAATTTTGATACGACAACTAAATTATTATTAGAAACAGGGACAAATTACATTGTTTGTTATTTATGTAGTCAGTTTAGATTAAGCGTAATAAAAATTGTAACAAAATGTTTTTTTATTTAATTTTTCGTCTACTATAATGTAATGTTTGGATCTGAGGATACACACACAGTCTTGTCATCACAACAATAATATTGTTGTGATGACAAGACTGTGTGTGTATAATCTAAGTATTTCAATGAATGGAGTTATTCAAGGTTTTTGCTGTCGAGGTTTCAAACCTAGGAATTAGCATTAGCATACACAGAACCCACTTTGTCTGTGAAGGAACCCGTGAGAACTTACGTAATTATAAACCATTACCTAAAAATAGGGTCATCATGCGATTTGATAAAAAAATACAAAGTTAGTACCTAGTTAGCTGTACTTAAGCACATACATCGAGTTTCCTAAATTTGATTTTTGTTCAGTTCAATTTGTGTTTAGAAGTTTGGACAAAAATACAGTCTTAGAATAAAATTATTCACCTTCAACAAGAATTGAGATGCTACGTTATAATTCCAAAGGCACTGTTACAAAATATTGTCGTCCGCAATCTGTATGCCAACTGCAAAATTCGTTTTGAAAACCTCGGTACATAAGTACTCAGTATTTGATTGCATGGCTATAATTGTAGGATCAAGTAACCTAAGTGAATATTAAGAAAAGCTAGGTATCTCTTAGATTGCTACAACTTAGTTTCATAAAATAAAAGTGATCAATTAGACCCACCATCAGCTTGATTCATGGTGAAATGGTCAACGTATTGCTGATGGTGAGAGCTGAGCCCACTGGGTTAGTGGTGGTTTTCGGGACTTAGTGAAACTACTCTGAATTTGATTGATTAAAAAAAGTGTTATAAATCGCGGTGATTTTCCGATCTTATGCTATGTAGTTACACTAGACAACAAGGTCAAACATAAGCACCTACTTAAGTACTTGGGTGAATGAATTTATAAATAAACATGCCCATTTATGTTATTATGACTTTACACTTGTATTTAAAATATAATTTAATTTATCCAATAAATGTAACATAACAGATAGGCATAGGTAACTAAGACTTTACATTCAGGTATCTAAAACAACTTACATAGCAGCAAATCAGCATTTTGATGATCCTTAATGAACGCTAGTACCTAGGTACAGTTTTGGAGTAAAACGGATACTTATTTTTCCAAAGTTCACACTGAGTTCAACCTAAGTGCGTAATTTTATTATATACCTACCCACTTTCAATAACTGGTTTGCAACGCTTATCGAATTTAAAACCATGCCAACTTTAATATTTTGTTTTGTAGATTTTAATATGCAACTGCATATTAAATTGTATAATCATCAAATACATCTATTCTTTTAAAGTTCACGAACTGGTTGGTAGATTGTGAACACTGTAGGAGGTACAACTCTAACTAAGGTAGGGACTAACTGAATAGAATCTAATCAGATCGCAAAAATAACATTGTGCAAATGACGAAGATTTTGGTTTTGGTAAGTACACATATTTCCCTGTCACAAATATTGGTGTTTAACCAATAATTGTAATTACGTTTAACTAATAATTGTTTAGGGTTCCGTTGTTAACAAGGTATCCTTAGAGTTTCGCCATGTACGTCCATCTGTCTGTCTGCCTGTCCGCGACTTAACTCAGAAACTCTTAGTACTAGAAAACTGTACTTTGGCATGGGTATACATATTAATCGCGATTTTTTTCTCGTTTCTCTCATAGTGTGCTGGAAAGGTCTTTAAAAACTATTGCGGGTGTGCGAAAACTATTTTTCGATCCGTTTGCGAAATATTAAGGTTTTTTATAGTTCTAATTTTTTAGAGACAAGTGTCCCCCCTGCCAGTTAAAAGTATGTTTTTGGATATAAAAAAAATGACAGCAGTAGTATATATAACAAAATTAATAGGAAAACTATCACTATCAGCTAAATAGTCTTTACATGAATAAGAAAAAGATTTTGAAAAAGAACCACTGACCCTATAGGACCCTCCCCCAGCTCCTCCTGTTTAATCATCGCCTGTTTCAAAGAAGGTCCTGACTTGCCTTGTTTAATTTTAGGTAGGTACTTATAATCTTTTTTATTAATTTTAGAGTTATCCAGAAATCGTAAAAGTTCCCAGCGATATCAAATACATACAATATGTAAATTATGGTATTGAGTCGATAATATCGAGCAATGACAGTATGCATCGGCATCGAATTGCATCTGGGGTGACTGTTGTGAGGATTCTGTGACGAACGCTTTGGAATTCTTGTAGGCTTGTAGGCTACACAGACACAAAGAAAAAACGCTTATTGCCTATGAGTATTTTATCCAGTACCTTACGTGATCTACCTAGACGTTCGTATACTGTACTACGCTGAAAATAATATAAATCATTGATGTTTGATTTACAAATAGGAATTATGATTTTGTTGGCTTAAGATTTATATGTTTTAACTGCAATATCTATGGGGATTGGTTGTATTAAACCAATACTAATTTAATTTAATTTATTATCTCATGGCTCTACCGAAGCAAGGTGTGTTTTTGAAGAGATTAAGGTAAAATAGATCCGCCCTTTCTATTCATATTCTCTACCCTTTGAATTTATTTTACTACGAACTTAGGGCTGGCTGCCTCAAATTCTAGCAAAGCCTTCCAGAGATTTTTGGCCTCAAACTATTGACGGCCTCGGTAGCGTGGCGGGCTTAGTCGGCTGCGACGCAAGAGGTGAGGATTCGATTTCGGCTGCGAGGCAATTTTTTAAACATGTTCGGCAGATCAGTACTTACTTGTTTTGGTTCTGGGAGTGGACAATATACTCATATGACTGTTGGGAGTTTATTTATTATTTTAACAACATTAGCTAATTATGGAATTCAGCTTATAAATTCAGAACGTCTGAAAATGCTCGCAAGCAAAAGACACGTTCAGAGAGATTTCTATTATGAATTATATCGATATGACAGATTGCGTTCTTAATCCGGATATAAAAATTTAAATGATGTGTTCATAACGCGCGTATTACCTTCTGTGTATGGTAAACAAAAAAAACTTACAAAAATTATCCGGGTCAGGCAAATAGGGAGAGGCGGCCAGCATGTTCCTCAGGTCTCGGACACACCTCTCCATATCCCCTGGACCTTCCCCCAGCTCCTGTTTAATCATCTCAGCCTGTTTCAACGAAGGTCCCTGGAGGAACGCCATTGCTTATCACACCAATAAAAATAAATAAATAAAAAAACGTGTCAAATTGTTCCAATTTCAAATTATTGCACACTCGCGCTGAGTAAGGACAAAACTGTGCGCAAAACGCGATCAGCACGTTTTATAAACAAGCTGCCTATTGGAAAACTTATGTAATAAGCTGCGTGCACACTGTTCTGAATTTCCGGTTTAATTCGTCATTGATTGTCTCAACAGACAGATACAAACATAGTATTAATTATTGCGTCTTAAAATCTACTTCTTATAAGTATCACAGAATAAAATCCATTCGGTGAATGATATTTACTTTAGGTTGAGTGACTGTATTCTGGGATGAATATGGAAATGAATCAGTTTTTTAATTGGAAAAGGTTCGAACTTTAGTGTTTGGAAATAGACGTAACAAATATATGCAGGTCAAGAAAACTTCAATAGAATACCCATTCTTTTTTTTGTCTCTGGCTCTATTTTTATTCCTACATCGATTAATCTTTGCTGTGCACTTACTTTGAAACGTCTGAAAAACATTTACTCTGGAGTTTTTTTATAACTCAGGTACTTGGAATACCTATTTATTGTCTAAGTGGTCGCAGGTACACCATATGTATAGTACTATAGTGTCTGTGACCATATATTGTATGATCTACAAATATTTGTCTCTTCCCATAACATAAGCTTTGCTTACTTTGGGGCTATATGATGTTGTGACGCAAATATCCAGAATTATTTATTATATTTAAATATTTATTATTATTATTATATTTTATATTTTTTTAGAGATGACACATATCAAACAATTAGGTATCATTAGAGAGCTTGCATTTAAAATACTTCAAAACGCTCCACCAATTTTGGAGACCAAATATACAGAGATAGGTACTATTCCGTGTCCATACCTATGGATGTTGTCCAAATTAAAAACTTCTTTTAGTCTAATAAAATAATCTAGGAAAATAACCTACCTACTAATAACTATTATAAATACGACACGAAGGAAGCTTGTTGCTAATAAATTCCGTAATAAATGTTTTATTCATCGAAATACAAGGATCATACAAATACGCAAAAAAAAACGGCGTAATTCACTTTAACATTTTAAATTTTAAATGTTAAAGTGAATTACGCGGATTCGCGCGCGGATTCAAAATAAAAACCAAGCATTCACCAAGATTCTTGGTTTTTATTTTGATTATCCTTCATTCATCTATACTGTGGTGCTAATCGAACAAGGTGAACTCATTTATTTAAAAGTAGAGAACTCGGTAAAAGTGTATTAAGAAATTTGGAATTAAAATAGTTATACCTACTTATTATTTATATCAATATGCAGGTACCACGCCGGTGAAGGTGTGAACAGAAGTTAGTTATTTTCAATTTTTTCACAAGTATGGACACAGGTTTATTTACGATCAAAAAGGTATTTTGATGACGACTTGCGAATCGATTATCTACATAAAGTATGTAGGTAGGTAACAGACTGTGTAGTGTCCATGAACTTAATTTAAGGCTTACTTTTAAGGTTCCGTACTTCAAAAGGAAAAAACGGAACCCTTATAGGACCACTTTGTAATAAGGTTGCATAGCTCAAAAGAAAAAAACGGAACCCTTAAAGGATCACTTCCTTTACCGTCTTTCTGAATGTATGTCAGTCTTTTTCTCAGGTACGAGTGGAGGTATCATGTTGAAATTAATATCAAATACGTAAATCTACGGTTCCTTGGAGCTCTAAAAATCAAGATTTTATGTTAACGCAATAAAAATACGGCTATTTATGCAACCTATTTTGATAGGTACTAGCATATCAATCAAAACCTATGTAAACCTATACTTCCCATTGACCTGGTTGAATGGTTGCAGCATCCGAACACCAAGATGTCGCTGGTTCGATTCAAACCGTAGTTGATTTATGGCTTAGGTACTTTATTTAATTTTCAGTGTTAATGTTGACCCCTAGACCCGTTTACTTAATTATGCATCATACTTAGGCCATCACTAAAATCTGCCAACTAGAACATGAAGCGTCAAAACCTCTGTTTGAGAAAAAAACATTCTCAAAACAAATTTTGGAGCTTTAAATCCGGACATATCAAGATAGATTTTTAAAGTTCCTCAGTAAATAAAAAAACCGCACGAATGCGAGTCTGACTCGCGCACCGAGCACATTGCTGTAGCGAAAAGATGAGTCGGATTGAAAGACATAACTTAATTAACTTTATAGTTGAAAAAATGTTCTCTCATACATTTTGTTGTTAGATAATATTTGTTTTTAGTATCTAACTAAAAATTAATAATTTCGTTAATTTTTCCTTTAACTGTGCTGTGACCTTGCTTCTTGCAAAATTTCATGATTCTAGGTCAACGGGAAGTACCCTAGATTTGATTTATTTGTATAGTATCAAAATATCAAAATATGTCGCATAAATGGACGTATTTTTGTATTGCGTTGACTTAGAAACTGGATTTTTTTAGAAGCTTTAAGAGCGTAAACCTACGGATTTGAATTAGTTTCAACTTGATACGCGGTCCTTAGAAAAAGGTTCTTGACAAACAGACAGACGGACGCAAGGACAACGAATTGAATATCCTAAAAGGGTTTCGTTTTGAGGTAAGAAAACCTAAAATAATATTGTAATAATTCAACTTTTTATTTATTTTCATACAATTTCAAACAAAATTTAGTCTTCTAAAGAAAGAAAAAAATAATCTATCATTTTTCCTTCTCTATAGGTACTAAAAATACAAAAAAAAACTTCCATAATAAAATTAAATCTTGACTTGAAAACGCAACTTCCGCACTCCGCACTCCGCACATTGCAGAATGCATTTTAATGCTTAGGTATACGTACATCGACGACAAAAAATATTATGAATATAAAATAAATATTGTAAATCGATAAACGTAATTTCGTGTATATCGTGCTGACACATGTGTCAGCTGCTTATTATTTAAATTATTATTTTGAAAGATTAGTAGCATAAATCATAACAGTGGGTTGTATGCAAGTTGACATTTTGGAATGGATACCCGGATTTACGATAAACTAACTTGAAGACTTTCATTTGATATTTCTATGAATCATGATTATAGTTGATACTACTCAATTTATCTCTTATAAAAAACACCTGATGCATAGCATCCCTAGTAAGTGACCTAATAATGCGGTATTTGATAATAATGTGAACCACTTCATTTTATTTTCTCCATCTAGCGACATTAGTAGAATCTATTTAATAGTTTTTACGGAATCGAGAATGCCAAATAGCTATTTAACGCTACTAAACACCAGATGGAGCTGTTTTTGTTAAATGTTTATTTTGCTGGGATCTAGCAACCCGAAACACAAATGTCAATGTCAAAAAATTGCAAATTTGCTGAAATGTCAACCTAGTTTGATTCGTGTTTTCGATTTTCAAAATAACGGCGAAAATGTACGGGCCGCGGTTTAGTTTTAAAAAAATAAATTCTATGAAAAACAAACAAAGCATGGGAGAGGCTCGTGTCTTGTGACTTTTAATGCGCGAATTATTGTAATTGACAAAATGGAACCTTCAAACGAAGCCATTGCAGTGCGAATAACGCGGCTAAACCGACAAATCTTAGGCAAAGTGACTAGTGGTTCGACGAAGTTTACCAAAAAGACGATAGACCGAGAGGCCTTGCTAGATGCGCTCACTGCCCTGTACGATGAGTGCAATGATGACCCTGTCAAGAAGACTGATGAGCTGGTCAGAGTGTTTGTGGACAAATGTAAGTTAACCAAATGTGAACTTTACCGGCAAGTGGCAGACCTCCTTTCCATACTAAAAAAGGATGGCAACGAGACCTATTGCTACGCCTAAGTCACACAGAGCTGTATCTTTATTACTGTTAATTTCGTTTACATATCTATAAAGGATTTTCAAAAGAATTTGTGTTATACACAGCCTCAATGCAAAAAAATAACTACAACAGGTCACATAAAACATTTTATACATAAAACATTTCAAAAATACAACTATGTTGTTATGTTACAGGTGATATGTACTAAACCTAGTGCTGAGTTCATTGTCAAACTTGTAATTTAGTTACTTTTAGGTAATTAAGTATTTGTATGGTTGTCCTACAATTACTTATATTTTATAAGTAAAATCCAGTCTGATTAAAAAATTGCACAACTAAGTGCCAAAATAATGAATAAACATTATATTTCAGACCGCAGCACATTGGCAGACCTACGAAGGACAAGAGTGTGTTTCTCAGATTTTGAAATTTTACAAACCATTGGCCGAGGATATTTCGGAGAAGTCCATGTAAGTTTTGTTTTAAATTGTTGGGACTTCATGACTCCTTCCTTTTCAAAACTCATAGTTCCTGATACCCACAACACAGGGAATCCTAGTGTGACTATGTAGTCACACTAGGATTCCCTGTGTTGTGTATTACTAGTCTGTTAGGAGTAAAACAATTTATTATGTATTAAAAAAATATTGTAAATTTTATTTTTCTTAGATGGTAAGAGAGAAACAAACTCATGATGTGTATGCACTGAAGACAGTCCGCAAAGAACTTGCAAGGAAAAGAGTTGCCGGTGCTGAAGATGAACGGGATGTCTTAGCTACTGCCACCAGCGCTTGGTTGCCAAGACTGCAGTATGCATTCCAGGTAGGTGACATACAATGATAATAAATATATTAAACTAATGATTTATTTTATTATGTTAGAGCCATAATAGGACCTATGTCTTATTCATCTTAGAAGAGTAAACAACTTGGCTCTCAGAAATAGTAAGTTAAAGTGACAGTGGGTTAGCCATATAGATTGCTGAACTGACAACTGCTGTTTAAGAAAAGTTATTGAATGGCAATCATGACCTGGATGAAGCAGTATAGGAAGGCCTGTCACCTGACCGATGACATAAGGTTGCAGGAAGTCATTTCATTTATTTTTCTCAAGATTGCTCATTGTAGCACACTGGAGTGGATGTTCAGCAGTTGACTTCACAATTTGTTGATGATGATGATTTAATTATCATCAATAACTAGCCTCTGCTCACGGCTTCGCCCTCATGTAACCCGAATAAAAGTTGCCTGTGTGTTTTTCCGATGTATAAGCTTATATTACTGTACATTTTGATCAAAATCTGTTCAATAGTTTATGCGTGAATGAGTAAAGAAAAAAAAAAGGAGGCGTTAGAAACACGAAGATGGTTTTAAATTTAGAAAAAATTTACTTGTTTTCACAATTAAATGACTTTCTTTCAGGATAACAGCAATCTATACCTAGTAATGGAACTATGCTCTGGCGGCGACCTAGCTGGTATACTCTCGCGGCGAAACAATCCTCTGTCAGAGAAAGACGCTGCGTTCTATGTGTGCGAGATCGCTCACGCGCTCAAGGCATTGCACGGGATGGGATACGTGCATAGAGATCTAAAACCTCACAATGTATTGTTGGATCGGTAAGAACATATTATTTGTGTACTCTTAATAATTTGCTTTTAAGACGACATTTTGTCTGCTAAGGTCAGAAGCTATATTAATTTAAATAAGAGAAAATACTGACAATATAAATAAATAATAATATCTAGCCCCAAACTAAGCAAAGCTTGTATTATGGGAACTATATACATGACTGATATAGTACTCATACTTTTTTTTTTTAAATACATTCATATTATACAAAGAAAACACCCAGACCCGACACAAATATTTGCAGATACAAACATTTGTCACGTGGCGGGAATCGAACCCGCTACCTTCTTCGTCTCAGGCGGGCCTTCACCCACTGCGCCACAAAGGTCAAACGATCCATGTTAACATGACTCAGAGAATGTCACTATTTCTTTGTTTAACAAAATATAATGACTTGTTAAAGTAATTTTGCATTTAGACAACATTTTGTCTGCCGAGGCAGAGTCTATATATGACTTTCAGGTGGAATCACTGACATAGTGAGTGGTTTAGATAACTTGGAGAATGTAATGTATTTCTTCATCCAACAATAAGGTGTGACATTGATTTCAGTACACTTCTGTGTCGAGAAATACGAAACTGATAGTCATTTAGTATTATTATTATTATTTTCAGCTCCATGTGCCACTTTTGGGCAAAGGCCTTTCCTGCGCCAAAATGGGCCAATCTGCTCTGAACTTTTTGAGCTCATTCTTTCCCCCTATTTCTCAGTTTGCCGCGACGTCTTTGCGCAGTGTCAGAATACCACTTGGTGGTCAACTTGATAGACATACAAATGTCAAATAGAAAATTACAGTGTTCACACTCTCGTTCCACAGATGCGGGCACATAAAGCTGGGTGACTTCGGTTCGTGCTTGCGTCTGTCGGACGGTGGCGCGGCGTCCCTGCCGGCCGGCACCGCGGACTACGTGGCGCCGGAGCTGCTGGCGGCCGCGCATTGCGCCTCCACGCACACCGTCTGTTCTGCATACTGCCAGGGGATCGTAACGCAGGCCATTGTGGGTTGCAGCTTAGACGCCTGTTCAGATATAGGATAGCTCGCTGCTGTTGATTGAAACTAAGAATTTTTATACATTTATAAATTATCCTGCATGGGTTAGGTCCTTTCGTGTAATGAAATGAATACTTTCCTCAGTTAATTTAAACAGTATGGAAAAATTTACAGTCTGGCAAAAATTGCTTAAAAAATGGGTTAAGCAATCTAAGCATATTAACTTATAATGAGAGTAACTTATAAAATATTTTTTTGTTTCCCAAAATGTATAAGTATTGATTGCTTGAAATAAACCAGGGATTCTTATTTAATACAAGTTTATTGGATTGGACAGAATTTTGTTTAAAAGTCACAATGCTGTATTGTCATTTCCATCCACTGACTTCACACAATCTTTACTATGTAATCTGGCACTTTATACGTCTTGTTAATCGCTACCCAGCGGCAGCGAACATCTCCTATATCTGAACAGACATTACTATGGGTTCCTTAGTTTGGCTACGCGAAGGACAGGGCCGAGGGGCTGATCCTGAGTGAGATGTCGAATGAAAACTATTATTTTATATCGGCGTCATTCGAGATGTGATATCGAGGACTACGTATCCAAGAATACGGACCTTGATCAAAATATTAGATCCAACTCGACAGCTACTAGCTTATATCATGATTTATTGAAACAGGGTTCAAAATGGTATTCTAGGTCAAACTTTGATACCAATGTTTTATACAAATTTACTTAACTATCATTTTTCTATATGCAAATACTTTAGTAGATTTTCATTGAGTGGATTCCTTTTAAAAGCGGGTTTAACCACCCACCTGATGTAAGGGGTTACCATCGCCCATTGCATTTACAGTACTCAACTTTTATATTTTTGGATTGGGTCAATTGTTTGAACTTAAATATACTTCTGATTTCGCGTAGATGAACACGGGGAACTCTTTAACGCTTACGCTTTGTTTATTAATTATGCGAGTAAAGCTAGACTTAGTTTCTGTAACGAAATTAAAAACAGACAAAAAAAATACATAAATAATTGTGTTGTGTCCCCAAAAAGGACCCCGTCTCTAGGCCTTACCTGCCTAGGTATTGGTGCATCATGCTGCACCAATACCTAAGTAGGTAAGGTGCGGCGCTGGTTTTCAGACGGGGCCTTCGTGATTACCCGAAGATCAGTGAACAACCGGGTGCAGAATAAACATGAATGGGCCAAGCCATGGGCCAATAAAATCTCAGGGGTAAACCCCAAGGGTCAAGAGTGGGGTATAGGTGAACGATAAGCCTTACCCTATCACCGGATTATATTATTATTAATGCGATGGGCTTGCAACCTAACTAAATACTTGGTCCAACATGCCAAATGTAATTTTGGATGTGTCTCTAATTCCCTCTACTTGAGGATTCAAGGATCTATCCAATATGAGTGTTTATCTAGCTTTACTTGCTGTAGGTAAAAATTGCCAGGATATTGCCTGAACTGTTGTAAATAACACATTTAGCATTAATAACAATAGCTAGCATGGTAGGTAGAGCAGTACCTAGTTTATTTTCTTCAAGGATTGAAAATGTATAGGTATTTCCAATTATATATGTTGTTTGACGATCTCTGTGGGGCGCAGAGGGCGAAGGCCCGCCTGAGACGCGGGAGGTCAGGAGGAAAGTAGGCATAGCTTGGGTTATGGGAACTACATGACTGATATACTACTTACATACATTATTTTTTTGTAAATACATAGTTAAATATTATTATACATTAAAAATACCCAGAACCGAGAAGAATATTTGCAGGTCATATAATTATTTGTCCCGCGGCAGGGATCGAACCCGCAACTTTTGCGTCTCAGGCGGGCGTTCGCCAACTACGCCACAAAGAGGCGCTATGGCTGTAAGCCGTGATGCCCTATTGTTACGGAAACACTAGGATATTTTAAATATTGGTTGTTATTGTTATTGAAGTGTTACCTGTGTACTATGCCCACTTAATAAGAAATAAATAATGATTTAAGCAAGAGGAGTGAGTGATTAGTGGCGCTTAGACGCCACTAATCACTCACTCTCAACTAGGATTCCTTGTACCATCGGTATCAGGAACTAGGAGTACCACGGTACATACAACAAATGCATAAAAACATTTGTTCCGCAGCGGGAATCGAACCCGCACCTCTTGTTTCGTAGCCGGCGACTCGCCCACCACGCTATCGATGTCTTCAAGTGTGTATTCCGTCCTATAGCATAGTAAATATCTAGTAGTAGTATTATGTTTGTCTGTACAGTCGGCGTGCGACTATTGGTCGCTGGGTGTCGTAGCATACGAGCTGGTCACACAACGAAGACCTTTCTCTTCGGACGACGAGGATTCCGTGGCAAAAATACTTAGCAACATACAAAGGTAACTAATATGTTATTGTGTTAAGGTTTTCGAATGGTGACCACGAGTAAAAATAATAATAATAATATTGATGGACATTTTCCCACACAGCGTCATCTAGCCCCAAAATAAGCAAAGCTTGTGTTATGGAACTACATGACTGATATGCTACTTATATAATTTTTTTTTGTAATTACACCATAATATCATGGATAGATAGATAGAAAATGCTTTATTGCACAAGTTAAAACTTAATGTTATTTAGAATTTTCTTCCAGCTAACCTTTGTGTAATGAAGAGCGGAGCGGTAGTGCGTTTGGCTGATCATACAGACAAATTGAGATCCTCCTCCTTTTTTGAGATCGGTTAAAAATGTTGACTACGAATCGAAGGACAGTGACAACGCAGACCCTTCGACCGCTGACAATTCATGCGAACTTACTTAAGTACCTACCGTTCTTTTGGTTCTTAGGTACGAACGAGACCCGAATCCGGAACCGCCGTTTGAGCCGTCTCCTAATGGCCCTTCGAGCGACTGGCGGTCTCTAGTCGGCGGTCTACTAAGGGTGCAACCCGCAAGGCGATACAATTACCTCGATACTCTGCAACACGCCGCGTTGTCAAAAATTTCCGTACACAGTATAAGAGATCAGGTAACTATTCCTAGCTTGCCGTACACAGTATAAGAGATTAGGTAACTATTCCTAGCTTGCCTTACACAGTATAAGTGATTACGTAACTATTCCTAGATTGCCGTACACAGTATAAGTGATTACGTAACTATTCCTAGCTTGCCGTACACAGTATAAGTGATTACGTAACTAATCCTAGCTTGCCGTACACAGTATAAGAGATCAGGTAACTATTCCTAGCTTGCCGTACACAGTATAAGAGATTAGGTAACTATTCCTAGCTTGCCTTACACAGTATAAGTGATTACGTAACTATTCCTAGATTGCCGTACACAGTATAAGTGATTACGTAACTAATCCTAGCTTGCCGTACACAGTATAAGAGATTAGGTAACTATTCCTAGCTTGCCTTACACAGTATAAGTGATTACGTAACTATTCCTAGATTGCCGTACACAGTATAAGTGATTACGTAACTATTCCTAGCTTGCCGTACACAGTATAAGTGATTACGTAACTAATCCTAGCTTGCCGTACACAGTATAAGAGATCAGGTAACTATACCTAGCTTGCCGTAAACAGTATAAGATTTAACTTTTCATACACAGTATAAGAGCAATGTGAAGCATGCTGGCTGATGTTTCAACCCTGGTTATTAAATAAATAAACACCCAACTGACTCAACGTAGTTCTGACCCCATACTACCTAGGATCCCCTGTGTCGTGGGTATCAGGGACTACAAGTACCGTACCATAAGACCCAGACCCGGAACAAATATCTGCAGTAGATTTAAAACATGCGTCCCGCAGCGGGAATCGAATCCACACCTCTTGCAGCCAGCTAATTTCCGTCCGCGCCATCGAGGGAGTTAACTCGAGAGACCCCACTGAGGTCTCGTCTCTCTCGATTAACACGTGCTCAAAACGGTGAAGGAAAACATCGTGAGAAAACCGGCATGCCCTAGAACCAAAAATTCAATAGCATGTGCCATCAGTTAGTGTTCCAATAAGCGGCGATGGGCTTGCAACCTGTCACGAGGAATGCTAACTTGCAAAACGCGGGCATGTACTAAATGTAATGTTTAGACGTGCCTCTGACTACTCCATAATTGGTATCCTCAAAGATCTACTCACTGTGTATGTATCTGAGTAGGTCCACCATGGGGTAGACAGCCGTGAGCGTGTTTGTTTTTTTGTTGAGTTTGTTTGTGAATGTATTAGGCGCCGCCGTGGGTCCCGTGCGTGCGCGGTCCGGAAGACGCGTCGTACTTCCCGGAGCCGCCGCGCATCACCCCGCCGCCCTCTGCCGCGCCGTTCCGGACGAGACCGCCTTTCGCCGGACAACTACCCTTTGTTGGTAAGAAACTACATTTTCTGTAACTGTTCTTCAATCTTAGTGCTTTTCCTACCTTTTGTTGATAAGATACTCAATTTTCTGTGACTGTTCTTCAATCGTAGTGCTTTTCCTACCTATTGTTGGTAAGAAACTTAATTTTCTGTGACTGTTCTTCAATCGTAGTGCTTTTCCTACCTATTGTTGATAAGAAACTCCATTTTCTGTGACTGTTCTTCAATCGTAGTGATTTTCCTACCTATTGTTGGTAAGAAACTCAATTTTCTCTGACTGTTCTTCAATCATAGTGCTTTTCGAGATCGATATCATTAGTGAGCCGTGTTGGCCTAGTGAGCTGTACCCCGACTTTCGATCCGAAGATCGTAGGTTCAATCGGACATGCACCAATTTTTCCATTCGAAATAAATACGATAAAATTGAAAGGCATGTGCCATCATATCACGCGGAATGTTATCTATAATGCAAAGCGTATGCCCCAAACATAATGTTGTGACATGCCTCTGATTACCCCCAACTTGTTATCCTCACGGACCTGAGTATGGATCTGAGGATGTCCATAATGGGGATTACAGTCGTGAGCGTGATGTATTGTTTTGATATAAAATATTTTTTAATTATTTAACAGGTTATTCGTATGTTTCGCCTGAAGATAACGAGGACAGCACGGCTGGCTTCAATGCCTCCCACGATTGTACTGCTATAGACTTGGCCACTTTCAAGTAAGTTTTTAAAATTACAATTATTGAAGACTGTGCCGTGCCACAACATCCCTGGGCTCCGACTCACTGCGTCGCATCGACCGACCGCGATATTACTTCTTTTGCTCGGCTTATAAGGCTCGTAGCGTGATGTTAAATAGCTTAATAATAATTGGGCTAACGAATGTTTTGTTTAATCCGACTCAATATTAGATTAGCGCGTTAAAAGAAAAAAACGAACAAACTCTCAGCTTTATTATTAGTTAAAGATAAAGATATTTTATTTGGTTCGGATCTTTATGTTTTCTATGTATAATATGTATATGTTTATAAAAAACATATCAGTCATGTGTTCGCATAGTACAAGTTTTGCTTAGTTTGAGGCTAGATGATGCTGTGTGAAAAAGGTTGAAATTAGGCAATCTGAGGTTGTAGATACAAATATAGGTTGGATACAATACAAATATTTTTATTGAGTTCCCAAAAGATACTTAATTTTATCAATGATGAAATCTCCTTTTAAATACAGAGTACTTGTCATAGGATATTTCGTTCTCGCCTAGTTCTATTTTAACAGTTATTTTGTAAGGAGATTAAAGTTTTAATATAAGATTAAAAAATACTTTTATGCACACCAAATAATATTCCAGCTTAGATAAGTGCTCCAAACAATGGTTATGTGTATAATCGTTTTTTAATTGTTTGATTGCGTACTTTGTTTTCAGGTCTGCAGAGAAACTAGCCGCCATGAGAAGTCGCGAGATAACATCGCTACAGAACAAACTGGCGGCCGCGGAGGCCAGTGTGAGCGCCGTGGCGGAGAGGACACGGCGTGACGCGGACGCGGAGGCGGAACGGCAACGCGCACGGTTGCAAGCTGAGATCACCGCTCTTAGCTTACAGAACAGGTGAAACCACATACACTCTCAGCAGGTCTACCATGAAAATATCTATCCGAAACTTCGGTGAAGTTTCACCGAATTTATTTATTTTGTTTGGGAGCTATACAATTTGTTGCGTAATTGAAAGAAAGATGACAAGTCTGTTTTCGCTTACAAAAGAACTCTGATAAAATACGTATGTGTTTCATGGTACGAATCGACCGAAATTTCGCTCCGAAACTTCGGAATTGCATTTCATGGTAGATAAGCAGGTTATATACTATAGACTAAGTGACGTGCGCGGCTATCTAATTACGGTACGCTAGCGCCATCCTTCAGTCTACCGCCATCTAGTATCGTCTGGAGGAACTAACCGCGCTAGTATAAGACGGTAGTTTCTCGAATATTTGAGGCGGCGCGAAGCGGTACGACGCAGAGCGTGCGGGGGTTAGATGCCCCCTACTAGAAATTACTAGAAGAAACGCGTCCTTATTTACGACGGGATAGATAAGCGCGGCAAGCGACCCGTCGAGATAGTTGTGTTCCAGATTTTTTCCTGGTCTGGTTGTGGTACCACGGTAATCGTAGTTCCTGATACCCATGACAGGGAATCCTAGTGTTATGGGGTACAAGCATTGCTGCCATTGCTGCTGTATTAGACCAATGGTACATGTAGATTGTAGATGACTGTTGGGTGTTTTTAAATAATTCGATGGTATGTTTTGTGTGTATGTTAAGCGATATCTTCGCCAACTGTGAACCGATTTTATATTTTTTTTAGTTGGTACACTTACCCATACTTCATGTATGTATGGATGTACCCGTATAAATTTTATAAAAAAAAAGGATGAAAAAGTAGGAGATGAAATTTCATATCGGACTTATAAACTTACCATTGTTTGAAGTCGGTTATTATGATTCCCTGAAATATTTTTTTAATTGTTACAATTCTCGTATTTACAGACGTCTAGAACGTCAAGTAGAAGTGGAGAAAGAAGAGCGCATGGCCCTTCATCGCACCAACCAAGAGCTGACCAGTGTGGCGACGGAGCGGGGCACGGCCGAAGCACGCAGCGCGAGGGCTGAAGCAGAGCGAGCTATGGCGGAAAGAGATGCAGTCAGAACAGACTTGACAAGGTACGTTAACTTCAAGTTTACCTATTTCTACTGCCAAACAGCAATGCTTGCATAGCTGTTTTTGAAGGCCGTGAAATTACAGGCACATGAGACTTTCATCTGTTATGTCTCAGGGTCCGCAACGCGCGAGTGCGTCATGATACATTTTTATGAGTCCAATAGATTGCACTGGGTATTGAGGGTCTGATGATGGAGACAGGAGGTGGATAGTGGAACTCTTCAGTGGCTACTAGCAAACCGCTCGAGTTTTAGTTTGTTTGACTGGTTTGTCAAACAATGCTAGTCACGTCTTTTACCTATATCCAATGATTAATTCAACAAACGTGAAGCGCTTTGTTTGTGTACTTCAATTAATTTAAAAAAAAAGTGCTCTATGGTGTTTGATTTGGTTTTAAAAAATATATATATTGATTGCTTTTAGGTTGGAGTCTAGAGTGGAAGAGTTGCAAGGAGAATTAACGAAAGCGCTTTCCTCGGCCGACTCACAAAGAGCCCAGCATCAGCATTATAAGGTATTTTATCTTTTAAAACTCGGTGCTTGTGAGGTCGCGTCCTTCTTCTTGGGTGTGTCTTGCAGCAGTATGAAAATACCTAGGAGGATAGATTTTTCATACCGGTTATAAAAATAGGGGTCTGAGACTAGGGTCACGTTTGCCGCATGCCTGACGAGCTGTGGACCAAAATTGCCACCAAATGGAGCCTGGACACAGCTAAACGGTATCGCGGTAGACCATGATGGCGGGACGAACTTAACGCCTAAGAGTCCACGGTGCATGATCGAAGTGACTGACAGAAATGGGGGGAGGGTTTTGTCCAACAATAGGGCATGCTCTGATAGTAGTAGTAGTATAAAATTGGAGACCCTGTTTTTTTTTCCTTTATTTCAGTCGTCTCGTCAGCCATAATCATATACCATCCGGGATGTGCTGTTTTTGGGTGCGATTCCATATAACAGCACCACAAATTGGTTGAAAATAGCTATTTTCTCTGGTCTAGTTCCAGTACTATGGTACTATGACAGGGTATGACCTGGATGTGTGTAAAACATCCAACATACATAGTCCAGACCCCACACTAGGATTCCCCATATCGTTAGTATCAAGAACTACAAGTACCATGGTACCACAACACGCAGACCCGTAACAAATAGCTGCAGAACGTGCGAACATTTGTCCCGTAGCGGGAATCGAACCGCACCTGTGTCGTTTCAGCCGGCTACTCGACCGCCGCGCCATTGAGGTCATCTATTCAGCTGGTTGTTTCCTTGGAAAACTAACGAATATGTTTGCACTAGGAAATCTTAGAGCAAGCACAAGCAATGCGCCATAGAAGGCTTACTGAAATCAACGTGCGCGCAATTGTAAGTCTTCAATAGCTGATATTATTTGTCTGTAGATTAGAACTTAGATTCTAGGTGTATGTAGTGAGCTTGTTTATAGAAATTAAAAAATAAATATATACTAATGTATCTAAACTTCTATACTAATACGAACGAGCTAACAGTCCAACTTGAAAAATTCTTCATTGGATAGCGATTGGATTCATATTTAACAACACGCTACGTCACTAAGGAGCCGAATCAAAGAAGTAATAGCGCGGGCTGGCGATGCGACGCGGTGGTTTCGGAGTCGGGGGCCAAGGGCGGCCGTGGCACAGCTAGTTTACTATACAAATTCCACTGGCGACGAGGACGAGATCCTTGTATCAGAGTTTGTAGAACAAACTTGTTTCCCCATGAGTGTGGCGGTAGGCATGTCATCAGCGGCTGTGATCACGAGCTTGGCTCGTGCGTACTAGGGGCGCGGGTCGAGGGTGGCTGCGTGCGTGAATCTCACGTGCGCACGACCTTTCACGGTCACGGTAAACCTTTTAGGAGCCGAGCAAATGAAGTAATAGCGCGGGCGGGCGATGTGAAGCGGTGGGTCTGTGGCCAGAGCGGCCGTGACAAAACCAGTAATAAATAAATATTCAATAGGCACATATTTCGTAGTCCTGGACCCACCCCCCCACACTACCACAACACAGGGACCTAGAACAAATTTCGACAGAGAATGCAAGCATTTGTCCCGCAGCGTGAATCGAATGCGCACCTCTTTCGTCGCCCGCCGCGCCGTTGAGAACGTACGAAATAAAGCATATGTATGGTACACCCTACATCCTCGTAGATTTATTTAATTAAACCCTAGATTATCTCGTCTTAGTTGTTCTTTTAGCAAAGAGATGACTTTTTAATATATTCAGTATGTTTGCAGTTGTATTAGTGTCGTGTAGAAAGTTGCATAGTAGTAGCTTCTATAGAGAAGGAAATGTTTTCATAAGTTGCCTTTTTTTACTAGGAGATAAACAGGCATACCGTCCACCAGATGATAACCCACCTGCTGATACGTTGCCTGCCATAAGCCTCATGTGTTAGGTTACAAAATAGGGGGTGGTAGAGTGGTGGACGGGAATGCAACTCATCAATACATGCTCTCCGTTATCATTAACTGACAGTAGGTCAGGGATACTGGAACACTGCTGTCATCAACCCAGAGTCCTTCTACGCTACTTCAAGGAGTTGAGCTGGTTGGGGTCAGGTTAGACGGAGGATAACATACACCCCAATGCGGGACGTCAGGGCAGATCTTAGTTCCCCCATTTAGAATTCGAATAAGGGTGTGATTAGAGACAAAACAAGTTGGCACATGCTCACGCTTTGCACAGCAGTTAGCATTATGGAACACTCCGATGCGAGCATGAACCTTAAACGTGAGAGCATCGGAACGGTTCCAGGTTCATAAGTGTGCTATAACCTTTACTGTGAAATTCTCAGCGCAAATAAAACGAATCTTGATTTAAAGGATTCATGTAACCTTTACTGTGAAATTCTCACCGAAATTCTTCAAATAAAACTAATCTTTATTTAAAGGATTCAGTGGCGAAAGAGCGTGCTATCCGCCGTCAGACGCTAGGCGGCGGCGACCAAGAGAACCGGGAAGCCAGCATTAAGATCGCGAACGCTGAGGCGAGTCTGGCACGCGAGACTCGCGCAAGGGAACAGATGGAGAAACGACTTGCATCGTTGAACAGCGAATATGACAAGCTGCAGGCGCAGTACAAGACCTTGCAATCTGAGTTGGACATTGCGAGAAATCAACTTGCATATGCACAGGTGAGATGTTATACTCATAGATTCATGTTAAAACATACTACAAAACCCAATTCTATCCGAAAGGGTATATATTATAATATTGATAATTATGGTATTGTAGGTAACTGTTGACCTTTAACGGTTTTTTTTGCCAGTGAATTTATATAATCAGTTAAAAGGTACAGGCCTTAAGGAGTCAATATTTGTATTAGAAATACGCCTTATACATGTAGAGTACTATTCACACTTATCCTTGTTGTGGACGTGCCCGGGCAACTTACACATGTGGAGTGGTAAATCTAACTGTGTAAGATTTACTGCTCCGCACCAAGTTTACAAGCATGGTGGTCAGCATCTACGCTACAAGGAACTTGAAAGCCTGTGGTATTGACCCTACATGTTGGGAGGAGCTCGCTTTAAAAGGTTATCTTGGCGCTCTGCAATCTACAATAAGGTTAAAAGTACTTAGAAAGCCGTCTCAAAACACTTGACGTAAAACGCCTTATACGCAAGGAACGACCTAAGCCCTCCTTATAAGGCCAACTCTATTGCCATACATGTGATCGGTTTTTAAAAGTAAGTTTGGTCTAGCGAGCTATATCAGGGCTGCGAGCTCACGATAGGAAGTTAATTTTAGTATAATCTTTTTACTTTTAATTAGGGTCGCCGTCATCGAAATCGATGAGGACTATATACAATGAAACTATTTCAGAAAATACTAATTACATAATTTTATTTCTAAATGTTATTATTTCTGTATTATTTTGTAGACATCTCTCAATGACAAACAACGCGTGGTGGACGCGTCTTCGGATCAGCTGAACGAGTTTAATTCGAAACTCGCGCAGGAGAAGCTGCGTGTGTCCACATTATTTGCTCAAGTGCAGGCAAGTCACTTTTAGTCATAGTTATCTGTATCCGTACCTCCATATCCTTTATTCGTGGAGTAGAATAAAGAGTTATCTATCTATCTATCTATTGGGTGTATTTATATTTTATCCAAAACCAGTGTGATGAATTCTAAATAAACAGAACTAAATTTCTGCTGTCTATTGCAGCGACTATTTGTGACTTGTACCGACAAAATATATCTAAAAATCATCATTGAATTAATACACATTGATTGCGAAGAACCGCATTACGATAGGATAAGCCGTTCCGGATATAACTAAATAGACAAACAAACAAACTCTCAACGTATAAACAAGCTACTGATGTTGCAGTAGAATAAAGAAATATAGCATTATACTGATACTATAATTGTTATACTAACCAACCAAAACAACATCTGTGGCGCAGTGGGCGAAGGCCCGCTTGAGAAGCAGAAGTTTGCGGATTCGATTCCCGCCGCGGGACAAATTTTTGTATGATCTGTTAATATTTGTCTCCGTTCTTGTGTTTTCTATATATAATAAGTAAATATTAAAAAATGCATATAAGTAGTATTTCAGTCATGTAGTTCCCATAACACAAAATTAGTTGGGGGCTAGATGATGCTGTGTGAAAAATTACCTGCATTATTTATATATTTTATTTTGAATACTATGGCTAGTTATTTGCTTAATCCAATATGCATTGCCTACTAGACTATACATGTAACCTCAAAGGTCAAAAGGATCTATGTCTAAAAAATAAAGAATTTGCTTTTGTTATGATAAAGTCAAAGTCAATAGGTTTTTATTCATTGAAATTATATAGAAGTGTAAACTAAACTACATAATAATATGTATTAAAATTTTTATAGTGAATTTACGCGCGACCAAGTTAAAAATCAGGCAACAAACTCTCTTTATTACCATTAGATATTTCTGTGTAACAGAATATTATTACTATAATTCTACAATGCCAAAGATTCAACCAAATCATTCTATGTATATAAGATTTCCTATATTTATACTAGGAGCTGGAAAGAGGTATCGAAGAGTCGGTGCGTCGTGAGACCGCCATGGAAGAGCAATGCGCGCGAACTGAAGCCAGACTCAACGAGCGCCTTGCAGCCGCTGAGAGCCGCGCCGCTAACGCTATGCACGACGAAGCTAGACATCGGGAAAAGGTAAATTTTAGGGTAGTCCCTATCTTATCCGTGCCCAGCCCGCTTAGCATGAGCACCCAAGACAAATCTTTGTCTACGAAAGAGAAGACAAAAACTATTTCTGTAGCCTATTCGGTCAAACAAAAGAGAGTGACAAAATATCTATTGTCTTCTCGGCGGTAGATAAAACCTTTGTCTAAGGGGTAACCGGTCGCCTTCATCTTAAACAATACATCGCCTGCCTTTAAGGGCAAAACCCTGCCTTTCCTTTCTTGTTACTTGCAAAGTTGCAATCCACAGGCACATACGCTCATAATTTTATCGGCTCAAACTGGAACACACTAACGCGAGCATTACTGCTTGGTGGCGGAAATAATATTACCTTTTCAGATTATATCCAAAATTAATTTCAGGAAATTCATTTATTTGACTTATACATTTTGCATAGAAAGTTTAGAAAGAAAGAAAGAAGTCTTTATTTGAGCATTTTAACAATTCATTTCAAGCTTAGTATAATTACTTAAATTAACCAACACCATAATAATCTACTTAAAATCTTCAATATAAAATTCTACAAAATGGCGTCCTACTCACCTTAATGTTGTAATAGCTATTGCGCATAGCTATCACAACGCTGATCTTCCGTCGAAACCAACCAAACTATCTTGGTTTAAGCATCTTGTATGTATTAAGCTATACCCACATATTAATAGCTATAGTAGTAGTAAAGAGCTCGTCCTTTTGAAAGAGCTCGTCCGGGGAATGACTACCACCATACCAGTTTGAAGGCTATGGGTGTCAGTGAAACTGCAGGCACGTGGCAACACGCGAATTATACCTCTGGTGTTGCAAGCGCCCATAAGTTACGGTAACCGCTTACCAACAGGTGGGCCGTATGCAGGTTTGTCACTTTGCTATAAAACAACATTGGTAGAAAAATATGGTAATAATTTATGTAACTGTGTAAGTGAAATCCAATCAATGAATTCCTCAGGTCACCTCATTGGAACAGCTACTCCGGCAGTTGGAGCGCGAAGTGAGCGCTCTGGAGACGCGCGCCTGCGAACGCTGCTCGCAGAACGACGCGGAAGAGGCAAATAGAAGCACGGAGGAAGAGAGAGGGCACGAGAGGAAGCGAGACGCACAGAGCGATACTGAGAGTGTCGGGACTGTGGGGGAAGCTGCGATTGGACAGGTCACTCTGCTGAAGGAGCAGTTGGAAAGGGCTGAGGCTCAATTGTTGGTGAGTTTATAAACTAAATTGTGTCTGTTGCGTGGTAACGGGATTTAGAATAGAATTATATAATACATATTATGTGAGAATAGTGCAATCCCTGAGTACAAATTCAAAAATCTAAATATGTTTTTATGTTTTGCATAGTTGTTAACCTGCCACTTTAACTACTATGCAAAACGTGGGCATATGGCAAATACTTCCCCATACTTTGTAATCTAAATTATCTTCACACTGAGAACATGCCTTAAAATGTTCATCAGGTGATTACAATCTCGAGTGAGTTTTATTGTTGTTTTGTTTCTTTCAAAAATGTAAGATGCACTCACCGGGGGAGAGTGGGAGTTCCAGAAGTATGGACACTAGAGACTGCTCCAATTAGCCTCAAGAAGACCACTCAGGAAATGAACAATGGGCTTAAAATGTTTGCATTAATTTCTTATTATCTCAATAAATTTCTCACAGTACTGACAACAATGGTGCACTACCACCTCTTTTACCACAGTGGATCTGCACCATCAGTCACTATGCCATTTTTAACTGGCATACGTCAAGTCAGGTCACAGACCTAACGCAGGGACCACGATTATCAGTTGAGCTGTATAGCATACTGTATAGTAATCCTGGTCATGGTTATACAAATATTGTTAAACATTTCTATTTTCAGGCTAAATCAGAAGAAATAATAGCACTAAAACAAGAAGCGAGGTCGTCTAACCTAGCAAGATGGCGAAAGGTAAATTTTTGTCCAAGTTACACATTTCAACTACTCTACGCTTAGGCCAAGCCTAAGGCGTGTCCTAGTGACATATATAACAAAAAGCCCAGGAGACACCTAAATTAAAATCTAAGATATTCTACCTCCATAATTCTATCTCTCTGGCCTCAAAAATTTGCTGGAAGAAAACTAGTGTTAAGATCGCCTTTGTACATGTCATCATCATTCTGTCTTTTATAAGTTACAATTTCCGCCTGAGACCTAGAAGGTTGAAGATTCGATTCCCGCTGCGGGACAAATGTTTGTATTATCTGCAAATATTTGTATCGGGTCTAGGTGTTTTCTTAGTATAATATGTATTTACTTACCAAAAAAAGTACATAAGTAGTACATCAGTTATGTAGTTCCCATAATACAAGCTCTGCATAGTTTGGGGCTAAATGATGCTGTGTGGAAAACGTCCAGCATTATTTATTTATTTGTGTGTATAATATAGAATTAAGAATTAGGTTATAGTAGATAGCCCTAAGACATACCTAACTATTCCTGCGTCTGCACTGTTAACTGTTTTCTAAAATTAATAATATTTCCACAGGAAAGAGAATACAATGAACTATCAGCAGAGATGAAATCCACAAAACGGGAAGCGAAGCGTTTCGAGGAACGACTGACTTCGGCACTCGAAGCGAAGAAGGCAGCCGAGCTGAAATCGAACACGTTGCAGAGCGAGATAGAAACATTGAAGCCGCAGCATGAGAGAGCGAGCAAAGACGTGGAAAGACTGAAAGAACGCTTGGAGAAGCTTCAGAAGACGCATGATGTTGTGCAGAATGAAGTGGACAGGTATGTTATATAATTATAATGTATACAAGAACAGGTTGTGGGTTCTAACTCCGAATACCAATGGATATGTAATTCGAAAAAAATATGTGTGCACACACGTGCTCGAACCGGTGAAAAAAAAAACATCGTGAGGAGACCGGCATGGCATCGACAAAATGCCCTTGGTTAGTGTTATAAGTGGCGATGGGCTTCCAACCTGTCACGAGAAAAGCTAAGAATGGAAAGCGTGGGCATTTGGCCGAAAATCTTATGACTTATCCAAATATCTGACGTATTGTTATTCAACTACTTTTGAGGCATGCCTTATTCCATGCCATAATTCATTCTTGATAAATTGGGTCACCATATATCATCTTGGGTGTCTAGACAAATACCGCTTTCTGTTGGCGTTAACGCTTGCGGAAAGATTGAATTGTATGAAAATTACATTAGCTGTGGAAATGTCACGTGGCTTCTGCCAAGTTTTACCTTGACAAGTTTGCGTGAAAGAAAAACTAAGCGTGAGTGTAGTCTAGTGTTAGTGTAGGATCTAAGATAATATTTGCAAAAATAAACAATAAGGAATATTGTTTATTTTTGCAAAAACACGATACATATAATCAAATAAGGACAAACAGTAATTGCAAAAAAAGGTCCCAACTCAGCATAATAGTCTTCCGTTAGAACCGTTTTTTTTTTTGTTGGGTTTCGGACTTTTTTACCTTTTTTGTGAGTACAATTAAAAAAAATGCCGGTAAAATACAGTTTGAGAACACTTACCTCCCGTGCTAACTGTGTTACGGCAAGGTAGTGGATTCTCGTCCGATATATATATACGGGTTTATATTATATTGATCTTAAAACAGCACTAATTATCAAAGGCAATAATTTGGTTCATTTCAAACAGATCACGTAACGATATACGCAAGTTGAAATGCGAGCTGCAGTACAGCGAGAAACGGAGAATGCACGCCGAGGAGCAGGAGGAGATGTCATCGCGCGAGAGAGCGCAGATGCGGGACGAGAATCAAATACTGCGCGCGGACAACACGCAGCTTGCGCAGGTCAGTTATACATTGAATTTACAATTTTTTTCCTGCTGAAAGTTATGAACTGTGGTGGGAGTTAGTGATTATAAAAACTCACGAGGTCAGGGTTACTGGAACACTGCTGGCATCTACCCAGAGTCCTCTGCTATTTCAAGGTGTTGGGCTGGTTCGGGTCGGGTTAGAACAGTGCAGCGGGTCTGCATTGCACAGATTTTCGACGCCTAGGGATGTCCTGAATGTTCCGGGACATCCCCCTTCTCCTATTGGGGGAGGTCGAGGGGCCAAACGCGGACGGTTACCGATAGAGTCGTGGTCGAATTCAATCGAGATCCCGTGACTCGGTCAATTTCCGATGCAGCATCGAACTATTCATCTGGAGATGAATGGTTTGATTATGCATTGGCACTACGGTAACAGGGTCGTCAGCGTCGAGTCTCCCTCCCGAGAGACCCCTCCGTCTCTCCCAATTACAGCCGGAGGACATGCGTAAAGGCATTTTTCCCATCGTAATAAAAAAAAGGATAATTCCGACTAGTTATATTAGTGGATTCCCACTAATTCCAATAACCATTTCCACCATTTCCACTAACTGGTGGGAATTGCATCATTTGTTTGCAAAAGAGTATAACTCTTAAATCTACCTAATGATTTAGTTACGAAACAAGTAGAAGTTATTTAAATGCTAAGCGGTATCTTAAGACTATCTTGAGCTTAAGTTCTATCCACAAACGTCCGTGATGAGAAAAAGGGGGTATGTTATTTGGTATATTCAACTCTAGAAAATGTACATATTAGAAAGTTCAAATTCAGAAATGAACTCTAGATTAATTATGTATTAAGCCATTTATTTATGTGTTGAGGAATGTACAGGAACATGTTTTTTTTTTATTTATTCAAATGACAAATTAAATCTCTAGAATTGCATTATAAAACTCGCAATCGAATATTGTAGCGAGGTTAAGGTTAACTCTGGGTCGCGCAAGTGGGCCTAAAATCTATTGACAGACGCATTGCGTTCCACTAGTTCTCAAAAGTCCTAAAGCGATGATGGCATGTTTAACACAACACAATTGTATCAAAACAAGGTACTTTGAATTCGTCACATTATTTTAAGCAGCGACACAATTTATGTCATACATTGTTTGTTGTGACACCATTCCTTTGTTGTTGCTCTGCAGAATTCCAAAACAACATCTTGTAAACATTATATGACCACCTCAGAATTTCGTCCAGTTAGTACATTGCAGTGGCGATCAGAACACTATTTTATTTAATGGGCTCTGTGAATTCGAAATGATATTTAAGATGCGATTTTATTCTGCATTCAAAAAGGTTAAGATTACTTGAGAGTTTCGTAGCAATAAAGAAGAGTTTGTAATTATTGTGAACAATATCTTCATATGTCAATAATTCAAACGAAATACTCACGTCGGAAAGTGTACAGTCGCAAAAGCTTTGAGATGGACTTTAAGCGTAAAGTGGACAAGCCTCCTGTTCGTCCCAAGCCGGCGTACCTCCGCAACGCGTGGTGCGGTTTCAGTGCGTTTCAGCGGCGGGCGCGCGACGGCGCGTGGGCGAGGCGTGTGCGTTTCGCGCTGGCGGCTGATCTGGTGCAGGGAAGGTGTCGCGCCGCTGATAACGCTATCGCTTTCATGAATAACCAATTCTATTCGGTAATATTTTACGGCATTATTCATCCTATATGATTTTTAACTTATGAATTTATTATTATTTATCGAATACTGAAACATCTTAACGTAAGTAAGTAGATACAATAATTTTAACGAGTAAGATATATATTTTAAGATATTTTATATTATTTTTATAATTAGTTGTGTATTTATTGTTAGCCTACATGTTTGAACCAGAAATATAAATATAACTACGAAAGATTCAATCTTAAAACTCAAAAGGGTGTACGAACACCTCAATCAGACTATTTACCTAAATGATTTTAAAAAAGTCTACTCATAATCTTGTCTAAAATAAATGTTAGGAAAGCCGTATCTGACTTTAACGAATTAAGAGGACATACTCGCAATCTCTCTCTCGCACGTCCCTCGCATTCAAGTAAACTTAAATTTTATGTACTTACTTAAAACTAAGTTGCTGTATCTTTTGTATCAGTAATCCTCTTCCAGTAGAGCAGAATTGATTATTTTACAGACCATACCTAGCCTTGAGCAGAATTACACTATTCTACAATTTTATAATTAAGTTAATAGATCATTTAAGTTAAGTTACTTAATACAAAACCTAAAATAACCTAATTTCTTAAGTACTTGTCTGCATCTATATTTCTACTTGATAGCATACTTGATCTTGATAGAAAATTGCGTTTTTTTTCTGAATCCTAGGAAAAACTGCTTTGTTCGAAAGTTTAGTATCTATATACTAAACTTTGGAACAAAGCAGTTTTTCGTACGTAGGTATAGTCTGCCTGCGGTATGCGAGGGTAAAAGGGGGAAGCGCGGTTTAACCGAGACTAACATTTCTATATGCTATAAATTTAATTTAACATTTTTAACCGCGGCTGACATTCCTTATTAAAGTTCTACCTAGATGTAATTACGACAACAAGAAATTATAATACACTAATCCAAAATCCAGCATGATTTTTCAAAAACCTAACACACACCTACTACTCTCTAGACCGAAAAAACGATTGTAGAAACTCAGAACACACGTTAAAATATAGGATTAGTTGAGTTGATCCTTCGATAAACAGTAGATCTGATCTTCATGACATTTCAAATGTGTATAGATAACGCAAATACTACTATCGCGGCGGTATTTTGAAGAGAAGTGGTTTATGTGATAAGGGGCGAAAATAAATGGGATATCAAATTAATTTACTTTTTCCTTTTTAAGGTTAGAGAATGTGGAAAATAGGTTAATAAAATTGGCTACGAGCAGGGAAAACTCGCAGAACCGGTAACCGCGAGCGGCGACCGACGACGCAATGTAGGAAGGCCTTCTGGCCTGCAATACGTAATGGAATTATCTAGTCGACGGTTGTTTTTTAAGCCAACAATTTTTTAAAATTAATTTTATAAAAGTTTTCCCATTTAAGTGAATTTGTGAAATAAACATACGAAATTAGCTGTGATTAGCTGTGAAAAATTGAATAAAATTTTTCTCTTTTTCGTTACTACATAATTACTAAACAAGAATTACGCTTTAGGATATCATTGCGACTATACCACGTTCTCTTGCTGACGTTTCGTTGACCGTTTAGACTGTGGTCCCCCGTCTGACGACCGTCGAGCGTGGTCGCGGGCGGTGGTCATGAAGAAAGACCTCTACTCCAGTCTAGTCTGGTATAGTCGTAATAATATTCTAAAATCACACCAAAATTAGTTTCAATGTCGTTTTTAATGCCGGCAAATAACGAACAAGATTATTTGTAGGTCATGGTGCGTTGAGATGGGATTTAGTTTATCTTATCAGCTGGTCCCGTGCGATGTTCGAATCTTGTGCAACTCGTCATAGTATCAGTGAATTCTAGTGTTTGTGTAAATAAACGCGCACAGTTTAACAATAACAATTTGCTTATGTTCTATCTAGTTGAGGAGACTTCGCAGGTTGAACCATTGATTTATAACGTTCTTATAGATTTTGTGTTTTAAGTTAAGCGTTGCTAGTTTATACTGTCGTCATATTCGAAAAGGCGCAGATACTATTTTTGCATATTAGTAGTTAAATATACCACTTTGATCAGTAAAAAAGGGCGCATCTGATTGTAAATTTACTCTTGAACAAAGGTAAGGTAACCGTTAAGCAAACTAGCGCTTCTACACATTTTTTTCACATTAATGTTTATCTAGGTTTTGTCTTTCTTGTATAGAGCTCCTTTTCGAATATTAGGGCAGAATATTAGTAATGCTGTTTGTCATTCTTCTACCTAGCAGGTATAAACTTTTCGTCTGAGGAAGAGACGACGAATAGAGACACCGAAGTCTTCGGTTCAGACTTCGGTGTCTCTATTCCGTCATACAAAAAAGAGAGAGAGAGAGAGACGTAATTAAGTTTTGTTTTCTCATCCGTCGCCAAAACCGTTGTCTTGGGTGCTGCCGTAATGAGAGATGGCAATATTTATTTTTGTTTTTATAATTGAAGGCCGATTGCTCAATACGATGTTGGATTTATAAGTAAGGGTTAAAGTTATGACCCATGTTTACTATTCACCTGGTGACGTTTCGTTGACCGATTAAGAAATCCTTTTTCATTAGCACCGTACGCAATCACGATTAGAATTTTATATCCTAAAATGATATGAAACGACTTTTTTTTATTTTTAACACCGCACAACCCCCAAAAATTATATTGTTTGCGACATAAACATACGCACAGATAAACAATATATCCAGCAGACTATCTAATTATTTAATTCTATGTTAAAAATAACATTTTTAATTTTTGTTTCAGAACAACAAAGCTTTGCAAGAAGCATGCGGGATGCTGGAGGAACAACTCACGGACCTCGAGAAACTGGCCGACATTCACGAACTCAAAAACACAGATATCGAGGTAAGGAAATTGTACAATACACAATATCCACCCTCATGCATTCATCTTTCAACTAAAACATATTATAAAGTACAACCTCAAAGTTTTCACAGTTTTGGAAGAGCGATAAGACCGCTATATGTATATGTATCGCGATATCTTCACCAACTGTGAACCGATTTTAATTATAGTTTTCTTAATGGATTTTTTCTTAAAATTTATATGGGAAATTTTATGAAAATATCCTACTACTAAGGGTGAATAAATGGGGGAAATTTTATATTGGACTTTTTTACAACTTCCCGTTATATGAAGAAGATTTTTATTTTAAGGTGTATATTAAAGTATTTTCATTGATTCTTTCATTCACATAAGTTATTTCGTCCGTCCATACTTTTAGTTGTACTTTTATCAAAACTGTTTTAAATTGTTTTAGAATGAAATGGTACGTTTGCGGTCTGAGCTGGAGCAATGCAGGTTGAAGCTGAAATCGGCCCAGAGACAGGCCACGGAGTTCAGCGCCGCCGCCAACTACGCCGCGAACCAGCACGAAGAGGCGCGCGAACAGGCCAGCCACGCGCATTGCCAACTGCAACTGTTGAGGGTAATTATATAAAAAAAAGAAACTAGGAAAAACATAATTAAAAAATATATTTCAACATAGTTTTCAAACTGATCGCGAACTTTTCCCGGCCCCAGACTAGGATTCTCTGTGTCGTGGTTATCAAGGACTACGAGTACCATGGTACCACAATACCCAGACCCGAAACGAATATCTGCAGTAAAAGCAAACATTTGTCTAACCCCGAGGAAAAAACGTGAAAAAAACTAGTCCCCCCTTCCAACAGTCACAAAATTTATTTTTACTGAATTTTCCTGCATTTAAGACGCTTGTGTGTTTGTCGCAGGAGAAACTAGAGAACCGTGAATATCGAGTTGCCGAGTTGGAAGCTCTCGTCGCCAACCTAGAGGGGGCTCAGAGTTCAAGCTCGGCTGCATTGACTAGTGCGGCGAGGCGCGTCCGCGACTTACAGGTACATATTAATATATATATATATATATATATACATATGTACATATATACTATTATATATATGTCTATATACAGGTTGTAAAAAGACCCATGACCAAGCCGAATTCTATAGTTTTAGAATGAGTTCGTTATTCATTGCATTTATGCAACTTATTAAAAATATTTTATTAAAAAAAAAACTTCAACCTTCAATATCTCCAGAACCAGTTAATTCCCAAGTATCCCAATGATGTATAGAATATGTGACTTTCGGCTTGATGGTGGGTCATTTTACGCCGTGTATATATGTTTATACTTATACTATATAACTATGTACAATAGTATGTTAGAATTAGTGCTATTATTAGAATTTATCCATTTGTGTACATGAACCCATCAATATTTATCAACTGTCCCTATCCTCAAAGGTTTGCTGGTAGAATACTCTTTTTAGGGTTAAGCTCGCCTTAGTACATGTCCTATATTATGTGTTTTGTCTGTATTCTCTATGTAAAGAATAGATAATAATAGTAAAACACCCAACAGTTACATATATACCACATAATTATGTCGCTTACAAATTCAAAGAGAGCAAATTGTTAGATAATTTCGGTAGTATAATGAGCGATATCGCTAATAGCAGATATCCAATGATCGTTTGCTAAGGTCTTAGCTCTAGCTGTTTCATCTGTTTTATTTATATATACCTACTTATACATATTAATGTATTATAAAAGATCGCTATAATACATTAATATGTACGCTATTAGCGTAAGACCTTTGGATGGAGAGGATTTGTGATTCTCAAACTAAATGTTTGTTGAAGGGTAAAATGTGGATGGAATGAGACATCTGTTTTGTTTCCAGGAGGAATGCGCGTCCCTGCGCACGCGCGCTCACGAGCACCACTCCAACGCGCTGCAGCTACAAGCCAAGCTCGCTGACACTCAGGTACTACATAACTATTCACTAGGCATTCAATAAATAAATAAACACCCAATTGACACATATATAGTCCTGACCTTACATTGCAATTCCCTGTGTCGCGGGTATCAGAAACTTTTATACATGTTATATCGAAGCAAACAGGCAAATTGATGCGAAATTAATTAAATACTAGCTTCTGGCTACGGTTTCGCCCGCGTTGTACCCGGATAAAAAGTAGCCTATGTGTTATTCTGATGTATAAGCTATATTACTGTAAAGTTTCATCAAAATCCGTTGGGTAGTTTTTGCGTGAAAGAGTAACAAACATCCATCCTCACAAACTTTCGTGTTTATAATAAGGATAGGATAGGATTTTTAAGCGTGTATGCGGAAACTCTTCTCATGTTTTATTGTAAGAATTTGGCAGTTTTGTGGTGATGCAATCAATTAAACTGTTTTCAGGAAGAATTGGATGCGGCAAGAGAGGCGTCAGAGGCGGCGACGGCTTGGTGGCGCACGCGGGAAACCAAAACCGACGCGACACTGCGCCAGCAAGCCAAGCTGATAGACTTCTTACAAGTAGGTGTACTTTATGAATTCAGAATTCTGGTTATTAACCCTAAACACTACTTTGCAACATGGACCCGTTTTATGGAAGCACAGGGAAATTCACCCTCTTTACGTCACACACACACATTCTCTCTCTTTCACACGCACACACACTTTTCTTAAATAATTTGGACACGCTGTGCTTAAACTGGAACCATTAAAGCTGACCTACTGCATATTTCCGAGTACTGACTCATTGGTACCATTGACTAGTCAAATGACTAATAATTTTTAATACTGACTTGAATTTTTATTCTACGACTTGCATATGATTCTATACCATTTTGATGACCTCTGTGGCGCAGTGGGCGAAGGCCCGCCTGAGACGCTGAAGGTTGATTCTCGCCGTAGGACAAATGTTTGTATATGCAAATAAATATCTTTCTAGGGTCTGGGAGCTTTCTATTTTTGTATTTTCAATAAAATATATATAAGTAGTATATCAGAGGACTGTCTATTGAAGATGTACACTCCCTCCGAGATACAGTTTTTCACATTAGTTCGGGGGATAGTGGACAGACAGACACTGGGCAGCATCTCTGTTAGCGGCAGGTTTTTTTACAACAACCTTAGTTTTAGTATTTAGTATAGTATTATATGAGTCTTGACGGTCACCGCCAACAAGGTTGTCTGGAAGAGATCGCTTTTAAGCGATAAGACCGCCCATTGTACTTTTAGTTGTGTTCAGTTTTTGTTTATTTTATTATCATGTGGAGTACAATAAAAAGTTTCTATTCTATTCTATTCAGTCGTGTAGTTCCCATTACACAAGCTTTGCTTTGTTTCGGCTATATGATACTGTGTGAAAATGTCCAGCATTATATATTTATTTATTCATACGGCTTGCTTTTTCAGTCTAAAGTGGAAGAAGCTGGGCGCAAAAAGTGCTCTCTGAGCAACAAGCTATTCGGTCGGTCCGGCCGCCGCAACGCCGCGTCTCCGCCCCTGAGACGGGCTAACAGGTAACATATTCCCAACTAGTGAAGTGCCCTCGACTTTATAATCGCGTTTAGTTTTTTTTCTTCATTTCACTATCCCTTTAGGGGCTGATTTTTTTTATTTGTGCCTCAACACCATCACAAGAAAAATGATATATAAGTCCAACGTGAGAATAAAATCACTTGATTTCGAAGGACATAATTTTTGTGCGAGTACTGCTTCTAATTGGTTAAGAATCACGGTTTTAACGAAGTGGAAATAGTTAACATTAAATTCATTTATTAATATAGTTTTATATCGTCGCGCTTTGGTTAAGAATCACGGTTTTAACGAAGTGTAAATAGTTAACATTAAATTCATTTATTAATATAGTTTTATATCGTCGCGCTTTGGTTAAGAATCACGGTTTTAACGAAGTGTAAATAGTTAACGTTAAATTAATTTATAAAATCACAAGGATCACTTTTTTGTGAGAGTGATTTTTGTGTATAGTGGTGTTTTGAAAAGTGTGTTTAGGTTATTGTTTATATATCCCTAGTCGCTACATGCGTTGTGATAATTTGTTATTTTTGTTTTTTATTAAAAAGTATATTTGTATTTTTATGTTTCTTTAGTGTAATGTAGTTTTTGTTTTATATATACTTAATTAATCATTATTTACAAGTACAACGAATTAGATGTATAAGTTATCTGTAATGTTTGTAATTAAAGAATTTGAATTTGAAACGTCAATTTTTCCCTACCGCCTGATTGTATATAAATCCAAATATATATAACCTGTGTGTATATTTATATATATATATCTGTATAATAATATTCCAGAGAGCTTCGCGATGAAGTCGACAGACTGAGAGCCAAACTTGCCGCTAGCAACTCTACCTTCGATATCAATAGCTTGCCACCTACGCCACGGAGAGAGAAAACTAAACCAGTTCACAATGGGTATGTCAATGCTATAACAATAAGCAAGTTAAAATCTTATCAAAATGCCACTCAAATTTCTCAATTTGACCTCTGTGGCGCAGTGGGCGAAGGCCCGCCTGACACGCATAAGGTTGCGGGTTCGATTCCCGCCGCGGGACAAATGTTGGTATCTGCATATATTTGTCTCGGGATCTGGGTTTTTTCTATGTATTTACAAAAAAGTATATATGTAGTATATCAGTCACAAGCTTTGCTTACTTTGGAGCTACTATACTAGACGTCGTTAGCAGCACATCTCGATTAACAATCGAGCTCGCCACTTCCGCGTTTAATCGAGTGGACGTAGGTATCTTACAAATCCGATTCATGAATGTGATTTGATATTTGCAGAATGAAAAGTATCGACACTCCTGATGGACCTCGAGACGATACTGTACTTATTGTTTGGTAAGTCACAAGTTTATTTAATTCTAAAGTAAAATCTCAGTTAAGAAAAAAAAACTGTAAATATGACATGAGGTTTTGGTTGTTATAAAGGATGGCAACTTTAAGCTACTTCAAACAGACATACAGACCACCTGAGGGAAAGCGGTTACCGTCGTCTATTGACATCGGCAACACCAGGGGCATCGCTGATGCCGTTGCATATCATGAAAAACTTTTTTTTATATTAGCCAGCTCTAAACATCTAGTAATTTTTTACAAAATTTGTAAACTCCGAATTGTTTTTCTATCTCGTATTGCAGTCTCCCTTGTGACTTGTGTCGATAAAATCTTTCAAAGAACTATCCTCGAAGACATACTCAAAACACAAATCGATTGAAAAAAACGCATTACAATCCGATTCAAATAGGATATTATATAAAAAAATTACAGTTTTTTTTTTAATTTTTGTTCAATAATTTCTATTTAATATTTAAATATTATAATTTATTTCGAACTATGTGAACTATACACACTTGAAGTAGGTAGATATAGTTATGTTACATTTTAATAATTAAATTAGCCGTTTGGAAGATTATATATATATATTTGTTTTTGTGAATGGACTTTAATGCTGCAGGGCCGCAGATGGCCTTGGTCAGCGTCACCGGTCTAAAGCCAGCATCACCGGACTAATGTAAAAATATAACACAATCGATACCGTTGTATCGCAGGTCAGACGATGCTCGGGAGAGGATGCGCGCTCGCTGCGAAGACGGCAAGCTCCTTCTGAAGAGCGGCGAGAGAGAGATACACGCGAGACTGCTCAGCGCAGACGCCAAGAACCTCGCGCAGAATGAAGCGAACAGAGCCTTCACAGTGAGTTATCGCCTTAAACAGTTCCAATACTAGTTTAAAAACCTAAGTATAGTTATGATTTATACGCCAGACTAGCTTATTCCCATGGCTGCGCTCGCGTGGAAGTCATATAAAATATAGCCTGTGTTATTCTAGGTCACAATCTATACCTGTTTCAAATTTTATTCATCCAAACTTTTGGATGTTAAGATCTTTTGACATTTATATAATATTTGTAGTATGACGGTATTTACGGTCTCATCTCCTTACGTAACAGGTAAAAATCATTAAAATATTGTATTATACTAGCTGACCCGACAGACGTTGTTCTTACCTTGAATGCAACGGATATAAAACAACCTCATGTGAGGTGCTTACCAACAAATAGCATTTCATTTTTATTTATAAATTCACGTTTCCAGGTGAAACTAGATAACTGTGACAAGGGCTCGATCGCAGCTATAGTATGTTCGAACCTCTCCGAGCGTTCCTCCTGGCTGAGCAAGCTGCAAGCTGCGCCCACGCCGGTCTCGCTCGCCTACAACCCTGTGACGATATCGCAGCATGAGGGGAAGCCAACCTCCGCACTGTGCGTGGCACCCAATGCTGTCGCTATAGGTTTGTTCATTGTTTATATTGAATGCCAGTCGATAAATGGTTAAAAAGACCTGTCTAATGATACCCCTCTTGCGTTACGGGGGTTAAAAGGAAATTAATTGTTCCTACTTCACTTTACATGCCCCTCTGTCATGGGTATCAGGAACAATGAATATAGATCTGGAACAAATATCTACAGAATATTAAAATATTTGTCCCGCAGCGGGAATCGAATCTGCATCTCTTGCTTCGCGGCGGGCGAGTAGCCAGCTGTCACCGATGTTGTTTTCTCATTTCGTTTTTGTGGTGATAGAACATGATTTTACATCAACTCGATTGAGTAAAGCACATTCAGGAGAGTTAGTGTGTTAGTGAGATATTACGAAGTTTTAGCCGTTTTTAGGGTTCCGTAGTCAACAAGGAACGCTTTTAGTTTCGCTATGTCCGTCCGCCCGTCTGTTTGTCCGCGGCTTAGACAACTCTAAGTTCGAGAAAGCTGTAATTTGGCATTTGGGAATACATATTAATGAAGCCAACAAAGTGGTAAAATAAAAGTCTTGATAACTAATTTTTATTTAGTTCCCTACAACTTATATTGGGGATGGTTTTTTGAACCCGGCACGCACTTGGCCAGTTTATGTTGCACTAGCCTCCCAGACTAATTCTAATCAGCCAATTGATTCTCAGTCCCGTACATTATTCAAGTGTTAATGTAGTTTCTCAGTTGTGATAAATCATGGTGCATTTGACATAGATTTTAGTTCTGTAGTCGCTAGATGTTTATGTTTAAGTTGAATCTTTGATTTGTGTATTAGAATGAAAACTAATCACAGAATAATGATTAGTTTTCATTTCCTCTGTATCAGCCACTTAAGATTTCTTTAGCTGCAGTACTGTAAAAACGTTATAATTCCCCAGGTTGCACGGACGGCCTCCATTCCCTGCGCGGCGCGATCCGCATAGAATGGGAGTCGGACGTGTCGCCGCCTCGTCGCGCGTGCGCCGGCGTCTCCGCCATCGCCTCCGTGAACGGACGAGCGCTGCTCGCGTACAGCGGGGTGCTGGTGCAGGGGGGGATGCTCGCGCTCGGCTCGGCGCTGCGACGCGCCGCCAGCCTGAACCCCACCGTAGAAGTCACTAAAGTGAGGTTACCTGATTCGACGCCGCCGCATTTGTTGAAGGTGAGGCTTCATTTTTATCATGATAAACCTTCGTTTGATCATAATCTCACCGGATGGTAAGTTATTATATGGCCGATGATGGAGTCTGAAAGTCAGAAGATACCTAACCAGTTTTACTTCCTCGATAGAGACTCTGATTGTATATTTCAGGCAAGACAGACGATGGTAGTGTGTTCCTTAAAGACACAAAAATAATTAACAGAAAAATCCGCCTGCATTCTCACTGCAGCGCAATGGTCACCTTATATTTTTTCATCCTTCTCAGTCCTGCACCAGTAGTAGTATAAGCACTCGAGAAAACCGCTTTGTCTGCGGATGATAAGACAAAAATGTATTTCTCTCTTTTCTGACAGAAAGAAGAAGCCCGCTTAGCATGAGCACCCAAGGCAAAGTTTTGTCTACGTAAGAGAAGACAAAAACGATATCTGTCGCCTATTCTGTTAAACAAAAGAGAGGGACAAAATACTTTTTGTCTTGGCGGTAGACAAAAACGTAATCTTGGGTTTTCATGCTAAGCAAGCTGGAGTGTTTTTTGTCTTCTCTATTAAAAGCTAGCCCTTCATAGAGGAGTCAAGTCAATTGATGTGTTGTTTCAGGTAATATCCACAGACTCCATCGAAGGTCCGTGCGCAGCGGTCGCGTGCGGTCGTCGCGTGTTCCTCCTCCGTTTCGACGCTTCCGTCTCGGAGTTCAAAATCGCACGCTCACTCACCGTCGACCGAGCGCCTTACTCCCTACTGCTTACCACCGCATGTTTGTACATAGCGGGCGAGAAACCGCTAAAGATAAACCTGCCTTCGGGAGCTTTGGAAACCTTCGCGATCGACGAGGCGACTGTCGCCGCGGCCGCTAAGAAACACTCACCGCCGAAAGCGATACTGCTGATCAGAGCAAAACCAGTAGAAATACTCCTGTGCTATGCCGAATGCGGCGTCTTTGTAGACGAAAATGGAAGGCGAACTCGCAACGAAGAACCGAAATGGAGCTCTGCGATACACAGCTGGGAATTCGTGTCGCCTTTCTTATACTTGATTGGAGAGGAGAAGGTGACGATAATTTACTTGAACGATGAAGCGTATAAAGCTCCCCCGTGCACCTGCGACACGCATTCGCTAGCGTCTACCGCGTCAGAATGTTATGCTCCTGAAATATTCCAGCATAAAGTTAAAGAAGCTACTTTGCTCGGTACCACACCTAATGGTATAATTATACAAACAAAAGACCATGCCGGGTACAACGTTTCTGTTGTCGAGGGTATGGCCGCGTTTAGAAGTATCGGAGCCTCAATAGAATCCTTAGACACTATTATATCAGATGCGAAGGGCAGCTCAACAGACTTAGCCCAATCGTTGACAGATCTATCACCGTCGCCTCATGAAGTTTCACAGGAAAGTGTTGAAGCGACGACCGGATTTCTCGCCGATATAAGAACCAGAGCAAGGCAGTTACGCGCTAAGAACAGACAGGAGCAATCCGATGATATAATCAAGCAGATTTTGACCACAGAAGTAGGAATGAAACGCCCCTCTGTGGGGAGGAAATCGCCCGCGACGACCTCGGAGTTTGACTCGGATTCGACTGAAAGTGAAGAAGCCAAGACTGGGTCGTCTAAATGTACGACTGACTTGTGCGCGGAGATGTTTACAAGGCAAGTTCGATTTCAACAAAAATAAGGCACAAGACTGAATTACTATCGTACTATCGGCGAAAAACTTTTTTCGACTCAATCCGATTCTTCGACGCATTCCCTTCACAAGACGTTTAGCACACTTTTATTTTCGAATGAGTCGTAACAAAATCGGTGTCTTCACTGTGAAAGTACGGTACGTGAAAATTGTCGTGTTTATAATACGAAAAACTTGGTAAGTTTTATTTCTTTGGTAAATGTGCGCTTATATTTTTTTTTCATTAGTCAATGATTTTTATCATTTCAATGCCATATCACGTTGGTATGCTCCAAGGTATGCGTACTGAAGGATAAAACTATAGTTTTACGCATTTTTTAGTAAAAGAATAAGGCAGCATTAATAAGGTTATTCGATATTTGTAGTCAGATCAGCTTTGTTGGATTGATCTAACCACAGGCACTTTTGAACCAGACTCTGATCTACCGAATGAATAAGTAACACTCAGCTGAAGTACATAAACCAAGTATTCATTTTTGCATGATGAGCTCAAAAATATTTCCGTACCATGGATTAAATTACTTTGATATCAGGGTAGCAGGTGTGAATGGAAGTTACTTAATTAGTTTTTGCTAGGTTTCGTATTCAGTGTAATTAATAGTTCTTTTTATTTAAAAGATTCTTGTCATTTAGTAGACTTTGCATTATGTTTTTCAATTTAGAATTATGCATGTGCATACAAAGCGTATGTACTTAATTATTTATATTTATTTATAAGGACATGTTTAGTTTTGAAGTCAAGTTTTAATAATTTTAGCATGTTTAGAATTAATTATAAGAATTGTATAAGACCAATTTACTGTGATTTAATATGTGACTTAACGTCTGTTTAGATTAACTTTGTGTAAGCATTGATTGTTCTTATTTTATTTAATGATAATTTATATTTTAATATAAATAAACAGTTTTAATTATGTATTTACTGTTTTTTAATAAACCCTACACATACTATAAAAGATGTGTGGTTTTTGAGATTATCAGATAAAAGGTGTGCACAATTAAAATATTGTTGCGTTTGGAATCGTTTATTTACAAACTTATACATTTTACATTGAATATGAAATGGAAATTGAGAACGATCGCCCATTTCTTTAGTCTACACACCTCCACGTCAATATCCCACACCTAATCTCACAGCATTAGATTTCCAAATGTCATAAATACAAAATGATTCAGTAAGGATTTAGAAATCGACTATAAAATTCATGTACTTGAATAGTGTACTACAGACATGAAACACAGAGATCTTTTTACAAAATAATATACAACACAAACTGGGGACACCTTTATCTCTATGGATCATACCTAGACTCAGTCAACATAATATATTTATAATACAAGACTTCTCGTTATTCTAATAATTACAGTTTCAACAACAAGTACAACCTTCAAGACACATGTGAGATGATATTATATAGTATGAGGCAGCTTTACAAATTCTAGTAGTTTTTTAGATGTACTGGGTCTAATCAAACAGAATAAAAAACAATAGACAGAATATTCCACACATAATAATTTATTTTATTTGAATATTTTTTTGATATGACTCATTAAAGTAACAATTTATTTACACAGACTTTGTAGAGACTTTTCATTATGTGAACGTTTTATGGAATATCTACTGATTACTAGAAAAACACTAAAAAGCGAGGCATTAAAACTACCAAACAACAAATATAATTGTACAAAAGCGCATTAAAACATCTGTTCGACTAGACCTCATTAGACCATTCGTTCTAAAGATAGTATAAAAAATACAAAAACCATTTACCACATTAGCCATCAAATGACATTAACTATTGTAATTTGCATGATAATAAATAATCTAAAACCTCTTATGTAACTATTATTGTATAATGTTATGCGTTGAGTAACAAAATTTAATGATGAACACTACATGTGTTCATCATTAAATTTGTGCTTCTATAATCAAATTAAAAGACATTTCAACAAACTCACAAGCGCGAGTTTTGTGATGTAAATACCGTGTTCTCATCTAAAAGACTGCGCCAGATAAAATATCCCAAAGGCTACGCCGCTCTTTTCTGTACCCGTGTGAAGTTAGCTGTATTTGTTTTTGCACAAGTAATGAATGAGCAAACATTCAAATGTAGTCTCTCACAAAAAAATATCTAAAAAGGACGGTTCACGGTATCAGTTTCTGATTGTAGAACCGTAGTGGCATACTGTTTTTCATAATTTATGGTTAGTTAAGACATCTGCTAGTGGCAACAAAGTTTCGTAAACTCTTATTGCCTGTGTCTTAGAGTTATTTTTTTTTCTTTCTAAAGAGCGAACCCATAGTTGAGATGTCGCGGCACTGTGAAATAAGACCTTGTCCTAATAAAAGTAAGATCTAGTTTAGGAAACCGCGGCATTGCTGCGCACCGCACAGGCACGGAATCTTCTCGTCTTCAAGCGGGAACTTGTAATCGTACGTGATTTCCTCGTCAACTCCGATCGGCTGTTTGGAATAAATGACGATCTTCTTTTGAGACTCTATTGTTATGATCTTAGCGTAGCAGTTTGGCTGTGGACAAAATATTAAGTCAAATATTGTTTTTGAAACGTAAAAAGTATTTAGCAATCAACAAAAATAAAATTGTTTGGCCTTATAAATCTACAGGGAACCGTTCATACCACCATAGGTGTGGTTCTAGTAATTTTTTTAAGTGCATATAGTTTTTCAACCGTCTTTATAAAAAGGAGTTCTCAATTCGTCTTTGTTTTTTTGTGTGTATGTTATGCAAAATCTTCGCCAATTGTAAAAAGTTTTTTATGAGTAATACTTCAAGGCAACATACAGGCGTTGCTTTATAATTTAGTCTTAACGCGATTTTACGATAAATCGCATAGTGTAAAGGGTACCGTGTCATTAAACTTTTCGGTAGAGCGCCATGGCGCCATCTCTACAATAAACAAGAAATAACACCGCTTGCTACAGATCAAACAGAAAACCTCTCATTGCATCCTTAGAATGAAGTAACCTTACAGAACCAACAATCGTTACCCTAAGTTAAGTTATTACCTACTTAGGTATCAAAATAGTTAAAATGATGTATACAAATTAACTTTTCCAAATGTACTGTATGTATCTAAATGGAATAAAATATTGAAGAAAAGTTGACGAAAGGACCGATGACATCATGAGGTTTGCGGGAAGTCGGTGGATAGAGATATCCCAATATCGTTTGTTGTGGCACTCAGAGGAAAGCCTATGTCTATAGTTCATACTCACATTACAGCTATGATTGATGAACCTCGCCAGGTTTCCGCATTTGGTAGCATCAATGATCGTGTCCAGGTCTATCCTGAAGAGGTACGAGGAGCCTATTCCCGTCGCTTCGTACTGCGCCTCGCGCACGTCCGCGACTATTGGCCGTATCATCTGTCCCACGTATTCTATTACCATCTCGTCTGCTGCTATAGGCTCCTGTTTAAAAATAACCATACGTGAGCTCAGTGAAAAATAATAATAATAAAAACATTTATTTCTCTCACATAGGTTTCTTAAGTTTAGAGATAAATTTACATTAAAAATAACCAAGGTCAGTGGAAATTCCTACATTTAAGTCCATTTGACGACCTCTATGGCGCAGTGGGTGAAGGCACGCCTGGGACGCAGAAGGTTGCGGGTTCCATGTATAATATGTATGTATTTACAAAAAAAAATGTATATAAGGAGTATATCAGTCATGTAGTTCCTAGAATACAAGTTCTGCTTAGTTTGGGGCTAGATGATGCTGTGTGAAAAATGTCCAGCATTATATATTGTTGTCAAGACTGTGTTCCCGCTATTTCCCTATCATCGTCCAGATTATATCGGGAACAGAACTTTGATAGTGTACACATTTTACATTTTTACTAAATGATTCGTAGTTACCTGTGCAAACAGACCCCAGTCATGGATACCGGATTTCGCGAATTTGAGCTGCTTTTTCCTGAATTTGAGCTGGTTGAATTTCAGGAGATCTGAATCCGTATCTGTGCCTGGAAATTAAAACAAAATACAGGATTTCAATGCGCATGTAAATCTTAGGATTTTCCTACAGCTAACCTGAAAAGATAGAATTGAAAGAGACATTTTCAAAAGTTAAAATTACCTAACTATAAAAATATTTTGTAACAGTTAAACCGATTAGGATTTAATTTGGTATAGTTCCTGGCCTAGAATAACACACAGGTTAACAAACCTGTGTGTTATTCTAGGCCAGGAACTACCCGACTACTAACTCAAGTAAAACATTACTTGAGTTAGTAGTCGGGTTGTTCAGAGTAAAAACAAACGGCCGAAGCCGTAGTCAGAGCCTAGTATAAAATAAATAGCATCACACGGATAACAAAAATACAGCTTCTTTCGAAAAATATACTTTTCTACAAAACTTACCAAAAGCAGTAAGTAGCCTTCTCTGGTTCGACCTAGCCTCTCTCGATAACAGTTGCATTTTAGATGCCTTGAGCTTGTCCTCGGCTTGTGAGCTGAGCGTGGGCGCGGCGGTCCGTCCGTGGTGGTACTTGTATTTAGCTTTGATTCGCACGTCCATCTTGTAGTAACCTTCTGTTCGCGCTGACCCGCTTGAGTGACCCTGACAATTAATAGGCTCATTAGTTTAATTACAACAGTTTACACTAATTCGAGGATCAACCCCCTAATCACACTAGCAAAATGTCTCCCGATTTTTGAAGAGATAACGACAAGTAAGCGCTTTGAACTCTGAGGTCAAGGTTGGTACAAGCGGAGACGACGGAAGATGTGTTTACGTCACAGAATATCTTCAACACGACAGGATACGAATCGGACATGATGACATGACAACTGGCTCATATATCAACGGACAACCCGGCAACCAGTGGTTCTTTTTTGTGTAGACCAGCCTCAGGAAAGGATGGAATGGACGGGATAAAGTCCCGTCCAACTAGGACTAAATATTTGTAGGCGGATAACGTATGCATATTTCAGAGATTCAGTCCGTATAACCTTAAGGTTGGTTGGGTGGGAGGGTGTGAGTTATTACACAACAAAAACGGTAAATAAAACGTAAAGCCATATTATAACCGCGGCCAAACCACAATTACATTAGCATTGATTGTTACCATAACATTGAAGCAGATGATCTAGCTAGAATATCCAATTAAATACAAATATAGTCAATCTGAAATGGAGTTACACTGAGACATACCGAAAGACAAAAGAGTGAAATGTAGTGAGACTGACACATACCGGAAACAAAAGAGGGAAATGGAGTTAGACTGAGACATACCGAGAAACAAATGAGGGAAATGGAGTTCTACTGAGACATACCGAGAGACAAAAGAGGGAAATTGATTTAGACTGACACATACAGACAGACGAAAGAGGGAAATGGATTTAGACTGAGACATAGCGAGAGACAAAAGAGGGGAATTATACTGAGACAAAAGTTCTGACATAATGTTATCCACGCAATGGAAAACAATGACAAGCTGATGTCAAGAGTGAAGTTATTTAAATCATCTGAAATATTTTAGAAATAAATATCAGCAATAAAGGGTTATCTTCTATTAAATCTGAATTGAGAATCTATAGATTCTCGTCAAATCGTTAGAAAACACAACTAGATTTTTTTCGTTTTGCGCCGTTTCTGGCACATACGGGAGTCTTTTAAATTCAGATTGAAAATAAGATAAGACAAAAATTGTCTTTATTGCTTACATTTAAATATTGAACATTTCAAATGAATTAAATAATTTAAATTAAGATTATTTTAAATTCTGCTATAGCAGAATTAATCGCTCTTATAAGAAATATTGCCTTCTCCGACTCTAGTGCAGTCTAGTGCTTTCAGCGGACACAAACATAGCAAAGCGTTGGTCCGAATCCAATGACACCAAACTCACCTGTAAATCTTCATAAATATTATTCCACCGTTTCGATTTCTTCTTAGGCGGACTGTAACACACATCCGTGGGCGGATGGTCGACCCAGTGCGTGTCATTCAGCCAGTACCCCTGCGAGTCCTCAGCCAGCAGCGCCTCGTACGCTCGCTTCAGATACTGCACATCCTCCCTGTCGATGCCACGCGTCAGGAACTCGTACATGATTTGCATTTCGCCCATGATGTCGCGCGGCTTGAACGTCACGTTCGGATGGAGCACGGCATCGTAGTCGGGTGCATCGAATAATCTGGAACAATCATTTTGTAAGCTCGTTTTACCAACGACGCAAGGAGCCGGGTACATCATCCTCATAATCATTTTTAAATATTATGTTATAATAAAAAAAACAAACACCTCAATCAGTGAGTAGATCTTTCAGGATACCAAGGTAGTCAGGCACGTCTAAAAATTACATTTGGCACATACCCGCGTTTTGCTGATCATTATTCCACGTGACTAAACCATTACTTACACATGCCTCTGAATTGTATATCGCCGCCATATTGAATTTATTACATCGAGCTCCCGTGAAAGTAGCTAAGTTTCTATTAACAAAACAAGCTTCCGTCCATAAGGGTACTTAAAAGAACTTATCACTTGAATTTAGTTATGCATCTTCAACTTCTTGCCATTGCAATATATTACGTGGGGTGGACACAACATGTTTTCTTCTTCCACTCTCCTCTATCAGCCGTCATCTCAGTACTCACTCCCAAACCTTTCACACCATCCAACCACCTTTTATTTGGCCTACCTCTGCTCTTATTCCCATCCAACAAGAATAGTACATTATCCGTGTAGAGTAAATTCAGCTTGAGGGTCGAACTATTGTAGCCACGCCACAGAGTCAGCTTCAACTCCTTCGTAGTCCGAGTGTCGACCTAACACCACCTCCATGAAGGAAGATAAGAAGTGGCTTAAAGGAATCGTCAATCGACGTTACCGACTCCAGAAGCGCCAACGTCGGAGTCACTACATGCTAGATACGTTTTTGTTTTATATAACTAATATGTATTATAGTTTTATGGTATTTATCATATAAGCCCCGTATTTTTGTTTCCTGAAATAAATGAATTTCTATTATTTATCTAGCTAATTAATCAATACTAACTTATTCTGTATCTCAGCCAGTTTCTTGGTCTCGTGTTTTCTCTTGTAGGGCCTCTTGCCTTCCTTCTTCGCGGAGGGTATCGACAGCGTCGACGGCGACTCGGGGAGGGGCGAGATTTGCTCCAGGTTAGGCTCCTCCATCCACGTGTAGCCTGTGGGTAATGGAACTTTAGAGCGGAATACTAAATATGTATGTGCTAGTTACACCACACTAAAGCCGAATGAAGAATAATAAAAAAACATGCCGCGTTTGTTGCCTGATTAGAAGAATCAGGATTGGTCGCGAGCGAAATCACAGGCACTTGAGACTATTACAGTTCACGCATTCCACAAAGACCGTAATAAATAATAAGACTGTAATAAATAAAGACTTAAGACAATTTATTGATCAATGAAATCACAGATGAGGTATACATAACTTTGTAATGATAGTCCCGAGTTGTTGGAGCTTATCGGAGATGTATACAAAAACACTAATACCTAAACTAGGCCGAGCCTGTATTATAGGGACAAGTATAAAGTGCAAACCATGATCATGCTGCAAATGATTGGAGTTGCTCTTGAGATCGTCTCCGTCCGGTATAGGTCGGCAGTATGAATGGTCCAGTGCCACTTGTGACGCCTGCGACGCCTGCGATGCTTGCGACTGAGGCGATGACGTCTCCGATAACGCGCTGCTTGCCTGTAAATGGAAAAACAAGTCAGTCTGATGGCTCTGTGGCGCACTGGGTGAAGGCCCGCCTGAGACGCAGAAGGTTGATGCCCGCCGCGGGACAAATGTTTGTATGATCTGACAAATATTTGTCTCGGGTCTGGGTGTTTTGTATGTATACGTATGTATTTAAAAAAAAATGTGTTAATAGAATATCAGTCATGTAGTTGCCATAACACAAGCTCTGCTTACTATAGGGCTAGAGGATGCTGTGTGAAAATGTCCAGCATTATTATTACTTTAACTCGCGACGTAAGGACCCATACATGCGTTTTCCATGTTGTTTGTTTTTTTGTATGTTTGTCTATTAACGAGTGAGTAGCCAGCTGCGACCCAAATGGTGCGGGTTCGATTTCAATTTCTGTACCATGATACACGTAGTTCCTGATGCTCACGACAGAGGGATACAAAAAAAAACGCTAACGCGCACGTGCCTGACGCCAACGGAAGAATACAAAAATGACCACTCTTTATTTTTAAACAGTAGCAAAAGCTGTCTCCTTCATACTCATAATCTTGACTGCGCGCGAGAGAGACGGGAAGAGTTTTCATGATGCGCATGCAGTGCGACGTCACGCCGCGCGCTTATTCACAGACACTACACAAGCGCAACGTGTAAATGTGTTGAACGTGCCAGCTTTAGTTAACCGACCTATACTCCTAGTGTTAGGACAAACTATGTCACAGTTCATGTATTATGTTTAGATATTTGTTGCTTATAATCTCCGCAACGGCTGGACCGATTTGAATGGAATACTGAACCGGTACAGTTTGTAATCATGGAATTGAAAATATCGTGGTTTAGTATCATTTTAGGATACTATCACGACTATACCACGGGACGGCGTCCTGTCCCGTCTCATGACCTCTAAACGGTCCACGAAACGTCAGCAGGAGAATAGTAAAGTATGTGGTATAATCGTAATAATATTCAAAATAACACACAAGCTTCTCTTTAACCGGGTAACACGCGGGCGAAGCCTTAGGCGGAGGCTAGTGCGTTATAATTCGGACATCATAGTAATACTTACATCTTTAACACCATTGACACTCGCTCCTTCCCCAATACTATTATCGCTGAGCGAAACAACTCTCTTCCTAGACTCTCCCTTCTTCCTCTTCTTATCCTTCTTCCGTCGAGTCTGCAACGACTCCTCTTCCGAGGAGATCTCGCCCTCTTCGAGCGAGTCGCGTTTGCTCTTGTCTGGCGATTTGAGGTGATTCTTGACGTTGACGGGGCTCGCGCGGGTCTCTTCAGATTTGGTTTCTGGTTTGCTATTGATAAAAAAAAAGATTTTTACTCCCGTTCGACCCACTGGTATTTTAGACGAGAATTATTTATTGGATTAGTACTGTTCGTCTCTTTCATCTGCCTAATTTCCCTGCCTGGGTTAATACATTTAGCAGTTTACATTTTGCAGTATTATAAAATCTTAATTCATAAGAGCAGTTTGTGCATAGTTTATGGACTACCTTACATGGGTGTACTCTTACTAGTAAGTAAGTAAAAGCAGATACGAATAAGTTTAACATTAAAGAGATGTCACCGTCTATTTATCCACTGCATATCTCTCTTAGTAAAATTATTAATGAACCCAAGGCACGACTTAGCGACCATGCCAAGCACTACACAGCGGCGTTAGTATTTAAAACTAAAATAAACTTAAAGCTGAGATTGAAAGTTCAAAGCTCAATGTATCGTGTGTTCACCTTTCGTCGGGTGGTTTCTCAGGCTGCGGCGGTGTATCGACCTGCATATTCTTCCGCTGCTCCTCCAGGAACTCCCTCTCGATCTGTTCCATGTACTCTGTGTTCCGTCTTCTCTTTGCCTACGCAACAAGGGAACACACTTTAATCATTTTTTTATGCATATGGAGACCAAAACAACCAGGACAGTTTTGTTCACTGTTCGTCTTTTGTTAAGGCATTAAACAAAAGGTTACACGCTTTGATCGTCTTCTATCTAAACATATTTTATCTGCGTGAATGGCACGCTCGATCATCTTTTGTTTCAACACGCTACGAGAGTATGGCACGCTCGATCATCGTATGTTTCAACACGCTACGAGCGTACGGCTTTTGTTTCAAAGGTACGCCCTATTATAATAAAGTAACACGATCGTGATTAAACTAGCATAAACACCTGGTACTCCCTCTCTTCCTCGGAGTCGGAATAGAGTCGGTCGAGGATCTTGTCCTGTTGGATGTGCTTATCGTTCTGCACCTCGGCAGCAAGTACCGGCGAGCCGAGACGCGCCTCCGCGTCCGATAGCCGCGTCTCGCCGTCCGATGCGGACGCTTCCACGTCCGGTATCGGAGTCTTCTCTGTTAACAAACAATAAGATCATAAGTTTTGGCAATTTTAAGTCTTGATCGCGTATTAATCAGCACATACATTTTCTCTATTGGTACACGATCCGGTTTAAACCCACGTCATCTGGATCGGAAGTTGGGGTACCGGCCACTAGGCCAACTTGGCTCGTTAAAACAGGGAATAAAAAGTTAAATTTTTACCTCTTCTGCTCTGTTCCTCCTCGCTGTCCGACGACGATGAGTAAACTTTCCTCAGTCTCTCCTTGTTCGCAACCAGTCTGTCTTTGTTGGTAACAACCTTGAACTGAAAACAAGGAAACAAACCGCCTCTGTTACAGAATGATTCATACCACTCAACCAGCTCTATCCATCGTTGTTTTTGCCGTCAAGATTTTTTTTTATTATGTTTTTATCGCGTAGTTAAGGTACCTATGCAATAAAATATTTAATTAACTCATTCATTCAAAACATATTTTCACGTTAAAATAGTGTGATAAATTTCTTGTAAGTATTCTCCTTCATTCAAAACATATTTAACTCGTTAACATAGCGTAAGATATTAACTCAGACTCAACCATCGTAGTTTTAGCTGATTAAGTATTTTCATTCATTCATTCATAACATACGTTACTCTTCATTCATTCAAAGCATACGTTACACGTTAATATAGTGTGAAAATGAATTACCTCAGCCTCATCGAGTTCCGTGCCATCGTCATCAGAGTCCGAGTATATCCGCGGCGCCACCGGCAGCTTCCTCTCAGACTCGGCAGATGATGACGATGAACGACTCGAAGACGACGATGATGATGACCTGCAAGCAATCATTTCGTCAGCGCGCAAGAAAAAGGAACAAGTATTTTTTTTTATCAAATATCAAAGAAGGAGGTTCTCAATTCGTCGGTATGTTTTTCTTTGTGTATAATTATATTACGCGAAATCTTTGTCAATTGTGAACCGATTATGGTGTTTTTTTTAGGTAGGTATACTTCAAGAGTGGTCTCATATAAATTATATGAAAATATCAAAATCGGGAGAATACAGTCGTGAGTGCATTTGTTTTTTTTTTACAGTGGCATGCCGCGATAAAATCCAAGAACCTTCTTTGAAGGCATAGAAAACGATTGCAAAATAATCTCATTACAATCTAGCCAAACTGATGACGACCTCGATAGCGCGGCGGGGGAGTACCCGGCTGAGACGCAAGAGCTGCGGGTTCCTGCGGGCCAAATGTTTGCATGTCCGCAACCTTCTGCGTCTCAAGCAGGCCTTCGCCCACAGCGCCACACAGCTCGTCATAATACGTTTATGTTTCTATATTGTTTCTTACAGTTAGTTATTTAGTTCGGCACGCCAACTTCTGTTTCCAACCGCTGGTAGAAAATGCTGTATAACAATCAATTCCCCCTTTTGTAGTTACAGTTAGTTAGGTTAGTTACAGTTAGTTAGGTTACAGTTAGTTATTTAGTTCGGCACGCCAACTTCTGTTTCCAACCGCTGGTAGAAAATGCTGTATAACAATCAATTCCCCCTTTTGTAGTTACAGTTAGTTAGGTTAGTTACAGTTAGTTAGGTTACAGTTAGTTATTTAGTTCGGCACGCCAACTTCTGTTTCCAACCGCTGGTAGAAAATGCTGACATTCAATTCCCCTTTTTGTACATTGTTTGTGTGCAATAAAGCATTAAGTAAAACAGCTCGAGCTCTTGAAGTACTACGGCCGTGTATATTTCTGCCGCAAAGCAGTAAAACCAGCATTGCTGTTCCGGTTTGGGTGCAAACAAAAACAAACACGCTCACGACTGTCTTCCCCATGGTGGACATCCTCAGATACATACTCAGTGAGTAGATCTTTTAGGATACCAAATAGGGGGTAATCAGAGGCACGTCCAAACATTGCATTTGGTACATGCCTGCGTTTTGCAAGTTAGCATTCCAAGTGACAGGTTGCAAGCCCATCGCCGCTTATTAGAACACTAGCTGTTGGCACATGCCTTCGAATTTTTGGTTCTACGGCATGCCGGTTTCCTCCACCGTGTTAAGCCCACATAATTTTTACGAATTGAAAAATCCATTGGTGCACGACCGGGTTCGAGTCCACGACCTCCGGATCAGAAGTCGGTGTATCGCCCACTAGGCCAACACGGCTACTCTTTTGACCGGTTTGGGTGTCGGTCACATGACACTTTCCACCCGTTATTACTCTGAGTCCTCTGGTGTTGCAAGCGTCTATAGGTAACAGTGACCACTTAACACCAGATGGGGCGTATGAATGATTGCCACTTAAGTTGCATAAGAAAAACATACCTAGATGAGCTGCTAGACTGCCGCCGTCTACTCCTAGACAGGTAGGAACCCGTCGTCCTATTCCTAGGACTGGTCGGCAACTCTTTCTCTTCGTCTGAGTTCTGCACCATCTCCTCCTGGAAAAGTGCAATAGTTTTAGTAGATCTTTCATTTCCCTTTCATTTAATTGAATCAATAATATAGGAGTATGCAGTAGCCTCTGGCAAGACAAAATACAAGAGGCCACGCGGAGGGAGAACATTAATCACCCTAATTAAGACTCACGGAATGAGTCGAGGTTTTTGGTATAAAATCTTGTTATTTATCAAAGAATTTGTATTTATTTTAGTACCGCCAACGTAATAACACACTTAAAAATTATTTAACATACATTTGGTTCAAAGTTCTATCACACTTAAGTGTCTTTTTCAGTGGTATGTAATCGTTATTGCGAGTTTGACTTGCACTTGGCAATGTTTTTGATGCTATTAGTATTTACTTTTGGCACACATTACACTCTTGCAAAATCTAATCATGGCGGACGAAGCCATGCTCGCAGTAGCTAGTACTAAATAAAGTTGTCTTACCTGGTCGCTTAGCCTTCTGGAAGAGTCCTCATCCATAACAACCGGTGAAGGGATCTTCCTCTTCTTCCTGAAGCTCGGCATCTTGGGGATGGCGGCGCGTAGTCCCAGCCCGATGCCCGCGCCGTAGCCGCCCAGCTCCAGCGGACTGTCGCGAGATTCCATTATAGTCTTTATCGAGTCGACTGTGTCTTCTTTCTTGTTTGAGATATCCTGAAACGTAAAATAAACAAGAATTTATAATGTCCTAAAATTCAAACTCGGCGGGACTCGTACCTACGGCCTCCCGATTGACAAAATATACAAAAATACATCGGTTTATAAGAAACCGATGGAGCGATGACACCTCAAAAGAAAGACGGTGGATAGAGGTGGCTCAAGATCGATCGTCATGACACTCTTTGGAAAAAGCCTATGCGGCAGTAGACTCGCGCGCTGCCGACCCTGTGTCGTCGTCATAATGGTGAAAAGTCTCGTTTCACCGGCAACCATACCCTTCCAATCGATATATATAGGTAGTACCAATACATATCGATTTATTTTTTTACCTATTAGGTACATAAGCTTCACAGTTTAAAAATACACGCTGTACTCACATAATTTATATTGGAAAAAGATTGTTGTATCCAATTACAAAACCGATATAAATGTGATTTGTAATAGATTATAATAGTTTATCACTCAATTATACATTAAATTAATTGTTGCTAAATTATTTTCAACCAATTAAGCTAGCTATATATTGCATTGTATGACTTAGAAAGACCCTTTAAAACAATACAAATACTGTTGGCGTTAACGCATGCGGAAAGATTGAATTGTATGGAAATGACAGCTTTTGAAATGTCACGTGACAGCTGGCAAGTTATACCTTGACAAAGCGTGAAAGGAAAAAAAAGCATGAGGTATTTGTTTGGCCCCTCTGGTTAATGTGAGGCATACCTGTAAAGGTTGACTGGAATCTTCCTTGGGTTTGACAGTCTTCCGACTCTGCTCGTCCCACCAAACCTCGAAATTCTTGAATGCTGTGCTCTCGATCATCTTCTTGTTGAAATCCTTTTTCAGAATCATTTTGAGCTCGGCCGTTACCCGTTCGATGACGCTGTTTATCGTCGGAAAGTACGGGTTGTCTAATTCCTGCAATAATATTTAATATTTCGGTTGACAAAATTCAACATGTGTATAGAGGTTCAATTCACTTTTTTTTAGCACTGACGGAACCAGGAAATCCCTTTGTAAGTTAAGGTTTGCTGGAAGAACTCTTATTATGCCTTTTGTAAGTGTTAATTTGTATATACGACTTACTATCTATATTAAAAACAAAGTTTAACAGTTTTTTTGTTTGAAATTGGAAATCAAATTTTGTCTTGGATATTAAAGTTAATAAGAACGTTTGAAACTTATTATGGTTAAGAACACAATTTTCACAAATAACACAGTTTGTAACACAGTTTCAGTAGTGAAAAATGTAATAAAGTTTATATTTCCACGTACCTCTGCCGGTGTTGTTTCCTGATGATACGACGGGTAGTGATGGGGTAGTAGAGGTTGTCCCGCTTGTGTGAAACCACTTGGATACGCTAACTCTGAACCGCCATAGCCGGGCGGAGGGTATGCTGAAATCATTCAAAAAAATTAGACATTGAAATCGAAAAGACCAGATGTGGTCAAAATAAAAAATTTAAATGGAAAATTTGCTCAATTTAAAAAAACTATTGAATAATAACTCAAATGGCACACAATTACAGAATCTAAAACATAGTGTTTTTTTTTTAATCAGTATGGAAGATTACTCTTCTCAATTCTTGGTCGGTACCTGTCGGCGGCCACATGTGTTGGTAGTAATGCGGATGTCCGGGTTCGGACGCGGGCGCGGCCACCGGGGGATAGTAAAACGCATCCGCGGGGACTTGCTCTTCTATTTTCGCCTCAGTTGATGATAACGACGACAGCGACATCTGTCATAAACAAAAGTTGAATAAAGTCATTGTTACGCCTCAAACTTCTCAACAAAGTTAAGACGATTAGATTTCGTCTTAAAATTTCCCATTGTTCTGCAATCGCGGCATAAGTACAAAAATATATTAATTGAGACAATATTCTGTACACATTGTAAAGCGCTCTTTTGTATACCACGACGTGACAGAAAGGAATAAGACGAGCAACAATATCTGATCGCAAGAAAAGGAAAGTCACATTTTAAAAAGAGATACAGAATGGATTTTTAGACGGGACAGTAAGAGATGGTAACATAAACATTGTAGCTAAAGAAAATCATTCTTAGAAGACTTTTCTTATCTTTTGAAATGTTTTTACTAGCATTCACTCACACCCCTGCCACTCTCGATAAAATGCATGAAACAATCACTCCGTAATCAACACATGCAAGGTTTGTGTACACGAACAGTGTCGTTGTCTATGCGAGTGAATTAAAAAAGGCTGGCACTATTTAAATTGACTAATCGCCAGAGCGTGATGACATTCTTTGCGCTCCGTAATTTAGCGGTATGAGTCGATTCGGCGCCGGCAGCGCGGCCAACCACCGTTAACGTCCATGTAAATTAAATTTGTAAACAATCCTTAAATACAACGCTGACGTATGACAGCTTTACACATTGCATATAACGCCATCTCTTTCCAACTCTGCTAAAATCTTGAGCAACGTTTCAGTATTTGGCCGTAAGCAAACCAAACAGAAGTTTTTGCTAAAAAGGCACACTGTACAGTTACACACTTGTGTCCCCTTAGACAAGAACCACTATCTATTGGCGTAAAGACTGTGGAAATATTGAACTGTATGGAAATTACATTAACCTGTGAGATGTCTCGTGACTGCAGCTAAGTTTTTCCTTGACGTCCTAAGCGTTAGCGTAAAAGGAATACTAAACGTGGGGACATCTAGACGTCCTTAGTGACATATGACGACATTTAAAACAGAAACCAGTTAAGAATAACAAGGCTAATGGAAGTTGTCGTGTCATAAGACCGTTCTAAGCCCTTGTCAATCTGTTTGTCAAAGGAACTCTATGAATGTATAATCTATCTATTTATACGTGTTTGTTTGGTTGAACGCGCAAATCCCTGGAAATACCAGGCGGATTAAAAAAAAATATTTATGAATTTGAAAGCCCAATTCTTGAGGAAGGTTATATGCTATTACCATCACGCTACAGCCCGCCGAGCAAAACGAAAAATGATAAAAAATGGTAAGCGAAAACGAAGTGATAACGCGAACGGGTGATGCGAAGCGGTGGGTCGGGGCCGAGGGCGACCGTGGCACAGCAAGTATATTAATAAAAAAACGGAATACCTGATCATCATCCAAGTTGTCCTCTTGAACGGGCATGGCGGGCGATTTCCGCGGGTCTTCCCCCGTCAGCAACTCGTCCTCCGACGACGATATATCGCTGCCGATCTTGTCCAGCGCCATCAACCTCTTGCGGTGCTCTTCTCTCTCTATCTCTCTCGCCCGCTGAAAGCATATAGCATGGTTAGATGCATAACGAACAATTTGAAAACACATGGTTCGTACGATGATTCTCTATATGATTCGAGATCATTTGCTACCAAGACTGGCGCAGTCACCAACACACACCGTTGGTGACTGCGCCAGTTTTTATAACTATTGCAGCTACGTTTTCTTAAATTGTTTTATGTGTGATTTATCAGTTCAAATAAATTATTATTGTTTCGATGTCGATGTCATCTTTTGATGACTATAGCCATGTCTCGCTCATTTCTATAACCAAGAAGATAAATTTCATCAACATTCGTATCTCTGCTTTTATGAATATATAATTGTATGTATTCATATAAAACTAAAGTGGTAAACAAGCATACGACCCACCCTGTTGGTAAGAGGTTACCGTAACCTACATATAAATTACAGTTTCAGCAAATACCTTTTCAACGGTGAGCTTGATGCATTCTAAATAGAATTCCCTCGATAGATAAGGCGAAGGAGTCTGGGACAGCGGCTCTGGGTCGAATTCTTTCTTAGCCATCGATACTTCGCTTTCTAGGTCTTCGCTTCCGGAAACTGTGATACATAGAAATGTAGCTATTGAAAAAACTGAAAAAAATCTGGAATCGTATTCAATAACTGGTTTGCATCGACTTTAACAGTTACTTTAGAAATCAGAAATAATTTATTGTGGAACATAGGTAAATAAAGACAAACGCCGGATTGCCTTAAGATAGACACAAATTGTCATTTGCTTCGCTCTCTCGATCAAAAATTTCGCCAGATGTTAACTAAGATTTGTCGTCTGTTCATGGAGAAAGAATAGGAAACAACTGTGTGGAACTGAAACAGGGGGGTCTAGACAAATACCACATTCTGTTTTCGTTAACGCCTCCGGATATATTAAATTGTATGGAAATGACGTTAGCTGTTGAAATAAATTCTTCCTTCACAAATTTGCTTTAGCGTGAAAGGAAAACTAAGCTTAAGTCTAGATCCCCTGATTTCCCTATTACTCTTTCTATGTGAACAGAGTATAGTTTTGTCTTATAAGCAGACTTTCATGATATGTAAGGACGCGACTGAGTAAAGCTATCATTGTCATCATCAACAACAGCCTGCAGAAGTCCACAGCTGGACATATACCTATCCCAAAGGGTGCCATGACGAACGATCTTAAGCCACCTCCATCCACCGACGTCCCGCAACCTTGTCTGCTTTTTCTCTCAAAAGACTGGACTGGACTTGCGACTCGCCTATGCGGCCACCATGTATTGTGACAAGCAGCCAAGTGCGGCTACCTTTTAGCGGCCAAGCTACCAGACACATAGCGGTTAAACCACCAGACATCTAGCAGCCAAGCTACCTGCATATCAGCTACGGCCATAGCAAAGAATCATGCGAATCCCATACCTTCATCATCACTAGGCGGGCCCTGTGAGTCCAGATCTGGTATCTTAGTGGGTAGCTTGTCATTGTCGTTGTTCGGCGACGAACCGAACGCGAGGAAGGGAGGAGCCATTCCACCACCGCCGGTAGCTCCTTTCAGTAGCAGAGCTATTCTGCAAGTTATTGAGGGGCTTAGCTCGAAAATTGGGAAAGAAACACTGTCATGTCATACGTAAATGATGTATGAAATAATCGCCCCGTAATCAACACATGCAAGATTTGTGAACGTGATGGTGTACGTGTCTGGTATGTGTGAGTGAATTAGGGATGTTCAAGGTTGGCACATTGACGTATGCCCCTGTGCTTAGAGCAACTGAAGTGTCTATTGAAATCAGGGCAGGGGTGAAATAAAACAACCGCGGGGCAAATGTTTGTATGATCTGCAAATATTTGTCTAGGGTCTGGTTGTTATCTATGCATAATATGTATGTATTTACAAAAACAAAGTATATAAGTAGTATATCAGTCATGTAGTTCCCATAACACAAGCGCTGCTTAGTTTAGTGCTATATGATGCTGTGTGAAAATATCCAGCATTATTTATTTATTTATTAATTATTTCGGATCGGCGGGAGAGGATTAGTAGACATTCTGTACGTAGCCTACTATTACGTATTCTGTGGTGTCGTACACAATAATAACAATTTACCTAGTATCGAGATCGAAGTTCTTGGGGTCGTCCACGGGCGGTGGTGGTTTTGGCTCGGGTTCCTTTGTGGCCTCAACGTCTTCAGGCGGATGGGGCTCCGGTTCAACGATTTTTATCTCGGGTGGCGGTTCCTAAATCACGAGATAGGTGTCAAAAAATATATATATAGTGTCAGTTGTGAGTAGTAAAAACAAACCCTGCCTAGAATATATCGGTAATGAATAGTGAAGCAAATGATTTCACAATAGAATTAAGTAGCGAGGAATTCTTATGACGTGATTATGAGGTTTGTTAATTTGCTATAGCGTGGTATCCTAATAGAAACCTGATAAAAAACTGTTAGAATCCCTCATTATGAGGTTTGCTAATACGAATAGCGAAGGATTCAAGCTATCTGCCGTGGCAGAAGTAGTAAGCACTGCAGGGCGATCCCACTAACCCATGGCTATCGAGATGGCAATCAATGCAAAAAAATATCTGATTATAAGTTATGTAAAAAACGGATGGGATGAATCGTATCACGCTAATTTGTAGGCTCGATGTGCCATAGATGGACAATGCACTCACGATCACGACTGTCTTCCCCATGGTGGACATCCTCAGACACAAACTCAGTGAGTAGATTTTTGAGGATACCAAGTAGGGGGTAGTCAGAGGCATGTCCAAACATTAAATTTGGTATATGCCGCGTTTTACAAGCATTCCACGTGACAGCATGCCGGTTTCTTCACGATGTTTCCCTCACCGCTTTGAGCACGTGTTGATGCACACATAAATTTTTCGAGTGGAAAAATCCATTGGTGCACGAACCCACGACCTCCGGAGAAGTCGGGGTATCGCCCACTAGGCCAACACGGCACAGCATGCATGCATGCACGGCATGGACAATGCGAATGAACCAAATTGGTTCCCTATTGGACGCTCCGGTTAGTTTGAACGCCCTGCAGATTAGTATAGTAGTACACGCTGGTTAGCGAATACTTTTGCAAGCCCGTCTTTATACATTACACAGAATCATGGACACAATATTTAGATGACTTTGAAATATATACTGAAAAATGATTATACAGAATGGATGATAATTCATTGTAAAAACGGGATTTTTCACGTTCCACACTATCGGTGAAGGCACCGACTAAGTTACGACTCATTCAGAGAGTCTACATCAGGGTGAGTGATCGCGACGCTCTCCCTCGTACGTGCAAATACCTTTTTTACAATGCATAATCAATTCACGATAATTTTTGGAATAAAATTGGATGATAATAATTTTAAAATTATCTATTAAAGGCCCGGTCAAACTGACGCGGTGGCGATCAAAGGGATATGTTTGCCACCGCCATCGCGTCTGTATGACCGGAACCTAAGACTTAATAATATAGAGTTAAACCTGCGCTTACAAAGGTCCCATTAAAGTATACGCTATTTACGATATTTCAATTAATTTCAGGGGCACTACAAAATATATAAATGCTGGCAGTAATTTATTGTTATCTCAGTATAACTAAAAGCGAAATTCTACTATAAACAAAAAAATCAACAAAAAAAACAAAAAACTGAAATGCCACCAAAAACTATAATTTAAACGTGTACAAAATAAAAACAAAATAATACATGCCGCTTCGCACTGCGTCTTTCCATCGCCAAGAAGCGCCATCTACATAGCGTTCCTACAACTACATTAGCCATTTTTCTTCGTAGGTTTTTTGCCCTTGATCGAACTGACAAGACTCTGTAGTCCTATAAAGAGGACTACGCAATTTTTATAACTTCGTAGCCAAAAACACATTTCCATGTCTCTGAATTTCGTTTCCAACACCACTTTTAGATATAAATTAGAAAGTTCCGCATGCTACTTACAGTATTTCTTCCATGCTATAAATATAATTTTATACCGGCTACATTCCTCTATTAAATACTAGCAGCGCCATCTACAATACATTCCTACAACAAGCTACATCAGACCTTGTCCTTCTCCTTTTTTTCAAAAACTTCGGGTGAAGGTTCCTTTTTAATTTCCTCTTTTTTAGGGACGGCGTTAGCAACCACGCTGCGACGCTCGTGACGGTCCGACGGTCTGTCCAACGGTCGGTCAGACGGTCTGTCGGACGATCGGTCGGACGGTCGCGTCGACGACTCGGATTTCTATTGGTTATTTATTATGAATGGTACACACAAAATGATTTGGTAAGTATTTACAAGATTAATGATATACAAGAAATGAAACCAAGTGAAGTTAACTTGATACTCGCGTAAATAGATTTTGCGATATTCTCTAGCTGTACTTAAAAATATTATTTTGTGATCCGATTATACAGCAAGCATAATTTGATTGCTTGAGAAAGCTTTCAGCGATCATGCCAACCATTCAACTTTTACCATTTCAAAAAAAGCGTAGGTTTGAGAGATAGTTTTTTTTACTTAGTAAGGACTTATTTCTTGTGGCTAACGACGCAAGTCTCAAGTAAAATTCACCAGATTGCTATGTGAAATGAAATGATTTTCAGTATGATAATTTTGGTTAGTTTAAAAAACCACACCCATAAAAAAATCAAATCGACACACAGTAAAATTAGGAATAAATAATGAAATATGAATGACTTGAAAACTTATAAACTACCGAAAGTTTAAAGAACATTTTCATGTGAAATCTAGTCCCATATTGCAGGGGCATATTTCTCACAAGAAACGGGTTAGAAGAATGTTCACAATAATTTTACCATGGCGATACACTCGTACCAAATTTGTAGCTGTAAATGAGTTTCAACGGGACTGTAGCGACAATATGTTGACGATTTGAATTGTAGTTGGAGTGCATTTTCCTGTTATCACCCGTAATGTTGGCGAATTGTTTGCGTGAAGATTTCTGACGTGAGACAAGAGATGCGTCAAAATAGAATGTGGACTTACATGTGAATGATGTGAGGAATGGTGTGGGTGCCGCCAATCTCCCCACCACACCCCGCTACTGCCGCCCGGCGTCGCGCCCGGCCCATAACTGTACCCATAACTGCAATATCACAGAACATAAACTATAATGGCTGAAGATCATCATCTTCATGTCCTTATCCCATATTATATGGGGTCGGCACAACATGTTTTTTTCTTCCACTCACCCATATCAGCCGTCATCTCAGTACTCACACCTTTCTTAACCATGTCATCCACACAATCCATCCATCTTTTCTTTGGCCTACCTCTGTTTTTATTTCCATCCAGTAAAATGGCTGAAGATCATATTTAAAAATGGATAACACGGCTAATTAAAAATGTCTTTACAGGAGGTCATATTTATTTATATAAAAATTGAAATCAATGGACAATAATTATTTTTTGTTTTCAATATTTATTTCAAAATTAATTATTGCTTCGATTTTGTAGCTAATTTAATAGCTATTCAAAAGTAGCTTATGATTTATTCTGATGTATAAGCTATATAACTGTTAAGTTTCATCAAAATCCGTTCAGTCGTTTTTGCGTGAAAGAGTAACAAACATCTATACATCCTCACAAACTTTCGTGTTTATAATAGTAAGTAGAGGATTTACAAGATAAAACGCAACACTTAACAAACAACACAACACTAAAAAGGCTTGGCTAGTTTTGTACATACCCTGGTTGAAAATATGGATCGTACGGCACCGGGCCAGCGGGCGTGTACGGTATTTCCGGCGGGTGGCTCGGTGTTACGTACGGCGCGGGTAGAACGCGGGTCTCTTCGCTCGTTTCACTCGTCGTGCGAGAGTAGCGTTGCTCTCTGTCTCTGTGCCTGTTTGCAGTATAAACTTAATATGAGATTCACTGACTGAAAAAATATTCCTTTAAAATATACAAGTTAGAAATTACCGAATGTCTCGCCATGGTAAGGTAACGTAACTTGTAACTTTTTAAGAAATGTGCCCCATCACACTACTACAAAACAGAATAATGTCATGCATGTTAATTTTCTACAAAATCTACAAAATTCTAAATACGATCCTAATTTGTACTTAGGTCAGCGGTGAATGGTTTTTATAGATACATCTTAAACCATTTTTTTAAGCGATACGGTACAATAGTGAATCTCTCTATAGTGAAGATTACCGCTTTACCGCTTCACCGTAGATAACGTCAGCAATCAAGGATAAGACAATTCAATCCAAACTCAAAAAAAATATTTTTTCATCAACTTACTTTCTTCTGCATTTCCTTTTATGCTTTTTTTTGCAGCTTGCATAATCAAAAAAAAAATTAGTACAAAGTTCCGAAAAAAATTAAATTCTATGTTATACTAACATCTACCCAGGGCTTCGCACCCAATGTTGCTAAATAAAAAAGTAATTCAATCTGAGTGTGGTTGTTAAATTTGTTTTAAAGCTTTGAGTTCAGCAGCAAAATAAACGAACGGTCAAGTCCAACCGCTGATTAAGATGACAGATTCTATAAAAATGTGGTGTCAAAAAGCTATGATTAAGACCCATTATTAGATGCGTGAACTCGGGCTTTAGTTAATTACATCTACTTGTAAGATCAATTCCCACCACAGCCAAAATACTTGATGTCATTAAAAGTGTTTTGCAAAAGAACATTGGTGCATTTCCTTGGAGACACACTCGTAACTTGTAACTTTTTAAGAAATGAACTCCGGTCTAAATAATTAAACTCTAATTTAAGTCTTACCTGCCATCTCTATCTCTGTCCCTGTCTCTGTCCTTGTCTCGTTCTCTCTCGCTTCTGCTGCGATGCCTGTGTCTGTGTGTATGTTCCCTCTCTTCGTCCGACCATCGGTTGTTGCTATCGCTGATTTCACCGTCCTTATGGCGGGAGGGGTGCGGTAGCTCCTGTTAAATGATTATTTCTAGACAAACAAGCATACGACCCACTAGCCGCCTATGACATCTGGAACACCAGCAAGCTTAACAAGTCAACCGTTTTCTCTACAGAAGACACGACTCTATCTTTCGTCACACAAAAGATAGAACTTTTATCTTCTCTTCTGTAGACAAAACCATTGTTGTTTGGGTGCTCATGCTACTAAGGGGCTATGCTGAGTTTACAACATGTCAATTCCGTCACCTTATTGAAACTGTATCAACAATTGTTGTATTGAAATCTGGATGATTAATCATGTTTTTAATTCGCATAAACCCTGCTTTTGCATTTTGCATGCTATAGAGACAACATTGTCAAAACAAATGTCTGGTCGCGGATGAGATGGTAAAAATATTTTCAGTCTCTCTATTTTGTCTGACATAAAGTTGAAACACATAATTTCTGTATTGTAGACAAAGCTTGGTGTTAAGCTTACAGTTCTTAAACATGAGGATTCCACTTTGATGGTTTGTTGGATCTATAAGTAAGTTTTAAATAAATTAATACAATTAATCATGTCAATGTTTTTCTTGATCACCCTTCAAAAGGACAGTAACAAAGTTGCTCATAGAATTAGGTCTGTTTTTTTTAGCAGAGGTGTTAGAATAGTCTGTGGATGAAAGCATACCTTATCAGACAGCTTAGGTTCTTCAGGTTTCTTCACAACTGGTGGTTCAACTTTAGGAGGCTTCACTGGTTCATTAGCAGGCAAAGGATTTTGGTGCAGCGGAAATAATCCAGACTTTGTATCACCAGTCTTGGTTTCATACATTTCCTGACATTTCTTGCCAAATGAGTCATGGAAGGCATCTAGCACCTAAAATTTTATGAAAATTACTGATTCAAATGCTTCAGCAATATTATTGCTATAAAAGTAAGTGCCTAATGGACAGACGTAACTGTCATTTTAATAAAGACCAGCTTTCACTTTATGTGCACAACACAAGAAATTACTTACTTTTCCCATAACAGATTTTCCATTATATTTTTCTACACACAGCTTTGCAGATTTCACATCTTGAAACAATATTCTAGCAAAACCTAAGTGCCTGTGGGATTGAGGATGGTAGAAGATAGTCAGCTCCTCAAAAGGACCAATTTTATTCATCATATCAGACAAGAATGCTTTATCAATATTATCATTTAGATTCCCAATAGTTATTTCCAGCTGTGGAGGGATACCTACATATTTATTGTCAATTTTAAATCTGAAACAAAAACAACATTTGAAATCTCCCGCCGTATGGGTCAATGTAAAGCTTTGATATGTTGGCACCACTGTCAATGGAACTACACTACAAAAACAAAGAGCAATTTATCCATTTAACAAAGTTTTAGTAAAATTTGCAAATGAATTTGATGATAATGCGGTTATTCAACTTGTAAAGCAATCTTCTACACCAAATATTGGTGATTCTATGGACAGGATCAACAAAGGTGGAGTAAAAATTCAATGCAATATTGCAAAGTTCATTTCATCAAAATACATACATATTTTGGGACTTGCTAACATGATTGAATTCAAATGGGCTCTTTGGTTCATACACTTTTATAAAAACAGTTTTTACAGTGAAGTATAATCAAAATAATCAATGCAATATTCAAGTTTGGAATTCTGTGGATTGTTTGCAATTTATGACTGGGTCAAATAATTATAATTACCTAGGAACAGGCAAATCAGCTGGTTCAGTCTTATTCCATTTTCTGGATAGCTGTGACCGTGGATCCCTGCATTGCACAGGAGGATAGCTTGTATCTCCGGGTACAACCCCATCATATCTTTTAACTACAATTGCTCCTTTTATCAAGCAAGGGTCCATAAGCAATTTATAGTTTTTCGCCTTGTAAGGCAACACATTGTACCCAGGAGTTTTATGCTCCATTCCTCCATTCATTCTGCAAGATAAAATAGAAAATATGTTTTGTATAACATAACCTCTACTTTTTGGCAATAACAATGTTTCTTTAACATTTTGTATTGCACGACCATTAGTTATCCTCGAAACCTGAAAGAAAAGATATGAATTAGTATTATGAGCACAATTGTAGTGAAAACAAACCTGAATAAATGAGAAAATTCATAAGTAAGAAAAAATTGGAATTTGTTGATCCTGGACAATTCGGATTATGATTAAATTTCATCTCTCATGGGTAAATATACGTTGAAATGGACATAGTTTAGAACGACTTTCACTAAATCAACACCGAATAATCGAAATAGAAAATAAATTCCTACAGCAAGCTCTCTCCATGGTGACAGCAAGTTAAAAGCTGAAATTTCGTTTCTATTAAATTACTTACGCTGTATCTTGGACATTGCTTGATACACAATTAATTTAATTACATGTTTTTTTAAATTACATCACATAAAATATTTTTTTATAATTTTAATAAACAGTAACACAAATAAAGCGTTCTGTTGACTCTAGGTTAATTGTTTATAATGAAGTATGAAGTTCTTAGCTGTCAAATTATACAGACATTTAGTAAAAAATACTTAAACTTCATGGACGTCTGTTATGCCGTTAAGTTGTCTATACTGATGTTTTTTGACATTTGTATTCGGAAAAATTATGCCAGTATAATAAATGAAAAGTACCCAGTGTTTAGCATTATTTTGTAATTTTTAACTAGTATTTGATAACCATCTAATTTGTACCAAAACTCTTAATAGGGTTCCGTAGTCAACAAGGAAGCCTTATAGTTTCACCATGTCTGTCCATGTCTGTCTGTCCGTGCGAGGCTTAGCTCAGAGACTCAGAGATAGATCGGTCAAAAATATTGCGGGTGTGTGAAAACTATTTTTGATTAAGGGATCCGATTGCTAAATATTATGCTTTCAAGTGCTCATATTTAATAAGTCGCTTAACGGTGGTTTTTGGATTTGTGAGAAGTTCACAACAGTAGTATATATATCGAAGTTAAAAGAACTATCACAGCTAAGTAGGCTTTACAAGTTATAAAATGTCCAAATGTAAATGTAGTCGACCAATTTATAAAATGTACTCGCAGAAGTACCTAAATAGGAAAATTTCGTACATATTTCATTGAAAATTATTAAGATGTAGTTGTTCATTGTGTAAAACTGGTTAAACAGGTAGTAAATATAATTTTATGGGCAACTACGGAACCCTACACTGCGCATGACCACAGCTATCCTATCATTTGTACTTGTCTGTGCTGTATACGTATGTGTTTAATAAAAAAACTATCTATCTATCTATAATACTAGAATTATAATTATCTAGTCTTCTTTGACGACCTCTGAGGCGCAGTAGGCAAAGGCCTGCCTGAGACGGTTGCGGGTTCGATTCCCGCCGCGGGACAAATGTTTGTATAAGCAAATATTTGTATAAGTAGTAGCATAGCCCAACACTTATTTTATATATTTTGTAAATAAAATAAGAACAGAAATATTTTTATTTTTAAGGAGCAGGTTAAACATTAGTTACCAAAATGTTCGAATTTTCTTTAAAAACGCACTTACGCATTTGAAATTTCATATATGCAAAGAATATCAAACTCGAACGCACACCATGGCTAGATTCGTGCGTGTACTGGAGCAAGCACACAAACGAATGGGCAGCTGTAACGTTGAGCTAGAGGTCAACGATCGCCGGCCGCCGCTGCAGTGCCTGGCAGTCGGTTTGCATTACATTGCGCGCTACAAAAAACAGCATATTTTATGCTGTTTTTTGTTTCTGTCTGTAAGTCGTTTCCCAGCAATTATTTTCAATCAATATCACACTCGGCCTCTCAATTTACAACTAAATAAGGAAACATCTCCCTTATTTCTGTATTTAATTTGTGTAATTTTTACCTCTTGGTAAGTCTTTATTTGCAGCTTGTCATTGTCGGTTCATTAAAAAAAAAAGTCAGGGTTAGAGGTTAGAGGAAAAATCTCCCGATACTCTTGGTAAGTCCCGTATTTAAGTCTAGTCATATAAAAAAAATATGGTTTGGTTATGATGATATTTAAGAAAAAAAAGTAATATCATGCAACTTAAAATAGAAAACACATCTTTATAATAAAACTACTGTCTTTCAACTTTTAGTCCCTTTTTTTTGGGGGAAAAATATAAAAAGTTACTATTTACACCAAAAGGTTACTTTTTAATCTAGTTTAGGTAACTTTTGACAAGACCCGGCTGGCAACACTGTATATTATAGTAACAGCCCAATATTCTACTTCTGTGTGGTTGGTTGCATCATCGATTTCGGTAATTTTGTGGCTTTTGAGATTTTTCACTAGTTTTTCAATCGTTTTTTGTTTTTAACGTAACACGTAAAGATTTTGACACCTAGTTATTGTTTGTTTCCAGGCGCTATGTCTGAAAAAGTGTTATTCCCCGTGGTAAAAGCGGATCAGGAGGAGGCAGCTGAAGAAGAGCTGGTGGACCCTCAGGTCCAATTGAGGGTAAGACTTGTCTATCAAGGGTACTAGTTCCCTAGAACTAACTTCTATTACTATCAGTTTTCATGACCCTGAACTATGAGGTTAGGTTTCTGAGAGTCTAGTGGCCAAAACATATCGACAAGATTTTATTAAAACATTGTTGTTATGGTCATTGTTTCATTAAGTAATCACCTATCCTCGTCAAACCTCAAGTACCATACTATTTATCAATGAATCCTTGCATGTTTTCATTTTTTTTTCTTGAATTTAGTATATTGATGATGGGAATGTGAACACACCGTGAATGTGTTCGATAAAACGAAAAAATGTTATACCAAGACCTTGTTGGAGAAAACAAAAGGTTACTATTGTTTCCATACTTACTTTTTCCGTTTTTCATTATTTTCATAAAAAGCTTCAAATCATGTTCAGTTGAACCAGTAGTTGTAATAATCATTAGGTACTTTGCAATAATCCTGTACAGTGCATAGGAATTATTTACCAATTCACATAAGCTGACTAGTTTTTGTAGTATTGGTTCATGATTTAAAATTAGTATGATTCAACTCGATATATATAATCTATAGTGGTAGAAAACAATTTAAATTGAAAATATGCCTAATTGCCAATGTTTTGTTAGTGTCTGATATTTTATAGCTAATTTAGAAGCTCTATCATGAGTACTGCCAACGATGGACTGTAGAACAATGAAAGCATCTTACAAAATACTAAAACATCATCATCCAGTATTTTTAATTATAAATCATCTAAAAATATTTAAATAATTTGCAGGAAGAGTGTGCCACTAAACCAGATGCACAAAACCACTGGTCCAAGTACCAGGAATGCAACAACCGTGTACACTCACGCTCCAACACCACCGAGACTTGCGAGGAGGAACTCATTGACTACCTCCATGTACTCGACAAATGCGTTACCAAAGACCTGTTCAAGAGGTTAAAGTAATGTTATTCTGCCTGTAAAATAATTGTTCATGTTAATGATTTGCAATAGCTGGTGCATCGGGTAGAATGTAGATTTTAGCTAATTTATGTTGAAAGATTGTTTGGAGTTAATGCTTATTTGTAAATAAATAAATCAAAGTTCAGTATGGTTTTATTTACATGTATAATGATACTATCAAAAGATACTGACCTAATGTAAATTAGTTATAATTTTGTCAACTCATTACTTGTTCTTAAAAATGCTCTAACAAAACCCTTTGACCCTTGAATAAGCAAGCTAAAGTGGCAATGAACATTGGACAGGCCATATATCTTGCAGAACCAGCAGCCACTTGGGAAGAATTAATGGGAACCATTGACGGGGCAATACAGTATTGGTAGGCCTCCTTACTGATAAGGACAATGACTTTCCAAAGGTTGAGTCCAGTCGGTGGACAGAGGTTGCTCAAGATTGTTTGTAATGGCTCTGGAGGCTTATGTATAGCAGTGGGCTTCTATACACTTTCGATGGTGATAATGAACTTTGACCAAATGGTTATATATGTAGCATGTAGAAAAAGTCCCATATTCAACAAGTGAGCAACTCTGCCTATTGTCGTTAGCTGGGTCTGACATCTTATTTTGACTATGGAGCAGGTTAACACCCAGTGCTTAATCTAATGCCTCCCACTAGTAACCCTTCTAAATGGTGACCAGCAGGCTTAGAATTAGCACCAAGACAACAGTTTTGATGTTTTCTCTCCTTTTTTTAACAAAAGAGAAATAATGGTATGTTTGATTTCTGTTTCTTAAACCTTAAACCGTTATCTTGGGTACATATCATACTAGTGCAGACAGTCAGTAGCTTCCCTAGCACAGATTATGTGCTCTATTGGCTTTTGTACTTATCATCAAGGAAAAGTAGTTGGGTAATAACGAAACAAAATATGGATTACAATATTTTATTGTAGCAAATATAAAACTTTTTAAAGAAAATTCATAATTTGGAAACATAAAAAATAACAAAAGAAATAAGCTCCAGAACATCAACAAGTGAGTGAAATGGCACAATGTCAACAATAAAAATTTCAATAACCAAATTACACTAAAATTATATACATACACCCTACCATGAGTATACACTTCGTTAGTCAATAGCCAGTTTTTTAATGGTATATTAAGAGAAAAGGCTTATGGTCTGACCTGCCTTAAGCCAATGTAATGTTTGGACGTGCCTCTGACTACCCCTACGTATGCTCAAAGATCATTATGTATGTCCATCACGGGGAATACAGTCGTAAACATTTTTGTTTGTTTGTTTTAGATGTTAAGGGGTTGCCAACGCCTGGGCGCCAGACGTTGAAATTGGCCAATATTCGACATTTAGCTATGGAAACTCTGAATTTTAAAGTCCATATTATGCAAGTTGATGAACTCATGGTAAGGGTATGCCTTACATTCAATTTTAAACACGAATCTTTTGGAATGTGTTTGAAAAAACAAATGCCAATAATAATACAAGAAAATAAACAAGTTATATCTTAAAACTAAGTAAAATTCTAAAATTTCATGGTTGAGTCTATAAAAATACTAAAATTAAATTGAAATTGACTTTCTGAAAATTTCACTTTCTGTGAAATTGACCTACTGTGGATATAACTTATCATCATGAATCAAATATTACTCTACTCTCTTAAACTGAGGAATAAAATTAAGTGTATTGAAACAGGCAGCTTTACTCATTACACTAATGGACAGGCCCTTTGAAAACACACAGTTTCAGGCATCATTATTTCATTGCAATATTAATATCAACCTAATTTCAATATAACATCAATACATAATTTTGTGAATAGGTACCTTTCAGGCGAAGTGTTATTTATTGTGAGTCAAAAAAACTATGAACAAATCTAAAAAGCAGATCAACATCTAGCTATAAGAATCCGCAGATAATATTTCTAATTCGAAAGAAATATTATCTGCGGATTCTTATACAATGCTAAAAGTTTTGTTTTTAAACCTGGGTGATTCTCGGAACTTCGTCGCCATGACGCGTCGTATAAAAACTTAGTTCCTTGCAAAAAGTACCTTATGTTACCTACTTGGTGGCTAGGTTCAGCTGTTACGAAAGGTTATCAATCTATCAGTAACAAACTTCTATACTTTCACATTAATAACATTAGTAGGATAGAATACACTTCATTGGTGATAAGAATTACATTATCAGGGGCCCGATATATTATCAGAGAATATACAGTTCCTAAAGCCATAGACACATTACAGAACATTCAAATTGTAACTGAAGTTGCAACCTGTAAGTTGCATTTACATAAAAGGCATACCATATCAATGACTGCTGACCTAAATCGAGTCTTCGTTGCTTTACCGTACGCGCTCCATAACTTCGCATGCGTCTTCTCTTCTCACATTCTTGAAACTGATTTAATCGAGGCGTAATCGAATAGCTTCTATGGAAGCGTGCAAAGACGCCATCGGACCTCTTCACATTTAGTTACCGCGTTCAGTCCAAACGTTGTTTCTTCACACAACAAAGTTAAAAAAAAAGTTATGCTGGCGGTACTCCGCGTTTCATATCAAAATCGTCGCTCGCATTGTATCAAAATATTATATCACATTGGCTGATTACTGGTTACTAACTAGCGCCTACTTGTAGAACGTTGAAACATATCTCGCAGACTCTTTGCGGCTTTGTCATTCCAAACTTCAGAATAGGGACGTCTTGGCTTGAGCACTTGTTGCATAGCATCCGACCGCAGTGGCGGCTGAAAGAAAAAAAATATAGAAACGACAAAATAAGTATATCATACAGCTTCAAGTGCAAGTGCAGGCGTCGACAGAAGTAACTTAACTCCAGTTATTGTAAAATACAGCTACAAAATTATTATTAGCACTTTAACAAATAAAGTATTACTAAATCCTGACTAGGGGCTGACATACATTTTGTTGAATTACGTCAAAAAACACTGTGTTTTAACACAGAACGTACTTAGCTTTATATTTATGACGCTATAGGATGTCAAGCTCTTTATGGCCACTTGAATTTCTTGTAGGTATATCTTACTAGCTTTGAGCATGGAAGAGCTCAGTGTCTTATGCTTAAATAGTGGCCTGACAGAAAGTTGCTTAACCTAGCTGATCTGTTAACGACTAGGCAATTTAAAGAGATGGTTAAATAATAGTTTACCAGTGGTGTTTCCTCATTGTGAGTGTAAACTTGGTCCCGCACTCCTGGCAGAGATCGCTTTCGGCCCACGGGGCCTCTGCTGGCAACGCGTCCAACAATCTATGTAGCAACTGTTTTGTTGCCACCTGAGAAAGACAGAAAAATGTTAAAGGAAATTTGCTATTTATTTATGTTTTATTGCACACAAGCAAAGTACAAAGGAAGGCCTTAATACTATACAGCAGTTTCTACCAGTCGTCCTTAGCGGTTGTAAACAGAGGTTGGCGTGCTAACGTAAATTAATAACTTTAATAAACAAAAAAGTAATATATCTAATATTAGTTAACTAATATTTCTTCTAATATTTCAATATCCTATCCTATCCTGCTATTATTATAAACGCGAAAGTTTGTGAGGATAGATAGATGTTTGTTACTCTTTCACGCAAAAACTACTGATCGGATTTTGATGAAACTTTACAGTATGTATAGCTTATACATAAAAATAACACATAGGCTACTTTTTATCCGGGTTCCACGCGGGTGTAGCCGTGGACAGAGGCTAGTCCCAATATAAATAAATATCTTAACTATCCCAATAGAAAATTTACTGGTAAGTTTCAAACCAATTTTTGAAATTGAGACTGGACGAAGTTGTATCGTTAGTTTTTTTACCTAACTCCCGTCTAGTTCAACAGCAATATTATACCTGATAGTTGAATATGGAGACGCCATCTTTGTTCTCTTGCGCGAGACAGGCGCCCGCTTTGACGAGCACCCGACACATCGCGCCTTGCCCGTTCATGTACGCGAGCAGCAGTGGAGTGTTACCCTAATGAACATGATACGGTAAGCTTTTACAATATTATAAGAAGACATTTATTCCTGAATTTGAACATAAATAAGTAGTATAGTAATTTCTAACATTCACAATACAGATAAGCACTACTAGACTCCTCCTTGAGTCAGTGAAAGAAAGGTCCTCGCTCGATGGACCCATGACATCTTAAAATTGCGGAAACTCAGTGGATGAAGATGGTTTGACCATTTGTCGCTGTTTGTTGAAGTATATAAATAAATAAAATAAATAATGCTGGACATTTTCACACGGCATCATCCAGCCCCAAAGTAAGCAGAGCTTGTGTTATGGGAACTACATAACTGATATACTACTTATATACTTTTTTTTGTAAATACATACATATTGTATATGCCCAGCAACAGACAGGCTGTGTGATAATTTATCTGTCTAGATGGAGTGTGGATTCTTGTTAGCCAATCTAACGGCATACCCTGTCTATGTCTGTGGTCTGTGGAAATGGAAAGCCAGGATAAATCCTGATAAAATATTTCTACACTTACTTGGAGATCAGTTTTGTTGATGGGGTAGTCGGGCATGAATTCAAGGAATATCTCGCAAATTGTGGCCGCGTTGTCCTTTTTACACCAACACAGCTCATGCAAAGGGTTACGACCTGCACAAATATATTAACGAACTGTTCAATAACTTAGACATGTTAGTTTTTGCAAAAAAGCCTCCTAGTGGCTAGTGACTATAAAACCTATCTAAGAAGCATACTCAAAATCATAAAAATCGATTGCAAAGAACCACATTTCAATTAGATATGACGTTTCGGAGATAAATATTAACAGAAAAACACACAAACAAACAATCAATTACGGAAAACGCATTATACGGGCTCCGTTACATCGCGGGTAAAAATAAAGTGAAGACAGAATGCACTGCATAACAATTAATGTTTACATTATAGAAACAAGCTGTTGGAGATTCTAATTACAGTCTAAGGTGGAAAACGTCTCGTTTCTCTTTAAAAAAAACCGTACAAGTGCGAGTCTGACTCGCGCACCGGGGCTTCCTTCCGTACAAACTTGTAAAGCCAAATACATAGTAAAACTCTTTATTGTGCATAACACCAATTTATGAGAGAAACTTAGGATGGAGAGAACTATTTAAAAGATTGACGGTGTTATTGCCGGAGAATAAAAATACGCATATTGATTGTACGGTAACTTAAATATAAGTCGGATTAAAATAAAAACTTAACGTTGTACTTAGTTAAAAATAAAATTGCAAATACTTCGATATACTCGTACGACACGGTTAATTATCCAACTGCATAAGTTTGTAATCACAATTTTTTTTTTATATTATATAACAACTAATTAACGATTTTCGGACTTTTTCCTTGACTTTTTTCTGTGAGACTTTGCTTATTGTCAAATTTCATGATTCTAGGACAACGGGAAGTACCCTATAGGTTAAGTTTTGATTTATTTGCCAGTATAAAAATGTCGTATAATTTTTTATTTTTTTTAGAGCTCCAATTGACAGTTAGGGGTGAGGGGGAGTACGACCGTAACTGGAACCCGCCCTAAATGGGTTAGACCCGTTTACACCTGCGAACTGAACCTTCGACATGACTTGTGGTTCCCACGTCGACGGATAGAGTACCTCTGAGGTTAGTAGCGGCTGCATCGTTTGCGAGCAGCGCGTTGTCGTCTCGTTTCTCTATGAAAAACGGTCATAACTGACGATTTGCAGAAATGTTCTTCAGCTACGATTGTAATTGGAATCCGCTCTAAATAGGTTAGCCCCGCTTACCGAACTTTGCTTTTCGAGCTGTTTACGTGCGACCTGAATCATCCACATGGCTTTGACTTGAGCCATCCGCGTCAGCTGTTAATAATCACAGTAGACTAGTACCTTTGAGGTTAGTAGCGGCTGCGTCGACGTCTGTGTCGGCGAGCAGCGCGCGCGCGGCGTGCGCATGTCCGTCGCGCGCGCACACGTGCAGCGCGTTGTCGCCGGCCGCGTCCACCGCGCTGTACTCCGCGCCGCCGCTCACCAGCGCGGAGACTATGCACGCGTGCCCCGCCTGCGCGGCCACGTGGAGAGCGGTGCGCCTGAATTAACCACAACAGGTACTCATTTTAATCAATCATGAAGTTAGCTATAGATTCTCTGTGTCATGGAATCCAATGATCAACAGCCCCTTTCTGTTGGCGTATGGAGATGATATTAGCTGTTGAGATGTCTGTCTGCTGCCAAATTTTTCCTTGACGTGAAACTTATAAAAGCATTATCGTTAGCATCCACGATAATTTCTATTGAGAAAAAACAGGTTGTTCGTTCATTCATCAAACGTCATAAGTCGTATGACCATGCGCACATGTGTGGAAACGGCTTGCTAGTACATTACCTAATATGTCATTACGCCGGTACTCGTCATTCAATAATTCTGATCTTTTTTCACACAGCATCATCTAGCCCCAAACTAAGCTTGTATTAGCGGGAACTACATGATTTATATACTACAGAGATACTTTTTTAATACACACTTATTGTACATAGAAAATGTGGCTTTAAAAGACCTATCAAATAACACATAATGTTGTGGTTCCCCGGTACTCGTAATTAATGAAACCCACAACACTCTTAATAAAAAAAAAACACTTTGCACTTCAAAACATTTAAATAACGTCATTTCAAACACAGTCTTACTTGTGAGCATCCCTATCATTGGGTCTGGCTCCAGCCAGCAGTAGACTTCTAAGCAACACTTCGTTGCCGGCGGCAGCCGCCAGGTGCAAAGGCGGCGCTAGCGAAGCGTCCTGAACCCTCGAATTGACGTCCACTTCAACTGACAGGAGGAACATAACGCTCTCCATGTCACACTTTTGGATCGCCACGTGGAGGAAGTTGCGCCCTTTTTTATCCACCTGGGCAGAGAATAAGACAATCAGCATCTACACAAGAATAAAAAGGTTACTCTTTATTAATTTTAGAGCATGATGTCAGCAAAAGCTTCTTATCTAGCTTTTTAACCGCGACGTATGGACCCTGTACACGCGTTTGCCATAAACGCGGTTGCTTGTTTGTATGTTGGTCTGTTCATTATCTGGTGTCTGATGTATGTCTAATGATGATGATGCAGAATTAGTCATGTAAAAAGACTAAGTTACGAACATATCGTTTTATTATATTAAAATGTGTCCCAAAAAATCGGATTGGTGGGACTCAAACCAGCACTTTCTATTCATCTAAACGCTGATCGGTTGATATTTACACCATTTAGATGTTAATAGTAGATTGTGTTACAAGGTACCAAAATAATGTATTTCGGGCGAGAGCGATTATTTGAATCAAGAGCGAAGCGAAGGATTCTAGAGTAGAATCCTAAGCGTAGCGAGGGATTCAAAGTACGTCGCTCGAGGTTAAATAATTTTGGTACCGTGTGGCATTTTTGTGCTTTTCATCCCCCTCTATGAGGCTAGATGATGCTGTGTGATAAATGTCCAGCAATATTTATTATTTATTTAACGTTACTTGTTCAGCTGCGGATGGATTCTTTTCCAGTATAGCCTGGGCCGCCTTATTGTTCCTAGCTGTGAGAGCGGCCGCGAAAGGCGATACCCCTTTGTTGTCTCTCGCTGACAGGTCTATTCCCGGCTGCGAGAGAAGGAGAGAGATGATCGCCGCGTGCTGGTTCTCTATCGCGATGTGAAGGGGCGTCTTCCCTTCTGCGTCTTTGGTGTTTATGTTGGCGCCGTGTTCTAGAAGGGTCTGGAATCAGAGAATATTTATTTATATAAAAAAGTGTCTAATTTTAGGGGATGCGATTTTTTTCAAACAATTTATATAGGTGGCATATTTATATATACTATATACTAGTTATGTATGATGTTACCTGTATGACGTCAGTGAGTCCCCATGTACAGCACAGGTGCAGTGGCGTATGAGCATCTGAAACTACGCTAGCGCCCTCTCCACTCTCGCCCAACCTTCGGGGAGACTCGATGTCGCAACCCGACCGGATTAAGAATGTCGCTAACGCCTCTTTGTTCTCATCTATCGCTCTGAAACACAATTTATCCGTGTTATAATTTACATACTAGCATGTTTCCACAGCTAAGTTTGTCTGGTACCCTAGTGGTAATTAGCCTATATGTTATATATGCCTCTATATGCTATATGTTATTTAAAATTGTATGTAATTTCCATGCCAGGTCTGTGCTTGGCATAACAAATAATTTAAAATAGTTTTCTTTTTAACACGCTTCACTTTTAACTAACTAATTAACAATGTCAATTTTAACCTACTTTTAATTATCGTAACGAAATGAAACTTTGTATGTATATGTAGTTCGGATGACAATACTATGATTTGGAATTTGGAGCCAGGAGCTGGATAGTGAAACTCTTTAGTGGGTTCTAGTAAAGCCCTCGAGTTTGGGCTCAAATGATTCGTTTTGACGACTACAATAGATTGTGCTTAGCAACGAGAGTCTAATGATGAGGTCAGGAGGTGGATAGTGGAATTATTTTTTATAATTTTTAGTGCGTGCATGTTTTTTATTTTTTTTAAACTACCAATTTTATTAATACATACAGATCTATTAAAAACTAAGCTATTTAAAATTTCTCCAGAATCAGTTTACCTTAGGAAGGCTAGGGATTGTTAAAACGTACTATAGTTTGGATAGTCGTTGCAGTGTAGTTTACTAAACGATGTTAAGACAACAGTGTCTCATACTAACAATGTTAGTACCACAAGAATCCAATAGAGGCGCAGTATAATTTTTCATACATATTTTTAACGACATCGTGTACAATTTGTGTAAACTCATGGTCGACCTAACAAACTAAAGGCAACGCCTGTTTCAACTCATTCCAAGCGTCACGATCACTCATTTTAATGAAGACTCGGAATGAGTCGAAACGGTCGGCGCGTTCTGAAAAATAATAATAATAATGCTGGACATTTTTTACACAGCATCATCTAGCCCTAAACGAAGCAGAGCTTGTATTACATGACTACATGACTGATATACTACTTGTATAACATGTATGTATATTTGTAAATACATACATATTATACATAGAAAATACCTAGACCCGCGACAAATATTTGTAGATCATACGAACATTTGTCTCGCGGCGGGAATCGAACCCGCAACCTTCTGCGTCTCAGGCGGGCTTTCGCCCACTGCGCCACAGAGGTCGTAATACGCCGTTAATACGGGATAAATCATCGAATACTGTTGTAAACGGTTTCTTACTTGTGCAGTAAAGTTTGCAAACACCCATCGGGACCGGGGCCCCAGCAGTCTGCGTCAGCACCGTTTCTGACCAGAATCTGGTAAAGGAAAGAACACATTTATACAAGAAAACAACAAATAACTGGTTTCTTTTATCGGTATAGACCGGCCGGTACAGTAGATACTTACCACAGATCACAAATAAATATCTAATTGAAAAGGCATTGGATTTAGAACGTTATGTTTTAAAGTGAAGACCGGGTTAGTTTACTGACGTCAACTAGATGGCGCTGTTGATTGTAAAAACTAAAACCAAAAGACCGAGAATGCGTTCAAATTCTATAATATTAATATCGATAATTATTATATAATTATTCTGACAAATCAGTCAATTGAAACATAAAACTAGTATATAATAACTAACAGCGATTTGGTCCTTGGTGGCAATACACCTACATTTTATCCCGGCCCAGAGGTAAAATCCAAAAAAAAAAACAGCATATTTTCAAGAACCTTTTCGTGGAGACCAATTTTGCAACGTACCCGACCGAATGCGTTTCTTACGAACGCTGCCCTAACGGTTAGAGCTATATTTCATCGGCTACTTTTTATTACCACGCGGGCGAAGCCGTCGACATTAGCCAGTCATTTGCTAAAGTGAAACTTACGCTTGCGACTTCCTCCTGTCCAGAATCAAGCGCAGCCCATAGCGGCGGCACTCCGTTCGCGTCTAGTTTACTCATGTCCACTCCTCGAACGCACAGAGCTTCAACTACCAGACCGAGGCGACAGTGGATTGCTAGTTGTAGAGGCGTCTCACCAGCTTCCGTTCTGCAAGTTGAAAGTAGTAGTAGGGATTGGATAGTCTAAGTATTCTCCGTTCTGCAAGTTGAAAGTAGTAGTAGGGATTGGCTAGTCTAAGTATTCTCCGTTCTGCAAGTTGAAAGTAGTAGTAGGGATTGGATAGACTAAGTATTCTCCGTTCTGCAAGTTGAAAGTAGTACTAGTAGGGATTGGATAGTCTAAGTATTCTCCGTTCTGCAAGTTGAAAGTAGTAGTAGGGATTGGATAGTCTAAGTATTCTCCGTTCTTCAAGTTGAAAGTAGTATTAGGGATTGGATAGTCTAAGTATTCTCCGTTCTGCAAGTTGAAAGTAGTAGTAGGGATTGGCTAGTCTAAGTATTCTCTGTTCTGCAAGTTGAAAGTAGTAGTAGGGATTGGCTAGTCTAAGTATTCTCCGTTCTGCAGGTTGAAAGTAGTAGTAGTAGGGATTGGCTAGTCTAAGTATTCTCCGTTCTGCAAGTTGAAAGTAGTAGTAGGGATTGGATAGACTAAGTATTCTCCGTTCTGCAAGTTGAAAGTAGTACTAGTAGGGATTGGATAGTCTAAGTATTCTCCGTTCTGCAAGTTGAAAGTAGTAGTAGGGATTGGCTAGTCTAAGTATTCTCCGTTCTGCAAGTTGAAAGTAGTAGTAGGGATTGGATAGTCTAAGTATTCTCCGTTCTGCAAGTTGAAAGTAGTAGTAGGGATTGGCTAGTCTAAGTATTCTCCGTTCTGCAGGTTGAAAGTAGTACTAGTAGGGATTGGATAGTCTATGTATTCTCCGTTCTGCAAGTTGAAAGTAGTAGTAGGGATTGGATAGTCTAAGTATTCTCCGTTCTGCAAGTTGAAAGTAGTAGTAGGGATTGGATAGTCTAAGTATTCTCCGTTCTGCAAGTTGAAAGTAGTAGTAGGGATTGGATAGTCTAAGTATTCTCCGTTCTGCAAGTTGAAAGTAGTAGTAGGGATTGGCTAGTCTAAGTATTCTCCGTTCTGCAAGTTGAAAGTAGTAGTAGGGATCGGATAGTCCAAGTATTCTCCGTTTTGCAAGTTGAAAGTAGTAGTAGGGATCGGATAGTCTAAGTATTCTCCGTTTTGCAAGTTGAAAGTACACGTAGGGATTCGATAGTCTAAGTATTATCCGTTCTGCAACTTGAAAGTAGTAGTAGGGATTGGCTAGTCTAAGTATTCTCCGTTCTGCAAGTTGAAAGTAGTAGTAGGGATTGGCTAGTCTAAGTATTCTCCGTTCTGCAAGTTGAAAGTAGTAGTAGGGATTGGATAGTCTAAGTATTCTCCGTTCTGCAAGTTGAAAGTAGTAGTAGGGATTGGCTAGTCTAAGTATTCTCCGTTCTGCAGGTTGAAAGTAGTACTAGTAGGGATTGGATAGTCTATGTATTCTCCGTTCTGCAAGTTGAAAGTAGTAGTAGGGATTGGATAGTCTAAGTATTCTCCGTTCTGCAAGTTGAAAGTAGTAGTAGGGATTGGATAGTCTAAGTATTCTCCGTTCTGCAAGTTGAAAGTAGTAGTAGGGATTGGATAGTCTAAGTATTCTCCGTTCTGCAAGTTGAAAGTAGTAGTAGGGATTGGCTAGTCTAAGTATTCTCCGTTCTGCAAGTTGAAAGTAGTAGTAGGGATCGGATAGTCCAAGTATTCTCCGTTTTGCAAGTTGAAAGTAGTAGTAGGGATCGGATAGTCTAAGTATTCTCCGTTTTGCAAGTTGAAAGTACACGTAGGGATTCGATAGTCTAAGTATTATCCGTTCTGCAACTTGAAAGTAGTAGTAGGGATTGGATAGTCTCTGTATCCGGTTCCGTTCGGTGCATCTGATGATATCTTTGACAAATTGTAGAATTATAATGTGTGAAAAAAAAAACTGCAAGTTTATTCAGTCGAAATTGAATTTGCCGCAACTGCTCCAGCATATCTTTATCTTTCATACATACTTCGTGCCACTAGTTTCATCTTGGTCAGTGCGTACTCGGTAAATGTCCAGCATTATTCATTTATTTATAGTTTCAAAAGTTTTGCTATGACATTAAAATACTACGAATACTTACAAAGAATTCATATCGGCTCCATGGTCCAACAGATAAATAGCTGTCCTAGAATCCTCTTCTACGATAGCTTGGTGCAGGAGTGTAAAACCTTTTCCATTCCTAACGTTAGCGTCTGCGCCGCCTTCTATCAACGGCGCAACTAAATTCTTGTGACCTACAAAAAATATATAAACACCCAACATAAACATCACATAAATAGTCCTGCCTGCTTAGCTTGAAGACCCAAGACTACGGTTTTGTGTACCACTGCCAAAAATATTTAGTCCCTCTCTTTTGTTTGACAGAATAGGCGACAGAAATCGTTTTTGTCTTCTCTTTAATAGACAAAACGTTGTCTTGGGTGCTCATGCTAAGCAGGCTAACCACCACACTAGGATTCCCTTTATCGTGGGGATAAAGGGAACGAATACTGTGAGATAGCAATATTGTAAAGGCGAAAGTATTGATGTTTAGAAGTTTGATTCCTGAATGAATTAATGAATGTAAATACTTCATTGTACACCACAAGATAACAAAAATTGAATATGACTTAAAGTACAACCGATAGACCGATCCTTGGATGGATTGTTACTAGGTACAAAGAAGGTAATGGCTGAAGCAACCTGTATGAGGAATAGTTCGTGATCTAAACACAGTGGTTGTTTTTTTATTCGGGGACAACGCGGGCAAAACCCGTGGACAGGGACTAGTTAAACATAAATAAAATTGCTGAACAAAAGACAATCTTTGGACTTGTGAATATCTACATTCCACTCTCTTTGTATAATTTGTTCTGTAGTCGTTGTCAATCAATTTTTTTGTTTTTTTTTTTATAAACTAGGCACTAAATTGGCAAACAAACATACGGCCCGGCTGTTGGTAAGCGGTTACCGTAACCAATGGACGCTTGCAACACCAATATGCATTGTGTCTATAGGGAATGTATTTTCTTTCTTTCTTCCTTAAAATTCAGCGGTTTCCGCCCACGTATGTATTCCACCATAGTACTTATATATTTATTAAATATAAGTATATATATTCTTTAATTATATATATTTTAGCAGTAAGTTTATTTTTGTAGTGCACAGAAGTACTTAAATACATTATGTAATTGTTTTCACTTGACACGTTGAAAAAACTTTTTGCACGCCCAGGATAGTCATCCTACCAGTCTGGTAGAGAATGATTTAGCACTAAGTACGTAGGTTTTAGTACGTAGGTTAGTGCTAGGTGTAGACCTAGCACTACGTTTGTGCAAAGTAGTTCTAGGAGTAAGCATGGAATAATATTTAAAAGCGATTCGACAATCTGGTTGACTTTCGCTTAAATGTACACAAATCTACGACTTAAAATCTATATTTGCAGTACCTTCAGTTAATGCCAAGCTGACGGGCGTATCTCCCTCCGAGTTCTTCAAGTTTAAATTAGGCACCAGACTGACATTACTCTTATCCACGGCCGGCATATCTCCCTTATCGACCAGTTTCTTGTGTTCTATAATCGATACGACGGCCCCTTCGTGGTTGCTCAGTATCGCCATGTGGAGGGGGGTTTGCCTGGAAATAATAATAGGTACATAATAATAGTTTTATCCATTATTTTCAATAGTATCCATCTGTATACAATATTGTTTTTTTAATTTGTACAAAAAGGCGTCTTAGCGTTGGCTCAGGCCTCTCAAACGTCCAGGCACAGACCTGAGATATGTACCTATCAATAAAATTAGTTAAATAATGATAAATAAATAAATACAACTACCAACAGACATATACATATAACTTTTTTCAGTTCCTCCCGTGATCATGCAGCTGTGCCGAAATATCGGGAAACATTCAAACTGGTAAATATCCCAGTTTGATCAATGTTTTTAAGGCATGCCATATTTTTAGGCAATATTCTGTATAATTTTGTGTCTGACTGATTTTTTAGATTTAGATTGTATTCGATTTATTTATTTAACTAATGAGTATGTACAATAGTAAGTTAGTATATAGTATCTTAAAACGTATGTTAGGTTTGTCTAGACACTAGTTTCTCGAAGTGTTATTGTATCCAATACAAAAGTTCACAGCCAAAACATGTGTACTTAATAAGTAGGAAGGCATTGAGACGAACATTCTAATAAGTGTTTTTTTTTATTATTTCTTTCTAATTTAGGTGTTCTAAATATAGTGTTTTCTATCTAGTCTACAAACCTATAGACAGTGTCCTCCTGCTCTCCATAAGATGTCTGCAGGTTGGGTCGAGCGCCGTGCTCCAGCAGGGCGGTGGTCAGACGCGCCAGACCGTTAGCACAAGCCGCGTGCAACGCGCTCAGACCTGCCTCGTTCGTATGATTCAACTCACCGCTTAGGTGAGATGCTAGGAATACCGCAGAATCCTACAATAATAACAATAATTTATTTAGGCAAATTGTAGTGTTTCATTATACAGTTGTGGCCCTGTCGTGAACTGTGGCCATAAAACAGTTCTCTCCCAATGACACAGTAGAGACAGTAGACAGACAGTTAAAAAATCGTTAATTAAAAACAATGAACTGATTTCAAATCAGGTTTTTTCGGTTCAAGACTGGTTTTATAGAGATTTCACTACTTTCAGACTTCCCCTGATATTTAATTTCTTAGCATTGCCAAAGATATTATAATACTGCGTTGCTATTTAAAGTGGTTTTGTCGCCAGTCTTTTGCCATGTCTGCGGTTGGTTACTTTAACTCTGTTTTCTACTTGTAGTCATATTACTACAGGTAGAAAACATACTTTAGGTTTGGTGCAGCAAAAACTGAGATAGGGACCTCTTGATCCCACACAACACATATTTTTTTATTTAGATTTTTGTAACGTTTAAACCTACTTATCTTATTGTTTTTGTATCAATTTGTTTTGTATTTTATCACCCTTTGTCGAAATGTCTTGTGATAATGGGGTCAATACAACAACAAACAAACACGCTCACTACTGTCTTCCCCATGGTGGACGTCCTTGAGTAGATTAGTGAGTAGATCTTTGAGGATACCAAGTAGGGGGTAGTCAGAGGCACGTCCAAACATTACATTTGGTACATGCCCGCGTTTTGCAAGTTAGCATTCCACGTGACAGGTTACAAGCCCATCTCCGCTTATTGGAACACTAACTGTTGGCACATGCCTTCGAATGGGGTCAATGAATCTACAATATTGTATGAAAGCCCGCATTCCCTAAGACTTACCTCGAACCATCCTTGTGCCAGAATATGTAACAAGCTGTCTCCCGTCCCTGAATACAGAGGATTAGGCACACAACCTTTCTCCAATAGCTTCGCTGCAAACCCCCTTTCAATAACGCTATCAGTCTTCCCCTCAACAGGGTCTTCGGTGAAGTCGTTCTTATTCGTCACCGGCGTATCGAAAGGGTTGGAGCCATTCATGACTAGAGTCTCGCTAGAAGAGATCGAGGCTCGCCTATCATCGACTAAAGCGTAGTACAAAGGCGGGTGCTCGTCGGATAGCGTGCGGAGGTTGGTGTCCAGTGTTGGCTGTTTGAGGAGCAGGTCGAATATCCGGTGATTTCGCGATATCACTGCTTGGTGGAGTGGGGTGCTGCAAATGGAGAGAGTTCTTGTAACAACCCTTCCTACCAATACATTTATTGATGTTAGCTTGACACTAGCTTCTGCCCACGGCTTCGCCCGCTTGGTACCTGAATGAGAGTAGCCTGACCCCCACACTAGATTCCCTGTATCTGTGGCTATCAGGAACTACGTATCAGGAAGAGATATCTGCAGAACATGTGAACATATCGCATCTCTTGCGCCGCAGCTGCGCGCTGGCTACTCGCCCATTATAGTATTGTGTTACTTACAATCCTTTTCTATTCTGCTGATTGATATTAGCATTCTTCCGGATCATAACATCAGCGATTTCAGCCATTTGCTCCATGGTATCTTCGTCGCATGAGCTCACAGTCAAAGACGCTATGAGATGTAGGGCCGTATCTCCTTCCTCTCTGTGAAATAAACACAAGTTGAGTCTTTCCTCTCCCCTGGTGACTAGAGGCGATAAACCTAATTATCTTTGAAATCATACCTACAAATCGAATGCAAATTGGTTATGCTTTTTCGAACATAAATGGAAACAAACAAAAGCAAAATAAAACCTCTTACCACAAACGCATACACAGGGATTTTGCGTCGCGTATGAAAAGGATATACATGAACTGATTGTGAAGTCGAAATCAATCAAAGTCATAGTGTCACTTCGCTTTTAATTAATAATTGAATTATTAAAAGAACGCCAACAGTTTACTACAACATTGTTGCACATTGTTTGTCTTAATGATAGAGATTCGTTCTGATAACCTAGGTCATGAAGGATAGGACGTGGTTAGTGCCTATTATCCGTGTGAACCGCATAACAGCACATTAACTTGAAAAATGGGACTTTGGAAGAGGCCTCCAGTAGAATTTGTGCCTATTATCCACGTCCGTGTGAACCGCATTACGGCACATTAACTTGAAAATGGGACTTTGGAAGAGGCCTCCAGTAGAATTAGTGCCTATTATCCACGTCCGTGTGAACCGCATTACGGCACATTATCTTGAAAAATGGGACTTTGGAAGAGGCCTCCAGTAGAATTAGTGCCTATTATCCACGTCCGTGTGAACTGCGGTTCACAATTGCGTAATGCGTTACGGCACATTGAAAAATGGGACTTTGGAAGAGGCCTCCAGTAGAATTCTTAAAGGCGGCTGCTGCTGTTGAAGACGAACATAAAATTACTGTCACCGAACAAAGCAATCAATGGAATAAATTGCTTCAACTTAACAAATCCAAATAGTTCTGTCCACTACCCGACGTTTTCAATTAATGACTACACAGTTTAATACGGCGTCTTCTCATTTATAATTACTGCTACCCGTCTCTGGAATCATATCCTAACCATTTTCCGTGAAGCTTCTTCAATTGAAGTGTCCAGGGCTAGAGTCTACAATCACTTCCTCGGTGAAGGTGAAAATTGAGCAATTTGCCTTTTGTACTTTTAATATTTGAGCAATTTTTTGTGTATAAGTATATATTTTCTTTTATTTATGTTATTATATCCTTAGTATTTAAATATTAGTATCAATAATCTAGGTGTATTTAAACATTTGCATTACATAATAACTACATGTTAGTATTTTTGTTTTAATCCTTTCTGCGCACTACCGACACATCTTTTTCCACAATACACAAAGGTTATCTGGAAGAGAATGCTTTTTAGCATTAAGTTCACCTATGTACTCATATATTTTGTGCAATAAATAATGTTCTATCTATCTATCTACCACTCTGTTACCCTTACTTGGTAGTAAGATTAGGGTCAGCCCCATTATCCACGAGGAACTTAGCGGAGAAGGCGTCTCTCGAATCGACTGCTCGATGAAGCAGAGTCCTCCCGCGCGGCCCTCTCGCATCCGCGTCCGCGCAGTGTTGGAGCAGCGTTGTAGCTATGGACGAACTGCGGCCTCGCAGAGCCAGTTCTAGGGGTAGCTCGCCCCGGGATGACATCGCGTTTACTATGTCCGTCAGCTGTAACAATACGAAACGATTGTTATTTGGTATTTAAAGTAAGTAGAAACCCATACTTAAGGGACATCATAGATCTTTTATAATATCCCAAAAATTCAACTTCGACGGGACTCAAATCCGCAATCTCCCTTGTAATAGCAAACAAGTTAATTATAGTGATAGAAATTGATAGTAGATAGCAGTTGTCTTCAAGGCAGTGAACCACGTGGTCATACAATGCACCGCCACAAGCGAAGTCAGGTCAAAAACGGGACTGCAATACCTCATCGAATCGTACTCTTCTTCACTAACAACTCCCTTTGGGTCCGGGATACTGCAACATTGTTGTCTTCAAATCCAAAGTCCTTCTCCGTTACTTAAAGGAGTTGGTGGGAACATGGTCAGGTTAGAAGGGGGACACAATGTACTCTAATGCTGGACGTCAGTGCAGATCTTGTTTCGCCCACTCGGAATTAGAATTACAAATTAATTTTAACAAAATTGTAAAATGTCAGACGGATTTTCTATCGTCGTATTGCAGTAAGTACCTCCTAATGACTTGTGTTAATAAAATCTATCTAGAATCTTGAAGTCAAACAAATCGATTGAAAATAGCCGCATTTCAATCGGATAGTCCTTTTTAGAGATATATGGTAACAAACAACCTCTAACGTCAAACACATCGTCGCGGATCGTCGTAGCTTGAAGTATTGTAAATGGCATACGATAGAGACAAAACAGAAAGTAAAATTCCTCTAACTCCCTCTACGTAACCGCCTCTAAACTGTACTGGCAAAAGTTACCACTAATAGTGCCTCAGCATCACCATTAGCAGCCTGTAGAAGTCCATTGCTGGACAAAGGTCTCCATTAAAGAGTGCCACGACGGACGATCTTGGGGTACCACTACCCACCGACTTTCTGCAACCTTTAAGAAGTAATTGCTTCATCGGGTATTTCTACACTGCGTCGCCATTGCAGATAATTTCGTCCCCAGTTGTCTTTAGTAAAGTGTGAATGGCCGTCGATCATAGCACGTACAATTAAAATTTATCGGTTCGTTTAACACGGTTTCGATTATGCTAACAGCTGCTTAAACATGCTACAATTCTACAGTGTTGTGTTGTTACGAGTATGTTACATTAGAAAACTGAATTGCTACCGAGAAGTAGGTACGTAATTTGTTTGGTGGTTGTACTAAACAAAACTGGAAAACTCGTCCTGTTCGACATCGACGCCGACTATCTAATTGGCACACGACACTAACACGACCGAAAAGTATTAAAATCTAAGGTCCAGAGGTCTTGCACTTGCAGTCGTATGTGAGTCGGAGAAGAAAAACTAGCAGTATCAGACCAGGCAGAGAACGATAGATAAGCATTTCACTATGGAATACTTCATAGATAAGATATAGATGTCAACCAGCAAAAGTTAAGACCAATCGATCGATCCTTTGTTCAGCCCACTGCATTAAACATTTCTGTAATCGGCACAGGTACACATTACATAGACCTACGTAACAATCCACATCACTCATTTCCGATACGGATGGACTATAAATCAGTTGGCACATGATACAGTCCGAATTTACAGTTACAGTTGCAATGTAAGGTACGCTTCGGATTCACATCACACGTCAGTGACACTAGAGGAATAACAATAGATCACTTTCACGTTACGCAATACATTGCGTCAGAACTTACGAGATTTTGGGATTCCAATAATCAGACCAAACGAGAAGGCGATAGATTTCGGAGAATATAATAGTGTTCGTGATTAAATGCAAAATTGTAGCGAGCGAGTAATTTCGTCGGAATTTCGGTATGTGCATCGAAAACGAGCACGCAACGTTGCTAATTATGTAACAATAACTTGTGATTAATCAAAACAGTTGAGTGAAATTGTCTCACCATCTTCTTGCCCTTTTGTCCCACATTGCGAAGGGTTGGCATAACAAGTTTCCTTCTTCCACTCTCCTCTATCAGCCGCGATCGCTGTATTTACTAATTTCTTGACCATATCATTTTTCACAGTAAACATTACGCCTGTTTACTGTAAACTCTTAACTAGGTCAGTTTTGTACTGACGAGTCGTCTTTTCATCAAAAAATCGGCTCTTGCGTTACGAAAGTTATCGGTCACACATCCAATTATCGCAGAAATACATAATATTAATTCTATTAAGATTATTGAAGCGAATGGATGTTTGATTAATTGTTGCTTACAATGGTCCATAGCGTTCGTACCGACTTGGATAAAATTATAAATACGTAGTATAGTATATATATATATAATTATAAATACTTATAAAATCTGTGACATCTGTGTAGTTAAAGTGCGTAACATAGACTATTTTGATATCCGGGTAGGTACCCCGCCAGCGAAGCCGTAGCTGCCGAATTGTTCTACATATTTATGATAGTATGAGCTTCCAGAAGCTACTATTGAATAAGGATAGACTAAAGACTGCACTGCACTTAATAACGCACATGAAATGGTGTTAGAGCAGCGGTATCCATGTCAATGTCATACAATTAGCGTAACAAAAAACGGACAAGTGCGAGTCTGATTCGCGCGTCGAGGCTTCCTTACAAGCTTGTAAAGCACCAAACATTGCTCTAACGAAAATATAAGTCGGATTGAAAGACAAACTTAACTTTGTGGTTGCGAAAATGTTCGTCCATACATCGATATACGTCACGGTCAATTGTACAACTGCAGGTCAAATGTACAAATTAACGATTAACGGACTTTTCCCTTTACCTATGCTGTGAGACGTTGCTTCTTACCAAATTTCATGATTTCAGGTTAACGGGAAGTACCCTATAGATTTATTTGCGAACATCAAAATATATCGCATAAATGGCCGTTTTTTTATTTCGTTGACTTAGGAAGCTTTATTTTTTAGAGCTCTAAGGGACCGTAGACGTACTTTACATCAATTTTAACTTGGTACCTCCACGCGTTCCTGAGTAAAGAGTCTTGACAGACTGACAGACAGACAACGAAATGATCGTATAAGGGTTCCGTTTTTTTCCTTTTGAGATACGGTACCCTAAAAATGCTGTGATGGGTGCATACAAAGAATGTAAGGTGGGGGATTGTTGATTGAAAGCATTAGCATAGTGTCATTCGACAACCAACTTACGTACTTTGTAAAATCAGTCAGTGAAGATTTATAGAGCTGAATTTTAAAGGCGTGGGGAGGAATACGAAACTACGGAGGTCGTAGTCCGTAGAGAACCTCTGACAATGCCTTTATCTTGCAATGCAGTCTTGCTGACTTCTCTTAGAATGTCTCAACGCAACCTGCTGAACCTTCATGTCCGATACCTCTTTCACAAAAAAGGAAATCACTTTAAAACAATTTCTCAAGGTAGTTTAAGAGCGTGACGTCATAGAATCACAGGTTGATATCACCATCAACCACGATCTTACTAATAAGATGACCTCATCAGTAATACTTATTTCAGACACACAATAACCTATAGGATTCAAGTGAATAACTATTGCTCAGAAATCACAACGTCATCTCATTACTAAATTGATTACCGACAAGTTGTATTTTTTTTGTTAAATTCTTAAATCACTGACGTGTTTTTCACTGTCTATTGCAGTGATTTGTGGCGATAAACCTAACTGAGAATCATCCTTCAAGCCATACAAATAATCGCATTTCTATCCGACAAGGTGGCAGTGTTTTGTTTTCTTCCGTTTAATTTGAAATGACACTTAGCATAGCAGTTTTAATCAACTGTAAAAAAAATATTTACACCAAAGTAATTCATTTTAAAGAACGTTTAGCTGTATTAATAACTTGTTCCAAAGTCGAAGCTGATCGCAACAGAATGTTCATTCGCATATATGCATATAAGGATCAATTTATAGTAACGGTAATAGGTGCAGCTGTAATTACTGTGATTCACACGCACAATCATAAAATTAATTATGAAGTGACTATTCTAGATCTCTACACTAAGAAAGTGCAACGTAAGTACATTAATAAATTGACAAGATTTTTCTTAAAACTGAAGGTGCAGGTATAGGCACACCCCGGCCACTCTGATGGACAACAATGTATCATACAAACGCTTCGTAATCATCACATGCATAGGTGTCGTTGTATGCGAATTATTCCCCAAACAATATGTATTCACTCACATAACAACCGAAATACATTAATTCATTCAGAAGAATAAAGAAATACTATATTATCTATAACTTCTGTACCAATTGTTCGAGGTCTGACGGTCTGGTTTTTGGGTGTAGATAGATAGATAGAAAGATGGATAGAAAATTCTTTATTGCACCAAAAATATGAGTACATAGGCGAACTTAATGCTAAAAAGCATTCTCTTCAAGATAACCTTTGTGTTGGTCTAGTCTCATCACCTGTATAAACGTCTCATCACCTGGATAATGCCATCGAAGAACCATATAAAGTTTCATCGGTTTCATTGAATATGTTTTTATGAGGTAGGACCGTGTCGTATCAGCACTAGTTCCCAAGGTCTGTCAGTCTGATTCCCCCCTGGGTCATTTGAACTTTTTATAGCAGCATGCGTCACTTCGGATATCATTGGAGAGTTAGTTATAGACCGGGAGCTCATAGCCATCAACCCTACTTATATAGTACCAGGACGACACTAGAGGATAAAAAAATAAAGTAAGTAGACCGTATGCTATATGGCAGGTTTTTTTTGGACATATATTTTTTTTATCTGCTTGCGACCACGGTCACGGTGTTTCTATCTATATCTATACTAATAATAAAGGTGAAACGTTCGTTTTTTTTCTTTGTTTTAACGCGCTAATCTCTGGAACTACCAGACGGATATGAGAAATTATTTTTGCATTTGAAAGCCTAATTCATGAGGAATGTATTTAACATACTCATAGGAGCCGAGCAAAGAAGTGGGCGGGCGGGCGATGCGACGCGGTGGGTCGTTCAGGGGCCGAGGGTGGCCATGGCATAGCTAGTATTAAATAAACGTTTTTAAGGTCCGCATGTGGACTATTCTATATTGGCCCTGGCCGTGGTAGCACCAGTGCGCGCTTGGCGTTACCTAGCTGGCTGTACCACAAAAAAATCTGCCTAATAGCACCCAGACAGCATAACATTATTTATATCGTTATTTTGTGTCCTTTTTCGTTGCGTTATAAAACTCGTTCTGGTACACGATAGGTAGGGTTTACAGCTATTGCCGCCCGGTCTATTACGCCAATCGCTACCTTCCGTTCCAAAGTGACTGCCGGTGATCAGTGACAAGTGCAAGCCAATCAACCAATTGACGATGCACAAATGTTATGTGAATGCGCTTAGGTCAACTATTATTATCGCGCCGTACAGAGATTCATCGTACATTGCATCGCCTAAGTCGTAAAAGATCAAAAAGCAACTTTAAACTCAGTCTCCACTCCGCTTATAAGGGTGATGAGGCTAATCCAGAAAGAATCTCAAACAGAATCTAAACTCTAGATTTTTTTTAATGGTAAATAAAGAGTAGATATTTTTTTATAATGTTAACACCACCGACGTGTTTTACATCGCTTATTGAGATAAAAGAATATGAAATGATAAAAATATTTTATTTTGTGTCAAATAAAGGATACAGGAGTACACGTAAAAGTTATAAAGAAAATGAGATTGACAACAAAAACGGCCGCCACTTAGCACTATGTTAAAGAAGCACCACCAAAACAATTACTATTAACAATTTTATTTCAAGGCCCCCTAGTGACTTGTGGCGATAAAACATTTTTTTAATGTTTTCCTATTTAAATTCAGGTGTTTGCAATAGTTTTTTTTTTACTTCAAGATTATTAGGTTTTATCGGTAGTCTCTAAAGGACGATGCATTCGATGATCGAAAAACTATAAAAAAAAAAACTGAAAACTGATTTTGTGTATAATAATCCCTTTTCGGGATAGTATACGTATTCTTGAACACCTGTAGAAGCACTCGTCCTAATTTTTGCCAGAATGTATGAATAGGAACTACTTCAAAAACAGAAAAAAGTAATAAAGTATTTAAAATATTTAAAATATATAAAAAACAAAGTACATATAATATATCATATTATAAATATTATACCAAACATATTTCATATTATCTATCTATTAGCCTCTGCTCACGGCTTAGCCCGCGTGGTACCCAGAATTAAAAGTAGTCTGTGTTATTCTGATGTATAAGCTATATTACCGTAAAGTTTCATCAAAATCAATAGTTTTTGCGGGAAAGAGTAGCAAACATCCATCCTCACAAACTTTCGCGTTTATAATATTAGTAAGATGAAAGACCCTTGAGATCCCCAGCCTCGTAGCAACAACGGCTCGTAGTTCCGTTCGTAGTGAACGCCGCGTCTCGCAATGACAAGTCCTTGCGACCGGTGATACAATCTTGGCATTGAAGCCAAAGCCAGTCTGCTCTGTACCACGCACCGTGACACATGTACCTACGCGCCTCTAACCGAACTCGACGCACGTGTTTGTTTACGATGATGTGAAGTGTCTTAAGTTATTGTTCTTTTATACATACAGATGGTTTAATTTAATGAGGTGATTATTAAATTATTTCTGTCGGAAAGAATAGGCAAGGATAACTCTGACTTTGTACATGCGTAAGTGTAAAAAGGTTTAATATTTCGTGTAGCCCAAAAATAAATAGCATTGCACTTTTAATATATTTTATACCAAATAAAAAAGGTGTGCCGAAAAATCTTTTCAAGATCTTTAATTAAATTAATACGAAACGATTGCATTAACAAACAAAACAATTACAAAGGAATAATAGCTATCTTTCCAGAATACACAGGTCGATCATATCGCTAGCTATCTTTCCAGATCACTTTAATAACTAAAACAAATGATATGATAATGAATGAATAAAAATACTATATTGTACACATGATATAAACGATGACGCATTAAGACAAAGGCACAATGGACGGTCTTATCGCTTAAAAGCGATGCCAGACAACCTTTGGATGTAGAGGATTATACGTGTTTTTGAAGTGGCCGGGGGTACTTATAGTCCTGACTCCCACAGTAGGATTCCCTGTATCGTGGGCAGTGCCGGCCCGAGGCCAGATTTAGGTTGGAGCGAGATCAAATTTTGGCGCCCCTACGCCGTCACATATAAAAAAAAACACGTACTGCACTGCTCCCTGTATATGTATACCTAAGAGTTTGACTTCTTTAATTTTCTACAGTTATTGGCAGAAAATTAAACAAGTCAAATATATTGAGGAAATTAATTACTTAATTTCCTCAATATTACTACGTTAGTAAAATTTACTTTCGTAGGAACTTTTATTTATCACAAGAATTACTTATTAAAGGAAATCAATCCTTTTACTCTCACTATTTTAATAAAACTAAGCCTAAAATATCTTAATGCATGTACATTAAGAGATCATTAATATTTGTACTGGTACTTACGTAGGTACTTTTTTAATAAAAATAAAATTGTTAAAAAAACTTGCTATAACCTAATAAGTAATTAACAATAAAATTATCGGAACAAAGATTATGAAAATTGAATAATAAAATAATGCCATTCTACTTGTAAAACAATCAAAATAAAAAAGTGAAAATAGAATATTAAAACTTTCAAAATAAACACCCTACAATATTTTAATTAAATCTTTGCTTACACACTTTTGCATTTGCTATTTTTTTTATAATATCCTCATATGGTATGCTTTAGTTTAATAATTTTTGATAGACAGTAATGCTAAATCAGACAGCTATTAATGATATAATGCTAAGGTCTGAAGGACTGCTTTTGAGTGACCATTATCAACATCTAAAAAAGGTTTTAAACAGATAATTTCCCGTGAAAGCTCTAATCCTGAAATATCACAATTCAATCAAGCGTTTTCTCCAGTTTTAGGCACGATTCCTTTAAATTTTCCTGGGTTTTATTTAAATCATAAAAGAAAATCAAAGTTAATTAATAACATAATTGGTGAAAGTTGCTGAAATCGTGTTTTTATTGAGTTTATGGCGTGTCTAACATTCGAAGAAATATAATGATTTTAAATAATATCTCTGGATTCACTGGCGCATCATCTGCACTTTCAAATGAAAACATTTTTTTTCCTTGTGCAGGTGATTTCAAATGCCGGATTAATATCAGCTTTTACAGCTATCTCTTTAGCTGTAATAAGAGCCTGTGGCAGGCCATCGTCTCCAGAATTTTGCAACAAATTTGTAGCTTCTGGCAGGGCAACGCTTACAGATTGCAGATTTGCTAACCAGATTAATATGGAATAAAACGTCGTACCAAATGATAAGCGACAGCAAAAACTCAAACTTCTTCAAATTGGCTGCAAGTTCAACTCAAGCTTCAGGGGTCATTTGATTGTTATATCAACAATCTTCTTTCAAGGCACTTTTTATAGTGCTATTGACTCTACTTTCCCATCTTGTCTCACAAACCTTTTTTAAAGTTTAATTGTGTATATGTTTTGAAATAACTTCCCACCTATTAGTAAAAATAGGCAAATTTATGAAGGACTAACCTTCATAAATTTGTAAATTAAAAAGCAACCCCGTAAACTATTCACTTATGTCAAAAAATCGTTATGCTCATCGGTGATTACAATAATTCTTTGCAGCATATAGGTATTAGACCACTTAGATTTCTCATTTCCTAGTTAAATTTACGCTTTTTTTAATATCAAAAAGCGATTTATTTTTACCGTTATTTTTCTATATTAGATATTGAGGCGCCGCACCTCAGTGGTAAAATAAGCTATCGAAACGACGAAGTTATATTTCCGTTTATTTTTATATCTTGACAGGCTAAAAACATAACCTAACAATAACCGTCGTCTGACGAGCTTACCTGCGAATTAGGATTTACGCGATCCAGTGATTAAGAAATATCAAAATTAAATGATAAAATTTCGCTATGACACTGCGATCTGTAAAAAAAACGCGCCTGCTGTGGCTAAAGCACAGCGGCGCCTCTATTTTTAAAGGAAAAAAATATCAAAAGAGGCATTTAGCAGTAAAATTCCTTTAAAAAAGAAATAAAATTAACATGTCTTAGAGGGGCCTGGGCGTCCTAGATCGATGCCGCCGGCGCCGGCACTCTGAGAGTCAGGTACAGCAACTCAGTGGTAAAGAAAAATCAAATCAAATATCGAAAGGAGCCTTTTAGCATACATTTTAGGTACAGTTAATTTTTCTTTGAAAAAATAAGAAAGTGATGGTCTCCCGGGGTAGGTACTTCAAGTAAGCAGAAGTGCATTAAAAAAGGAGGCGCCTTTGGCGCTAAGAGCGTCGCGGGCACCCAGGATCCTTCGCCAAGGGCCATGGGGCGACTCCGGCGCCCCCTGACTCTTGGCGCCTAGAGCGGCCGCTCCGTTCGCCCTAGGGACGGGCCGGCCCTGATCGTGGGTATCAGGAACTACGAACACCATGGTACAACAACACCCAGACCCGGAACAAATGTCTTCAGAACATGCAAAATATTTGTTGGGTTGAACGGGTAAAAATAATATTGGGTAGAAAAATTGTGGGTTGAACGGGTAAGCACTCATTTGTCCCGCTTCGTCAATATAACAATAATTATTTTATTTTATAAAAAGATTATAGAGATAATTGGATGACATCAGGACATCATTGCTACCGAAATAAGCACAGCTGATAACAATAACGAAAGAAAAGTCATAAAAATGATGATCTCAGGACAGCCAGGCCAATGCCCGATAACACGGAAGATCAATTTAGAAAGTTCAGTCATTGTTATCAACCTGGAGAATACGACTGCTGAACAATATCCCGCGCCTAGTAGGGGGGTTGTCAAATACACGTCTAAACATATTTGACACATGTACGTGTTTTTCATAGCATAATACGTGACAGGTTGCACGTGACAGGAAGCCGGCGCCGTCTCATTAAAAAGCAGGCTTATATAAATATTTTTTTAGATATTGAGATATTTTCAAAACTTCTACTATGAAACTTTCTTACAAACAATTTATCATAAAAAATAATGTTAAATATTAAGCACACATTTATATATTACGCAACTACCGGTTATATCCTAACAGGTTTTGTTATAAGACGATTAACACAGATTATAATGCATTAAGTAATTTTTACTTCTGGGTCTATATATTTTTTAAATAAGTACATACATATTATAAATAGAAAACACCCAGATCCCGAGACAAATATTTGCATATACAAAACATTTGGTTCGGGAATCGAACCCGCAACCTTCTGCGTCTCAGGCGAGCTTTCGCCCACTGCGCCACAGAGGTCGTCTAAAGATGCCTAACATAATTACGGGCATCGAAATTGTATAACGGCAGGTCAGTTTTACCTGCGGCAACAGGAGCCCGTATATGCGTTTGTCATAAGAGGTCTTTGTGTGTGTTGTTTACCCATATAGCCGTGGATTACTAGCGGAGTCATCTAATGTCATACTACATAGAAACACACTGCAGGGAGTTAGAAACAACTCACACTCCATGTTCTGATACACGTAGCGGGAATAAGAATCAAAAACACAAATAAAATAAAATGTTCTAGCTAAAAGAATGACGGGAACATTTTGGATTTAAACAAAAATCCTTTTCCATTAATCTAATTACCTTACCTACATTCGAAGGTCCTTGTAAAAAAAGGATTTTAGCAGTGCTGGTTTACAAAGATAAATCTATTGAAAAAAGTTTCACTAATATTAATTTGAGTGATATCCTCAAGTAACCAATAACTGTATAAGTACCTACATATTAAACTTGTTACTTTAGTGACAATTTAATAGTGCCAGATATATGATGTAAATAAGCTTTTAATTAGGCGTCATACATAGTCAACATAGCGTCTTTCATTAGACGCAGAGTCAATCAATCAACGATTTGATCAACTTTTCAGATTTATTTATATTTATTTTTAGCTCTGGTTATTTTTGGCTCACGCCAGAGGTATAGTGAACTTGAAAAGAGTAATGTAAAAATTCATATACTGATGGACCGGCAGTGTTTGAGCTCATTCTGGTAGGCTTATAAATTTAAAACGAAACAAATTTATGATCACAAGGACAACCGAAAGTCGCCAAACCGTTGATCTTGAGGTTTTGTAAAAAGTAAAGTGCTGTTTTATTTAATATTACAACAATTTTATGTTAACGTGAAACAACTTACTGCAAAAGGAAGAGTTCTAAGAGAATTTATTTTTTAATGATGACCTTACTACTTCAAATACTCAAGATGTGTAAAATATAGATGAAGTAAAATTTTCAGAAGATTGTAATATTTTCAAATTAAAGAAATAGTTCTGAAATACTTGCATTTGTTTTGTAATAATAATAGGTAGATAAAAAACATATGAATATACCTCAAAATAAATAAATTAAATACCCAATGATCATGCTTGTAAAGTGTACATGCAAATAAAATACCTAGCATTACATTTAGCGAGACACAATGAAAAACAAGAATGTCACAAAACTCTGAACAATTGGTCATATTCTGTTCATTTAACATTTTTTCAATTTAGATGTTACACTGATTTTGATTTGTATTCAATTTCGTCACATAATGAGAAACTCAAATCGTCCTTAATCCTGGAAAACTTTTTACCTCCTTGCTCACTAAGTGTATAGATTTGTATTTTTTTATTATGGGGACTTGACATATAATCATACGTTATGAAGGATGGCACTCATATTATCCAGCTACATTAGCGCAAACGAAGTCGCGGGAGGAAAGCTAGTTTATAAATAGATAGGTAGATTAAAAATACTTTATTGCATACCAAATAATACATCAGCTTAGATACACAAACTTTCGCGATTAGATAACATAATTATAAGTTTAATAAGTCTTTACCTTGTCATTATTTTTAAAATAATAAAAAGGTAAAAGCAATAAAGACCCGTTAAATTTATTATTAAGTACTACACAATTTATCTTATCGTCTTATCGCTAATTAGCGATCTCTACCAGACAACCTTTGGATGGAACGAACTGTACTAAAGATTACAAGAGGATTAATCAAACTTTAGCCTCTGCCCAAGGCTTCGCTTTCGTGGTAACCGGATAGAACGTCGCCTGTGTTAACAGAGCGGGAAATCGGGGTGTGACACACGGACGGACCGAACCGGAAAGATAGACAGACAGACAAGACCAAATCTATAAAATTTCCTTTTTGCTTTCCGAACCCTAAAAACCGCATTATAATCCGATATGCTGTGACGGATATCAATGATAACAGACAAACAAAAAGAAATTCATGGCAAGCGCATAACGGGCTCCTTGCGGCATTTTATCCTTTTTAAAATTTAAATAACATCAGATAATGCATGAACCGATCACAATGAACTTGAGGATCAAGATCAAATAAAGTCAAATTGATTATACGTGTCTATATATAGCTCAGAGGATTAGTAAGCTGAAGTGGCAATGGGCTGGTCATATATGCCGAAGAACAGCCAAACGTGGGGGTAAACGAGTTCTTGAGTGGAGACCGCGTCTGGGCAAACGTAGAGTGGGGCGCCCTCCGGCTAGGTGGAGCGATGATGTAAGAAAGGCAGCGGGCAGAAAGTGGATGATAAGAGCCGAAGACCGGGCTCAGTGGCGCATATTGGGAGAGGCCTATGTCCAGCAGTGGACTAATGTGAGCTGATGATGATGATGATATATACGCGCGCATTGGAACTAAACGAACAAGTCTTAAACATCGTTTATATAGAGCAAAATACTACTATATACTCAGCAAAGTTCTTATACTTGCGGTAACTACGGAAAATAACTGGAGCTCTACCTTGACTTTAAAATGTTAACATGCATAAGGATACTTGTCCAAGGATATACCTTCAACACCAAACATGTTTTCGGTCTTATATTTATTCTAGTCAAGTTTAGTTCTGTGAGAGAGTCCGTAGGTCCCTGTGACCCCGTCCATATAGGCTTAAAGTTCTAGTTTGAGGAACAGAGCAAGCATAACCTATGCTACTGTTTTATTAGAATAGAATTGTGATTTTTTTACTTGCCTACGTATCGATACCAAAATATGTACCTACGACATCTGTTAAATATTATTTAATGATGAGTGCTTCCCCGTTCAACCCACAATTTTTCTACCCAATATTATTTTTAAGCAAAGAATTAAATGAAATTGAATATTAAATATATTGAATACTATCATTAAATATGTTATCAGTTGAGCTATCTATAGATCGATTGCAACGGTCTTTAGATAGCTGTTTCATCAGTATTTTTTGTATGTACCTACTTATACATAGTTGTATGAATACTCCATTTAAAGTAACTGTGAGTAATAATTTCATCAAGTTAAATTTTTTATAAATAATATGGTGTCTGTACTGTTAAGAATGCACTGTGACTTAGATTTTTGGATTGGGTAGAACGGAGCATATGTTTTGGGTTGAACGCCCAAAACATATTTAATGATAGTATTCAATATATTTAATATTCAATTTCATTTAATTCTTTGCTTAAACTTATTGCGGAGGTTAATGTATTTTATGTCTATGTAAATAGAATTCACAATTCAATACTTTTAGAAAACGGTATACACATTCTCATAACATGGGAAATTTATTGGTAAGTTAGGTCAATAAAATACTATGACGAACAGCCATTGCAATGTTCGAAGCTTACGAAATGATTCCTAATATACATATAATTTAAAGGGTAGAAGCCGAAAGTACGCTTTACTAAAAGTTTTTTAGCGAATTATGTGTAGTTTTGAGGCGATACGAAAAAACATGTATATAACCAAGAAACAAAATTTAACAAAAAAAAAACTATAAAAAACATTGCCAAAGTTACCTCTAAAATAAAGGTTGCGAATAAAAAAACTCTAATACCAGTGTACTTTGATGAAAATGTGAAAAGCCAAAAGCCCTGAAACAAGTCCTTATTTATTTATGCTCAGTAGCTGTAATTCGAATTTTCACTTCATACAAAGTTCACCCCCCCCCATTCCCCCCCCCCCTTAAAGTGGAAATTTCCAAAAATCCTTTCCTAGCACATGATTACGTTATAAAATATACCTATCTTCCAAATTTAAGCTTTCTAGACTTAGTAGTTTTGGCTGTGCGTTGATAGACCAGTCAGTCAGTCAGCATAAAAGAGTTTATAAGTATAGATTAATAAGAACAAAGTAAGTCTCATGCAACAGAGCATATAATTTCGATATAGATTAGGAAACCCGTCGTAAAAGGCGCGGCACGGTGCGCAGGTCAAGTTCGCCTATTTTTATCGTCAATTTCGACTACGTTGCATAATGCAAATCGTTTTATTGTTGTTGCGATATTTAGCTACAAGGTCTTCCCACATTTCCTTGCCTCTTGAAGTCTTGACGTTCCAAAAAGTAAATACGACGTAGTCTGTTGTTTTATCCACAGCCGAATAGTTATTTTACTAGTATTGTATAAAATAAGCGGCTATTGTATAATAGTGTTCCAATAAGCGGCGATGAACTAGCAACCTGTCACGTGGAATGCTTAATACTTGCAAAACGCGGGCATGTACCAAATGTAATGTTTGGACGTGCCTCTGACTACCCCCTACTTGGTATCCTCAAAGATCTACTCACTGAGTATGTATCTGAGGATGTCCACCATGGGGAAAACAGTCGTGAGCGTGTTTGGTTTTTTTTTTGTATAAAACTATCATCATTATCATTGACTAGATGCCCACATGCTTTCTCGTGGTATGCCTGAACAAACGCTCTTGAGTCGTTATCATCCATCAACTTCCTGAGACCCATGTCCTCGGTCTACGATCGAGTGTGCGTTCAACATAGCTGTAATCGCTGTAATAACTATTAATGAAGGAATGGAAGAGTGTATTTTTGCAAGTCATTCCAAGATTAGCATTTCGAAGTAGGACAAGGCCGTATCAGGGTTCTCACCCACCCAATTCAATTCAAAACTTTTTATTTCAATTTTCACATTTTTACAATTGATAAAATATATATTATTATAAATAAATATATATATATATTATATTATTTCGACATTTTTTCTTTTGAAGTGCCCCAGACACGAATTCCTATCTAAAGATTACGTCGATATTTTGATACGCAAACCAGTCAGATTGGCGGTTTGTCCTTAACCCACAGAAATGTATAAGGCCTCAAAGATCTGAGATTGGAACCATGAAGTTATGCAAGGTAAAAACTAAATACAAATTACAGTACCTTTAAAATAATTAACCTTAATAGACCAAACCCATCGATGCCTAGTAATTATGTAACGATATTTTCTTTAATGTTTTATTCATTTGGTTTGTGAAGTGGTACTGTGAATTATGATTGGTTAATTGTTGATAATACTAGATCAACTCGATTTGGCTATTTTCTGGTCATATTGGTCATATCTGGCCATTTGTTCCATCCTTAGTTTGTCATCTAAGAGTAAGCAAGACTTGTTCTACGTTCTACTAAGTTTTTTTCAGTTTAAGAATTAATTTCCTCTTAACTTACCTCACGTTCACACCTTAAATAGGTTGCGCTTGCGCATCATATTTTCGAAGTGCATTTCATGGCTGACCAATGTCCACTCAGACCAGTACGCAATGAGGTGCGGCGGTGTGTTGCAATTTTTAAGACGTAGGCTAAATGAGGCTGCAAAGCTATTGTGAAGTGAAATAAGTTAATATTGCGATTTTTTGAAGTATTGCAATGGAAATGTGACACAAGACGGAATAACCGCGTGGAGCACGCCCATAAAGACAATCACAGTTGCCGAAGGACAAATGTTTGTATGATCTGCAAATATTCGTCTCGATTCTGGGTGTTTTCAATGTATAATATGTATGTATTTACAAAAAAAAGTATATAAGTAGTATATCAGTCATGCATGTAGTTCCCTGTGTAGCTGTGTGAAAAATGTCCAAAATTTTTTTGTTTTAATTTCTTTTCTACTAATCCTTGCCTGTTTTGAATAATCTCTTGTGACTACATACATTTTTACTTTCACTCGAATCACAAAAATAACCAGTCAGTAATTATGACTACTGTCACATTTTACATTTGAATATTTCAAAACCCCAGCCTCTAGACGAAACAGTCATAAATCATAATTCATAAATGCTAAGTAACGTCATAATATATATTTTCACTGCCATAATCGAGTACAGCTGAGAGCAGGGAAAGGCCAAAAGCGTGTAAAGACCTTGAAACATGACCGGGGCGAAACCACGCAATAATACAGAGCCCGTTTTGTTATCACGTGTTACAGCATCGAGCTATATCGATTACTTCTAGTTTAAACTAGAAAACTTTTTTAAAACTTCTGCTTTAAAACTACTGCTTCATCTGAATTCCATGTACGCATTTCATTGTTGAATTAATACGGCTTTTTAGTGCCTTTTCAGGCCTCGAAACTATTACAATACGTGAGAATAAGGTAGATATTTTAATTAATTTATGAGTTTAATGTATTGCAAAGAGGTACAAGCCCATATGTTGCAAGATTCTCAGGGGGCAATTTTTTCGACTGTTATTTCATTGTATTAGACTGAAGCCGACGTTTCAAAGTGATCCCTGTGATTTTAAAAAAATAATGAATATTGACTTTGACTTCGACTTTATTGCTGAGTAGATATAAAAGTAGGCCAGAATTAGTATCCATTGGACCAACGCGATAAATATATTTTTATATCGAAACTTTAAAACATTTTCACTATCCTAAAGTGCTTCGAGGATTACAATAATTGTCTTCTTTGGTTTAAAATGTTATGACAAAGTACTCTCAAAATGAATCACTGACTAACACTGAATACATTTTGTAGCGTCATCCTTCGCCTATAACAGACGACATTCCACCTACACGTTATTCAACTCTGTAATAACTAGAATCAAAGATCTTTGAGGGCATAAACATTACGAATTAATAGGTTCACTTGCTGTTTTTTTTATTCCCGTTCTGACCATTAAGCGCTAACACCATAAACATTCACTGGATTTTTGCGTTTTACAAGTGGTCTTTTCCAGACACAAAAATGTATTTCTAGAATAAAAAAACACTTGAAGATAATTGAAGACATTTAGTCTGAAAATGTTTCAGATCCATTATAATGAAATATAATTCGAGACCTTGGTATATGAAATAGTTATAATCCAGAGATGTGTTGTAATTGTATTTATACATACACACTTTAGGAATATCGTAGATCTGTTTGCCTTCCAAAGAAATGAACAACGACTTCGGACGGAAATCATCTTATAGCTAGTTGAAGCCATATTTTGACTATTACATCAACTTTTTCAGGTTCGAGAAAGAGAGCCGCACACAAGCTGAGGAATAAGAAACCAACGATACCGACGGCCACCAAACAAAGCTGAGCCATGGAACAATACCTTCAAGTCGTGGTGCTAACCTTATTGTCCTTGATAGCAACAGGTTGGTAAAAGTTGTTCTCAAAACAATCACGTATCATTATGCTGTGTGATTACGTAAGTGTTTATACTATGTTAGCTCCTTAGTTTTTGAGTCATAACAAAATGATAACATGACATACAAAATTATCAAGATCTACCACTGAAGTATTCAACAATTTAACAGCTCCTTTTATAATAGCACTAAGCAATAACCTCTTTTGACGACCTCTGTGGCGCAGTGGGCAAAGGCCCGCCTGAGACGCAGGTTGCGGGTTCGATTCCCGCTGCAAAACAATTGTATGATCTGCAAATATTTGTCTCGGTCTAGGTGTTGTATAATATTAGGTTGGGGAAAAAGTCTTTTCGCATTATTGTATGTATGAACTTGTAATAAAATATCTTTGGCTATACTATTTGTATCTAGCTGGTTTTGGTATCATTAAAAGTTTAAATTTTAAAGAAGATAATTCCAAATTCAAATTAGGAAAATGTGTGATTTTTATTTGTTTTTCGTACTGTTAAAATGAGTGAATCTAATGAAGAAATTCGATACATTTTAAAATTTTACTACAAAAAAGGTAAAAATGCAACGCAAGCCGCGAAAAAAATTTGCGATGTTTATGGACCTAGTGCAGTGTCTGTGAGAGTAGCACAAATTTGGTTTAAGCGTTTTCAATCCGGAAATTTTGATGTCAAAGATGCACGTCGCTCTGGTCGCCCTATTACGGATAAAATGGATGCCATTTTTGAAAAAGTGGAGCAAGATCGGCATATCAGTAGTTACGACGTAGCTGAAGAACTGGGAATTGACCACAAAACAGTTTTGGCGCATTTTAAAAAAACTGGGTACACAAAAAAGCTCGATATTTGGGTACCTCACGAGCTCACTGAAAGAAACCTAATGAACCGTGTTCTCATTTGTGATTCTTTATTACGACGTAATGAAACCGAACCATTTTTGAAGAAATTTTTGACCATTTTTGACCTCACACATCTTTAGCCACTCAGCAAAAATTAAGAGAGTTTGGCTGGGATGTGTTAATGCATCCGCCGTATAGTCCTGACCTTGCACCTTCAGATTTCCACCTGTTTCGGTCTCTTCAGAATTCTTTAGGCAGTGTCAGGTTAACATCACGAGAGGACTGCCAAAACCACTTGTCGCGGTATTTTGAACAGAAGCCCCAAAGTTTTTATAGCAATGGGATCATGTCCCTGCCTACAAAATGGCAAAAAGTTATCGAACAAAATGGTACCTACATACTTTAGTTAAATGTAAATAAACTATATTAAAAAATGTTTTGAATTTTCTTAAAAAATGCGAAGAAACTTTTTCCCCAACCTATTATGTATGTATTTACAAAAAAAATAAAAAATATAAAAGTAGTATATCAGTAATGTAGTTCCCATAATTATAATGAGACGGGGGACATCAGGAGTGAGAACATCTTTAATCTCTTACTTTGTCCCCTTTAATTAATTGTATTCTTTGTAAATTTGTAAATATGAATAACATACAATTTTAAAATATGTCTACCTACAAAATAAGTAACCCTTTTAATACGTACATAGTCTTTTCTCTTTAAGTAGCATAATCATTGTAAAATAAATTATTGTAAGGTAAAAAAATCTTGCTGATTCTCATATTATTTTACCGGTCATATTCTTAATAACCACACATCTCCAAAAAATTTATGACATTAACATGAAACGGACATTGGCAGAATTGTGACAAATAAAGTGTTACATAGAGAGTTACAAAAGCCATAATCAATAAGTAAAGTGAAGTGAGATCCGAACCTTCCCAATCGAGACGGATTGCTCCTGAGCTGAAGCAAACTAAAAAAATGTGCAAGCTCATTCGATACAACAACATAACAAACGCTCTTCGTGAAATGGAACATCTGTACAAGCTGATAAAGTTTGCCTTATTTCCCTTAAAATAACCGTGGGTTTATGCTATACGCTACTTTTAAGAGCAAAAATGTTAAGGGGCGCGTGAACAACTTTAGCAATATGGTTCCATTGGAAAAGTCGTACAAATTGTTCCTCACCCATCAACCTCTATTAACACTGTTTCGACAGTCCAAATCAGATGTTCTCAGTATCTTTGCATATCTTTTTCTAAATCAACTTGATAAGCAGATTGTCTTCCTTCTACGTTATTCACTTTATTTGAATTTATTAATGAGTTGCGAGAAAATTTAAGTCTGTGATATCATCAATCACTAACAGGGAACTTAGGGTAAAAATAGGTGAGGGTTTCTGACACTCTAAGTGGGCTGTAGCGAGGACAACGGGAATACACGAAATACACGTTATTCAGTCGAAATAAACATAGTAAAATATATAATGCATATTCAGGAAATGATTTAAGTGTAAATGCTTATCATAATTTTGTTCCGGGCTCCGTGCTACGTTTGATTTGTTTCAAGGTAACAACGAAAGTGATTACGCAAAAAATTACCGTTTGTAAGCTAGTCAATAAATTAGTAAAACATGTGTGGATATTACGCGATTTTTTTTAATTTTACTTTAAACTTTAAATTACTCTATATCCTTCTAAACATTCATTTACATTTCATTCCCTATAAACTCATGGTTTTTGTGTTGTCGTGTTTAATAGAACTCAGAAAAAAAGTTTCGATAAAAATAACGATTTGGTTAATGTGTAAGTATATGCACCTTTATGTTCATACATTTATTTAAATATCGTAGAGCCATCGTGGATCGGACTAGTTAGTCCATTAGAAAATATAACATCATGTGACAGACTAAAAAGCCGTGTTGGCCTAGTGGGCGATACCCCGACTTCTGATCCGGAGGTCGTGGGTTCGAACGCGGTCGTGCACCAATTGATTTTTCCACTCGAAAAAATGATGTGCGCATTAAAATGTGCTCAACACGGTGAAGGAAAACATCGTGAGGAAACCGGCATGGCCTAGAACCAAAAATTCGAAGGCATGTGCCAACAGTTAGTGTTCCAATAAGTGGCGATGGGCTTGCAACCTGTCACGTGGAATGCTTACTACTTGTAAAACTCGGGTATGTACCAAATGTAATGTTTGGACGTGCCTCTGACTACCCCCTACTTGGTATCCTCAAAGACCTACTCACTGAGTATGTTGGTCCACCATGGGGAAGACAGTCGTGAGCGTGTTTGCTTTTTTTGTTTTTTTTGTGACTGGTGTTGTAATGGTCAAAAGTTCAAACTGAAATAAAATAACTTTTCAAATATTTATTTAAATTCTACATAAGTCACAATGGAAGATACAACAAACTATTTTATATGCATCATAAAAATGTTGTACTGTTCGGTTAAATTCAAAAGTAAATACAAGGCGTGATACTCGATGAGTCACAGATGATATTGACAGTGGTGCGGACGCGGTCAAGATCAACCCACTCTGCGCTAACAAATTATCCAAATAATCTACACCAGTAGTGTGTAAGATTTGAGCAATTTAGTTATAACATTATCAGCAGCAAACTTCAACTTAAAAACACATTAACAAAATAAATATTTTCCTAAGTAATCATGCCATCAGAAGGTTAGATAAAATGATACTTAATTATGAATAATTCAATAATTTGTCTGCCTCACTACACCATTAAATAAATCATACAGAATTAGTGAGAATAAAGCTATAGGTGCTAAGATCGCAACAAGTCTGTACCCAGAAGTAGGATCACCGAAGTCATAGCAAAGTGCGTTGAATCTTCTACCTCTCTCCACACACAATGAGCCCGGACTACCAACAACATACATAGGCTCATCTGTGTCACATCTAGATTCGTCATGCTCTATAAAAGTGTATTTTGTTACCATTCGTGCAATCATTCCTTTGGTTCCATTGGAAAAGTCGAACAAATTGTTCCTCACCCATCCATCTCTATTAACACTGTTCAGACAGTCCAAATCAGATGTTCTCAGCATCTTTGCCATATCTTTTTCTAAATCAACTTGATAAGCAGATTGGTTTCCTTCTACGTTATCTACTTTATTTAAATTTATTCCTAGAGTTGCGAGAAAGTTTAAGTCTGTGATATCATCAATATCACTAACAGGATAAAGTTGTGTTGTATGTTTGTGTGCAATTAGACCACAGTAATAATTGGTCTCGATATAATAAGGCGCTCCTGGTGAAAAATTGCATACAACTCTTACATCACCATTCGGGTTTTCGCCAGAAGCGCAGCCAATTTTAAAAGTTTCTCCCCAAAGCAACTGCACTGTATTAAATGTGTCAGGACCGGTGTGCCCACACTCAACATCAGTGACTGTTAGTGTTTTCCCCGCACTCAAAAACCAAGCATGGATGCAGCCAATCACGGGCATTAGAAAACATTCATATTCCGGTATGCTAAAAATTTAAAAATGCATTAGTAAACACTTTGAAGATGTAATAGGTTCGTATAAAATTAATAAATTGTAGGGAGTACGCCCGCACTATTGTAAGATTCTTGATATATTATCTGTGAACGGAAAAGGAACGTCCTAGCTTCCTTTTGGCCGGCAGTTGACTTCTGGTATCGTAAGACGGCTGAGATATGTTAATATTTTTTTATACATTCTACAAAGTTAAATTACCAGTTTATTGAGGGATCGCCTTTGTTAGAATAGTTGATACAGCAGTAATCGGCGTACTTGGTGCATTCCAGTTGCATTATGTACTCATTGTCCAAAGAAGAACATGGAGCAACACCAGGTAAGCATTGCCGGAGCCAAGCTTCAGCCATTTCTTCCAAATCTAAGTCGTATATTATTTGTTTCATGTTAGCGGCAGGAGGTAAATGAAGATATTCTTCTGCCGTGCCTCTTGCGACACTATTCCTCATTGAATTTACTGTATTTACTAAAGCTAACTGCTCCGTTATCGTTGGTGTATAAACTCTGTATTCTTTATGACATATCTGCGAGTAAGTTTTTCGTGAGAAAAGACATAATGTATGATCACCGTAACATGGTGACACCGCACACCACTTGTTGACAATTTTTGCTGGATCAGGTACAAAAAAATTTTTTGACACCTTTATTTCTTTTGGATTTGCTTCTATAACGTTCCTGAGTCTACTGGAGTAAACGAGGAATATCTCAGAAACTTTCTTCCTCCGACCTAGTTCTCCATAAATAACGGGCAATTCCCAACAAGGATATTTTTCAGGGACGTACCAGATTTTATCTTTGTTGGTGCTACTTTCTTCTTCTTTGTAATTCATAACGCCTGCTGCAGGTTCTAAATTAAAAAACTCAGCGAGATATTTTAGGGTCTTATTGTCAAACTGCCTAGCACCCTCACTAACATCTGTACTATTGACCTGTTTATCTTGTACATCAAAATCATGAAGTGCCAATGAAACATTTTTTAGTTTTTCATCATGCCATGGTACAGCACCGTTTTCTTCTTCTTTTTGACCTAATTCTTCCCTAAGCTGTTGAAGATATGATCTTGAATAGTTATCATCGTAAATATACTCATAGTTTTGGAATACATTTATGGCATTTATAGAAGTACTATCCGTATCAGATTGATGTCTCAGTATTTTAGTATAATCTTCACTACTGTTTTCAACTTTCATTGAAGTTTTTGTAGTGCATTCAACCATTGGTTTTTCTTGCGATTTTCGTGTCGTTATATACATAAGTTCGAAAAAATCATCATTTTCGTGCTCTTCTTCAGAGTTTATAAACGAGCTTTTTATAGTTACATTACTGCTTTTTAATTCTTCAGTGTTTTCAAGATATCGGCGATTTTCGGTATAATTGTACGTGTCTTCATTGTTTTCATCTTTTCTGTCCGAATAATAGTCTGGTGAAACGGCAAGACATTTGAGGACGAACAAATACAAATATATATAGCGCAACCACATTTTATAAAATTTTCAGATTTGCTCCAGTTGAGGCCATCTAGATAAAAAGATGAGATACGTCATACATATCTATGTCCAACTTTTGAAATAGACTTACTATAGACTTCTATACTGTAAATTTTGAATAATTAATTGCATCATCGATTGCAGTGCTTCCTAGTAACTTGTTATGATAAAGCCTATCTAAGAACCGCGATTTAAAAAACCGCACCATAATCCTATATGCCATTAGGGAGATAAATGAATGGTAACAAACAAACAACCTCTAAGGGCATATACGGGCTCCTGTCGTCGCGGGTAAAAAGAGGACAAGGCTTGAGAACCTAAGCAAGAGATCATTCACCGGGATGCGTAATGTGCGTAGGAGTTGATAAACTGCTAGTGATTCATGTTTTCTGAATATAATTATTATCAACAATATATGACCAATGACTAGGTAAGCACAACAGTACTAATTAGTGATCGTAGCCAAATAATCTACTATAGCCTTTCATAATCCAAGCGTGTGTCCTAAAGTCAACGACCTGAATAGATCAGTATGTGGTTCGTGTCTAGCGTGTTACGATACATGAAACTAAGGCAGCAGCCGCATTGCAGGCGTCTAGGCTGCTAGGCGACATGTCAGCTAGGTGGCTTGTTACGTAGGATACATGTGGCCGAAATACACGTGGCTTTGCAGCAAGGCGGCTAAGTGACTTGCTACGATATATGGTGGCCGGATAGGCGAGTGCTGGGCGCATAGGTTAACGTTTTTTTTTTTAATAAGAAAAAACGAAAATACAGACAGCATTCGATCGCTTTGCTGCACGGCAGGCGAGTCACGCCGCGACGGTTTTTATCCGCGACGACAGGAGCTCGTGTTGCGCGTTGCAACAGTGTTTTTCTTTGTTTGTCTGTTACGATTTATCTCCGAAACATCTAATCTGATTGTTATGCGGTTTTTTTTTGCAAAAGATTTGTATGTCTTCAAGACACTCCTAGCAATCAATGATGGAACTAATGCAGGTGGTTATTAAACTTTGTAATAAAATCCTTTTTACGTAATATGTATGTTGGTTTTCTCGGGTGGAGGCTACGAGACTCGAAGTCAGCGAGGCCTAAAGCGTTTACGAGCGAATTACATATAACCTTATTTGTAGGCAATAAGAATTTAAACAATAATTTATTTATTTACTTACAATGGTAACTAATGATAATGAATTAGGAATTACAGCGAATGAATTTAATTGAATCAATTGGTTAATAGGTCAGTAGTAAGTACTTCGTAAGTACTGAATAGAATAAACCTTGACCATTCGTTAAAACAACCGTACATAACTGAATTTCTATACTATTATATACTGTTAAAGAGGTAAAGTTTGTATGTAATTTAGTAATCTCCGAAAATACTCATCCGATTTCAAAAAATATTTCGCGTATATAAGACACGTCACATATATGTATAGTCCTGACCCTACACTAGGATTCCTTGTATCATGGGTATCTGTAAAATTTTTGAAGGTTCTGTATATTGATTGTTCCAGAGGTATCATCGCTACAATGTTACCAGTGCCTTATTAACCCTCTTCCTGGCCAATACTACAACACCACGAAGCGGCTCTGCGTTCACTTTGATTACTCCGATAAGTTTATCGTCGACTGCCCATTTTCCACTATGTGCATGAAGCAGGACTTCCATCTCGACATTCAGAATGGAGGTATGTATATGATATATCATTTATATTATATTTCATCATCATCATCAGAATATAGAAATACAATACTGGGGACACACTCGATAAAATCCAACAAACGCGTCGTAATCACCACATGCATAATTCTGTGTAAGTGAACTGTGCCTTTGTATTCGTGAGTGAATTAGACATGCCCAAGGTTTGTGAGGTAAGTCGGATTGTTGGGAAGGGTGAGTGACCATTCTGTACGTTGTACTACTATGTATTCCGTGGCTGGGCATAGGCCTGTCCCAACGAGTGCCATGACAAACGACTTTGGGCAACCTCGATCTACCGAATTCCAGCGATCTTTAAGATGAAATCGGTCCATCGGAGGGGGGCCTTTCTACAATGGTCGTCCGTTTTGCGGTCGATGGTATCTATCTAGTAGAAAAAGTTTCGATAAGCTACAGGTCCATCCAGATGTGTCAGTTAAAGAAGACTTCGACTGTCGTAGCCGGGATCAAACGTGCACGAAGCACGTTCGATCCCTCTTAAACAAGGCAATATTGATTGAATATTGACGTTGCTTTGATAACGAGGCAATCTACGCCACAATCGCTTACTTAGCGTAGCTTCGCTCAGACCCATCAGCACCTGTAGCACCCATCAAGGGTTTTCTCGACGGAGGAACTGAAAAACAAATATCTGGCTCTCCCTTAGTTTTTAATTCCCGACTAAAAAGAGGAGTGTTATAATATTGAGGCCATATTGTTTTTATGAAAGCTGTTGTTAGCGAGACGACATCCGACTGGAGCTCATACTTCAGGGTCCTGATGATGATCCTATTCAGCATAGGATGAACAGGCTCTAGAGTACTGAAGCTTATTCTTAATTGGTTGAAAAATTTAGGTGTCTGTCGATATAAAGAAACAACAATTTAAGTCTTCTCTTCCGTGGACAAAACCAATGTTTTGTTGTTCATGCAAGCCGCATCCTTTCTACTTTCGTTCTCCTTAACCTTTTCTGCAGAGTCTTCAGACCACCTCACTAATTGAGGAACTTATCATCTCAATAAACTTTAATTAGCTTTGACAAGATGATTTCCTACTTGGGCCTATTCATATTTTACTGCTTGAACTTGAATGAAAGTAGCAGTGCATAATGATTAAACAACCGGTTACGTATGATCGAAATATTTAGCTAGGAGTGATTGAATAATTGCTTTAAAATATTACGGCCTTACGAACGCAATTTAAATAGAAACATTGTTTTTGTTTCTTTTTGTCATTAAAAGTTAAACTGTGACGAATTTCTGTTTTCACATTTAATGTGTATACAAGGTTCTGTTTTCACATTTAATGTGTATACAAGGTGTGTGTCAAGGATGTAATAAGTGCTTCGTTCAGTAATGGTATTTCTCAATGAATGAGTACACCTTTTTTGATTGGCACTACACTAAAGCTAAAAAAGACCATCAAAATACCAGGCAGAGTTTGCTGCCTGATACTTCTAGGCGAAATTTTTATTTAAATTTTAAAATTCACGTAGTTTATAAGATCTTTGTGATTCCAATGAATAAAAACCTATTGTCTTTGCCTTTGATGACAATGAATGTAAATGGACTCTCTTTTCCGCATTCAGAGTCAAAGTTGATCCACATGAGTGGTTTTGATGAAGACGATGACAACGATACGCAGAATTTTTAATTGAGGCACATATATCAAAATGTTGGTCTGAAAACCATTATTGAAGCCATATGAATCGATTGCAATAAAACCGCATTACAATCCGATTAGCCGTTTCGTAGATAAATGTCACGTCTCTTACGTCAAACGCATATACGGGTTCCTTCCTTCGCGAGATAAATTATTTAGGAATCACCGTTTTTATTAAGTTTGTATCGACAAGAGCGATATCTTCAAGTGACCCTTCTCAAAAAATTCAAAACTGAGCAACATCGAGAACGTAACAAGTGTCTCAACAGGTTCAACAACTAACCTACATAATTAAACTGCATGTTACGACAAACTAGTTGGGGCACGATCTGGAACTGTACTATAACTAGCTAATCTAGGAAGGAAATAATTTGCAGTACTGCGTCAAAGATTATATAGGCACTTAATAAAAACTCCGAAGCTCTACTTTTTAAACAACGAATACTAATATCTACATCACAATTTACGCAAACTGCACATTTGATGCTAATGATATCATCATCCAAGAAATAAAACAGAGGAAGGCAGTTCAGAAGATGGTAGGATGAATTTAATAGATGAAAGAAAAACAGAAGCAGAACAGCACGAGGCAGGCAGGGTAGAGGAAGTTAAAACACGCCTTTGCCAATCAAAGGCAAATAGACACAGTTATCGGATTTGACTCTTAAAGGTGTTAATACTCTTAAGAGACGTATCGTTTTTTCAATGTCTCAATAAAGACTATAATAATAATAATAACACCGACTTCACCCACAGCCCTCTTTGCACGAGCCATTGTATAAGATATGCGGCCCTCGACATTACTTTTGTAGTATCAACATTATAGACTTTTCAATGAAACAAAACCATACACGTTTCTCTGGAATCACACTTCACACATCTCCTTTTCGCTCTGGACGTAAGTTATATATATTTATGTTTATCATTATAATTTCCAGTGAGAATAAAAGGTGAGCTCCGAGACTGCGCGTCGCAAAAGCACGATTACCAGGACTACAAGAATGGGCGATGGTCTCCGAAAACGGAGATACTGGAGCCGTACAACGAAGGATGTTTCAGCGGCGACGACAAGGGCGAAAGAGTCACAGAAAACAGGTAAACTACATACAAGCTTTAAGGATTCTGCAGAGGTTTATATAATATGTTGGAATTTAAAAGTCAACTTCAAACTTCACTGCACTTCGACGAGAGCAAAATATAGATAGTGGAATTATTCAGTGCTACAAGTAAACCCCTCGAGTTTGGAGTCGTTATGATATTGGTGCCGAGGGTCTGAGCCAGGAGGAGGATAGTTGATCTCGTCAGTGGCTACTAGCAAACTGCTCGAGTAGACCAAAAAGATATTGATTTTATAATTTTTAGTGCGTGATAAAAGCGTGTTTCTTAGTTTTTTTCAACTTCCTGTTATTTGAAGTTGTTTTTTTTATTTTATCGCCCACGGCCTAGTGGGGTATCGCCCACTAGGCCGTGTTGGCCTAGTGGGTTTTTCCACTCGAAAAATGTATGTGCGCATTAACACGTGCTCAAAACGTGCACAAAAAGGAAATCATCGTAAGGAAACCGGCATGCAAAAATTCGAATGCATGTGCCAACAGTAAGTGATCCAATAAACGGGGATGGGCTTGCAACCTGTCACGTGGAATGCTTACTACTTGCAAAACGCGGGCATGTATCAAATGTAAAGTTTGGACGTGCCTCTGACTACCCCCTACTTGGAATCCTCAAAGATCTTCTCACTGAGTATGTATCTTAGGATGTCTACCATGGGGAAGACAGTCGTGAGCGTGTTTGTTTTGTGCGTTTCTGTTTTTTTATTATTTGTTTTTATTGAAAAAATATATTTATTTTATTTAAAAACTGTTTACTTGTTTTCAGATACTGCTACTGTCGCAGCGATTTGTGCAATTCATCGCCGAAGACCACTCACGAAGCTTACACTGACATAATGGGGGTCATAGTAGTCTTCAACCTAATGAAATACATCAACAGCCTTAGATAGTATTGGTACTGTGAAATAATATAGGATAGTGAATTCGAAGGTGCTACATCTTCGCTTTGCAATAATGAATGTGATATGTGAAAAGTGTGTGAATATTTTATATCCGTAGTACTAATTGTAAGATAAGACAATATGTCAATGGATAATTTTAAACTGTATTCTGAAAGCACGCAAGTGAACGCACATAGGGTCACTCAGACACCTAAGCGTGCAAGAATTAAAACTATCTCACGTAAGTGACCTTACCATCATAGTTTTCAGAATCTGTATTCTGAAAACACGCAAGTGAACGCACATAGGGTCACCCAGACACCTAAGCGTGCAAGAATTAAAACTATCTCACCTAAGTGACCTTACATCATAGTTTTCAGAATTTTGTCATTTTTGTTCTCTAAGTTAGTTCGATGAGATACGATTACATTAGCCTATATTCCTGTATATTTAACCGGGCTGATAAGATAGTATTTAGTGTGTAAATGGCGTAGATTCTCTTGTACATCAACTAAACTCAATTAAAACCGTCACTCTGATTTACTGATAGTGTACACAAGAAAGAGAAGAGAAGAATTTATCTCCTATCAAATTAGTTTACGTATCGCTTTTCTTCGTGTTCACGACTAAACTTGTATGGAAAACTTAAATCTGACTAATTTGACAGGAGTAAAATTCTTGCCATCCCTTTCTTGCGTGCACTATCAGTAAAAGATAGCGACAGTTTAAATTAAGTTTAGTTGGTGTACAAGAGAATCGAGGCCTTTAATTATCTAACTAAAGCATCTTTAGAACTAGTCTTAATAGAGACATAATTAGTACATGGGCAGGAGGGAGACACATCTCATGTCTTCGAATTTGAATGCGTATGTATCCATTTGTAGGCTGTGATTACTATATGCCAGCAAAATAAATACTCGATAGAATCAAAGCCAAAGTCAAAATTTATTTATTCATAAAAATCAGGAGGATAACTTTGAATCGTCGATTTTATCTATTGATTGTTCCTCCGCGACCAAGTCAGGAAAGGCAAGAAACAAGCTTGTTTATTCTTTTTAATGACAAAAATATAAAACAATAGGCGAATTCCAAGAAAAGTCTTGATAAAAAAAGTACTTAGTACTTAGTAGTAGTTACTTAGTAGATAAAAAAAGTTTTATCTAAATAATCCGATATTTTAAAGTATGTCTTTTTATAAAGTGTTTGTTAATTATATTATAATTTTTTTTAATTGTCAATTTTTGTTTATAAATTGGGAATTTGTTATAAAACTACACCTAGTACATCTTGCCCTTTAAAAGATTTATGAACTTTATGGAGTCTACAAGTGGCAACAGCGAGTTTATTTGTATTTCTAGTATTAACATTGTGATTGACACTATTTTTTATTAATATTTTAAGTAAGGTAAATTTGTTCCGGTTCCCCTTAATAAAGTTATTAATAAGAAATTAATATTTTTGTGAGCATACATCAGTCTTTCATAGATTGACAAAGTAATGTCATTTTATTTATTTCCTAAAACTTTTGATGTAGTGATTCTCTGGGGCCCATATTATAAATTGCACGGACAGCCCTCTTCTGTAGCACAAAAACAGTATTTATATCTGCAGCACTCCCCCACAGCAGAATATACCATACGACATAATGCTCTGTAATAATGTAGCTGAAATAAACTAGTCTAGCTGTGTCTAAGTCTGTAAAAAGACGGATCTTTTTGACTGCGTATGCCGGAGAACGAAGTCTCTGAGACAACTTATCAATGTGAGGGCCCTATTGAAGCTTACTATATTATTTCTGGATTCTTCTAATGTCAGCTCTCAGCTGTCTTTATTGTAGATTTATATGCTACGAGTAATGAAGTTACCTGTATATATTTTACATATATTTTTAAATTAATTTTAACACACATTATTTAGGAGGTAATCAAACAAATTAACCTCCTAAATAAAGTAATTTATTCCCAAGTCTAGACAAACCGACCGTTTCCCATTAAATATATTATAGGACACGGCGACACTCCCAAGTTCTACGAAAATCAATAAAGGTTAATGGCCAATTTTCATTTGTGTATTTTCAATTAATTTACCTTTTCTGTCTACCTTTCCGTTAGATAGCCTTTTAGGTAGATTGCACAACGCTATTTCACAATGCATGTACAGAGAATATTAAAGTTGATGACTAATAAAAAAACATATTAAAACGACTTTATTCCCTAAGATAGGCATTTTCAGATCTCAGATCCGTGAGGATACCAAATAGCGATAAGAGGCAAAGTCCAAACTTTAAATTGGGCACATGCTCACGTTTTGCATACTATAGTCAGCATTCCACGTGACAGATTGCAAGCCCCTCGCCGCTTATTGGAAGACTAACTGACGACACACGCCTTCGATATTTAGATATTTATTTATTTAACCATTTCGTTACAGTTACATAACATTGGCATGTCAAAGTATACATATTAGGTTGGGGAAAAAGTCTTTTCGCATTATTGTATGTATGAACTTGTAATAAAATCTCTTTGGCTATACTATTTGTATCTGGCTGGTTTTGGTATCATTAAAAGTTTAAATTTTAAAGAAGATAATTCCAAATTCAAATTAGGAAAATGTGTGATTTTTATTTGTTTTTCGTACTGTTAAGATGAGTGAATCTAATGAAGAAATTCGATACATTTTAAAATTTTACTACAAAAAAGGTAAAAATGCAACGCAAGCCGCGAAAAAAATTTGCGATGTTTATGGACCTAGTGCAGTGTCTGTGAGAGTAGCACAAATTTGGTTTAAGCGTTTTCAATCCGGAAATTTTGATGTCAAAGATGCACGTCGCTCTGGTCGCCCTATTACGGATAAAATGGATGCCATTTTTGAAAAAGTGGAGCAAGATCGGCATATCAGTAGTTACGACGTAGCTGAAGAACTGGGAATTGACCACAAAACAGTTTTGGCGCATTTGAAAAAAACTGGGTACACAAAAAAGCTCGATATTTGGGTACCTCACGAGCTCACTGAAAGAAACCTAATGAACCGTGTTCTCATTTGTGATTCTTTATTACGACGTAATGAAACCGAACCATTTTTGAAGAAATTTTTGACCATTTTTGACCTCACACATCTTTAGCCACTCAGCAAAAATTAAGAGAGTTTGGCTGGGATGTGTTAATGCATCCGCCGTATAGTCCTGACCTTGCACCTTCAGATTTCCACCTGTTTCGGTCTCTTCAGAATTCTTTAGGCAGTGTCAGGTTAACATCACGAGAGGACTGCCAAAACCACTTGTCGCGGTATTTTGAACAGAAGCCCCAAAGTTTTTATAGCAATGGGATCATGTCCCTGCCTACAAAATGGCAAAAAGTTATCGAACAAAATGGTACCTACATACTTTAGTTAAATGTAAATAAACTATATTAAAAAATGTTTTGAATTTTCTTAAAAAATGCGAAGAAACTTTTTCCCCAACCTATTATGTTCTTAATCTAAAAATGTCAAAGTGTACATAAATTCCTAATCTAGATTTTTCCACTTTGCATGCAAATCAGAAAATGAACAACTCATGTATTCATTACCATGATTAAAAGGGTGACATTCAAGGAATTCCTTTAATTTATTTAGTTTTAAATTGGTTAAGCGGTAGCCGTGTGATTTCTAAAGGCAATTTATTGTACATTCTAGCTTTTGTACATTGTGTATTCTAGCTTTTGACTGTCAGTAATACGACAATCTGGAAGGCGTTTAATCCTTAAAATAATGTGCTAACTGCTAACCAATCTATCGCTTCATTGTATTTGTTCAGTGGTTGAAGCTTCAAGTGAGAGATGAGAGGTACCGACATTTCATGACGTCATTGGCGCCACACTGGAGCAGACAGAATACAATACGAATTTCCAATTATATGCGAAAGTATGTGTGGATTAATGTTTATTACTAAACGAGGTAGGAAATAAACAACTGGGCTGTGTCCTAAGTCTGTAAAAAGAAAATATAACCAACCTATAGCCATCAAAACAAATGTTATTAAGAACTGAAAATGCAATATGGAGTCGGTAGAAAAGAGAAAAATTATATGAATTGTGTAATTTAACACGGGAGGAAAATTTTCTTTGAAGTTTTTTTGCCTTCATATACTTAGAAGATATAACATAAAATATGCTCGTAGGATACTCTATTAGATTTTATTACACTGAAGTCGTTTCCTACACTTACCAAACAGGATGCAGTGCGGCTAACTTAAACATACCGAACTATAAAACTAAACATGTTGATTCTCAACGTATCTTCTATTCTAAGTCTGTGGTAAGACACAATAAGTGCATTCATTGAGTTCAAGATCAATCAAGTTTTATACAAATTATTAAGTGACCAGCACACCAGACCACAGAGGTTATGGTACCTACACCACCTAATACTATTGCGTATTCTTATCAAGCATCACAGTTGATAAGTTGAACAAAATACGCACCGGAACATCGATGATTATTCAACTACAAAATAGAGTACTAAGTTACGATGATAATATCTGAAGGGTATGATGTGGGTAGAAGTAAAAACTTTTTATGGCAGTCGGAATACAGACTACGGGTGAAAATACCCCCTGAATCTAAATTTTTCGGACATATTTAAATTAATAATAATTTTGACGACCTCTGTGGCGAAGTGGGCGACGACCCGCCTGAGACCCAGAAAGTTGCGGGGTCGATCCATATGCATATATTTGTCTCGGGATCTGGATGTTTTCTATGTATAGTATGTATGTATTTACAAAAAAAAAGTATACAAGTAGTATATCAGTCATGTAGTTCCCATAACACAACCTTGCTTACTTTGGGGCTAGACGATGCTGTGTGAAAAATGTCCAGCATTATTTTTATAGGTATCCTTTTACTTTTCGCAAAGCAAAAGGTTTTGCACTTTGCTACAAACGAATAGCTATGAAAACTTCATTGACGTATGTACGTATGCGGGCATATGCGTTTACCGTAAGAGCTTCTTAATGTGTTACTATATATATTAAACCCGCTTCCGATATAAATGCGGTTCTTTGCAATAAATTTGTGTATATATTATCGGATGGTTCTCAAATAGATTTATCGCCACAAGTCATGGGCCCCTAGGGGCGCTGAAATCGATGATGGAAATACACGATTATTTCTTCGCTCGAAAAGCGCTTATCCTTTTTTTTAACGTGACAAAAATGAATACGTTCCAAATGATAAAAGGTTATTGAAATCTGCAAAACTGGGCATTGCTGATGTATTGCCTGAATAAATCTTTTTTTTAACCGGCTCATTGTATAGTTTACGAAAACACCTTAGAAGGCAGCTCATTCCACAGTTTACATGTAGGTACGGGGAAGTTCATACTTTCCAGGTCATAACAATATTATGAGTCACCTGTCGATTTAACTGTGTACTTATAAATGCATTTGTCTGTCAGTCACAGTTTATAGTATTTTTTTATTAATTAACACGCTTATATGCTTCACTTCTAACTAACTAACAAACAATGAAAGTCAATTTAATTGTACTACTTTTAATTGTATTTTCGAAATGAAACTTTGTATGTATATGTAGTTCGGATGACAATACAATTTGGTATCTTGAAGCTGATCTGATGATGGAGCCAGGAAGTGAATAGTTAAACTCTTCAGTGGCTACTAATAAACCCCTTGAGTTTTTGTTCATATGGCCCAATAGATGCCTAATAGATTACATGTTTTGAGCCCAATAGATTACACTTGGTGTCGATGGTCTGATGATGGAGCCAGGAGGTGGACAGTGGAATTTCATTATAATTTTTAGTGTATATATTTTTAATATATAGTTATAGTAACGTGATTACAATTTAACAGTCACATGACAAGAAATGCCAAATTATATTACCCATCATCAGGCTGTAGAATTCCGCTAATGGACATACGTCTCCCTCAAAATAGCCATGATCTATCCGCCGAATTCCCGCAACTTTTAAGAAGACATGTTATAGAATACGCTACTACCAATATTTACACAAATTATTATATATCAATCAACGATATACAAGTATCGATTCATCGCTTTGACTCATCAATGCACGTGTAAATTAACGTTCAATGAGTTCCTACTGCAAGGTGAAAAACAAACATGCTCGACAATACAAGTTGTTATTGTAAATTGCAAGCGAACAGTTTTTATCACATTAGCAAAGCATGTCACAGGAACGAGGGACGATAACACAGAGCATGTTTCACAACAATTATGGTTGTATGCAAAATGTGACAAGTCTATGAACTAACATTTTTATAGCAAAAATAATATTTAAAAAAAAACACGCTCACGGCAGTAATCCCCATGGTGTTCCTCAGATCCAAACTCAATACGCAGTTAATATGTGAGTATACCAAGGAGGAGATAGTCAGATACATGTCTAAACCTTATATTAGTAATATGTCCGCGTTTCGCAAGAAATGAGTATTCCATGTGACGGGAATGAAAGTCTATCGCCGTTTATTTGAACGTTTTTGGTTCATGGACTTGCCGCATACCGGTTTTCTCGAATACGAGACACTATGTCCACTATGAAAAATAAAATATATGAAACTATCATGTTATCTACCAAATAATTATTGTTTATTTTGTGTGGTGATATGGAACTCCTAGTGAGAGATTCTCAATCACAGTTGGCCGTTTTTTTAGCCTTTACAGACAGTGTAAAGGGCTAGTTACAAAGAAAATTTATCAGACAGATTTTTGAAAGAAAACTATTAGTGAGAAAACCATGAAAACTTTGAAGCATAATTCTTCCGCTAAAAGCAAAACACACGAGGTTCAACAGACGTAGTATAAAAGTAAACAATAATAAACGACGAACAGACTACACAGATAAAGTGTAGCCTATTCGTCGCGTCTGTCTGCGCTCAGTCTGAAATTCAAAACATGAGATGTCCAAAAAAAGAGCCTACTTGTATCTAGTATTTATTATCTGTGCTCGTTAGCAGAAGTTGCACCGCTTCGTTCGCATTGGCACAGATATTATTAATTATGCATTGGCATTGGTAACGGGATAAAAACGTAGCTTTTAATATATTTCAGGTCAGGAACGAATCTTTTTACGCGTGATTGAGTAACAAACAAATCTTTCGACAACTATTAAGGTAAAGACATCAAGACGGAGTGCCAAGTAATGCCAGAAACAATAACAGCATTAAATACCAGACATTAAAAACCAAAAATGATATATGCTAAGTGCTTTGTATATGGGACAAAAATATCTTGATATACATAAAAGACGCATTATAGGAGCACGTATATGAGTTTGCCATAAAAGATTGTATGATTGCTTGTTTGTTTGTAGTCACTATGAAGCGATGCTATCAATGATGGAAAACACGTTGGGTGTATTAAGTATTATTTTTTAATTTTGTAGAAAAAATGTTTTGGCAAATAGCTTCAGCGGCATTTGCGAAACAAAAAAATCATAGATCTTTTTATAAACTTTTTATCTTGCGAAGAAAAGTATTTCGGTCAAGTCGAAGACGTATCAAAGACGCAGCTCATCAACTTAGTCATTTTCTGAGAATCAAAATAAAAAGCTTCCTGCCCAAATCCTCAAGCGTATAAAAAAAACGAACTGTACAGTAGAATCGAACCGGCAAAATTGTTAGTCGCGCGCCGGCGCCAGCCTCGATCGGCTGATTCAGCTTTATTGGTGCAGTCATAAGAGCCTTATTTCCCCGGTATTCGGACATGTCCCGTTTTGACACTACGTTTCCTTCCTGTGATTCATGTTATGTGTAAAAGAGTAGTGGTGCCAATTTCAGTCATACACCAGCCGTCGGCGACCACATGCGTCGCGAAAACTATTAAAAAAATATGTAAAGAGACGAGTGTGTAATATAATTATCATTAAAGTACAGCGTTAAAACGTTGTAGTGTATAAAAACGCGGCATTATAGGTGTTTAACTCACGAAAATGGATTTGACCGAGCTTTTATTGATTTTCGCAATGTTTTGGAAAAGTAAGTTGTATTTTCGTACGAGTGGTTTCCAGAACCACTAACACTTTACAAACAAACCATTCGTTTTTAGTAGGTATTTATATTTCAAGAATATAATTCACATTAACATTACGCCCAGTATTTACGATTTTGGTAACACAGCACGCGGCCAAGGATATCTTGTGGCATATTAATTTCATTACAAAATCAATTAAAAATCGCGACAAAAATCTTTAATAATTCTCAGTAACTTTGCAATTATAAATACCAGTCGATGGGATATTCACACAAAAATTTTCTACATGAGAATCTCCAAAAATATGTGGCGGGTTATGCCTAGAAGTTAATTTATATGCTAAAATGCTGGTACATTTTAGCTGTCTTAAAATTGAATACTAATTAATCTGACAACATTAATTATTATTAAACTCATTGACCTTATTTAACCGCGTTATCAAACACTGACATTTTATCGGGATTGTCGCGATAACAATAACATTATTTTAAAAAGTTCTCTTTTATCGATTTACAAAGTGTCAAAAAGTTACGCATTAATTCTACTTCTGCCTATAATGTTTTTCAGTAATACCGCACTCATAAGGTAACTTTTTAGAAGCTCATTCGATTTTGGTGCTTATGATGTTACGTAGCAAAACAGGACTTTCTTTACCAGTTCTTATACTAAACGCAGAAATACAATTTATACAGAGAGAGCCAGGCATCACTATTTACCTCTGTTATTCACGCATTTAACATCACTTACTGACAAACTCATAAGATTAAGAACTTAAGAAGCAAATAGGTCTACTTAAAATATGTGCGAGAAATCTTAACTTATTATATTATACATAAAGTGTATAGTCGAAACGTAAACTCTTTTAAGAATAATAATAATAATGGTGGACATTTTTTTACACAGCATTTTATCTAGTCCTAGCTTGTATTTGGGGAACTACATGACTGATATACTACTTATACACTTTTTTTTGTAAATACTTACATATTATACATAGAAAACACGCAGACCCGAGACAAATATTTGCAGATCATACAAACTTTTGTCCCACGGCGGGAATCGAACCCGCAAACTTCTGCGTCTCCGGCGGGCTTTCGCCCACTACGCCACAGAGGTCGTCTAGGTACCTATAATGTTAGAGTCCCTTAATTTTCGGTCGTTCCTTCTTGGTCATTCTCATGACTGTTGCTCTATAAAGAGCTTTGGGGAACTGTTTTTAGAAAACACCACTGCTGAAACGACTACTAATAAGACTAGGGATCGCTCCTTTTCAATTTCACCTGCTGTGGTAAGTTAACATAAACGTAATCATCATCATCATCAGTCCACAAGTTTACACAGTAGATTTAAAATATAATAGGTAGTAAAACTCGTGCCTGGCCGTATACAGCCATAGTTAAATTGAAATTAACATCATGTGGGCATCGAACTTCATTATCGGTATTCAAGTACAGAATTTTGTCACGTATTTGGTAGGCGTTATGAAGGTTAAAACAAACTATTCGGAGGTTGATCGAAAGGAAATAGATAAGCTATTGTCTGTGTAGTAAAACATAGACATGCTTTACGGTTTTTAATTAAGCTAAACCAGTTTTGGTCTCCACGGCACAGGGAATCCTACTGTGTAGATCAAAGTTAATGTAAACCTAATATTACTGATAATGATAATGCATCATTAACAAGTATTAGCCTCAATGTCAACCGCTTAACATAGGTATATCCTACGAAGCAACCTTTAAAATGTAATCGGTCCATTAGGTGAAGGCTTTCCTAGATTGCGTCGTGGCGAATTTTTCTTATCCAGCGGTTGTCAGTTATTTATGCATTTATTTCGTTCAACTTAATAATTTTAAGAGCTAAGCGATGACTTTAATTTGAGTGCTTCTCCTTTCGACCCAAGATTTTTCTAACCAATAGGTATTTTGCTCCATTCGACCCAAAACATTTGATTCAAGTTACCATTTGTACCCACACCTACTTATTCCTAATTTCTATTGTTTACATTCAAATAAATGACACAGTGAAACACTAAAGTAGAAGGATCAACAAACAAAAAATGGAGATACTAATTATAAACTAACTGTACCCACGACTTCGTTCGCGATAGGCATCCCTGCCGACTAATTATTCGCATTTGACAGTTTGTCTCATTTTAAGCAACGCTGTAGACTGCGGTGAAGCACTCTTATCAACAAAGGAGCGTTTTACATTGGATTTGAAAACTCCCTACTTTTTTCCCTTTCCCTACGGATTACAAATAAGTAATTTTTCTATAGAAACAAACTATTTGACCGCAGATAATATGAAGCGAAAATATTGTTATCGTACTTGTGACATTTTCTCGACATTACTCATATTTTCTTCATGAGAATCTCCAAATAAGTACGTTCCCTTACGAATTTTCACGTTATTTGTCCCACGAAATAAATTTTATCAAAACATTAGACATAATTGTTTTAATTGTTTCAAACGGCCGCAGTTAATTACGGGAGCGTCTTTATTTTATTTCCCTCAAGAAAGCCATCATAGGATTTTCAATAATTTATACCTACCACACTCATTTTAATTTTCTTAACTTTTCAACGAAGGAATAATGAAATAAGATCATTTTACTAAAGGCAACTCAGCAATTCAAACCTTATACACCTGTCACAAAAGCACCTTGTTTTACCTCAAATATTATCACAAATTTCTGTATTACACAAAATTATATTTTCTAAATTAAATATCTCCCTTCCAATAATACCGGATACGTAAGTAAAATATATCCGTAACAGTTTTACATTATTTTTCTCGCTATTAGTCAGTTTTTAATTGAGTTATTGTGTTTTGGTGCACTCACTAGATTTAGAATACGACAGTCACATCCCTCCATGTGGCACCGACCAGTTTCCTTACTAAATTAATTTGTTTCTAAAGTTTCGAATTGATCAAGCAATATTTATTTTTAATTTCAGTAACATCAGGATTGCGTTGCTATAAATGCGTAGCCATGTCCGAGACGTATAATGAGCCGCTCTGCGAGAATTTCCACTACACCAATGAATACCTCACGGAATGCGAGGCCTCTTCTATGTGCTACAAGAGGATAACTACGTCCCAGTTCGGAAGTGAGTATCAGGCCCTTGTTCCAAGAAGAATCGCTAATTGTATTCGAGTGTAGATACAGTCTAATAAAAAACAGAACAAAAACAAACACGCTCAGATACATACTCAGTGAGTAGATCTTTGAGAATACCAAGTAGGGGGTAGTCAGAGGCACGTCCAAACATTACATTTGGTACATGACCGCGTTTTGCACGTAGTTAGCATTACACGTGACAGGTTGCAAGGCCATCGCCGCTTATTGGAACACTAACTGTTGGCACATGCCTTCGAATTTTTGGTTCTAGGGCATGCCGGTTTCCTTACGATGTACCTTCACCGTTTTGAGCACGTGCTAATATGCACATACATTTTTCGTGTGGAAAAATCCATTGGTACACGACCGGGTTCGAACCCACGACCTCCGGATCAGAAGTCGGGGTATCACTCACTAGGCCAACACGACTAGTCTAATCGGTTATGGTTATATGACACATATCAACATAAAAGCAGTTAGAAGACTGTATCTGAGTCTAGCTAGATTCAGTTTTAAAATTATTTGTGGAATAAGTGTTTTGAATTCAACTGTTGAAAAAAAAATACGCTTCAGACTATATATATAACCTGGCCAAAATAATTATAGTAAATAGCAGTTCTGGACAAGCTTTCGTCTTTATTAGCACAAATTTCTAAAACGTGTGAATAAGTTTCTATGAACTTATTAAAAATAATCTGATCAAGGCCTTTCTTTTGAAACTCGATGATACACGAAAAAATTACATTTAAATATTTTTTTTCTAGTAACGTATTGAATTCTTCTCATCGAGACCTTTCTTTTAGTACCCTTGAAATAACTGTCTAAAATGAGTTAGATACTTATTTCACATGAATGAATCTACGAATTAAATTTGACAGATGGTATTGCGTTAAGTGGTATTTCGTACAGCTGTTCGAAAGTATGTAAGAAGCTGCGAACCATGGCAATGACCTTTATATCATAACCTTTGCGGGTGAACTTTGATAGTAACATACACTGAACAAAAAACAATAGGTATCATCTACAAGGGACCTATTCTAGAAATAAACACAAACAAGACTCGAGCATATATTGTTTAGTCAGTTTTCAATGGAAATCAATTTGAGTCCAACTTCAATTCGGGATTAGAATGGGATTTGGCTTTGATTACCAAATTATAAATTATTATCGCTCAATTTTGCCTTAAAATAGTCCGATTCATGTAGACCACTATTTATAAAACAACTACATACATTCCCTTCCTCATATCTTTTTGAAAGTTTGTTAAAGTTTGTTAGGAACAATCCAAATCTATTTGAGAAAGCCGAAAATGCCAAATTAAAAGAAAAATAGTACAAAAGCCGTTAGTAGTGCCCCGATATAAATTAAAAATGTGTGATTAAAACTGTTATCTATGACAATTAAAAATTATTAAATAATTACCTAATGAATTTAGAGCACTAAAAGGAAATAAATTCAACCACAAAATACCTTCAATAGATGGCTCTGTGATAGATGTTTTATACCATAGATGAATATTTTAAATTTAAATTCTTATAATTCTCATATTTTATTTGTTTTTATTTTTTTATTCTGATCTTTTGTAACTATTTTATTTTATATTGTAATGCATTAAATTTAATATATCAATTTAATTCAATATACATTTCTTCTTAGTAGGTAGGTGCCTATTATTTGCACGACAAAATTATTCGAGTATCACTACCTAAGTAGCATAAGAACCAATGTACCTGTATTCAATCAAATAAAGATTTCATTCATTCATAATATGGAAACCAGCATAAATAATTGTCAACGACGTTAGGGGCCCAAGCACGAATGATTCGCCTAAACTTTAGATTAGCAATTGTCAAGTATTAACTCATATTGAGTTGTACTTAGGGCACCCGTAGACGAACGTAAACTAGTCATTTTGACATTAATTACTACACCTTGGCGTCAATCGATTTATATTAAAGTGAAAGCAAGTGTCGTCATCATCCAGCGTACATTAGACGTTAGATGTCGACGTCGCACGCAGGCACCTTTTGGGTCTTCGCAATCTGAATGACAAATGACAAGTTTACTTTCCGTCTACGAGAGCCCTAAGTAAGTGCTACGTAATATATTATCCATTTATGGCATATTGGCTTGTGCTTTATGAAATGGCGCAATCACTGGCACGCTAAGGGACTTAACGTCGAGTAAGGGAAATCAGGCCAACAGCTTAACCATCGAAAACGCACTCAGTATGGACATAATGCGCTTATTGGAAGAGTATTACTGCATTTATTGCTAAAACAATTTATTCACAGTTTTAATAAAGTTTTAATTTTAAAAATCGTCTTTGGTTCGTAGTTAAACTTTTCCAGAAGGGTATTTACACAAACTTTATTTAGGAATGATTCTACTCATCAAACAGTAGAAATAAATTATGTCATTGTTTTATAAACAAAATCCAAAACACGCCAACGACTATAATAATCGTGATGGACATCCTTAAATCCGAACTCAGTACGTAGACCCGTGAGGATATCGAGTAGGCAGAGGCACGTCCAAATAGTATATCTGGTACATGCCCACGTTTTGCATAGCAGTTGCAAGCCCATCGCCGCTTTATTGGGACACTAAATGAAGTCAAAGTCAAAGTAAAAATTCATTTATTCATTAAAATCACAAGGATCACTTTGAAACGTTGGTTTTATCCACAGCCTGTTCCTCCGCGACCAAGCCAGGAAAGAAAGGCAAGAAAACAAGGCTGGTTATTCTTTTTAATGATCGTTTTACAAAACAACGAGTTGGAGCATTTTCAATCCCAAGAGTTTTTATCATCTAAATAATCAGATATTTTATAGTATGCCTTTTTATAAAGTTGTTTTTTAATTACGTTTTTAAATTTGTTAATTGTCAATTTTTGTATATCTCTTGGTAGTTTGTTATAAAAGCGTACACCTTGCCCTTTAAACGATTTACTAACTTTATGGAGTGTACAAGTGGCAACAGCGTGTTTATCTTTATTTCTGGTATTTACATTGTGATTATCGCTTTTTTTCTTAAACAAATTAATATTTTTGTGAACATACATCAGACAACTTCGAGCTCTTGGTTTATAATAAATAGCTGCTGTAAATGTTATATAATGTGGGAAATCCTGATGGGAATTATTGACCATTGTTCATTTATCGTTTTCTGGAAAGTTATCCTGTTATAATTTCCTTCCTGCTGTACACAATAAACGCGGTTGAGTAACGCGTCTATTGTGTATTGTATAATAAAATCGTAGCGTGAATCAGCCTACCCCAAGTCCTAGAGTCCTATCGAAGGGTACGTTTCTTTTGGTGCGTAGGGATGCACTAAGAAAGTATTCTCCGATATTGTCACCCTCTAGGGTCGGCCTAGAGGGTGACAGCGGGAAGATGAAGCGGGTGAAGTCATGCTTACAACTAGCTATATTTATAGTACAAAGTAGTTGCCTAATTTGTACTCAGGATATCTCTTGTAATAAGGACTTTTGTTTCCTCGTCTTCGTCCAAATTTGCCACAGTTTTCGTATTAAGAAGCATTGAAGGAATTTCGTATCAAAGCATTAAAACGATTGTATGCAAATAATGAATCACTATCGAAATATCACATTAAATATAGGTACGTAGGTTACTCATTAATTATCGTTATCTTGAATGCGGGAGTGGTATGGCGTTAATAAGTAGCGCATGTTGTGCATGGGTCGTTATGTTCTAATTGCATTATGGAGCGAAGGCACGGTAGCATGTTCACTTTATATGAAGCATATTTTATAAAATTTTAGTGGTCACTTTATAACTGAAATTACGAAACGTCAAAATCAAAGAAAAACAGTGGTAATCTACGAGATTCACTGAAAGTATATTTTATAGAATAGTACGAATACGTAATTAGCTACGAAACGTCAGCAAATCGACGAAAAACAGTGGTAATCTACGAGACTCACTGAATACTTTCACCACGCTGGTTCTTCCATCGTACAACATCACTTATTACAAAATATTAACACGTTTGTTCCAGCCAAAATTTACGAAAGAGGTTGCGCCCAGCAAATAATGAGCGGCTACCAAGAACGACGGAATGAAAGATGGGAGAATGTCATTAAAATAAACGAAGTCTACGAAGAAGGCTGCGTGGATAGCCCAGGCGACGTGGAACGAGTCACGAGAACTGAGCATTGCTACTGTAGAGGGGACCTTTGTAATAGTGCCGCGGTGGTGGCGAGCAGTGTGTTCGCAGTTGGAGTCACTGTGATAGGGTTGCTGGCTTTCAGATAGCCGACTGTGATTTGAAAATACTCATAATCAGCCAATAGTCGTAATAGACCCGCCTTAGGGTCAGTATCCAGTATCCACCAAAGATGGTGGAACGGAGATGTAAAATCAAACAATCATCTGTTAATCGGTGACTCACTGACTGGAATATGATTCCTAAAACACAACCTAAACCGTAAATCCTGGAGTACTGAAATTTACAGGTTGAGTTCGAGGACGGAAAAAAAAAGATTCCTGATTGACCAACTGAAAACCCCCTAAACTAACACAGTTATGTCATAGTGTATATTAATTAGTAAACATCACTTATAAAAATCAATTGCGCAAGAATTCTTGTAAGAAAAGTGTTGGTCTTATAAATGGGAATTAGAGTACGTAGATTTAGTTTTATACTGAAAAAAAATGACCTAGGACACCTGTTACATCCTTGTAAGTAATACTCGGAGACTCTTGATCAAGCCAGTAATCTCTCATATGCTTAGGTATTATTTAAGTATTTCGTATATTTATAATTATTTGTTCCAAAGAGTTGGTGCTTGGCATTCTACTAGTCAAAAGTAGAAATAGTTTGTATATTATGCGCTAGGTTTGTGAAGAACCATAATGTAAAATAATCTTATTTGTATCGTAATCGTATTAACATTACCACAAATAATAATCATGTCAATTTGTCCATGAAAAGCATTTACTTTGTTTCTGAAACTCGACAAAAAAACCCGCCGAATACTGAAACGACTTAAGGACTTAATGACGATTAGCAAATGACAGCCTTTTGAAATTGTAAACATACCTATAGCACCATCTATAAGGAATTCTTCTTCATCATAATATTTAGGCGTTCAGTCGGATTTAACCTAGATACTAGACAGGCATATAAAACACGGCAACGATATCTGAATCTAAAAAGAGCTTTACTAAAATCTTGATAGACGTTCCAGTATTTGTTCGAATTCTATAGAAACATACTGTTTGCGAAACAGAGACACAGGATACGGATCCTCGTGAAAAGAAGTGTGAATGGACAAATGTAGAAATATCAATTTTAATATAGCCGATGGATTTATTATAAAATTTTCGTACGACCTGAATCTTATTGCGAAGATCGGTACAGATCGGACCGAAGATCGGTTTTTCACTTTATCCGCTTAGTATCATCACAAGAATATGTACCTACTTATAAAAGTTGCAAGGCAACGTAACGTTATGCTGCAGAATGATGAAATTGATAAAACTGTGTTAAATAAAAAGTTAATTCATCAATTGTTTGCAATTATTTCCTCCTACTTTACACGATTCTAGTTATAATCCACAACTCAGAGCTCCTTTAGTTTATTTCATTATAGACTTCCCGTTTTTTGTTTTCTTTGTTCCCGTAATTCACTTACCGTAATTTACTTTTCCTAGGGGCAAAACATAATAACTCCAGAATTCCCCGATAAGGTAAGTCTCGTTTACGTACAGGAAAAGGGCTCACGCACCTCAAAGGACTATCCAAGGCTATCCATGCCCAAAACGGACCGTGGCAAGGCCGTTCCGTGAATTTTATTTGGAAGAACATACATCTGAGCGTCATTCATGTAATAACACGGGTAAAGAAGGCCCGCATAGATTAAGGAAACAAATAAACAAGCTCTATAATCCTTATTAATGATGAGGATTTAAATTTACGAAGCTCCTAGGCTCAAGTCGAACGGAAAAAACCCAAAACCAGACTATAGATGCGTTATTACTAAGACAACAGTAACTCACCGCCGGCGAGTGAGTAGCCGACTAAGACGCCAGAGATGCCAGAGGTTCGATTCCCGCTGCAGGACAAATGTATGCATGCCCTGTAGATATTGGTTCCGGGTCTGGCTGTTGAGGTACAACAGAACTCGTAGTTCCTGATACCCACGACACAGGGAATCCTAGTGTGGGGTCAGAACCATGCATGTGTCTGTTTTTATTTATTCACTATTGTTCGCCGATTTTATGTTGAAGAGCTGCTAAATTAACTATGAAACGTCAAATAAAGCTCATTGTTCTTAGTTTATAAGATCGTATGTAAAGTTTATTTTTAAATTTTGGTTTATGCAATAAAGAGTTATCTATTTATCCATTCGAGGACCGAAAAGCTTTTCACTGAACAACTAAAATCATTGTTAATTAACAACTAAAATCATTTTCAATTTATCCATTCGAGAACTGAAAAGCTTTTCACTGAACAACTAAAATCATTGTTAATCGACAAATACTACTATCACGTTAACGATTATTTAGATTAAGAAGATAACCAACTTTTTTTAAAAATACTAATAAAGATAAATAAAAAGTGACGTAAGTATCTATCTTGACTAATGATATAACACAATAAAATAAACCTAATTAATTATTTTATACCGAACGTTAGATACCATGATACTTTGCCTACCTTAACTTATTTTTTATTTTACCTACTAGTTTTTGTTTTTAGTTTTTACACAAAACCTCGGTCTGCCCACCTATAACTAAACCTACTTAATTATTTAATACCGAACGTTAGATACCATGATAATTTGCCTACCTTAACTTAATTTTTATTTTACCTACTAGTTTTTGTTTTTAGTTTTTACACAAAACCTCGGTCTGCCCACCTATCTGTTGACCCCCTTAGACGGGGTTCACCTACCTATAAACACCATCTATGTACCTACCATATGAAAGCAATAAATATATTGAGTATTAATGTACTCACGTTAGCGTGGTTCTCTACGAGGCACAGGAACACGACATCTTCTCTCAGCAGTCGGACGGCTCCGTGCAACGGCTGTGTCGTTTTACTCTTCAGCATTCTGTAGAGCAGTGCCGACGACATGTGCACGAAATCTTCACCTATGGAAACAATAAGGTTTTTTTTTTTTTGGCAACGAGCTCCGCATTCGGTCTAGCTTGTATCGCGGAAGTTCAAATTCAGTTCGGCAAAAATAGATCAAACAGTGATAGGCAAATGCGAGGCAAACATTTAAGATACTTATAAAAATATAGGTAGATTGAGTAAAAATGTATTGATTTTCTTACATAAAACTAATAAACCTATGTATAATATGCATGTATTTGCAAAAAAAAATTTATTAAAATAGTATATCAGTCATGTAGTTCTCATAACACAAAGCTCTGCTTACTTTGGGGCTAGATGATGCTGTGTGAAAAAAATTAAAAGCTTTACAATCCTAAAAAAAAGTCTCGCACCCTTATTCATAATTACTCGATAACTATATCAGGTTAATAATAATAATAATAATAAACATTTATTTTAGGAAACAACTTGAACAACATTTAAAATGATGACAATAGGCCCATAACATAAATACCTTAGAGACTATCATACATAGGTATTATAATATTATCACTACTTGTTAACACGTAAAGTCTGCGACGTGTTATGCAATTGCGCTGTGTCCGGTACTCGCCCGCGAAAACGACGAACCCAGACTTTTACGGCCAAAATTCCTCACTCATGAAGGTCGAAAGATGAGAAGTTGGGACACGGCACACAAATTATTTAAAACTGTTGTGGCGTGACTCCAATGTTCATTAAAAAAAATAGTTTTAATAAAAAGTTGTCCACCTCTATCGTTTGTTTTAAAAGGGTGTGTTAGAAAAGGGCAGGTCTAGTGTTATCGACCTGCTATTGTTAGTGAGCGATTATGAATAAGAAGGTAAGGGTAACAAATGGAGCGTCAAATTCGAAATATAAAAAATAAAAAATAATTGCTGATCCATGTCAGAGTGAGACGCCATTACAATGTAGCTCGTGCCTTTTGTGTGCCAATTAAAAATGATTGCATCTGCAAATTTTTGTTCAGTGCTTTGGTGCATGGTACCATGGTTGGTACTTGTAGTTCCTGATACCCACAACACAGGGAATCCTAATGTAGGATCAGGACTATGAATGTGTTAATTAAATAAACAATAAACACAACAGACGCATACATCCTGACCCCACACTAAGATTCCCATGTGTAGGAACAAGGAGCACTGTGATACCATAACACCCAGAACGGAAACAAAAACCTGCAGAACGTGCAAACAATTGTCCCGCAGAGAGAATCGAAACCTCATCTCTTGCGTCGAAGCAGACTACTCGCCCGCCAAAGATATCATCAATGAACAATGTCTACCTGTGAGGTCATCCCAATGAGCTGATATCAGGCCGGAGCAGTGTTCCTTCAATGCACTAGCGCCAATATCATCAGCCGCCGAGTAAAACTTTACACAAGATCTGAAAGTAAAACATATATTATACTTATTTATATATCAATACTTTTTACACAGTTTTGTCCTAGTGGATCACCTCAGTCTGGTACCAAAGGATATAACTACTTGAAAATGTATGTACACATTAACACATGCTAAAACAGTGAATAAAACCATACTGTAAGGAAACTGTCATGCCCACAAACCAACTAGTATTCCAGTAAGAGGCAATGTGCTTGCATTATGTCACATGGAATACTAACTACTATGCAGAACATGGGCATGTACCAAATATCATGTTTAGAAGTACCTCTGACTACCCCCTACTTGGTATCCTCACAGATCTGCCTTTTAAGTATATATCTGAGGATGATCTATCCTGAGGATTATAGTGATGAAAGTTCCTGTTTTTATTACTTTTTGTTAAGCCGGTTAAGTTTATCTTAACTATCTACAATCTTAATGTGAAGTCCAAAGCACAGAAGAGAACTGTTGAGTCCAGATTATCAATAGAAAACACATTATTTAGATGATAATTGTATATTCAGCTAGAGAGCTGTATGGAAAGTGAGATTGTCAAAACATTATGCAACTACCTATATACTACTCCACTACTAATCCACTTTATATGAAAATAACAAAGTAAAACAGTTCTATAGATGATAAACATGACAAGAACTATTACCTTAGACTATTAAAAATTTTATAGTATAATAAATAAATGTTATCTACAATATTAGATTACATTAATTTTAATGCACAATTTTTATGTTTTATTTTATGTTAATTGACTGACATGTAAATTTTTATTTACCAATAAATTGATTATTCTGATTATTATTCTGATTATTCTGGTCACCCATCCAAATGTGGGATATCTCTGAATGAAACTGCTAATTTTAACATTCCTCAGTGAATGAGGAAGGTTATAGGCTATTTTACATCACGCTACAACTCTTAGGAGCCGAGATTAAGAAGTAATAATGCGGACAGGGAAGCCGGTGTACAATAAAGACTTTTTATGGTAATAATGACTAGGCAAACTAAGAGTGCTGAAGCTGTTTTAAAATAATTTGTTTACCTCACACCAACAGTAGCAATCAGAGCTTGTTCACACTTCCCAACAAGTCCATACAGTTTGAAGTTAGCAGCAGATTTCATCAGCTGCATTGCAAATGAGTCACCTTTTGTGAGGTCTACTACATCGGTGTACAGCCATTTGAGCAGAGCTGAGCCAACATCATCTGGGAGGTTTGACCAGTCTGAAACAAATAGCAATAATTGATTCAGATGTGAATATCATTGTGGATATCCATTCTAAATAGATAGATCGAAAACATTTTCCACTATTTCTCTATACATCTCTCTCTCTCTTCTTGAAACCAACATAATGCAAAACTATTTCACACAATTTGATATAGAAAAAACTCAACATGAAATAAACTTGTGTTTCGCTTCTCCACAAAGCATCCTCAATGTAGTCCACATTTAACCACTATCCACTGACTCAACCTTGCTCAAAATCTCTGGAGATGTTTTGGCCAATGAGTGTTTTTTTTTATTTATCATAATATAATAAAAATACAATATATAACTAGACACAGTCTACTAAATAGCACAACTCACCTTTAAGAGTTTCTTTACAAAATTAATATTTATGGTCATTACACTTTTTAGGCCCGTAAGTGTGGACTTGAAAGTCTGATGAGTTTTTCTAGTGTATATTATGTGAAAACATTCTGCATTGTTTTGGACTCACAGATAGAGAGAGAGAGATATAGCAGAATTATTAAATAAATATTTATCTCTATTAAATATCTGAGATTGTATGAGATATGCTGTTGTTAGAGTGTATAAGCATAGACTTTGCATGATATTACAAGACCTCTTTGAGAGCTAAGAAAGAACCAGGGACATAACAAAAGAATGAATTAATTTAGGATGGTGCAGTTTTACATGCAAAAGTTGAAGAACATACCTAATTCCTCAAGATTTTTCAATGCTTCCTCATTCCAATCATCGGAACGTGCATTCAGAACAAACTTATGTCCTGGCATAGACTTGCTCTGCAGTTTAATATCAATATCTGAGTAGGTATCTCTTCCGTACAGTTGTGCCACAGTCATGAGAAGTCTCGCGACGAAACTCGCCTCGCTTAGGTCGCCGGCGGAAGCCGCCGCGAGCGTGTACTTCCGTTCCACCTCGGCACAATGACTTTGCAGCTTTCCATACTCGTCCTTCAGAAGCGAAAGATGCTGCTGGAGCTTCGTCACTTCGCTGGAAGCTGCACAAAACATAGTTATAGAACCACACCGACAAAAACCGCCCACAAAACTATATAGTTTCGATGACAACATTCACTTTGTTTACGTTTACTCACCCATGACGAGGACCGCCAACCGTAGTAAGTAGATTTAAAAAAACTTAATCTTGGTCGAGTTTTTTAACGTAAATAAAAACATTCGCTTTGCTTCTTTAAATTGGAAAATGAGGAATGACAAAAAATAGTTTTTATCAAGAAAAGCCATGAAAAAACCAATTACACGAACTGTCACTGTCAGTCTCAGTCGACAGTCGCCAGTCACCCACCGACAGGCCGAGATATTGGATCCCTTGAGTAAACTTCTGCGTAGAATGGAGTACGGACGCTCCATTCTACTCACTCTTCGCCATTGTAATAATAATAAAACGAATATTAAAAATTTAATAATATTAAAACTGATTCAATAGCCAAGTGACGTATATATATATATTACCATGAATTACTTTTTTCATTTTAACTATTAATAAATCGAAATATAATAATTATTTTGCACCTCATTGGTGTATTCGAAAGTTTCGTTCCACGCAGATTGAAGAATAATCAGCCTATTAGTAATCAGCTGCTGCTGTCAAAAAGTTATGGGCACCCCAAAGATGTCGCTAATTTAAAAAGAAGTAAAGAAGAAACGAAACGTCAACGAAACAAATCTATTTTCGAGATAACCTTCAAGTGTTTTTGTCAATTTATTGATAACAAAAGAAGATCATTAATAATATTATTCACCTTAGCTAGCAATTAGTGTGCGTTAGCAGCGAACATGAATTCTCTCAATAGAGTTTTAGGTTTAGGTGTATCATTATCAAAGAGTTCGAGGTATTTTTTATTGTATGATAGTCTCTGCCGTCCGGTGTATTTTTTACTGTGATATCGTCCGCCGTCCAGTTTTAAGCTTACAAACTCTATCAGTGTTATTTTGTAGGTTGTTATCGACGACAAGTGCACGGCTAATCGCCGACGATGGATGGATTTCGAAGTTACTGGTACGAAAAATCGAGCCGACGAAAGAGTCTCATAGTCGGATGCTCAGCGACAAGGAGATTGTATATGCGCTGCATACGCACAACATCAGACCGGATTGTATGGACAGATATTTGAAAAATTAGTACGTATACAAAACCAACTTATATAAAACTAATTGCCGGCAAGTCGGCGTATTGCGTAATGCAACATTGATTGCTGCCTATTTGTTTTGCCAACTCACTCCTCATAGAACTCTTTAGGGGAGGCCTATATCCAGCACTGGACTTCTACTTGATGTTATATACTGTTTACTTTATCTACAGAACCTTGAACCCTGATGATTAGTTAATAAATTTACTATTATCACTAAGTATGGAAACTTTATCATGATATCAAGTCATTCTCATTTGGCTGCTCTGGAAATTGTTGCCACAGATAAGCTACTCATGCTATCAGTGTGAGTTTTGTCTTAGGTAAACAAAACTCAAATAAAATTATTTTCAACAAAGAACCTGTCATTCGAATAAGAGAACCAATTTCTAATTTCGAAATGTTGGTGGCAATTATTTTATTTATTATTTTATAAATTTGTATATTAAGCACCAACCTATGTACCTATATTTACAATATAAATACAATTTGATTTGATTTGATTATGGCAATAAACTAAACAAACAGGTATCTTACTCAAAATTAGACAGTTCGAGTTACCAGATTTTTTTTACCAGAGTTCCATACTTTTTTACCAGTACCAGAGAAGCTAGAGAAGATCCAAAACAATGGTTTTGGCTAAAGAAAAGACAGAAATTATTTATTTTCCAAATAAAAATAGCACTACTATAAGACAAAAATTATGTTTGTTTTTCCTTTTGAAATATATTTTGTTTATTCTAATCTGCAGCAAGACTTCTGTGGAATTTGTTGAATCCCGCAAAGCTGATCTAGGCTGTGAACTGGTAGGATCATGGACTGTGTCGGTAGGAGACATGGACCAGGCGCTGCACTTATGGCGTTATGTTGGAGGTTTCGAGAAGATTGATATTGCCAAAAAGCTTTTTAGGGAAAATTCTGTGAGTAGTTTTTAGATCTCTCAGATCCTAACCCCAACCCAATGGTTGGTTGATATCAAATAAAGAATTGTGGGATTCAACCTTGTGACTAATAGAGATTTCATTTGTGTGGAATTTGGTTCAAAGCTATATATTAATAGGACTACCGGGTAGACTCTACCACATTGAAAGAAGTATACTATACAGAAATCAATGTACAGGAAAAATATGTTTATCTTCATTGTGGTACCATTAAAAACCGAAAATCCTGGAATGAAAAACAGTTGTGTGAATGTTAAAAAGAAGAAAATATTTTTACAAATACAGATTCTCATTCTTTTCTTACTATTAATTGAAATAAATTTAAAATTCACAAAACAATGAAACAACCATTCTATGGCATGGATATGTGTAGAAAATTCCATAAACCCTTATTCTGATGAGCTCCACCATTTGTAATGGTAAATCATTCAAAATATTTATTTGTTTAATATTTACAGGAATACAGCACATTGGAAAAAGAGCGCGGTGGCCTAGTGCGTTCCCGCCATTTACAATACCTACTCGCCTTTAGCTTCTGGCCCAATGGAGAACCCCGTGAACCCAACAACATCTATGAGATTCGTTCCTACAGGTCTGTATGATTTGTAGTCAAAGTCGAAAGCATCCAGTTTGTGCCGAGTTAAACCTCTAAACCTGTCCTTGAGTCACTAACTGTTGCCTCATTCTGGCTTATCTATATATTTTTTTACCACAGATTATATAATACTATACTAATATTACAAAGAGGTAAAGTTTGTAAGTTTGGATGTAGGATGTAATCTCCGAAACTTCTAATCCAATTAGAAAAAATCGTTCTATTATTGGTACGCCATTTTAACCCCTTGTAATCTTTACTTATTATTTATTTATTTAAGACCACCCATTGTCAAAGTTTTTAGTATTAATAAGCTAAACTATTTTTGGTGTGCAATAAAGTATTTTCTATCTTATATCTAAAAGTTAAGTGTGTAAATTTTCCTACAAATTCCATTGAAAATTACTTAGATGAAGTAGTTGGCTGTGTAATACAGGTACCTACTTACCGCATATTGTGACGGGCAACTACGGAACCCTACATTGCGCGTGGCCCGACATGCACTTGGCCTGTTATTTTTCTATACTTACCAATAGGCAAACAGTCAAAGTTATTAACTTGAAATCACAATGAGTCAACTTCTTCCAGTTTGAAACCCGGCAGGCATGCACTTGGCCTGTTTTTTTCTATACTTACCAAATAGCAATAGGCAAACAGTCCAAGTTATTAACTTTAAATCACAATGAGTCAACATCTTCCAGTTTGAAACCCGGAACCATGATTGAATGGGGCAACAACTGGGCTCGCGGCCTCACTTACCGCCGCGCGCAGAACGAAGCATTTGCTGGCTACTTCTCGCAAATAGGCAGACTTTACAACGTCCATCATATTTGGTGTAAGTACCTACCTACCCTTTATTCATGAACTTATTGTGCCTACTTCTCAACAACTACCTCCATATAATATTATATACAGGGTTATTTTGTAAATCATGAAAAAGCTCTCTAAGTCGGCTCAAATGAAGGTATTCGTTAGTCACTTAATAGAATTCTACAATTATTTGAAAATGCTGATTTAACGTTTGATTTTTATTTTATATTGTAAAACGGGATTGAATCGCGTACCTACCGTACTATCGGTGAAGACTTGGAATGAGTCAAAATGTAGTCGGTGCCTGATAACAATATGATGATCAGATTCACGATAGTTTTTGGAACTAAAATTGTCTATTAGGAAAATTTGCTAAAAACTGAGTGATAAATTAGACGCTATATTTTTTTATTTAAACAGATACTTAAATTTTAAGTAATCTTTTCTTTGTATTTTCTTTCATGGTAGGGTGTTGCAAATGCACCCCCTTTCACCCTCCTCCCGGCGCTCAGGCTTTTGCGTGATTTACAAATAACCCTGTATATGATCCGTTATAAAATGTACCTTTTGGTATTGTGCCATCTTTTAAACTTTAACCTTCTTATTCATAATCAACTTTAGCAGCGTGCTAAAAGTTGTCTGCCTCTATCCTTTGTTCAGTATTAGAAAAGGGCAGAGTTAGCGACCTGTTAAGCTAGCTATTACTATTATAAATAAAAGGGTTAAATACTATAACTAATAATACTGACACGCAAAGAGAAAACCTCTCGCTTTAGGCTCTCATTTCTGTAAAATTGAGTGAGAAAACGCTTGAATTGTTGGGTCTGATAAAAATCGTCTTCCCCAGGCTACAAGAACTTGCAGGCGAGGCGTGAGACCCGCGAGAGTACATGGCGCAACCCCGGCTGGGACGAATGCGTGGCGTACACTGTACCTCTCATCAGGGAGATGCACTGCCGCATCCTGGAGCCTACAGAGTTCTCGCCCACCCAGTAAATTGAACACGTTCAAAGTCCATTGAGGTGTAGATTCATTGACGACTACGTTGGCGCGGCCGTCGAGTAGCCAGAGGTGCTGGTTAGATTCCTGCTGCAGAACAAATGTTTGCATGTTTTGAAGATATTTGTTACGGGGCTGGGTGTTGTACCATACGTATTATTATTGTTACACGAAGCATACAAAACCAATAATCAGCAACATTAATAAATAATAGTAAACATCCAATCCTGACCCCACACTAGGATTCCGTATTGTGGTATCAGGAACTTCGAGAACCAAGGACCACAACATTCAAACCCGGTACTAATATCTGCAGAACACGGAAACATTTATCTTGTAGCGGGAATCGAACCCGCACCTATTGCGTCGCCGGCGGCTACTCGCCCTCTGCGCCATCAAGGTCGTCAAATCATTATCATCATGCATCTGATACACCCTGATTAAAATTCGCTATGTCGACCCAGTCTGAGCCAACACCAATTGTACGACAACAAAAGGAGATAAACAATTTGACCTTTTAGATGTTCTTATTTTCCCGCGACATAGGAAGCCCGTGCGTTAATAAGAGGTTGTATACTTGTTACCATTTATCTAAACGGCTTATCTGACTATAATGCGGTATTTTGCAATAGATTTGTATGTCTTCAAGGATGGTTCTTGCATTGGTTTATCGCCACAACTGCAATAGACGATGGAATACACAACTGTTTTTGTAATTTTGAAAAAAAAAAAAAAAAACTATGTTTTAGTATTTCTTGGGCAGTTTTAATTGCTTATGTGGTGGGCAGACTTGTCAACGTGGCCGTGGATGGTTTTGACTAGCACAGGATCGTGATGGATAGCACAGAGATCTCTATACCCAGCAGAGGATGAGGGCATGTGTATAATAATGATGCGGTGGAATTTAATTCTTTGCATAGTTTCTTTGTTCCTTGCCTCAATGGACTATAGCCACAGTTGAATCCAATGTTAGAAAGACTGTTGATGGAAATATGTTAGAAGAGTGCCAAACACAGAGTAGTGGGTGGCACTCTGGATTCAACTGCCATTTTAACTTAATTCATAATAAAACTAACATTTTTATAAACCAGAGTTGAATTCAACTCAAAACTACTTTATATTAAGCATGAAAACTAAATTGAAAACACCAATGTAATAGCTGTAGGCATTTATGTAAATATTTGTTTAAAAAAGTCGTATTTTTAAATTTGTATCATTAAAGTTACTGCCTGCACAAAACATAAGGATCTTAAAACTTTATGATGCCTTATTTGTAGCTTCGTGCATTTAACACATTTTTAAGAGTAATATTTTTGTAGTTGTAGAAAATTATTTGCAATGATTTTGCATTTATATGAAATATATATATAAAATATATCGTAAGATCAATTTTGATATAGTTGTAAGCCATTCTATAAATTACCTACTTAATTATGTATTGTTGTTAAATATCATAGATTTTTTCGTTACTTATTTTGTTTGTCGAAAATAAAGTAGATTTTTAAATAGTCTGAGTTTTCTTTAACTACTCTTACGTACAATAACAGTGATTATAGATACATATCATTTATGTAGGTACATATAATTAACTTTCAAGGATCACATTACAAAGTTATCGTTGTGATTTTAATGTATAAATTAATTTTGCCTTTGACTCAATTAGAGATCGATAGGAAAGTAAACAAACAGAATTTATTTCTATTTTATTTATTTTCAGTTTGATTTTTTCATTAATAAGATTATATTACAATATTAATGATAATAATTTTTAAACTACAAGTCAGTGTTATTTAAATATAATATAACAAAAAAATAAAATTAAAACAACGGTGCACTGAGCGAGCCGCAAACAATAGCAAACTATAAAACCAATAGCCGGCGCCGGCGCGGCGGCTGCAGGCACATCGGCACACCCTCGCGAACTAACTATCGGTGATAAACGCCTATACAATGGTAAAATATCAAAATTATTTTATTAAATGTACATAATATATGTGATTTTAACTAAGTTTGGTACTTCTATATCGTTATAATTATTTGTCCATCGCGACTGTATGTGACGTTCAATTTATCCTAACTCTAGACAGCTAAGTGGTGGGGATTTGGGAGGGAAAGATGCGCCTACGCACTATTTTACTCATTACTTCCCGTGCAATCTCGACTGTGTCTAGATAGGGATAAAATTTGTGTTAGAACTTTCAAAATGATTGCACGGGACACGTATTAAGAGCAGCGAAACACTACGCGCCTAAATTTAAGTACCGACCATCTAGCACGCAAGCGAAGCTACACCTTACAATTCAATTCCATTGTGCTTCGATTGCCGATTTTTCTAAGATGTTCCGTGAGATGCAGCAGCTTAACCTGAAAAAGTCCCGATACAAAATGAACAAATTCGTTCTAACTGGAACAAATCCGTTATCCTTGTAAAAAGTCCCGGGAGTAGAGAAAAAAAATATATTCTTCTTACTCGAATACTATGTAGAGAAGAAACTATGGAATGTAATTGAAAGCAGTTTTGGACTTGGGGTAAGAATCTTTATATGGAATCGTTGTTTTGCGTGATAGCTGCTGCATCTGCTTCAGATGTATATAACAAGAGGATGACGACTTCAGATAGGCTGTGTCTAGAGATTATTGTCATTTACTTGGTCGATTCAGGAGAGGATAGTGTGGATGCTACTTTAATCTTAGATCGCAGTGTCACCCGCTGCTCTTCAGCGTAATCTATAGAATCCAAGCGAATATTATAGAGAGCAACAAGTGACACCGCGTTACAATAATTTACGTACGGATTGTTCAACTTCTATAATAATTTAAAACTATCTTGATTAGGTCGCACGGACTGTATCACTAAACGACAAAATAATACGATCACGTAACGATCACATCGTGTGATGCTTCTGCTTACAAGCAATGTGATATAGGAAGAAATCGATATCGATAAAATAAAAAATACTTTTTTTTAAAATAGCATTAACTAAATTTGGATATTTATGACTAATACAATAGTTAAATTAAATAATAATAAATTGTATTTACCTATATATTGACTGGTAAGCTTAGTTTGAAATACAACTTGTATTTGGGCATTAAATTACAGAAAATAGCACAAAGACACCCCGCGCGGGGCGCATTTTCACTTCCATTTTACACAAACAAAACTCATCGCACCTTACAAAAGTAACAAACTATGTATTATAGTTTTAATTATAATATTATATTATTGTTCTTTATATACAAAAACGCCAAGCTCCGCGCGCCCCTCCAGATATTAAGGCAATTGTGTGCTCGCTAATACATACATAATAATATATAACTTTATATATTTACAAAACATAACTGGCAGTCGGTTACACAGTTCGCATTTCACAGCACCTGCATCGTTACTATGGTTAAATAAAGCGTGTTACAATAATTTTAAACCCTAAAACATTTTTAAATAAGCGTCAATTTTGTATACACTGTTGTAAATTGTAAAATCAATAGGCCAAAAAAAAAACGTCAGTCCGCTCTAAACAATTTAACTAACAATAATTCCATCACATGCAAAATCTTTCCTAAAGTAAAAACTAATGATATGAATATTATAATTTTGACTATCTAATATTTGTAAGTTTGTATAACGTCAGTTCCTCTTTTAACAGTCACATGTGTGGGAGGCGGGCGCCGGGCTCGACGTGTAGCGATCTTAATCTAGACAGGTAATGCCATTGTGTCAAATTATTTAATCGACGGTTCTACTGGAATTTTTCGATCTTGTACGACAGTAGATCAAGATGAAAAATTAGCTAGAACCGCTATGGAAACTTTACATACTACGTATTTATACACAAATAGTAGAAACAGGAATACTAAGTTTCGTTTACCAGGGACGCCCCGTCGGCCTTTCAACTCAATTTGTACGAGTCATTTACCGCTGGTTTTGAATTATCTGTCGAAATTTTCCATAACATAGCCAGGGTTACTAACCATGGCTTAACATTGAAAACGTAGACATGGACGGTCTATCATTATTCTTATGTAAACTTAACTATGTCTGAACAAATAAACAGTTCAAAACTTATTTGAATTAATTAATGAATGTCATGTCTCGACTTCGCAGTAAATATGGTTATTGCTGTCTCAAACCGACGGAACGCCACCATAAAGTGATCTACATCTAATAGAAAGCATTTCATTCTCTCGGCAGTCATTCAACAAACACACGTGTGGGGCCTTATTCACCAAGCCCTGACAAATGGCGTAAAGCTTGGCCAAGCAGTTAGTTATGCTGCTGACGGGCAACATTGATTATAAGCTTCAGGGTTGTCCTATCATGGTTAAAACTCGTTAGGAAGCTCCAGTTAGTTAAGCTTACCACCCGATTGTCAGGACTTGGTGAGATAGGTCATTTGTTCTGCTACAATATGTCTCTGGCACAAGAAACCTGTCAAAAACAATAAATCTATTCGACTTTTTCGAATCGGTCGGTGGTTAAAATAAATGAGGACATTTGTATGATTTTTTTTCCAAAATAATCACTTTTGTGCACATTACGTTTAGTTATTCACGGGAAAATACAGTGCAAGTGCAGTCAAAGTTGTCATTTCACAAGTAGAAGTTCACATGTTCATATTCTGGAAGTTTATTTGTATAAACACTTGTTTAGTTAATGCCAGAAACACATTGAGGCGAAGACAGTCGAGCCGACAAGAAACCAAAAGATTAGAGACATCAACGCTACGATTAGCGAAATCTTATACCAACTCTCAATTGTTGCGGTTCTAGTGTATCCTTTCGCCATACTAGTTCTTTCTACCAACGGTCACAATCAAGGGCTATTTCCCCACATGCCGCAGGAGAAAAGATCACAATTATCCATTTATTTTATAGGAATGGCTGTTTCGAACGTAAGTGATTCTACTCATTTTAAAAGTTGTATCGTCGACTCGACCGCAATTTCATATTGTAACGGAGTGCAATAAACTTAATAGTGTAGTACAAATAGGAAATGCCCTCCCGAATCACATAGCACGCCAATACTGCATCGTATATTCACTTGGAAGACGTAACAGAAATATTTATAATCACAAAATAAATTAACTATAAATTCTTATTGCTGATTTGGCCAATTTGAAAAGGCCTCATAGCCCATATCCATGACCCTTCATTACTTTCAAAATAGTAGAAGCATTTCACCGCATTGGTTCTTTCACCTTCAGTTAAACTTTGGTGCCACTAGTGTAAAGCCCATTAACTAAAACAAAATGACGCTTCCGTTGTCCGCCAATCAGAAACAGATTCTCGGATATGTTGCTAGTGTGTGTAAAATAAATGTATAGAAATACAGGCCTGAATACGATCGTCAAATTTCCCTTTTCATGGGAGGGCGAGACAGTCTCGTTGAATTAGGGGAAGATGCCGCTGCCAAAATAGTCATAAAAACTTTTGGCCTAACCACACATAACTGCGCCCTATCCTTTTCCCGGCCAGTATCATTTACGAATGGTAAATTGCCGATATTATCCCTTATTCTAGGGCTACACCTGCGTTGATGCCTAGCGACCAATAACAGTTTAAAAACGGCACTAAAACAACGATGTGAATTCTGCATTGATTGGCTACACTAGTATTTTAGTGAGTTATTACGATTTCATGTCGGAATATGTAAAGATATCTTTACCCCAAGCTGAGCTTGGGGTAAAGATTACTTTTACCCCAGTGGATCTCAAAGGCATGGCTTGCAAGATTGATACGTGGTACGTCCACTCCATTTTAAATTCTTACACCAATAACTTTTTTAATGGTCTGCTTGCACGCATGTCAAACGGTAGTGTAGCCACAACAACGCATTAAAAACCTCGATAATTTGACGCTAAAACCCTGTGATGAAAAAACCGCTACCTCAGCAATCGCCTAACATCTAACGTCATGTTTACAACGGTGTTAGGTAAAAAGTGCGCGCAACTCAAGTCACAACTGAACTTCACGTCGACTAACGCCATATTTTTACTAACTGCTTTTGAGGCAGGTGTAGCCCCAACATAACAAATAACTAGAGTTTAATGAAACGGCCTTTTTACATCTGGTTGTCAGTTCTTATTACTATTCTGATTTAACTCCCCAGGCGATGCATCATATCTAACTAATGAGGTAGACTTACAAAATGTGAAACTGTTGCTGTCTCTTACCATATAATTAGGAAAGAAAGAGACATTTACAACGAAATGTCTTTGAAATCATCCAACTTTTTGCAGGCAATTTTCGTCTATCTAATAACAATAAAAAGTGTCACCGCGAATCCGCGACCAATCTTAATTCTATGAAATATCTTTAAAATAAATATATTGTGACCTTGTAAAGTCCAGTATCTATTTTCGAGTACCGTACATTTAAATACCTAAGCAAGACGACAAACGCGTCTGTCTACAGGCTTTTCACGACTATACCTTCACAAAAACATAAGCAATATTTTGGCAGCAGCATTGGGGTAATCTATTTATGAAACACGATGTATGAGGAACTCTTCATTCAACAAGATTTCCATTATACCTCTTCATTCGAATTTCGAAACGGGATCTCGATAACGGTAGATGGTTAGGCTATTTTGTGTAACTTTTCAGGTTTCCACATACTCTATGGTGAAAAGTAATTTTAAACGTATTTTGTACTGGAAAGCATGACTGCTCCATTTGCAACTTTTTCAAAGGGTTTATACAGATGATATATCATACTTTCGAGAGCGAAAAAATCATCTAAGATTTGAATCGACAAAATGTCGTACATTGCTTTTAAATATTGACAAAAGATCACATTTTTGACTTATAGTCACACTTTTCCCTTTTCCTTGTATATACGCATACTGTCAGACTTTGCCTTCGATTATTATAATGTCAAAGTCACACTTAGCTTCTGAATAACGACATAAGCTCGCGCTAAGCCTGTGGATATTAAAAAAGCGTCGCACATTGCCTTTATACATCTACCGTTACACTTTCACTTTGAGTATTGACATCTTTTATCTCAATATAAGAGAACACTTATAATATCGACAAATTCTTAGTCAACGTAAAATAAACTGTAGCGCATTACGGATGAATGATGAATGTCTTCGGCTCATGGAACTATGGTAGTGGTTAAAGCGAGCCAGCTGCGAAGCTGGCTGAGGAGTTGCTGTGAGCTAGCGACAGCATGGAGCCCGATAGAGACTGCTCCTCTTCGCCATAGCCCTCCCGGCTGCCTTCGGCGATCGCCAGGGCACTGGAAAAGACGGTTTCAAATCAATAAAACACCTAATAAACATAACCAGTCGGTCACACACGTAGTCCTGACGCCACACTAGGATTCCCTGTAATGTAGGTATCAGTGCGCTTAGCATGAGCACCCAAGACAACGTTTTGTCTATGAAACAGAAGACAAAAACTATTCATGTCGCCTATTCTGTCAAACAAAAGGGAGGGACAAAATATTTTATGTCTACTCGCCGCTAGACAAAACTGTTGTGTAGGAGCCACAAATAACGTGGTACGACAGCACCCAGACTCTCACGCCATTTATCTCGCAGCGGGAATCGAACCAGCACCACTTGCATCTCAAGTGGTCAGGTCAGCAACCTTAAACTAGAAATGGATGGCAGGACTACATTTCATTGGGTCTACCGCAAATGATATGCTTTCTTCACGATGTTTTTCTTCAAAGTTGGAAAGCTTTGCGCACAAAGACTTTTCGGGGGGGAAAATATACTGGCGCACGACCACTTGTTTGATAAATTTTTCAATGAATTCAATTTGCCACAAATCATTCTTAAATCACTGTGCTTGATATAGTGTTTGTCTGATATCATATGGCCGTGAATACAGTAATATGGAACTTTTGACAACCTCTGTGGCGCAGTGAGCGAAGGCCCGCCTGAGACGCAGAAGTTTGCGGGTTCGATTCCGCCGCGGGACAAATGTTTGTATGATCTACTAATATTTACAAAAAAATGTAGTTCCCATAATTCGGGGATAGATGATGCTGTGTAAAAAAAATTCAGCATGATTTTGTCGTAGTACTGTAAAAGAGTACATGGTAATGAGTAAAGCTACCTGAATCCGAGGCGAGCGCTCTCGTTATCGAAGTGGTCGAGCGCGAGCTCGTGCCTCTCGTGCAACATGCGCGTGCGCTCCGCACGCTCCGCCAGGAATTGAGCGCATTCTGACTCCATCTGAAGATAAGTTATCGTTATTATTATATGTTGAGTTTGTAACGACATCTCCCGCCACATAATTGGACTACGTTATATAACATCATTAATTAACGAGGATGAACTACATGTTACCATTGCAAGTGGGCATTACTACTTGGCGGCCGAAATATCTAGCGTGCAATGTGCTTGTAAAGTTAAAAATTACGAGAGCGATTTCACATCGAAAGCGAGAGTAAGCAGGTGAAATGTATTGAGAGAGGCAAGAGGCTTAGATGAAAGGAAATAGTGAAATGATATGTAAGAAAATGAAAGAGATTTAGAAATATAATTGTAAGCGCCGTGGTGCAAGACAAAGCGGCGTAGGTTCGGTGCGGAAGCGAATCAAAGACGTTGCCTAGACAGGTTAGGTATAGCTATGGGCGTATCGCAACAGTACTTCCCCGGAGGAGTTATTTCGCAAGTAGCTCTACTACTTCTAACATACCTTGTCATACATGTCAACCCTTCAATCAATGTCTTCAGGAGAAAGGTTAAAGAGCACTATCTGTCTCTCTAAATTATGTATGGTATATGTTTTATAGTATCTATATATTTTAGCACGGTATTTATAGATGCTTTAAGTAACTGAAGTATTGTTCTATTTCAATATTTTCTTCTGTACACGATCCTACCTCTCTCAATAGGTTTGCTGGAAGAATCTTTTTAGGGTTAAGCTCGCCTTTGTACAAGTCATTAAATTCTGCCTTATGTAAGTGTTTATTTGTGTGTAAAATAAAGAATAATAGAATACCTTTTGTTCCAGTAGCGCGCGTCTGACCGCGACTCTTTCCTCTAACTCCCGTCTTTCGCGGTTCCTCTGCGCCTCCGCTTGCATCTTGCTCTTGCTCTGGTACGCAGTAAGCATATCCAGCTCATGTTCCAGTTGCATCTTCAACTGCTGGCATTCCATCTGAAAGCAGCACAAACAAGGATAGTATATCAGACTACTCGCGAAAATTGAGAGCAGTTAACGTAAGACTGCTACGGGTCTAGACATATACCACTTTCTGTTGGCGTTAACGCCTACGGAAATATTGAATTGTATGGGAATGGCATTCGCTGTGGAAATGTCAGGTGAGAACTGCCAAGTTTTACCTTGACAAATTTGCGTTAGCGTGAAAGGAAAAGTAAGCGTGAGGTATATGTCTAGACCCATGCCAAGCAACAGTCACGTTACATATCAAAAGCTAACGTCATTTCCATACAAATCAATCATTCCGCAGGCGTTAACGCCAACAGAAAGTGGTTGTTGTCTCAGGGGACTTGTTCAAAGGCCTGTAATGGACTAGCGACGCTATTTATTTGATCCAATTCAAAACCTCAACAGGATATAACATTAATTTCAACCTGGAAAACAGTTACCTTGAAATTAAATTAATTATGGTTCACAAACAAAACAGAATATATTGGTACGTCATCACATAGGGGATCCTAGTTTGGGAATCAATCAATGTTAATGTTAGCCATTAAGGAATATGATATATATAAATAATTTAATTAAAAATAATTAAAGACATACCAATGCCCTCCGCCGGGTTAGTGTCTTAATTGGACTGCCCATTGTGAATTCTTTTTTTTTAGTTATGTTCAACGCTTTAATAATACCTATCTTCTCGTGTTACAAGCGTCCATATGTAACGGTAACCGCTCACCAACAGGTTGACTACCGTAAGCTTGTTTGCCACTTTGGTAGTAAAAAAAAAATACAGTCTCATACCACTCTAAGAGGGATTTTACCATTTGGCTCTCGTCCAGTCTGACGGTCTGCTTCTGCAGCATTTCTGTGATGCTCTGGTCGTATTGCTCCCCTAGGAGTACCAGCTTGCGTCTTTTTTCGTCCTTTAGAGACTTTATCACTTCCTTCTGCTGTTCCTGTAACACAAGCATTTACAATCTCAAAATTTAGACTCTGAGGTACTTTTATTTTTCCATGAATTATTTTTCCGTAATTAGGCTCTTGCTGGCGGATCAGGGGAACTTTTTTCGAAATCCTACTCTTTGGTTTTTTCGAAACAAGCTAGGGCTCCGGAGAACAATATACTGCTTTATCAGGAAAAGTTTTTGGAAACCATTTCAAAATTAAAAAATATGGCTAGACAAGCGTCTGTTCGACGGTAAAACGTCTGTGACGGTTGAAGCTTCTTAAGACTCGTAACGTCAAAATAAGACTGGAAAAGTGCGAGTTGGACTCGCGTATTATGGGTTCTGTACCAACACACAATAAAAACTCTTTTGTTTCGTAAATAACAAGTTGGTTGAATTTTTACAATGTTGCCCATGCAACATTTTATTCAATTTTGACTTTTTCATTTTTATATAGCTCAAATAACAAAAATCCTAAAAAAAAAGAAAATTACCTTAGCGGTGGTTTGTAATATTAGCGCCTTTAGCTCTTTGTACTGGCGCGTTTGTATTTTGCACGTCTCACGGAATTGCTTGCGTATCTGCATTTCTTTTTGCTGAAACGATAAAATAATTGATACTGATGATACTTAAGCCTGGAACTAGGCTACTTTTATACCGGTAAAACGCATAGCAGTGCGTAGAGGAAAGTCATCAAATAAATCGTCTAATAATAATTATGTCTCAATTTTTGGTTTTTAGTAGTTTATGTTTTTAGTAACCCGCAAACTCAGGCTTACGCGAACCTACCATCGTATTCTGGCGTAAGGCATTAGTTTCAGTATAAAAATACAAAATTACCAAATGTTAAATCATCAACATTTTAGAGGCATCCCAACAAGAAATTGGTATAACATCTTATTGTTGGAAGATCGGGCCCTCGCTACATTCCTTCTATGGAAAGATACTGTTTTATTTGCAGATAAGGTTCGTTTTCATACCTTAAGACTCTTCGGCTGCTGTTTGAGCTGCAGCGCATGTTTCTTCCGTAACTCGTGCTCAGCTCTTTGCATGTACTCTCTTTGATTCGCCAGCTCTGTTGCGTGCTGATTCGATAATTGTTCTTCCCTAAAATCCAAAATCATGACTTAATTCAAAAATAAAACGATCAGTTAAATCAACAGACACAGCATAGTAAGCACACCACACTAGGATTCTCTATACCGTTGGTATCAGGAACTACGAGTACCTTGGTACCACAACACCTTGTCAAATATCTGCAGAGCACATTTGTCCCGAAGCGGAAATCGAACCCGCACCTCTTGCATCTCAGCTGGCTAAACGCGTCATCGGTGTAATAAGAGGCACGAGGTACGGAAAACTAAAGATCGCTAGCACACTACACGAGTCGAAAATAGTTTCTCCTAAATCAATTTCCATCCACATAGACACGGGACTTTGAAGGGCTCCACCAAAGCTTGACTCAATATATTTTGTATGAAATCAATCACACACGGCACCGTGGGCGTAGTCATTTTATATGGGAGATAGCTCTGTGGAAATCCACAGCAAAACAAACAGCCGGTTTTGTGAAACAGCCGGTACACGTTATGGGCCCATAATAGATGATGGTTTGGTCAAATGCTTGAAATATAAACTTCTCTGTCATACCTAAGTGCGTGCACGCCTTTTTGCTGTCGGTATTCCAACTCTTGCGTTTTCTCGTGATGCCGTAAAAGCATCGCGTGTGCTTGCTCTAACTGTAGTTGTCTCTTGTTCAATTCCTGTAACGAAACAGTAAATTAATTAAGGATTGCACTCCTCAGCCATGATAGTTCTCATTTCACAGAACTCGCGGCGCTGCGTGAAAAGAGGCGAACGCATTTAATTTCTATAATAATCTAGCACCAAAGTAAGCAGAGCTTGTGTTGTGGGAACTACATGGCTGATATACTACTTTTTATTTTTGTAAAATACATTATTATACACCACCACTCAGACCCGAGACAAATATTCGCAGAACATACAAACATATGTCCCGCGGCGGGAATCGAACCCGCAACCTTCTGCGTCTCAGGCGGGCCTTCGCCCACTGCGCCACTGAGATCATCGAAGTCGCATACCTCTCTAAGTAGCTCCTGCTCCTTGTGGTGCACGGCGAGCATTCGACGTCGACGGAACCGACGGAGCTCCAGCTCGAGGTACTCACGCTGAGACCGCACTAGCCGCGCCTCTTCCGCCGCTTCCGCCTGCTTTAAGCTGTCTTTTTGTGACCTGCAAATAAGAACATCCCCTAATCATGTCGAAGGTATATACATATTCCACAGCGCGCTAAATCTTCGAGCACATCGACACTTTTCATCTGATGTAATTGTGTGCAACAGCTTGCCTATAATAAACAATATACTAATAGATTTAAACCAAAAATAATGCGCGTAAAAAGCGTAAACTTGAAATTACGCGACAGCACAATGCGGGTAGAATGAAAAACTGTGCAAGCTCATTTGAGCTTTTAGGCAAAGCGTGGAACAGATAGCCTCCCAAACTTTTGGAATACCAGGAACATTGACGTTAAGTGTTGAAGTCTCATGTGGCTGTAATGTCACCGGCAGCAATGCTCTTCTAATCTAATCAAGCTTGGCGGCTGAATAAAATACATTGGTAGTACTTCCCTAGATAAAATCTTTCATAGTAGAGCTCTAATTTTATAATTTGACTGTACATGACAAAACAAACACGTAGTATCGGTACGAAGATGATTGCTCACTGTAATGTCGCGTCTCTCTGCCGTTTGGGCGTAGCGTCGTCCATACTGAGTTCCTTTTTCCATCGCTCCTTGTTTGCCTTGTACTCGCGTTTACGTTGCGTTTCAAACGCCTTTCTGTCCTGCTCTTGCCTCGCTGTGATGTCTTTGATTAGTTTCTTCTCCGCAGCGGCGTTTTGTTTCTGCTTGCGTTCTAACTCTTGAGCGTGTTTTGTCTGTAAAAATGTTGTACTTAATCAAGTAATTCATAACAGGTCACTGTACACGACTGCGCCCGCGAATAAGAAGCCCTGGTTCCCGGATAATAAGAAGCCGATGACAAGTACCTAGCTCTTCCCGTTGAGGCAGCGTTCGTAAAAAAGGTTTTCGTCGACGATTTACTCTGACAAAATTGGTCTACACGAAAAGCTCTTTTATTTTTACGGGATTATCTATGCCTTTTGTCCACCCTGCACATACATTCTAAACATTGGTTAAAAAAAATATGAGATGTTTCGGAGATTACCTCCTGCATAAAACAACTAACTCTTAATAATATTATAGTGGCGCCGCCGTCTATACGAGCGCTAATTGATATCTAATAATTAGCGCTCGTATAGATGGCGCCACTTATTGCTTACTTTCCTTTGCCGGCCGCCGAAGGCTCGCGACACGTGAGATATTAGTAGCTATCAATGCATTAATAAGGACCATACTTATAAAAAAATATTTATCAATTGCTACTGATTTGTTTCATTGGATATGTGTTACTTCAAATTTAACAGAAAAAAACAAAACACTATTTAGCTAAAAAACAGCTGTTTGAAATCTACAGATATCCACCGAGTGCTGTGGTAGCATGGTACACATAGTTCCTGATACACACACTGCAGAAAATTTTAGTGTGGGGTCAGGACTATGTATGTGTTGGCATAAATAATTATTTAAAGCAAATGGCTTACTATTGCTTTAAATAATTATTAAACCGGCCGTAATGTTCTGTACCTGTAATCGTTCAAGCTCCCTCGACAACTGTTGCAGTAAAGCGTCATATTCTCTATCGAGTTGTCCTTTATGCGCGTCGACGTCCGCTTTGCAACGCTCCTCCAGCTTCATAAGCGCCGCTTGGTGCTCGCGACGCATTCGCTTGTAGCCGGACATTTGTTCGTGCATTTCCTGAAGAGGATAAAAAAAAACATTTAAAGCGCAAAAAGAACAGGTTCCACCGAGATTTGAACTCGGATCGCAGGATTCAGAGTCCTGAGTGCTAACCGTTACACCATGGAACCGCATGATGGATGATATGAATTTATCTATCTATTGTTTGTTTGTTTGAAAACAGTAGTCAGGGGCAAATCCAAACATTACATTTGGAATATGGCCGCGTTTTTGCACAACATTTAATTTCTTATTTTATTACACAACGGATTTTTTTAATATGGCTGTATATCTAGAGAGCGCGTTTATTAGTTTTCACTATAGTTACAAATCTACTTTGATATTCACCATTGTTCCAGCCATTCCCCCGTGATTCAGATGGAACCATGTCGACCGACAACCGCGCTTTGCTTTATCGACATTTATAATAGCACTACAATACATTAAATGTATATTTTTTTACGAAGAATTTATATATTTATTATTCCGAGTATTTATTTCGGCGGTAAATTGATAAGTGCCGAAGACTGAGCTGTTTCTGGTTCAGGTTCATTAATTAACAGGTCCGCTATTTATACGCATGTGATGATGTGACGCACTGGCACATTGCCCACTTTGTATCTGCTCAAAACACTTGTTAATTAATTGCAAAACACATTTTTGTTACATTGTTTTCGTAACCCAGAAATTGGAATACGAAAGAGGATTATTGTAAAAAAAAAAGGCTTTTTCATAGTCATTAATATAGACCAGCAAGCGACGGGCAGAAAGTGGATAAGAAGAGCCGAACACCAGGCTCAATTGCATGTATTGGCAGAGGCTTATTTCCAGCATTAGTCTCATGTGGGCTGACGATGAATCTTAGCAAGTGGATGAGAAGAGCTGAACACCAGGCTCAGTTGCACGTATTGGGAGAGGTCTAAGCCCAGCAGTTGCCTCATGTGGGCTGATGATGAATCTAGAAAGTGGATGAGAAGAGCCGAACACCAGGCTCAGTTACATGTATCGGGAGAGGCCTATGCCCAGCAGTTGCCTCATGTGGGCTGATGATGAATCTAGAAAGTGGATGAGAAGAGCCGAACACCAGCCTCGTGCGTGTATTGGCAGTATTGGGAGAGGCCTATCTTAAAATCTCAAATGAGTCTCAGAATTAAGTTTTCGTCGCTTTAGTATAAAATCCGGAAGTCTAGTAGGAAGAAATTAGGTCATTGACACATAGATATTGTTGACTGCTACTAGCATACAAATTACCTATACTGCTTTCTTGCGTGCCCACGATTGCCCAAGCATATCGGCTTAGGCACCCTTATTGACATCCTGACTATTGTACGGGAGTAAGTAAAGCGTGCCATCCACCAATCCCATACAGGGATTACGACTAACCTGATTGTGCTCCTTTTGCTGTTTGGTGACAATACTCGTGGTTCGTATCGTGGCGAAGTTGTTTGCGCCGTGTTCCGAGACCAATGACATCGCCGCCGAAACATTGTTACTAACTGAAACAGCAAATTTAACAATAAGCTCTTCTGCAACAGAAATTTTAAGACGGGGTCGAACCCGGATTTGAAATGCATTTCTTGATGCAGACAGTTGTAACCCCTGTGCTGATGCAAATCAGCTTACTCAGGATTTTCTATCAATTCCCTCGAACAGAAACCCTCATTTTTATACAACAACTCCTGAAGTACATACTACAAGAAAACATCGCGGTGAAATCGGCATGTCCTGGAACTAAAAATTCAAAGGAAAAGGAAATTTGCCATAAAGTTTCAATAAGTGAAACCTGGTAACATATGCCGTAGAACGCCAGAAGTGGGCATGTGCCAAATATTATAATGTTTGAACAACTTGTCTTTGAGTAATTGACCTCCTCTCCACGGATCTGCATACTGACATCCATTATGGGCATCATAGTCTGTGTCGTGAACATGTTTTTTTAAATCAAGTGTACAAGCCGTTTTAGAGATAAATGGTAACAGACAAACAAACAAAGAAACAATCTCTTATGGAAAACGCATATACAGGCACCTGACGTCGCAGGTAAAATGCAACACTCACCCCTATTCTGCCTCCGTTGCGTGTTCCTATTATCATCACTGCTGTCCTGCTGCCACGTGGACGGCGCGTTCACGTACTCCCTGTAATCGTTCGCCTGCCGCTCCCTCTCCCTCTCCCTGTCGCGCGCCTCCCGTATCGCCTCTCTATTCGCGTAGTCGTCCCCGTAGTCGTCACACCTCGAGTCCCGATTCGCGTATTCCCTCACCGCGTCCCGATTCACGTAATCGTCGTTCGTCGAGATAGGACTCTCGGTTTCTCTGCGTACGAAACACCAACATGAGTATAGCCATTGCCAACGCTTGCGGGCTTCAGCGGGCCGTCTGAAATGTAAAATTCTCTAGTGCAACGTGCGTAAAGCAAACTAGCGTGCGATGCAAAGCTATAATAATTAACATTCTCTACGCATTCTATTGACTAATATTGAACAAACCATCGACAAAACCGGTGTCTCGGTGCTGATTTACTAGTCACAAATATTGCGTGCTATGGATACTAAACATTAATGACACTGAGATGTTAGTTAAGAAATACAGAAGGCGCTGTATTGGAATATTAAAAGAACTGACACATTTTTTTGTATGCAAACTCTGTTCGAAGCAGTTCTGCCGCAAAGCAAATGCTACAATACAGTGTGATCTAGTTAGCGTCAGGGAACTAAACCGGAACGCCACAGATAAAAAAGAAATCCTTCATTACACAACAACCCATAGTATACATTTTTTATACAGCCACGTTTTAGCCATATTGATGATCGCAGATTCGACTCCCGCATGATATTGTAAATAATATTTGTCAATGCGATACAGATCATGCGGGAGTCGAATCTGCGATCATCAAACTTTCGCTTCACAGGAACAAGCTTTTAAAACACAATACAACATGCACCAAGCAACTAATTTAATTATTGTCAAAGAACATATTTCTACCATCAACACGTTTCTAACTACAGTTGCAACATAAAATTCAAACAGATTCATTTACAACCCACACTTTCGTTTTATTATCGATATTCAAGTAATTTGATTGACCAACGACATACAGTCGAGATCAACGAAAAATAGTGCCATATTTTCAATCAACATTGTGGTACTTAACATTGTGTCTTGCGTGATCACGCCATGTAAACATGTTTCTGGGAACTGAACCAGATCTGCGGGTCAATCACACTAACCCATGGCTATCGAGATGCCAATCAATTATGACACTAATTACCCATTTGAATGGCCCATCCCTTGATTCCCATACCCAGAATAAACATTGTCCAGCTTACAAATTAGCGTGATACGATTCATCCCATCCGATGGTACCAGCCATGGCTAATGCCATGCTTCAATCTCGATAGCCATAGAAATTAGTTTGATAGCCCGGCTTAACTTGATGTATGTAAATTATACTGTTTATTTACTGTTCTATTCCTGTTTTGTTTACTGAATAATAAAATAAATAGAGAATCAACGAATATTTATACGAATCGACGCCATTTTATTAATGTATAAATATTAATGTATGATGAGTGTGTGTAGTAAACAAATGATTTGTCGTCTCACCTGACAGCGTGCGAGGCGTGTTGGTGATTCACGTGTTGGTACTGAGGTTGCTGTTGGTGCTGATTAAGGTGGTTTGCGTTCATCTGTGGATTGACAATGGTACAGTGAAAAAAAATTGTCTTCATGTATACAATGTTAATACGTTATGTCCTTAAATGTAGACTCTACATTATTATTAATAATGTAGTGTCTGAGACGCTGAGAGTTGCGGGTTCGATTCTCGCTGCGGAACAATTTTATGTATGTTCTGCAAAAAATTGTCTCGGGTGTTTTCTGAGTTTTTTTTAAAGAAAAAGTCTATAAGTAGTATATCAGTCCTGTAGTTCCCATAATACAAGCTCTGCTTAGTTTGGGGCTAGATGACGCTGTGTGAATAAATGTCAAGCATTATTCATTATTCAATAACTTTATTTCAGACACGTTATCCATTATTGGTGCATGTAAAGTATAAACTGTTGAACATTTCTTTATTCACAAGTGCATTCGTATTCCAGCTGCCCCTAATGACTTACAGCGATTAAACTTTTATAAGAACCATCAATAAAGTAATACTAATCGTTTGCGAAAACCGCATTACAATCCGATACGCTGTAAAACGCGACATTAAGATAAATGGCGACAGGCAGACAAACAAAACAAACAATTATGGCTAACGCATTTAAGGGCTCCTGTTGTCGCAGATAAAAATAAGCTTTTAAGGAATAAGTAATCGGATCTCATAGCTGATCAAAATAATCTCAAACACAGTCAGCTTATTAACCATCTAGGAGTTCCATCATCAGATCATGATGCTGTCAGCGTTATATTGCATTATCAACAGAACTTGAAAGGTATAAATAATTTCAACACAAAAATGAAAAGAACTTAGCAAGATTAAAAATAAATGATGATTCAGACTCAAATTAATTGAATTACCATTTAATTATAACACATAACATTGGCATGTCATATGGGTATACAGAACCTCCACGCAGAAAGTCTGAATAATGGAAGTGACTTCCACACTACCTAGCGTTTGGAAGATTTTCGTCTTTTAATGTACATATTGGTTGGTTATCTATATAAATAAAAAAAAATTACATCATGTATGAAAACTACTAACTTGAGAACGTCTCGAACGATTTTGCTGTTTTTTTTCGTAATTTTTGGAAAATCCACCGTTAATGTCGGAAATTTAGATGACCCGTGCGAAACCGAGGCGGGTAGGTCGTTGTTAATAAATTAACCAACCTCTGTACGTTAAAAGACGATTAGTCATGGCACTGTTTGTATGAGGCCTATGGCCAGCAGTGGACTTCGACAGACAACAGATGAATGCTTACAGGATGCGGTCGCCTACGCAGACTGCCGGACGAGGAGCTCTGGCTGGAAGCGCCGGCCGCGCTGTGCTCCGAAGTAGCAGAGTTTGACTTGGAACTGTCACCGCCAGACCTCTCCTCGGCTGCTTCTTCACTGTCACCTGCAAATTGTATATACAGAGTAATGAGAGGTTTTACAGAGTTCCAAGGCATGTGGCGAAAAATTAAGCCAGTATCATATAAAATTAGCTCAGTTTAAAGCGTACTTAAAAAGTATTTTACAATACTAAAATACGAACTTTTTCGTGCACCCCATGTAAATTGGGGCTAGTTTCCTCATCGCACGGGAGAGAGGTGTACGGGGCACCATTGAACAGGTCTCTCAAAAACATTTTAAGGATTCCTTAACAATTATTGATTTGAAATGATTCAAGAAATGGTTGCTTAAGTTATGTGTTTTTTACCTTCTGTCCTAGAAGTATGAAATAAGTTAAGCGAGAGTAGCACTCCAAAAAAGTGCAAAAGAAAATTTAAACAAATTGTACATTGTAATACAATTTGTTTAAATTTTGTAAATTGTGTTCCGAAGTTGCTTCATAATTATCTCCTTAAGATACCATTAGCAAGCTCTTTCCTTTTCATCTCTTTTAAAAGTTCTACCGGTAGAGTAGCGACCGGCTAGATGATGCTTTTCCACAGCATCATCTAGCCCCAAACTAAGAAGAGTTTATGGGTTTACATGACTGATATACTACTAAATGTATCTATTTTTTTATATATAAGTACAAATTATACATAGGAAACACCCAGATCCCGAGTTAAAATGATGAATGTCGTGTCACAGGGTCGGCTGGTGTTGCAAGCGTCATAAACTACGGTAAAAGGCGGGCTGTATGCTTGTTTGCCACTAAAGTGGTAGAAAAAAACGATGAAATTTCGTGGACCAACTCTGAGTCCGAATGCGGAAAAGGAGTCCATCTACATATGTACATACATACAACAGTCAGATGACGAATACGTGAAATAGAAAGTAGGTACTCACCAATAGCGCTTTCATTGTCGCCATCGACCATCAGTATTTTCTTCATCTTCCTATAATTAAGGTTATCTAAATCCCGCACCGCAGCCTTCGTCCTCTGTATGAGATCCACCAGCACGTTCGGCGACCGTGGCCTGATGAAGAAAATAAGGGTTTTCTAGAAATATTGTTTTTTTTTTTTAATTTTAAACCCCTGTCTTGTTTTCCGTCGTCTATCGCAGAGCCCTGTAAGTGACTTGACTTGGCGATGAAAAAACCTATTTAAGAACCATTGACTTTGAAGTCATACATCATCATCATCATCATCATATATATTTTGCTATTCATACATATAAATAACTTAAAACCGCAAAGTAATAAATCGGATAAGCCGTCACGAAGATAAATGATAAAAGACACACAAACAATCGGTCTTGACGTCGAATGAAAAATATATATATTTTTAAAACAAAATTATTAAAATAAACCAGAAGCTGAGCCTAAACTGACGTTTAACATCATGAGGAGGCCAGTTGTCATCATTAGATCAGCTCTGATTTATTACAGTTAAAAGTAATTACCTTGTGATAAAGGTATGTGAGAGTAGCTTCGTGGAGGTAAGCCGGTCTTGCGGATTCTTCTGCAGGCAGGCCTCCACGAAGTAACGGAATGTGTCTGTCCATTCAGGCGCCTGCAAGACATGTAGCGATTAAATAATTACGAGTGCAGAGAAACTTTTTGCGGTGAAGGTTGAATGCATTATTTTGTGATGCAATAGATTGCAAAAGAGCTCATTGTGGAACAGCTCGTCGGAGGAAGTACTACTACCATACCTATTTCCGCCGACAAGCAGTAATGCTCGCATTGCTGTGTCACGGTTTGCAGGGTGCCGGTAAAATTACAGGCATATGAAAACTTTAACTCGTTATGTCTCAGTGTCGGCAATGCGCGAGTGATACCTCAGATGTTGCAAGCGTCCATAGGTAAATCGCTTACCAAGCCGTATGCTTGTTTGCCACTTTAGTTGTATAAAAAACAGTTTGAACTTTGAAGGTCTAGATGTTTCTAATGCCTTGCATGTCCCGTCTTTGTTTAGATTAGAACAATAGATGGGCATGTGAATGGCTAAAGGTGTGTATGGACCTGCGAGCCGTGCGCGCTTTGAGCCGCTCAGGCAGCATGTCTGGTGTTTTTCAGAATAGCGCGTAGCGCAACGCGATTCGCGGCGTCCGACCCTGGTCAAAAGGGTCGACTGGCTCAGTAGGTGCTCATCTAGAGCCGCGCAACTGATTAAAATGCTCAAACTTGCTTATAGTGCGTAGCGCTCGCAGGTCTGTACACGGCTTTATGTTACTTTAATTAATACACATTTTCAAGGTTTGATTACTCCTTGACAACCTCTGTGGCGCAGAAGGTTGCGTTTTCGATTCCCGCTGCTGGACAAATGTTTGTACGATTAGCAAATGTTTGTCTCGGGTCTGGGTGTTTTCTATGTATAATATGTATGTATTTACAAAAAAAAGTATAAAAACTAGAATATCAGCCATGTAGTTCCCATAATACAAGCTCTGCTTAGTTAGGGGCTATATGATGCTGTGTGAAAAATGTCCAGCAACATTACTTAAGAGTCAGTGCTGACAGAGCGCAGCGTGGCAGAGAGCAAAGGATTTTTCCACTCGTAAAGTGTATGTGCATAATTCTATCATGCTCTCGAATGATGAAGGAAACTGGCATGTCCTAGAACCACAACTTCAAGATGTGAAACATATTATTAAGAATGTTTCACATCAGTAACTAAGGTCAGTGACTTCTTAAGGTGTGGTGGACTTGAACCTTTTGTGTTATGGTCAGTATCTGACTACATACTGACAACAAAAAACAAACATTTTCTTCAGCTTTATTATTAGTATAGATTATTTACTTGTAAAGGCGGGGACTCGTTCTGAGCAATGTGATAGAGCGCAGACATGGCGTTCATGTTGAAATAGGGCGGCTTCCGTTCAGCAAGCTCGATACAAGTTATACCAAGCGACCACACATCAACCTGGAACAGAAATTAATTATTGCTAAATTTTATTTTTTACGTAAAACAATACTATATTAGATCTTGCAACATCACTAGTAGAGCCACATAACATTGTGGTTAACCAGTGGCGGTAACACTGGCTACATATTCTCAGTGGAGCTAGCGGATTTCAATTGGGGTTAGAATGTTCAAGATTTGTCCCCTTCAAGTGTTGTTCTCTGCAGTGAAATTTTCCCTACCTATCTGGACTTTAAGTCCTAGTAAGATTTTGTTTGCGATTGATTTTTCTTATAGATTTAGATAATTTTTGCTAGAGTTTTTTGATCCCCGAAAATCCCTAACCCTGTAAATACTATCAAAATCGTTTCATGTTCAAGTCTTTTTGCAGTAACATAATAGACGATTTATGAATTTCAGTAAATTCGAGCGAGATGTTCGCGATCAAAATAGGTCCATAATTACCTTCCCATCGTATTGCCCCTCATCCATGGCTAATATAACCTCCGGAGCCATCCAATACGGCGTGCCAACGAAACTGTTGGCCGGACACTTGATACTGGCGCTTCCGAAGTCCGCCAACTTCACTGTCCCTTGCTCTGTCAGAAGAATGTTGCCGGCTTTGATGTCGCGATGTATCCGGCCCAGGCTGTGGAGGTATGACAGGCCGGATACTACGCCTTCGCATATCGCGGCTATTTCTTCTTCGCGGAGCGGGCGTTTGTGAACCTGTGGACAAGAAGGTTGGGTTAGCTCAGATATTTTATAGATGCACTAGTAATAGCAATCCCACTGTGAGGTACACTGTGACTCACTTAAATCTAATTCAAGTTAATTATAACCTTGAACACCGCCGGCGGCTCTTAAATCGGTGGGTAACACGCGCTCGCCGAAACTGCACACGATCACGCCGTATGTGTTGTGTTTTTGCTGTCGTATCATGGAAATGAAACAAAAATACAGCAGGCGACATTGTATCGCCAACGGTTGCTTTAATACCAATATAACCGTTCCAGTCTAATCATTGTTTTCGTTGCCAAAGGGAATTGAAAGGTACCTTAGAAATTAGCTAGTTATAAATAATACATAACTCTAGCTATTTAATTATTTATATCTAGGTACAACCCACTTGTATGCAAATTGCTCGCGTGCCATTCGAGAAGATACAACCCTAGCAGTGCCGGCGCACCAACCGTGTAACGTTTTCGGGCCGAGCAGTGTAATATATTAGTGGTCTTTATGTACGTAGTACTATTATTTATTCTGTCGCAAAAGTACAAGCCCCTTAGAGAAGAACCACTTTATGTTGGCGTTAACGCCTGCGGAAAGATTGAATTATAAGGAAATGTGATTTTGAGATGCCACGTGGTTGCTGCCAAGTTTTTTCTTGACGCATTCGCGTTAGCGTGTAGGAAAACTAAGCGCGACAAATACGTCGCCCTGATTTGCTCGGAATTGACAAGGCCCGCGCCGTTTAGCGCGGAGACGGTGGCGATAAGATACTGTAGCAAAATTTATACGAGGGGTCCACATAGACGCGCGCACATTGACCACCTTTTTCCAACCAGTTGATCGTCATCGCGCTCGTTTGCGGTACACGTAAAACATCTACGTGTTTCCAAGGTGGAGGTTGGCGGGGCAGATTATACGCCGTCTGATATCTGAAACCTGTGTTCTATGTCACCCGAAAGGGATTCAATGTGAGATCTAACGTGAAGGAAACTAAATCATTATTGCTATTCCATAGTTTACAGCAAACTTATAATCTGCTTTTATACAACACGTGACAGTCTGTTGTAAATAAAACTATATAGCCAACAATAATATCGCCATTAATACCGATTTATATTTTACGACCGCGAACTTAGGTGGCGTAACGAAGCTCCGAAATTAACTGTATGTTACGTAAGACGAAAACAGGAAACAATATGACATTATTGCTAATTTTATTTGCATATAATGCGTGCGGTGGCATGCAGGCCGAATTAATTACGACTGAGAATTGTGTTATACTTTACTTTGCTTCGAATGGGTTCACGACGAGATAAAATATTTAAAAAATATATCCACGAGTCAAATTGGACGAATCGGCATACATAATATGGTATGTTTGTTCGAAAATAACTTGAATCGAGATCGTATCAAGTTAATGATTTTCATGGAATTTAAGACGTGTAAAGAATTTGATTGTCAAAGGTGGTTTTTTTAATAACTGGGGTGTTGTTAAATATCTCCATATTTAAAAAGAGTGTGAAAACCAATATAAATGTGGGATTTCGTTATGACAGCAGTGCTTTGATAGCAAATAAATACAACAAACAGAACATCGCGAGACGAACTAATATTCTAAGAGAATGTAGTTTCGACATCACATCCGATTAAACAAATTGATTGGCACAAATAATAATTAAGCTAATACTTAGATGACTCAAAGCCCACTCGACTGTACTTATTCAGTGAAGTTTTCTAAGAACCTATGACGTCACATCAAAAACCAAGTGTAAGAATTCAGGATTTCGGATGCAACAGTCATCAATATTTCGTAGAAATATAATATAGAGATTAAGTTTATGAATGACGCCTACTTTTACCGCGTAATATGTGTAAACAAATATACCTGTACGAATTTCGTATCATAAACATTATGTGTTAATTCATTGATAAAGCTAGGGCTCATGCCCCAGGCAAACACTTATTCCACAAATAAAATATGTAGTTTAAAGAATTCCATTATCTACCTCATGGCACCATCATCAAATCCTCTTTAACAAGACCAATCTATTAGACTCGTCAAAACGAATCATATGAGCCCAAACTCGAGGGGTTTACTAGTAGCCACTGAAGAGTCCCACTATACGAAGTTAAAAAAAACGGCAATAGTATTTTGATAGGCTAAGCGCAATGTCCAAAATTTCTAGAACGTTAAGGAACACTAAGGTTGAAAGGTCCATCCAACGGATGTCTGGAATATATAGAGCTTCTAAGTGAAACGAAAGCCCATTGTTCTTTTATTTAAAGTTTATCGGGCTGAGATGCTGATGACGGTGTCGTCGGAAGCTTTCGGGCAGTCTAAAATCTCCGATAAGTACCAGAGTTAGCCACTACGAAGTAATATATTTTTTTTAAATATGTTTTTTTTTAACTCTGCTATTCTAAGCTGAAAGACCACGAAACACCGCAAATTTAATTGCGTCTGCGAAAAGATTTTCTAGATATTCTTTAAAAATATAAAAAGAAATTAATATAAATAAAGAGTTGTCAATAAATAAAGTATGCTTATGCAATAAGATTGCTCCGTCTCGTTCGATTCGAAGAATATCGTCTCCTGATCATAATACATTGACTCAGAGGTTATGAGGTCATGGGCCTCCGTTATATTTTATTCAACAAAAATTGCACTGTATTTATCAATTTGATTAGTCAACAACTTGTATTTCGGATAAAGACGTGGATTGACTAAGGAAGAGTTCAAGGCGAGTGCATGGAAAATTGATCGCTTTCTAATCTATGACTAGATGAAAACAGGTATTTGGATTGCAATAAATCATACGTTATTAGGTTATTGAAACAGGTAGCAAGTTTGAGATGCCTGTTGTATCTCAAATATTTAACTCTACAAATAAATATTCATATTCATCGGACAATAAAATTTGTCTGCAATTGCGACGTCGGTAGGTGGCGCGGCAGTCGAGTAGATGGCTGCGACGCAAGAGATGCGGGTTCGATTACGTCTGCATGTTCTGCAGATATGGTCTGAGTGGGTATCTCGGCACTCGTAGTACCTGATACCCACGACACAGGGAATCCTAGTGGTGACAGGACTATGAATGTTTCAGTTAGTTGTATATAAGTTTTTCCACAATTACAAATAAATCAATCTACTAAATAGGTAGACTCAAAATTCGCTAGTAAATGACGAAATGGCTGAGAATCTCAATTTGAAGTTCAGAAACATAATTCATCACTTGAATAATGTTTTTATAAAAAGAAAATGAGCACCACGGAGTTTTATTATTCTTACACTGAATAAGAAACTATTGGCTTTAAAAAATATGTTTTCTTCATCACTCCACATTACCTCGATGATATCGGAGGCCGATCCAACACAGTACTCCATGACAAGCCATGCCGTGTGCTCGCGCTTGTAGCATCCTTTGTATTCTATGGTGTTTGGATGCTCCAGTTGTTTCAAAAATCTAGAAAAAAAAACGTTATTATCCAAAAGGTTCTTTGTTTGTTTTTCTGCTACTATTTATCTACGAAAAGCCTTATCCGATTGAAATGCAGTTTTTGCAATTAATTTTTTACGAGTTTAAGGTTAGTTATCGATATAAAATATTAATAATTTTTATAAAGCTTTTATGAAGTTAGACTAATGAGCCTAAGCACAGTAATCCTACTATTGTCCACTGAGGAGTTCCACCCTCCACCTTTCCAGTGTCGATGTTCAGATCTTGCTATCAAGATCTGAACATCGATCATATTCTATCTTTTGAATATTCTATCATATTGAGTATTCAAAAGAATCTTTGTTTAGATAACCCACGGCTTCGCCCGCGTGGTACCCGGATAAAAACTAGCCGATGAAAAGAAGCTCTACCGTTAAGGCAACGTTCGTAAAAAACGCATTCGCTCGACCGTTTTTTCGTCGACAAAATTGGTCTGCACGAAAAGCCCTTTTATTTTAACGGGATAATATAGCCAATGTCCACCCTGAGGGTCCATTCTATAAATATTAGAAATAATTTTTGAAATCAGATTCATGAGTAGTTACCTCCTACATACAAACTTACAAACCTACAAACTTTACCTCTTTAAAATAGTGTTATTATTAGTATAGATAGTTTAGATAAGATGGATGCATATTTTTAACATAGTCAGAAGAATTATTAGTATTGTAGGTTCACAGAAACAAAAAGAAACTCACTTGATCTCTTTCAAGATGTCCTGCCATTTTTCTTCACTCTGTTTCCCTAGATAGGACATCTTCTTGATAGCCACAATCTCCTTAGTGAGATTGCAGCGGGCATAGTAAACAGCTCCAAAGGAGCCATGCCCGATCTCTCGTAGATCTTCGAAAATCTTCTCCGGATCATGGCGGCTAAATAACTCCGCTATGTCTGGATCTTTGAGACTACCAGGGCGTGGCATTTTTTACTGCAAAAAAATAATAAATATGACAACTTTTTTTCAAACTTTTACTATAAAAGTCGATGAGCTTTCAACCTGCCACAGAACTCTACTAAAATGTTATATTTGGACCTACCTCATGACTACCCCCTAATTGGCAAAGATAAGTAAGTATCTGAGATTGTCCAACATGGGGATACAGTCGTGAACATGAATCATTTCTGTATATGTATATGAACAAATGGTTTGTGGGACTCTCTTCACATAATTACACAAGCCTATGTTCATCATGGGGAATACAGTTGTGTACATGTTTAATTATTGTATATAATACGCTAATATGACAAAGAACTTCTCTCTCTTCACATAATTACACAAAACTATGTTCATCATGGGAAATACAGTTGTGTACATGTTTAGTTTTTGTATATAATATTACAAAGAACTTCTCTTCACATAATTACACAAACCTATGTTCATCATGGGAAATACAGTTTTTGTATATAATATGCTAATATGACAAAGAACTTCTCTCTTCACATAACTACACAAGCCTATGACTCTGCATTCGCTTGCCTGGTACACAGATGGAAAATAGCCATTGTTATTCTAGGTCACAATCTAATATCTATTTAAAATTCCATTCAAATCAGTTCACATGTTACAAAGTATACTGGTAACTATAAAACTTCCACTTTTGACCACTTACTCATAAAAAAAACCTCTTTCAATCAGTCATCTAACAAACATACAATTTGTAGGAAAATCTCATACAAATAGGATTTTTATGCCTGCAGGAAGCTAATGCAGAGGCAAATAAACTGGTGTAGTTAACTTACTAAAAAGAATAGACAAATCACACTTACTTTTCCTTTCACACTAACGCAAATTTGTCAACGTAAAACTTGTCAGCTGTCACATGACATTTCCACAGCTAATGTCATTCCCATACAATTAAATCTTTCCGCAGGCATTAATGCCAACAGAACGTGGTATTTCTCTAGACATCTGGTAAGTCTTTGCAAGATCTTAGTGCATACCAACGAGCCCACCTGTTCATTCCACATATGCCTATGATAAGAACAACTATACACTCAACCTTTTCTACAAAGTGGTTATATTAAGCAATATCCTACGAGTATTAGAAATGTTATAGTATGTATGTTTCATATTGTAAAACATTAATTCTCATGTACCATACTATTGGTGAAGGCACCAACTAAGCTTCTTCAGAGTCTTCATCAGTACATGATGCGACACCAAGGGAGAGTGATCAATCACTCACCCTGATGAAGACTCTCTGCATGAGTCTAAACCTAGTTGGTGCTTTCATGGATAGTATGGAACGTGCAAATTCTTGTTTTACTATATGAATGAAACTATAGTTTTTGGAGTGATGGATCCTTATCCAGGATATTTGTAAAATTTTGAATCAATTCATGAACTATAATTACACATAGGCCTCATTTTATACATGTACCACCTGGGTGAAGCCATGGTTAGAAGCTAGTGTATAATGTTTTGTTGAATGACACTCACATATGTCCGCAAGTCTATGTTTAATGCAATGTGACAGAGATAAATTTATTCTAGCTAGATATGAAGGGAAACTTATAAGAATTTGCCATACTCATTTCATCAACATAAAGATTGATCAAGTTTAGATCTCATCATTCAGGTAATTTGTACTAAAGTTGTTTGCATGTTAACACTTTTTATATCAATAATTATGTTGTCTTTATCAATGTAACAATTAAAATGTAATAAAATGTAATTATGTAAACTTAGTAGTAGGTAATTCATGTTTGGCCACTGGTTTCATTGTTTTCTTTCATTCATATTTAGATCACTAAATACAGTAAATCTTTATGAGGATATTATTATAGTTATTTAATATTGTACCTTATTTTTGAGTCAGTGTAAATGGACTAAATCCTTATCAAGAATTTTAGAGATTATTCATCTATTTTAGTTTAAAAAGTGCAATCCATACAGTATCCAAATGTCACACACAACACACACACAAAGGTGACCTAAGACATTGTTAAATTTGTTTGTATATGGTGTCACTAGAATTTTAGTGGTCACCATAAGCGGCCTTATTGTGTAGCTTCAAAGCCTTTACGAGGGAACTTCAAAACCATCATCAGTGGTGTAATTTGACATAAACCATCAAATTCTCTATAAAGAGTCATTATCAAGTTTGTAGTGGCAAATTGAAGAATAGGGTGATTATTAAGATGCATTAGACAATAAGGGCCCAGGTCAGTGATAACATTGAGTGTTACAGTGGCTCTGACAAAGGCCATGGCCTTTGTCAGAGCAAAAGAATAAGTGTTGTGAATATATTCAGGGCATCTCAAGCTTATAAGCTTAATTCATTAATAATTTTAAGGATACTGCAAAGCACTTGCAAAAATATCGATTCTGAAATTCACTCCAGGAATGGAATTAATTTTCAACTAGATGTTTGATACAACGGAATTTGTTCATACTTCTAGTGCCAGCTGAGCGCCGGCACCGTCTGTCAGTTATTTAGAAGAGATCCACAGCCCCGAGCCATCCTCCGCACCACTCGCTATCTGTAAAAGTCGGAAACGACACCGATAAGCCAAACCACGCCAAAACCTTTCACACACTTCCAAAAAATCGTCAAACTAAATCAACAGAGCGCAGTCAAAAACGCACCCACAGAATCTTCCCATTCGCATGAATTTGAGAGCTCCATACACCCTAATAACTTAATTATGCGAGCTCCAGTTCTACGGCACCAAACCAACTCAATGCAACCATCGACACGAAGACACTTGATACAAATAGTCACATTTTGCGACGTTCTCGGCTGCGCAGCATATCATTCCCTACAATTTATCATCAATCACATCCATTTTGTTGGGGTCAGAAGCGAAAATATTGCAAAATACTTGGCACTTACATACAAAATTTCGCTTCAAAATGGCGTTGGGGTATCGTGCGCAATGGTTATTTGTTTCATTAAGCACACTATTCATAGTTTTCCATCACTTTTAGCACTCACTTTTTAATCTTACGAATACTTTCTAGATCTCCAATGAGAAGAAAAATAAGTTAAAATCAGATTTTTAGAGAAAATTAGATATTTACAACTTTCCCGTGTTGGACCATTCATAGACAACAATTTTATTAACTTGTTTTCTTTTTTCACTGCCGTGGATTGCCTGATGGCTAGTTTACAGGGTTGTTTATATGATGGCAGTGACTGGACCCAGTGACTTCAAACTCTGTTACTGGGTTTTTATAAACGCAATTAATTTAACAAGTCAGTTAGCTATCGTTTTTTGTGACGGATGCGTGTATCTCTTATTCTGTGGAGATAATGAGAACAGTACAAAAACGTAAAATGAAAAGTGCCTGCCGGTTGTTGTTTGGAGAATTTTTAGACATCACGGCACCTTTATGAGATGATATTCCTGCAAGAGCCAAGCTGGAGATAACATTATCTTATCTAGCAATAGAAAATAGTTTAAGAAATCTTTGTAATTTTTATCGCATTTCAAAATTACTAATATTATAATGTATAATCATCTAATTTTACCATTTTCCCATAATATCCCTAGTGGTTTTTAACAAATCAATGCAATCAAATCTTGGAACCCACTTCTAATAAAATTGTCGTATCGAAATTAAAAAAATTCTCCACACTTTCAGTAAGACAATAACACTGTAATTCTCTTAAATAGTTCTTCCATCCTAAGATTGTCTGGAATTTCTTTTGTTATTTTAAGTTTAAGTTTCTGTGTTTTGTACTGTTAATTGGTACTATAAAAAGTATATATGTCTATTATATACTATAATTTGCTATCTTGTAGTTGATCTGATGGAATCATAATAGTGGAATTCTTTTTATAATTTTTAGTACGTGATTAAAGCTATTTTCATAGTTTTTTTTAAACTACATATTTTATTATTATTATATTATAATATGTCGCATAATCACATAAACAAGACTCACATAAAACAAAAATACATAAATTAAAAAAATAGGCAGCGCTGCTTATAAGCATAATATGTATAGATGAGGACTAGGACTGACGTGGGAGGCGTGGAGGGAGAAGCCACTGGGTTTGAAAAAAAGTCTAGGCGCTTATTATCTGAGACAGCGCTGGACTGGGTTGAAACTAGTGTCCATACGAGCCCAGTCAAAGTCAGTGTTAGACTGACTTGCTGCACTGTCACATTACTGCTATCGTATAAACCTGCCTTACATGCTGCCAAGTAGACAGACAGAGAGACAGCAACAAAGTTGTGTCCGATCTTCAGTCTTTTATGTAAGCATTCCTTACCCTTAATGTAAGGAGTCCGTATATGAGGTAAGAGTTTGTTTGTTTGTGAATGTATGAGTTTGTCTGTTACTATTTATCCCCAAAACTACTAAACTAATTGTAATGCGGTTTTTTACAATCCAGTTATCAGGTACAGCTAGTAATTTTCGCACACACAGGGGGTGAATATGTATATGCTGAATTAGAAACACGTTTCGAGCCAGTTTGCGCGGGCCTTTACGATAATTTATAAAGTTGTTTCCAGATAGCAGATGTATAGGTCCGACTTGCAGCTGTCAGACTGTACCGTGTCCATCTGCTAGGGACATGGTATCGAATCAAATGTATCGATACCCCTAAGGTATCAAATCAATACTTTTCTACACATATTTCCCCACCCAAAGACAGAATAAAACACTTATGAATTAATTATCACTTTTTCTGTAAATGATTAATTTTAATTACAAATATGAAAACTTTAACTACCCAGAAAAAAAAAACATAAATCATACCTACCATTCTCTCTCTGTATAATAAAGAAACCCGACTGCAGTGCGTGGTTCTACAATATTAATATTCCTTTTTACAATTTTATGACGAATGACATTTCGTATTATTATATCCTATGGGACTCTAGGCTATGACGAAATCTAATGACACCGATTGTTCATTAGTTATATCTGTTATTTTAAAACGGAAATCGTTTATGGCGGCATGTAGCCGCCGCCGTATTAAAGTTTTGACATTTTGTGCATTCTCGTGATCAAGACGATTCCAATGACACCTCATTTATCAAAATCCATTAACCCGTTTAGTTAGGCTACAGGAGATTTCTTGTCACCTTATATATTCTACGGGAGCGCGACTAACCCGTGATCAAAATGAATCCAATGACACCTCATCATTATCCATTTATCCACCAAGCCGTCTAAGTAGACTATAAGGCAGGCAGCGGTAGACTATATTATGTATGTATTCGAATGAATAATTCGAATTCGAATCTAAACTCTCCAATCCCCCTCCCAAAACAACGCAAAAACAAATTTATTTTTATTCTGTGAGCGCTCGGTTCAAGACTCGTTTGACGACGCCGGTTTTAGTTTGATTGAGATAGTTTTGAAAAAGGTAATTTTATCGTGTTTGAAATAATGTTATGTGAATTGAATATTGATTTAAATCGAAACAATTTCCTGTCAGCGAAAGCGTATTTATCTTAAAACTGATGGTGATGATGGCATCTCCGTTGAGCATCATTGCCAAAATGGCGGGATGAAATTCCAAAAACATTCGACAAGCTCAGCATAATCTATGACATAAATCACGATATTTACACATAAACGTATGTGTTAATAACATTTCCGTAACATTAAGATTCCTGACGATAAATGTTCATGTATGTATAGGTTAGGTAGGACGTGCATCTTCTACCGATTTTGTTAGGTGTTTCTGTTGACTTTGTGCTTGTTCAGATGGCGGATAAGAAGCCCGGCGAACCCGAGGTAGAGGAGGAATTCTCTGTCGAGAAGGTCTTGGACCGCCGTATGAGGAATGGAAAGGTACGAAACTTCAAGGACATAGTTATTTGAACAAAGTTGGCGCCAATTTCAAACTCCGAAAAACTATACATACAAATTTTCTAATTCACATGCCCATGGCATGTGCCAATGGAATGAACTGTTTCTGCCACTTAGCACTGCTATGAATCTGGAGGATCTCCATCAAAAAACACAGCTGTGAGCATGGTTTTTTGCATATGTTTTGTCGAATTTATTAAAATAAAAACATTTATTCAGTTTATTCAGCACAAAATTTATGTACAAAAACTAGGATTAGTAAAAACTGTGAATCAATATTAGCCTACTACTTTGAGCTCAAAGCATTGCCTGGTCATAGTTCTTCTAACATGCCACATAGCTCTCAATTCCTACAATACATAGTACTGTTATTTAGATACATTTTTGATACCATACTGAATAATTATTTCACATTATGCTTGTTTATTTTCAGGTGGAATATTACTTGAAATGGAAGGGATACAGTGATGAGGATAACACATGGGAGCCAGAGGAGAACTTAGACTGTCCCGACCTCATCCAAGCCTTTGAGGAAGCGAGAAAGAAAAAAGAAGCAGGTACAATTATTATTCTGTAAAAAAATATAATACAACTTGCTATCATTTAGAGGCAGAATCTCTATTCTTCAGGGCTCATGTACTATTATTTATTTGACCTCTGTGGCGCAGTGGGCTAAGGCCTGTCTGAGACGCAGAAGGTTGCAGGTTTGATTCCTGCTGCAGGACAAATATTTGTATCTGCAAATAATTGTCTCTGTTATAGTATGTAATAGGTGGTGTTTTCTATGTATAGTATGTATGTATTTACAACATATTATTCATAGTTGGTTTATAGTACTTAAAAAATCGGCACTAGAGGCGCTGCAATATGTGACACAGAAAGTTTCTAATTTAAAAAAAAATATACTTTCTATATTCCATCAATTATGTTTTTTCTTGTCTAATTGTCTTGTTTCTTAGTTATGTTAAATTTCTGTTTAGTTTTGGTTACAAGCAAGCAGTAAAATGTTTGTCAGAGGATGTTGTTTCCGCTACTTCTGTTAATGCATTTAAGAAAAAGCTCGACAACTGGCTATGAAAGAATAATTCATTGCTAAAAAAAAGTGAACCAAACATAAAACAAAGACTTTTGATCCATCACTGTATGATATAGACATATCAGCGAAAACTGCTCATCTATAATTAAATAAATAAATTAACGGAAATTTAAAGTTTTTTTTCTTGTTGGACTATAAGTGGATGGGTTGAAAGATACTTGGGATTCAGGCGCATTAGTGGTGTGCATTAAAGTATTTTCATTCATGTTTCAGAGGGTAAAACAGTGAAACCAGATAAAGATGCCAAAAAACGCAAATCAGCCGCTGCCACTCCAGACCTGAAAGGCGCTAAGAAATCTAAAGTTGACGATAAGAAAGCATCAGGCTTTGATCGGGGATTGGATCCTGAAAAAATCATTGGTAAGCATATCACAAACACCATTCAGCCTTTACAAAAAAGTATATATCATTTTACTTATGACACAAGAAATGAGTAAATGCATTTTAGGTAAGAGGTTCTTTGTGTTTTACCATACTTCTCCAAAATGTCAAGGTTCTTAATAATAATAATCATTGAATAAAACTGCAGAGGAGCTTAAATGGTTTTCCGTGATTTGGTTTAATTACAATGAATCAGTTACGGATATAGCAGATATTAACATGAGTTTTGCTATAACTGTTTTTAGTAAAAAATGTATTAAGACTCATGCGATCTTACACACTGCTGCGATAATAGCGACGCCATTTTATTAGGACGCTTGTCCTGTGCTCTTGACATTAGGGCATCGAAAACCGGGCATATTTTAAGAACCGGTTTTTTTTCGATTCTAGTTCTAACACAGAACCGGGTACCCGGTTCTTTTATTAATTTTATTAATTTATTCGAATTTTGTTAGTAAACTCTTACAAAATTCTACAATAAGGTCAAAAATCAAACAGGGAATTTATAATCACAGCTATAATTTTTATTTTTTTAAACAATCAGTCTTGTAAGAAGCATTTTTTTATAAATATATTTATAGTAATCTTTAAATCTACAGCTAGTCAACCCAAACACAAGATATTGCAAATAGAAAATAAATCAAACATTAGCACTACAAAAATAGGAGTTTTTACACACATTATCAAATAAAATAATCACTAATAAAGTATTATAAGAATTTTACGCTACAAATTTGATCTCTTAAACAACCAGTCTTGTAACAATCAGTTTTTATATCTATAGTAAGTAATATTTTTAGCTACCGCTAGTCATCTCAAAAATAATAAAAAACAATAAATCAAATATGCATACACACTACAAAAATAGGAGTTTTTATTTTACACACATAATCATATAAAATAATCACTAGAATACAGTATTGCAAGAAGTTTACGTAATTCACATCAAAAAATGTTTACACAATCAACTTTACAACAGAATCAACAAAACCAAACAAAAGAAGGCCCTGTCCATACAAACGTGGTTTGCCCTTCATTTCTAAATGGCATGTCTGATTCAAATGTTTCTTTTTTTACCTAGGTCATATGAACACAAAAAAATTAATGCATCTAGGTTTATGTCACCCAAAGACGAGCGCAGTCTATTACATACTATACCGGCAGATGAAAATATACGTTCTGGCTCCACGCTGGTAGGGGGGATGGTCATCAAATGCTGATAAGCCAGTGACAGATAACGGCCTCGTTGACCACCATTCTCGAACAGAGACATTTCTACCATCACGGTAGTACACAAATTATTTGGCGTAGATATTCCTGCTGTAGCAGCTTCTTTCAATTGTCTGTTAATTTTCTCTTCATTTGTTAAACATTCTTGAGATTCAGGTTCCCACGCATCGCCTTGATGCATAGTGGCTTGTGATTGTCACAATCTGCGATATTCATAATTTTTTTAAAGAATTGAAAGAACTAAAAACCCGGTTCCTATATATTGAGAACCGGTTCTTTTTATAACCCCAAGAACCGGGTATTCCCGGTTCTTTTGGAACCGGGAAAAACCGGTTCCGATGCCCTACTTGAGATGCTCCTGAGTACAAATTAAAACATTCTCCCAATCAGAGACCCCACTGAGATTGTTTTTTCAGGTTATTCCCGTTGTAGAGGAATATTTTGTTTGTGTTTCTGAGGCAAAAATGTAGCCTTAAACTAAATACACCTTTAAAAAATCTTAAATCACTATGCTATTCATGTAAAGTTGAATCTTTTTGTCTTAGCCATTTTTGCAGGTTTATTTCTAGTTGTGTCAGTCTCTTAGGACAATTTAAAAAAAATATTAAAATTAATAAAACTAACTTGTTTTGCTTTAAATGTTTATATAATACTTCCAGGCGCGACAGACAGCAGTGGGGAGCTGATGTTCCTAATGAAATGGCAAGGCACAGATGAAGCAGACCTTGTGCCAGCGAAGCAAGCCAACGCGAAATGCCCACAGGTCGTCATTCAGTTCTATGAGGAGCGACTAACATGGCACACCCCAACTCCTGATGAAGGCGAAGGAGCTAGAGAGGATTAGATACCTTAAATGTAAGCCAATGTGTGATTTTATATCAACTGATAATGAGTTGTGCCAGTTTGAAAGGATGGCAGTAAACAGATCTGAACATTCTGAAGGTTGCTTCCCACAATCGGATTAGCTGAGCATGCTTTATTTCACACAGTAAAATAAGTACATAGACAAACTTAATGGTAAATTAACACCATGGAAAGAGGCGTCCGTGGTATAAGGACTTATTGGTTGTAATGCATTGCATCCACTGCAGCAATATGTTTTCACTTGGCATTCTAAAGTGACTTAATAAAAGCCTACATAGGTATACCTAGTTTTTATACCTACCATTTTAAGTCTTAAACTATATTATTGACGGGAAATGAGTTGGTTTCATGTATTTTCTGACATAGATTTTACTTTTTTTTCAGGTAAGAGATAAGTTTTATATTATCATCATGTTCGTTTGTTCTGTTATTGGCTCTTTTGTCAATCTGCATCAGTTTGATTAAGTTGAGGAATGGTGGCCCTGAAAAGGTGATTCAGTTGAGAGTGACCATTGTGAAATGATGTGTAAATTTTGTACTGGAAACAATTATTTTGTGGTCAAAGTAACTTTCACAGATCATTTATTATTTAACCTACAATAGGACTATGAGAATGGTTTTTGATAGGTGAAATCAAGTCATATACAGATGGACGGACATGACAAAACTACGTGGGTACCATGTTGTATCTAAAAAATATAAAATGATAATATGTTCATACTAAAATCGTCTTGCGTTGCCGGAAAAAGGTAATTTTAAATGTGCCCTAATCTTTCATTATACCTTTAAAATATGCAATGGTTGATTTAATTAATAATACATTATATTATTACAAAAAAATATATTGTCTGATTAATTTTATTACTATACATTATTGGGTATAGTCATACTAATATTCTTAAATGGTACTTAACCACAATAATTTCAATTGTTTCTAATGTTAAACCTGTTCTTATTATGCAATAATAACATTATTCAGTGACAAACAAGTTTCTCAGTCTAGAAACCTTGGCTAATATGAAATAAGATTTATTTTCATTTAGGGTATTTGAAATTTGTAAATTGACTTTTAATGTTAAAGGCTTTCAGCATTGCAATAAGAAAGTGATGTTTGAAAGTGAAAGATGTTTGTTGGTAAGTTTTTGAAGGATATTGTGGCCAAATTCATGCAATGTCCCTCAAAAAAAAAAACATCTTATACCAGAGATATCTTGTAAATGGTGTTTTTAATAGTATGTAATAATAGAGGTCATGCATATTTTTTTTAATATATTCATTAAGTAATACAGTAGTTTACACTCCAAAAAGTAAATTATGTATTTAAAATAACACGCATGAAGTATTTTGGTGATGTGGACACTGAAAAATATTTTTTCTCAATTGCTTTCAAATCATACCTTATTAATTGTTTAAAATTCGATAACATTCATCCACAAATCTCGCTTTAAACTTTCAAACACTGTCTATTAGTAATCATACTTCATAAATATTAGAAAAAAAACAGCCTTTAGAAACATGCAGTCCTGACCACAAACTAGGATTCCCTGTGTTTAAAAAAATATTATTCTCGGAATCGAACCCGCACACTTCTTTACCGAAACACATCTTCAAATAATAAAAGCATTTGCATTTTCTAAAAGACAATAAAATTGTTGCTATCCTTTACATTGATGAGGTGGTGTTTTCTTGTGCTCTCAAATTTTGATCTTTAGAAAATGCAATACATCTTTATTTTACACCTAGACTTGAAACTAAATCTGATCACTTTTAAATGAATCGTTTAGTTTTAATGTATTATAGATTCTTTAAGTAGATAAATGGTTGGGAAACTGCTTACGACTATGAAATGTGCCAGATCATTATTTGGATTTGGGTTTTCCTTCTTAAATAATAAAAGATAAAAGCGTGGCTTGATCAGTCGCTAGTTCACAAAAGAATCTTCCGTGCGTCCACTAATTTTCGATACCTACCAGGGTTACTTCGATACTAAATTGTCTTAGAACAGAGCCTGTTCAATGAGACCGAATAATTTGGTCATAGTCGTAAGTTAACATTAATAGTCTACTTGGATGATGGTACAAGCACAGTGTTCAAATGTGATTTAAAGGGAAACTAAAACCTGCCCTTTGATATTTTTTATCAATTTGAATCACTTTACTTAATTTTGCAGCAACTGGTTTGCAAAAAATGCAAACCATGGTATTCAATATAAATATCATTCAATAATGTAGACAATTGACAGGATTATTGTAGACAGGATCCGCTTAAACAAAACAAGTTGACATAAATATTCCATAAATAGTGTAAATATAGACTATCGGTACATAATCTGCATGGTGCAGTTTTTTTTATTCCTCTACTGTTAAGTTTTGTAACTCCTAGGAATACCATAGCTCTTAAAGTAGTGTAACTTTGTTTAAGGAAGAGTATAGGCAATAAACGAGTTGTCAAAAGTATTTTATAATCTTTTATTTATAATATCTTTTTAAACTAGGTATACTCGTAGGAGGTATGTACTGGACCTACCTACAGCTATCATCATTTTCGAACTTAAAAAGGTAGTTTTAGGCATCGAAATATTATTTACCATATTAATTATTACTTAGGTACAACATTTATAATACACACAGGATATTTTTACTTAACCACACATCACTCTCATTCAATAGGTACTAGGCAATACTTTGCATGTCGTAGAAATTTGTGAGCTGATTTACCTAGTTTTGATAAAATGACTAGACAAATAAATACAAGTCCCTAAATCCTATCCTCAATGATTTGCTGGGAAACTGTTATTTTTTTGGATATGTTCTTTGTGTGGACAATACAGTCCCACTATGGAGAAGACTGAAGGATACACAAGACAAAATTAACTCATAAGTTATAATGAAACGGATGAATAATAATGAAAACTGTATGATAATTAAAACAGAATCTATTTAGACAGTGATGCCTTTCTTCCTCGGCTAACATCTAAAGTTTTAGGTTCTATAAAAAAATAATGTTTAACATTAATTTTTCATACAGAAACCTGTACCTCTCTAAATTATATCCTTTAAAAATTAATTTAGTAAAAATGGGCATACGTACCTACAATTATGACTGGAAAATCTTATTGTTCGTCTATAAAATGATTATAATAATGCATTTTTACTTCAACAGAAGGATGGTTTTGTAGGATCTTCTGTAGTATGTTCTTTTTCTTTGTGTTCTCGTGGTCGCTTGTATATCTCGGGAAAAGCTTCAATGTCGCAAGGTATGCTTGAATAAAATCAACATCTGAAAGCATTTGTTCAAATATCTGTAACTGAATACTCACAGGGAAGTTCCCTATTACCATCTCTAACGCTTTCGAAAACAGCACGTAAATGCAAGAGAAGTAAGACTTCACATCGTCCTTCAAATAGTCGAGGCAAAATTTCCCAAACTCTGATCCTATTTCGGAACAAATCTTCTCCCAATCATATTTTTCATTAGATTTATCGATTAGTTCCGTCAATTTTACAGTCAACTTCCACATAGTTAACATTAAATAGTTCTCGGATATGGGTAAGTTATTTAGTTCATTTTTGATTGTTGTAAACATTTTAGTAGGGATGACCATTTTGTTCTTGATTACAAAAGTATTTAAATCGTCCAACATACTATTAAGAACCGTTTGAAAATGACTACGGATAAAGTAGCTCCCTTCACTTTTTTCGTTCCACATATCAAGAGAACGTTTTAAGAGAGGGTTCAACATATTTTTATAACGCTGCGTTTGAATGTTTTCATCTTTAGTACACAGCAAGTATGCAGATAGCACCGTAACCATTCCGCTTCCCGATCTAACGTCACTCCGATATTTATCGAATTTATAGAGATTTTGGTCCATAAACTCTGTTAAAATACCTGTGACAAATTCTGGAGGCATAAACTCCATTATATCTCTTGTATATTCCGCCAATCTATCCAGATTGTACTTATGACCATCACGGTCCTTATTGGTGTTGAGAATAAGATTTTTCAAAAACTTGTAGCTTTCCATTAAAAACTGTGGCCTAACACACAAGGGCACATCGCTGACACGCGACAATAACGCGTATATTTTTTCGTCTTGGAAACTCAAATTATTTATGAAAACTTCCAATAACTCCCACAATTCCTTTGCCTTGTTTTCGTTTTTCTCTTTCCGTAATAACTCGAACATGAGTTGAAATACAACGGTTCTGATGCTACTATTTTTTGAAGTTTTCCAGATGTTGGACATGTGTTGCTTGACATCGCTGTGGTCCAGTTTAAGAAACGCAAGTCGCAGGCCGTGCTTCTGAAGAGAGACGGGGGCATTGAGCAACTTCGGGACTTGCTCTTTGCTATCGATGCGGCTCAGGTTGTAATAAATGGCGTGCAGAGATGGAAGGGCGTACTGCAGATAATCTCCCTTTGCATACAGTAAAATATCGTCCGGCGAAGGCTGAGGACGCGCTATGTGCATGTTTTTAGCAACAGCTCTCTGCAAACTAAGCGACAGTTCATCGGTTTTGCTCCAATCTATTTTAGCTTGATCAGGTGCATATTTCTTTATAATACCATTAAGTTCGTTTTGTTGGAGAATAGTGCATATTCCACGTATAAGTGCCTTGTGATTACCAAGTTTGTTGAGTCGGGCGACGTATGATTTCGACCAGTCCTCGGCAAGAGAGTTTGGCCAATAGATCCTCAGTTTATTCAGCAGTTTTCCTAGCGATACTTTGTCGTTGCAGCAAATAGTTTCGACTTCGTCCTTGTAGCGCTCCAGTAATGCGGGGTCATGTTTTATAGCGTTAATACAGACTTCCTCTGTTGGATGCAGGATCACTGATTCTTCAAACATGAGTTTTCGCCATGATTTATTTTTGTTGTACAGTGGGGCTATATTCGTTTTCCAATTATTTTCTTTCGCGAGTTTCAAGTAATCTTTAATTTTCTCAATAATAAATAGGTATTCAGCCAAAGACTTATTCCAATCCAACAATAAGTTGAGTAAATAGTCGAGCCTTGTGATAGCTTCACTAAATGCTTCTTGGCTATTAATTTCGTTATCATTTATTTTATTCTTAGCATGATTAAATAAATAATAAAATACTTTGTTGCCATCTTCTTTGCTTAATTTGTTTTGATAATCCTTAAGAGTAGAATTAAACAAAAACTGTTTCTCTATTATCTCAGGTATCGGCTTGTTTCGAACAACATTGTGAATAATTACAACTTCTATGCAATTATGTTGAGTGCTAACCGATTCAGTATAAACATCCATGCTGACGAGAATTTTGTTGAGTAAAATCCAAGTAGCGTCATCGTATTTATGAATGTCAGTACAAGAAACGACATTGGCTATAAACTCGTTCTTGTGATAAATGTTTCCTTTTGTGTGTTCAGAATAATAATAAGACAATACAGTTTGTAGATATTCCATATTACCATTAGTACAAATGAGTAGAACTTTGAGTATTGCTGACTTTTCATTAAATATCGTTTCATCAGAGTTGGACAACAACTTTTTGATTTCAGTAAATGCAATATCAAAAGGAGCGAATTCATACCAAACGTAACTTGGGGTAAATGAGCATACTCTTGTGCTTAATAATCTTGAAGCATACATTTCAGTGCCTCTTTCTAAAGTATTTTCGTCTATAAGTAAAACAGATTTATTAATGAAATGGCTTTTAACAAAATCGAATTGTTCTTCTTTAGGCATTCTTGACACAAATTGTTTCAATGAGGCGTATTTAAAAAAACGCGAGGGTCGGTTATTATGGTTACCATCCTCATTAACTTGTTTGTATAAAAAGCTTTTTATCTCTTCGCTTCTAAAATATTTCACAAATGTTGGTATGTGAATTAGCGCTGAATATATTTCAAAATTATTTTTGACTCTTTCTGGAACTTGTTTCATAATAATGTTTGTAGCTCTAGCGTTGAAATTAGGTCTTGCATAATTTAGTCTTTCTACTACATCTAAATATTTTTCTAAGTGCGTGTTTAATAAGAATGATGCTGCTTTTAGTAAACCGTGACACGCAAAGTCATTGTTTTTCGTAGCAGCATCGAAAATTGTCACTGACTTTTCACAGAGGCGTTTTAACTCGAGATTTTCCATGTGAGCCACATACGATTGTACGTTTTTCTCAATAAAAGGTATTGAGCATCGTGACAGCCATTTAGCAGCGATTTTAGGATCAGTTTCGCTTTCTAAGAAACCTTCGACTCTTGTTTCATTTTTTAGATGTTTTCTTATGAATTTCGTTAGTTTGATGCCAGCTTCGGCTGTCATTTGCGGGAAGAGTTGGTCACGTAGGTTGTTTGGATTAATGATGTGCCCATACTGATCATCTACTAGCCACTTGCTTTTATTGAGGGCTCTAGAAACATACAGCATATCTTTACATTTTAGGACGCTTAGTATGTAATCAACATTTTTTATATTGCTAGCTATATCTATTTTTATAAAGTTGTCGAGGGCTTTTTCTCCGGGTTCAAACACTTTTTCATCCATTGTCTTATTTTCAGCGATAGCATCCTTTACTTGTATGTTGTAATTTTGATGCTTCACTCCCAGTGAGTCGTACTTTAAATCTTGTAGCGCCATTTCTGTAACAAGTTGGTAAGTACTTATTTTATGTTAGCTAACATCAGGTACCTACCTACATGGAAAATGGTTAGTTGCTTCTTTTCGCATGCCCTATATAATTTATGAGTGTAACCACTCATATGCATTATTATGCATATCAGTGCATTTACATGAGCTACATTTAAAATCACTGTTGCTCATTACATCTACCAATTTCTTGTTAAGAACCTCCCCTTCTGTTATTTGAACTGGATATTCAATATTATGGATTTTCGCTAACAAAAACGAATGATAACAGTTCTATGAATAGGTAGCAAATGAAGTAGCCCTGACCACCTTTACTAAAAAAAGAACGCTTAAGCGGATCACGTCATCATAAAACACTATTTTTGAGTCTAGATTTTTAGTAATCTGTAAATAACTAACTACCTACTCGGATGCTATAAATACTTCGCAGAATAAAAAATCCGGTGACCTCACACACTAACTCTGCTATACACACATTTAAACCACTTTTATCACTAGATATTACATTTCGTAGTATAATAACTCACCAGTAAATTCTACGCCTAAACAAAACTTAAAATTAACTACATACTGAATTGGTGTAGGAAAATTAAAAAGTTTTAACTACCTATAGACTATAAATTGAATGAAAGATAGTCGAAGAACGAATATGTTAAAGCAGATCAGATAGGTTCGTTAGTTCTCGACCAATTAGTGAGTTTTCAACTTCGACTCAAAATCTAGAAACTGCACATTTGGCAATTTGACAGGAAAAAAAAAGTATTTTTGAATTTACGTTTTCAATTTATAACATTGGTCTTGGTTTAGTAATTGTTGCGTTCTTTTGAAAAAAGAAGACTAAAAAAGAAGAAATAAAATTATAATACAATTTTATTTTCAGTTAAAATCAACGACGAACAACGACGGATTTACGTATTCCGGTTCCTTTTATCGCCAATAGGAGATAGACAAAATGTCATAATGCACCTTTTCGTTGTTGTAGTGCCCAAAACACGACCACGCTTCGTGGGGTCCTCTCCACTACTGCTAAAGCACACCGGGCTTTTTAACCAGCTTGACCTTTTGTTCTTAGTGACTATGGAATTGTGAAGAACCTATTACCAAACCCTTAACAGACCGTAAAATGGCAACTTCGACTAAAGATCCCGGTACTAGACGTGATCCCTTTGCTCATCATAGTCAATTCCTTACCATGACTCTCAATCAAATTACTTTCTGGCATTCTTTCGATAACTTAAGCAAGTGTTTTCTGATTTTTGCATCGGGGATGTTTGCAGACGCACACACAGACGACTTTTATGCGATTATGCGCTTAAGAACCGCTTGCGCGGCAGCACCAACAGCCTTGTGACCGATGTTGCTAATGACATGTACTCTATTCTAATGAGGCGCTGGCTGGTGGAACTTGGGCCGATCTCTCGCCTGGTCTCCAAATAGTGGCATTAAGTAGGTCATAATTTGTAAAAAAAAAAGATTTATTTAAGTGATTTAATTTACTAATATAATTATAGGTACTTTTTATGTAATACTAACTCAATATGGATCTTGGTCTGAAATAAACAAATATTATTATTATTATTAGCCAAGACATTCAAGAATCCACTAAAACACTCTTCATTAAAATATGAGAATCAATTATTATATTTATTGCTTTTATGTAGCAAAGGTGCATGAAAAGGTCAAGAATAGGAAATGGTCGGTGAACTGGCGAATAAACCCAGATCCCAACTCTCGGACCGAGCATTTAAATTAGATATATAGAAACATGTCGCATGACGTAATGAAATGACCTTGGCTGATCATTTTTGTGTTTTTATCCTTCCAAATTTCGCTGAATAGATCAAACATTTTTCTACTGACCGTGCGATTGACAATGTTCTTTACTAACATTAGCTCTTGTATAAAAGAGATTCTATCATTAATATCTCCTGGGTAGGTCTAGATAGGTATATTTGCTTATATTTTTTCTAATTTATGATTCAAAAGCACTTAATATGTTTTAAAATGTTAAAAATATAGGGTTATTTAAAAAAAAACATCAAGTGTTTATTGGATACAAGATTACATAGGTAGGCAGTTATTTGGTTTTGAGGCTTCAGAGTGCTAACTCACACTGGGAAATTCAAAGATTATATATTTTTTTAAATTTGAGCAGAAGCTAGTATATCAAGATTATAATATACTAGCTTCTGCTCACGGCTTCGCCCTCGTGGTACCCGGATTAAAAGTAGCCTATGTGTTATTTATGTATAGGCTATATTACTGTAAAGTTTAATTATAATCCGTTTAGTAGTTTTTACGTGAAAGAGTATCAAACATCCATTCTCACAAACTTTTGCGTTTATAATAATTGGACTAACAAAAAAAGATCGCGGTTTCAATCTCTTTTGAGTCCACTGAGATTGATATTTTTGGGATAGTCTAAAATCAGTGTTATTTAGTTAGTAGTTTTACATATTATTTTTTGTAGGTCATGCGATACTTCGTTCCTATTTCTCGACATCCAAATCAGCTAGCTCGTTGTACAAGTGATAATAATGCATTTTCAACTCTTCCGAAGGATGCCCAAATAGTATTTTACGTATTTCTTTTAGTCTGTTCTTCTCCTTGTCTGAATAAAGATTTGACACATAACTCGGCAAGATATAATATACTAGCAAATAAACTTCTTTGTCATTGCTTCTTTTCAGTATATGTTTTAAATAATCTATGCGCTCTGCCGATTGTAAAATTGAGTGTGACAAAAAGTAGTTTAAAAATTCTTCGAGACTTTTAGAAAATAGAATGTATACAGTTGGATAACGTTCTAAGTCCTTTTTAAGCAGATGGACGCAAAACTTTGCAAAATTTGGGGCTATCTTCGCGTGCAGCTCAGCGTATAATTTCTCCAGCTTGTCGTCAGATTGTGATTCATTCATATCTTCTAGGCTTAATTTAGCTAGCACGTCTTTGTGTTCATCTACTAATTTTATGAACTCTACCGCTAGTTTCCAAGATGTAAGGAACACGTAGTCTTTTTGTGGTGACAATGCTGCTTCTAGCTTCACTAGTATACTCTGAAATGTTTTGACAGGAATGTTCATTTTTTTTGCCAAGTTGTAATCATCTATGTAGTACAGCAGTTTCACCAAAATGTCTTTCATGTTGGCCTTAACATGGTACTCTTTATCGTGAACTTCATTCCACAGTGGCAAATTCCGGTCGAGGAGAGGAGCGAGAAATCTTTCATACCGTCGAGAGGCCGCCTCTTCATCTTTACAACTTAACATAAATGATGCAACCAATCTGCTATTATCATACATATTGTCGTGGTTCTTAGTAAATTTTTCATCCATATCCTTGAACATAATGTTTATGACAAAGTTGTCATCTAAGAACTCCATAATTTCAGAAGATTTGTACTCCATGCTATTTATGATCGATTCACAGTTAGCTTTTGCTGGTAGAGCCTTTAAGAACGTGTAACTTTTCATAAAAAACTGAGTTCGAATACAAAGTGGCACGTCTGATATTTCTCCCATTTTTTTGTATATCAATTTATTTTCTTCAGATGATAAATTATCTATAAACATATTCAAGAGTTCCCATATCTCATTGGTATGAGTTGTATTCTTTTCTTTGCATAAAAGAGCATGTGTATGTGTAAAGAGCACTGTTCGAATAGAAGAGTTCTTTGTAGAATTCCAAATTTCTGTGAAAATAGGTTTAAGCTCCTGCGAAGTAAGTTTTCCAAGAGCGCAACGAACACCAAATTTTTGCAATGAAACAGGTGAATCTAGCAGTTTAGGTAGGTATTTTCGGATCCTGCTAGCGCTAAGTTGACTTAGAATGGAATTGAGTGATGGTACCGCATACTGCAAATAGTCCCCTTTTGCATACCATAGAATTGTCTCAAGAGGAGTTAAAGGTCTCGCTTTTGAAATATTCTTTGCTATTTGCTTCTGAAGACTGATTGCGAGTTCATCGATTTCATTCCAATCGATCTTACTCTCGGAAGGTGCGTACTTCTTGGCGACATCATTCAATTCTTTTTGAGGGAGAAGAGTGCAGAGTCCGATTACAAGGGACTTGTGCCCTCCAGGTTTCTCGAGACGATTAAGATACGATGTTTTCCATTCCTCTGCCAAAGAGTCTGACCAGTAGATTCTTACTTTACGGAGCAGTCCTGTTAAATATAGAGCGTCGTTTTTCAAGATATTCTCGACCTCCGTTTTGTGTCGCACCAAAAGTCCTGGATCGTGTTTCAAAGCATTCACGCACACGTCTTCACTTGGGAAGAGCGAAATTGATTCATTGAACAATACCTTTTTCCATGAACTGTTGAAGTTGTATAACGAATACATTGCTGTATTCCAAGAATTTTCTTGCTTGATTGTTATCAGGTTTTTCACTCTTTTGATTACGAACGGATAATTCTGTAGATCTTTTTTCCAGTCCTTCAAAAGATTTAAATGATTTTCACAAAGACTAATGGCATCGCCTAGCTCTGATTGAGTTGTTATCTTTTGGTCATCATGTTTAGCTACCATGTAGTTGTGTAAATAAGTAAAGACCGCATCTCTATCTTCCTGTTTCTTCAGTTTCTTTTGGTATTGTTTAAAAGTATCGAATGTGAATTTTGTGTTTATTATTTCTGGTATAGTTTCTCCTCGGATGACATGACGAACTATTATAGACTTGATGCATGATTGTGTGTTGTTATCTGACTCAACATAAACTTCCATGCTCTGGAATAATTGGTTCAGCAAACCCCAGGTTTCATTATCAAATTCGTGTGTGTCAGTTTTTGATAAGAAAGTATTAACAAACTGAATTTTGAACTTAAATGGTTCGTTAATATGCTTCTCCTGGTAAAATTTGAGGACTGTCTGCACGTGTGTCATATTCCGTCCGGCGCAGGTTAACATCACTTGAAGAATCAGGTTTCGGACGGGTGGTGACGATTCTGAACGAATAAGTTTCTTCAAATCCGTGAATGCCACATCGAAAGGAGCAAATTTGTACCATTGGTATATGTTTTGATTTGAGGTATTTGAATAGGGCATGCTCATTGCACACTGCAGAACTTGACCATGTCCACAATCATCTTCAAAATCTTCTTGGCTTTTAAAAGGTTCTTTATCAATAAAGATCTTTTTAACAAAATCAAATTTGCTCTCTTTAGACATATGTTTAATGAAGTGTTCCATATATTTATATGAATAGAACCATCTCATTTTCTTATTCTCTGCATGTTTCAACAGAAAAGTTTTGATTTCTTGTTTTTCCTTTAAATATTTAACAAATGTAGGTAAATGAAGACATTCAGAGTAAAACTCGAACTTATCAAGAATTCTAGTTGGGCATTTTGTCATAAAAACAGCTGTTGCTCTCGGACTGAACTTAATCCCCATTCTGCCACCCATAGGTTCTATCACATCTAAATATTTTTCGGGTTCAATGTTGGAAAGGAACACGGCATCTCTCATTAACTGATATTTCGTGTAGAAAGAGGTTTTCATGTAAAACTCGAAAATTGAAAAATATTTCTCAATAACTCTACGTAATACTTGGAGCGGTACATCATCACCATGTTTTTTGAGTTCGTTTTCAATGAAGGTCGCAGAGCAGTGCTCTAACCATTTATATGAAGCTTTGCGATTTTTTTCTGCAATTTGCATGTAGAAGGCTTCAACACGATTTTCATCTTTCAAATTGAGTCTTATGCTTAGCAACAGCTTATTGATCGCTTTAGAGGTCATCTCCGGAAACAGATGTGAGTGTAAATATGCAGGATTCACGATATGGGAGTATTGCTTGTCCGTGATGAGCCATTTGGAATTTTTGATAGCTCTTGATACATACAAGGAGTCTTCGCTTTTCAGCACTTCTAGCAGAAATTGCACATTTCTGGTTTTGCAGGCAACGTCAATTTTCAATAGGTTTTGAATGTCATCTCCAGATAGAGTCGGATCGATTGCTTGTTTGTTTGAGACGGCTTCTCGCACCAACTTGTTAAAATGTTGATGTTTCTGGCCTAAAGTATCTCCCTCTAACACCAGTGGAGCCATTTGAAAGTCCTGAAACGTAAATTTAAAGATTATCGTTTTGAGTTTTACCGTAACGTAAGCTTACCTACCAACTTTTATGTTTTTTACTCATGTTTCTCAACCACTCGCGTAATAAGTAGAAGGTACATTGTCACATGCCCTAAATAATATTGTGATAGTGTGACGATAGGAAGGACTTTTCGTACATAAGATTGATTGTTTACTAATAAAATATATAGAAATTTTCGAACAAACGTAAAAAATTAGGAAGAGGTATAGGTACGTACATTCCTAACTTAGTGCGCACACAAATGAAGTAAGTAATAAATCAAAAATATTTACTTAAGTACTGCATTTTAACATTAAACATACGTACTTAGTATCTACGTATGTTTAATGGTATCTACCTAGGTAGATACTAAGTAATTTACAATTTCTTAGTCGAAAATGGACTTAAGTCGAAACAATAATATCAAAAACATGACATCATCCCTCGCTAGAAAACTCTCAATTCACATTCATCTTTTACAATCACAAACTAGATACCTACTTAATTAGGTGGGTACGTACCAACAACAAATATTGTTATATTATCACACACTATTTACTAGCATAATACCGTTCTGAACTGGATTTCCGACTAATTTAATTTGACTAAAAACACAGTATTCATAAAGTGAATTTAGTCTCTTTGATCAACAGAAGTACTGTGGGTAAAGAATTGATGGATATTCGTTCATGTCGCATGGTTGGACCCCTTCAATATCTGGCGATCGCTGATTGGATTATTTACACTCATTCTTAAAATCTACCAATCGTAACCAACAAGCCATGACTGGAGAGATAAAGTATCTCTTATCGTTTCCATGTAAGGTTCAAACTTGAGTGAAATATTTTCGTTAGTAGAATGGATTCAACGAATCCCTTGAGGCGCCAAATTCAAACCATAAATAGATTTAGACTTATTAACTAACGTGGTCCAGTAAACTAAAATAATATTTCGCGCCTAATTATGCCCTAGCACTGCCACTGAATAAGGTAGGTATTTGTAGTACTTGGTTTATTTATTTATAGTAGTTTTCTTTCAGTAGGTTCACTACTTTAGTTTCAACATTATATCAAATTAAAAAAGTACTTACCTAATTGATTTTAATCGGTATCAAAGTCAGCCCTCTCATTGAACAGCTGATAAGATTGTATTTTCAATTCTTCCAAAGGATGTGATAACAGTATTTTGCATATTTCTGATAGCCGTTCCTTTTTCTTATCGGTAAAATAATAATTAATATCAATAATGTAGTCTTTTTTGCAAAAAAAATATAGGTACCTGAATACTCTATACATTTGCATCCCGAAAATAGTAAAACAGGGTTTTAAAAAAAATGTATTCAGTAAAAAAAATAAGAGGTAAGTATATAAACTTTTCCCGTCTGCTGAACGCAATACTACGCAAAATGTGAGGCTCAGCGTACAATTTCACCAGCTTGTCGTTGAATTGTGATTCATTAATATCGCCTAGGCTCACTTTGGCTAGCACCTCTTTATATTAATCTACTAATTTTATGAACTGTACCGCAGTTTCCAAGATGTAAGGAACACGTAGTCTCTTTGTGGCGAATACTGCTTCTAATTTCGACAGTATGTTTTGATATATTTTACGGATGTTCTTTTTTTTACTTACCAAGTTTTTTTTGCCGTTCTTCTCCGTCTCTCTGAGCAATTGTTCATACCGGAAAAATAGCCGCCTCTTCATCTTTACAACTTAGCATGAATGTTGCATTTTACCATATTTACCACCATAATCGATGTTGCTGAGTTCTTTGTGAAATTCTTATCAGAATTAGAATCATAATTATTTATCGGCAAAGATGATACAGATTATGATACAGATGTGATACTTATTAGTCACAGACCACTTTAACTGGTCTGTGCTATTAGTGATTCACTTAATGGTTAGCATACCAATCCTTGACTCGTCAAACATTTTGGGTAGGCACTAAATCTTTCCTACTACTATTATAAATGCGAAAGTTTGCGAGGATGGATGTTTGTTACTCTTTCACGCAAAAACTACTGAACGGATTTTGATGAAACTTTACAGTTATAATAGCTTATACATCAGAATAACACATACTACTACTTTTTATCCGGGTACCACGGGGACAAAGCCATGGGCAAAAGCTAGTAATATTATAAACGCGAAAGTTTGTGTGGATGGATGTTTGTTACTCTTTCACGCAAAAACTAGTGAACGTATTTTGATGAAACTTTACAGTAATACAGCTTATGCATTAGCTAACATAACCCATAGTTATAATAACACATAGACTACTTTTTATCCGTGTACTACGCGGGCGGTTTTATGAAATGTTCCAAATATTTATACAAACATATATATTATAGTTTGCCGGAGGTTTTATGTATGATCAGGTTGCGTTTAAACTTCACTTGCGATCTAGATAAATTATTTCGCTGTATATTTGAGTGCCATCTGTAGGTTTTTATGTGGTAGCTGTGTATTATTAAAAAAAAAAAAAAAAAAAAATAATGCTGGACATATTCACACAGCATCATTTAGCCCCAAAGTAAGCAGAGCTTGTGTTATGGGAACTAAATGACTGATATACTACTTATATATATATTTTTTTTATAAATACATACATATTATACATAGAAAACACCCAGACCACGAGACAAATATTTGCATATACAAACATTTTATCCCGCGGCGGGAATCGAACCCGCAACCTTCTGCGTCTCAGGCGAGCCTTCGCCCACTGCGCCACAGAGGAATTATTGTATATTTAGTTCGTTGCACATTGCTTTGCGTCGATGTGATGTAATACATAGGTAGCTAAATCATGTGGCGAGAGATGTCGCTACATACCTACCTAACTAACAACTCTCTAAATTATGTAGGTGCTAAGAAAGAATTTTCTATCTATCTATCATAGATAGAAAATTCTTTATTGCACAAAAAATATGAGTACATAGGCGAACTTAATGCTAAAAAGCATTCTCTTCCAGATAACCTTTGTGTATTGTGGAAAGATGTGTCGGTAGTGCGCAGAAAGGATTAAAACAAAAATATTAGCATGTAGTTATTATGTAAAAATGTTTAAATCCACCTAGATTATTGATTTTAATATTTAAATACTAAGGATATAATAACATAAATAAAATAAAATAATATATATTATAGACAAATAAATTGCTCCTTCACAAATAAATTCACCTTGTAAATATTCAGTGAACTTCAATCAACGAAGAACTAAGACTTACCTAACTATAAGTAGTATTAACTATAGGTCAAACAAGAACTGATATAGGTGCGGTCTTTATAGGTACCTGCTCTATTATTCTGTGTAAAAGGTCAAAATGTAGGGTAACTACCTACCTACTTATCTGCAGTACATACTTAAGGTGAAATACCAGGAATTATTAATTGGAATACCATTCGGATTTATAGAGCAGATTAAAGCTGCCCTAACCTAACTACTTTATAGCAAGGTACGCTACACTACTTATTGACAACCTCGATGCTGCGGCGAGCGAGTAGACGCAAGAGATGCGGATTCGACTCCCGGTGCGAGACAAATTTTTGTTTTTTCAAAAATAATGTTCTCTAGATCATTCCGGGTCTTGGTTTTGTGGTAACACGTTACTCGTAGTTCCTGATACCCACGACCACGCCACAGCATCCTAGTGTGGGGTCAGGGATAAGTGTGTGTCTATTGGATTTTAAAATACCTGATTAATATGTAGTCATGCAGGCGCTTTTCAAAACGAATCATATGAGCCTTATCTCGAGGAGGTTAAAAAATACTAGACTTTTTTCACACAGCATCATCTAGCCCCAAACTAAGCAGTTGGTCTACTCTACAATCCGATAAACTATATAACCTGCTTCAATTATCGTGCTAAACCTACTCTGAGTTAGATCGTTTCGACTATCGTTTGAACGAAGAAACGACCGACATTACTTTTGACAATCGATGTTGTAACCCTACTCTAGCATCACTTATACGATACGATAATTTAAATTTGACAACGATTGTTTCGTTGTCAATTTTAAATTATCGTGCCCTTTGCCTCGTGCCCTCGTATTATCATGCCCTTGATGCTATCGTGCGCGATATCGTTTCCAGTTATATTGTTGTGTTTTCTGATAAAATCATCTCCATTTCGTTTAGCGGACTCCGAATCTTTTATACCTTAAACCCCTGTGCTGCCTACTGCCTACTGGACTCTCCGCATTCTTTTTCATTCGACCTCGGCCTGCTGCACTACGGACTCTTGATTTGCCTCTTGTTTTAGAATAATGGCGAGATTTATGCTTGCCATCATCCGTGAAATTATAGTTGAAGTCGTGTTGGCCTAGTGGGCGATACCGCGACTTCTGATCCGGAGGTCGTGGGTTCGAACCCGGTCGTGCACGAATGGATTTTTCATCTCGAAAAATGTATGTGCACATGTTAACACAATGTGAAACTATGAAGGAAAACATCGGAAAGTATAACGGGCATGCCCTAGAACCAAAATTTCGAAGGCATTTGCCATCTGTTAGTCTTCTAATGCAGGCAACTTACCGTTTTTCAAAAATCCAAAAACGTCCAAGCTACTAAGTATCATAAAAACTTTGTAGTCGTATATAGTTACCTATTCAATTGATTCCATGTTTCTTTCTTACTTCAAAAGAAAAGGTAAATTTATAAAATGAGCTAGGTAGGAATAAACACGCGATTTTTAATATGGTAAAATCCCGAGGTTCCGCATACTTGGTAGAAGTCACCACGCCCACCACGTTCTTGCCCCCAATATTAAGTAGGTATATACCTATCTAGCTACTTCTATGTGTATAGAGCGGAGGGTACTGGCGGCAACCCTACGTCGTGAGTACCTAACTTACATGAGTTATGATGACTAATGGTAATGAGAAACGAGGGAACGACGAACGTCATAAATAAAAAGTTATTGCAATATTAAAAATCCCTGTGTTTTTCTCTCTAGTGACTAGTGGCGATATATTATAATAATAATAATAATATAACGTTTATATCAGGCAACATGTGCGCATACAAAATATGATGACAAAGGCCCATATTTATAAATACCTTTTAGACTAACATACATAAATTTGTACAACAACTTAATAAATTAGTATCGTTGCTTGGTGTCTCGTATCTATGCACCATCCTTGAAGTCAAATAGATCACATTAAATAGAACTAAAAAAAAAACATTTCAATCTGATTAGCCTAAATTACAAACAAACAACCTTTTACGCTAAAAGCATATCAAGGCTCTTGACGAATATCAATGCCAGCAACGGCAAGGGCCCTTAACTTTGGCTGCGGGGCACGCTGGGGCGGGCGGGGGAGGAAGTGTTTCTGTTCTCGTAGGATATACGCTATAGATAGATGTGACACTAACCTACCCACTGTTAAGTGTCCTCATCATAAGCTGAAAAGTACCTAACCTAATAAAAGATTACTTTAAAAATGTTTTATGTTCATCAAAAAGCCGAAAGACTATTGGAAGCTTGTTTCGATAAATGATATTTCATTATAATAATCATCAGCGAAAAGAGTACTAGTGAAAGTTAGTTTAGAAACAAATATTTTTATCATCACACCAACACTATCCACCACAGAAATATAGTAATATTTATCCGTTTCCGGTGGGGGGGAAATATCCCCCCTTTAAATGTGAAAATCCAAAAACCCTGAAACACGTTGAAACAAAGACAAAACTTTTTATACCTAATGTCCATTACATTAGGTGTAAAAAGCGATCTTTTTAGTCAATGGATAGTATTAATTTAAAATACTTCAAGGCATGGCAATCTGGTATTCGGTTAAAGTCCTAAGTTGTCAATCGATATATTGCCACTTTATTCACCTCTTGTTTGTCACATTCTAGGACTCGATGAGGTAGGGTAGCCGTCAGTGCTCCCTCGGTCTATCTGGCTATAATCTTCTGTAGCAATGTCTACGTAGACTGGGCTGTGAAACTAGGCCTGGCCAAGGGGCTATTTTGTAATCTACCGTGGGGTAACAGTAACTCGCACAGGCACGAAACAAGTGTATATCGTGGTATTGTCAATCGATTGCTTGTTAGAAGGTCAATATCGACACCATAATTTTCTATAGCATTTAATCTTACAAGATGTAATAAATACATTGAACTTAAATGAGATGCTAAGACCGTAATTCTCAATTAAATCGCACTGAAAAGTTTAGAGCGCTTAGTTAGGATTCGTTTAAGTGTATTCTTTATTACCGTCCTGTAACGGCTTCATGGATTTTGTTGAATGAGGTATCGTTAGACGTGTTATGATCCAGTCCACGAGTGACATAGGCTACATAAACTGTAAAAAGTCACCAGGTACAATATTGTATGACATGTAAAAAAAATATTTTCAATAGATGTGGGTAAAAAAAAGATTTAAAAAGACGAGACGAGCTCAAATTGTAGTATATTTTTATGGGTAGTAAAAGATACACATTTTTGTACACACAAATTTAGAAAATAAATAAATACAAAAACTAAGCATAGCTTGTACTATGGGAACTATATATCTGATATAATACTTAAATACTTGCAGATTAACCAAATATTTGCAGATTATTATTTACAAACATTTGTCCCGCGGCGGGAATCGAACCCGCAACCTTCTGCGCCTCAGAAAAGACAGAATTATATGACATTTACAAAGGTGAAATCTTTTTTTACCGGCTGCTGGTTAAACGGGCCACAAATAACGACCAAGATTGTAGGTACTTACAAAGTATTTGCAAATGAAAGTTCTATTATGTCTGACGCAATTCACTCTATCTATATCTACCGAGCAGCAATAGCAATCCAATAACTGCAATATCTACGTACCTATCTACAACAACGCCAAACCTTCGATAGGTAGGTAGAAACTCTTCTGTAGGTAGGTATCTACGTGTAGAAAAAAGAAAAACCTTATCTATGGTAATTTTTTTAAATATAAAAACAATATTAAAAAACAGAAATATTGAAATATTTTCAATATTTCTGTATGAAATTGAAGGTGTTTTGGTTGTATTTGGGTTTGTTTGACGTTACGTTACGTAACGAAACGTCGTTTATAACTCTCATTTTCAGGAACCCTTTAATTTCTGTAAATAAATAAAAAAATACCCAACTGATATATAGTCCTGACCCCACACTAGGATTACCTGTGCCGTGGGTATCATGAACCACGAGTACCGTGGTGCCATAACACCCAAAAAATATCTGCAGATCATGCAAACATTTGTCCCGCGGCGGGAATAATACCCGCACTTCCTGTTTCTGACTGTGTTTGTATGAGTGGCGTCGTAACAGGCTACACTCATATAAAACAGTCATACCCTAGTAGTACACCACGAATTCAAATCTCACGATATACCGTTTAGCCTGATCGGTAATCCGAAAGAAGAGTTATGAGTTTAAGCAGTATAATTTACTTTCGAACGCGACGCCACTCTCCTATATTTGTCACTCTCAAGCGAGTACCAGTACGAAATATTGATCTTCCATTTTGTTTATTTTCTTACCGGGTGAGAACGGCCTGTCTGTCAGAATTCTTAGATCTCCGATATGGGTGATGCGACCGCGCCCAGTTCAGCTCGGCTGGATACAATAATGATTAAGTAAAACATACGGAAATTGCCAGCGAAATATATCGTAGGCGTTGAGAATTTTGATTTGACATTTGGCACGACACCTACGTAACGCAGTATCTGCAGGTAAGAGTATACTGCAGTAGTGTCACTCGTCAATCCTTCCTATCTAGTACCAGGACGGGTGTTACATTTTGTGTCCTCATTCACCCTATATTCTCGGTACACGACTATGACTGTAGCCACTGATTGTTTTAGTCAGTTTTATGTTCTGAATAAGTTGTTTGAATTTTGTTGGTAAAATCACATCTCCGGTAAAACTTAGTTATAGCAAAGTACCTACTAAGAACTAAGTACTATACATAATCCGTCCTTTTCCTAAAGAGTATTATGGCATAATCACTAAAAAAAACAAAGTGAAGTCTGACTCGGGCACTGAGGCTTCCGTACAAGCTTGTGTGTTCACCAAAATAACTAAAAATTAACGATTTTCTAACTTTTTCCTTTAATTGTGCTGTGAGAGCTTGCCTTGTATGGTATCTATTTGCGAGTATCAAAATATCACGCATAAATGGCCGTATTTTTTTATTTAGAAACTTGTTTTTTATACCTACAGGAACCGTATTTGATATTTATTTCAACTGTATACGCGTTCCTGATAAAAAGGGTATCGACAGACAAATACACGGACGGACGGACAACGAAGTGATCCTATAAGGGTTCCGTTTTTCCTTTTGATATACAGAACCGTAAAAAGTACCTACCATAAATATTCTGAGACACAGCAAATGTGTCGTGAAAACGGGCGGCATGCCTTTATCGCGTGCGTCACAAACCACTGCGCGTGCGCGTCAGTTAATTGCTAATCAAAGTTATCGCTAATCGACAAATCGTTTCCTCCGAGACTTTCCTCTTTGGGTGGGAAATGGGAAGGTTGGACCGACCAGTTTTTGTAGCTCTAGTCGACGTGTCCAAAACGGAATAACAAAAACTCATATTTTATTTAACCAAGAAGTTTTTTTTAATGTTAAAACCAGTGTTTCAACCAGAAGCAAACACTGAACTTTATACCCATGAACCTTGTATAAAATACAGGAATGTATATTAGGACTGATGTAGTTCCCCATGAAAAGTGAGTCATGACGTTCAGAGCATTACAATATAGAAATCAAGGGAAAAAATATCATATTTTCGCTGCTTTTAAAAAACTTAACAATCCATCTTAGTTCTAGCCGATGCTTATTCGAAATACTGGCACTGGCTCGGCGGGCGAGTATTGGATTGACACGTATGAGTGCAGGTTCGATTCCCTCTATGGCACAATTTTTTACATGATTTGTTGCGGGTCTGGACGATGTGGTATCATGATACTCCATAGTTATGATACCTACACAGGGAATCATGGTGTAGGGTTTACATATTCCTACATATACTAATCTGTAAGATCTCTTGAAATTTTGGTACTAATGTGCTAATAGGAAATCCTTTATTCCTGGACCTGGGGACTCTAACATCGTTGTAAAATAGGTATCGTGTTTTCAGAGTATAGATAGTACATAGAAAATAGGTACATCAAATATTATTTCAGCTAGACTTAGTACTACAAACTTTGACAATGTTGTACAAAAGGTGGTCTTATCGCTAATTTCTATTAGGCAACCTTTGTATGGAACAGACTGTACGTAAGATCACAAGGGGTTTACGTGGTGATTCTCATACTAACTATGAATATAATGTATTATACACAATATAATTTAGCATATGTACCGATGTGTACATAGGTTACAAAAATATGACTAATTGCTGGAATTACGAGATAGTGGCAATAAAAATAATACACACCATATATTGGGGGAGCCGTGAAAAACGATACGTTCACGAGCAATGGCCCAATAAAACGCGTAATTTGCAGATGTAATTAAGTCCAGTAGCGCCACAGTATCTTACCTATTTAGGGTCAACAGATTCCTGAACTCCATACGAAGATAATCTTAATTAGTTTTAAGATTATTCTTGCACATTTGCCGAGGTGATAATCGCCCTTCTACATGCGGATATCGTACAAATAGTTTAAATGGGACGAGTTTTTATATTTCTTTCGATACTCGCGCCTTCGAGACAAGAAACTCCTTGTAAATTGGATTTTAATGATCAGTCAATATACCGACATCCATTGCCTTACCTTATAAAACTGTCAACAGACCGCGGTTGACGTTGAGAATTCGCACGTGCGAAGTGGCTTTACTTTGTTTTAAAAAGATAGATGGGTCAACCACAATGGCACACAAGATAGAGAGAGATAGAGAGAGAGAGCGAAGCGCGGATATAAGTTAAGTGCATAGTCAGTTATGTTATTTTGTTGTAGGTATAACATTATTATTATTTTTAAAGAAAATGAACAAATTCGACATATTCTATTGAAGTTCTGTCTTTTAGAACGAAGTATGAAACGTAATGGATAACCATAGAAAAAAAAAAAAGAAAATAAACAAATAAAGTAGGAAGGCAAGGTTATATGGCAGTGAACGTAGTGAATATAATATCGCCATGCGTTGCCTTTGCGTAGGTCGCGGTTGGTCGACAGCTTAAGTAAAGGATTCCAGGCATGTAATAAGGATGTTAGGTTACCTACATCCTGGAATCGATTCTTTGGCCTTGATCATACCAAGTTGAAATTGACACCAGAAATAATCCGAATAAATTTTATTGTTTTTGTTATCTTTTTGGCGAAATAGTTTTAAATAAACAAAGTACCCGTCTCAAGGATGTGAAAGTAGATTTGTTCACTTGACGGACTCTTCATTCCATTCAGAAAACTGACCGAGCGTTGCAATACATAGCATTTTTCTGCGTCTTAAAATGCGCCATTTATGATATTTATAATCGTGGTTTGAAATCGCGGTATGTTTTTGCTGTTGTTTTCGCTTAACTATAACTTGGTAAACCATTGTATTTTTTAAACATTCACGATCAGTTATCATAATTGTATGTTTTTATCGGGTATTTATCGAGACCACGTTTTTATTTGCACTGCTGCTTCCATTGGAGTTTTCAAATCCAGTCCTTTACAAACATTTCATCTCTGCAAATAGTCAACAAAATTGAGATTTTATAATATATATGTAGGTATCTAAGTATATATTTGGATGTAAGTATTTATTTAAGTACCTCTGTGGCGCAGTGGGCGAAGGCCTGCTTGAGACGCAGAAGGTTGCGGGTTAGATTCCCGCCTCGGGTAAAATTTTTACATATTCAAATATTTGTCTTGGGATATGGATGTATTTTAAGTTTATTATGTATGTATTTACAAAAAAAAAAGTATATAAGTTTTATATCAGTCATTTAGTTCCCATAACACAAGCTCTGCTTACTTCGGGGCTAGATTAAAAATGTCCAGCATTATTTATTTTATTTTATTTAAGTATGAATTATATTCATATACCTATGTATGTAGTTTGCTTCTATTTTTAGTAGCTATTTATCTTACATATAATTAAGTCTTCTTTTATTTGGTAATTTCCTTCAAACGCACTACTGCCCCACTCTTCATTACACAAAGGAAGAAAATGCTAATTAGCCTGTCCTGTGCTAATTAGTTTGCCTGTGTACTTGTTTTATATTGTGCAATAAAGCATATTCTATCTATCTATCTATCTACCACGGCTGTTGCAATATAGTCGGAACGTCTGGAAAAAAATAAAAAAAATAAGCACGATAGGACCCGTAAAAACTTATAATTGTGGATTTGTGTTACACCTTGTTTATGAATAATAGGGCCAACAAGACAAATTGTTAAGACAAGACTGGGACTCTTCAGTATTGGATTTTATTTCAGCGGTCTACATTTCAAATTGACTTTTGCAACGATAATCAGCATAAATAATAATCAGCAAGTTAATTAAATCGAGGCAATAGGCCAATTAGTGGAAATTCATTTTCATATCTTGATTTTGTCAGTTAATACGCACTACAAATTATAATCGATAAACGTAGGTAAGTGTTATAATAATACAATTTTAATAGCGAGAAGGATTTAAATTGCTTAAATTATAAGCAAGTTAAATCCAGCTACCAACGTGGTACCACGACACTCGTAGTTCCTGATACCCACGACACAGGGGATCCTAGTGTTTTTGTGGGCGATTTTACTTTTATTTTTGATTCAAAAGAGTGCCATCTATTTAACGTAAGCACGTGAGGATCTGATGATAGAGTAGGTTCATGGAGGATAGAAACCGTAAACTTGGAACTGGAAACGTACCGCAAATATTATCAAACGACTACAAAAAAGTATTTTGTTAGTATCAAGATTTTCCTCAGGTAAATATCACAAGCATTTGGAGAAAAAACAAGTTGACATTAGAGTAATTGATTGTACCTGAATCTTAAATCAAATTTAATTGTCCACGCCTTAGGCTATATGTACCTCTACCGTCAGAAGTAGCTTTACAACCCAGGTGACCATAGTTTACAGTATAGATAAGCAAAATCACTTTCGTTTTGAACTTCTTGTATAGAAGTTTATTTATTTAAGTACCTAACCCATAAATGATCAACCCATTAGTGATGTTGATAAATGTATTTATAAAATAATAATGCTTTATTATTATATTATAAAAAAATAAATAAGCCTGAAGAATGAAGCTGATATTATGATATGTTTGGGATCTTCTTTAAAGTTTGACGTTTTTTATTTAGGTAAGTTATGAAAAATAAAAACATATACCTATATTTCTAAAAACCTACATTAAATAAATAAGTTTTTTTTGTTTAAAAAATAAGAATAATTTATAAGACATTAAATGTCAAAAAACTGACTTCATATAACGGGAAATTAATAAATATCAAATATGCAATTTCATCACATATTTTTTTTTACTCACGTAAAAAAATGCCTTGACGCCAAAGAAGAGAACGCCAGGTTTAGCTGTAAACCTGGCGTTCTCTTCTTTGGCGTCAAGGATTTTGTAAGCGACATGATTATAGTAATTCTCATTTTTTGATGTACCATTAAAAGGTATTGAAGTAGCTCAGTTGTAAAGGCGTTATGAATCTATGGTCAGTTTGAGTATGACGCCTAGGTTGTGAAGCTTCTTTTGTTGGTTATCAGATATTTGAGTGGTTTATTGCAAGTATTCACATTTAAAATTACCTACGATTTTGCATTGCGCTACTTACGAGGACTTAATGTATGTCCCAAGTGATTTATTTTACGAAATATCTCAGTATTTGCTACAATTATTTAGGAATGTGAGACATTGAGTTAATCTCGTTTGAGTACTCACTTCAATAATATTCGCGGATAGTAGAATTAAGTAGCAAGGTTTTTCTAAGTAAAAAAATACAAATTTAACGTTGTGCTGGTCCACTAAAAATGTTTTAGACTATATTTAGTTGGTTATAGGCAACTTGAGCTGGTCCGTTAAAGATGGTTTAGACTATATTTCGTTGGGTAAAAGCATATAAACGCAGTAGGACCACTAGATTTAACTCAACATATTCTTTGCCCTCCGTTTTAGTGGGCATTTGCCTTAATTAAATATTTCACTCAAATCTGACGTGCACTTTGCCACTCTATGCAAAAATACAAGAAGTGTGAAAAAAAAAGATGCAGGCCAAAAATTAAATGATATTTTGCTTTGCACAGTTAAATATCTATAATTAATTATTAGTCTATTTGTTTGTTTTTCAACCTATTTTTATTTTGCCAATCACCTTCTATCCGAAATTCACCCAATTGCTAGTTAGCAATCAATCAATCAATTTTCAAGTTTCGTTCGAGCTCGTACTCCAGAGACTCAAGATACAGGCTTGCACGCCTTGTTTGGGTCTCGCAGCTAACCATATTAAAAAAACCTTGGGCATTACTCAATAACCTGTATACATTAAACTGTAACACCTGTTTTTGGGCAAATAAATATATTCTATTCTATTCTATCTCGAGTGTCCAAATATCAAACTTGTAGGGCTCCTAAAGACCAAGAATTCAGCGATGGTGGCCTCGCAAGTGGAACCGTTGGAAAAAGTTAGTTATACATAAGCGATCTATCACCTAGTAGGTAATTAAAAATTGACTTCCGACCTCTTGTGTTGGTTGTTTCAACGAAAAGACAGCCCGCCAGATATTTTGTAGATAACTAATTGATTAATGTCTAGTTTTATGAGTGTCCATTAATATAGAGCACGTAACGAGTAGGTACATACATTGATTGATAGGGATCCGTGATCTGATCTGCCTACTTGTAGGTAGATTTTTTTATTCCGTTCCATGTATTGAATAGATTTTTATAACTTTTAACAGGCCATTTTAAAACATTTAAAGGGTGTTTTAAAACATGTGATGCCTCTGGTGTCTGTCTGGTGTTGTAAGCCATACATAGGTATGGTAGCCGCTTAACAACATACAACATGTGGGCCGTGTGTTTGTTTGCAAACCTGGTGATACTTATATAAAAAAAGGATGGCTGACTGAATGACCGCTGGGAAACATAGGTTCTCAAATGGCGATCACGAACACAACCGGATTACGCAGAAGTTGGAAGGTCCCTCATTCTCGATTTTATCTCTGTACATTTTTTTAAAATACTAGTTACTATTAGCCCACGGCTTTGCTTGTGGTACCCAAATAAAAAGTAGCCGGTGAAAAGTAGATTGGTAGCGTTCGTAAGAAACGCATTCGCTCGATCGTTTTTTTTTCGTTGACTTAGGTACGTTGCAGAATTGGTCTCCACGTGAAGCCCTTTTATATTAACGGAATAATATACAGCATATGTCCGCCCTGAAGGTCTATTCCAAATATTATGTAATGAAATATTTTTTGAAATCGCATGAATAGTTTCTACATCTTAAAAATCTTGCCTCTTTACAATATTATTATTCTTTTAATTATAATTATGTATTTAATTATGTTTTACCATGCATGAATATTAGTGTTAAGTTTTATGTGATTAATAATATTATATGGATTTTGTAATCTGAAATAAATGAATAATAATAATAATAATTATAACAGAATAGGTAAGATTTTTAACACTGCATAGTAGATTGTGGGAAGTCGGAAGTGAAGGTACCTTATGATATATATCATTGCACTTGTTCAGGGAGGCCTTTGTGCAGCAGTGGGCTTCTATACAGGCTATTCATGATAATGGTAACTTAAGCTAGCTAGGAGATTGCTTAGCTACGCTTTATTCATCTCCGCATTGGTAGATACGAGCCTTAACCCATGGACATGATTATAGCTATTTATAAACGTTTCAATAAAATTGGTAAGTGGTTAGATTGATCTGGTAAAACATTGCCAGCACATTATTATCTTGCCATGTAAAGTAGTCGAACCTTTTGATTGGTCATTAAAACTATTTAGATTGTGGATAGATACTGCTCGTTCAAACATATTAAGTGGGACTATTTTGTACAATATGAGTGAAGCACTGCAGCTCTAATGTTCACACACACAGTGTGTGTATGTGAGCAATCGATTTTTCGTCCTCTTAATGGATAATTTTTAAATTTGATCTTTTGCTTATAACATAACGTATAAACATACGTCTTAATTTAATTCCTCTAAATGATCCTTGTTATTGAGATGAAAAAATTACTACTGACTTGACTTCACATGAACTTCATCAAACCCTTTCGAGACGTTATAGGGATTTTTGTGCAGGCAATCAACTCGGTGGTACTCGTATATATTTTTCTGAGCGAATTAAAAATATGTTTATTACTTGTTCTCTCTACTTTAGTCAATATCGGCCTTTAAAATCATTGTCACATAAAATTGACTGCTCTCCATAGTCTCACTTCAGCCAGATAACGAAGAAAAAAAATTTAGATTACAGTACATAAGCATTTTTAATCTGATTGAGATCAGAGTGGAATGCTATAGCTCTTTCCATGCATAGACAAATTCTTTGTAGGTAACAATTTACATAGTAATAATGCCCTTTGTTTACCGAATACCTTCGTGTTTCGAGTGCCCATTTTAATGGCGTGATAATGTTGCACAAATAAGTTGCACTAAAGCCGGGGTTCCAAAAACAGCGGCCCTTATATGGGAATTTATCTGAAAATCCCACCACTTTTAACAGAATAAAATTATTATCTTTTTTCTGGAAACCCTCGGTTAAGCTACTACGTACTGTATGATAACGAATAAAAAAATGTAGGTCATCCGTGGCGACTTCGTTGTTTTGTCTCTGTCATAAACAACGACGACGATTTTTTAGAAAACTATGTTGAATGTAGGCAATTTTGCGGTGAACAAGCGTGTCAGGCAGGCGTTTGGTGGTTTCTAGTCTACCAATAACGAAAAGCGGAACCAATTTATTGGATTGTTCTATGGACGCATTACAATTTTTTATCAAATTTCGATCAAAAATCGAAAGTAGAAGACGATTTCATAGCTCAAATGGAACAAACTTAATCATAACTCTACCATTTTTTTGTAGCAAACAGAATGGCATTATCAACGTTTTCTTTCCACTCCTCATAAAAAAGTGTTGTAAAAAGTGTCAAAAGTTTTATAATCTAGTTTTATATCTATAATAATAATTTTGTCAACCTCTGTGGCGCAGTGGGCGAAGGCTCGCCTGAGACGCAGAAGGTTGCGGGTTCGATTCCTGCCACGGGACAAATGTTTGTATGATCTATAAATATTTGTCTCGGGTCTGAGTGTTTTCTATGTATAATACGTATGTATTTACAAAAAAATAATATATAAGTAGTATATCAGTCATGTTCTCCCCATATCACAAGCTCTGCTTACTTTGGGGCTAGATGATGCTGTGTGAAAAATGTCCATCATTTTTTTATTTTTTATAATTTATTTGATCTACAAAAATAAATTATTTTTGTTTGTAAAGAAAAAAACATGGCTAGTGAGGGGTCGGACTATGTCGAACTATGTAGATATACTACTCTTGGGGGTTTATATATGTATATTAATTAATGGTTGGTCCATAAATAATGTTCTGCTATTGTAGGTAGGTACATACGTGCTAGATTTTTGGTAACCTTCAAATTGTAGACCACTTATTTTTTCGTCACCGTTTAAATGATGTATTAGTTAATAGCATACATTCACCAAAAGATAATGTATATCTTAATTTGCACACTTGGACTTGGACGCTTGCCTAATTTCTTACATATTAAATGAATTTGTTGTTTTTATGAGACTAGAGAGTGGATTATGTATTATAATATGAATTATAGGTAAGGTCGTGTTGGCCTAGTGGGCGATACCCTGACTTCTGATCCGGAGGTCGTGGGTTCGAACCCGGTCGTGCACCAATGGTTTTTTACACTCGAAAAAATTATGTGCGCATTAACACGTGCTCAAAACGGTGAAGGAAAACATCGTGAGGAAACCGGCATGCCCTAGAACCAAGAATTCGAAGGCATGTGCCAACAGTTAGTGTTCCAATAAGCGGCGATGTGCTTGCAACCTGTCACGTGGAATGCTTACTACTTGCAAAACGCGGGCATGTACCAAATGTAATGTTTGGACGTGCCTCTGTCTACCCCCTACTTGTTATCCTCAAGGATCTACATACTCAGTATATGTATCTGAGGATGTCCACCATGGGGAAGACAGTCGTGAACGTGTTTTTTTGTTTGTTTTTTTTATAAGTAATACAATAGATGTGAGGGTATCCTGAAATTCCTATAGTAAACATTGCTGGTGGAGATTTCCAAAAAAACCTAACAGTCGAACCAGTGCGTGGAAACTGATGGGGATTTCCAGAATTGGCCATAAGTACTTGTTAGTTCCAAACACCTAAGATATTCCAAACACCTAGGTATTTTAAGATATACCTACCTACTATTGCAGGTTGCTAAAAGTAGCCTTCTGACCAACTTTTGTCTCAGGTTTCCTAGCCAAACCACAAAACTTAGATCTTGTCATATAAAATTTGCTTGATTTAGATTGCGAATCTCAAAAAATACCATAACATACGGTATGTAACATAAAAAAAACAAACAAAACGAAAACGTCAAAGAACAAAAACAATCAATGTTATCTCAAAAATAGCTCACAGCCATCCTCCTCGGTCCCGGTACCAAAGCAGATTTTAAAAAGTTTCATGTTCCCTGCCGCTATGATGACCCGATCAAGTATTAAATATTTTTTATATTGGTGGGGTATGCATATGCAGACATCGGCTCCTTATTACGTTCTGCAACGATTAGGCTTTTCTGAAAGATCGTTTTTTTTATACAGTTTTTTTTATATTTTTTATAAATGTTAAGATACAAAAGGAACGCTTAACATTTTCAGAAGAACTGTGATTAGATCACTAGGTTAAGCGGGGTATCATACGAAAAATCCTCATTGCACATATATAAATATATAGGTACATCTAGTACCTATCTTAACACTGCTGCGATAATTCTAGTTTTTACCCGCGACTCAAGGGCCGTATATACTTTTGTTTGTTAGTAGGTATTTATCTCCGAAACGGCCTAATTATATGATTGATTTGTATGACTTCCTATAAGATAGGTTTTATTACTGCCATAGAAAATGGAAACACGTCGACGGTTTTAAAATTTTGCAAAAACTCACGTGTCGCTAGAGTCCAACATAGATAGGATTAAATTCCTCTTTCAATTAATAAAATCGTTATATGAATTATTACTTTATTGAGAGCAATTACATGACACGGACATGATAATGTCAGTTGCTTCGCCTTGACTATTTACCAATGCTTTTTGCAAAATAGCTGCGGTAAAGATTAATTGCGTGGAGATAATCTAACTGAGAGCTTGGATAAAGCGAAGAAAATGCAAAGAAATGGTAATTTTAGATTATTCATTAGGTAGGTACTTACTAATCAGTTATTATACCAAATATCAAACAAATTTTTCGTAAATTCATTTCTATAACATATACATACATTTCCATAATTTTCCATAATACACAAAGGTTAGCTGGAAGAGAATGCTATCTAGCATTAAGTTCGCCTATGAACAGTATAGTTCGCCTATGTTTAGTGCAATAGAGAATTTTCTATACATAGTATCAGTAACTACAAGTACTGTGGTACCATAACACTCAGACACGGATCACATAGGTACATATGTTCTTACAATGCAAAAAATCCTGGATTGAACCCGCAACTTGCGTCACAGCTGGCTACTCGTTTGCCTCAACAGCTATACCTAATAGTTATGATTATTTAATTTGATATTAAACCATTTTTTTTTTGGAAATTCTTTAATTGAACTACTTGCCCTTGAAGTACTACAAAATCGTTGCAAAAATATTACATTACAATCGGTTTAGAGGAATATGGTAAAAGACAAACACATACTCGAACAAAAAACCTTTTACCACTAACGCATCGAACTTCTTGAAACAGCGGGAAAAAGGGACCCATAAGATCGTTATGGCTTTCACATTCAACAAATCTGCTCGTATGACATGCAAATTACTTCTACTGAAAACGAAAAATAAAAAATATATAAATATGTATATAATCATAAAAATATGATATACATATGAATAAGTAAGCCGATATCTATTTTGCTTTCCACTTTGTACGTACCTCTCAATAGACTAAAAGATTTGTTGAAAAAAAAAACTCTATAAAGGGTCAAGCTCGTCTTTGTACATATCTATATATTTGTGTTTATTTGCGCACAATCGCTTTTCATAGGATTACAATAACCAAGTTAACAGGCTTTTGTTATTTACATCGATTTCTCGCGACTAAAGCCCCAGAAGAATCGATAACGAGTCGGCTTTGGTTATTTTTTTTTTAACCTTGCAATGTTTTATTTTTAATCTCTGTCGAGGTAGTTTTTATTGATAGGCTCATCCGTAGTTATTCTTTAGATACCTGCCTACATGCAGGTATTTACGCTAAACTACTTAAACATTACCGAAATTGAGTGCGTAATCTGCAGAATAATAGAATAATATTTTAATGATTTCATGCTCTAGTTAGCGAAATTGCCTAACGAGATGATGTTTATTGAAATATGATAACTAGCTTTAGAGGTTATTCATTCTCTTTAGTTATAGTCTCGGAGTTGAAATAATCTATTGAAGAATGAACGGCTTACTGGCACAATTAAAAACCAAGTAAAATAGTGTACAAACAATATAGTGCCCAAGACGTGTCTACACCAACTATCTCAGGGCCCAGAAGTTGCTTCAAAACATAAATTACAAGTAGAAATCGAGTAAACTAATTTTCATAAGTAGTTTACTCAATAAACTTTGAATAATACTCTTATGATTCTGGGTTAAAAATTTAGAGGGGGAACACAACTTTGGCTACTTTGAAGCTTTATATTTCCAAGACGAGGGCTTCAAATAAAAAAAATGCTTGAGGAAACGCTCAAAATAACTTTTAGAGACCTATGCAATTATAATCTACACTGGGATGCAGTGAATTAAAAACATCCTCCACTTTACAAATACTACGGGTGCATGAAATTGTTTTATTTTCTGTTTTTCGTTTTTGGATTCAAAAACACGTATGCATACCAAATTTTATCTCAATGCGATTTTATTATGATTAATGCTACAACAAACGGAGCGAGAAATCGTAGATTCACTCATATGCACGCGGCTTTGTACGAACTACGGATATATAGATCACCTTTCAAAATAACAGCGACTTAACCTAGTATATTTCTTATAGTTAAGGACTAAATTAGCATGTCAAAGCAAGTTGCAACTAAGGGTGTCTTCAGACAGACGAAACCGCAACCTCACCGCAGCCACAGGACAACGTGATAAAATAGGTCGGGCACGAATTTGTGTGAAAACGTGTATTCATTAAACAATACGTGCATTCGGTCAATGCCTTTTAATATTATAATATCTGTGATGCCGTCAACGAAGAATTAATTTTAGAAGTAGTACAGCTCCTTGTGAAAGAGTTCGTCAGGGAAAGTACTAACACCATTACATATTTCTGCCGCCAAGCATTGCTCGCATTTTTGTGTTCCAATTAGAAATTGAAATAACAGGCACTTTTTACCAATTATGTCACAGGGTCGGCAACATAGATTGCGGTAACTGCTTACCAACAGATAGGCTGAACCGCCGCGCGCGTACCACTCGCTTACCCAAACAATCTGTTCAGCTGTCTGTGGATGGTAAAACGCTTTTACATCCCAACCGGTAGTCGAAAAAACCAAGATGTAACAGCTAAATAAAAAAACAAACACCCAACATAGTCCTGACCCCGCAATAGGTTTCCCTCTATCGTGGATATCAGTAACTAAGAGTACCGTGGTACTACAACACACCTGAAACAAATATCTGCAGAGCATGCAAACATTTTGTCTCGCAGCGGGAATCGAACCATCACCTCTTGTGCCGCAGCTGACTCGCCCGTCGCTCCACCGAGGTCGTCACGCTACATCGAGACCACAATACGACCACTGCCCGGCGTTGTTTTTACTGCTGTGGTGTTTTGTGGTCTGTCTGCAGACACCATAAGGCCGCTTGTACACGCTAAGGAAAGTCGCCGGACCTAGGCGTTCGTGTCGTTTCTACACACGAACTGTGTACACTGACACGGCGCTGAACAAGAAAAAATCTTGTCTGTGTTGTTGTCACGTCGCGCTCTTTTTTTTTTAATAGTTAATATAATTCTTTGAAAGGGTCAATCTTCAGAACAAAATTTCTGTAGCTGAGTGCAGAAGCCCACCTTAAAGTACCTAACAATTTTGTTGGATAGTTTGTGCTGTTATCTACCTTGGGTATTCAGAATTACTTATCAAAGTTATTGTTTTGTTTTTTTTTATATAAAAAGAATTCATTTTTTATAACTTAAAGTCATAAAATATTACAAAGTGCAGATGTGCATCTTATGTCGTGCTTCCGACTATAGTCTTACGCCATCATACGAGATCTTGAAGATTTGAGAGGATGTCTACCGTGGTTAATTAACGATATATAGACTCGACCAGTGCACAACACCTTACCATTTGTCATGTCTGCAACAGACACGGTGGACTTTCTTAGCGTGTACAAGCGACCTTACGGACGCAATGCCATATTGCCAAAGCAGTAACCAAAGTCACAGACTACTTAATAGCCAAAGTGCAAGCATGTACGAAAGTATGCAATGTAGATACAATTATCGTTCCTAAGTAATTAAGACTGTGTGTTAAGTGGATCTTACGAAAATAATGAACGTCCTAGGATATGGTTGATCAAACCTTATAGGTACGATTTCATTCATGCCTGCATTGGTCCACTTTCCATTAGCTATGTAATTGTTGAAACAGACAATTAGCGGACAGCTGCAAATCGCTTTTCACTTTTTGATAAGGATAAAACATATTATTAGTTGATCCTAAGATGTCTTCCTAAGATGCTTGGAGAGAAGGGATGCTTTTATTTTATGACGATATGCCAAAAGCGTTTGATGAATCATACCTACTCTAAAGTACAAGGCTTGGTCGTGTGCGAAGAATCTGCGTAAATTCACTTTCCAATTTTAAATTCACGTAGTTTTTAAGTTGACGTTTCTACATAAATGATCGTTGTGGTTCGATGAATAAAAACGTATTGACTTTGACATTGACTTTGAATTTGACACCACAAGATAATAAAATAAACAAAAACTTTAAATTACCAGCTATGGGTAGTCTTGTCGCTCAGAATTTGGTTCGGTGTATATACTATGTTATTCTTATTATAGCGATGAATATATTATTATTAATAACTTAGCCGTGTTGGCCTAGTGGGCGATACCCCAACTTCTGATCCGGAGGTCGTGGGTTCGAAACCGGCCGTGCACCAATGGATTTTTCCACTCGAAACATTAATGTGCGCATTAACACGTGCTCAAAACGGTGAAGGAAAACATCGTGAGGAAATCGGCATGCCCTAGAACCAAAAATTCGAAGGCATGTGCCAACAGTTAGTGTTCCAATAAGCGGCGATGGGCTTGCAACTTGTCACGTGGAATGCTTACTACTTGCAAAACGCGGGCATGTACCAAATGTAATGTTTGGACGTGCCTCTGACTACCCCCTACTTGGTATCCTCAAAGATCTACTCACTGAGTATGTATCTGAGGATGTCCACCATGGGGATGACAGTCGTGAGCGTGTTTGTTTTTTTGTTTTTATTAATATCTTATACAGGGGTTATATCTATTTACCTACCTCGGTAACTGAAATTACAGACGAACACACCATTGAGAGTAAAAATATAAGATAAATGCCTAACTTAAAATTTACAATATTTTGGATTGATTTCACAAATACAAGATAGAGTTAAGTTCTTGTTCTACATCGAGTTTACATAATACCATGTAACTAGGCAAGTACATGCTGTTTCGGTATCAACCGCCTGTCTGCAGGAAATCCTATTCTTGTAATAGTTATGTAACTGTACTCATAATAGGAAACACTTTATAAGTAAATAGAGTTTTTGTAGGGATTGACAAAGCCAAGTTAGTCTGTGTGATATAGACCTGTCTCTCTTGAATGAGAAAATATTTTTAAAACGACTCAGGAATAAAAGGGTTTACGTTCCATATGTAATGTCTGGACTTGCCTGATGACCTCTTTGGGTGGTATCTTAACGCACTGTAAAGAGATTGAGGATGTCTACCATGGCATAAATTTACCTATTTTCAAACGCTTATTTTATTATCTTCTGTTGTAAGACTACCCCCTACTTGGTATCTTCAAAGATCCACTCACTGAGTATGTATCTGAGGATGTCCACCACGATGAAGACTGTCGTGAGCGTATTTGTTGGTTTTGTTTTTGTTGTAACTAACTAACAAACAATGTAATCGTATCTTGGAAGTTAATTTTAACATATTTATAGTTTTCGTATCGAAATAAAACTTTTTATGTATAATAGGTTGGGGAAAAAGTTTCTTCGCATTTTTTAAGAAAATTCAAAACATTTTTTAATATAGTTTATTTACATTTAACTAAAGTATGTAGGTACCATTTTGTTCGATAACTTTTTGCCATTTTGTAGGCAGGGACATGATCCCATTGCTATAAAAACTTTGGGGCTTCTGTTCAAAATACCGCGACAAGTGGTTTTGGCAGTCCTCTCGTGATGTTAACCTGACACTGCCTAAAGAATTCTGAAGAGACCGAAACAGGTGGAAATCTGAAGGTGCAAGGTCAGGACTATACGGCGGATGCATTAACACATCCCAGCCAAACTCTCTTAATTTTTGCTGAGTGGCTAAAGATGTGTGAGGTCTAGCGTTATCATGATGAAAAACCACACCCCTTCTGTTGATTAACTCCGGCCGCTTTCTCTCAACTTCTTGTTTTAATCTCATCAGTTGTTCGCAGTAGAGTTCAGAATCGATGGTCCTGCCTGGTGGTAACAGCTCATAATGAATAATGCCCTTCCAATCCCACCACACACACAGCATCACCTTGTTGCGAGTTAACCCGGGTTTCGCCACAGTCTGTGAAGCCTGACCGGCCTTTGACCACGACCTTTTTCGCACGTTCTTGTCGTACGTGATCCACTTTTCATCACCAGTTATCAGCTTCTTCAAAAATGGTTCGGTTTCATTACGTCGTAATAAAGAATCACAAATGAGAACACGGTTCATTAGGTTTCTTTCAGTGAGCTCGTGAGGTACCCAAATATCGAGCTTTTTTGTGTACCCAGTTTTTTTCAAATGCGCCAAAACTGTTTTGTGGTCAATTCCCAGTTCTTCAGCTACGTCGTAACTACTGATATGCCGATCTTGCTCCACTTTTTCAAAAATGGCATCCATTTTATCCGTAATAGGGCGACCAGAGCGACGTGCATCTTTGACATCAAAATTTCCGGATTGAAAACGCTTAAACCAAATTTGTGCTACTCTCACAGACACTGCACTAGGTCCATAAACATCGCAAATTTTTTTCGCGGCTTGCGTTGCATTTTTACCTTTTTTGTAGTAAAATTTTAAAATGTATCGAATTTCTTCATTAGATTCACTCATCTTAACAGTACGAAAAACAAATAAAAATCACACATTTTCCTAATTTGAATTTGGAATTATCTTCTTTAAAATTTAAACTTTTAATGATACCAAAACCAGCCAGATACAAATAGTATAGCCAAAGAGATTTTATTACAAGTTCATACATACAATAATGCGAAAAGACTTTTTCCCCAACCTAATATGTAGTTCGAATTATAATACTATTTTTAATATCTTGGAGCTGATCTGATGATGGAGCCAAGAAGTGGATAGTGGCTACTAGTAAACGCCTCTAGTTTTTGCTCATATGTTTGTTTTTAAGAGCTTATGAAATTGAGCTTGGTAACGAGGGTCTGTTGATGAAACCAGTAGTGGGAGGGTCTAACGATGAAGCCAGGAAGTGGATAGTGGAATTCTTTTTTTATAATTAGGAGGGCGTGATGAAATTGTGTTTATTCGTTTTTTTAAACTACACAATGACATTTTATTTAGAATACGTATGATAGATTCCATGTCATAGATACCTCACGATGTAAAGAAGCATCTATCTAGTGTTTAGTGTGTTTCGTTAAAGAGACTAATAAGAAGAAAAAAAACACGCTCACGACTATTCACCATGATGGCCATCCTCAGGTACACACTCAGTGCGTTTAGATTTTTCAGGATACAAAGTAATGGGTATTCAAGGGCACTTCTAAACAGTATATTTGGCATATGCCCGCGATTTGAAACTAGTTACTTATCCACTTGACAGGTTCCAAGCTAATAGCCTCTTATTTCTAGAATAGGCCTATCGGGCCTTTTATCCAGGTACCACGCGGCCGAAGCCGTGGGTAGATGCTAGTTTTAAGATTCTTTGAATATATTATACAGCGTTTAATTTATAAGTAAAATAAATCGATATACCTACTCAATATGGACGACGAACGGCTTTTTAAGTAAGAATTAGTGGTAAACTATATTTCCACAATGAATAAAGGAGCTGTCATAAATGCACACTTATAAAGGAATCTTAAATGGATCATCAAAATATCTGCCTATTGAAGGAATCTAAGGTCACTCGACCTACAAATAGGTACAAGAAAAATAATTACACACCTTCAATGGATCGCCTTAAGGCTTATCTTGAAAAGCGAGAATTTACCTTTAAACCACTTAAAATTGATTTATATTTTACAATAAATCATTATTTTGCAATCCGATAACACTTTTTCACCATATTGTGTCCATATATCGAGTCAATAAGGGACCACTGGTACTTTGTGGGTCGATAAGTTAAATTTATTGCACCTTAAGGGAATCTTAATTTATGGTTAAGTTAAGTTCATATTTACACATTTTATTCAAAATAATAATAATTAGTATGAACCTCCGTTCATACTTATTGTGAGAATACTTATTTTGGCTGAATGTAGATACTATTATTGTACCAAGTAATCAGAAAACTATACTTATTAAATAATAAATACGAATAGGATGTTTCAAAGGTAAAATAAGACAAATTGGTTAAGTTACCAATTTATTTTTTTCTATGCTCCACGCACCATCCTGATCCATCTAGGCAGTTCAATATTCCACATAATATTTTCTGTTAACTGGTATTACTCCTTTGAAATAACAGGTTTTAGTACACGGATGATTCTCATTCATAAAATAAATTGGAATCCAGAAATGAGTTTACAGTGATAATGAGAAATGATGTCCTTGGTGTCATGTTCGAGAAATGCCTACATCGATATGGTAATCATGCCTTATTCTGAACAGTCACAAGGTAAATTGTAAATAATTGTAAATAATTACTTTATTAAAAAAATATGACATACCTACCTCGATGTTCAGCTTTATCATGATTAGTGGCAAAGACAACCAGAAGAGAAAATAACAATTACTTTTATCCTTTCCGTCAGACTTTTGACTTCTTTTCACTTGACAAAACTGTTGTCTTTTGTAAATAGAATACCTAGTTTATACTCATAAAAATAACTAGCTTCTGCCCACGGCTTCACCCGCGTGGTACCCGGATAAAAAGTAGCCTATGTGTTATTCTGATGTATAAGCTATATTACTGTAAAGTTTCAAAATCCGTTCAGTAGTTTTTGCGTGAAAGGGTACCTAACAAACATCCATCCTCACAAACTTTGGCATTTATAACTGTAGTAAGATAAGATGTATATTGACAAAGACGCGATCGATTAGTTCTTTCGGCCCTTAGTATGTTTGTTCTATTTATACATTACCTACTCTTCAGTCTGACATATAAAATATCGGGATTTCAAACAGGGCTACCTATCCATTTCGTCAAGTGTCCTACGTATAGTAGACAATCTTAATAAAACACACATTATCGAAGACAATGCCTCGACTCTATCAGTTAAGTCATTTTATCAGGCAGGCAATCGAGTGAGTAGAGTAGTTACGGGCTAAGTGCTCAAAATATCTGACACTTGAAGCTAAATTATATTTACCGCATAATCAAGATCTGTATTCTTACGCCTCCGGTAAAGCTCAGATGAGAAGATAATTGCAAAAATATGATTAAGTACAATAATTACGCATCATCAAAATGACATAAGTGAATAGATTTACAAAGCTAAGTATCGAGACTTTTATAAAATCGTGTCTTCGCTTTTGAGGACTATTAAATTAGGATTTCTATAGTTCTTTGGTTTTTAAAGTGTTAGTTGGTTTAAAAACCAAGTGTACCAAGGTCGCGAGTTCAAGTCCCGCCGAGGTTGAATTTTGGGATATTATAAAATCATATGATTTGTAGTTTCATGAGTCCAAATTTATATCCTGTGTCGTTTTAAAATTACGTTTGTAAGTGTATTGGAATCGTAGATATAATATTTAAAATAAAATGCTAGCCTTTTGTATTTGCCTGTGTATTTTGCCGCGGCTCTGATAAGTGTGACTGGAAATCAAAGAATCAGGAACATTGTAGGTAGAATCAGCGTTCCGAGTGAACCAGCTGGTTTCTCTCAGCTGTGTCTAGGATTAATCTGACCACATTTTGTTAACATATTCAATGTGTCTATGAGCAATTAGATTTTGTATCCGGGGTTATGAAATGATTAGGTACCTAAGTATACCTACCTACGGGTAATAAACTTGAAATTTTCCGATAGGTTTTAGGTCTCCGGCCGGATTTTAATGTCTTTAGAATAATTATTGGTAGTGGCCGAGTAATCAATTTTAATTGTATTAAATGGGGGGTATTTGGAATAAAGCTGTGTTATGGCACTGTGAAAATGCAGAACTCTAAAATTATCACAATTATTGGTTTCAGTAAGTGAATTGGAAAAACAAGGTTCCCAGTCATTTATTGATGGAAATCAAGTGTCTCAATTCGAGCATGTTATTCAAAACCATTCTAGAAACATTCGTGGTCTACGTATGAGGCATTTTGAATGTTATCAAGTGTCTGTAAAACTGAATGTAAAGAAGCTAAATAATTAATACTATGGATTTCCACGATTTGCTATGAATGCAGACGAGAAGGTAAAATCAATGGATTGTTCCGGAAATGTCCACCAAGGTCTCCTAGTAGTGAAATAGTTCATTTTTTTTAAATAAAAACCCCAGAAATTTTGGATTTGTCCCGGGGAATTTGTATTTCCCGTTGTCCCCTTCATCCTTTTACCATCTAGTATGATATCAAACATGGTCAGTAAGCTGTGTGTAAATGCATTAACCTCGCAGAAGTGATGCTTTCTCCAGTATTAACCTACCCGAGATTTACACGTTTCCTCACATCTTAGGAGAATTAAAAGTAAAAGTAAAAACCCAGCTTGTTTATTTGGAATGCGTTCGACCTGCGGGACCAATTGCAATGAATTCCTAGGGTAGCTTACGAGTATCATTAAGATCTAGCCGATAACTCACCCACGCAGGACGATGGACCATTCGTTTTCTTTACCACCTATTCATTGTTTTTTGATTCACCATGCTAAATACTTGGATGAATCAGATTGCGTCTAGCCTGCAGGATTTCAATTAACGTTTATGTCGACTAGAGATTAAAATTTGATGGGTCGGTTTCTTTTGGTTTATAGGTATATTTCGATATGTCTAGCCAGGAAGCTAGGTAGCCGGTTAGGACTAGATAGCGATACGACTATCTGAATTGGACTACTTCGGTATCCTTACGTCTACATATCAAATTGATTAGGTTATAAATAGCGGGAAACAGCTAAAGCGTTTCGGCTGCGGTCCGTGTGTGGTTTGATAGTTTGTCACATATGACGTTTTTCTTATATTTATATATTTTGTTTTTTCGTATCCAGTAACAACCGAGGCATGATCAAGGCCGCTTTCAGTGGTAAACAGTGGAATTATTTTTTTATATTTCTTTATGCGTTCAGGCTGCGTTTCGTCTGTGGTTTGATTCTGGCTGTAAAGCGTTTATAGATTTATCCATATTATTTTCTCGTATTACAGTCAGTCACAGCCGGGAAACAGTCAAGGCCGTAGTCAGACCGCAGCTAGGCTGCTTTAAAAAGCTAAATAGGCTAGGATTCCCTGTGTCATGACTATCAGAAACTACGAGTACCATTTTACTACAAATGCTGGATCTAGAACAAATATCTGCATTCCTAATATCTGTAATTTTACATTGGTACTCTCTTTCTCTTGCTCAGATAGCTATCGATTTGATTATTTTACCAAGCCTATTCTCACCTAGTGATGGTGTATTGTAAGTACCTAGGTACTTACTTTTCTATTAATACAGGTGGTGGTAGAGAGGGAGATCTAAAACGCTGACAAAGTCGTGAGCAAAGGCTTAGTCGAAACCTACAATCAATTTTAAATAAATTGCATTTCAATACTATTGTGGTATTTCCTCGGTCAAGTTGCATTACACGTTATTATTAGACGTAATGTGGGTGGCCCTAAATATTTAGTCTAATTGTAGTACCGAGCCTTTGCTATTAGCTGTCTATAGCGAGTAGATTTGACCTAATATGTGGCTCATTAAATAATGCATACCTACGTAATTTAGGTGTACTAAACAGCCGTACCTATCCATGAACCTTACCATACCAAATTTATGTCTATTTATATTCTGGACAAGTCAAATAGAAAATTGGCAGAGGTCGGTAAAATTGTTTTTCATTTTTGTGGAATAACAAATATATTCTGGAACAACATAGGACCCCATACTAGGATTCCCTGTCATGGTATCAGGAATTACGAGTACCGTGGTAACACAACACCCTGACCCGGAACAAGTATCTGCAGAACACGCAAAAATTTGTCATACATATTCTGGAACAACATAGGACAACACACTAGGATTCCCTGTCGTAGTATCAGGAATTACGAGTACCGTAGTAACACAATACCCTGACCCGTAACAAGTAACTGCAGAACACGCAAAAATTTGTCATACATATTCTGGAACAACATAGGACAACATACTAGGATTCCCTGTCGTGGTATCAGGAATTACGAGTACCGTAGTAACACAACACCCTGACCCGGAACAAGTATCTGCAGAACACGCAAAAATTTGTCATACATATTCTGGAACAACATAGGACAACACACTAGGATTCCCTGTCGTGGTATCAGGAATTACGAGTACCGTAGTAACACAACACCCTGACCCGGAACAAGTATCTGCAGAACACGCAAAAATTTGTCACACAGCGGGAATCTTAATGTTACATATGATTTTATTTTAACCTTAATAGCCCGTACCTTACTACGGGTATGGTAATTTATAACTTATGAGAGATAAGCCACCAACTTTACCGAACTACAACATTATATCTAGGCTATGTAAAATCTGATACTTTTTATGCTGATAACTAAGTATCAGATTTTACATACATTTTTTTATAAGTTTTTATTTGACTAGCAATGTATGTATGTTAATTTGTTTGTTTAGGCCAAATAGTGCAAGCTGAATTAGAACCACTTCCTCTTATCCTACGGAATTGATTTTTTACTTGTTAGTTCAGTTCCGATGACAATGCATTTTTATGGTAAGCATGACCTGAATCCACATCCAGGATTAGCTCCAGACAAAGGAAAGATAGCTGGTTTTAAATTTTACCATTACATGGTAAAATTGCCGAGTGCAGCGTTGTTTTTGAAAATGTTTTTTTACTATTAATTTCATTTCTCGTTGAACGCTCGCTACTTAGTTCTCATGAAGTTTTTCCCATACATACTTAAACAGATTTTTTTTTGAAAAATAACTTATAGAAAGTATAGCCTCCACTTGTGTGAGCCAGAGTTGTCAAATTAACTATAGGTTTATTTAAAATATGTAACATATATTTAGCAATTGCGTCTAAATAAATGCCCCAGCTATGTTTTATATAAACACGTGACTTCCTCGACGTTCAGTTTATTCGCGTATGCTGTTACAAATACTTTCATCTTCAGCGGTCTACTTAATTCTTAGCGGTCGAGATGAGATTATCTTTCTTCTCAATCAATTCAATCTGCTACCACACTCACCAGTTAATTAAAATTTAGTGAACTGTTTTGTTCAAATGTTCAAACCAGTGAACACAAGGAGCGCTTACCGTAAAAGCTTGTTTGTTTGTTTCTGCTATCATTTATCTCTAAAAAAAACCGATTAAAATTATTTTTTGCGATATGTATGCGATATGTATGTTCTTAGATAGGTTTTGTCGCCACAAGTCAAAAGTAGCTGCAATAGGCGATGGAAAACACGTCAGTGATTTAATTTTTTTTGACCCGATGGATCGATGACCTCTTAAAGGTTGTGGGAAGTCAGTGGATGAAAGTGGCCCAAAAAAATTCAGCATAGTACTTTTTGGAAAAGCCTAAAAGTCCCTCAGTCAAAAAAACTAAATCAAAAATAATTTATTGGAACATAATAAAAGTAGATACATAAATAAAGAAAACGATGGTAACTGCATACAGTTATAAAAACTGTGGCAGTAGCATTAACCTATAGAATCAGGGATTAATGATGGTTAACTACCTAGTGTAGTATCCTCTAAACCTTCGTAGAGTAAAAAACGATGAAAAAGAAATGTGTATTATCTTTAAATTGCTACATAAACGAAGCTACAATGACTAAGATAACGTAGGTAACTACTAATATTAACATATTTATAGAAGCAGTAAAACAAACGACTCTTCAGTTCCGTCTGGTGACGGTAATTAGAAGGCGTAACAGCTAAATAACCTGCTACGCCCTGTGATTTAGCATTTACCTTAAACTTAAGAGCTGTCGAATCAAAAAGTAAACGTACAAATTCCTGATGCAAGATCATTGAATAAAAGCTTCTCAGACGCGCCGGACCATAGCGCTTACATCACACTGGAAAAAACTGTATAATATTTTAATAATAATATAATGCTGTACATTATCATATAATATCATCATATAGCCCCAAAGTAAGCAGAGTTTGTGTTATGGGAACTATATGACTGATATACTACTTATATATATGTAAATACATAAATATTATACATAGAAAACACCCAGATCCGAGATAAACATTTGCACATGTAAGCATTTGTCCCACAGCGAGAATCAAACCCGCAACCGCGTCTGAAATGAGCGATTTTTTTTTTCGTATTTTCTCTCAAACGCTTACTTTTCGAAAACATAAATATAATACCTACATATATAATAAATTCAGCTTCAACCCCTCAGCTAATATTTGTTCATTTGGTCTTAAATAAAAAAAAAACTGCGAGCAAAACCTACTCATTACATACTTTTTTTACAACTGGTCATCTTATACTCATCAAATATCAATTCAAGATTTAAAAACTTTTGTGAGACATTTTATTCAAAAATAACAAATTTTCGTTAATTAATGCATAGTTATTTCTCAGTGATTAGTCAAAATCTTGGCAAAAGGACTTAACGATTACATGCTTTTTTTCTCTTAAAATGGTTATTTAAAAATGTTTAGTTGTAAAACTTTTAGTTATCTGTTTAGTCTTACAAATATCTGTATCAAACCATCGCAACCTTCGAACTTCAATAAGGAACAGGCAAAACATCGAATGGCATCTAATAAAATTACAGGATCTACATCTACATTATTGGAACCGGTCTGCTTTGAGCATTTAGGCGCGGTCGGTCATGGAGTGAACTAAACAATGGATGTGGTTTTTTGGCATAACATTTCCAAACCTGCAACAATACATATTTCAGAAAATTTGTTTATAATTTGACTAACCATCTTTTTGCTAAAAGGTACCAAAAAAAGTATAGAACTATCTCAGATTCAGAATATTTATTGACAAAAATGATACTTTCCCATTTAAAAGATACCTTTAGTAAGGTTTGCTAAATTTATTTTGGGTTACTGAAATAAAATATCTGGAGAAAGATAGAACTTTCAAGTTAAAGTAGCATAAAATTGTTCCACAGCTCTACATTTTTGGTGCCACACTTTTTAAGCACGATTTAAGTTGGAAATTCATCACTTGCTTTGCCTACGGCTTCGCCTGTGTGGTAAAAAGGATAAAAAGTAGCTTTATCCATTTTGAAATCATGTTGATTGGATAATGGATAAAGCTCTTCGTTTCAGCTATTATGAAAGCAACAACCATACAGTCATACAAATATATATCTTTATATTATTACTTACGCATTCTTTATAATAATAGGATAGTATATTAGAAGGATTATTTGAAACTGTATCTGTAATCAACCCTGTGCAATAAGGATCTCTTAATAATCTCATGATTAAGGAACGCGCGCTACGTAAATTTGCCACATATTCTAAGCAGGTTTCGTTCTGAACTCCATGTTATCTACTAAATGCAGTGTAATGACGAGGCTTGTAAGGACGAATGTTGTAAAAATTGTGACTGTTTGCCTGACATATCGACGCCTATGATCAGGAATGTTGGAAGGTATTACAAGAATTGAATAGGTAATAATTTTCCAATAGTAATTAGTATTATATAGGTAGCTGCAAAATGATAAACTTGCTATGGTACAAATACTGTGTGTACCAACATACATACGTGGGTTTTGGTGACTTACTATTTTGAAACTTTTATGTAATTTGGCAATTAATGTTAAATTGTCACTTTGTATTTCTCATGTTTTTTTTTAATTTCATGTGAAATCGCCTTCTCGATAAACTACGCTTTAAAACTATAAAAGTCATTGAAAGGCTAGGTCAACACATAAAAACCTACATATATTATAAATGTAATATTATAAATATAATCTATTCATACTTTCGATGAATATTCGTTGCTAATAATATGGGTTGAGCACAGTTTGAAATATTTACCTTTAATAAGATGTTTGCTACAAACTCGGTTCTCATACGAAAGACTTCAACGCGCTCCTACATCTTGTACATTGCTTTATAAAACCTTTTATGGCAAACTACCTTATAAATATTTGATTTAAGTTGTCCCAGAATATTTATCCAGATCTATTCGGTTTTGATTTACTCTTGATCAGGATAGAGTCGAGATGGACTCTAATAAAATCGCAGATGATATCCACACTCCAAAAAGAATTTTCTGCATACTTTTTAATCAACATTTTGGTGAATACAAACAGTTTGAGCACGGATGGTCCAGTGGTGCTCCGATCATTGATTGGTCATGGTTCTAAAACCAAACATATACCAAATGCTTATCAATCGATTTGTCGACTTAAAAAAAAACGGCAAAGGTCTGTATTTTCTGTGTGTACAACACAGAAAATACAGACAAAAAACTTAACCCTAACAAGTGTAAGTTCTCCTCTCCCTCACTAAGTTTGCAATAAAGAATAAAGCGAGGAAATCACTTCACTTTATTCTTTATTGTATAAAGTGAAGTGATTTCCTCATTTTTGTCCTTAATGAGGGACAAAGATTACATGCTAGTATTTGCTTTTTAATACCACTAGTGTTCCTCCGCAGTGGTAACAATAAGGGCTGATTATGCTAAACGATTAAATGTGATTTAATAAAGCTCCTTTGAGAAGGAATTCGTGCGGAAAAGTAATACTACCCTATCTTTTTTTGTCGCCAAGCAGTAATGCTCGCATTGCTGTGTTTCATTTTGAAGGGATTCCGATGTAATTACAGGGGTCATTTAAACTTTGTCGCTAGGACACACAACGAATCAGTTATGCCCCTGGTGTCATAGATGTCCGTACTATCTGACCCAGTAACATGAGCAGAGCCCAAAACAGCGATCTATCGATGAAAGAGAAGAAACATTTCATCTAACGGAAAGGAGAAAGATACCATTTTATCTATTCTTCTATAGACAAGATAGATAGTTTAAAGTGATGATCAGTTGTTGGCTACTTGATCCAGTACCTTCGATTGGAATCCTAGGCGTCCGCCGCTGGGCTACCGCGCCTATGTAAAGCCCAATTTATAAGTTAACAATATAGGCATTACAAAACACAAAACGAATCTTGTTGCAATATAAACACGGCTACCAAATGGAACTATAATAGGACCGATTCTAAGAATAATAACAGCAAGCTGTAGAGCAACGTCATCTTCATACAAAATGATGAAGTCGTATAAAGTGATATTTTCACAATCGTCCCTGTTAATCTGAGCAAAAACAGAGTGAGGTAATAAATAAAAGGGACAAGTGCGAGTCCGACTCCCGCCCCGAGAATTCCGTACAAGCTTGTATGTTCACCAAAATAATTATTACAACTCCATTTCATAAATTATGAAATCACCAAACATTGCCTAACGAAAAGATAAGGATTGAAAGGCAAACTTAACTTTGTAGTTGAAAAAAAGTCTCGGTCAATTCTCCAACGGCAAGTGTAAGTTTGTTATAGCAAAAAATATTTTTTTATGTAAATACTAACGAAACAATTTTTATAAGTTAAAATTAACGATTTTAACGAGTTTTATCAAAATATGTCGCATAAATGGCGTTGACTCTAAGTCAACGCAATTTAAAAAAAAAATTGAAAAAAAAGCTTGATTTTTTTATAGCTACAAGGGACTTTTTTTTAGTTCAAATGACTACAAAGCTATAATTTGTATTTGGGACTCATAAAAAAATCAAACACGCTCACAATTTTAATCCCCATGATGGACATCCTCAGATCCGTACTCAGTGCGTAGATTCCATGGAATACCAAGTAAAAAGTTGTCAGAGGCAAGACTAAATATCATATCATATCAAAACGACCACGATTTCCATAGTATTATAATAATAATATTTTCGCTAAAACTTACTGGTTTTTCCCAACCGTCGCTGTACTTCTGTCAAATTTGCCAGCAATCAATAAGCATTTTTGTTAGGCGTTCATACTAACAAAAATGCTTGTACATATTTATGACTCTAAGGAAAGCTCCATTATCTTACTCAACGGGTACTTATGTCTTTTATCACCATTATTATTGACAGCTGTTTTAAATGGTGTTAATCTTGTTTGTAAAATATTTATAATCAACAATCAATCAATTTGAAATTCTCAAATAAACCCTTAAATGGTATATACTACATATTTAATTAGACTAATACGACGAATTAGATAAGTTTACATGTACAAAAGAGACACATGAAAAAGTCTAACCATCTTAAGATTGAATGAAAACTAACTATAGAAAGGTCAACTGATCTAAAACTCTATCTCAGCATTGAGTGAGCTTTCTCGTCTTTCAACCTAAAATAAGTTAATGAATGCAAATATTTTCGTTACCTTACCATGGCCTTAGAGATAAATACACCAATGCAGAAAGTTAAACTAGTAAATACTTATTATATTATATACTTATCCAGATAAGTATATAATATAATATGTATTTACTACTTTTACTTAAACCAGAGATCTTGTTCATGCAGACTTATAAAAAATAAATGTTTCAAAATTTCAACACATCACCCATAATCTAAATTCAGTTTATTTTGATTTTACACACATATTTATGATGGTTGTTCTTAAAAGATTCTTGGTATTCTACGAATACCTACTGAATTACACAATGAAGTTATAAGGTAAATCATTTGGTGTCTAAAAATCCTCAATGAGTAAATAAAATTGGCATTCATGCATGACAGCTATAGGAGTAAGTAGTTATTTTTTAACGAGTCTAGTTATGACGTGTAACGAACCTTGAAATTCCTAAACAATACAGATAGGTACTTTTAACAAAAAAATATAAAAATAAATAATTCTGATCATTTTTCACAAAGCATCATTGGCCCCAAACTAAGCAGAGCTTGTATTAAAGGAACTACATGACTGGTATATTAATTATAAACTTTTTTAAAAATACAACCCAAACCCGAGACAAATATTTGTGGTTCATACAAACATTTGTCCCATGGCGGGAATCGAGCCTGCAACCTTCTGCGTCTCAATCGGGCTTCCGCCCACAGTGCCATAGACATTGTCCAAAAGAAAGTGAAACCATGCAACAATCATCCAACCTTGCCCTTCTAAGTGGAGCAAAGTAAATGATCCTTACGTATTACAAATGATAATAACCTTACATAATACTAGATCTCGAATGCCTGAACGCACTATCAAATGAGGAAACTGATTTCTTACAATGTATATTTCGAATCCAAAACAATGATTGGAAATTTATTAAGGAAACTCAGTCAGGCAACGCCTACAAAAGCTCTTTTCTCAATGTCGAAACCGATGCTATTTTAAACTTATATATTTTTTTCTTTTTACATTCCAAACTTACATTGCATGTATCAGTGCCATAATATATCCAACTCTACTCACAATAACCTCAATGTCAAATCCTCAAGTACCTATATCTTTCACCAACTGAGAATTTGGTAGAAAACTTTGAAGTGACTGTAAAAGTCTCGAAAAAAACGCCATGTATTTTTGCAGAATATTCCATCTCAGACATCCGACCTCAACGAATCCCTAACATGATCTGTTCCGTTCCGGCGGAAACGTATGCACATCTTACGAATTAAAAAATTACACCGTTGCACTTGCTGGCCAGTTAATTGTTTCCAATTACGAATAGTCAAGCGGGGTGTTCCATATAAAAGGGGCGTAGTATGTTCTGTCGGCATTCAGTCACTGAAAGTGGTTGCGAACGCACGTTACTTAGGCGAAAATTCCTAGGCGAGTACTGGACTCCCAGCAGCGCTTAGCTAGTTCGTTTGAGATCTCCTAGTTAGTTAAAACACATATAGTAATCATGCAGTCTCTGGTAAGTGTTATTTAGCATATGCTTATATTGAAATTTTCGGTGTCAAAGTATAATTCCAATATGTGATTTTGATGTAAGATTTTTGTCCTACCTTAACTTTTTATATCAAAACGTCATTAGAATTGTTAAAGAATAATCCCTTTTGCCTGTCTTTTGAGATAAATATCTCACAGTAAATTCATAAACTAAAACCAGCTACTTGCCCCTATTCAAAATGCAATCTATAAACTATAATCAGAAAAGTTATGCTCTGCTTCCGTATACAATTCTAATCAAGCCAGTTTTCCTGTTAAACTGCAATTTCAGCAATAAATTTTGCCACTATCGTACAATTTGAATATCTAATTAATAAACGTGCAGTTCGCACCATTCCTGCCCACAATTTGTCAATATAAATCTTTAGCTTATTCGCAATCAATTGTTAGTCAAACTTAGATTATTATGTCAAGGTCCGAATATTTAAGCGCCTACCTATGGGATGATTAATACATTATATCGCCTACACTTACTGAATTCTGTTATTATAAATGTGAATGATTCAATTAACATATGATAACATCTTAATTGGACAGCCTGTGTCACGGTTTATAACTAGAAAGTACTTATCTAAGAATATAAATACCAAAAATTTTTCGTGGAACGTAAAAATCATGCAAATGCCAGTTCAAATTCTTAGTACTAAATAAGTTATCTTTCTAAGTTTACTAAAACCTCGGCAAAATAGAAATACGTGTTTACAGAAAGCACTAAAATATACCAATATAACACAAATAATTTGAGTCACATTAATACCTAGTTGTTATGATTGTAATCTGTGTGTGGTCGTAATGATTTACACCCAACTAGCTACGAGCCGCTACGGTCGTAGGGCGGGCGCGCATCACCTACGAGCGCTGATAATCGCGAACTCAAAATGTTAACAAATTATCCAGCATTGTCCTAATTCATTTTTTTTACGGTTTTTGTTTTATATTTTAATTAACTTATGCTATACCTAGGTACTATTACAATTTCTACGACAATCTTCTTACATAAAACTTTTAAAAATTTTGGTTTACGTTACATTTTTGTATGGAAATAAAATCATCAAGATTTTATTTGCATATAAAAATATAGCCTGCAGTAAAAAATGCTTCACATAGTTTTACAAATACAATTGCATATAAGTGTAAAGGTTTTTATATACCAACTTATAATAAAAAGTTGCGATTAATTTTAAATGTCTAAAATAGACTTAATAAGTATTAAAACTACTTTTATCAGGAAAAAAGACTGTTACGTTTAGTTTTAGTTGTCGTTGAAATCACCGACCGATCAAATATCACAACGGCCTGATATCAAAATGTTCGCGAATAACCTTTACCTAGTCAACAATGTTCTATTGTCCGATGGAAACCTATAAGGACTTCAAACAAAGCAACGTAATTTGAGGGCGTGGGCCCTTGGCTCGCCTTTGCATTCCCTTAAATAGGGTTGGGACATAAAACTTTCGATGCTTTAGTCCGACTTTTGATACCAATCCTAATATAAAAAAACAATGCTCAATAATCCTCAATAAACTTTGAGACCTGTGAGGATACTAAGTTCATACATACATTATATTGAGTGCCTATGATATGCATAGTAAATGAAAGTGTTTGTTTTTTAATCCTAGTGTATGCAATAAAGAGTTATCTATCTATCATTCTACTTGACTGGGTGCGTTTAAAAATAAAACAAGAAGTTTTTAAAGTACTTATATAAAAATGTATTATAAATCTGAGTTATAACAACACAAAATAAAACACAAAAATGAAATCTTTCGTATAAACTAAATTCCAAACTCATTGAAAATACGTTGGTACGTTAGGTTAGATTACTGCTATATTGGACGAAAAAGTCGGATACTATCGCAGCCCTAGTCATAACATTTTGCAACGAATCGGAATTATCATCGGCGAACTAGTGCAAAACAGCGTGTTGCAACAACATGTTGCGCCAGGGGAAGTAGGAGTGAGGAGCAGTCATGGTGCGAAGGACAGATTTCTCGTGTGGACATTCAAAACAGCGTGTTGCAACAACATGTTGCGCCAGGGGAAGTAGTAGTGAGGAGCAGTCATGGTGCGAAGGACAGATTTCTCGTGTGGACATTCAAAACAGCGTGTTGCAACAACATGTTGCGCCAGGGGAAGTAGTAGTGAGGAGCAGTCATGGTGCGAAGGACAGATTTCTCGTGTGGACATTCAAAACAGCGTGTTGCAATAACATGTTGCGCCAGGGGAAGTAGGAGTGAGGAGCAGTCATGGTGCGAAGGACAGATTTCTCGTGTGGACATTGAAATATGAAACTGTTACGGTTCATTTGCAGCTTGCAACCAAACATTGTGTTTACGCGGTTTGAAGTTGCGACATATTGTTGTAAATTGTTTTAGAACTGCACATATTTTCTTTCGATCAGAAACTAATACAAAGTAACACCGTTAATATTTTAAATTATTGAAATGCTGTCAAGTGCATCACTCATCTGGAGAAGTATAACAAAAATAAAATAAAATATATTATAATTCGACACGATTTGTCTGAGACGTATGATACAAAAAAGAAACTTCTTCCCCATGGTGGACATCCTCAGATACATACTCAGTGAGTAGATCTTTGAGGATACCAAGTAGGGGGTAGTCAGAGGCACGTCCAAACACATTTGGTACATGCCCGCGTTTTGCATTCCACATGACAGGTTGCAAGCACATCGCCGCTGCAAGATATATATGATACAAGAGAAGTTATAAATTGTCCTATTATTCGAAAATTAAAACAACTACAGTTATCATTGTGCCAGAAATACATTCTAGATGAATCTAACTATATTTCTATAAATTAATCAAACTATACCTGTACATTATTCAACCACCACCGCCCTGATTGTGCAACGATAAGAATGGCTGGTCTTATTTACAGACTGACAGACAAATCGACAGGTGCTGAGTTATAACCAGGAATTGTATGATGTATTAGACACGCCTGTTTCAATTTGAGACTAGAGTTTGAACTTTTTATTTTTAAAAAATAATAAGGATGTTTATTATCTCAAAATTAAGCTAAATTGTATTTGAGTTTGAGAAACATTACGGTTTCTTAGGTTCGGAAGATAAATAAATAAATAATGCTGGACATTTTTCACACAGCATCATCTAGCCCCTAAGTAAGCAGAGCTTGTGTTATGGGAACTAAATCACTGGTATATTACTTACTTTTTTTTTGTAAATACATACATATTATACATAGAAAACACCCAGATCCCGAAATAAATATTTGCATATGTTAACATTTGTCCCGAGGCGGAAATCGAACCCGCAACCTTCTACATCTCAGGCGGGCCTTCGCCCACTGCGCCACAGAGGTCGTCAAAGTGTAAAACGTTTTCTAGAAGGTAGATACAATTAACAAAGACCACATGGAAAGGACTATATAATCGTGGATATACAATTTGATCATGCATTGAATCAGAAGATTCTTGAAGAAAAGTTTAACTTCTCGTACTGATAACTCTAGTTATCAAAGGCCAACGACACACTTATGAGTCATAAAGCAGGTTCTAGTGACACAGTGACTATAGAAGGCCATGGTTACACATACGATAAAATTGAAGTCTAGACAGGTCTCGCTTTATAAACACGTGTTATTTAAGTTGTATTCATAGTGATTTGGGCATTTGTCTTGAATCAAACCCATTTGAAATCACTGTCCTTGCATGCTTAATGGCTATGAATAACTAATCATATTTTTTACGTAGCTTTCTTTTTATCAATTCGACAAAACTAGACAAAGTTGCCTATAATGTTTCTCCAGGTGATAAATTTATTCCCATCCAAATATGTTCAGCCAATACGGTGTGATTGAATAACTAGCTTCCATCCAACTACACAAACATTCGCATTATAATATTGGTTGGGTAGAGGAACAGGTAGCTTGGGAAAGTAAGAATGTCTATGAAGTTCAATTAAAATTGTGTACACAATCATAGATTGAAAAGATAAAAGAAATTAATTGTACCAGAGATTAACTAAACTATTGCAAGTCATATCAAGATAGTTAAATAACACAATCCAAGGTTCGAAACGAAATTAAACCTACATAGTTTAATTACAACTTGCTGATGTCAATTTGCAATTTTAATTTTGATGTGGTAACGTGAGTGCTTTGAGTATTTTTTTTTTGCATATTAAAAAAAACACGGAAGTCACTTTCTATTAAATGTAAATAATTGCTGTGCTCGCTTAAATAACTACACGTTTCAGACAATACAAACACTATAAAACCTAGTTTCTAGACAAACCTAACATAGGTTTTAAGATACCACTAACTTACTATTGTACCTAAGCAGTTTGTTAAATGAACAAAAAGCTTAGGTAAAAACTTGTCCTGGTTACAAGTTATACATAGTCCACACCAAATATTTTGGCACGAAGAGTAGAGATAAAAAAAAAACAATATAATCATATGATATTCGACATGTTTATCATCGTCAACTGACTGCCCAAGTCCTCTGGCCAGAAGACTAACCCTACTGGTCTTGAGCGTCCATCCACCAACTTCCTGCGACCTATAGAATGTAATCGGTTATTGCTTTAATAAAAGTAATTCCATCAAAACCTGTGGTTAGATCGGAACAGTAATAAAAGCTATCATATCGAATTGGAAATGTCTTCGTGCTATCATTATGTCTTTGGTAACGCACAGCAACTTTCTTACACAGGCCGTATTTAGGTGACTTGCTGAGTTTCGTTGCAATCAGCTCTAGACTCGACATATTTTATAAACATGGTTGTATGTTGTTAAAGTGTTAACTCACGCTTAAGGGAAAACACAAGGTAGTATAATATACCAAGATTTAATAATTATATTAAGCGGAAGGTTTCGAGTCCCGCCGAGGTTTAATATTGGGATGTTATAAAACCTTATTTATAAACATAATATCTAGTGAACTTATGTCTGTAAGAAAATATCTAGATATCTAGAATATATAATAATTCTAAGTAGGTAAGTACAATACCAGAAATAGACAGGAAACGACTTTCCGAAATGTTATAATTCTGTACTCTACGATACAAAGCACCTGCATTTTTATGTCCATAATTTCTATAGAATTTTAGTTCTAATACTTAAACCAAGTATATAACGTGAAGGACTTTTTCAGTCACGTTTAATAAACGAATGTTAAGGCGTAAACAAGTGTTTAAATCTAAAGGTCAATTACAAAATGAACAATGCGTGGAAACGTTTAGTTAATTTCTTTAAAAAAAAACGTGGTTCGACGTGAAAAGCTTGGCCTCTGTCGTGAAATCCATTGATAATTTGAAGGACCTAATTACCTATTACGAAATTAATACCATGATAGGTAAAATTGCCTCACCCGTAGTGATCTGCATCAATTGATCTATCTATATTTTGCAAAGGTCATCAGATGGCTCAAATGTTTAATCGGTATGTACACTTACCTAAGCAGTTGAATTTTGTTCCGAAATTCAAATCGAGCGTTTTAAAAACAGTCAGTACTTGCAAACTTGCCATGCTTAGATTTGCTTCCTGGAATGCTTTACCTAGTTTACATAGCTCTCAAGCGCTTAAGTAAAGTAGACTATCAGATTTAGGATCTAGTGCATAACACTGCCACGCCCGCGTAGACGAACCACCTTGCGATATTACCCCCATTTTCTATATCTATCTGAATGTACCGTAAGTAGGTAGGTGTCTAGGTATGCCATTTACAACACTTCCCATTACAGAGTGGCATATTTACGTTTAAGTATCGATTATGAATAGAGTCTGAATGAAGTGAGGTAAACTTAGCACAAAATTAGCGGGTATTAAAATGTCTTGCAAGAATAAGGTACGTACTTACTCTCCTGATATTTTGAGAGCTAATTAGCTTAGTTTTCTCTGCCGGATTCGTGCGCATTCGGTTCTATTAAATAAGTATTATATGGTGCGTTGCATACTTAAAACGAAACCTCGTTTTGATAGTCTCTATCTAGCCATATAATCTAAAACAATCTATTAATGTTCCTGGAAATAGCGATACTCACTGCTACTCACGTTCAGAGACGAAGATTGATATCTATGAGATCGTTATCAAGTCATTATAGTAAAGTTACACTGTGTTGTCATAAATTCACACGGTTGACTGATGAAATAAGGTTAATTTTACATCATCGTATCATAATCTCTTATAATTGTGCGAAACTACAATTCCGTAACAAAATGCACTATTATGAATTTATGATATTAAACTTAAAGTAAGTGCCTACTTCTAGCCTAGAGAACTTTTTAATTACTGGTAATAAAACTTGACTTTGTTACTTTGTGATTATTTCTCATGATATTCAGAGCAAGATTGAGATATGTACCGACCATGGTACCAATTTTTTTTGTTTGTAATTTTTTTTGAGATTTGTAAATACTTATTTAGGTAAGTATGTGCTTCTCATGCACGACAGAAAAGAGATATACCTACAAAAACCAACCAATCAAATTATTTCACTTTAATTAAAACATAATCATCTACACCGTTTATTCAGTTCATAAATATTTATAGGCCTAAGGTAATCATTTGTGCTCCACTGCGCCTGCAAAATATAGTCAGAATTTACTTGTCAGTTTGAGTATTAGCAGCTATTGCATTTGCAAACAGGGTGTCCAAATCCTAACACTAATTATTCACGTACGACTGACCACGGAACTATGTAGGTACATTGACTCACAAATAAAGACAAGGGGCAGATTAAGGTTGTTTAAGGCTACTAGACGTAGCTCTCTGGGGCTATCTGTACATTTAGTACCAGTGCTGATTTTAAAACCACGCCGTGGCCTTTAACAGGGGCTCAAGGTAGTATATTTTGTTTTCTTCTTCTAATTAACTTTACGCCAGTTTACACCCATTAAAATATTTGCTCAATGTTAACCTTTCTCGCTGCCGTGTGTGGTTATGTTCCGAATCATACCTAGCTTACTTTATTTCTCGACCCATTGATTTTTTCCAAAACCAGTGATCAAGTTTACTTAAATAATTTGTATATTATTGCGCCCCTGTGGTCTAATCCTGAGTACAGCCACCTCACAGCTTAGACCCGTGAAATCGGCGCACGCTCCGCCAAACACGGACCTGTGGCCAATGTCAGCTATTTACACGTTTACCTAATTATGATTTATTGATGTGTTTATTACAATAAAGTTGCATTGACTGGCCGATGTCGAGCTGATTGGTTTATGAAAATTATGTTTATTCAAAAATGTGCAGCAATGATGAATGTATTACTTTTTCTATTTCCGATTTTATAGTTCAATACCTGCTTTGTTTGTTATGATTTACCTTTATTAAAAACGGCGTCAAATGCGTGTGCGTACATCGTATTTTAATTAAACCACGTATAGATACCTCATCAACTAGATTGCATTAACTTATTTCAATCGCTAAAACTTATGGATTGGAAGCTGATTCCGAGTTCCCTGATTATTACTAAGACATTCCTCTGGCTTAGTGCAGACAGTTATTTGTTTTTGCATGAAAGAAGTGAACGCAAGTAGCAGTGTGAATCTACGCACAATGTTCACCACACTGTTATTTTCACCATCAGTCAGCCAATTCAGGGTCACAGACCTAATGCTAGGTGATCAAGAAAGGATTAGAGGCACGACGAACTAGTCCCATGATTTTCCAATCTATAGCACCGTTTTCCGTTGTTTCAGATTATCCTCGCAGCCTCCCTTTGCCTGGCTCAGGCCTCATACTACGCCGCTGCGCCCGCGCACATCCAACTAAGCCCAGATGGCAAATACGTGCTAGATACCCCGGAAGTAGCGCACGCGAAACAGGCGCATCTGGCTGCGCACGCGCAAGCTTCCACCGGGCACGCTGCGTGGGCGCCCGCCGGCTTAATTGGCGGTGGATATGGTGCTGGTGCGCACTACGGTGCTCCGGCTGCTGGTAACTACACAATTATAGATCGATATCGTGTACTGCCTTTGATATTCTCCTATACTATACTATCCTATTCTAATTTCTAAAGCTAACCTAGTCTCTTCAATAACACGCTTCACTAACCCATCCTACTTATTCTCCTACCGAAATAGAAGTATTACTATCCTATTAATAACCTAACCTTTTTTAAGTTCTCATTGAGTAAAGTACCGAATAAACAAAGTAATAAATTAAGTAAACATTTCTTTAACCAGAATTCTACTAACATTTTTACTACCCTGATCCACCTGAGTCAAAAAATCTATGCTCGTCGAGTTTCAGTTTGATATTCTTGAATATGGGCCTAAATTACTGCTATTTCCAGGTCTCATCAAATACGGCCCCGCTCCTCTAGCGCATGACGGCCGCGTGGTCGACACACCTGAGGTAGCTCATCTGAAGGCCGCTCACATCGCCGCACACGCTGGCGCCCACGCCGCAGCGCACGCCGGCGCCGGCCTCGGCTACGCAGGACTCTCTCTCGGAGGACTTGGACACGGAGCTGGTCTCGGCTACGGTGCACAGCTCGCGCACGGCGGTGGCTACGCCTCTGGTTACGGCAAATGGACCGGCCCTCAGGTAAACCAATGCTTACAATTATCATCTTCAGGTGGAAAACCGCGGGTATGTACCAAATGTAATGTTTGGACGTGCCTTTGACTACCCCCTACTTGGTATCCTCAAAGATCTACTCACTGAGTATGTATCTGAGGATGTCCACCATGGGGAAGACAGTAGTGAGCGTGTTTGTTTTGTTTTTATCATCTTCTTGCTTGAGAGCACTTGTGTACTGCGTCCGAGAGAAAACGGATGGCATAAACGCGGACTGTGTACAATCTCAGTCATAATCAATTATTCATAAAGCCACAAGATTTTATAATATCCTTAAAGTTCAATCTCGGCGGGACTGGAAAACAAACGAAACACAAACAGACTTCACAAGATCACTTTGTGGGCTAACACATTAAAAACCGAACAACCATTATATATGACATCTTGAATGATCGTTGAGAAGTTCACGATCTACAAACAGTTCTATCTTGTAGAAACAAGAGACCAATCTTGTCGTAGCTCACGCCGAGAAATACATCCAACAACTTTGAGTTCTATAATCAAACTAGCATAATATAATAACCTATGAGAACTGAACGTACAATAGGATTCGCTGTGCGTGTAGCTACGAGTATCAATAAGGTACAAACACTAAAAACCTCAGCAGAAACTTGTTTAACCATCTCATTATTATATGTATTTCGTCAGGCTCACATCCAGCTGACTCACGACGGACAATACGTAGTGGACACCCCTGAGGTCCAACACGCAAGAGCCGCCCATCTGAACCAGTACGCCGCCGCTGCGCACGCCGCCGCGTCTTCCCCCGAGGAGCCCTGGGGCGCCCACGGTGCCCACGGCTGGAACTGAGCCCTACCACACGACAACTGCTTGATACTTTTATATAAAATGACTATAAAAAACCAAAAAAATAAACTGTATAAAGTTGAATATGCAGACTTGCAACCTGCAGAGCGAACATGAAAATGTATAAATAAAAAAATCTAATAACTGTTCAAGTATTTGGTTTTATTTCTACAATAATTCAAAGAATTATTTATTATTTATTTATACTATATATTATTTATACGGAGAGAAAATATTAAAAAAGTTGTTTATTTGAGACACAACAAAGCAGAAAAGACGTAGGTATAAAATAAGAATAGACAGTAAGACAGAAAATTTAAAAAAATAAGTCCCTTATTTCCTTCTAAGCCGTGTGTGCCAAGCAAGTCCTGTCTGGTGTGTGAAGCAGGGTTTCAGACTCACACACAGAACTATACAAAAAAAAGTTCGATCATGCACTTCAATAGTAAATATATTCGATTAACAAGGCAAAATACCTACTGCTAGTCCTCTATCAACACAAATAACCACGATAATGTTTGGTATATAAATTACTAGCCTTTTTGTCGCCCGCATGGCGAATAAAAATAAAATATAAAAAGTGTTCCAAATCATAAACTTAATACCAAATTTCATCCAAATCAACACAGCCGTTGCGAAGATTCGCAGTTATAATATTTGTGAGAAGTAGGATAAGTAGGAAAACAATTTTTTTATGATGATATAAAAAAAAAACAATTATTTTCACATAGTTAATTAGTTTTATCGAATAATACGATATTTTAAATGCATCGTGGCAGTTATTCCAAACAATATTTTCAGACAAAAAAAACGTCGAAACACTCGGACTACCGCTTTGCCTCAATATACTTCTAACTAGGAGATAACTATGATTGGCATATCGCCTACTCTAAGTTTTATGACGGGTGTCACCTACACACTTTGCCCACAGGAAATTGCAATAATGTACCTATATACTCGTATATCTGCAAACCTATGAGCAATCGTTGTCAGATTGATGGTATTAGATAGATACGCCCGATCAACCTAAAGCACAGGAATTCAAAAATATACGAGGTTCAATTGGAGATCTTATCGCTAAAAACGATCTCTTCCAGACAAATTTTGTAAGGACAGGATAAAATGGAATCAAAAGACCGTGTGGGCGGTGTATGAGTAAACCTCTAACTCTCTATATCTTGTATTATCCATCCTTCATCCATACATAATATTATAAACGCGAAAGTAACTCTGTATGTCTTCTTCCCCTCCGGACTCCAACCTGAATAGACGTGCTCGTGAATCTATTTCTAATTTAAATATTAAAGCAATTTGTAGTGAAAATACAGTATAAAATAATAGGCATCCATAACATCGTAGGAGGTAAAAACAATAGAAAAACTCCTCGACTGCTAGCAGCCTGGTACCTCGGCTACGTGAGTGAAATATACTTCTTACAACCTTTATTCATTAAAGAGCGCAACTTACTACCGCAAAACAAAGCGGTGCGAATCAGCCAATCACAAGAATCTGACCGTCCTTATAGCGACAATATTTCGCTGAGGCTTTGAGCGTGTGCGTGTAACATCACTACATATACGGCTATTGTGTCAAGCTACCTGCTTTAATTGGTAATCAACTACTAAGTATACTCAATAAAAATGCCGAAAACATTGCGCTCGCCGACTCATTATTCAAATTCTGACTCAGACATAGCCAAATCGGTCAAAGAGAGTAAGATTATAAGAAAGGAGAAACGCAGACGCGTCTCGGACGATACAGATGCAATCGACCCAATTTCTACTTTGAGGAACGAGATGCGGGAACTCTTTGAAGCGCTCCAAGCAAACCAGACTACAAGGCTAGACAGACTTATTCATTACTTTTCAGAACTTGACAACAAATCCTATTCCGTTCTTCCACACACCTCCAATAATTATTGTCATTGCCATTGCAACACACACTTCATAAACTCTAAAACACGTAAAGCTTTTTCAATAAGACACAACCTATCTCTCTTGCACATGTTATATGGAAACGAATGCGTAAAAGCGGTGCATCTCATGTTTATCATTTCGCTACGATTAAGTTACTTACACTCTGGCAGCCTACCGCAAGCCAAAGTTGGTGATACACCAAACGCACTTTCTTACACACATAGTATCGCATCGTTGAGGTCATGTACAAACAAGAATATTGTGCATAGTCCCGATTCCCATGATATATATACACTTAAAATTCGATCCTAAAACGCTAAATGAATTAGACACCATTAAAATTATACCAAGTATCCAGACTTTTAGACCAGATATGTGTAAGCGACACCTAGGAAATATAAATAACCAACTTACTATTTTGAGCCAAAATATTCGCAGTATTAATAAAAACTTCGATAAGTTGAACGTGTTCCTATCACAGCTACAATTCTTACCAGACATAATATTATTAACGGAATGTAGAATTGATGATTGTTCACCAGAAATAGCATTAGAAAATTATAAATTCTACAAGTCCAAAAATTACCTTAATCAAAATGATGGCATGGTTATCTATTCCAAAATTGGACTGCATATTACGGTGACAGAGCCCAACTTTCATGATGCAAATTGCCTAATACTAAACATAGAAAACCAAGTAAATATCATTTCAATCTACAGATCCCCGGCTAGGAGTAATATCGACAAGTTTTTAAGCTCTTTAGAAAAAACTATCCAAGAATCTAACGGTGGATCGTTGATCATTACAGGTGATATTAACATTGATATTGGACAAGAATCCATAGATGCTAAATCTGAACCATATTTAGAGTTAGTTGCCCACTATGGCTTGGTACCCGGTCACAATTTTCCAACACACGGACGTACATGCCTTGACCATGCTCTAATAAAAAGCTCGTATGCATCTAGGATCGTAGTATGTGGAGCAAGTATTACCGATCATGATACCGTAATCATCGGCTTAAATAAGTCAAGATGTGCTACAAATATCGAATCACGATTTAAAACGAAATTTAACTACAGCGAAATTGTTAACTCTCTGGAAAGCAGCGATTGGATAAGCCTTTTCCAAGTAAAGGATCCGGATACTGCTTTCGATGCATTCAATGATGTTATTAAAAAGGCTATTGATGCTAACACAGTTGTATCTAAGGTTAGAAATTCTAAATTTATTCGCAATCATTGGATAACACCAGGATTAATGAAGTGCATGCGCAAAAGGGATTTACTCCATATGATAGCAAGGAAAAGACCCAAAGACAATAAAGCGCAAGAGGAGTATAAAACATACCGTAACCAATGTAATAACATCCTACAAAACCTTAAAACTTTAAACGACCAGGCACTAATTAATAATAGCAAGGGTGACAGCAAAAACATGTGGAAAGCAGTGAAGAAAATTTGTAACATTGAATCTAAGCAAACCCCTAACTCAGGGCTGTTAAACTCAGAGAGTACGCTAATCCAATCCCTTAATAAAGCAAATACCTTTTTCTCTTCTGTAGGTGAAAACTTAGCCACCACTATCCTCGAGAGAATGAACATAACTGAAAAAGATTTAGCCAATTCAATTAAAATAAATGCGGCACCATCCTGTAACTCATTCTTCTTGACACCGACCGATGAGGGTGAAATTCTCAAGATTATCAGCACTCTTAAAGCTGGAGCTGCATCTGGCTATGATAACCTGAGCAATGACATCATTAAGAAAGCTAAACATGTTCTAGCCTCCCCTATTGCTCACTTGTGCAACCTCAGTCTCTCCACGGGGACTGTCCCTGATTGTCTTAAACTGGCTAACGTAATCCCAATATTTAAAGCAGGCAAAACAAATGACCCCTCAAACTATAGACCAATTTCTCTCCTTTCTTCTATTTCCAAAATTCTTGAGAAAGTTGTCAACAAAAGACTGACATCTTTCCTTGAGAATAATAACATACTGGAAGAAAATCAGTACGGATTTCGCAGAGGCAAATCAACGGAGGACGCTGTCGTTGACATGGTAGACCATATCACAGCTAAGTTAGACTCTGGGAAAAAATGCACTGGCGTATTCCTTGATCTTGCTAAGGCTTTCGATACCGTCTCTCGACCAATTCTGTTTAATAAATTGGAAGCTTTAGGAATTCGAGGATTATCTCTTAATTGGTTCAAGTCATACTTTGATAATCGAAAACCAAAAACTTACATTGACAATAAAACTAGTGATGTCTCAGAATTAAATTTTGGGGTTCCTCAGGGTAGTGTCCTGGGGCCAACGCTCTTTTTGATATACCTTAACGACCTATGCCGACTCAATCTTTGTCAAGCAAGGACATTTGCCTTTGCAGACGACACGGCTTTGATTTTCCATGGAGATACGTGGAACTCAGTAATAGACAGTGCGCAAAGTGGCCTTGCCGAAATACACTTATGGCTCCAACATAACCTCCTGACACTCAACATATCAAAAACAAAGCTCGTTAACTTTAGCATATCCAAGCGTACATCGCCTAATATTCGTATTGACTTGAAAATCCATAATTGTACTTTAAAGGACACATCCAAATGTAACAACTGTACCGCACTAGAACAGGTTTCCTCTATCAAATACCTTGGCGTCATTCTTGACGAACACTTGACATGGCGACCACATGTAGAATTTCTTAATATGAGAATAAGGAAACTTTAATACATTTTCAAAAAAATAAGAACTATAAAGGACAAAGAGATCATTAAGCTAACCTATATTTCGCTATGTCAGTCTCTTTTATCATACTGTGTAACTGTATGGGGAGCAGCATGTGCAACTATTCTTCATAAACTAGAAAGATCGCAGAGAGCGATTCTAAAAATAGCATTTAATAAACCTTTCCGTTATCCCACTGATAGCCTATACAGAGAATGTCAATTACTCAGGGTAAGGCAAATTTTTATTAAATTAACTGTACTCCGTTTCCACAAAATTGCTCTTACCTGTGTGCGTGTTATTACTAGATCCACGCGTAATATCACCTGGTCAGTACCTAAATCACGCACTTCATTTGCACAACGGTCACCAGCTTTCATGGGCCCATATCTTTATAAGAACATTGACAAGGCTGTTGAAATCTTATATTGCCTGAACTCGACCTGCAAAAAGAAACTCACTACATGGCTAATCGGCCTAAATTATACAGACACTGAAAAACTGCTACAACCACTTGGATAAACAAAACTACCTATCGCCTCTAATACCAATCAGTCAACTTCACATCAAACGTTAATCTTATCTTCAAGTAAGTAGCCTTAGGCAATTATTATTTAATAATTAACCCCTTACTCGTTGTGTCTCCAACCTAACGATATATACGCACACAGGCACACACTCACTACGCATCAAATTATTTGCACGCACACTTTGATACTATTCACTCTCCTTTCTATACGATCTTTGAACCTTTTTCCTACCCTCAAGTTTTAATATTATTCCAGATAAACGGATACCTAACATAAGTTCGTATGTTTGGAATGAAAACTAGTTATTATGTTGTATACCTACGTATGTTGTTGTTAATACTTACTAAGTGCCTACTAGACTAGAATTAATTTATATCTGACTGTTAACATAAGTTTGCCCGTCATTTAGTATTTACCTAGTATCGACCCAAAGCTATCGCTAAGATTTCTATTATTATATAATTCTTATAATTATAAAATTTAACTTAAGAGTTAGTTTAACCACATACCTATATCAAATTTGTAAACTCCCAACCCATATCATATCCCCCGGAAGAGACTAGCCACTCACGACACAGGGAATCCTAGTGTGAGGGCTAGTATTCACAAACCCTGATTTTGTTTTCTCAAACTACCTACCTACTTATTGCTTAAGAACCTATTAATTAATGAACAAACCTACATTTATAATTACCTACCTATTATAAAGCATACTTGCCTACAATACTTACCTATTTCTAGCTATTAAGAACCTGCTGTAAATAAGTAGGAAATCCTCTTGTGTAATTTATGGCTCTAAAACTATCAAGATAAATAAACGATTTTTGATTTTTTTGATTTTTGATGTCTGTCCTGTCGTGTTACGTTTTCACAACTAAGCCGCTGAACCGATTTTGATGAATTTTGGTATAGAGATAGATGAAGTTGCCTATGTCCTATGTTAGGCTACATAGGCTACTTTTTCTCGCGGAATAGAACTTGAAGGGGATGAAAGTTTAAATGGCGACCAATTATTCCTCATATTAGGGATATAAAATTTTGCGCATCTACACTTTTGGTCAGAAATAATGAATGCTTTTGACCAATTTAAACATCCCCTTTTTATAGGGGATGTTTAAATTGTTTTATGTACTTACCTATCTTTTTATACAAGGTGTCCAGAAAGGGTATCGGGTATTTGTAAGTTCAATAAAACAAAAGTTATTTGTATGCAATAAAAAAGTTTATTGTTTATTATTAGCATATGAATTGGAGAATTATTTGGAAAAGATGATGTTATCCAAATGATGACCGTTACGTTGCTGGCACTCTTCTAAACGGGAACGAAGATTGGCGATAACACGTTGACACATAGCTATCGATATTGCTGCCATTTCTGACCTGATGTTTTGCTTCAACTGGGTTAGATTCGTCGTATTATTTTGATAAACCTTACTTTTAAGGTATCCCCATGCAAAATAGTCAAGGGGGCTAAGGTCGGGGCTTCTGGGAGGCCAGTTGATGTTACCCCTTCGCGAAATGACTTTATTAGGGAATAATTCGTTAACAACTTCCATTGAGTCATTTGAGGTATGGCAAGTGGCCCCATCTTGCTGGAACCACGTTCTTGAGTTGAAACCTGCAAACTCCTGCAACTCTGGGACCAAAAAATTTCGCAACATATCGCAAAAACGGTCACTATTCACATTAATTGCTCGGCCTCGTTGATCTTCATGAAAATAAGGACCAATTATGCCTTTAGCACACATAGCGGCCCAAACAACGACCTTTGGGTTATGCAGGGGTCGTTCATGCTTTCGTCTCGGATTCTCCACTGCCCAGTACCGACAATTCTGCTTATTAACATGACCATTCAGGTGAAAATTTGCTTCGTCACTGAACAGTATGTTGTTAAAGTTGTTAAATCGCTGTAGCATTTCGTTCGCAAAATTCAGTCGATTAGCATAGTCCGTATCCTTTAATTCTTGAACCAATTGAATTTTATAGGCTTTTAGATGTAAGTCTTTCTTTAAAATCGAATGTAAAGACGATTTTTTGATGTTCAACGCTTGGCTTCGCTTTCGGATGGATAAAGACGGATTTTGACGAACCGACGCCTCAACTTCTTTAATTGTTTCTTCATCGCGAACTGAACGAGGACGACCAGAGTTTTGAATTTTAACTGTCGCACCTGTATTCTCGAACAACCTGATCCATTTCCTAATGCTATCGTCACTTGGCGCGTGGCGTGTACGATATTCCACACGATAGAGACGTTGAGCAGTCACTATTGAATCACCATTACGATAATACGCTCGTACGCAAAATGCGCGATGCGTCCCCGAGTACTGTTCCATCGTGACTAAAACTTCACAAAATGGCGGACGCCACGAACCCCTCCCCGCTCCCTTTAGACGCCCCGTTTCGAATATGGCGCGAAAACAAATACCCGATACCCTTTCTGGACACCTTGTACATATTAATCTATAGGTACTAACCGCTGACAGATTTTGACATAGAGAAAGCTTGCATTTTATAATGTACAAGAGGTATCTCACTCGCACTGGCAGTGCGAGTGCGTTGACGAGGTAGGGTGGGAAGCTGGACTCAAGGGGCGAAAGGCACTCACATTATCTATCTTTGTCATCGCAGACGAAGTCGCGGGCGGAAAGCTAGTCATTTAATAAAAACACATTGAATTGTGAAATTAATAATTTGATGAAACGCCAAAATTCCGCGGCGCTGGTTTTTGTCACATGTAGGAAGAATTTAGTCTCATAGGCTGACTACCCTACCCATATCCTTGACACTCTTTTCTTGAAACGCTCAATGGAGTCAGTGTCCCGCCTTGACAAGTGTCCGAAAACTTATGCCTAGTTTGGTACCCACCGCTAAAACTATCAAACATAATGTATTAGCACTTTCTTGCTAAACCTTTTTGTGCTTTTGCAAATACTGTGTTTTATTCTTAGATAAAATGTATTATTATTATTATTTAGCGTTGATCTGGTACTTAGAACATATGTAAATTTCCGACTCATATCAAGCTTGTAATAAAACATAATGTGGCAGGGCAATGCGCCTGCTCAATTTCTGAGCGCATCGTGTAATGTGTTAATCTAACACTATTTTGTGGGGCTTCATTGGATTAATTTTGACTGTTTTATTACAGAAATACTTGAAAATTGCCATTTATATACGAAATAAAAAAACCTGGCTAAGTGTGTGTCGGGCCACACGCAGTGTAGGGTTCCGTAGTTGCCCTTATATTTACTACCTGTTTTCACAACTTACAACTTCAACTAACAAAAACATAGTTTTCACACATCTACAATATTTTTGGCCGCCCCCTCCAACGCCACCACACACCATAATAAATCATCTCCAAGACGTAAAGTGGGGCTTTACGTCTTGGGGAGGTAACCTGAAAAAATGTTTTTTATTGCCAAATTACAGCTTTCTGGTACTAAGAGTCTGTGAGCTAAGCAGCGGACAGACAGACAGATAGACATATATGGCGAAACTTCCTTGTTGAACTTTCTTGAAACTTCCTCCCTTGTTCCTTGTTGACTACGGAACCTAAAAAAAGGTTCTGGGACGAGAAAGTGATAAAGCTAGGTTCCAGACTGGAAAAATCCTATTTCATAATCATAATAATGCTGGACATTTTTCACACAGCATCATCTAGCCCCAAAGTAAGCAGAGCTTGTGTTATGGGAACTACATGACTGATATAATACTTATACAACATATTTTTTTGTAAATACATACATACTATACATAAAAACACCCAGACCCGAGACAAATTATTGCACATCATACAAACATTTGTCCCGCGGCGGGAATTGAACCCGCAACCTTCTGCGTCTCAGGCGGACCTTCGCCCACTGCGCCACAAAGGTCGTCAAATTATTTCAATGTTATTAGCTATTATGTCATTATATTCTAGAGTAAATGTTTTGTTAGTATGCAAAATAAAACTTTACTTCACATAACTACTTACCAGTCGCATTCCCTTGCTGAAAGTTACTTTACAAATAGCTACGCAATGAGCGACAAGCATTTAATCTATGTAGCTTTCCAACGGTAGGTAACCGAACAACACCTAAACTTGGGTTAACCAAGGTAACGTATCCATCTCACCTTATTATGAAAATGAATATGCAGGCTAGATCTATCAATTTCATTGTCACACGCATGACAATTGGACCAGGTCACCCGTATTATAATCTAGGTCCTTACTTTACCTACTTATGCAACCTGCTGATACCTAGGTGTGTATTATCTATAGGGCAAGTACTTAAGTGCCAACGTGGCATAGCTTGTCCTGGAAGCAACAAACTGGACAGTTAGTGTCATAATAAATAGAGGGCTATGCTTCCAAAGATGTTAAAAGTGAACAATACAAGACATGGTGACCTCTGAGGCGCAGTATGCGAAGGCCCTCCTGAGACGCAGAAGGTTGCGGGTTCGATTGCCGCCGCGGGACAAATGTTTGTATGACCTGCGAATATTTGCCTCGGTTCTAGTTGTTTTCTATAAATAATACATATGTATGTATTTACAAAAATAACGTAAGTATATGAGTAGTTTAACAGTCATTTAGTTCCCTTAATACAAGCTCTGCTTAGTTTGGGGCTAGATGATGCTGTGTGAAAATTGTCCAGCATTATTTATTTCTTTATAAACTAGGCCGTAAATACGACAAATTATATTAGACTTTTAACCAGTTATTTCACATGGTCGGCAACGAGTGATACCTCTGGTGTTGCAAGCGTCAATAACTTACAGTAACCGCTTACCAACAGGTTTATGCTGGTTTGCTACTATAGTTGTATAGGTAAAGAAACGACTCACGTTATGATGATGATACAAAGGTAGAAAGTGGACTATCATTCTCAACAGACTGTATTCTACTACTAGACGTAGGCATTCTCTAATGATTGCTATGATCCACGATCTTGGGCCACATCGACCCATCGACTTCCCGCAAAGTAGCTTCCAATATGGAATCGCCTAGAGTTTGTTCAACCACCAAACATGTGACGACGCATTTGCTCTATCATTCTAATAGGGGTTTAGTCATCTGCCGAGAGTGAGTCGAGTATGAGCTTGGAAGGAATTGGAGAATTGGAAATTGACTGCAGATCCTCGGCTGTCAAACAGTTCAGCTATGTTATATTGTAGACATAATTCCAGTTCGTCCGAATATGAGATTATATATCTACTTAGATCCCGCCTAAAATACAGCAATTTGTAATTCTGGGCTGAGATGTAGATAAGAAAACACAGAGACTGTATTGACCGAGTAAAAACAGTATTTGCCGGTCTATCGTCCGTCGCAACAAACACAGCGATGATGAAGATTAATATGAAAAATAGGATCTCCAGTACTGTTACAAAGTTTCATTCTGTAACTAGGTAGGTATAATAAATACCTACCTAGTTTAGTAAAATGTTATTTTAAAAATATTATTACACGGTAGGCATTTTTTATCTTTAAACGGGAGGTAGGTACCTATGTTATTAGGAAAAAATATAAGTACCTTCTTGAATTTTTATTTTCCTCGAAGTCCATCTTATAAACGTACACATTTACTAGGTATTGCAAAGTTACATTGATTGATTTGCTGATAATTAAAACATGAATGTGCGCTTAAAAGGATACATTTAGACTTGATTTAATTACACGAGCAAAATGGCAATGGGAATGAGATACCAACTCATTTCTAAGTTAGGTTAGGTTAAAACATCGGATATCGTTTTATAATTTTGATGACCTCGTTAGTGTGGTGGGTGAGTAGCCAGCTCTGCAGATATTTGTTCCAGGTCTTTGTGTTCTGGTATCACGGTACTGGCAGTTCTTGATATCCATGAGGTCACGACCCAGGGAATCCTAGTGTGGGGTCAGGACTATGTGTCTGTAAGCTTTAAGAAAAACATAATAACAATAATAATGCTGGACATTTTTCACACAGCATCATCTAGCCCCAAAGTAAGCAGAGCTTGTGCTATGGGAACTACATGACTGATATACTACTTATATACTTTTTTTTTGTAAATACATAGGGAGCAGACCCACCATACCCCTGGCCATACCCCTGGGGGTATGGTGGGACGAAACCATACCACTATAGAGATGTGACCATTAAGATAATCTTATCGTGTATTTCACCCAAAGTTAGGAATTAATATTTAAACATTTCTAGGATATGTATTGAAAAATAAAATGTACCGGAGTTGAAGGCTTGTTTTGTAACGCACATGCTTCGAAATCATAAAAATAAAAGTCATTATTATAGCGCGTTAATACGCGTGCGTGGGGGGGTTTAAATTAATTTATTTTTAACCTTTTATAATTAAACACCTGGATTCCGATATGATATACATGTAATTACAATGGACCAACTTTATTGGATACTATTCAAATTTTAATTTTAGTCCAACACTGTTCAGTCCACTAGGGAAAATAAAAACACAAGCACGAGCCGAGCGCAGCGTGCCGCGGCAGCGGCCGGCGAGTGCCAGAACCGAATTGGAACCTATTCAGATTTTAAATTTAGTCCGAAGGTCCACCCCTTCCACCCCCTTTTTTTCCTAAATCCGTGCGAAATTAAAACCAATAAAAATTTTCAATTCCCAACACTACTATAGTGGTATGGTTTCGTCCCACCATACCCCCAGGGGTATGGCCAGGGGTTTGGTGGGTCTGCAGTGAATACATACATATTATACATAGAAAACACCCAGATCCCGAGACAAATATTTGCAGATGCAAACATTTGTCCCAAGGCGGGAATCGAACCCGCAACCTTCTGCGTCTCAGGCTGACAACATTTACTTTAGTTTTAAGTTTTTGAGCTGCCAAAATGAATTAGTGAATACCAAAAAAATGCCCATTGCCATTTTATGAGTGTTGGCAGGGTATGCATTCATATCTAATCGAGACCCAATGTTGTTGTCTTTTTATCAAATGCACTTAGTAAATCGGATTAGGAAATACCAAAGACGACAATACTGACCTTTGAAATAAGAATCACCAATAATAATGCTTATATTGTACTAGGTACAGAACTATAAGTCCTATAAATCTTTTCAATAGATTACAGTAGAAACAGTTGATTTTTGGACCAATTTGTGTAATAGTTTTTGTAAGTTGTTTGGCAATTGGTCCAAGGGTCTATTCAACCCCCGACGGGTAAAAATCCTCCTCGAAAACTAAGGTATTATAATATTTGTGCCTCTAGTCTAGTTCCAAATGAGGAACCTCGTATTCTTCCTTCCGACATTTCTTCTAATCTGCCTATTATCGCTCATTTTAACATCATTTGTACACATGGAATTAAAATTATCGTGGTTTGGTATCCCGTCTCACGACCGTGGTCGCGTGGTCGCGAACGGTGCTCATGAGGAAGGACCTCTAAACGGTCAACGAAACGTCAGCAGGAGTATAGTTAAGTACGTGGTATAGTCGTAATACTTTTCTAAAATCTTTTGTATACCTACACCTCTACTATTAGATTATTTGTTTGTTGAGTAATAATATGAGTAGGTATGACTCGCCATTGAAATCGTCGTGAAGTAGAATGTGGCTTATGCCATTATTATGGTGCCACAAAAAACTCATGCTTTCATCCAGTTTCTAGTTCGGTTTTCGTTTTTTGTCTTACTCGTAAGTATTCGTAAACTTATTGGTTACTGCCTTATCGCTATTTTCCCTTGAAAGCGAGGCAGCAGGGACTACATCAGTAGATATTTTAGTTTATGTAGTCCATCCGTGGACAGCAGTGTCTCGCCAGTATCAGTAGTCCGTAAGTACCTATCCGTGATCTTAAATCATGAATGCAGAAGTAGAACCATACACTTACGGTAAGAAAACTACATTGTTAGAAAGAGTGTTTCGTTTAAATACTTTTCAAAATAGGCCTCCACTTAAACTATGTATTGTAAAGTCAGTTTCGAATATGTTTCCTTTAACGGTGAATTTTCACTCTCTATACGGGCCAAAGCATTATACATTTGAATGGCATTTACATTCATTATTTGTCTCTCAAGTACCTTTGTGGTTGGTATTTCCAGTGTATAGACTTTGGGCTTACAAACAAATACTTCGAAGGCTTGGACGCGTCGATGACAAGTGCACATTCATCACTATGTATGTATTTATTCGTGAGCTAACTTCGTGAGTAAAAGATTGCCAGTGCGTTATATATGAGTCACAGGTATTTTTACAAATCATTGCCATCATAAAACCGTTATTGACATCCACCTGTTGGGTATAGGTGTCCCCCGTAGATAATGGACGAAAGGTCTTGAACGGGTACCATAATGGTCGAGGTAAGGCTTGATTCAATCGAGTGGTGGCCATCCCATAGGTAATACATCGCTACCTACGCTAGTAGTTTATACTAACAGCGACCTCTGTGGCGCAGTGGGCGAAGGCCCACCTGAGACGCAGATGGTTGCGGGTTCGATTCCCGCCGCGGGACAAATGTTTGCATCTGCAAATATTTGTCTCGGGATCTGGGTGTTTTCGATGTATAATATGTATGAATTTACAAAAAAAAAGGTTATAAGTATTATATCAGTCATGTAGTTCCCATAACACAAGCTCTGCTTACTTTGGGGCTAGATGATGCTGTGTGAAAATGTTCAGCATTATTTATTTATTTATAGAATGTATATAGTATAGGGGCCAAACCCATACAAGGCTGGACAGCTTAGCTTTTTAAAGTGATGAACCGACCCCTAAAGAAACTAATCACTACGTTTACGACGAACCGGTAGTACATACTTCAACTGACTTAAGTAAAGACAGGACCAATTGCAGTAGGTTTTGCCAAGCAGGGGTAGACAGAGGCAAGCCCAAGAAGAGGCAGTCATAATAACGGTTTGCAATTCACATGACAGGTTGATAACACATAGCCGCTTATTGGTACACTCTGATGGCACATGCCTTGGAGTTTTTGGTTCTAGATGTTTTCCTACATCGTTTTCAGCACATGCTAAAGCGCATACATACAGTATTTAAAGAAAAAAATAAATTGATATGGTACCGGGTTCAAACCTACGGATTCCGGATCACCGCCCACTAGGCCAACACTGTTGGAGATTCGCACAAATGTTTGCTGATACCCATCCAAGTTCACTATGACTCGTTCGTATTTGTTCAGTACTTAAAGGTATTTGGTAAACCAAAATCGGATGAGTCTACCCAAGTAAGTAAATAATCTTAATCACGAAAAACAGAATGTTATGTAGATTAAAGCGTGTCGGGGATACCTTTTGATATGATCGTAAGTGCCTAAAATACCTATTAGTTATTACTCACTGGTTGACCCTACCATCTGACGTAGATGTTATACACCTATTGTGCTTTTTTTTTTAAACAGAATAAGCCCTTGAAATGTGAATCGCATCACGCATGTATAGCCTTAATGTATTTTTTTAAAAACGTAATAATAATCGAATATGTGACTCTTGTTGGAATTATTGTTACAACATTAAAAAGTAAAAAACACAGTCAATGGATCCATGGTTCTCAGGGTCAATGCTACATTATCCACCGGAAAACAAATGTTAGTAATGGATCCGATTGTGAATTCAATTTTCACGCTATATCTGCATACCTTTTTTTATTTTAATGATTGAAGGCCCCGTAACTGTACTATGAATTGTCTGAAGTTAGTTTTAAATATATTTTAGGTAATGGAACTCTTCGATACTTTTTGCCCGCGTTGCGTATCTTCCATACAAACTTCATGTTTAGGCTGTGGTCTCTAGGGGTGGAATTTCGGAAAAGTAGGCAGCCATCGTAAGAAACGCATTCGTTCGATCGTTTTTCGTCGACTTACGTTGAAAAATTGGTCTCCACGAAAAGCCACGGATTAGAACCGCCATAGTAAAGTTGCTCTTTTATTTGCACAGATTATATATATTATTTACCTGTCAATATGTCAATTATAATTCATTAATTTCAGGCAACACAGTAAAGTACACGTACAAATACAGGGCCCATAGCATTCAATACTTTTAAACCAAAATACTTGTTGGGATTCACACAGTAGCTATGTCCAAAGTTCTAGCGCTCAAGATCAAGGTCTTTAGCCAATTAGCCCATTGAGTTTGAACTTGTCGGTTATACCAAAGTCTTCGGCAAAGACTGGTTTTAGTTCAAGGCCGTAGGTCAAATTCTTGGTAAACATAATCAATTTCAACGAACCGATCGCAGCGCGCAAAAAGTGTAGTTTGTTGTAGGTTAGAGGTTTTCCCAAAATTAATATGGGGGTTTTCGATTTATTGATAGTAAATAAATAGTTGTGGATGTGATCTTTACCAGAAAATATTGAAAGGGATTTTTAAAACAGGAATGTGTGCCTTCTCAAGTCGATGGAAAAATCCGTCACTAAGGAATAATTTTCCTAAATTCTAGGGTGCAGCAGGGAGACGAAGTTTATACAACATAACATTTATTCCTTACGGAAAAAAAATCAAGGATGACCATGTCGCGAAACGTTTTACTTGTATTGTCATTAATGACTCTTAATTATTGTAGAAATAGTTTATTATGAATGAAATTTGCTCTGCACGAGCAACTTCCTTTATACCTAATCAAAGTTATGAGACATGATTTGCATGGCAATAAAAATATAAAACATGTTTTGTTGTTAACCACAGATTTTGAAGGGCCTAGCAACTATTAGCTATTAGATAATACTAGCTTCCCACGGCTTCGCCCGCGTTGTACCCGGATAAAAAGTAGCCTATGTGTTATTCTGATGTATAAGCTATATTATTGTAAAGTTTCATCAAAATCAGTCCAGTAGTCTTTACGTGAAATAGTAAGAAACATCCATCCTCACAAACTTTCGCGTTTATAATAGTAGTATGATTCAAAAATTTCCAGTTAGAAAGATCAGTAAGTAAAGCTTTTTAGTGACAAGCAGCGTATTTGTAATACTTTTATCATAAAAATAAAACAAAAAAACAAACGCGCTCACGACTTGATTCTAAATGTTGATCATTCTCAGATATATGTTCAGAGAGTAGATCTTTGAGGATACCAAGCAGAGGGTAACCAGAGGCAAGTGCAAACGTTATTTTTAGCACATGCCCGCGTTGTTAGCATTCCACGTGACAGGTTGCAAGCTCATCGCTTTTTAATTGGAACACTACACCAATAACCACTAAGCATATATAAATTGAAAATTCATTGGTGCACGACCGGGTTCGAACCCACGACCTTCAGATGGAAATCGGGGTACAGCTCACTAGACCAACACGCTTCTTTATACAACCCAAATTATAAATCTACCTCAATTTGTGTTCATAAAAAAAGCTGCTTTTTAAAGTTAAATAGATACCCATTAGACACATCCAGACACGTATTAGTTCTGACCTCACACTCGGATTCCCTGTGTCGGAATCAGGAACTACGAGTACCGTGGTACCACAACACCCAGACCCAAAAAAAATTCAGCATATCATTCAAACAGTGGGATCCGGACACTTTGCTCTTGCCTCTAATTTTGGGATTATATAATATATCTGACCAAATTTTATCGAAATAGGACGATCTCTGTGGCGCAGTGGGCGAAGGCCCGCCTGAGACGCAAAAGGTTGCGGGTTCGATTTCCGCTGCGGGACAAATGTTTGCAATGTTTGTCTCGGGTCTATGTATGTCTATGTATATGTATGTATTTACAAAAAAAAGTATATAAGTAGTATATTAGTCATGTAGTTCCCATAAAACAAGCTCTGCTTAGTTTGGGGCTAGATGATTCTGTGTGAAAAATGTCCAGCATTATTTATTTATTTATTTTTTATTTATTTGTTACGAGTAAAATAAACGTAACAGTCTTTCATATTGTGACACGGGACTTTCACGTACCTGCCGTACTACCAGGCAAGTAGGTACCGGTCTTGTTTTGTTGTTCGAAAGTAAACGCTTCTAAAACAGAAAATGGAGGAGAATAACAGGAAACTGGTTAAAATAATTTATTGTTTACTTAGTTTTAATTAAGTAAAATCTTAGAATCTTAATTTTCATTTTCATTCTGAAATCGCATAAATTACCCCTGAGATCATCGATGGCTAATTGATAGCAAAACCGACGATGGCTAATTGATTACTAGAACTTTACAACTTGGCTGTCATGGAATAATGACAGGTACATTCCGTGATATCAAGTATTATTCGTTGAATAGATGTAGAGCGGTGTGGTAAATCCCACCCACATTTACTACCAGCATAAAACATGTGTGATGCTGACACTTGCTTGACTGCAAGGAAATATTTACATCCAATATCACACATGTTTTATATTTTATGTAAATATTTTTACAGAGTATATCATTCTTTCTGTACATTTCTTAACATTAATCTACGACGACCTCTATGGCGCAGTGGGCGAAGGCCCGCCTGAGACGCAGAAGGTTGCGGGTTCGATTCCCGCCGCAGGACAAATGTTTGCATATGCAAATATTTGTCTCGGGATCTGGGTGGTTTCTATGTATAATATTTATGTATTTACAGAAAAAACCGTATATAAGTTGTATATCTGTCATGTAGTTCCCATAATACAAGCTCTGCTTACTTTGGGGCTAGATGAACTGTGTGAAAAAATCCAGCATGTCCAGCATTATTGTATATAATTAGTCTATTAAAATTATTGATATTACGAGTATATCGAACTCAAATTGTTTCACCCGGGTGATAAAATTTTCGTGTACCTACCTACCTATTTCTCTATAATCTTAGACATTTGAATACGTAGATGAAAGCGTAAAAAAAATATATAATAATAATATAAAATTTAAAATCCTATCTAAGATTCTATCGACATGTTTGTATACTCTGCAGATATTCCGGATCTGGGTACCACGATACTAGTAGTTCTAAATACTCACGACACAGGGAATCCTATTGTGGAGTAATGACTGAGATGTGAAAAAAAATACCAAGGTGTCCTCCCGATAGGAATATTGATTTTCCAGGTGATGATATTTTTTTTTTGCCTGCGGAAATCAATGAGGTGGCATTTTAATTTGCTTTTCAAATCATATGTCTGCGATAGTCAGTTCTGCGAGCTATATGACCTTCTGCCTATTGTTACTTCAATTTTCTTAATAAGATAGCTATGGTAGTAATCTATTTCTTCTAGAAAAAGGTCTGTTTTCAGCAGTGAACTTCTATGTGAACTTTATAGTGCGTTTTCTCGTTTACCTAATAAGACAGAAAGACTCATTTTACTAGCTAAATTCTATAATTCATTAATGACATCATAAATCGAACCATTTAGATTTGGATTTCTAAAATTCATTACTATATACAATGTGACTGTTAGGTGTTTATATTTATATTAAGGTACTATTTATTTATAAACGTAGCATTGTTGGCATGTTTCTGTATTTTTTTTGTCGGAACACAAATCAAAAATGACAAGAACGGCTCGATTTTAATGATACAGGATTGGGGTTTTGGGTAAGTATTTCAAAATGTTCTTGGTAAGTACAAAAGATTAAAAAAATAACACACTTACAACTTAATCTATCTTCTATTTCCCATGATTGGTATCTCTAGATATTTTAAGGAGATGTACTACGCACATCGTATTCGGCTAGCCGTCAGTTCGCAAGAACATATAGCATTGTTCAGCCTTTTTTCTTTATTGTACACACAGATAATATATACAAAAAACTTACATAATAGGACAAGTACAAAGACGAGTTTAAATGAGTTATTACATGTGATAAAAAACTATTGGCTAAAATGATTAGTGTTCCGTCCAAAATTGGAAATACGATCTTTATTGTTAGTTTACAAGTCCACGGTTTGTGTACAGAATTAACACAAACAAAAACTTCGCAAGTTAAAATCGAATGTACTTAAATTTTATTTTCAAACAGTTACCATTACTCTGTATTACGCTCTAGGTATGTTTTTAAACTAATATTTAGTTGGGCAATATACAATATCAGAATATATTATCTGGTAATTAGACCACGTTGGTTTAATGAACTCAGTACATAAGTTGTTATTTTTTGATCAAGATAAGGAAAAGAAGATATGATAATGGTCGATGAAAAAGCTTCTAGAAATAACTTGTCTTGGAAGACCACCGATATTTTCTGTCGCCAAGCAGTAATGCTCGCATTGCTGTTAGGACCATAAAAATTACAGGCACATATGACTTGTCAACTTTGTCTTTATGGCAGGCAATGCATCATCCATGTCTCTGGTGTTGTAGATGTCTTAGGTGACGGTAACCACTTACCGTCTTGTTAAACACATCACCAAATATAAGACATTATATATAACCGACTTCAAATAACGGGAAATCGATCAAGTCAATATGAAATTTCGTCACCCACTTTTTTACCCAAAGGAAAGGAGTTCCCTGAATTCCTCATGGATCCCATCATCAGAACTGTTCTGGAAGAACTGGATTTTGATAAAAACGGGACCAATCGGAATATATAATTTCAAATGAAAAAATAATTTTCCTAATCGGTTCATAAATGACGGAGTTAACAAAAATAAAAAACAAAAAATACAAACTATTTAGAATTTTCTCCTTTTTTTGAAGACGGTTAAAAGGACAAAATAATTAGTGTGTTATATGGTCACAGTGCGCCGCATACAGAATTCATTCATACCCTTTGTGCCATGCAGTAAAAAAAATGCTCTGAATTTCTGATAAAAAAAAAACGTGCAAACCCGCTCATCGTAGGTCTCTACATAATATAAACAAATGCCGCGCGGACGCAGTCTGTGCTGTCACTCGCGCTTCTTCATACGTCAGGTTCTCAACCGTGTTTACATAATCGTGACATTATAAGTGTGTTAGAAAAGGTATTTTAACTAAACAATTATGTACAGAATTAATTTTAAATCTTATAAGAGCTGTGATGTGGTACATGAGCATTGTAGTAAAACTTGGCTTGTTTCTGCAAAATAAAATTGAATAAGCCAAAGCTAAATATTATGTGATGACATAAAGCTATAATAATTATATACTTAACTAAAGGAAAAAAAGAACGTTAATGACTGTGGCTGAAAAGTTTAGTAGTTTGTGATTTTATTCAATAAATAAAAAAAAAGCTAAATTCTGTAAAATGTGAATTGGATGTGACCGTTATTCTAGGAATATTCATTCGCCCCAGAGCCTGTATTTAATGAAATAACATTTTAGTGTTTGGTTTAATGGAATGTTATTTGTTTCAGAAACAAATTCGCCAGCCAGAATGATACGGGCAGCAGAGGTAATGTTTTAAAATTGTGACGGTATTTGCTTTCGACATAAAGTACGATCAAAGACTCCTTATAAAAGAGGTTGCCTAATAAATTAATATTTTATACATATAATTTTTATATTATACTTAACATAATTAATAACAAAAGTTGCCTCAAAAGAGGAGACAGATTTCCCTTGTTTGTTTGATACTTAGTAGGCAGATAGATATAAAATAATGTATTGCACGCAAAATAATATTTCAACTTAATAAGTAGGTAGGTGCTATAAAACTTGTCTATATTATGGAACGTAGAAGCAGATATTTTATTACTATGGTTCAAACATTGCGAGTCGCCTTGAACGCAGCTAGATACCGTTATTCCATTGAGTTGAACGCTTATGCATGAAAATGACAAGTTTCGATGACAATATGTATGTACACACTATTAATGGTGAAAGAGAAATGGGCTAAGCTAAATTCCTTACAAGTTATACGGTGCCTATTGACTTTTTGAAGACTTTGATAGGTGAATTGAAAATACGTCACGCTCAATCCATGAGAAAATAGGCGCAGTGCGAGATTTCTGTCTTTCATTTATCTCTAGACCTGATCTAGAAGATATCTTCAAGTAATCACTGTGTAAATATCATGTCTGTTGCCTTAATGGTTACTTAGAAATTATATAAAGTGTATAAGAAATGGGGTTATGCGACCCCTTAATTATAACATACCTTACCGTCTTTTGTTACTGGCCAATGATGATGATCATGAGAGTGCTGATCTGATGATAGAACAGGTGAAAAATTTAATTATTTTGGTGTTTCATTAAAACTTGCTACGTCAAAACAATAATATGTTCATCAATAAATACATAACCTAGCCTGACACCTACAAAAAATAACTTGAATTTTCATCAATTTTTAATGGATCTTTAATGTATTTAATAACCACAATAGTTTATAAAAACGGCAAGTGTGGCTTCACCCTAATTGGCGGTTTAATATGTTGTAGTTTTTGCTTGCTCTAAAAAAAGATCTATGATTTAATGCTAGGTACCTTACCTACCTACCTAATTTAATGGTCAATAAAATTAATATGGTTTAGGTACGGTAAAATAAGCTTAAGCTGGATAATTACTAAGATAAAATCATGAAAGTTAAATGTTTTGGAACGAATTGTCAGAATGAGGTCTGAGAAGAGTAAAGTAACTTAAGATCTTAAGTAAGATCGAGTGTTATTTCAATTTAATTCAGGCATAGATGTCAAATACTGATTTGCAGTTGACGACACTAAAACATTGACATATAATTATCAATCCTAAAGCGGGATTTGACATATTTGCCTGAATTGAATCGCAAAAAGTCTTGATGGTTTTTAGACGAAACCCGTTTATAGGATGTTTTTACGTCTGTAGTTACATTCAACCAGGTGCCATGTTACACCAGAGTTCTCGAATAATTTTACTCGTCGCTTCGTTTGCGTTTTTCCATCGCAAACGTAGAGTAGCCAATACTGGCTCTAAAGATTAATGATGAATGAACATGTACGCAAGCCAATCTAAATCGAAATACAATTGTTATTAAAGCGCAAAGCAAAATATTTGATGCCACTTAATTTTGCCGGATTCTAATGATTCATCTGAACTCAACTATCGTTTCACAGAAAAAAGTTGGTAGTCAATTATTTTCTGTGATTTTTTTATTGTGTTGTGATTATTGTAAATAAATAAAAAAAGATAGCAATCAAAATTGCGAAAAATAAAGTCTAACTACATTATGTTTAATGTTACTTTGTTATTGTAGTTTACAAAAAATGTTTGAAAACTTAATAAACGTAATTGCTGTATTTACCTATATTAAATATACTGTTTTTGATTATCTTGCCTCTTAAAGAAACCTTAGCTACGGTCCTGTAAATGCTAGGACTCATTACGTTGACCTCAAATAAAACCATATTCAATCTAATTACCGCAAAATTAATTCAGAAATGAAGATGTTAGAATAAATTAACAATATTATTACGTTGTTTTCAACTGACTCCAAAAAAGGAGGATATTCTCCTTCCTTCTGTATTTTTTGGTGCGTTGTGCGATATCTTCGCCAATTGTGAACCGTTTCTAACTGATTATTTTTTAAAGGGTAGGGTAGAGTATACTTCAAGATGGTCCCGTATAAATTTTATAACCCTTTAAGGGTGAAAAATAAGGAATTAAATGTCATATTGGAATTGTTATGAAATTCTCGTTGTTATTTTTACGAAAAAAAAATTAATAAACTAATTAATTTTAAAGATTTATTTATTTTGCACCTTAAAGAAAAACAACAATTTACAATAAGAGGAAACTGTTAAAAGTAGGCTTAAGGTAGTTTTAGTAACTAGTTTAAATGATACAGCTAATATCCTAAGCTAGGATAGTAAGTATCCTGTGTGATAGGTATTAGCGCCCACCCTCAAGCGATATAACGAAACATATAAGCCAAAGTTAAATATAGAAAGCTTTTTATAATTTGATGTTTTTTTAAGTTTACAATGAGTAAACTAAATTTATTATAACTATTTTAAAGTACCTGCTATTTTTAGTTTGTAGAATGAAATAGTGTGATTGTGATAATAATTAATGATTAAGCATTACGGTCAGAATGTCCCGTTTAACTTTTTATATTAGAGTAAGAGTAGACTTTATTATATTACCCTAATGACTAATTAACTAACAATAATGTTAAAAATAAATGCTGACATCTGCTAAATATATTTGAACGTGTCCTACTTGGAATACTCACAGGTCTGCGTAATGAGTATGGATCTGAGTATCTCCATCATGGGGAATACAGTCGTGACATGTTTGTTTGATAAAAACAACAACCAGCCCAAAAATGTACTTTGTGTATCGTAATCTTTATTGACAAGGTTGAGTTCTTATCCGTTAAAACAAATCCCATAACAATATCCTTTTGCCGTTTCTTTTTTTTGTAAAAATGTTTTGTATTATTTTCAAATCGTCGATAGGTATAGCATGTATTTAACCTGGTAACAAAACCGGATTGTATACCTATGCCAGGGCAAAATACATTTATTACGTTATTTTGTGTCCTCCCTTATAGCACAGATATAAAAGTATAAATATGCTAAATAAATAATGCTAGACATTTTTCACACCGCATCATCTAGCGCCAAACTAAGCAGAACTTGTATTATGTGAACTACATGACTGATATACTACTTATATATTTTTTTATAGACGCGAAACAAATATTTGCAGATCTTACAAACATTTATCCGCGCCGGGAATCGAACCCGCAACCTTCTGCGTCTCAGTCGGGCCTTCGCCCACTGCGCCACAGAGGACATCAGTCTTTGTTTTTTCCATTCCAGTATCTTTCCATAAAAATGTATTCGTACGAGGACGTAACTTTTCGGATCATAAAGTAACATTTCGATGTAACTATATGGATACTTAAAAAAATCTGGTAAAAGGTAACCTACCCTACTTTACCTATTTTCAAAGTTTGTAGGTAAAAGATCAACGTGTCCCGTGTTAAATCGGGGTGATTCTGCCCATAAAGCGAGCATTAAGTCCTATTTCCAGATTTTATTTTACAGTTTATTTTGGAATTTGCGTGCAAACCCTACTATTAGACTAATAAGATCATATGGAACATTTTATCTGTAATAGCTGATTTAAAAGTGTGTTATCGAAGTTTTTTACAGTTTTTACCTATTATGTGTAGAAGAATCCCTACGCGGATTATAAACAAATTCTGTGAAACCCTGTACTGCGGTTTACGTATCACGAAGCTAATTAAGAATAATCGCAGCTGATACACATCTTCACGACTTAAAATATACGATACTATAAATATACGGTACGTAATATTTGTTTCCCACAGCTGGGCAATAAATAAATAATGCTAGACATTCACACTCTAGACTTTTAATACTTTAGAAACTGTAGCACAGGATTGCTACCACTGTAATTTTAATTATCTAGAATTAAAAAGTTTTAGTTTATTTTTACTTGTGACGTAAGAAGCTCGTATATGCGTTTGACGTACGAGTAAAAGGGTGTTTGTTTGTTTTTATCTCCGGAACGGCTTATCCGATTGAAATGCGGTTTTAATGTAGATGTTTCTTCAAGGATAGGTTCTCAGATAGGTTTTAAACCGACATCAAAAAAGGAGGTCCATCGTCTATTGCAGGTTCTGCTGCAATAGACGATGGACCTCCAAAAAAAACTTCAAAAAAACATTTTGAATATTTTAGATTATGCATAATTAGTCGCACGAATTGGATAGGTATCTGATCGTAACTACCTACCATGAATATTAATATTTCGGGTCATTACCGTTAGGGACCGAAGAAAATGGACTTTAATATTATTTTCATTCTAAGAAGGGATCGTCCACGCCCAGTGCTTGTATTTTTACAGACTAAGTATATTCAGTACAGTCGTAAACAAATTTCTTATGGAATCATTGTATTCTTGAATTTGACTTAGTATCATCGAGCTTTATAATAATAAGCGGAAACGAAGAGATAATTAAGTTTTTGCTCATCTCCAAGCGCCGCATAGCTAGATAATTATTGTGTTGCATGAAAAAAATAGGTACCAACCTTAATTATCTGTGGTAGGTAACTATCAGTATCATTGGCTCATAGTAATCATGTAATTGTATTGATGGATGGAAATATAATCAGTTCAATTAGGTGATTAGGCACACGGTAACTTGGTTAGGTCGTTTCCTGAGGAGTATCTAGATAATTTAATAATAGTGCGGTTCTTACAACAAGGCGAAGCAATATTTTGACGTTTTGACGTTCATCGAATGTTGTCTAAACGTATATTAATCTAGTACTGGATTATTAAACGCCTTTAAAGAACTGTTTGAATGCCTTTACATAAAAAAAATCCTCAAAATCTTTGATGAGTTTTGGTGATTAAAAACGATCTGGCCGTAACGATATCTATGAAAATCCTAGAGCTAGGTATGAATCCATAAAGTACCATATGTAATTATATAAAGAAGCTAGCAAAAACGTTCAACCTTCAACCCAACCCAACATCTCTTTCATTGTTAAAGCCTAAACGTAGAAACCTATTATTAGCCTTATAATAGGTTTCTACGTTTAGGCTTATTGTATAATGATTTATACTTTATTTGTATCGCCATAATAACTTTTATTTTAATTATACCTAGTAGGTAGTCACACGTCATTGCTGTCGCTAGGCTCTTTGTAGAGGCTTTATAGTATGCCCGGAAATTCCAGCGTTACTTAAAGAATAAAAAATCACTTCTGATTTAAAATATATATATATATATAATTTCAGACATGCGCGTGCCCAATCACAGAAGTTGGACCATCAATGGCCGGAACTTGTCCTGGCCAATTCCTCCTCTTCATGAGTATACTAGAGGCCTTCATAAACGGTCGCTGTGACCTGGCCGACCCTTGTAACCGCGTCGTGAGCCGCGACCCTTTGGATGACAGCTACGACTTTGTGGTGCTGGGGGGCGGGACGGCAGGTTCCGTTGTCGCGGGTCGCTTGTCTGAGAACCCTCAGTGGAAGGTGAGAACGCTCAGTAGAAATGAAGAAACCTTAATGGTAGGTGAGAACCCATAGTGAAAGACGAGAACCATCAGTGAGATATGAGCTTCTCAGTTAAAGAGAACCCTTGGAAGAAGTTGAGAGCCCGCAATGGTAGGTGAGTTTTTTTAAGGGTAGTGTAAGGTAAGAACTCTTTGTTCAAGTAATTAAAATACAGGACAATGTATCACACATGCACGACAATGATTGAGCTTGAATGAGCCATTGTCTTTTATGGGTTCAATTCTATTCAGCCATAGATAATTATGTTCTAAGATATATAAGATAGATAGGATAGGTCTATGTACTGGAACACTGGCCTCTTAATCATTGAAGGGTGACCGTTCAAATCGAGCTTGAACCGAGAATCCGTTGTGATGTAATTTCAAAAAGAACTTGCATGCAGGACTCCAAGTCAAGTTAGGTCGTTTTATATTTATGGTACACACAAAATGAAAATATCCTATGGGCTCTCGTTCTATTAGGTATTAAAAAACAAGAGCTCCTTGAGTATGCATATGCGCACCTATTTAATGAGTAAAATAGGTATTTTTCCGTGTTATTACAACTTTTGCATCATTTAGCAGTAACCTTGCTTCTTATGCAGATTCGAGGCTTCTTCATTCAAAGTTTTGTCTTTTTCTTCTAAATGGGTTCCTGATTTTAAAACGGGTTTTTTTTTATTTAGTCTTATGTTGCGACCATTATTTGATTTTTGTTTTTTTGAATATTGCTGACATTGTACCAAAATGTCAATGTTACCTATCCCGCTAGCTTTCAATGTTGGATATTGAGGACAGCCGACCAGTGATGGCTCATTATTTATTTGCATTTAGGTATTTAGGATGAAATTAACTTTTTTATTCGATGGCAAATAGAAAAAGGTCTGGCCATATTGACAATAATAAGTATTTTTTATTCCAAAAACTATCGTGAATTTGATTAGGTATTCATTGTAAAAACGGGATTTTTCACGTACCGCACTATTGGTGAAGGCACCGACTAAGTTTCGACTCATTCCGAGAGTCTTCATTGCGGATGAAGAGCGTCGCGATCACTCACCCTGATGAAGAAGACTCTCGGAATAATAAGTATACCTGAGCTGCTGACTCGTTCGGTTACAATACTTGATTATAAATATCCTCACGGATTTACGTCAACACGTAACACAATACTCAATATATATAATTAATAGATATGATCTGATCTGATGTCCATTGCATGGATGTTACCAGGTTGCAGGTCCTCACACTAGGATTTCCTGTGCTGTGTTTACGAATATCATGTAAGAACCTAGAGCCAGGGTAAATATAGTTGCGATATGCTTTATCCCAAGGAACAGAACCCGCATATTTCGTGTCACAGCACGCAAGGCACTGAAAAACCCAAATCCCTAATTACATCATCATTCCAAACGTTTTTTTATCACAGTAGACCTCACATGGTTATTTAACTACGCTAATAAAATTAAGTACGAAGTAATAAATGTTACGTGTAAAAAAACATAATTAAATTATCAGCGGATACCATCATATTCTTTTTAAGTTTAGTTGGATGTCCTACGTTTTGCGGATGTGAAGTCATCAGTCGTGTGGGAATAATCAACTTACCTGTAGTATTCCTGAGAAGGCTGTATTGTCAAGTCGTTGGTGTAAACCAACGTGTTTTTTTTGCTACGCATTTAAAAGTTAGTCGGTTTCTAAATATTCTGTGGTGTAAAATAACATTACTACTAAGTAGATATTGAAGTACCTACATTATACAATATTACTTCAATAACTAAAGAATGCATGAGTATGTTAGATATATATATTAAACAAGGAGTATATATATTAAATTTGCATGGAGTAAACTATATTCGTCCACGTATAGTTTTCTCCATACAAATTTAATAAAATATTTTTTTATTTACACCACCCAACAAATAAATAAAATAAATAATGCTGGTCATTTTCACACAGCATCATCCTAGATGATGTTTAATATTATAATATCTGTGGCCTAACTAAGCAGAGCTTGTTTATTAACTGATAAACTACTTATGTATACTTTTTTTGTAAATACATGCATATTATATACACAGAAAACACCCAGACCCAAAACAAAACCTGTCCTCCATATTTCCGGTCTCCGAGACTTTATTTATCACATAGTCCTGACTAGAATTTCCTGTGTCGTGGGTATCAGAAACTACGAGTACTGTGATATCACAATACAAATATCAGGGAATTGAACCCGTGTTTATTAGCCGGGTCTTTTTCCCGCCGCGCCGCCGAGTTCCTCAAAATATTTTATAAAATAATACTAGAAGAAAATGATCAAGTTAAAATAATTCCCACCAGGTGCTACTGATAGAAGCGGGAGGAGACGAGCCGACACCGTCCTCAGTGCCCGCGTGGGTGACAGCGTACTGGGGCCGTAACGATACGGACTGGAACTATCACACCGTGAAACAAGAGAGGGCATGTATGGATGATGGAGGGAAGTGCTCTTGGACCAGGGCGAAGATGCTAGGTGAGTTACTCAAGCTGGGATGCATAAGCTTAGTTTTGCACAGTTTACAATACACTGGTAAATCGTTGACAAGGGGGATAACAAGGCAGTATTCAACCAAGGCTACCAGAACCACTGTGAGCGAGACAACGCCAATATTTTTACTATTTTAAACTATTATGGGGAAGGTTCAAGATAAAAATAGGAAAAATAGGATAAACGTAAATAATGCATTTTTTACATACAGTTTTGGTAAAATTTTCTCAAATTTCGCATGCTAATTCCAATTTCGTCCAAGAACCCACGATACTTTGAACTCATCATGATATTTTTATATGTTCAAGGGGTCTTTATCGCGTTTACCTTTTCGACGTTTCGACTGTATTGCAACAGCTGTGGTCACGGGATGATAAAGTCCCGTTAAACTTATAATTATGTTATCTAATCGCGAAAGTTTGAAAAGTACTATGACATTTTTCTTCCACACGTCAGAAACCGAACAAACATTTCCATTCTAGGAGGATGCTCCGTAACAAACGGAATGATGTACATGCGTGGCCACGCCGCCGACTACGACGCGTGGGCGGTGAACGGAGCCACGGGCTGGTCGTGGTACGACGTCTTGCAGTACTTCCTCAGGAGTGAGGACAATAAGGAGATCGGGAACGGGATCTCGGGCCAGTATCATACGACGGGCGGGCCACTGCCCGTGCAACGAGTGAGATACTTTTTGTTATCTAATCGCATTATATATGTGCTTGTCATGACACTCTTTGGAGAAAGCTAATGCCCAGCTATGGACTTCTCAATTCAATTGATGATAATGATAACATCATGCACTTGCATGATAGCGTTTTCGAAACGAAAAACGTACTAAATCGTCTACTACCAGTACTAAACTTAGCTTGAGCCTAAGGTAACAAATTGCCAGGACTATTAGATTAGCGTGTCTCGTTCTTCGGTCGGCAGAAAAACCAAATCTTGAGATACAACGCTTGGTGATAAAGAGGCTGTCTCGCTTTCCACAAAAACCTCGAGTGAATGCCCTCGAAGTTGAGGGAACTTTTAACTGTTATCACTATAATTAAATACTGTTACCAAACTGGAAGTCGTCCAACGGACATGAATAAAGGATACCGGTTCTTTCCAGTTCCGTCACGCACCGCAGTTCGCCCACGATGTTGTCTCAGCGTCGGTGGAACTAGGGTACCCGCCGACCAGTGACCTCAATGGGGAGTCCATCACTGGATTCACCATCGCACAAACTCTGAATGAGTAAGTTTGAAATTTGCAAGTAATTTTAATGTTCTCGGAAACGGGCTAGTTTTGTGGCAATTTCTATAGTCTATTCCAAATATATAGAGCGAAAACCGGTATAGTTTCCGGTTTAACTAAACAATATTATTAAATATTTATTTTTAACCCCGACTAAAAAGAGCTTTTTTGGTATGAAAGCTGGTGTTTGCAAGATAGTTCTTAGTAGCTTCCTTTACTGTAGTTAAGGACTGTTCCATCCGGATATCTCAATGGATTAATGACCGTTTTTCGCTTTGCATTTGGAATACACTATAGTTGCTATTGTTCAATTGGCGGCTCCTCAGTCGCCATATTTACTATATTGTGCAACTCAGTGCAACACTTCTATTGCAGCCCTGCGATATTGCATTCATAGTCTGATGTAGCCGCAAGCGTCCGAGTCTAGCCGGCTAGATTGAAGCGCCACTTGTTTCGCGGCAGCAAGTAATTTTGATTACCTACTTAGTTCGTTTTTTTTAAATGATGAGGCGAGTATTGCGGATTTGATTCCAGCTACGATGCAAATACTTGCATGTTCTGCAGATATTTGTTCTAGGTCTGGGTAATGTGCCACGGTACTCGCAGTCCCTTAGCGGGAATCGAACTCGCATCGCCCGGCTACGCCCGTAAAGTAAGTTGTATATTCGATATATATCCATAAATGATACAAAACCACGGTAATTTCATTGAATAAAAAAGGTTGTTTAGAAGTCCTAGGCCGCGGCAGGTTAAATCTATAACCAAGCTTAGGTATTATTTTATTTGTGGTCTTAATATTTTGACATGTTCTAGAGGGTAACATCCAGTACCTAACGACCGTCCCAAGAGATAGATAAATAATTTATTTGGAACTATTTATTAATTAAGTATAAAACAAATATAGTGGGACTGCTGATGATGAAAGTAACCATAAATTGGGATGGGACTCAGCATAAAACGCCGCAGACCTGGTGATAGCAGACAGGAGGTCAATAAACAGTTTACATTGTACCTATTTCCCAAGTTCAAAAATTATTTCGTGTGATTAAGTATTTTCTATTTTATTATATCTACAATTTGGATCAAAAGCGTGATTTTTTTCTCTATGATGCATGCTATGGTAACTGAACTTAGCAATAGCAAATATACAAAAGTCAGATTGTAATTTTGTTTAGATGGCGTTTAATAACGCGGGATTAAGGTTCGCAGAAGAGTGATAGTCACGGCCGAGACAAGTTAATTTTGGCGGCTTTTGATGACCGGTGGCGATAAAACCTATTTAAGAACTAACCTTGCAGTCATACAAATCGTTTGGAAGAAACTGCATTTTATTCGGATTAACCATTTCGCAAACGCTGATAAGCCTCCGCGCAGCCTAATTCTATACCACATTGCGGCTATTTGTGCGTATGAGTGTAAGTAAGTTCCATTATAGGTAGGTATGATGGCTAAAAAAGTACTCGCAAAATCATAGCCGCTCGGCATACTATTTTATGAGTGTGTGCCACAGAGTAAACACTTTGTTAAATACGTGTGTACCTACGTAGGTGAGACAAGAGCGGGCAGACATCACATAAAAAGTAAATGGAGTGTGGTCCACATTTTCAGCACGCTACTTACCTATCTTCGGCGCTTTATGCTGAGTGATATCCCAGTAAGTGGCTACCTATTTCCTAATTCACAGTGCATGTTTAGCCGAACTGAGTTACACATGCAGGTACTATTTTGTTAACTTGTTCTGTAACTCGTTTAGGCCCATAGGCACAACAGATTTACTTAAATGATGTGCATCTACTACTAGGCTAAGTTATGCATAACCATAATTATGTACTTTATTAATAAGTACTTGGCAATAAATGATTTAACTGTCAATTTATCATTCTATTAGTCCGTGAGGGTAGTTAGAAGATTTTACTTTTGCAGTGGAGGCTCGCGGTACACAACCGCGCGTGCCTTCATACGCCCAGCAACAATGCGGAATAATTTACACGTGCTTCTCAACGCGCACGCAACTAGGGTGATAGTGGACCCAACACAGAAGAGAGTCACCGGTGTAGAGTACATCAAGGACGGCCAGACTAAAACCGTTGGAGTCAATAAGGAGGTAAGATAAATAACAGTTAGTTAACTTCTACCTTTCCAACAAACAATCAAAGTTTGCTAGTAAAACGTAGCTAAAATTGTATGGGAGAGAAAAATATGTTGCGTGGTGTGTCAGCGGATTTTTAATGCGCGAAAAAAAAACATCCCTTAAAAAAACAGCAGGAATTAAAACAGCACCTATTGTAACTCAGCTGGCTACTCGCCACGCCAATGAGGTCGGCAAAGAAAACAGACTAAGTACAGTTTTGCGCCGGCTACACGCCTGACGCGTAGCCGGCGGAGACGACAATGTGGGTTCGATTCCCGCTGCGGGATAAATGTTTGCATGTTCCGCAAATTGTTCCAGCCGACTGATTTAGTTACTTCGGCAAGCATTAAGCATTTAATTTTATTCAGAAACTTGTGCTGTGGTGCACATTGTTCCTAATACCGACGACACAAAATTTTAGAGTAGATTATTTTTTTAGCACGGTTAAATAAAAGTTAAAGTTTCCTTCTTTTCCCAGGCCATAATTTCAGGTGGTACCCTAAACTCCCCGCAAATCCTGCTGCTCTCCGGAATAGGGCCTAAAGTGACCCTGGACAAGTTCAACATTCCCATTATTAAGGACTTGCCCGGAGTAGGACAGAACCTACACAACCATGTCGGAGTGAACCTAGAGTTCACTTTGAACAAGGAGCTGAATAAACCGGTTCTGAACTGGGAAACCGCGACGGAATATCTGTTGAAGAGGGAAGGCCCACTTTCTTCAACTGGTATGTCTCAGGTAAGATGTTGATCTCATAATGTACCTACCCCACCGTTTCTAAATAAAAAAATGTGAAGCTGAATTTTAGTTTTTTTTAAACTAAAACAACGCGCACTAAAAATTATAAAAATAATTCCACAATCAACCTCCTGGCTCAATCATAAGACTCTCGTTACCAAGCCAATTCTAATTGGGTAGTCAAAACGAATCATTTGAGCCCAAACTCGAGGGGTTTACAAGTAGCCACTAAAGAGTTCCACTATCCCCCTCCTGGCTCTATCAGATCAGCTCCAAAATACCAAATTATAGTATTTATCCAACTACATATACATACAAAGTTTCGTTTCGATACGACAATTAGAAGTAGGTTAAAATTGTCAAGAAAATTTAATCATGGAGAATACAGTCGTGAGCGTGTTTGTTTGTTTGGTTTTGATTTGTATGTCTTCAAGGAAAGTTCCTTTAAGTAAAGGTTTTATCGCCACAGTAGGGGGCGCTGCAATACACGACCGAAAACACGTGGGGGTATTAAAATCTTGCAAAAATGAACTTCTTGAAATTGTTCTTGCTAGTTTTTGGTTTCGCAAAACATGTTATTTGAATATTATCTGTAAAATCTCTCCAGTTAACAGGAATAGTGAATTCTCGGTACGCGGCGGCCGGCGGTAGACATCCTGATATTCAGTTCTTCTTCGGAGGATACTATGCCTCTTGCGGTACTGGAGAAATACCTGATGAGGACAAGTTGAAGGAACACGGAGAAAAGAGGGAAATTTCGTAAGCATTTTCATATTTTTTAACAGATAATAGATACAGATTCACTGACATAGGAATACTCATTTTTGTGTGGTGTGTAACTCCTATAAATAATAAAGTAAGTAATGTTGAACATTTTTCACACAGCCTCCTTACATCATCTAGCCCCAAGAGCTTGTGTTATGGGAACTACATGACTGATATATTACCTGATTGTATACTTTTTAATACATACATATTATACATAGTAAGCAACCAGACCCGATACAAATACTACAGGCACGCTTTTATAACAAACTCCCAAGAGATATACAAACATTCTCAATTAACAAATTTAAAAACGTTACTACAAAAAAAGGCATACTATTAAATATCGGATCATTTACATTATAAAAACTCGATAAAAAATTATGTTATCGTCTGTACCACGTACTTACCTATTCTCATTTTTGCAACGTAGCGTGAATTGAGTACCAAAGACGGTTTTGTAGTAGGAAGAGAAGACAATAATGATTTGTCTCTCTGTCCAGAAATGAAATTCGCCGCGGGAGAAATGTTTTGTATGATCTCAAAGTTGTAAAACATTTATTCATTAAAATCATAATCACTTTGAAATGTCGATTTTCGATCTACCGCCTGTTCCTCCGCAACCAAACCAGGAAAGAAAGGCAAGAAAACAAGTCCAATTTTTCTTTTTAATGATCCTTTTATAAAACAACAGCTTAACATAATATCCAAAACATTTGTTTATCTTTAGGATATCAGCGATAGCACTACAGCCGCGAAGCCGAGGATACGTCACAATACAATCAGTAGACCCCACAGTGCCTCCGATTATGGAGCCCAACTACTTCTTGGAAGAACATGAACTTAATGTGTTAGTCGACGCAGCTAGGATCGCTTACAGACTAGCTAATAGTACGGTAAGTGCACTCTGGTGTTGCAAGCTTCCATATGCTACTGTGAGCCTAGAACAGGTAGGATGTATGTGTTTGATAATGGTATAAAAAAACAGGATTGACTAATTAAGTATTTGTTTGCCAAATTCTTTAAAGAGCAACGATTATTGACCAATCTATAATAATAAAGCTTTTTTTTTATGAATTCGCTAAAAACAATATTTTTTTGATAGCTCATTTTATGTGGAAGGCTATTTAATCACGCTACGACCCTTAGGATAAATAGAAGTATTAGCGCGGACGGGCGATGCAACGTGGTGGGCTGGGGGCCGAGGAGGTCGGCCATGGCTCATCTTGTTATAAATAAATCCCATCCTTGCCGCTACTGAAAACTTATAGCGCAATTCCGCAATATCCTAGGGACAAGTTTTCTTTAGCCAGTTTATTTCAGGAATGACCTGACATCTGGCATATAAATCAAATGGTAGTCATGACCTATTTGTTTGTATGAACAAATCTGCTCGAATTTGTTGACACTTCTGGAAGGTTTTGTAAAAAGCAAATAAAACAATTGGTTTTAGAAGAAGAATATAGTCTAGCTAGGTCTGAACGTGTCATCGTGGGCTTTATTAAGCATAATTTTGACATTTTCAGATAATGCGCGAGAAATACGGCATGACGCCCACAGAAGGCTACGGCAAAGAGTGCAAGGGCGGCGGACCCGAGCCAACGGATGAATTCTTCAAATGCCTAGCAAAATACCATACAGCGCCTGAAAATCACCAAGTGGGCACTTGCAAGATGGGTCCTAATTCAGATCCTATGGCCGTAGTTGATATGGAGTTGAGAGTGCACGGAATACAAGGTGAGCACTTGGGAACTGGGGAATCCAAAACAGCGCCTGTTGAAAATCAAGCTCGTGATCAGTCTTTTGTTTCTTAAGACTCTAAAGCTTAGAGTAACATTGTCTTTGAGTTCAACTATTCCACCGTGAATCACGATAGAACGATCGGTATTTTCAGCTCATTGTAGATACTTCCCATAATGTAAACACTAGAACTCTCACGTATCTGTGAAGGCACCGACTTGTTTCGGCTCATGTCGGAGTCTTTATAGTGAGTGATCATGCAATCCCTCTGCATCGCGACTTGCACATCTTGTATTGCACATTTAAATACCATTTGTTTTTCAGGTCTTCGAGTAGCAGACGCTTCTATAATGCCAACTGTTACTTCCGGTAAGTTATTTCTCAACGTTTTCATCTTTGTCTGTAGGGCAAGCAATGCATCATTAATGCCCATATAGCCAAACACTGAAACGCTACTCAAGTTTTAAGTAGAGTTGGCGCTTTATTACAAGCTATACTTTTCTAATCGTCTTTATGTGAATTTAATTTAAGTAACGGTTTTTGTATGCGGCACTAATCTGTCGAATTCATTGACCGTTTTTTGACTGTGTGGTTAATAGTATATTTTAACAACTTCACATTACAAGCTGTAATTTTTTAAACGTCTTTATGTGAATTTACTTTAAGTATCGTTTTTGTCGACTGTGTGATTAATTGCGTATTTTAACAACTAAATTATGTTTCTACAGGAAATACAGCAGCTCCAACAATCATGATAGCGGAACGCGCCGCCCAATTCATAACGTCTCGACACCAGCTCTCTAAGAACAAGCCTGACGGCGTTCCGAACCGATTCGGCGGGTCCGCATCGGTGGGCAGCTACGGGCTAGGCAGCTACGGAGTAGGCAGTACCAATAGCAACGGTGGCTACGGCGGCAACTACGGCCATCATACCCACGATAGGTACAATCAAAATAAACCATATTAATGTTATTGCAATATCTTGTTATATGGAACACTAGCGGCGCATTTGCCGATTCTCCTGCTGAGTTTAATATAAAGAAAACGGTTTATATTACTCAGGCGTCTCTTACTGTCGTTTTTTCAAAGATACCTGTCACTAAGGACCGTAAGATCAATAGTAGTTTATACTTTGATTTCGTAAATCAACGATAATAGTTAATCTATGGTTTGATTTACTGTCATATAAGAACACATTTGTGGATAAATTACCATTGAACTTATAAAATAATTGAGGATAGAAAATTAAACTTGCTCTTGTTGGGTAAACTATACTACCCCACAAGAGATCTTACGGTACTTAGACATGCTAAGTAAGATACGTTTAACGTTTAATCGATAGTAACAATTAAACTATCATTCTCGAAACGTGGTTCAGATTGTAACAAAGGCAACGTTGTTATGGTAACAAAGGCAATGTTTATATGGTAACAAAGGCAACGTTGTTATGGTAACAAAGGCAACGTTTTTATGGTAACAAAGGCAACGATGTTATGGTAACAAAGGCAACGATGTTATGGTAACAAAGGCAACGTTGTTATGGAAACAAAGGCAACGTTGTTATGGTCATTAATCTTGGATTATGGATGGATCAAATATTGAGAATGGTAGTGGCATTTACGGTTATTTTAACGGTTATTCTGACAGCTGAATGATAGCTCAATAATTATATGAACTTAGCAATTACTGACGATGGTGCGGCGGAAGAGAAGCCGGCTACGACGCAAGAGGTGCGGGTTCGAATCCCGCAGCGGAACAAATGTTTGCATGTTCTGCAGATATTTGTTCCGGGTCTGGGTGTTGTGGTACTCATAGTTCCTGATACCCACGATACAGGGAGTATGTTGGATGTTTATTTATCTATTATAACAATGGGTATGGAGGCTAATAATTAAATCGCAGTATTAAGACTACTACTACACAGGAATGTAACAAAGGCTCAAAAATGCATTTGTAATTTAATGGAAATAAAGTATTTTGTAATTTAATGGCTTAATTATTTAACCTTTTTATGAATATACTGACAAATTGCTATAGGTTCTTGGGAACTTTCATCTTCAACTTGCCTCTTTTAACGTTTAACACATCTTGCATCTAGGATTCTAGGGCATGCATTGTAGAATGCTTAAAACCATTTTTTAATTTCATGTCAAGATGCGAACCACGCCGATCGGCGTAACACTTTACTGTCGTCTGCACTTAACTTTGACAGCTTAGTTTATACCTAGTGACAGGTTTCTAGGCATGGCTAAGTAGCCATGCCTAAGACTCAGCCTAAGATTAGTGCAGAAGAGCAACCTTACAACTTTGTCAAATAAATGACGCCGGATAGAGCGCTAGAGGCCTGCCCTGTTGACAAACAAGTTTTGAGGCATGCCTTATTGCATGCGTTATGATGGTATGGCATAAGGAAGAGGCAAGTTGAAAGTGAACGTGGAAAAAGCACATAGGAATTAAATTACGTATTTCACGGTGTTTGATTTCGTATTTCACGGAGATTAGACCTGATTACAAAACCGGTCTTATCTTAACCCGAATAATTTTTGACAGTGTTTATTGAAATCTAAGAAAATCTGAACAATAAGTTTGTAGTGGGTCTCGTACGAAAACGCTTGAGTCTAATTCTGAAATACGGGTTTTAGAGGTTTTTTTATAGGTGAAGGTTTGATTTGGAAACTTACAATGATCGCACACGGTAACAAAATAATATATATCTAATATACCTTAACTTACCATTCACATAAACTTTGCGGTTATGGTAAAAACACATTAACTACTGGCTAGGTTTACGGTATTGCAACTTACTTACTTTAAGCAATTAAAAAACAACTTTAAGCAGTTTAAGTGAAAATGATGTTTATTAGGTGGAACGACAATGGTGATTACGATCATGACTGGCCCCAACACAAAGATAACAAGACCCAGCGCTGGGATCAAAGATGGAAGCCGTGGGACAAGAACTGGCAAGCCCAGCAGTGGGATAACAACGCGAAAAACGCTAACTGGCAAGATTGGGATAGGCCTAATACAAACTGGCAGAAAAACAACCAGAACTGGCCAAAAAACTATCAAAATAACCAGAACTGGCCGAAAACCATCCAGAATAGTCAGAATATACAAAACGCGCCAAAAAACGACGGTAGCTACCAAAGCTGGCACAAAAATGACGAAACGACTCAGACTCCCAGGTGGCAGAAAGATGATAGACAGTACAATAAGTACAATAATGATAACTGGCAGACGAATTACGTGCCGAAGACGGACACCTGGCGGAATGAAGCGAGTACGCCCTCCGATAGAAACGTTCACTGGCAGACTCAGACAACCGCGCCAAAGCAGAGGTATTCTAGATGAAAAAATTGTGTTATGTTAAAAAGTATATTTTAAAAATAATTTTATAAATACTTATGCTATTTTTTCTTTCCGTTCCGCTTCCCTTTGGCAGGTTTGGGTTCGGGTTCTGGCTCTGGCTCAGATCTGAAATACAATAAAAAAAATGAATAACAAATAAAATTTGACGTCAATTAACGGAAAGTTGAGAAAAAGTCCAATATGAAATTTCATCCCCCAGTCTCAGTGGTGAGATTTTACCATGAAATCTATATGGGACCACCTTGAAGTTACCAAGTCGGTTCACAATTGGCGAACACACATAAAAAACATACTGCCGAACTGAAAGAATGAGGCCTTTTTGAAAGTCGGTTGAAAAATACATTAAAATTAATTAAGCCGTTTTGTAGGAAAACCACAAGGTAGAGTGCTGGGGCCATTACTATTTTTGCTTTATATAAATGACCTTACAGACATCACAGAACACATGTGCACCTAATTTGCAGATGACATTACAATTGTAGTAGAATATGACAAAACTATTGACTATGAATCTGACATCAATGGTACAATTGACAAAGTAATCGAATGATTAGTGGAGAACAATCTACGTTCAAATATTGATAACTTCATATTCATGCAAGTCTTTAACACAAACAAAGGTATCAGCTAAATCATATTTACAGATATTAATAAACAGTCAAAACATTATATGAATCTGATACCTTATTTATTCTAAAACGCTAGACCAACAACTGACATGGAAACCACAAATAAATATTATACAAAAAATAGAAAAAAAAAACGAACAGGTTTACAAAAGGAGGGACAAAAATGTCTCTGAACGTTTATCATGGGTATAAGATATGGCCCGTTATCACCCGTTTACAATACAAAAATGTATTAGAGCCCTCTGGAATCATGCAGAACTCTATTTATAAAACTTAATCTACTGACCCGGTATATGTTCATACCTAGTGACATGTATATTAATGAAAGGTGTATTTTTTTTGAAATCTTTCAAATATGTTTACTTAAAATAATGAACAAGAGTGCAGGTTTGAATCAAGACTTCCAAATCGCCTGGTAAAACCGGCAGCAAAAATCGCTCTTATGACAAGAAACTGTTATCAATATGGCAATAAAAATATATAACCATGTACCTAACAAAATAAAAGAACTCCCAGAAAGAAAATTAGAATGTAAAGTGGTTGGATGAGTTTTTAGACTGTGCAACGTAATATTATTCTTATATTTTATGATATTGTATTTTTTTCTTTTATTTGTATGTATCCATATATTTAAAAAATGCATGCTAGTCTTTAGGCGAAACGTGCTGGACCAATTTTCAACAACTGACATCAGTAATTTGTACCACATTTTATGCAATAAATTTAATTTCATCCCATTTCAAAATCGTCAAGTATTTGCGTACAGATCTGATGTACATCATGGGATTAAACAGTAAAAAAAACATTTGACTGTTTTTTTAAAATTTATTTGTACTTACTCGTCACTCGCGTCTGGGGTTTCAGGAATGGTGATGTTGCCTTTAGATGCTCGTTTGCTGTCCGCTAGCTCGCTCGAATCATTTAATAGTGACTGCTCCTGAAAAAGATTTGTGAACCACATCAATAGCATTCTACCGCTGGGTGAGAAAGGTTCTCGAATAGCGACCACAAACTGGACGATGCAGACAAGGTCCCTCACCCGATGAGGACCGAGAACCTCTTTTTTTACACAACTAAAGTGGCAAATAAGCATACGGCCTGATAAGCGGTTACTGTAACCTATGGTCGCTTGCGACATCAGAGGTATCACTCGCGCGTTGCTGACCCTGAGCCATAACGGGTGAAGTCTCATGTCGATCACAGGGATTTCATCTGCACTCATTAACTTCAAACTGGAACACAGCAATGCGATTATTACTGCTTGGCGGTAGAAATAGGTATGGTGGTACTTCCCTAGATGAAAGGTTATATATCTAAAAGGTTGCGCGAAGTTGGTAAATGGGGTTTCACCAAGATCAGCTCAGTACCGTCCGTATCTTGTCAGTATACCATCCATTCGCACTAAGCGTTTCGATACCAACTTTATAATGAGCGAAGGGATGGAACATAATACCACCTAAAATACTAAAAATATAATCTGGGTATTCCAAGAGTGAACAGGTATCCTTTAGACCTTCAAGCTCCATCGCCGGCCTTAAAATCACTTACCATCAGGTTAGATATTGGCCATATAAAAGTATAATCTTAGTTTGAGGCTAGATAAAGCTGTGTGAAAAATGTACAGCATTTTTTATTTATAAAAATAGAACGTTCGTTAGGGTACTCTTTAGGGCGGGCTTATGCCCAGCTGTGAAGTTCTAAAGACCGTTGAATATGATACTGTAATGCCTGGCTTAGTAACTTAAAGAATGTATCCCGAGCAGATTTGTGCTTAGCATACCAAGGGTTAAGACTAAATTAAACAAAGTGATCCTTACATTTAGGACAGACACAAATCCAGCACTGGAATTAAATAGACTGCTGATGATGACTTAGTAACGTTAAGGTTGCTAAGATTCCTATGTCCCAACCAGCAGGGCGATCACACTAACCCATGGCTATCGAGATCGCAATCAATCCACAAATTATCTGATTATAAGTTATGTAAAAAACGGAACGTCCAATGGGGAACCAATTTCGTCCATTCGCATTGTCCGTCTATGGCACATCCAGCCTACAAATTAGCGTGATACGATTCATCCCATCCGTTTTTTACTTAAATTATAATCAGATAATCTCGATAGCCATGGGTTAGTGTGATCGCCCTGCGGATCTGTGCATATTAAGAACACTAAAACAGGTTAAGAGTAGATCCTTACATTTTCCTTATCATAAACGATGGTATGGAGTAAGGTATCGTCTGTGGAGTCGTCTAGACCGCGCGTGCTGCCCGCGCTACTGCGGTTCGACCCCACCGACGACCTGGTCACCCGAGCGGGAGGAGACAGCACTTTCTGAGGTGGTTTTTTATCTGAAGAAGTAAAGGAAATGTTTTAGCGTAATGGTTCTGTTGCAGACATTCCCACCCTTTTCTGTATCTGAAAACGTTTGATAAGTCAAATGATTCACCACAAGCCCGTATTCTACAGAAGTTGTGGATCAAGTATCAAACACGGATCAGAGACAAGAGGAACTTACGAGGCTTTTTCTTCCCCTTGTCTTTTGCTGCTGCGTCGCTGCCGGCTTTTTCCTTCCCGGAGCCTTCGCTGCTCGATCCCTGACTCGATTGCCGGCGGCTGGACCTCCGCACTGTGACGTTGGACGAGTCGAGGCCAGGCGAGGACAGCGAGGACGATAGCTGGGGCGATGACGTTTGAGGTTGGGTTTTCTTCGCTTTGGACGCTTCTGCTTTCGCTTTTTGAGCTGAGAGTAAAGATTACAGTGTTTCCAGTTAATAGGGCGTCTTAACCATCGGACTGACAAGAAGCGATGCACATAACATGACGAATTGCACTGTTTTAACTGAAGACTACATGGCAGTACTGAGAGATTTTTTTAGGTATCATTCAGTTATTCATGTTCGTAATGACTCAATCTTCCCCCACGGAGGAGGGAGGGAGTGGGGGGATAGCTGGTGAGTATAGACGGAACAGATCTATCCGCCTAAAGTGGGGGATTAGTACCTCTCTCAACATCCACCAAGGACCGCTGCGATCGGCTTCGTTTCACGCCTCCCGCGGAGTCTTCGGATTTTTTGGCCTTGTCCATTTTATTCTCCTTGCTTTTCGTCGGCTTGCTCGACTCCGCACTTGACTGTTTGGTCATTGATAGTTTCTTCTTTTTACCTGAGATACATAGATAACACTATATTGTATACCACATTTTTTGTTAACAAATTCAAACAGAGCAAATTACAATAAACGCGGGATTACAATGAACGGTCTTATCGCTAATAGCGATCTCTTTCAGATAACCTTTGGACGGACGGGAATCAATGTGACTGATAAAGGACAGTGGTCTATATTCAATAAAAATATATGCATAGTGACGGTTTGGTATATAAATAAGACAAATATACTTAAACATACATTATATGAATACATATATTCTACATAATGTAATATACACACTTGTATAAATTACAGACAAATCTCAGATTGTATGATGACATATTTTTTTAGTTTACCTTTGATAACTTTAGCTTTCTTCACTGGCGATACTCCACTAGAATCTGACGGCATTTCGGGGTCGGGAGCCGGCACCGTATCCGTCTCAGAAGACGTTTGATTCGATTTAGGGCTTTGAGGTGCAATTTCTGAAGGAAAAATAACAAACCATTTAAATTGTTTTCTATACTAATGCTAATCACCACTTGGAGGAACCGGCTCGAAACGCGCCCTCAATAAATCTACCTCCCCGCTCTCCGAAGGAGGCCGCTGCACGCAGTTTATGCCCGTCAACTGTCGAACGCAGTCGCGGGCGGTGCTAACTGATTAAGAGCTTCCCGATTAGCTATGAAACGTCAATTAGCAAAATTAACGAAAAACAGTTGTGAAACACAGACTATTGTATTTAATCATCGGCCGGATGAGATAGTACGAATTATCCGACGCTAAAAAAAAACAAAAAATATATAGAATTAAAATTATCGTGGTTTGGTATCATTGTAGAATATTATTACGACTCTACCACGTACTTTACTATTCTCCTGCTGACGTTTCGTTGACCGTTTAGAGGAGAAACGTCAGCAGGAGAATAATAATAGTAGAATCGAAAAAAAAGTTTATATTCAAAAAGCCTACTATTTGGTCAGTGATGGTGCTACCAATGTGTTAACTGTTTTATTCTCATTTAATTTATATTATATTGTATGGTGCACCTACCTCCCTACTACACAATACCTAACTAAAATTAGGATTGTGAAATTATTAAAAAAAAAAAAACTATATGTATAATAAGTATTTGAAATATAATCACCAGCCACGACAGCCCTATTCTGCATACGAAAGTCACTCGGTGACGAAAGTTTGACAAGTCAAATATCATCACAAGCCCGTATTCTGTGGCCATATTGATAGTAACTATGTGCATGTGAAAATCTTTGAACTTGTCAAACGTTCGTCACCGATTGACTTTCGGATACAGCAAAGAGGTGAAGATATCATCAATATTAATATATAATTCCCGGGATAGCGCTGACCTTCAGATATCCTGGATAGAAAACGTTAATCACCGAGTGACTTTCAATTACAGAATAGCGGAGCAGTGTGTCTAGACAAATACCACTTTCTGTTGGCGTTAACGCCTGCGGAAACATTGAATTGCATGGAAATGACATTCGCTGTGGCAATATCACGTGATTACTGCCAAGTTTTACCTTGACATTTTGCGAAAGCGGAAAAGGAAAACTAAGCGTGAGGTATTTGTCTAGCCCCAGATCATCAATACCAGAATAGGATATTCCCGGGATAGCTCTCACCTTCAGATATCCTGGATATAACAGTGTGGTCTGTTGGCGAAGTCTCGTCGATTACCACCTCTTCCTCCACCGTTTCGTTTATAACCACGTGCGTACTGCGTGCGATCGGTTGAGCTGTGAATACAAACATGTTATGTAGATAGCAATATGTACTGATCATCGTACATATGAGCCGAACAATTTTAATTATATTGTCGCCTTATGTATACCCATTATAGATAGATAGAAAATTCTTTATTGCACAAAATAGTAATACATATACTTAATGCTAAAAAGCATTCTCTTCCAGATAACCTTTGTGTATTGTGGAAAAAGATGTGTTGGTAGTGCGCAGAATGGTTAAAAAAAATGCAGTGATTATGTAACGCAAATTATATTTTCATTGTTTGTGCCAAATAGAATTTCATTCTATTCTATTTATTTTTAATACTGTTCTTTTGTTTTTAATGTACATTAAAGTGAATTATGGTATTTGACTTAAGCCAAAGATCATAAAACCATCTGACGACCTCTGTGGCGCAGTGAATTCGAAACATCATTTCACGGTTTAGACCTGTGCGTTGATTGTCAGTCACACTTGTTCAGTAGATGACCAAGCTTTTTCAATTGGCACCATCGACAGCCGAATGAAGGATCAGAAAAAAACAAGCAGAGCTTGTTGCCTGATTCTTCTAGGCTAGCCCGAGCTTACATTCATTTGAAAATTTTAAATTCACGTTTTAAAGAAGACATTTATTTATGACCCTTGTGTTAAACCTATTGTCTCTCTCGCTAGTCACAATTTAACACAAATACTTACGCAATGAACTAATAGTCCTTCCTAAAGGAGCGAGGGAGTCATCCGGCATAGTCCCTTCTGTTATACCTGAAAACATTATGAATAACATTCAGTGTTTGTAAGCACATATAAATATAAACGACCTCGACGGCGCGGCGGGCGAGTAGCGCGGCTGAGACGCAAGAGGTGATTTTTGATTTTTGTTCAGATTTTTGTTCCGGACCTGGGTGTTGTGGTACCACGGTGCTCGTAGTTCCTGATACCCACGATACAGGGAATCCTAGTGTGGGATCTATGTATGTGTTGGGTGTTTATTTATTATATTTAAATCAACGCTGTAAGTGCAAATATAATACTTTAAGGTAAGGTTACAACACTCTTGATTAGGGGGAAAACCGGAAAGTTATTTTTAACAAGGTTTAAACCGACGTGTATTCCATAACTTATTGCAGTGCCTACTAGTGGCGTGTGTAGATAAAACCTATGAAACAACCACACTTGAAATCTTAAAAAACGGTTAAAAAACAATTTATAGTAATGTGGTAGCCATTCTCAAGAAAAAATGTCACAGACAAACAAACAACCCAGTCGCATATAGCAGCTATTTGCAACGCAGGTAAAGAAGATATAAAATAACAGGTTCATAGGTCAAAACAGTTAAGGTTCAAAAGCTATCATGTCTGGGTGTTTTCTATGTATAATATGTATGTATTTACAAAAAAAATAAGTATGTAAGTAGTATATCAGTCATGTAGTTCCCATAACACAAGATCTGCTTAGTTTGGGGCTAGATGATGCATTGTTAAAATGTCCAGAATTATAAAAAAAAGCTTTTTGGTAAAATGAGTGATAATATATTATCACTCATTTATGATGAAGTGTAGTTAGTGTGTATGCCATCAGCAATCTATAACAAAATACCTAAGTCCTATAAAAACCTTAATGATAACTTACTTAGAAGCAAATTAAAAAAAAAATACTGATAGGGAAATGTTAATGAATTTATAGACACATTTTAATTTTAATTACTATTTGCTTTGGCATAATTTTGTATATTTAAGGTAGAACATAATTGAACTTTATTATTTATTTATCTTACGAAATATTGTATTATATTGTGTTCAAGAAAACAAATGAATCTGAATCTGTTGTTTTTAAATAAATGAAATGAAATAGCTAAGTTATACCTGTATGGGACATTTTGTTCACGCTGGCGCGTTCCAATGCCTCCAGAGCCCCCAAATATCTAGTGAGATTCCGACAGGACTGCTTGTCAGGTAATTTCTGCAATTATCAAAATGAAAAAGAATCGTCATATCGTTGGACGAAACATCGAGACCAGCCCGCTTAGCATGATGACGCAAGACAACGTTTTGTCTACGGAAGAGAAGACAAAAACTATTTCCGTCGCTGTTTTGTTAAACAAAAGAGAGGGACTAAAACCTTAATTACGAACTAAACATGGAGCATACATGAAGTAGCTACTAGCTAGATATAAAAAGACGTTGGAAATAATCGAACAAAAAATAGATGAATGCTACTAAACTGACCCACATCAGTCATTTATTTTTATTATTATTAAACGAACTTTCAAACAATGCTTACGACATCAGGTAACACAGATAAAAAAACTCAATTATATTTATTTTCCTAAGAAAACAGGCACGTGCCCATATCAAACATTATTGAATGCCCAAAATAGAAAGTCGTTTATTTGGCAACAACAATGCACAGAAAGGACAGGTACAACACAGAGATAAAGAGAAAGATTTTTGTGCTAATTAGTCCCATCTGTGCCGTGTGGGCCACGCAGAACCTGGCCAAAAATAGTCCTTGCACTTACAACACACAAATCCCGCAGCATGGAAGCAAGCGACGACGCCAGCGAAGCGTCTCTGGGGGGCGACAGTAACGCGAGCATCCGACACGCGAGGCCCACTTCGGAAGCATTCGGCCGTCTGGCTATGTGCTGGCACAGTACCTCCGCCATGCCGCCTTGACTGTCTGACAACTGGAAAATTTACATTGCATTCTTTTAGTTTCAATCAGTAGCAATGCTGTGGTGAATTCAATTTGAAGCATAATACACTTTGGCAGCACAAAAAATCGCCTCTAATTCCCTTGAACCATTTCCTTCCGCTACCTATTATTTCAGTTTGTTGTACCTCGACTGTCTGACAACTGTCAAAATTGTCTACATTTTCAGTGGTAGCAATCCTTTGTAAATACATACATAGCAAACACCCAGATTCGATACTAATATTTGCAGATCATACAATAATTTGATGATCCTGTTGCGGGAATCGAACCCGCAAACTTCTGCGTCTAAGGCGGGCCTTCGCCCACTGCGCCATAGAGGTCGAACAAAAAGATAAAACACGTAAAGACGTACGAAACGTAAATTACGTTTCCTGTTCGCAACTGTATTTAAAAAATAGTGTCGTCAAGTTATTGTTCAATAATAAGATATATGTTTTGTAGATACTAACTCAGTAATAAAGAATCTATTGTTTGCTTATCCCAAGTTTTAATCAGTTCTATATACTTAACATTATATCTTGCCTGATCATGCCATGTAACATGTTTCTGGGAACTGAACTAGATGTTTACTTGATATTATGTAAATTGTACTGGTTTTGTTACTGTACTGTGATTACTGTTCTTTTCCTGTTTTGTTTACTGAATAATAAATAATAATAATAATAATGTATGTATGAGAGAGTCTTACTTCGTGGTTGACTCTGGTGAGGGAAACGATGAATCGGACGACCGCTTCTTGGTCGATCTCCGAGAGCGGCGAGCTCGACGGAGCATTGGCCAGGGCTCGTAGGGTCGGTATGGTCGCTTTCTGGAAATAATAGATAGATAGATAAACTCTTTATTGCACACCAAAGCAAAATACAAAAACACAGGAATAAAAAAATATAAAAGGTACAATGAGCGTTGTTATCGCTAAAAACAACCTTTGGCTGGACAGGATAAAATGGAATCAAAAGACGGCGTTGTACAAGTAAACCTATAATAAAATATAATATTTATAATAAATACCTACATAGATAACATATACATATACATTGATATGTTGCAATAAAACACCGAGGTTAAGAGCCAACTGTGGGTATATATTTATACTGACTGGTACATCACGTACAACTATCCGCACTAAGAAATAATCAATACATAACATATCCTATATGATATAATAGGTTGGGGAAAAAGTTTCTTCGCATTTTTTAAGAAAATTCAAAACATTTTTTAATATAGTTTATTTACATTTAACTAAAGTATGTAGGTACCATTTTGTTCGATAACTTTTTGCCATTTTGTAGGCAGGGACATGATCCCATTGCTATAAAAACTTTGGGGCTTCTGTTCAAAATACCGCGACAAGTGGTTTTGGCAGTCCTCTCGTGATGTTAACCTGACACTGCCTAAAGAATTCTGAAGAGACCGAAACAGGTGGAAATCTGAAGGTGCAAGGTCAGGACTATACGGCGGATGCATTAACACATCCCAGCCAAACTCTCTTAATTTTTGCTGAGTGGCTAAAGATGTGTGAGGTCTAGCGTTATCATGATGAAAAACCACACCCCTTCTGTTGATTAACTCCGGCCGCTTTCTCTCAACTTCTTGTTTTAATCTCATCAGTTGTTCGCAGTAGAGTTCAGAATCGATGGTCCTGCCTGGTGGTAACAGCTCATAATGAATAATGCCCTTCCAATCCCACCACACACACAGCATCACCTTGTTGCGAGTTAACCCGGGTTTCGCCACAGTCTGTGAAGCCTGACCGGCCTTTGACCACGACCTTTTTCGCACGTTCTTGTCGTACGTGATCCACTTTTCATCACCAGTTATCAGCTTCTTCAAAAATGGTTCGGTTTCATTACGTCGTAATAAAGAATCACAAATGAGAACACGGTTCATTAGGTTTCTTTCAGTGAGCTCGTGAGGTACCCAAATATCGAGCTTTTTTGTGTACCCAGTTTTTTTCAAATGCGCCAAAACTGTTTTGTGGTCAATTCCCAGTTCTTCAGCTACGTCGTAACTACTGATATGCCGATCTTGCTCCACTTTTTCAAAAATGGCATCCATTTTATCCGTAATAGGGCGACCAGAGCGACGTGCATCTTTGACATCAAAATTTCCGGATTGAAAACGCTTAAACCAAATTTGTGCTACTCTCACAGACACTGCACTAGGTCCATAAACATCGCAAATTTTTTTCGCGGCCTGCGTTGCATTTTTACCTTTTTTGTAGTAAAATTTTAAAATGTATCGAATTTCTTCATTAGATTCACTCATCTTAACAGTACGAAAAACAAATAAAAATCACACATTTTCCTAATTTGAATTTGGAATTATCTTCTTTAAAATTTAAACTTTTAATGATACCAAAACCAGCCAGATACAAATAGTATAGCCAAAGAGATTTTATTACAAGTTCATACATACAATAATGCGAAAAGACTTTTTCCCCAACCTAATACATACAAATAATAATAATATGAGATAATAAGTATGTTATAATATGAAAAACTATTAACTCTGAGACATGGAAAGGCAATGGTTATAAATGGTTGGTGGTGAAAAATAATAAAAATACAAAATTAAAAAAAAAAAAATGAATTTTAATCAGCCTACAGACGTATTCCTGACCCCGCACTAAGATTGCCTGAGGGTATCAGGAACAACGAATACCGTATAACCACAACACCCAGACAGAGAAACAGATAATAATAATAATGCTGGACATTTTCACACAGCATCATCTAGTCCCAAACGAAGCTAATATTAGCTAATATTATGGGAAATGACTGTCCAACTACTTATTTACTTTTTTTGTAAATACATACATATATGTAGTAAATACCCAGACACCGAGACAAATGTTTGCAGGTCATACAAACTTTTTCCCGGGGCGGGAATCGCACCCGCAACCTTCTGCGTCTCAGGCGGGCCTTCTATATATTCAGATATCTGTAGAACATGTAAACATTTGTCCCGCAGCGGGCATCGAACACGCACGTCTTGCGACGCAGCCTCTCGCTACAAGTCCGCCAAGCTACCGAGGTCGTCGAGGTATTTACTGAAATAAACATACCTGGCCTATGTACAATAATCATGCTGTTCTTTTGGCAAGGTAATTTTTGCTATTTTTTTAACCCCAAGATCAACGACCTCTTTGGTGCAGTGGGCGTAGGCCCGCGTGAGACGCAGAATTGCGGGTCCGATTCCCGCTGCGGGACAAATCTTTTTATGATATGCAAATATTCGTCTCGGGTCTTGGTGTTTTGATATGTATAACAAGTATGTAATTCCAAAAAAAAAAATATGTAGTATTTTAGTCATTTGGTTCCTCCCATAAGGCTCTGCTTACTTTGGGGCTATATGATGGATGCTGGAAATGTCCAGCATTATAAAGGTCTCGGTGGATCCCTCTAAGCGCACCAAGAGAGCACCAGTCACATAAAACACGAAGGTAAAGAAAACTCATACCTGTATCTGTTCCTGTGCTTCGTCAACACTGACAGGGAATGTCTGGAAGAAAACGCCGATGATTTGCCGAAGCATGTCTTCTTGAACTGTAATGAGGCACAAGTCAAAAATATCGACCATTATACATATATGACCTGCGACCTCTCTCTTGAAACAATACCGCTCTGACCGCTAAGCCACTGGGTGGAGAGGGGCTTTTGGTACGAGGCCGCTCTGATCGCTAAGCCATTGGGTCCGAACCCGGTCCATATTCGGGATATTATGAAATCTTAAGATTTCAAAAAATTATATATTTTTTACAAATTAAACTTATTTTAAGTTACACGTTTATTTGGATCGGGTGCTTCTGCTTTTGCGACTTGATAACAAAATGCCCAAATTTCCCAAGTTATGACAAATACGGGCGGTAAGGTTCTAATCAAAACTTTTTGACACATGTTTTCATAGGAATCTGACATCTTAATCAATGCAGGTGTTCCTCATGTACCAATCAGTATGCACAACTAGTTGTGCCATCCTAAACATTAGTTCCGTTAGAAACAAATGGCAGAGCTAGTTTTGCTATAAATTTTCCTTTCTTACATATACATTTTCCATAGGCATTACCCTTTCTTAGTCATTAAAAAAAACCAAACAACCTAACATATTCAAGGAAGATCTGCCCAGGGTCTAGACAAATACCTCTCACGCAAACGCACATTTGTGTAAAAACTTGGCAGTAGTCACGTGAGTTTTCCACAGCTAATGTCATTTCCATACAGTTCAATCATTCCGTAGGCGTTAACGTCAACAGAATGTGGTATTTGTCTAGACAACCAGGAAGGATTTTTCAGTTGTGTCAAGTTGTGTCTAGCGGAACTAATATTTGGGCAGGTGTTCCGATGACACAACTAGTCGTGCATACTGATTGGTCCGTGAGGCACTCGCTAATCAACGACTTGAACCTGACCATCCGTTTATTTATTGCTGATGTCTGAATAGATAGCAAATTGACTACGTAGGCCACTTGTTTTCCTCAGACGTTTTCCTACGTCGATGTTGAATTTAAACTGGTGGGCGATACCCCGTCTTCTGATATGGAAGTCGTGGGTTCGAACCCGATCATGCACCAATGGATTTTTCCACAAAAATATGTGCGCATTAACACGTGCTCAAAACGGCGAAGAAAGGCTAGGGCATGCCCTAGAACCAAAGTGTTCCAATAAGCGGCGATGGGCTTGCAACCTGTCACGTGGAATGCTAACTTGCAAAACGCGGGCATGTACAAAGGTAATGTTTGGATACGTCCAAACATTACCTTTGTACATGCCCGCGTTTACCTGACTACCCCCTTCTTGGTATCCTCAAAGATCTACTCACTGAGTAGACATCTGAGGATGTCAATCATATGGAAGACAGTCGTGAGCGTGTTTCTTTGTTTTTTTTTTCTTTTTATATAAATTTACAATATTAATAACATGTCATATATATTTTTTAATAACATTTTGATTTCACCTATCCATAAATTACTTCGTTAAGGGGGTGGGAGGGAGTCAACAAAGTGCGAAATCATCTTATATTCTAGCGTAAAACTATAGTGAGTCCCCCACACAGATGTGACAAGGACGGGGAGGGCTTCAAGAATCATGAGTCATGTGACGTAATTTATGGATGGCCCCATATTAAATATTTTACTTAAGGGAATACCGTGTAATTACCTGTAGCAGGATTGAACCATAGCAAGAGTAGTCTGCTCAGTATGGTTGGAGATTCGAGATGTCCCAAGTGCAATAGCCGACAAAGTCCTTCTACTATTATCAGCCGGTACGACGCACACTGCAACAGAAATATTCAAGCGTTTAAACAGTTATATCAGAGTTTAAAGTAGGACGATCTAGCTATAACTTTCGAAACACGTCTCAGAGGTGGCAATGGGCCGAGTGGTAGAAAAGAGGGGAGACTTTTGCCCAGAAGTGGGACAGTACAGGTTAATAAACGAATACGAATAAACATATTCGATTTGTGAACATTTTTTTCATAAATAAATAAAAGTCGACCTTAAATAACGGGAAGCTGATAAAAAGCCCAATATGAAAATTTCATCCCTTTTTTCTTCACCCTTGAAGTATACGCCCGCCCATTAGGCCCGCCTGAGACGCAGAAGGTTGCGGGTTCGATTCCCGCCGCGGGACATATTTTTGTAAATGCAAATATTTGTCTCGGGATCTGGGTTTCTTCTATGTATAATATGCATGTATTTACAAAAAAAATGTATTTAAGTAATATATCAGTGATGCAGTTCCCATACATGCTCTGCTTACTTTGGTGCTAGATGATGCTGTGTGAATATGTCCAGCATTATTATATTATTATTATTATGAATCATTAAAATCGGTTTACAATTGGCGAAGGCATCGCGTAACATACACACAAATGAATTGAGAACCTCCTCTTTTTTTGAAGTCGGTTGAAAAATAGTGAGAACTAAAGGCGTCCTTAAAATTTTGACTTACTGGGCTATCCATGATCTTTAATAGAAGTTCAATCACAGTACTGTGGCTAGGCGTAATTGATAACGCCGTTTCTGATAGCGTACCTGAAAAAAAAATTCTTCATCTTTAATCTCATACCAGAAACAACCCCTTGGTATAAACTTATCAACAAAATGTTCATTACAGCTAGCTCTCTGCCTTGTTAATTTCGACTATATCGATCACTTCATTTAGGTACGGACGCTGAGTAGGAAGATATTAGAATCTTAGATACACATTGGCGATAACCGTCAATATAAGACTTTTATAATATCCCAAAAAATCAACCCCGGCGGCGGCGGGGAGCTGTGTGGGTTAACACTGTAAAAACTAAATAATCATTCAATATATTCGTAATAGAACGTCAGACAAAAAAATCTGTGTCAAATTACCAATTGTCAATGATTTCTTTGTTCTACTATTAAAAAATAAAAATAAAATAAAATAATGCTGGACATTTTTCACACAGCATCATCTAGCCCCAAAGTAAGCAGAGCTTGTGTTATGGGAACTACATGACTGATATACTACTTATTTACTTTTTTTTTGTAAATACATACATATTATACATAGAAAACATCCAGATCCCGAGACAAATATTTGTTTATGCAAACATTAATCCCGCGGCGGGAATCGAACCCGCAACCTTCTGCGTCTCAGGCGGGCCTCTGCCCAATTTGCCACAGAGGTCATCAGAGGATTTCATTAAACATTTTGATATTTTTAGTTTTTTTGGTGTTATTAAATAACTGAACTTTCAAACAATTTAATACACTTTTTTTTTATTTTCCGAAATATTATAATAATTTCACGATAACACTATATAAAAATATACATGATTATTATACAGCTCTACATAAAAAGATTTAAAAGGTATTTTAAAACCGACTTCAAAAAAAGGAGGTTTTTTTTTTATTAATGCTTAAAGTCTTGAAATCTGCACCAATTAACTGTTTTTGATGATTCTTTTGTTGTTGTATAGATAATAAATCCCATAAAAGTTTTATTCCTGAAGAATTGCTACTTTTCCCGTAAAACTCACTCTAAAAACATCATCATCTTATGGACCACGACGAGCCGAAACATTTTTGGTGGGGTATTTTACTCTTGTTTTTTATTCGAAAGAATGTCATCCAGAGTGAGCAAAATAACGTAAGTACGTGAAGACGTTGGTTTATTGACATTCGATGTCTTCTAAATATTAATGGTCACTACACCTCGAGCCGATTATTAAACTAACACGCTCTTTACATTATGCAATCTGCCGCATACGATAAGTTGCATACATTAGATTGCATAATGCAAAGTAGTTATGACTAGTGCCACAGTTTAAAAAAAATACGTACCATCTTCATCAACTGTGGTATTTTTAGTAGTATTCTTGGTGATGTTAATTCGCTGTGATTCTGTTTCATCTTGCTCGAATACAAGCGCGCCGTGAACGCACAATAAATCAACGAGACATTTTAGAACCACCTTCACTATCGGTTCGTTCGATGTGTCTATAAGCTGAAAAATACATTTTATTTATTTATTTAATTCTTTATCGCACAAAGAAATAAGAGTGCACTTTGTGGCGACCTCTGTGGCGCAGTGGACAAAGATCCACTTGTGACGCAGAAGGTTGCGGGTTCGATTCCAACCGCGGGACAAATGTTTGTATCTGCAAATATTAGTCTCGGGTCTGGGTGTTTTCTATGTATAATATGTGTATTTACAAAAAATATATTTAAGTAGTATATCAGTCATGTAGTCCCCATAATACAAGCTCTGCTTAGTTTGGGATTAGATGATGCTGTGTGAAAAATGTCCAGCATTATTTATTTTATTTTAGGTTTAGGTTTAAGACGTTTATTCCCATAAAGACATAGTCACTTACATGAGAACATAAATATCATAAAAAAAAAAAAGTAGGTCGCTCTAGTATGTACAAATTAATAGATAGGCAGTAAAATATTTAACCCCTCCAACGCATATTTAGGTAATGTCAATGCTTTTTATTTAATAATAAATTGTGCGAGTTTTATTTTATATTTATATTTATTTTATTTATTTATTTAAATCTTCGACCTGCCCACCTCGAAGGTATTCTACAAAGAAGGTTGGCGTGCTAAAAGCAAATTATAAAAACGGTTATCACACAAAATTATACACGTAAAACAAATATAAGATAAAAAGCAAAGGCATTTTATATAAAATATATATGTGAGAAATAAATTATCAGTATCTGTAATACTGATAATTTATTTCTAACACCAAGTTATAATTATTATTAGTGGAAATCCATTATAACATTAATTTATGTTGCGGTGCCATGTTGGCTCAGTGTGCGGTTCCAGGTTCGAACCCGGTTGCGCTGCAATGGATTTTTCTAATCGAAAAACCATGCGCGCATGCAATTTTGCCCTAGTGAATGAAAACAAAAAACATGATGGGGCATTTAACAGGCATGTAGTAATAATATTTGGACGTGCCTCTGACTGCCCCGTCTCTCTAGGTTTGTAATCGAAGAGGGGGCATATGGCCTAAAAAAAAAGACCAACGGTACTTACGTTTGCAAAAAAGAAGGCTTTATTTTCTTTGGCAAAGTCTTTATCCAGCATTCCAAACAGGGCGACTGTTTCTAGAGCACTCAAAATGATGTCTGGATTTTGGAATATTTCCACCTGAAATATGCAAGAGTAGTAGAGCTTCTGTGAAATTCCTCCGCCGCCAAGCAGCGATGCTCTCATTGCTGTGTTCCGGTTTGAAGGGGATTGTAATTTCACCGGAAAGTCAAGAAAAAATATAGACACTGTAATGTAAAATCCATAGAAAAAACTAAAGCCACAGATATAGATAACTCTTAATTGTACACAAAATTATATGTTGCTTATAAATAACACAGAAAATTACAAGCTAATCGCCATAGACAGACATAGTCTTCTATCAGCGCACCGCTTGCCATCGGCAGAGGATTCATCCTCACACCCTAGACTAGAGCCTGGGTGGTCGCGTGCGTTTTCAAAGGAACTTCCTCCCACAAACACTCCAGATTTTGATGCATGAACGTCCCTGCTGAGGTTTTCCCAAGTGTTAGGTAAGATAAGATATAGATAAGATAAAGTTTTATTCAGTAACATACATCACAAATATATCAAATTGTACAACACTTAGGTACTTAATAATTACTATTCCTGATTGGGTCGACATAGGTATCCAAACTAGGTAAATACCTGTGTGATGGTATACCTATACCCTCCGTCGGATATTATGTAAATACGTTATAAAGCTCTTATATAAAAACATGTACATAATAAAATAAGTATAAGGTTCTTTAAAAATGGCATGCTACATTTTTTAAAGGGTCGGCAACGCGCGTTTTATGCCGCTGGTGTTGCAAGGGTTCATAGGTTACGGTAACCGCTTACCAACAGGTAGGCCGTATGTTTGTTTGTAACTCTGAGAACGATCAAGTTACAATATAATTAATTAAAATAACAAATTCAAGTGTTAATAAACGAGTTATTTCACTGGCAGAACCGAAAACCGCTAGAGAAGTAAGGTTCTCGAATGGCGAGCACGAACCGAACGACGCAGGAAGACCCTCAACCCGATAGACCTATGCCATCTTAAGGGTTGTGGGTAGTCTTTGGATGGAGGTAAGCTTAGGTTATTTGTCATAGCAGACTTTAATAGATGCCTACGCCCATTAGTATATTTATTAAACAAACCTCAAGTTCAGAAAACATATTCCGAAGATTCGGCGTGACTGTGGTCAACTGCGGCGTATCCAACGCGCAGTTCAGAATGGTAAGACACTTGTCTAGTGTCGCTACGTCTGATAGCTTTTCTCTGATCGTCTGAAATATGGTTAAATATTATAAGGCATGTTCGTTCGTTCGTAGTGTCATTGTAATATACATTTTATCTAAAACTCCATTACAGTCAGACTATGGCGTATATGTACAGATGATGTGGCGCGTGAGTAGCTGCGACGCCAGAGGTGCAGATTCGATTTCGACCCGGGTCTGGGTGTTATGGTACCACGGTACTCGTAGTTCATGATACTTACGACACAAGGTACCCTAGTGTGGGGTCAGGACAATGTTTGTGTATGTAAGGTGTTTATCACCACATATTGTTGACCTTGTGGATTAACTCGAATTTTGAGGGTACCTCCTAGGAGTCCTGGGACGAGTTGGTATTGAGGAATATTAAAAAAAACACATAAAAGTGCAAAACTCTGTGCTCACAATGACAGGTGCAGGGGGCGGCGGCGCTACAGGCTGAGTACCCAAGTCTTCTAATTTCTTCTGAAGATCTTCCACCTGCAAGGTAATAAAATAAATAAATAAAATTTTATTAATTCAGACAAATGTCCCTGTTGTGTAAAATGGCTACTATCGCATTTGTGAGCGGAGTAAACTTAACTGATAAAAAACAACTTTATGAAAAGGCATACTATAAAATATCTGATTATTTAGATGATAAAAACTTTTGGGATTGAAAATGCTCCAACTCGTTGTTTTGTAAAAGGTTCATTAAAAAGAATAACCAGGATTGATTTCTTGCCTTTCTTTCCTGGCTTGGTCGCGGAAGAACAGGCAGTAGATTAAACCGACGTTTCAAAGTGATCCTTGTGATTTTAATGAATAAATTAATTTTGACTTTAACTTTGATAAGACGCGCATAAGCGCCTTAGTGGTTACGGTACGGCTTCGCCCGCGTGGTACCCGGATAAAAAGTAGCCAATGGTTATTCTGATGTATATGCTATATTACTGTAAAGTTTCATCAAAATTCGTTCAGTAGTTTTTGCATGAAAGAGTAACATACATCCATCCTGACAAACTTTCGCGTTTATTATAGTAGTAGGATTTATGTATTTGGAGAATAAGTTAATACCTATTATTTACCAACATAGTTTCTGGGTATGTGATTGGATTGACGGTTTATGCTGTGAATTGGTTGCCAGTTAGTGAGACACGCAATGTTTTTTATATGTATTTAGCTACCTTAGCTTTGCATTCAGCGGCGAGCGCATAGTTTTGTTCCCTGACTGCTTCTTCCTGAGCCTCCATTGCGACGTTTAGGGACACACGAAGTCTGGCTCTCTGGAAACAAAATTAAATGTAGAATATAACTTTTTAACAAGACAAACAAAAAGAAACAAAGAGTTACGTCAGTAACGACCTCTGTGGCGCAGTGGGCGAAGGCCTGCCTAAGATACAGAACGTTGTGGGTTCGATTCACGATAGTTTTTGGAACATTGAATTTAATGTTTATGCGGATGAATTTAATAAATAAATAAATTCTCAATTTATTCCCAGTATCTAATTTTAATATTGATCAAATAAGATGAAATGAAGTGAAATTCGTGTCAATGGGTAGCATTGACACGAATATAAAGAACATATGAACAAAGTATAATGAACACATTCTTAGCTATACTTTAATTTATAAAAGTTGGTCAATGTTAAATTACTTATTAACCTAATATAGGCTAGATTGTAATATTATTAGGATACATTAATTTATTTTAAGTATGATAATGTAATCTGGAAAAGAAAACCGAATTCCCAAAAAATCATAGCAAATTTTTGGCATATTATAAAAATCTTTTCCGAAATTTTTAATTCAGCATGAGAATGATTATTATATAGTCAGTGCAGTTAGTAAAAAATAGCATAAGCACCTGTAATTTAACTTCCGTAGAGTCGACGAGAACAGTGGGCGGTGGCGGGGTCAGCATTTCCGGCTCCGGTGGATCCCTCAGAGCGGATATAACTCCGGTGATCACCTCCATCCGGGGCGACACTTCAGGCACTACCAATTCTAACGCCGACACGAACGCACGTATCACATCGGAGCTAAGCGGGCCGTAATCGCCTATGGAATAATTAGTATTAAGCTACTTCTAGAACCGCCGACGTGTTTTCCACCCTCTATTGCAGCGCCACCTAGCGACTTGTGGTGATAAAAACGATCCTGGAAGACATACTTTACAATCCGATAAGCCGTTTCGAAGATATCAGAAATCTGAATATTTATTTGCATGAATATAGGACATATATTCATATATGTTATGTTAGGGCATATAATGTTGTATATGATAACAGACAATCAAATCTCGTACAACAAAGTAATTTCATTCATTCATTGAATGAAACAAACACAGAAACATATAACCTGACGCATAATAGGGCTCCTGTCTTCGCGAGTATAAACGTTAAGGTCTAAAAGCATTGCTAAGACTGTCCAAATTATGCCTGTCTTTCCGCGTGGCCATTTTGTTTTCAATTAGTAGGTCTTATTTATGTAGAAGACGTTCAGTAATGTCAGGCATCGCTCGAGGGTGTGGTGGGCCAGTATCTGGCTGCGACGCAAGCAATGCGGGTTCGATTCCCGCTGCGGGACGAGATATTTGCATGTTCTGCATAAGGGTATAGACAAACTTCAACTTTTGTTTATGGCTTTTGGTCTAGACAAATACCTCACGCTTACTTTTCCATTCACGCTAACTCAAATTTGTCAAGGTAAAACATGGCAGCTTCACGTGACATTTCCATTGTAACTACGTACCTACATATTATACATAGAAACACAAAAAGACACAAATATTTACAGATATTACAAATATTTGTCCCACGACGGGAATCGAACCCGCAACCTTCTGCGTCTCAGGCGGGCCTTCGCCCACTGAGCCACAGCAGTCGTCACTTATTTATATATAAACTCTGTAGCGACATCTCTCGCCACTTGATTGAGCTAAGTTACATCGCATCAACAAAGAGCCACCACAAGTCAATACACAGATGGCATTGCATCGTAGTGTCTAGATCGCGCAAGCGAAGTTTTCACTCAACTATATAATATCTCCGACAAGGAACTGTCGGTCCTAGGACCCCGGGCAAGTGGATCAGATGGATCAGCCCGGTGGATGAACTTCGCCTTTGCAAATGGAGGACACAATACCAACCGTGTTCTCTATAACTCGATTGAGACAAACATTCGATTTCTCTAACTAGTCTGTGGTAACCTACCAGTCAATACATCAGTTATCAGTTGGTGCAGGGCAGAGCGCGAGGCGGGATCGGTCGCGTCATACACTTGAAGCAAGCAGCTCAATTCGTGAAGAACGTACTGTCGCGTGCTAAAAGCGACCGGCTCTTCCGATTCTGATGGACAGGGCGATTCCAAAATACTGTAAGCAGATAATACGGCGTTTCACACCTATCCGACTGACTGACCTGAAGGTGACCTAGTATAGGTTATTTGACAATTTATTTGATGACTTGCTGCCACGGCCGCTCTCGGCCTTCTAACCCACCGTGTCACATCGCCCGTCCGCGTTATTTCTTCATTTGCTCGGCTCGTCGTAGCGTGATGTTAAATAGCCTATAACCTTCCTCAAGAATTGGGCTATCATAATTTTGACGACCTCTGTGGCGCAGTGGGCGAAGGCCCGCCTGAGACGCAAAAGGTTGCGGGTTCAATTCCCGCTGCGGGACAAATATTTGTAATGTTTGTCTCGGGTCTAGGTGTGTTCTATGTATAATATGTATGTATTTACAAAAAAAAAGTATATAAGTAGTATATCAGTCATGTAGTTCCCATAATACAAGCTCTGCTTAGTTTGGGGCTAGATGATGCTGTGTGAAAAATGTCCAGCATTATTTATTTATTATTTATTTATTAATTACGCAAAAAGAATTCGTCAAATCTGACTGGTAGTTCCTTAGTAAGGGCATTCAAATAAAATAACAAACTCTTTAGCTTTATTGATAGTATAGATAAACTATTTAATTGTTGGCTAGATTGTGATTGAATTTGATAGTGTTTTTGTAAGTGACTTCTTCAACCTAATGACAAGTTATTTCAATTAAATTATATTTCAAGTGTAATCACAGCTTCGAAAATAATTATTTTGGTTGACGATTTGAAGTTTCGTATGTATTAACATTCAAATACAGATCAACTACTATCGGCTCAGCTTGTTCATTATAGATATGCATCACTTACGCTCGTATGTATCCAGTGAGTACAATCAAATCGGGTAGTATCGTCTGCAATGTCTCGTCGTCTTCAATCTTCTGGAGATGCTTCGCTAGGTGGCGCCAGTACCAAGACGTTTCCTTGTTCAGTTTCTCGGCTGGGATTAGACGAAGCGTCTTATCTGTGGGCAGCCATTCCAGCAGCTCCGATATTGGAAGACGCCTGAAATTAAAACATGAGTAAGTTAACTCTTTATATCCTAAATGTAACACGGGACAGACACACACCACTTTAGTTATTAACATAGATAAACTTGGTTTTCCAGAAAAAAATGTTTTTTTTTTTCAATTATGTTCTTGAACACTCTCGTACAGCGATTTTAATTAGAAACTCGCTTAAATTTAATTGTTGAAAATTGTAAAACTTATATGTGTTTTCTATCGTCTATTACAGTGCTCCTAAGTGATTTGTGACCTCTAAGAAGAACCATCCTTGAAGACATACAAATCGATTGCAAAATACCGCATTTCGATCGGATAAGCTGTTTCCAAGATGAATGGTAACAGACAATCATGCAAAATAAGAAACAAGCAAAGAAACAACAACTTATGGCAAACGCATATATGCGTCAATTGGAGCCGGTATACAGGCTCCTTACAAGGCAGTAAAATGAGAGATTTGGGTGTGGTATGACACACGGACAGACAGACAGACAGACTTGACAAAAGGGTTCCGTTCTCGTCATTTGGATTCGGAACCCTTAGGCCCTTGTCACACACGCACAGTTTCCGATTACACAGCGACCGTTCACATGGCCGCCGGTGCCCGTGCATTCAATTTTTTTTTTAAGAATAAAATAAAAGGCAAAACACGATAATAAAAGAAAAAGCACGCGAAATTACAAGCCCGCTGTGCCGCGCGCCGGTCCGAATCCGTGTGTGTGTGAGAGAGGTTCAATCCTACTACCATTATAAACGCGATAGTTTTTAAGGATTGAAGTTTGTTACTCTTTCACGCAAAAACTACTGAACGGAATTTAATGAAACATTACAGTAATATAGCTTATTCGTCAGAATAACACAAAGGTATCGATTTACCGACGACTACAACACGGTCGCGGTGACGTGTGAAAGCTTTCATATGAATGCCTAGATTACTGAACCGTTTATACGGAAACCGTGTGTGTGTGAAAAATACCTAAAGCAAAAGGAGCAAGGGAGTTACATTTTCAATTATCGCCCAAATCCGGCATTATGGTACTCTACTGCTTCACTCACTTGAACAATGACTCCAGTAACTTCCCTGCAACGTACTGTGAGTCCTTAGCATCGTTCACGTTGTCCAATCGGATGGCTTTCAGCAGATCCACTATGTTCCCTTGGAAGGTGCTCAGCCAACCAGGGATGAGGATCTCTTCGACCACGCGACGAACGCGCTGACTGCGTTCAGTCAAACCAACCTGTTTAATATACCATATTATATAAAATGTTTTTCCACACTCAACAGTCCTATACATAGTCTATAGTGTTGGGGACACTAGGACTCCCTGAGTCGCGATATCGGAAACTACGAGTACTTTGGTACCACAAAACCCAGTGATGCTAGAGTAGGGTTACGACATCGATTGTCAAAAGTAATGTCGGTCGTTTCTTCGTTCAAACGATGTAAATTAGAGTAGGTTTAGCACGATAATTGAAGCGATATATCGTTTATCGGTTTGTAGAGTAGACCAAAAGATATACGTAGAATTCCGGATCCCAGATACGGAAAAAAAATCTACGCAATATGCAAACATTTGTCTCGCAGCGGGAATCGAACACGCACCAAGTTAGTTCAAAACATTTTTTTAGGAACCACTAGGGTGAGATCGAGGTTCGTATTCATATTAAAAGACTCAAGTATCGATTATATGCGCCTGAATTTAGATACAGTTTATGATTCGTTTTAAAATACGGGCATAACATTGGGAAAGTTGATAGTTTTTACCCTATTTTAGAGTAATAGAGTAAGAGTAATACAGTTAAAAGTCAAAATTCATTTATTTATTAAAATCACAAGGATCACTTTGAAACGTCGTTTTTATCTACTGCCTGTTCTTCCGCGACCAAGCCAGAAAAGAAAGGCACGAAAACAAGGCTGGTTATTCTTTTTAATGATCCTTTTACAAAACAACGAGTTGGAGCATTTTCAATCCCAAGTTTTTATCATCTAAATAATCAGATAATATAGTAATTACGTTTTTAAATTCGTTAATTGTCAATTTTTGTATATCTCTTGGGAGTTTGTTATAAAAGCGTACACCTTGTTCTTTAAACAATTTAGTAGGAGTAATAGAGTAAGATGGATAAATATATACATAAATTCTATAGTGTTATACTCTCCATTTACAGTATATTATGTAAAAACATAATAAAACGACAAAAAACAAAAGAAATGCACAATGGGCGGTCAGAGAGTAAGAGTGATAGATTTACCTTCAAGGTCAAGACCCGCTGTCTGACGCGCAGCTGAGTGACGTTTACTGCAGATATGTAGAGGAAGGCAGCTCGCCGCACCGCCTCGTCCACGTCGCATACGCGCTCCAGCACGAACGGCACGTTGCGAGTGCACTTCGCTATAGACATCACTATTGCTCTGTCAAGGAGAAATACTACTGTAAACTCAAAGGCAACAGGTATATCTTAAAGGGATGTATTTATTTTAGCTGTTATTGTTCTTAAGTCAACCTGTATATACTTCTAATTTGTGGTGGTTTTAATAAATGGCTATTGATATATCTATTTATTATTAAAAGTAAAGGCGAATTGAGAACCTCCGCCAAACAGTAACGCACGCGTTGTTGTTGCTGCTTAAATGGTTAAACTACATGCAGACAATTTTTTCTTCGGACAGGCAACGCATCCAGCAGATACCAGTAGGAGACGGTAACCGCTTAAAATTTTTGGTGGGCCGTATGACAAAACTGTCACCTCCAAAGTATAATTATTGATTGATAATGATTATCTGACTTGTAACTTGTTTACCAAAAAATTTATTATTAATTATTCAAAATGTCGCGTACTATCAACAATTTATGCCGTGTGACGTTCGAGAGTCGAATTATTGATTGACAATGAATATTGACTTCTAAACTTGTTTAACAAAAAATGTATCACCTATTATAATTATTTAAATTGTCGTTTGACTTTCGACTTCAAGAGTGGCCCGTAGTTAACAAATCCATGATGTGAGAGAGCATACCTTCTAACAGAGGAACTCGGGTCACAGCTCATATGGAATCGATAGGCTCGAGTGACGTCGTCATCTTGTTCCATAGGGTTCTGAAGCCTTTGGAGCGCCAGCGCCGCCCGGCAACGCACCGCGCCGCGCGTATCTTGTAAACGCTGCATCTAGGAGCAAAAAAAAAAAACCTTGGATTTATTCCAAAATGAGTAACAGGTGAAGAAGGGAATTCTTTACAATCGCTCATGAATCTTGATGAAGACTTTCGGAATAAGTCTAAACTTGGTTGGTGCCTACACTTATTAATAGTATGGTACTGAAAATTCCTGTTTTACAGTTGAGTGATCATTTGATTAATTATTAAAATTTGAAAATCCTTTATTATTTATCTCCGCAATGGCTTATCCAATTGAAATTGAGGGTTATGCAATAAATTTCTATGTTGTCAAGGATTATTTGGACTTTAAAGGTAGCATGCCCACCTTCTTTGTGATGTTGGCTGGTAGAAAATACTTTTAGCATTGCCCACATTCTTGTACACTTTTATTTCTTGTACCATAAAGAATTAAATAAATAAATTTATAAAATAAAGATTATTCTTATCTAGGTTATATCACCACAAGTCACTAGAGGCGCTGCCAATAAACAATGGAAAACACGTCAGACTTTAGAAATCATAAAAATGTATTATTATAACAGAAAAGCTTAAATTGAAAATTATTGTTGTTTGGTATCATTTTAGGATGTTAATATGACTATACCACATACTTCCACCCCACTCTTCATCAAAAGGTTAGCTGGAAAAAATGCTAATTAGCTTATTTTTATGCTACTTCACCTATGTACTTACTTGTTTTATCAATGCAATGCAGTAATGCATTTTCTATTATTTATATACTTTATTAATCAATGTTTCGTTAACCGTTTAGAGGTCCTTCCTCAGAAGCACCATTCAGCTGCAGGAGACTAGTAAGATATGTGATATAATCGTAATAATATCCTAAAACAAAACAACTTGGTCATCTTACCTGAGAAGCGAGCAGTTTGTCACATAAATCATCATCAAGAGATGCATCTTCTCCGAGAGCTGATAGCACAGCGGCCAGCAATTGACTTGCTCTGTATCTCACTGATTGACCTGATACACATTGACACTGAAAACAAACTTGCTTTTAAATTACCTAAGGAGCCCAAGTCTCATACATATTCTTGACACCACATTAGGATTCCGTATCGTGGGAATCAGGAACTATTGAGTTCCCGATTCAAGGATATGATTTTTGCAATATCACAGATTACCTTATCCACCAGTAGTGATGCTTGATAATGTTTAAAACATGTCAAAAGCTCTATGCTATCTGCGAATCAGCTTATGGCCCATAGATACTTACCTCAAATATTATATCGAAAATAAACAACAAGAATTCCTCTTCATCATCAAGAGATGTGCAGAATGTGGCTACAAATAGCACAACGCGGTCAACATTAGCGCTGGTATCTCCAAATGTAAATAGGTATAGGAGGGCATTCTTGAAACTCTCACGAAATAAGTCTTCATCAAGCTGAAATGGTAACATAAAATTTACATTGTACTTGAAGACATAGCTAAAATACAAATAATAAACACCCAACAGTAACACAATAGTCCTGACCCCACACTAGGTTTCCCTGCATTGTGGGTATCAGGAAATATCGGTACCACAACACCCAGACCAGGGAGTTCTATACAAATACCTCACGCTTACTTTTTCTTCACGCTAACACAAATTTACAAGGTAAAGCCGCCATTTACTAATGTAATTTCCTTACAATTCAATCTTTCCACAGGCATTAACACCAAAAGAAAGTGGTATTTGTCTAGACCCCCTGGAACAAATATATGGAGAAATGCAAAGATTTGAGAATAACAGCAACAACACTGACTGTTGGGTTGATAAGTTTAGTCAGTTTCACACGCATCTGTGTTTAGGATTATATTACTGGCCGCACTTCCAACATAGTGCAGCAATTGTAGCCACGGTTTTCAGCTTAAGATGCTGTATGGAGCGTAAAAGCGCTCAGCTGTAAATTCCACTGACAGCCCTTCATCCATGTTATTGGATATGTTGACCAAGCTGAGAGTAGTAAGATGATCTGATAACAATAATCAGGCAAGCTACAGCATGAGATGAGGTTTTATGATCCTTTGCTTTTTATTTATCTCTAGTCTTTCGTCGATAAAGATCTCGGATATTCATTTACGATTAGATATTTAGATTATAAGGAACTTACCTTTTTGTAGAGCTTGATCATTTCTTTAACGTATTTTTTGTGCTGGACGACGTTATATTGAACATTTTGGAATATTTTAAACATCACAGGGTTATTTCGAGGATTCGCTTTAGGGGGCACCGTCGACGACGTCGATGGCACCCGGGGAACCTCCGTGTCAGCTATTACAGGCATCTCGTGCAGGAACCTACTATGTTCAACAATTTTATGTAAGCATTCACTCAACCATTTATTTTTCACGTAACTATAGCATTAACACACCGCAAAATTCAAAAAACTAATTACTAGGTAAGTTACAGCAAATTGTTCGCTCGCAGCCGTTTTATTTCGGTTTCAGTTTGTTTGTTGTGACAGCAATTTAAAATGGAAACTGACAGTGATAATGACAGACAACAGGTAACGCGACGTGTTCTGTCATGTCTCACATGACACAGTAGAACACAAAAAAGCGCAGTGATTTGATAGATCTATGAAGGCTATCACTACAAAAGCCTCAATCAAGAAGTGAAGTGAATGTTATCTTTAAAACGGTTAGCTAAATATGAGATTTCGGTCAGATTCAAAATATATTTTGTCACCAAACAAAATGAATTTGGCTGCTTCTAATGGTCGGCAAAAATAGCTAAATTGATCTGCAAGTAATGTGATTGGGAAGCCTGCAAATTATTGTCGTAGGTTCGTTTAACGCATTTATTGATTTTTATATATTTTTAATTTACCTTTAAAACATCAATTGGTGTTTGATTTTGTTTTTTTTGAAACTGTTTTTATTGTTATGCATCCGCCAGGCGCGAAACGAATATTTTGAATGTTATTAAATCCAAGGTATTATATCGTAGATTCGTCTACCTGTTATGTATATTCTCCTCATATTAGGTTACCTGTGTATATCATAATTATATTACTATAAAAGTCACGCACAATACTAAGTAGGTGGAGTCGGCGTGTTCTGTGTCAGATATGTCACTAATTTCGAAGAAAAATAAATAAAAAATATATATTTTATATATTTTAAGCGAATAGTCGCTCTTTTTTTCTGAAGGGACTTCTATAGCTGCAAAACAGATGGTATTGGTCAGCGTCACGGACTACTTTACATGGTCGCATTTAGCTCGACCGCGGCGTTTTAAATACGCTGCTGGCGTGATAAAGCATAGAGATTCCTAACTGACCAAATGTCTAGAGACAAATTTTCTGATAAACCTTGCTAATAGTTTTTTTACGGCCGACAAAATCTTACCTATAATTATGCTGTCAAAATAACTTTTTATCTAATTATAATGCTGACCAATTATTAAAAATAAAATATCTACCATTTAATAAACTGCCCATAAAACAAAAACTTAATTATATTTATAAGTGAAAGTTGTGGGCATAGGGAACTTCGTTAAAATGTGTAACGTTGTTGTTTTAAAATCTGTGGGTAGATAGATACTTATTATAAGTAGGTACTTGATTTTTTAGTGACGAAAACATAAGCATAAATGACAACAATCTTTGTGTGAAAAATTTTATTACGTGAATTTACATTGCACAAACAATTTGTAGGTATAATTGATCTTAAAATTACCTATGTACAAAATAACGTGATTACTTTAAAATTTGATGGACATGGAAAAATTCAATGATAGTAAAAATTAATGTACTAACTAGAAATGTACCTATTTGGGGTATTAAGGTACTTATTAGTTTTTAGTGGCTTTGGTATCACTGCGGCCGTTAGGCCTATTGTGATCATTAAGGTACTTACTTACTTATTAATAAATATAATACCTACCAGATTGCTGGATTGATCAATCATACTAATTCAGAGCAAAATTGATACATAAGAGTAAGTAGTAGGTACAAATAGTAATGGCGAGAAGCATCTTTGGTTATTTTTATTTAGTGTTTAAGAAACTTAAAATTGATTTAAAGCCCACGTGTTAGTGGTTGGCCGCAGGGATTAGCAGCGTCAAAATATAAAAGTAATTATTAAATTTTTGTCGCTAAGGTCCATCAGATCCTTGGTAAGTTAAAAACATAATGAGAGGTAATCTCGGTACAAGGTTTGCAATACAAAAATATAATTTAACTATTCTATTCTAGTTCATTTATTAAGAAGTGTTATCCCTTTGTAGCTATCAGGGCTTCAAACTTAGATGAAACTTTTATATGAGGGATGACCCAATTTAGGTATGTTTTATCCTCACCGTAAGAAACTCAGATTAAACCTTAGCGACTGACCGGCTAAAAAACTATCGTAGAACCTAACCTAGTCTAGGTCGTCAATAAGCGAGTCTAACTCTTTCTTCAAATCGCAAGACTCCTCGCGCTGTTTCAAAACATCATCCTTAAGCCGGTCTACGTTGGCCATGAGTAATGCATTGCCTTTTTTCAGCGCGTTCACTCTGGACTCGTGGCGTTTCAGGCGAGTAGTTAAGTTTTCCTTTTTATTGGGTAAGGGCGCATCCTGGAAAATTAAGTAGTGTTGAGTATATATTCGTACTGGACATACGAAAGTCTAGTATTTTATTAATTATGTTTGGGCTAGGTACCTATACCAGCGTCTATTGCCGGTACTAATTACTGCGCTAAAATTATAGCCGTCCTGTTTATTTACATGTGTTAGACAAGGACCACACTAATTTAGGCGCCCTATAATGGCGTTAGTCGTAAATGTAGGTGTTATTTGCACACCTTTACAAAATTGTAAAAGAATCGACTTTAATTTCAATTACAGGGTGTTTAAGGACTATAAAAACCGATGAGTAAAGTGAACCTCTCAAAATAACATGATGTGCAATGACGAACAAAGCAAATTTCTATTATTGAATTATAGTGATTTAAGGAATCACTGCAAGCTTAGCAGGTAGGTACATAAGTTTTCACCTCAGGTTCACTCTCGCTCTCAGTTTCACTCTCCGTGTCCTGCTCCGTCTCTGTCTCTGTCTCTTCTTCTTCAGTCTCGCTCTTCTTCTCTTCTTCCTCCTCCTCCTCTTCTTCCTCATCTTCATCTTCTTCGTCTGATCCAACTTCTTTCATCATTGCTGCCATCTTGTCAACTTCGCGCTTAAGCTCTTTGTATTTTTTCTTTTCGTCTCTGAAAAATACAAAATAAAGTTAGATATGTTTTAAAAAAAATGCATTGGTGAATAAGTAAGCATATCAGGTCACAACAAAAATGATAGTTCCCTCTCACTAGTAGATACTTACTTAAGTGCAGCCTGCTGGTTCTTCAATGACATCTTGTATGCCATTCTTTCTCTCTTCATGTTGTCCTGTTTTTCTTTTAGGTGTCGGATCTTATTTCTCATATTACGGACATCTTTCTCCATTCGCTTCTGTTTCTTCTCTTCGCTTTCCTCCTGAAAGTTCAGACTCTTAATTAGGAACTAATAATATAGGATCTATTAGGACTTAGGTTAGGAACATTTCATTAAATAGGTACCTACTCAATAATCAAATGTTAATTTATTTTTCTTTATTGAACTTACAGATCGGATACAATAACCTTTTATCTAGGTTGTCTAGCTGAATTTAGACAATATTCACTCGAAACGGTAGTGTGTTTTATTTTATACAACTAAAGTTGCTTAAAAGTACCAACCAGCTGATGGTAAGCGGTAACCGTAACCTATGAATGATTCAACACAAGAGGTAGGTACCTATCACTCGCGCGTTACCCACCCCAGGACATAACGGTTTACCATGATTTGTTTATTTGAGTTTTATTGTGACCCAATATTTCCACAGTGGCATGCGCCATATGATCCTTCCTTGATCCAAATTTCTAGTTACTTACATAGAACATGACCTAGGTAAGTGTTTCTTTGTTTTGGGCATGCTATTGGTATCAGTTTTTTTTTAAGTCAATCTCTGCTGATATCGGCGTAAAATTAAACTGATTATTTTAATCATTGATTGATTATTTAAGAACTAATACGTGGCTGCCTATTTATCGTTTTAGGTACTTACTAACTACTTACGATCCCACTAAATAAATAAGTACTACGAATAGTATGTATAATTCGTCCGTTTAGCTTAAGATTTACCTCCTCTTCATCAGATTCTTCTTCCTCTCCGAAACTGTCGTCTTTCGTGACGGAGAGCTGAGACTTAATCGCATGACTTGAGCGTCTAGATCCAACATTTGTTGGCATTATTCCCTGAAATCAAAAAAAAAACCATTACGTTATTTTTTTAAATAATTTCCTCTAAGAACTTGACATGTCACGATGCTGCAATAAGCTGAAACAGGGACCTATTTTGACCCTAGGCAACTCATAAATTTTCTATAGGCATTTTTTTTACTAGTATTTTATATGTGTATTTGTGATCAAATATAAATCTTTATTTTCTTTCGTCATCTCTTGCAATTAAATATAAAACATTATTATTTTTTACATTATAATACCATACCTCATAGTTCACATTATTAGTATAAGCAGCGTTATAAGCATTGTTATTAGTATCAGAAACGGTTTTTCTCAATTTTTCAGCTTCAGGCGAATTGATATCAATGTTTAGCAACGTACATTGCTTCTCAAAGTCGATCTGTCTTTTCTGGTAGAATGATAACGGTTCTTCTGATATGAACATTTGTTCCACATCATTCTGCAAAAGGTTAGTAAAAGCATTAGGTGCAAGCTCATAGCTAGTTAAATCGTTTTTTCCTAAAAGAACGAATTCTTTTAGGGGTTCCAACAAGGGAGTTATCAACAAGGAACCCTTACAGTTTCGCTATGTCCGTCCATGTGTCTGTCTTAGACATACGGACTCTTAGTGCTGTATTCGGCATGGATATTCTACTCATCACGCCAACAAAATTATAACATTGTTTGTATTTTATAAAATCTTTAATTTTATTTAGGGTTAGGCAAGTTAACTAGTAGTAGTCGACCAATTTATAAAATGGTCGACTAGTAGAAGGAAAAGAGAAAACTTCGTACAAATTCCATTGAAAATTACTTTGATGAAGTTGTTAGTTGTGTAAAACAGGTAGTAAATATAACTTTATAAGGCAACTACGGAACCCTACACAGCGCGTGACCTGTCGCGCACTTGGCCGGTTTTTTAATGTAATTTTCATGCATAAGATAAACAATTACCGCTAAAGCTTGTTCTAATTTCTTTTCTAACTCTGCATTTCTTCTTTTCACTTCTTCTAGTTCGGTTATCGCCGTGTCTCTTTCCTCAGCCGCTTGTAAATACTGTTTCTCTAGGTTATCCGCAGTTTCTTTCGCTTTTTCAACTTCCATCTTAAGATTTGTTACCAGTCTTTCATCGTAAGCATCTGTTACTGATATAACTGTTTTGTGTTGCTCTTGTTTGATAATAGCACGTTCTCTCGCTACTTCTGCTTCTAAGTTCGCTATCCTTGTGAGCAGCCGTTTATTTTCCCTCTCCTGTGCTTCTTTATTTCTGTCGGTAATCGTCAATTTATTAACCTAATCATCAATCACTACTGTAGGACAGATATCAAATACATCTACAGATGTTATCTTACCTAAGTTCAATAGCAAGCAACTGCTTAGTAGATTGAAGATCATCTCTCACGTGGTCAATGTCATCCATTTCATCAATTTCCTCTTCTTCTGCTGTTGGTGTAGGGATTTGAGACTGGAAAATAAAAACATCTTAGTTATAGAAAATTGTTTACTTTAGACGAAACGTTGTGTATATACTATATCATACCAGGGTATAATAAGTTATACGATCGTTTGCAACGGCCTTTTGATGGATATACAGTTTCATCTGTTTATATGTATATACTTACCTGAGTATTTGTACCTATATTCTTTCTGTTAATAAATATGCTAATCTAGAAATGTACCATGACTTGAATATCAAATTGCTTTTGTTGAATATTTTAATTTAATCTTTAGTTGTACAATTTTAAAGTTATTTTTGCTCATATTATCTGAGTATTTATTGTTGACTGCCGCTGCCTACTTATCATTAGCTTGATAACTTACTTCATTTAAAGCTACTCCGGAAGGTGAAGCTGCCAGATTAGCCTGTGACATCGACTTCTGCACTTGCTCCTCAATCGTCATTTGCCGTCTAAATTTCCTCAAACCCTCCAGATTCGGTTTACTCCTGTCATTAGTCTTGGTTTTTTTCAGTTTGATTCCCTTATTGATTTCAGTAAGCAGCGCGTTGTGCGAGGTCGGCTTTTCAGATTCAAAGATAAATTGGTCTTTGTTTTTCACTAATGTTGATTTTGTGATGATGGGCTGCGATCTGGAAATATTGAAATCACAATAAAGTTCAATCAGGCTAAAATTAATTACAATAAACTACTTTTTATTAAATCAATTGCAACGGTCTTTAGATAGCTAGCTGTTTCATCTGTATTTTTTGTATATACCTACTTGTACATAGTTGTATGAATAAATATATTAACTTATTAAATTTTTGTCTTTGCTGTTTTGCCACCGTACGTGTCTACCACGTACGGTGTCTATAGATATGAATCAACCTTAAAATTTGAAATGTAATATTAGTTTTTTTTACGTTCATGATAAAAGGCTTAAAATATGGTGGCATCTTTACTTTCATCTATAGGTTCCAAATCTTTACCTGTCATTACAAACAACGTGTTTCAACTTCTTGCCTTCCTCCACCTCCTTCATCATGTCACTCCAATCTGGCCTCCTTCTTGGTCTGCTGCGCAGTGACTCCAGTTTTTTCAGTTTTGCTGGGTCAATTGGTACTACCTTGAACTCCGGTGGGGGTGGCATCTTCGGGGGTAATGGTGGCGGCATCGGTGGCGGCGTTGGCTTTAGTAAGCCTGAAAATGGTAAACAAAATAGTGTAGACTAGACAGAAATGGTTTGAACAGCTGAGATTACAATAATTCTAATGATGATCATAACTATATTGTATCAGATTATAGAATGTGTATTCGTTCGTTCGTATGAGTAAGTGGCCAACTCTTGTGTCGGAGTTTTTATGCTGCTCGAAGGCCTCCGATTTGGCTAAACAACTGTGATAGCCGTGACTGACATTTTAATGTAAGCACGAAAGCGCTTAGTTGTAATAGAACTGAGCGCTTCCACATTTTCCACCTGGTCACCCATCCCAATAGTGATCTGAAAGTTCAAGCTCCTCCCAAACTAATCGCTCATATCGATATAAACAAATCGCTGTAGCGATATAGAAGGATGATAAAAACTAAAAAAAATATTATCTAAGTATTTTTGTTTAGGTCCCGCAAAAGCGCAGAATCCCAGGTATCTAGAGAAAACTGCTTCTCTGCGGAGATTTTTTCAAATTTCCACAAAACTTTCAAAACTACCCACCTCTAAAAGGGAATACATGCTGGTCAGATTCTTCATCCATATCGGCCAACACAAAACGATTCACAATCACAAAATATAACACACTGTAGAAACTACTATAGTTCTCTTCCGCTAAAAAGTTTCAAATCACTGGAATAAATGAAAATAAGCGAAGCGAAAATTGTTTTTCAATACAGGCGACTTGCTCTTCAACTGAAGCATGTCGGCGTTTGCACCTGATGCGCACGCGGAACTATACTATTTCTGATCACATTTAGACCAAAGCTAGACCGGTGCACAGGAGATCAAAAGGTAACGTTGCGCGATATCCACTCGAGACAAATATAGAGTTAGATGCATAATCTAGGCCTGGTTTAATAGCGACTGTATTAAACAATTCTAAGTACTTTGTTATAAGTGAACAGAAAGGTAATTTTAGTTCAGAAAAATCTTTTCTTTGGCCCATAATCTCATCTGAATCTCGCCTACTTAGGTAGACAAATTAGTTACCCTTTGAAACTTTTTAATAGTATTAAAATATGATCAATGCTCAGTCGATATGTCTAGTGTTTAATTTGATTATATCACAAATATTCTTATAGAATATCTAATGATGATGCATATTTAGAAAAAATCCTCTATCAAATATTTAAACAGCTTTTAACACCAGAAGACAGAACAAAATAATCTCAATAAGACTTGCTTTATTATTATACCTAAACGCCATGAATCTTCAACTCAATCCTCCAAATCTTATCTCTTTTGTAGCACGCACCTACGAGTACTAGTGCCAACATAATTCGATAGGCCATTCGTCAACATTGAATTGTCGACTCAATATGTAATCCAGCTAATTATATTCCAAAGAAAGTGCTAGTGTGTCAATGTTGAACCACCAGGCAAATAGAGCAATCTATTCTTGATCAGCTGATTCATTAACTACAATGAAAACAATAAGTTCATCTTTGTTTACAAAATTGGATCATTGAGGTGCAAGGAACTTTGACAGTTTTTGAGAACAAAGGTCAAAGGACAAATTGATTGGAAAAATGGAACCAAGCTTATAGCTGCTTTGCCGAATAATAAATTGAAACATTCTAATTAATAAGAAGAAATAGGAACTGACTAGTAATTAGATAGGTACGTAACGAGGAAAGCAAAATGGACTAGGTAAGGTTAAGGCAGGCTGTAAATTGTTTTTTGTGTCACATTCGGTGATTAGCTTACAACTTGGCAGCAGAAATTCGTCAGCTGTAGGTATTAATTAATTCCTGGTTAACCTTAGACAAATTAATTTCAAACTGAAAACTTCTTAACATCATTTAATTCCCTTGGATTCTCCCCAAAAATAAAACCTAGCTGCTCTTATTTTCGTGCATAAAAAAAAATAACGGGTAAGGAAGGTAACGTACTTCTTAAGCTTTCGTTCTTGGTCAGCGTGTGTCCTTTCGGTATTTCGTTAGCCAGGGTCTTGTCTATGTTTTCCTTGACGCGCTCGTGAAGTGGATCCCTCCATTTTTTCACGGGGCCGTCGATTATGTCCTTCGATAACGCCTTCTGTAGTGAAGGCTTTCGCGGTGGGAGCTGAAAACAACAGTAAAAAAATGTATTAGAATCTATGTTGTTAAAAATAATCAAGCAAACGATCAAGATTTATTACAATTTAGGCATTTCTTCAACCTATTTATATCTAAGAGAGAAATATTATGTAAATAAAATAGTTTACCTACCTAGGTTACAAGTAATTGATTTATTCATCTGTCCCGGTACCGAGACCGGGGAGAATCGGATTACTCCAATACCCTACTCCTATATCTAAGTTATCACGGCTACTCGAAGCTATAGTATTTATAGTATCTGTGGCACGACACACCATGTTAGGTAGATAATTTAATTCATATGAACGAAAATGTTCACACAATTCATTCAAAGTTCGTGAAATTAAATTCGTCTGGCCAAAGTGTGATAGCAGAAGCATCAGGTATAGTACCTAGGTAATAAATAAATTACAATCGAAATAAAATAGGGTACATTCATGAACTCTGCTAGAGATAAGGTAAATTAAGAATTCGGCTAGATGATGCCAATTATGCAATAATACATCGTAGATTGTTGTAGGTAAGCTGTTTACGCAATTTCTTAGATATTTTTATTTATTTACCTTTGATGGTGCTTTTTCAAGCGGTGTAGGAGGCTTGGTAGCCATTTTAGGCTCTTCAACTTTTTTGGCAGGTTCTGTTTTCTCTACTTTTTTTAGAGCCGGTTTAACTGGTCCACTTTTATCAACTAGTTTTGAATTAGGTTTTTCAGCTGTTTCTATTGGCTTATCATTTACCACTTTGGCTGTTAGTTTATCTTTACTATTTAACGTAGATGTCTTATTATTGGAAACTTTGTCATTCACCGTGTTATTTGCTTTTGCTGTGCCATTTTTATCAGATTTTTTATCTACAATAGTAACAGATTTTTCCTTAGCTTTCTCATCGATAGTTCTAACACTTCTCAAGGCAGGTTTCTCTGGTATTTTATCGTTCGTCCTCTCTTCTATCTGTGCCTTCGGTCCGGTTCTTAATCCAGCTTTGCCAAATCTTGGCCTTTCTTCTGTAGACTTTGTAGCCTTCTCGGCTTGTTTGGCTGCTGATGGTTTCACGAGTTTCTCTTCAGTTACACCATTTTCTGGTTTATCTGGCTTAATTGTTGACTGCTTTTTCAAGACAGCTGCAATATAAAGTATTTCTTTACCAATCTCTCGACAACCTCTGTGGCGCAGTGGGCGATGGCCCGCCTGCGACGCAGAAGGTTGCGGGTTAATTTCTACCGAGGGGCAAATGTTTGTATGATCTGCAAATATTTTGTACGGGTCTGGGTGTTTTATGTAAGAATTGAATATCAGTCCTGTAGTGTGAAAAATGACCAGCATTATTTCTTATCTCTTATATTCATATTGAAAATCAAATTCACGATAGATTAGATTATTATGAATAAATGTATTCTTTTAATTAGAGTTGTTAAAAAAATGATAGTGGGTGACGTAATAGTGTAATCGGCTGCTGAAAATGGTAGTGCTGGATTTAATCCAACAAAGGTTGGAAAAGCAGTGATTACTTTTTATTGAAAACTGATAGAAGCACGAGCTTCTATCAGTTCCGGCCTCAAAGTTGCAGTTTTACAGCATTCAAAGACTTCTATGTTTCAGCATTCATACGTAAATAAACATGGCCGCTGCCAAGATGGCCGGCCGACCTTCGCTATTTTAGCACTATTTTACTAGGTTGTGTCAAACTACCTATTACATAGCCAAACGATGGTGTTTATAATTACAAAGAGACAGTTTATTACAGTTTTTTATTTAACTTGTGAAAACTAACAAAACCTCGGAATATGTATTAAACTTCCTGTCCTGTGTTATTAACCCGGATACATTGAGACAACATTCCTAAAAAGTTGTATTAAAATCAATGTTTTGAGTACCTACAATGTAGGTAGGTACCTACGTATGTACCTAGCTACAAAAAAGAAGAAACTATTAGTTAGCCGGCCAAATTATATTTCAAGCCAAAAGGAGATCAGTTAAGCCAAGTAATGTAATGTTATCAAACCTACTATATTATAATATACTAGCTGTGCCACGCCCTTCCGCGCTATTACTTCGTTTTCGCATAGCGTTTTCCTGACTTTTTTTTATTTTTGCTCGGCCCCTAAGTGACGTAGAATGATGTTAAATTCCTAAGAATTGGAATGTCAAATGCAAAAAGATTTTTTCAAATCCGACTGGTAGTTTCTGAGATTAGCGCGTTCAAACAAAAAACAAAGAAACTCTAACTTATTAATAGTATAAAAGATTATAGTAGAGCTGTTAAGAACCAGCCATAAAAGAAAAAAATAACAAATTGTCTAGACAGACGTGAAAGTATATTTTCATTTTGGTTACAGCTGTAGCGATCTCGTATTAATCACTGATGCTAACCCCATCTCTGTTTATTTTGTAAAAAGTCTGTGTCCTCTCTAAAAATACCGCATTCAGTCAGCGCCAGACGCTCAGAATAATTTAGGTACATCTAAAGGAGCAAAATGACACAGCTTTAACTAGCGTGACTCGTACAAATACGAGACTTCATTTGGAAACTCTTCTAGAAAAAGTCTGCTTTTAGTAAGCTACCTCAGGGTTTCATTCTAGGATCTATTCTGTTAAGGTTTATTCAGTTCAGATTTTAAGAAGTTTCATTGATCTGGGTCGTAAAATTGTCGCTGTTTACTTTATAACGTCATTAAATGAGAAGCGATGTAAAGATATAAAACGATTTTTTATAATAAGGGCTTCAATTACATCATGCGAAATCTCATTCATAGCGAGATATGTGTTTCACTAATTATTAAAATTGGCATTTGTTATTTTATAAGTGGGTTGTTATTTCTGATGGTTACCAATTATAGCCATTTATAGAGGGGTTAATGTTATTTTTACACAAAATTTTAAGAGTAAAAAACTTACTTTCCATTAGGTACCTACTTCTAGTTACCTACCTATTTATATAGTAAATAGGTGTACAAAAGATAAATAATATATTATGTAAGAAGGCTTTTAATTATTATGTTTCAAGAGAAATTTACAAAATCGTGAAAAGCGCTCACCAAAAATAAGCAACCACGACAAAATTCGTCCAACTACGCACTTCGCTGATCAAACTATGTAGAACACAATCACTAAGTACAATTTTCCAGAAATATACTATTTTACTGCTTTGTAAACCGAAATAAGTCTAATAAAACCAGATAAAGCAAAAACACCCAAAATGAACTAGGGTAAAGTTACGCACGCGTGCGATTCCAAGCTCCAGACTAACAAAATCTTTGGTTTCGGAGATTCAATGATTTGAAGCTCGTGTCTCCTGCCAAAGTTTCAGGCAGGTGCTGACGTCACAACATCCACTTTCGTGTATGTAGGTTGCTATATCACTGTAGGTATACAAAACTACGAATACACAAATTATTCACAATGAAATATCGCTCTTAGCTGGAGTAGCGTCAGTGAAAAAGTTGGATCGGGACGGCCGTGCTATTTTCGTCTGTGATTAGATATTTTCCAAACAAACGTGGAACTCTTTGATTTATGTTTGAAATTTTATTTACAGATAGGATAATATATTAAAAAAAAACAAAAAAAAAAACACAAATTTAGCGGGTAACTAGGAAAATCTGCTTGCATTTTAATGCATTTTAACAAACAAACAAACAAACACGCTCACGACTGTCTCCCCATGGTGGATATCCTCAGATACATACTCAGTGAGTAGATCTTTGAGGATACCAAGTAGGGGGTAGGTAGAGGCACGTCCAAACATTACATTTGGTACATGCCCGCGTTTTGCAAGTAGTCAGTAGCATTCCACGTGACAGGTTGCAAGCCCATCACCGCTTATTGGAACACTAACTATTGGCACATGCCTTCGAATTTTTGGTTCTAGGGCATGCCGGTTTCCTCAAGATGTTTTCCTTCACCGTTTTGAGCACGTGTTAATGCATTTTAAGCCGCAATTTTATAGTAAAACTATTTCTACTACTAGCCTACCTACGTACTATATAATTATTAGAGCCGAGGTATATCGTAAGTGACATTATCTGCCTCGAAAATGGCTTATTGCCAATTTTCGCCTAACAAGAGCTATCTACATGAAATTTCCCGACCAGCATTGCCTTATTGTTTCCAAGTTTTTATTCAGATTTTCTAGCTTTATGTAAAGCTGGCCCTGCACCATTCTTTTATATTTCACCATTCATATTTGCTGACGTTACCATTCATCAACAACGGATGTGACGTTTTTCAAAGACACGAGACGTTATTTCTCGCAAAATAAAAACAACTGAGAGCCTAAATTAGAACCAATGATGCATTAAAAGTTCATTCATTTTGCTAATGCGTAAACATTGTCGCGATTATCGATATTAGTAGTATGTTTTATTCAATACTTACTTTCTGTGAGTAGCACACTTGAAAATACAGAAAATTATTGAGTGTTTTATTTATCAATAATCACGAGCAGGTATATAATACGTGCAGTGAAGTGTATCATAACGTGTATACGTTTGCATTTCAATTCAAAGATAAAACTTTATTGTTGTTGATTCGCTTAGTAAATAGTTCTTAAGATTATAAATATAAAACAAATAATAGTCAGACAGAGGATATAGGATATGCCTGCGTGTCGGTCAGCTATGCACGCTTATTGAACACCATGCATGCACGCACGCATTTCATGCCAATCTCAATCTCTAACGAAGGAATATTATTTGTACCGTAAATTTATTTTTTTTCTTATATTTTAGCTCTGTCTAGTTTTTGTACTTTAAAATGTTTAATTTAGGCATTCGATTCACATATTTACTTACATTCTAAAGGTTCGGTTGGACCCTCAACGTCAAATGACGGCAATTTAAGAGATGCGGTACCTTCCAATAACTTGAGGTTTCTCTGTGTCCACGCTGGTGGGAAAGCAAAGCCCTTCTAGAAGTTTTTTTAAATAAGTTTTTTGTAATGTCCCACAACTCTAACGTTCAATTATTTTAAGTGAACTGTAGATGAGGTCAGGCCGATCTCTGTGTCCTTAAAATACTATTGGTAGACATGACTTACGTTTCAAAGGCTTCACAGTATAATCTTCTACTTCTATCGAAGCAAGTTTAGGAGGGGCTGAATTCTTCGCTGCCACTGGCTTGAGCTTGCGTTGGGTCCAATCCGGCAGGGTCTCTGTGTCCTTTTCTTTGACCCATGGAGGTCTGTAGCTTTCTCTTTTAGGTGCAGGGTCCTTGCTCACGTTACCGATTGGCATTGTGTTCTGCGGTCAATTTTATCAGACTTCAATTTATTAGATGTTATTTTTAACATGGCGTGTTTAAGTGATATTTTGTATAACTTGGTAGATCGTTCGGATGCTATCACAGTACGGATAAGTACGTAAATAAGAATAATTAGGATTAAGAATAATAGTACCTATCTATGTGGTGTAGGTATCTACTTACAGGAAGTCAAATGTGAATTAACTTACCTATGTATGACAAGGAACAAGGAGCAAGGAGCAATCTAAGTGCCTCTATTTGTTTTGGCCATGTATTTGAGAATGTGATTCTTAAATCAATGACAGAGTACCTATATATTTTTTCAATATGATGAGATTGTGTATTAAGGTACTTTTAAAATCTTTTATCACGTTAGGACTATCGTAATTCTATTAAAAACCAATGAGCGATCAGATGTATTCAAAATGCCCTTCACATTCTAAGATTTCAAACGATTAAAAAAAATTATATGCGTAACTTTGAGTGACGAGAAAATGAATTGAAGAATGTTTTTTGATATATACACGCAATGACAGTACGGTGTTAAAGTGATAAAAATAATTTCAAGTTCTGACTCATCTACTGTTTTGATTTTCTTGAAAAATTATATAACATCTGCTAGGAAAACAAAACATTGTAAAAAATACCCTCCATTCATAGACAAGATATTTTAAAAGTTTCGTCACATTCCTGTATTAGAGGAACACTTGCTCTAAGATTTCATATAAATATTATCTCTGCTAGTATTCATATTCTTACATCTTGAGCAGATTCCATATCTCTGAAGTCATAGACGAAATCATTTGTTTGCTTCAATATGCTTAGAATAGTAATGTAGGGATAGTCAATTACAAAATGTTGGCACGTAACCCAATAAGAACTTCCTACTACAAATTAGATGCACTAGCGATATTATTTTATGCATAATGTTTTAAAAACGGTCTAATATACGTAGGTAATAACAAAACAGATTTCAATTTATAAGTTAACAAATTTTCCATATCACGTTTAATAAGACTAAGTTAATATAATAACGAAACCTTGCAATAATCTCCATCAATACATCATTTGATTAGAACACTCTTTGTATATTCGATACCTAGGTTAGGTATCTACTTCTCCCTACCCAGAAAAGCATGAAAAGACAGCCTTCCAACAATCTCAACAATCAAATTGTTTTTTTATAACTTTAACCCGGTGTTGCCAATACAATATAATTAGGTATGATAGATGACCTTTACGATTGTTGTATGGATGTCTTGTCTGAGATAGATAGACCTTATGCATCGATCTTTTCTATGATTGGATTAAATAATAGGTTGCTTATTGCTACCACTCTGAATGAGAACTATAAATTCAAAAATAACCATTTTTTTCAAGGGCTTATCGGTTATTGTCAACCTCGTATTTAAGCGTAAGACTGCCCAAGTATCCACGACATAACACCTGTTACGTTTTCTTTCATGATATACGTACTTCAGTAAAACTAGTGTCTCGTGAATACTTTTATAGGTTTACAGCTGCTTGGGATTTATCTTTACAAGGGCAACAATTAGGGGACTCCAAAATTTTATCAACTAAACTAGTATATAATTTAGCGAGCATTACTTAGTGCAAGCAAAGAAAGCGTACTTAATGTTAAGCCATCGAACTCTTCTTACAAAACAAAGCTCTCTTCTTTTCTCTAAAAGCATAGAAGAACCCCCTGTTTAGTCTTTTTCCACGGCGATGAATTCATGACATGATTTTTTAAGTTAGTGTATGGACTACATTAAGACTACTTAGTAAGATTTATTGAAAAATATAAGTATAATCGCATAAAATTAGATTTAATAAATTGTCCTTTAACCTACGACCTTAGCAAAGCTATTATTTCACGCTCTTGAAATAGAAAAGCTTTCATTTCTTACATGTTATTCTTCGTGATTTTATGTTGTATTTTATAAAATCACCGGATAATAGGTAGGAACACTTTGGTTTCTATCACCGTTTACACTGAACTCATATTTTTTTTTTCTAAAAAGTCCCAAAAACAGAAGCAACGCATTCAAGCGAGCTTCACTAAAGACTAACATCGGAATTTCATACGAACAATCTACTGGAACTTTATAAATAGGTGTGGCGGACGTCGCTTGCACGAAAATTTCAGCAGTTAGATGAGCGGGTGATAGCATTAGGTCGGCTCTTCTATACATCAAATATATTAGATATATTAGCTATGATATTTACGATTGATGTATGGATGTCTTGTCTGAAATACGCTTCGATCTTTTCTATGATTGGGTCAAATAATAGGTTACTAATTGTTAACGCTCTGAATAAGAACTATAATTTTATGCAAAACCATTTTTTCAAGGGCTTATTGATTATTGTCAACCCAATCTTAAGACTGCCCAAGTGCCATGCATTTATTTTGTTTATTGCTGTTTCAGTTGCAGTTTTCCTTGTAATTTACAGTTTTTTAACAGTTTTTCTTGTAATTTCTTAATATACTTGTAATATTTTTTTTCAATTACAGTTTTTCTTGTAATTTTTTGTGCATAACTAATGTTATGCACAATAATAAGTTTATCTTAATTGACTGTTCTGTTATTGTAACAACAACCTAACTACAATTCATTTAAATTGGTAGAGTCCCTGAGCATTGTCATTATGTTATTGGTCGGTACCAATCTAATCTAATATCTTGACCTATTGCAAAGGGCAGTAGGTAATTCCCTGAGAGTTCTAATATTGACCTTACTTTAATTATTAAAATGTTTTTAATTATATAATACTGGTATTTAACCATGCGGGTGTAGCTGTGAGCATAGGCCCACGGCTTCACCGGCGCGGCGTGGTAGATACTCGGATAAAATATATCTAATGTTTTACTAACGGTCACTACACTGTTCCAAATTTCAATTTCAATATCAGTTAAGTCGTTAATTATTATTTACAATAAACATCTAAATATATCCAAATTTTCGCATTTATAATCTAAGTAGGATGTGATTTAAAAAGTTTAGCAGACAGGCACTTTGGTACAGCAATTAAGTCTGGTTGACATGTTTTAAAAACGTAATACCACGTTATTACACTTGCGCATTCGCGTTCGCCTCGGCACTCGTTGAAAGCTCGAAGAAAAGTTCGTGTAGTACATACGAGTGCGCAAATTTTTTAAACTATTAAGTATCTACCTACTTGTAAGTCGTACGGTTGTTGTGAACAAAGCACTAAAAATTTACCATGTTCAACGTGTAATGGAAATAATTTACCATGTTCAACGTGTAATGGAAAGAATTTACCATGTTCAACGTGTAATGGAAAGAATTTACCATGTTCAACGTGTAATGGAAAGAATTTACCATGTTCAACGTTTAATGGAAAGAATTTACCATTCCACGTTGTTTTTGGGTGCAAGCACATCCCCGCTTATTTAAAAACTAACCGACGGCTAACTTCGAGTTTTTGGTTCTAGGGCATGCCGTTTTCCTCACGATGTCTATCTTCACCGTTTAGAGCACGGGTTAGTGCCAATATCCATTTTGGAGAGAAGAAATATCCATAGACAACACATTAGACTCCGGAAGATATTTTTCCTGTGGCGCCACGTTTCCGGCACGCCCGACCAGACGCAAGCTTCCCGCCAGTATTCAGGGCTACGGTCTATGGAGCGTGTAATAACAGGCCTCGGATCTTAATCACATCTGTTGTCATCAATGATGATGTTATCTGACACGCATTATGTCAGAACTACGCTTCAAGATATTATATCAGTTCAAAAATTGTATTTTGATCTAGCTACATAGTTATCTACCTAGATACGAGTTTCTAGGGTTATGTGCCCTAGGCCCGTCCCACTAATAGGTATACAGCAATGGTAGACGACTTGTTTTGACAAATATGTCCATATCAAGTTTAAAAAAACGTTAGAACTTGAAAAGGGGGCTTTTGAACTAAACTTTTATTTCAAGTTTTGAACATGGCTAAGCTTGAAATACAAGTGGCTTTCTCGTTCAGAGCTTCTTTCATCTTTTTTATGACCCGGGATGACCGGGCGTAATAAGTTGGACTCATGCGAGAAAACAAAAACAAACATTTGATGGCAAACAAATGAACATTGTAGAATTTACTTGGTGTAAAGCCCTCACCTAAACCTTATCAAATAAAAACGAAAAATCAAAAAAATTATATCAAGATACCATAACATAACACAAGTAACATAATAACACACGTACGCCCGTTTCTTTAACAAAGAAAAAATAAAGTAAAGTACCGGTATCCAAATATACTCTTGTACTTAGCGTATTTAGCGCAAAGATGAATCACTGATTAATATTTTGTGATTTTTAATGCATTAACGTCATCAAAACATTTTATCGACACATAATATTGTGAAGAACCTATTATCGATGCTCAAATGTAGTTATATATAAGCCTCTATATCATTTGAATTCATTTCAAGTCGTAAAGGAAACAAGAGCTCACCCTCAATTTCATTAGAATATATGTTTCATTCTAAAGATTTTTACCAAGTTCATTCAAGTATTAAAATTGTAGTTTTTTTATTTTCTTACCAAAGTTATTGCAAAGCCTAAGGAACAGCGTAAGGTAAGAGTTTGAATATTATTACATCATCAATTCATAGTCGGTAATGGCTGGGCAGTATACCTACATTCCCACCTTCACAATTTGTGTAAACACTTATACCTATTTCTTAAGAATTTTAAAATATAAATTTCAGAGATGACCGATAGAAGGTAAGCGTTTAGGTATTATTATTCCAAAAACTATCGTAAATTTGTACATTCATATTTTTTTAAAAGAGTATTTTCACGTCCCTTACTATCGGTGAAGGCACCGACTATGTTTCGACTCATTCCGGAGTCGACAACGCGCAGTTTACGCGGAGGGACAGCATCGCCATCACTCACCCTGATGAAAACTCTCGAAATGAGTCGAAATTTAGTCGTTGCCATCACCGATAGTAGATACATAAAAACCATAAAGGTACATATCCCGTTTAACAATATGAATATTTTAGGCATTGCTGAAGTATATCTACACTCATTATATTTTCTTGCATACGTCCCATCCATACCTACATTTTTATGTTCAATTGCTTTGAATCTATACAAACTCAAAGAGACGAGACGGTCATGGCGGGTAAGGTCAAGGGGCGACAATCCTACACAGAAAAGTAGCCAAGCGTAACACACGCGATAAAGTCAAAATCAAAGTCAATAGCGATTCGAATAATACACTTATTCGAATCACAGGAACTCTACCATTTTATTCGGTAATCCTATGTATTAACACTATTGTTTAAAGATTAGGTGTATGCGTATATTCACCTAGTTTATAAGATTTAATTGGTGACAGGGGTACCTCGAATTAGTGGCGCGACTCCACTGTATGAACAGAAGTATCTTGATTAAAATCTAAAGTAGGACTTAAGATTTCAATCAAGATATTTCTGTTCTATCTTACCGATTGATTATTACTTACTCAAAGTCAAGGAGTGACTTTGAGTAAGCAAATAATAATCAAAGACTATCCAGCTAATCAACTAGCATCTAATATTGACTATCTTGTTGTTGATATAGAGAAATGATTTATTAATTATTATTATATAAAGTAGATAGGTAAATGATATATTGAGTATCATACTGGAAAGCTTTTAGACATCATATAAATTAACCACTCAAAATAAATCTTACCTCCTTTGTTCTAGTGACAGGGATTACATCGTTCTAGAACAAGGATCGAATAAAGTTCTGATTCGGTGTGTTAATTGTTTCAGACAATGGCGAACATTTGTATTTTATTAATTGCGTGTTTGGCGTGCTCTATACAAGGCTTTCCTGAAAAGAGAACGACTAGCTATAACCGTGAGTACCTAACTTCTTATTTATTTAGTGCCTATACGGATATACAAATCAAATTACCATAAGTTGTTACGACTAGGGAATCTAGGCACAACGGCAGATTAAAAGAAAAACTCTACAGCTTGTTATGAAATTATGCGCTATTTGTTATAATGATTAGGACTACCATGAAATTGAAATTAAATGTAACAGAAACTAATATATCCTCCAGGCTTTCCCTTCCACATGGTGACCAGAGAAGCATGGGGCGCGAGGGAACCCCATTCCGTCACAAAAATGGATTCACCCGTGGAGTATGTTGTCATACACCACACTTACATACCAGAGGTGTGTATTACGGCGAAACAATGCAAAAAAGACATGAGGTCTATCCAACGCACGCATATGGATACGAATGAATGGGTGGACATCGGATATAAGTGAGTAAAATAAATGTTCGCTAGAATCCTAGGGCTAACGAGTTAGTGAATGTGACTGCAATACAGTTGGGCAACCCATAGTGAGTGCTAACAGGGCGCGGTCCTCTTATACCTCCTTCTCCTCTTCGGTATCCACCATCTCCTCCTCTTCTTAGAAGAAGACGTCATCTACCGCTTCCTCCTCCTCTTCTACCTCCTCCAGAACAGCTGCGGTTTGATGTGATGTCTATCGTTGAATTTCATGTAGGTCGATCTTATGTCTGCGGCATGGATAATGATAATATTTATTTTGCCTGTTGCCTGAGAACTTTATGCGATGCTGTTACAACAGATAGAGTTCTATCGGTTGTCTTTTCACTACCAGATAACAAGTGGAGAGACCTGAGTCTGGAGGCAGAAAACCAGTTTGGCTGAATGCTCGATATAAATTATATCTGGTTACCATTTGAGACTTGAAATACAAAACCGAGCGGATTGGAAACGTTTGTGGAAGTCGTAGGTACCTTTAATAAGAATAAGTGCTTCCTGATGATGATCATGATTCTATGAGTAAATGTACACTTGGTACAATAACCCCTAATCCCCAGCAGATACCCATACATAGACAAAATACTAACCAACGCCTTCGTGAAATCCATTTGCGCACTGATAATCTTGCTACCACAGTTTATTAGGCGCCTCACTCTCACATCTCAAGTGTCTATAGAATAATTATATATTAATAATTAAACTAATAAATATTAAATAAACACCTAAAAGTCACATACAATGTCCTGACATGGTTACTTATGGCACCCAGACCAGGAACAAATATTTACAGAACATGCAAATATTTGTCCCGCAGCGGGAATCAAACATGCACCTCTTTCGTCTCAGCTGGCTACTCTCATCCGGCTTCTTTGTTGCTATAAAATCACCTTTATTTCAGCTTTGCAGTAGGCGGAGAAGGCACCGTCTATGAAGGTCGAAGTTGGAACACTGTAGGCGCTCACACTGTTGGATACAACACGCAGAGCGTAGGCATCGTACTTATCGGGGACTTCGTTTGTAAGTTTCAAACAATCTAAGGCAGTGCGAGCTTTGCCGGCGTATGCTGGCTATTACAGAAGATTCCGCACTCACAGATCTTTCAAAGCAAAGAGCTTAAAAGAACTAAGACTCTTTGTCTTGAAAGATCGGTTGGTGCGTGTGGAGCCTTCCTTTATGGTAGTAGGAAACCTGAAAACTTCCAAAATGGATGAACAATGACAATGACGAAGATCGAATGTTGGCCGAGCTGAAAGAACTAAGCAAACTAAAAAATTCTCCTTGACTTTTCGCTTGATGAGTTCGTCTCGCTCCAAACTTTGTAGTATTATTAGTAATTCCAAGCCTGAGATTGTTGGTTTGTTTACTCGTCTGTTGCCATTTATATTCAAAACGGAGTTTTATGCGCATCCATTGTAGGAATTCAGGAGTGGTTCAGTGAAACGGTGTAACCGTTAGTCATGCAGTTGTATGTAATCAATTTGTCTTTTGAAAAGAAATGGCCTGGGGTAGATTATAATGCCACAACACCTGGCGTAACGTGGGCGACGTTACGCCAATCATGTAGGTATTACGGGTTGTAATACCTACATGATAGAAAAAATGTGTAAAGTTTTTTTGCATAACTTGTAAGTGTGCATTTGTTTATATTGCAGCTGAACCCCCAGTAGCTAAACAGCTGCAAACTGCCAAAGATCTGATCGCAGCGGGAGTGCAGCTAGGCTACATCAAACATGACTACAAGCTTATAGCGCACAGGCAGGCATCAGCCACGGAATGCCCGGGAGATGCACTTTTCAGGGAGATTACGACTTGGGACCACTTTACGCTCGTTTAGAAATTAAGACTGAAACTTACTTACTTTTTACTACAAATAAAGGCTAATTCTGTGATTAATTTTACTTTATTTTTCAATCGACAAGTTCATAAATAATGTATTGCGATAAAAACAAACACGCTCATGTATTCCCCATGATTGACATCCTCAGATACATACTCAGTGATTAGAACTTTGAGGATACCAAGTAGCAGTTAGTCAGAGTTACGTCCAAACAATAATTTGGTACATGCCAACATTTTTACAAGTAGTTAGCATTCCACGTGACAGGTTGCAAGCCCATCGCCGCTTATTGTTGCGTATAAAGGGAATTCGTAATCCAGGGACGTTAAAATAAAACTATAAAACATCGTGTAGTTTTAATTGTCTTGTTTTTGAACAATCGTCTAATTCATAATACTATTGAATGGATAATTGTGTGCACAAATTACAATGACAAACCTACTTTGCACTACTATCTAGTTTACAGCGATCAACCAACAGGTCAATCAACAATCCTTAAGTCAGGTACAGTCGCGACAAAAGATCTTACAACTTCGCTTTTTACAACTCAAATATTTCTAGATCCCTATATTTTTACGGGTTTTATAACGTTCTTTTACATAATTTTCCCGACGTTTCGACGTGTTGCAACGTCACGGGATGACTGGAGTATATGGATATACCAATCATTATATAACTACCCTCATTTTATCTTTAGATTAAAATATGGACTACATTTAAAGATCCGGCTTGACCCTCAACTATTTGCAATCTAATGCAAATAATTGAGGGTATTCTTTCTTTGTTTTAACCAAAAGAAAAATTTCATAAAAATCTCAAATTATTGATTAACTTTCGTCGCTTACTGTACCTACCAGAAAGGGATATTCCCGCGCTTATTTAGGTAGGTAGGTCTGTAAGTACGTACATGATCAATGGTCAAGTATGATAAACTAGGTTCATTGAAGGAAAATAAGTATAGTAAACAATACTGACTGATAATCATTATAGGTCACAACTAATAATTAGGTTGTTTGTATGATTGTATAGGTAATGAACATGTTTTAACGTTTACCATATAATATATATGCGGTAACTTTTGTTCTGTTAGGTACCTACCAAAACATACAATTAATATTTGGAAGATTCACCAGGACAGGACGTAGCAGGAAAACACCAATAATTCGTCAGATGGCGTTGAATGTTCCCAGAAACTGATCTCAACATTCTTATCGCAAAACAAATGGGAAAGAACCGAAGGCTTTCACGAGTATTAAAGCCGCCATATATCATAAATTGAATTCATAGCTGCACGAGGAGGCAAGACGTGTAATAAAATTACTAAATAAATAGTGTACTTAGCAAAATAAAATAAAAAAATTGAAATGTTTTTTGTCGTTGTTGCGCTATTGATAAACTGCGTTCATTCGTTTCCTAAACTGGATTTCAATAATCATACAATTGGTAAGTTAATCATGTCACTAATTTGATCGATATTAAAATATCGTGTTTTATTTTCTATTTTACTCATACTACATGACTTTACCTAATTACATATAATTCAGGCTATAGAAAGTGATACCTCGAAGTTTTACTACGTAATAAAATCTGAAACGTGAAAAACCGAAGAACTAAATCCACTGACGACAAAGGTCTTGAAACTGGAAGTCAAAGTAGCAATTGGCAGATCAAAACCGAAGAAGAACTAAAACCACTGACGACAAAGATCTTGGAATTAGAAGTCGAAGTAGCAATTGCCAGATCATAGATAGATAAATAGAAAATACTTTATTTCACACCAAATAACACATCAGAGGTTTTCGAACGGCTACCGTAAACCAGACAGCCATAAAAGTTACGGGAAGTCAGTGGATAGAGTTGCCCCAAGATTATTCGTCATGGAACTCTTTGAGGCTGGCCTACGTTCAGATGTGAACTTCAATATGGTATTGATAAGGATGATAATATAGATAGATATTCATTTATTCATCCACCACTTATAAATTTAATATAGTGATAGTATAGTTAATATAGTGATATTAACGTGCTCTACACGGTCATAAGAACGTCAACAAGATAATATATATAGTTCGGCTGGGCAATGCGACGCGGTAGGTCTAGGCTCGAGGGCGGCCGTGGCACAATAGTATAAAAAACATAGTTATTAAAAAAATATATATATACATAGGTTACATAGGTATATATCTTGCTTTTCTACCGAAGAATTTCAATTTATTCCTTAATAGTCTCATGGTAGAATATAAAGAAAAAAGAAAGAAAACAAACACGCTCACGACTGTCTTCCCCATGTTGGACATCCTTATATACATACCCAGTGAGTAGATCTTAGAGTATACCAAGTAGAGGGTAGTCAGAGGCACGTCCAAACATTACATTTGGTACATTTTTGCAAGTTATAAAGATGTTATACAAGATGTTATAAGATAATATAAAAACTGTTTTTCCCCTGTATACAAACTTTTACGTAACATCCTTCTCTCCTCTTACTGATTACTGATATTACTTTTTAGAAGCGGACTTCAAGTTCTACACTCGCCAAGACTGGGGTGCAGTCCCGCCTACAGATGTTAAACTTTTAAAGACCCCTGTAGAATATGTGATTATTCACCACACTTACATACCAGCGGCTTGCAATACCACGGAAAAGTGCAGTGAGGACATGAGATCTATGCAGCGATACCATGACTCGCTGGGCTGGGGCGATATTGGCTATAAGTAAGTACAATAACCGATGCTGCTATCTTCACAAGACAATAGGTAATCGATATAATCGATTTATCCTAATTAGGACCTATTCGAACTTTCATTCAAGGTCTAATCGACCAATGAAATATCAACTTTCCAATAATAGGCTTAATCGGGCTCTTTCTCATAAAAAAGTATCCTCCTTATCCCTGGTAACGTTTTGACATGTTAAGTCTATAGGTAACGGTAACTAGCATAGCTCTACATTTTTAATTATTTTATTAGTTATAACATAAACAAGCAAAGGTTCCTTAAAATACCTTAAGATTTGCCTTTTTTCATATTTGTCGTCACCCGCATAATCGTCTCATATTTTATTTTTTTGTTAAGATTTAGTAACATGTTAAAAGTTTTTGGTTATTATAGCATTTCATTGTATTAGCATGATAATTATGTAACTATATAACTTTGTTTTGGAAAACGTGTTTTGTTACATAGTCTGTACTCACCTTTAGAGAACCAGGCAGTCAGTTTCTTTTGCGTCATATTTTCTGCTTTCTTGGTGATACCATTATTTGGATCTGAAGAGAGCCAACTTGCCCTTCAAACAACTTTAGTGTTGTGTTGAAATATCAGCGATGTTTTATCTATTCAATAAAACTCGTAACACCAAATTGTTGACCGTTTGAACTTCGATAATATAAATTTAATATTATAATGTAGATAAACATTGCAAAGTAGTTTGATGATTTTACATAATACAGCCACGTCACTTCCGAATCTTGCGGAAACATTTATAAAAGGCCAATTTTATATTTACATTTTCCTGTGGCTATTTTGTGATATTACAGGTTTAAATGGTTTATTTTAGCACCGGAAGACGAACTAAAACGTGTTTGGAGCATTAAACGGTCTCTAAAATATAACGACCTTTATTTCTTGGATTAAAAATAATGAAATTAAAATTTTGAATATCACTTTAAATTGGATCACCAAAATCTTATGGTGATAGTCTTGCTCTAGGAGATAAAAAACCTCAAATCTCCTTAAACCAGAGAATTTTTATTTATTTATAGTTACTACAGACTGTGCTGCAGGACTCTTTTAGAGATCAATATATTTATTTTATTTTTATTCTTTTTTCTTTCATTGCATAAACTCCGAGCATGTCCGCTCTTAATTTAACTTAAACCGTTTGTTGTTTCTATACTTAAAAGTTTTTTACGGGTTTTATAACGTTTACCTTTTACATAATTTTCTCGACGTTTCGACGTGTTGCAACGTCACGGGATGACTGGAGTATATGGATATACCATCATTATTTATCTACCCTCATTTTATCTTTAGATTCAAAAAAGTATTCTAAATCTGTGCTCTATTGTGTTGTTTTAGTTTCTGTGTGGGCAGTGAGGGAGGCGCTTACGAGGGACGAGGTTGGCACACGATCGGCATCCACACTGGGAGACTGAACAGCGTTAGCGTCGGGATTTGTCTTATTGGAGATTGGAGAGGTTAATATACGGCTTTGTTAACTAGCTTTACGATTAGTAGAAATATGCAAACCTGCAACAATGACATACCTGCTGGTATGTCCCCCGTGCTCAAACATCTGCACGAGATTTGATCTGACCGGGCAACAATCAACGCTATTAAGGTGGCCAAATATCTTGTTAATTAAATTTTAATTGTAGAATCGTTGCTACGAAATAAAGACGTAGAAGTAGTAGAGCTCCTTGTGAATGAGCTCGTCCGGGGAGTTACTACCAACATAGTTATTTCTGCTGATAAGCTCGCATTGCTGTATCCCGGTTTAAAGGGTAGGAGTGACGGTTGAATTATAGGCAAGACTTTTCATCCGTTATAATTTATAACAAATTTGAATGATACCTCTGTTATTGCAAGCGTCCATACGTAACGGTTACGTTAATCGCTTACCAACAGGTGGTTCTCCACTTTAGGTGTATAAAAAAACGATTACAAATAACGTTCAATTATACTATAAGTTACTTAACTACCTACGGGCCTTACTTATATTGATTTTCAAACAGTTGATTAACTTATCAGTGTTTGATTTTCTAATAATGAATTGACACGTATTAGAAAGAGATAAAACACTGTTTTGTCTCTTTCTAGTATGTGTCTATAAAAGTAAGGCTCTAAGTTTACAACGGTTCGAGAAGTATCGCTAAAGATGGTTCAAGGTGAACGGAGCCTGGATCTGCACTATGTATAGCAGGTATAATATACAATAACCCTGTATAAATATAGCAAATTGAAATTGTATTTACCTGATTACCCTATTTTTCTGTCAAAAAATATGTATAAGGACACAGTCTAGGCCACCTTGGGCCTGGTCTAAAATATCTCCTTAATGACTGTATTTTGGTGGCTTCAATGGTGTACATTTTAAGCGACTTCAAAAAAAGAATAACTTTACTTCTTTTTCAATTCGGTTGTATTATGTTTGTTGCCTCAGTCTTTTATGAACCGATTTGAAAGTATATAGGTTCAGATCGGTCCCGTTTTTATCAAAATATTGGGATTTATGAGGAATTGAGGGAATTCACATTTTGGTGAAAAATGGGTGATTAATTTCATATTGACTTTTTATGAATTTCCTGTTATTCGAAGTCGTTTTTGTTTCTTTTTTTTGACATTTAATGTCTTAAGTTTTATGTTTAAGTTCTTGTTCAGTAATAATTATTAAATATAATATAAAAGTCATACTAACATCTGCGTAAATAAGTTCGAACGTCGATTTATTGTAGCATAGGTAGCATTAGGTAAATAATTTAGCTATTCGTAGGTACTTTCCCTGTCTCGGAGTCGTAAATTAAATACCAAGGATCATGTTTATTCAATGGGCAAGTAGGTACGTAGTAACTTGTATATGGCAAAGGCCACGGCTGCTAATTAAACCACCAGCGAGACACTCACCCTGAAACCGTAGTTGGAATTTCTCCGTTGACGTACCTACCTATATAGCATGTTTTTATAGTTATGGTATATAACGTGTCCCAGAACATATACCGAAAGGAGATGATTCTGCCAATTAAAATGAACAAGTTTTCCTAAACCACCTCGTGTGGACGACCTCTGTGGCGCAGTGGACGAAGGCCCGCCTGCGACGCAGAAGGTTGCGGTCTTAGTCTAGGATAACCTTAAAATACTTTATTTTTGTCAACAGTGGAGCTACCTCCGCAGCAACAGCTGGACACGACGAAAGCGCTCATCGCGTCCGGAGTGGCACAAGGCGTCGTCAGCTCAGATTATAAGCTGATAGGACATCTTCAAGCCATGAAAACAGAGTGCCCTGGCGTAGCTCTCATGGAAGAGATATCAAAATGGGACCATTATGTCCCCGGAACATATTAATTTTTGAAAAAAATACTAATATATCTTAATTATGTATTGTTGACTTGCCTCTGGCCACGGCTTTGCCCGCGTGGTACTCAGACAAGAAGCCTATGTGTTTAGTCTAGGTCATGAACTATACCTGTTCTGTCCATATTTCATCCAAATCACTTTAGCCGTTACGGATATCATTAGCACAGAAATTTAAGTTTTTACATTATAATATTAGGATAGGATTAAGTAGAAACTTATACAGACCCGAGTAGGAAGGTATACTAATAGTTTATATACGTATAACATTTGTGCCTTGTTTTCGGTAGTATTATTATACTCTGTGGCAGGTATAGAATCACAAGTCTACATAATTACTAAAAGTATAGTTACAAAAGCCATAATCAAGAAGTGAAGTGAATTACTAAAACATCCCAAGCAAATAATGTTATTTTCTGGATCCTTATTAATTATGGATTAATACTTAGGATTAATGGATCCTTTAACATTCCGGGTTGCAGTTAGTCTACGGTTGGGTGCGCAGTGCTGTGCCCCTCATCAGTGCCAGTGCGGTACGGCGGTCGAACAGCTTGGTCATCACGGATTATCGTGTACCAGAGCCGCCGGTAGGATCTCCCGCCACGCTAGCCTTAATGATATCATACGCCGGGCTTTTACCAGCGTCAACGTTCCAGCTATTCTCGAACCGAATGGTCTACTACGTGACGATGGTAAGCGGCCTGACGGCATGACTCTTGTCCCTTGGGAGAAGGGAAGGCCTTTGGTATGGGACGCCACATGCGTAGATACCCTAGCACCATCTCATCTGTCGGGGACTTCAGTTAGAGCCGGTGCAGCGGCTGATTCGGCCGAGGATCTCAAGAGGCGCAAATATAGAAGTCTCGACAGAGCCTACTTATTTGAGCCTTTTGGGGTTGAGACTCTGGGTCCGTGGGGAACCGGGGCCCTTCGCGTTTTCAAAATTCTTTCAGGGCGACTGGTCGAAGCGACGCGTGACAAGAGAGCTGGCTCTTATCTGGGTCAACGCATTAGCATTGCCATTCAGCGTGGCAATGCGGCCAGTATTTTGGGAACGCTTCCGCCTGGTAGTGATCTGGATCAGTTGAGCTATCTATAGATCGTTTGCAACGGTCTTTAGATAGCTAGCTGTTTCATCTGTATTTTTTGTATATACCTACTTGTACATAGTTGTAATAAAAATAAAAGAAGTTAAAAATTTTCTGGTAAAAAAATTATTCAACTGTTACCAACTTTACTAAGGTGCACTAGAGCATACCATTCAATAAATAATTCTAATAATTCTTATTCTAAATAAAATATAAAGTTTTTTTTGTTATTGTTTGATTTCATGTAAAATAAGGTTTCATTTTTCCACAGTAGGTTTTTTGCGAAATTTAGCAAATCTTGTGACCCAAGGGCAAGTACAAATTCTCAAGAGAAGTAACATATATTATCTGTATTCTTTTCTAAGTTACGATCTATGGTCGCTAGACCAAATGATATGTAGGTTTGGTTTGGGCGATTGATGCTGCAGGTACAAGGTATACTTCACCTAAGTCGTACAGTCGTAATACAAAGCCCCGAATTGTGATACTACTTCGTTTTTGAAATCGGTTAAAAACAATAATCATAGAAATTAATCTTTCCCATGCCTTGATATAAGAATTTGGGAATTTGATATACCTACCTACCTACATATCATTTCATTAAATTGCAATATTCGCAAAATTTCAAGTGTAGCTCTTCCAGCATTCTTGTCTTCCGTCTACACAGCACTGGTTCTTTGGTTGAAAAAATTCTAACTCCTTCTCTTTCGGCGTTTCCTGGTAACAATATCAAAATTTCATATCTTGACGAAGCTAGAAATGCTTGGCATAGTGCTTGCCCCAATACTGCTCCCCCTAAATCCCTTTCGTCTCAACGGCAATGGGACGGGCCTCTGTGCGAGCTGACGCGGAATTGTATGTTACAAACGTGCTCAAACTCCACGGATCGTGCTCGTCTCCTAGCCGTTTCTAAATGGGAGTCAGGTCTTTGGTTGCAAGCACTTCCGTCAAACAATACTGGTACTTTAATGGATCCAATAACATTCCGGGTTGCAGTTAGTCTACGGTTGGGTGCGCAGTGCTGTGCCCCTCATCGGTGCCAGTGCGGTACGGCGGTCGAACAGCTTGGTCATCACGGATTATCGTGTACCAGAGCCGCCGGTAGGATCTCTCGCCACGCTAGCCTTAATGATATCATACGCCGGGCTTTTACCAGCGTCAACGTTCCAGCTATTCTCGAACCGAATGGTCTACTACGTGACGATGGTAAGCGGCCTGACGGCATGACTCTTGTCCCTTGGGAGAAGGGAAGGCCTTTGGTATGGGACGCCACATGCGTAGATACCCTAGCACCATCTCATCTGTCGGGGACTTCAGTTAGAGCCGGTGCAGCGGCTGATTCGGCCGAGGATCTCAAGAGGCGCAAATATAGAAGTCTCGACAGAGCCTACTTATTTGACCTTTTGGGGTTGAGACTCTGGGTCCGTGGGGAACCGGGGCCCTTCGCGTTTTAAAATTATTTCAGGGCGACTGGTCGAAGCGACGCGTGACAAGAGAGCTGGCTCTTATCTGGGTCAACGCATTAGCATTGCCATTCAGCGTGGCAATGCGGCCAGTATTTTGGGAACGCTTCCGCCTGGTAGTGATCTGGATCAGTTGAGCTATCTATAGATCGTTTGCAACGGTCTTTAGATAGCTAGCTGTTTCATCTGTATTTTTTGTATATACCTACTTGTACATAGTTGTATGAATAAATTATTTAATCAATATTCTTGTAGCCATTTAGTGAAACTGAGGGCTTTTCTTATAAAGGTTATTAAGTAGTTGATTAACTAAACACAGCTTTATTTATTTATTCATTAACTCTTTATTGCACATTTAATTAAAACGTGAACAATAGGCGGACTTACTGCTAAAGCATTTTTTACCAGACAACCCATTATGTTGTGATTAGCGGTAAGCGTGCTACAATTATAAGCTTTGTCTCTATCTGATATTTGTCGGTTCATACACAAATCATAGCAAGGGTATTTTTTAGGGTAGTAAGCTATTTACATTCTTACATACGTATAAAGATTTAAAACAGTTGTTCAGCGAATAATTCGGTGTTTTTCTATCTACCGTTGAATTAAAAATAATTATTATAATGGTAGACATTTTCTCACAGCATCATATAGCCCCAAAGTAAACAGCGAGCTTGTGTTATGGGAACAACATGACTGATATACTACTTATATACATATTTGTAAATACATATACATAGAAAACAACCAAACCCGAGACAAATATTTGCAGATTATACAAACATTTGTCCCGCGGCAAGAATCGATCCCGCAACCTTTTGCGTCCAAAGCGGGTCAGCACCACAGGGTCTGTCATGAAAAAAAATACAAATCAGCACAAAGCCGGTCTTAGCTTACATAGAGTGCTTTACCTGTAAAGATTTTGAAGCAGTTGTTTAGTTTTTTTGCTGACCAGTGTTTTGCTTTTTTCTGTTATATTTGAAACTAGCTTCTGCACACGGCTTCGCCCGGGTGGTACCCGGATAAAAAGTAGCCTATGTGTTATTCTGATGTATAAGCTATGTTACTGTAAAGTTTCATCAAAATCCGTTTAGTAGTTTTTGCGTTAAAGAATAACAAACATCCATCGTCACAAACTTTCACGTTTATAATATCAGTAGGATTATATATCAGATAAATAAAAAGCATTGTTTAGATAATTACAATCTTTACAAGTGATAGGCCCAGAGAGCTTCATTGCCTTCATACATTCTCATTAATATCTTGTCTAGAGCACCAAACCAACCTTGTCACCACTTTGTTTTTCACTTCACCTTGGTTTTCGATCTGAATATCAAGTGTTTTATCCCCTTGAAATGTATGTTGTAATGCTAATTTGATGTGCTCTCAAAAGGTCGAAAACATCGTGAGGAAACCGGCATGTCCTAGAGAACCGCAAATACGAAAGATAGTGTGTTTAAGCACATGGTCAATAGAATTTATTCGTTTGTGTACGTACCTACCACGATTTATATTCCCTATCCTCAAAGGTGTTCTGGAAGAAAACTCTTGGTATTGTTAAGCTCGCTTACTTATCCTATAATTATATAAGTTATTTGTCTGTAAAAATCTTACATACTTAAGTAGGAATGAATAATAAAAATACAATTCTATCGAGAATAAAGTACCCACATGAAAGGAGCCTCTGCGTAGAGCATGGAATCCTTTCACCATTGATCGCGTTATGCCTTTTATAGGCCTCTTTTTCTAAAATGTTTTTTTCCGTTGAGTGAATGCAATCACGCAGAAGAGAGCCGAAGGGTTCTGGCGGACTTAGCAACCCATCCATTAACAGAGTGCTAGTGCTGGCCTAAGGCAGTGTGACCACGAAAAAACCGACACTGCCCTCTGAGGTGTATCCGCTAAATAATAATTATCACCCCACATCAGTTCACTGCTGTACGTAGGCCTCTCCCAATACGCGCCACTGAGCTCGATGTTCGGCTCTTCTCATCGATTTTCAGCCAACCTTGCATAAGTCATCGCTCCACCTAGCAGGGGGTGCCCGCACTACGTTTGCCCAGACGCGGTTTCCACTCGAATTCGTTTACCCCAACTGTTGTCGGTTCTTCAGCATATATGACAAGCCCATTGTCACTTCAGCTTGCTAATACTCTGAGCTGCGTCTGAATAATAATACGACACATATAAAAAAAAGAGTCCTACACAGCAGGAGTGCATCAGCAATGCGCTAGGTGTCGCAGATGTCAATACAGTAAGGTGACGGTGCCCGCTTTCCATCAGGTAGGTTGTATGCCTGTATGCCTCGACGATCTCTATGGTGCAGTGGGCCGCCTGAGACGCAGCAGGTTGCGGGTTCAATTCCCGCTGCAGGACAAATGTTTGTATGATCTGTAAATATTTGTCTCGGGTCTGGGTGTTCTATGTATAATATGTTTGTATTTCCATAAAAGTATAAAAGTAGTTTAACAGTCATGTAGTTCCTATAATACAAGCTCTGCTTAGTTTGAGGCTATATGATGTTGTGTGAAAACATCCAATATTATTTATTTATTTTAAACATTAAAAAAAACTCTCTTTTGCAATCAAGATTTTGAATTGAGTTCTTAAGAGCTGGTAGTGGCTGTAGCATAGACATCTTTACGTGGCCTCCGAAGCAAGGTACTAAAACCAAAATGCCACATTCTACCCATCCAGATTATGACTTCTAGGAACATGAGAGCTAAGCTACAAACGTTACTAGGTTATAAATAGTTTCCTGTTTAGATCAAAACCGATAAAAATAAACATTATGGTTATTAGTAAGTAGGAAGTACCTAAGTACATCCATAATCACCCACATGATTACTGAGCGATGAGTATATTGTGCTAAACATTTTCACGGCTACGGAAATTTACCTACAGCAGGTACCTACCAAATGTATTGTAAGCAATTAATTAACGTACTGCGTACCTAAAACTTGATTTCTTAGCTTGTGGCAATACAAATAGCAATTAAGATGGGTATGATGAGAATTTACTTATATATATAAAAGTAGGTATTGTATTAAAGTCTTCAACCAGTGCGTCCTACCCGTGATGACCTACGGTGCCGAGACATGGACACTCACAGTAGGGCTAATCTACCAGTTCAAGGTTGCACAGCGAGCTATGGAACGAGCTATGCTCGGGGTTTCTCTGAAAGATAAAATCCGCAACGAGATTATCCGACAGAGAACGAGAGTCATCGACATAGCTCAGAGGATTAGTAAGTGCTTATATGACCAGCCCATTGCCACTTCAGTGGCAATGGGCTGGTCATATAAGCCAAGGAAACCGACAACCGTTGGGGTAAACGAGTTCTTGAGTGGAGACCGCGTCTGGGCAAACGTAGTGTGGGGCGCCCTCCGGCTAGGTGGAGCGATGACGTAAGAAAGGACGTAAGAAATTCCAAAAAAAAAAAACAAATTTAGTTACAATATTGTACATAAATTACAAAATTACGCTATTCATTAATATTAGTTATTAAAATCCCTAACTGACTAATCGACGACGTAATGAGGAAGTAGCGACGATACATGGACAAACTGTTACACCAAAGGTAACCACAGGAATAGTTCAAGGAGAGCAGTCAAAGAAAACGGAAGTCAAAAAAGGGTTTCCTTGAAAAAAAATATGTGCGGAATGCACCGCCCTAAGACGGTGAAAAAAATCGTGACTAAACCAGCAGGTTACAGGACCTAAAATTCTAAGACGCGCATAAAAGGAGCCCCTTCGAATCTTGCTTTCACCACACTGGTTGTTTCATCGGTCACTAGGCCTTTTTCAAAGCCACCAAACTTACACTAACCTAATACAGGGTGACCAAGGAAGAACTGGTGACATAACAAAAGACTACTACGAACACAAACGTAGTTTCTACGTTTGTGTTGTGTAGTAGTCTTTTGTTTGAATTGAGTGAGGAAGTACATACATAAATACGCGTTATATTTAGGCAACATATTATTAGATATACCTAATTAGGCATTGACGTCTTTCAATAACACTGAGTTCAGTAGTTGCTGTACTCAGCCTCAGAGTGGAAGATAAATATACTTAGTCACTGGTTTATTGATTAAAAAAAATACATTTTGTCGTCAGTGGTGATAACCCTTGTTGTTAAAAATACTGCAGTTTTCTGCACCAGAAGCATTATTACGAGCACACAATACGACAACATTTATTTTTATCACTCTCTGTTGTCTAATCGTAAAGAAGAAACAAATTAATATTTTTGGTCTTACATTATTATCATGTTGTAATTGCGACCTTGCTGTCTCATGGTTAACATATTTAGCACAATTTATTCGTGCTATGGTAGTTAACTTTAATTACCTACCTACTTTTTTCTAAAGAATAATAATCGGACTTTAACTTGGTAGATCCATTATAATTTCAATTTTAACCAATTTGTTTACAAAATCAAGCCTAAGTACTTATTCATAGATTTCAAAATCATTAGATAGAGAAATCTGAAAGTATAGTTGCTAAACTACAAATCAAAGAAAACTATCCCTAATACGTCGTAGAATAGAAATCAGTTCAATTTTTGGGTGGATTCGTCCGCTACGGTATTTTGGCTCAAGTCACATTGCTGGGGAATCACCTACGGCAGGCCAGACTATATAAAAGTGTATAGGACACATCGTAAGTAAGTTCGTATAGCGCTGCTGGCCAGGCAAGAGAAAAATCTGATCTTGCTATAGGACGGGAGGCAGCTTCTAGTAAAAAAATAAAATAAAAGAGGCAGTGTTTTGTCGATGTGATTTAGGTAGATATTATTCATAAATGTCCGGTTCGCTGCGTAGCTGTTTATGAATAGTCCAATCTATAATAAATTTTCAACTTTGAACTGTATATCTTATTTTGACCATTTATTGTAAATTGGAAGTTGATGGTCAAATATTTAGTTAAGGTTCTTTACCTTTTACCGGAGTTAGCATGTTGATGTAGGTTTTCACGTATTATGCGGATAACGATAGAGATATTATCAATCGATATCTGTATACTAGTGAAGTGGTACAAAGATAAAGCAGTTATGGCACGATATTCTAATGATCAGTGTTTGCATTTAAGTCGTACCAAATATTGTACTCGGCTCAGTAATTTTATTGTCTAATTTTATTGCAGAAATAAAACAGTGAATAGCCAAGGTGACACAAAAGGATATTAAAATGATGAAGTTTTTGTTTATTTTCGCGATTGGAGTCACATCAGGACATCCGACAGCTTACACAGGTATTTTTAACAAATATTTTAGAATTTAACTGTAAAACTATTTTACTAGTAACGTACAAAGTTTGCCGTAAGAGGTTATTTGTTTGTTACCATTTATTTTTAAAGGCTTAAGTTTTATAATACATATTTTCTAAGTATCAATCGTATGCACTGAACCTATTTTGTAGAGAAATCAATATTCAATTCAATGCAATTATTCCGGCATTTTTTGATCATATTAATGAAATATGAGGAAACAAAAGGACTCACAAAAATCATAGTAAATCTTTAATCCACTACCTACTTTAACCTACCTTGTCCTCGCAAATGAAAATGATTGCAGGAAAAACAGCGTACCATTATGATCATGTAGGTAAATGAAGAAACTGATGCGAAGGGAAGGTATATACAATTTAATTTAACGTTCCCCATTTCCGCAGCAGATTCAGATGAGAACGAAGTCTACTCCTATGATTTCCCCTACTTCACCCGCTCGCAATGGAACGCCAGAAGTCCGAAACAAGTTTTACCGTTGACCACCCCCGTGCCGTATGTGGTGATACACCACTCGTATACACCATCAGCTTGTTACAGTAGCGAGGAATGTGTCCAGGCTATGCGTAGTATGCAAGACTTTCACATGGATGGACACGGCTGGTGGGATATTGGATACAGGTAAGCTTTCATATTCTGACGTAATACTTTTCTTGTTATTCAGGGTAACCTTTATTTTTACTAATATCATAGTCTAATCTAGGTTTAACAAAGTATACTTTTCTTGAAGCAAACAAAAGTATACCAACCATTAATTTGATCTCATGATCTAGAAATACTACAAATACAAATATATTTACTTACCACCTACGAGTAGGTTACGATTTTGTAATAAAGACACTAGGCCACATGAGCAAAAAACGCTCGGTTTTTGCTCTACCAGCTCTAGGATACTTGTAAAATTAATTTAGGGTTATCTGAATAAAATAAAAGATGATGAAGGTGGAAGTGATAAGCTTAAGGAGTGTCGGGAGATGCTCAAACAAGCGAGAGGTACTTCCTGTTGTTGGCAAAGCAGCCTAACTATTTACTTACCTTGACCACAAAATAACCCTACAGACGATTCGCCGAAGTCGCAGTGCCTTAGCTTAGCATTTAATGTCTCTAACATTAAACATTTACATGATTACAATTTTTCATCACTATTTTTCCAATGTAGTTTTGCGGTAGGCAGTGATGGTGCAGCATACGAAGGTAGAGGATGGAAGATCCTCGGCGCTCACGCTAAGTATTTCAACTCTGTCAGCATAGGGATCTGTGTCATTGGCGATTGGACTTGTAAGTATAATGCACCAACCTTGTAACTGACCGTACATATTTATGTCTATATCCCGTATTGTATCCTAGATCAAAGTTTTATGACTGATAAAGAATACCTACAACCGAAGTCACATTGAAAACGTCTTACATGTTATATGAATCGAAAAAAGTTGATGTCTCTGCATATTTTGTTTCCTTCAATCATAAGTAAGAAGGTACATACTAAATGTACTAAAATTAGAGAGAGACAACCAATGAGTTCTCATTTTTCTAACAGTTACCAATGTAACAGTACCTTAATCTCAATGAACGAATGAGCAACCTTATTAGTCGTTATGTGGCCTAATTTTTCATACGTCACTAAAAAAGTGCATGCATGGTAGGTAATTGTGGTTTCTTTTTAAGGCCATTGCATTTCTGTGAAATATGATTGGTATTTAGGTATTAAAAGCCATGTTGGGAACACCCTAGTTATTTGAAGGGAGGAGTTAGGTAGATAAGGCCTACCAATGAAATAATATTTTGAATTCATCGGATCAGCCTAGGCTGTGTAGGTGGCTACTAAAATATTCATAAACACCTCTCGCATCGTATTCCTCAATACTGAGGGAAGTTCCTTAGTTTAAGTTTTCCTTAGTTCGTAACTAGTAGGTATTTTACGCCATTCGGAATCTTGTACCGGCGCACTATTGATAAGGCTTCCATTTTGGATTTGTCTAATTCAATAACATTGTAATCAAATAATTTAGAAATGTCTTTTAAATTGCTAAAACGTCTTCTACAACAAAACTTACCCTCATCTATTTGTCGACAGCAAAACTTCCCCCTGCCGATCAGCTCAAAACAACAAAAGCTCTTATAGCAGCCGGCGTAGAACTAGGCTTCATCATGCCCGACTACAAGCTGGTAGGGCATCGCCAAGTCCGAGACACAGACTGTCCTGGAGACAAGTTTTACGAGGATGTGAAGACCTGGGACCATTACAGCGGCTTCCCTGCCTCGCACAAAGACCTTCTTATGGTGAAGGAACTGTCTGAATCAGTAAAGGATGAGCTGAGGAATATTACTAGCGTTGAAGGACTTTGATAGAACATGTGTTTACTAAATCAATTAGTGCAATGGTTTGGGCTAAAGAGCTTGTCTCTTTCATGGTAGATACAGTTACATACAGAACCGAAAAGTATCAAACAATATAATCAAACGACGTTTGTCTCAAATCTACGTTATCTTAGCTGGTGGCTTGGCTTACGGCTTATCCATAGACTTTAAAGACAAAGAGTGAACTATTAAAAATAATCTACTAACAAAATAAAGTTCAATGTTAGTAATAAGTGCGTAATATTAGATTTAGGTAAAACGAAATAAGTTCCTAGTAATTAATTGTATCGTTACATGGTTGTGAATGATGAAATGGGTAGGTACTATGAGGATCACAAAATGTAGCCCGGAATATAAATAGTGGGTCTGTGTAGTTTTATTTATTTTTTATAGTGAAAACTATCAATGTCTACAAGTATACGACCTCTGTGGCGCAGTGGGCGAAGGCCCGCCTGAGACGCAGAAGGTTGCGGGTTCGATTCCCGCTGCGGGACAAATGTTTGTAATGTTTGTCTCGGGTCTGGGTGCTTTCTATGTATAATATGTATGTATTTACAACAAAAAAGTATATAAGTAGTATATCAGTCATGTAGTTCCCATAACACAAGCTCTGCTTACTTTGGGGCTAGATGATGCTGTGTGAAAATGTCCAGAATTATTTATTTATTATTATTAATATACAGTCAAGTATGTACCTTATGCGTCCTCTTTCTTTATTATGTCATATTAATCATAAGATGATGGATATAACACTTCACTAACTCATTGCGGGATTGCTTCCTTATACCTACTAACATATTTATGCGATAACGTAAGTAAACAAATAAGTATTACATACTTATAGATTGCTTAAATACCTCAACCTCGGTTTCCATCTAACATTTATGCTGTGTAATAGTAATATTAGGATCCAAGTACAAAATATTGTATAAGATTTTTTTGTATTTCTATTAAATTTACTATATTATTTATGGATTTTATTACCTATTACCTATCTATAGATCGTTTGCAACAGTCTTTAGATAGCTAGCTGTTTCATCTGTATTTTTTGTATATACCTACTTGTACATAGTTGTATGAATAAATGTATTTATGATTTTAAAAATATATATATAGGTATATATTACATATTTATTTGAATACAACATTTACTCACCTATAGGAAAGTAGAGGTCTTCTAAAATAACACGCAGGAATACCCAAGAAAATATTTTTCTCGAATAGAAGATCTTTTCTAACTAGAAGTTACTTGGGGTTTATTCGACCATGTTATTTTGTCAAAAACAGGAAAATATTTTGATGAACAAATCTGACAAGTAATGATGATAGCGTATTCGACTTCATATGATTATTTTGATTACGTACGTAATTGTGGCAGTGTGCGGGGAATTACCAAGTAAGTAGGTACCTAGCTACTTTCACAATTTTTCCGTTCATATGTAACAACATATTATTAAGAACAGGGACTTTTTCTTACCCAGGATTAGAAATAAAATAACTTTATGTAATAGAAATATTATAATGACAAGATGACATCCACAAAAATACTCATATATCATGCTTGGGTGGTAAAATTGATCAGTTAAGATTAGGGATACACATTTAAATTCGATAAACATTAACTCTTGAAATAAAATGCTGTGCTAAATCAAATAAAAACATCAAATAGTTTCCATTTACGGCTTCAGACGGGGTCAAACCCGGATTTCTTTGAATGCATTTTGTGACGCAGACAGTTATGTAACTCAATTTGTTCATAAATAGACAGTTGCTGCGCGTAATCTCTCGTATTCTACCGATTTCTTCAAATGTTAAACTTTATATAAAAACTAAACGACCAACACTTCAATATGATATAGCAAGCCGTAAACTTGGGAACGCAGAAAATATGAAAAACCGCTAGGTTATTATTTTAATTCAGCACCGCTTATAAATAATTATTATGACGTAAATCCCATACTCATATTATAAAGGAGATTAGTAATTCAGGTACACAAATTGCAATGATGATGATGAATTACCTTACAATAACATACTAAGTAGACTTCATACCTCTACAAAACTGAACATTGTTAGATCTGATCTGAAAATTTGATATTTTTATTTCCATTGTAGAAACATTTTGTTACAGACATTGTTTAGTAGAATAATAGCAACATTCAGAAGGACATACAGTAAAGCTGTTGTCTGATATCATATAACTACGAAGGTCCACGTTAAACGGTTCTGTAACACTTTCCATTTTAACCTACTCCATAGAATATTGGAAATATTCATTAGTGATTTGATCAAACTGGGCAGACATAGAACACCAGATACATATACAAAAAAAAAAAAAAATCACAATGTGCTGTCTTGTTAGCGATTTCCAGTTATGTAAACTCTATTAATTCTTATGATATTGATAACACAAACCCTTTTACCATAAAAAGCTTAAATATAGCAAAACATACAAGTTACATTAGGTAGGTAATGGGATGTTTGTCTGTTTGAGTTTGAATATTGCAACTCTATTCATAGTGACGTAGTTATTATTAATATCATCTGCATTCATACATGTACAAGTTATTTTAACTGGTTGTAAAGACGTCAAGTTAGTTGATTGAAATGTGTTTAAAGATCGTTACGTTTTTTTCCATTTATAATTGCGTTTTTTCTTGCGAATCATTTTAAAACGATGACTCGTAGATTTGTCCGACATGACAGTTAGATAAAGACATGCTTACCGAAAGCATGAACGCAAAATATTCTTTGATTAATTCAAATCGGCACTGTTTTTTACTACTGTGCGGAGCACACACGACCTGTTTGGACTGCATGGCACAGGTGGGGATAATTAACACAAAAAATCTTCGCTGTGTTTTTGTACAAATCTTACCTATTTATAGTGTCTATTTTATTTATTCATCTTGTACCTGTTCTTTCTGTGCTTTGTTGTTGTCAAATAGTAACACTTTCTTTTTTATTCTATTCTGTTTAATGTGATTTTGGATACAGCAAGAAGATAATGTCTTTTTGGAAGTCCCGTTTTTCATAAAACATTTATTTTGATGTTCTTAAGTTCATAAAATTGTTGACCACAACTTTAATTGTGTTTAAAACACAACTTTAAAGGGAATCTAATAGCTTGGCTTAATTTTGGACTTAGGCCGGAAATAATCTGTTTATCGTTACCAAATCACATAAGCGTATAATAATCACAATATATTTGTTAGACATCGATTTGTATATTTTAGCAAGAATAAAACAAAGCAATAAATAACTTTGTCAAAGACGTTATCAGATTATCAGTATGTAAATCATGTAAATAAATAATTTTATTTTAAAATTATTTTGGGCTTGATAGCCCAGATTTTTATATACGATAATTTATATTAAATATAAAATAAATTTAGTTATATTATAGCAAGTTTACAATTAATATGGAAGCGCAAATAATGTAACATCTTACAACTAAATACATATGTGCAAATTAAAACGTGTAATTTATTCTAAATAGATGTATTTTTAAACATAGTAAATGTATTTCGGTTTCGGCAAATATAAAGGAACCTATTGGATTTGTGAGCTCGAGGCGAAACGCCACCAGCAACATTTAAGTCTTAATACATATAGAAAAATACAATACGTTTTTTTTAACATACATATAATTTATTTAGAGCATTTCCCCAATGAACTGGTGACATCTTACAGGTTGTGGAAAAACGGTGTATGTATGGAGGTAGCCATAGACCACCCTTGGCCGCCAACGTTGGACTTCAGGCCGTCGATGATGATTTTGACGTATTATACACTATAATTGTCTGCTCTGTGGAATAATGCTATAACTTGATCTTACAACTTATCGATAATTGGAATAATTTCCGTGCCTCTTTTAGCATAGCACTATTTCTAAGGAAATCCTATCAATCACTAATAAATATTTATTCGTAAGAGCTACTTAATTTGAATTTATATAAGAAGATATAATTATGATTACAATTTGTTATGACACAAACAAGGAAAAATGTGAAATAAATATGAATAGTGATAGACATGTTGTTCGAAAGGCACAGGAGGAAGAATATTGATTAATCAGCGATATGCGGGGTATTTTGTTACTCATTTTAATTAGAATTTGTGATAATGTTACACACCCTGTAGGAAAATGTTATGATGGAGATAGTTAGGTACGAAAATTTTAATTAATATCTAAGGTTAAAATATAAATATTTTTCTAGGTACTAGAATATTTTAAATACTAACATATTTTTAAATAGTAACATTTATAAATATATTTATTCAGGTGATATTATAAACGCATTTAGACACGTTATTTTTTCTCTAAAAATAAACAAATTGTGCACTTTCCATCAATATTATTGAAATTCAGGAGCGAAGAAAGTTCTATTAGTCTATTAAAATTTTAAAATCATCTACAATATCCACCAAAAGCAATACATGTACATAGATAACACCGAATACGCATATCTTAAAATTTTGCCAGAGTACTATATTTTTTTATAATATTTTTCTAATGTGCTCCATAATACTCGTGTCTCTATTCTCATCATTTAATGATGAATTATGCGTTTCTCCTTCAACAGCAGGAGTACAAAGAAATCTTATAACTTTGTCGTTCATAAGTGGTTTATTGATTGCAAAGTAAAATATATCTTATTTGTTCTCAATCAGTGTTTGAACTTGTAAAACGAGATCTCTTGCTAGAGACAGAACGGATGAAGCGTCGTGACGTTCTGCCATTTCTGAAAATAATAACAGATCCTTTACTTAACTTATTGACAAGCGAAGTGCGGGTTTGATCCCCGCTACAGGACGAATGTTTGCATCTTCTGCAGATATTTGTTCCAAGTCTAGTTGTTGTGGTACCAAAGTACTTGTAGTTCCTGATACCTAAGACACAGGATATCCTAGTATGGGGTCAGGTGTACCATTTTCAAACTCACCATTGAAAAACTTGATGATGTCAGTGAAGTCCATGGTATTCGCAAGTATGACGTCACGGTAGGTCTCCAACAAAGCCAGAGCTATGAAGAGAACCATGTGTTCTGATGAGACATGTCTTGCTGCCCATATTAGTTCCCAGGCTGCAAATACCTGAAACGTATACACTATGAACGGCCTTACTTTATAAACGTTATTTAAAAAGCCAGTCCCGTCACTGATTGGCTTGATAATGACCAAGCAATTATGCTAAATTTAAATAAATTTCAATAATTCGGTCATAATTCTAGGATAGGATAAAAGATGTATATTTAGTAACTTCGAGAACATTTTGAACATAATAGGGCCAAACGTGTTGCCATGCGTTACTCCAATGCGGGATTGAGTAACAAGGCTATACAAAAAAGCAAATATACTGATTTTTGTCCAATACAACTTAGCCGGCTTTAAGAAATTAGTAAATATAGAATATTAGCTTTACCTGTTTCGTCAACTACAAATCAAGTACCATGAAACGAGAAAGGCAATCAAAAGCTTTGTTAAAGTCCGTAAAGTGTTAAATAAAATCGTTAAAAATCTAATGCAAGCTTCTACGTCGTGTTATTGATTATTTTTTGCTTTCCCTGATTCATGAAAGAGACCAGCTTAACTATGACCATAATGTCTTGTGTTCGAAGAAACAACAAGTGTGGTGAAAATAAATCTATTCACCATACTAGTTCTTTCATTTGATAAAAACTTACATCCTGATAGAGTAATTCGCGCTTGAAGTCCAATAGGAACCAGCGATAGCAGAAATAGAAATGTGTGTAATCTCCGTGAGCATGCATCAGCTCGTATAGTTCACAGTCTAAGATTTGGATCAAAGATCTGAAATCAAAAAATAATTAATCTACTACCTACTTTCCGCTTTCATTGTATAATTTGTTCTGTGCTCGTTGTAAATGTATTTTTACTGTGTTATGTCTATGGGGGTGTGGATGGGATTAGGAAGCTTACCCACATAGGTTGTAGTAGTGGGTACAAGCAGGTAGTCAGTAGCCAACAGGGGCAATAAAAGTACATTTATACAGAGGCCGCGAAACAGGTAATTCCCTTTATTAGTAACCATTATGGGAAAATCCGGCTGACAAAACAAACGCGGAATGCTTCTCCTATTTCTTCTCTGGGTTATGACACTATTTTTAAATTTGGATGATTAAATTTACATATCCTCCACGTTTCTATTTTTTTTTATTATTCTTATTCAGGAACGAGCTTCAGGTTCCTTAAAGTAACTTAACGAGCCTGTTAAAAATATGGTAACCATTTTAAAACAAACAGATCTTTGCCATCATTATGTTTATGAAAATTGGTTAAACTCATTTATTTATACCTCTCTTACCTTTTTAGTACACCTAACTTGGTTACGTTATTAAACTGTTTCAATAAAATTGTGTTGCTTTGTGTATTTGTAGGGGTGATAGAACTAATCTATTCTTCTAGAACTATCAGCGCCCCCTAGTGGCATGTGCCGATAACTTATAAACTAAACTTAATCCTTCTGAAGTCCTATGAAAGAAATATTGTGTAAATTGATTACTTTATGAGTTTTGAAGAAAAACAGGTAACAGACAAACAAGCTCTTACCTCAAACATATACTCGTAATATACGGGCTCCTTGTGACGCGGGTAAAATGAGTCAATTCATGACTAAACAAATATTTTTTTATAATGTTTGAAAACCACCAACGTCTATTTATTATCTAAGATATATCTATAGCCATCACCATCCTCAACGAACTCATACAAATCCTACAAATTGATTGAAAGAAACCGCATTACCATCGTATAATCTGTTTCGAAAATTTCCGTACCACCAAAAAACTGAAAATCTTCTAACAAACGCGTACACGTTCTCCTTATGTCACGGCTAAGATAAGCGGGAACAATTTGGAACTTTAACAAACCTCATATCAGCGAAATGCGCGTCCATCGCCGAACCAGATGGAAAATTATCTTTAGCGCGATCCATCAGTTTAGCAAATAGCGCGTGCGCTGACGCTTCCTCCTTCATCATCACCAATAATGGCGCTACCAGATCACACATGCCTTGCATATAGCCCATCTCCAGATGCTCCCAGACATATCTGAAAATTATTATACCACTTTTAAAACTGGTTGAGTTTCATAACGGCCTGATTAACATTATAGTGCTTCTTCATGATCGGCGAACGCATTGGTCAATCACGTTTCTCACTTTTATATAGATACCACAACCCCCATTTTAGTAAAAAATATGTTCATAATCATTATAGTTTAAAAAATTATAATTATGATGTGCAAATGTCAACAGATTGATAAATAATTTGCTTTTTACATAATCAAGAACTACAATGTCGTGTAAGTTAACATTTCTTTCAATTGTCAAATCAATATATTTCTTACAACAACTATCAATTTAAATCCAATAATAAAAGGACGACCTCAGTGGCGCAACGGAAGCGTAGCCGCGACGCGGGTTCTATTCCTGCTGAGGGACAAATGTTTGCATTGGGGAACACCCAGATCCGGAAAAAATATCTGAATACATTATTACAACAGTAATACTATGGTGAGTACATGGAATCCTAGAGCGGGGTCAGGACAAGTTATGCGACTGTTGGATGTTCATTCTAAATACAAAAGTCTGGATTTGGTTTCAGATTTTGTTCTGGAATAAAGGGTCAAACTATAAAACTTACGTGCACATAATATTCCTCAGTTTGTCGAGATTCTCATCTGTGAAGAAGGGATAGTTCCTGTCGCATCGCTGGACGTCCTTCTCAATGCGGTGGAGATTCAACGCAAAACTTTCAACTAGCTCATTCTAAAAAAAAAAAATTGTTTCCAAAGCAAGTTTTATGAAATTTATACTTTCTATAAAGCAGTAGGAAATGTGTGAAAACCACTCACCGAATAGACACCGCCGTTGGAACTGGCCGGTGAGACACAGCTGGATCTATTCTCATTCTTCTGCTCGTTGCTCGGTTCTAATGTATCGAAGGACTGGCCGGCGGAATGAGATTCTTCTCTGACCACGCCAAGAGGACTTCTTGAAGGACTGACTGGAGCTGTAATGTAACGACAATCACATTCAAAAATACATCGCTTTTGTACATGCCTTATTTAATATTTTAGTTTCTGTGATATGTAATGTTTGGCGGTGTCCCTGGCAACTGCCTATTCGGTATCCTCAAAGATCTTCTCACTGAGTATGTATCTGAGGATGTCTATCATGAGGAATACAGTTGTGACCGTGTTTATTTTTTGTTTTCTGTGTACTATAACTCATTATACATGTTTTTTTTACTACAACCCAACAGACATTTACATAGTCCTGACTTAACTTTAGGATTCCCTGTGTCGTGGGTATCAGTTCAAATGAACAAATCAAATGGATGAAGTGGACTGAAAGTCAATTGATTTGAGATTATTCGCACTATTTCTGAGTAAAAAGACTAGCTAACATAATAAAACAAAAACATCTTTTTCCACATTTTGGCTCAGCAAAATGGCAGAATTTAAAATTAAGCTTTCTTGAATTATAACTCAGAGCTACAAGAGAAAATTGATACCAGTAGTGCCACCTGAAGCCGGTGAACCCGTAGCCGCCAAATCAACAGACGGATTCGTGATAATCACGCTAGTATGCTGCTGAAACGTCTCATCCATCGACGACCTTACATCACTGCCGTTAAGGTTCCCATTCCCACTATCCACGCTACAGAGCAAACCTCTCCCTTCGCCTTTCTGTACAATTTCCTCTGCAATCTTTTTTATCTCAGCTATGCTCTCTCTTCTCATATCTGGGTTCTCGACGACGCTTTTTATGTGAATATCACTATCGTCTATCTCAGTCTCTCCGTTCTGTTTGTCATCTTTCTGTCTCTCTTCATCTAGGTCTAGGTTTTCGATGTCGTCTATGCTCGGCGGTCGGGATAAGATAAGTTTTGTCTCTTGCTTTTGCTCGGCTTCGCTCGGTTCGGGAGACACGACCGGTGGGTTGTCTGATATTACGCTGCAGTCATCTTCGAATACCTGAGGGCAAAATACCATTGATAACGTGCTGCTTAAACTACATATAATGAGACTGGCAAGGAAAGTGCCTTTTCTATTGTAGGTTTTTAGTTTTGGTTATTTAACAATTTTTGATGAAATGTAAAATGTACGTAAAAAGTGCTTTACAAATACAGCCGTTTTTATTTTCATCAGAATCAAACCTCCTTACTACAAAACAAAGAGGCACTTTCCTTGAATTTCCCAATATCTTTAAAATACAGTAGGTATAAAACCCGTATGTTAAACCTAAATATAAAAGTGTTTTCAGATCTAATAACCTATGCTAACCTTCTTCCTCTCGTCGAAATAGAAAGATACCACATCAGTATTCTTACCTCTGATTCCTCTTTCTCCACCGGCTTCAATCTTCCTGAAGCCTCAGATAGTCGTGCGATAGAGGCCGCTGTCTGTTCTCTATCTCTCTGTTTTACGATTGCTTCTACGCAAAGCCACTCGGACATCACTGTTTCGTATTGTTTACGGCATTCCGCGTCTTGTTCATTTCTCTCTTCGGCTGTTGAGCCAAATCTGGGAATAAGAATTATAGTAGAGTCAGGCACTGAGTATGATCTAAAAATTAAAAACCAACTGACAATCAATGCACAGGCCAAGCCGTAAGACCTACAGTCCTGTAATTTTTGTTCGTATTGTACATTCCCAATAGCTTACCATCAATAACGCTCTTTTATACAACACTTACTCGTAATACCCCAGAAGGTACGGCCACACTTCCTTCCTAATCTCATGTTGCACTCCGCTGTAGTACACCAATCTGTATACTTCGTCTTTGTCATTGACAGCGCCTTTGTCATCAGTCATTGTGCGCCATAGTTCCTCTGTTATGCCACCTTCGGTACCCTCTAATAAAGAAATAATCTATTATTAACGTTCTTTCAGATCTCCATCATCATCTTCATCAGCAGCCTGTAGAAGTCCACAGTCGGATATCAGCTTCCTCTAGAATGATCTTGGTTTACCTTCATCCACCGACTTCCGAACTTTTAGGATATCATCGATCAATCAGGTAAGAAGCTGTTTTACTGTCCGCCGTCCAGTTCGTGATCGCCATTAGAAAACCTTTATTTTTTACGGTATTTGGTTCGGCGAGCTCCGAAAAATCGCGCCCGCCCATTGCCATGGCAACATAACCCGGAATAAGAATGATTCCCAAACGTGCTATGAATCCGTCCTTATCGCACTGTGCGTATTTTCGCATGAAATAACAGTGACGATCAATTCAGCGTTGCGTTTAATAAAATTAATATGCTCTCAACATACCCCTAGGAACGATATTTGGGTGCACCAAGCCGCTGAGATGGGTCCGCACCGTGGAGAGATGGCGACAGTATGCAAGCCAGCCGTAGAACGCACGGGATATGATCTGCCGACGCATAGTACTGCACACTAGCTCTATCGATGCTGACTGGAAAAACACAATTCATAAATTAAATAAACATTCAGACAGTCACTTACATACTGGTACATACAGGCTCAACGCAAAACACCCCAAATTAATTTTATTATGATAAAACATATAAGAAGAAGAAGAACAACAAGAACAAGTTCTGATCGCTTTATAACACGGCGTAGTAAACAACTACCCAAAGAATTAACCACAACGATTCTACTCTCGATTCTGATCAACTATTTTCTGTTTTACAGGATTGGGACGTTGACCACAGACGGCACACTAGAATTCAATCTTGGGTATTAGAAACTCCGAGCTCTATCCATAGTCATATGCGTGAAGCTTGTGTTGAATTAGCTACTCATTGACAATAAACAAAAATAAGGACATCGTAAATAATAGCGTAACCTTGGAAAAAAGATTAAGGTAAGTTTACACCACGTTGGGCGCCACCTACGCAATTTCTCGTTACTATGATAAATCTCGCCCATTTTTATTATATTGTTATCAGAAGGAAACTCTCTTTACAAACAACCGTGTCTAGACGTTGTGACCTTAAAACAAAGCTTAATAAAATAACTTGATGTTATTTTATTAAGCTTCGGTCGACTTTACTTTTGTCGACCACGGTATCGCGCTTGTGGGTACGTAGCCATCTGAGACGGAGGTGTGACTTAGATTTGTTCCTGGTCTAGGTGTTGCAGTGCCATGGTATTCGTAGTTCCCAATGTCAGGACTACGTATGTGACTGGTCGGCGTTTATTTATTTATTTGCAACGGTAGATCAATACGATCTATATCAGTTTCTTGTTTGATCCATTCGATTGTCTGTCTGAATTATTTTTGTTCACTTTCAACTATTGGACGATATACGAGTAGCTTCGTTTAGTAAATGGGAATTAGGGACATTGGTAGATAATATTTTTGATCCCAAAAACCCGCATCATGATATTAGCGGTTTTCAAGCGCTTCTGAATAGACAAGACACTATCGCGTTCAACACGAACGGTAACTGACCTCGCACAGGACAAAGAAACAGGGATAAAATAAATACAATAATATAATACAATACGTACAAGTATACCTACAATAAACAAACTACATTACGCTACATTAGGTAAATAATAGGTTGGGGAAAAAGTTTCTTCGCATTTTTTAAGAAAATTCAAAACATTTTTTAATATAGTTTATTTACATTTAACTAAAGTATGTAGGTACCATTTTGTTCGATAACTTTTTGCCATTTTGTAGGCAGGGACATGATCCCATTGCTATAAAAACTTTGGGGCTTCTGTTCAAAATACCGCGACAAGTGGTTTTGGCAGTCCTCTCGTGATGTTAACCTGACACTGCCTAAAGAATTCTGAAGAGACCGAAACAGGTGGAAATCTGAAGGTGCAAGGTCAGGACTATACGGCGGATGCATTAACACATCCCAGCCAAACTCTCTTAATTTTTGCTGAGTGGCTAAAGATGTGTGAGGTCTAGCGTTATCATGATGAAAAACCACACCCCTTCTGTTGATTAACTCCGGCCGCTTTCTCTCAACTTCTTGTTTTAATCTCATCAGTTGTTCGCAGTAGAGTTCAGAATCGATGGTCCTGCCTGGTGGTAACAGCTCATAATGAATAATGCCCTTCCAATCCCACCACACACACAGCATCACCTTGTTGCGAGTTAACCCGGGTTTCGCCACAGTCTGTGAAGCCTGACCGGCCTTTGACCACGACCTTTTTCGCACGTTCTTGTCGTACGTGATCCACTTTTCATCACCAGTTATCAGCTTCTTCAAAAATGGTTCGGTTTCATTACGTCGTAATAAAGAATCACAAATGAGAACACGGTTCATTAGGTTTCTTTCAGTGAGCTCGTGAGGTACCCAAATATCGAGCTTTTTTGTGTACCCAGTTTTTTTCAAATGCGCCAAAACTGTTTTGTGGTCAATTCCCAGTTCTTCAGCTACGTCGTAACTACTGATATGCCGATCTTGCTCCACTTTTTCAAAAATGGCATCCATTTTATCCGTAATAGGGCGACCAGAGCGACGTGCATCTTTGACATCAAAATTTCCGGATTGAAAACGCTTAAACCAAATTTGTGCTACTCTCACAGACACTGCACTAGGTCCATAAACATCGCAAATTTTTTTCGCGGCTTGCGTTGCATTTTTACCTTTTTTGTAGTAAAATTTTAAAATGTATCGAATTTCTTCATTAGATTCACTCATCTTGACAGTACGAAAAACAAATAAAAATCACACATTTTCCTAATTTGAATTTGGAATTATCTTCTTTAAAATTTAAACTTTTAATGATACCAAAACCAGCCAGATACAAATAGTATAGCCAAAGAGATTTTATTACAAGTTCATACATACAATAATGCGAAAAGACTTTTTCCCCAACCTAATACGTTTCATGTTTGGTCTCCGAAGAGTAAATAATAAGTTTAGTAAAATAATATTTGGTACCTTCATTCAAAATATTTACGCAACATGTAGTTTAATGTATAATATGAAATGGGAACAAATTAATATGGTAAACTTCAGATGCCTTAGCTAGACTAAAAAGACTGTTAAATAGGCAGCTGCGATTCCCCTTCAAAAAAATGCACAGATTAAATAAAGTCATCAGTTTGAAATTAATAATTAGTATAAATATTTGGTTACTAATATGAATTAGCATGCGAAATGAATATAAAAAAATTAAGAATTACGAAATTTTGCACAAACATAACTTTAACAAAAATTTTATAAGCCTACGTTGAGTTGGTGTGTTGTGTTGAGAGCGCGTGATGTGTGCGAGTGTGTATTTCCCCTGAGAAACTCCAACTCCAAGACCGCCCATTCTACTGTAACTAGAACAAGTTTTGTTCAATATGCTACTTGTTTATGGCGTACAATAAAGTATTTTCATTTATAAAATTCATCAAATCTGGTGTTTCACAGGGATCATCCTCGCTTGTTTTTGTGTATGTGTAAGTAGTATGTCAATGGTACACAGTTAGTGTAAGATTATACATAAGTCCTCAGTTTCCTCATAGGAATAACTGAGTAGAGTTTTTTTGATGGTGGTTTTCAACTTTCGAGAGCTTGTTATAGATTAATCCTTTAAGGAAGCATGAAAAGTGATTGATCAGTAAGTTCTGAATCGAGTAACACAGATCACTCTATCCGTACGACGTTTATTTATCTCCGTTGGGCGAAATTTATACATCCATTAAGTATATCAGTATCTATGGTTATACAGATACATATAAGCCTGATAGTAGAAAGGTTCTTATTCATAATCACTCACTTTAGCAGCGTGCTAAAAGTTGTCATTGTTTAGTGTTAAAAAAGGACAGGGTTAGATTTAGCGACCTGCAAAGTTATGCTTATGAATAAGATGGTTAATGTAAATCTAGTGATAGAAGTAGGTAACTACGTAGATTGTGTAAGTTGTTAAATGGTAACAAAAAAAAAAAACAACAAATATATGAGCTCCTTATAAAGTGACGGATATAAAGTGAACTGACCTGTTCGACAGGCTGATGTGGTATCGGCGTCAACGGCGGCTGACCGTTGATGGTCGCGGATGTCGGACAGTCCACAGACATGGTGGATGAGTCTGATGACGTCGTCGAAGTAGAAGCTAACGGACGACGCGGCGTTCTTGGAGGCGAAGCCACTGATCTCTCCAGTAAAGAGTGTCGCATTGCTGAAACGAAAATAAACATGGAAGTGGTAGAGCTCGTCGGGGAATGACTATCGCAATACTTATTTCTGCTGAAAGAGTAGCTTCTACTGTGGTTCCTACTAACCCACTGAACCTGGATTGCTGTGGACTCTGAATCTTGAGTCTGTATTCCAGAACGAATATCAAAGTGAATGTAGACTCTAGTGAAGATTATTTGTGAGTTTTTAATAAAAATATGCCAAAAAAAATAAGGGTCTTAAAACTAATGTTATTGTGTCCTCTACGCCTTATAATTATATTATAAGACATTTTTTTGTTATAATTTTCTATAAATAGATAGAAAATTCTTTATCTTTACAGCATTCTCGGTCGTCCAGATAATCTTTGTGTATTGTGGAAAAAGATATGTTGGTTAAGTGCACAGAATAGTTAAAACAAAAACAATAAAGTGGTTCAAGCGAAGCATCAATACTAACAATAAATAATTGTATTAAGTTTTGATTGAGAGTCCGAGGCGAGTCGCTGTGAGCCCGCAACACAGGCTCAATAGACCTAGTGCGGTGAACAGAGCTCATCAAGGTACCTACACAAAACTAATATTATATCAACGCATTAGCATTGCCATTCAGCGTGGCAATGCGGCCAGTATTTTGGGAACGCTTCCGCCTGATAGTGATCTGGATCAGTTGAGCTATCTATAGATCGTTTGCAACGGTCTTTAGATAGCTAGCTGTATCATCTGTATTGTATACCTACTTGTACATAGTTGTATGAATAAAGATATTATATCATTCCATATTGTACATAACATCAATGTACCTACCAGACCAATGTTGGAGTTTTTTTTTTTTGTTTATTGATAAATGATGAAGCAACTTCTGAATAGAGTATGACAGAGATCACTCTATCCGTACGACGTTTATTCATCTCTATTGGGCGACGTTTGTACATACCTTCTCTATCAGTGATAGCGTTATTCACGATACGGAACACGTAGTCGCCCGCTGATTCCTCCCATTCAGCTTCCTCCGTCTCTCCGCTCTCACACAGACTTGGCATAGGCCGCCTTCTGATTTTTCCTCTTCCAAATACCTGAACATTCATTAAAATTATTAATGCGTTGCATAAAAATATTCCACAGATAATGATTGTGATTGCCTTCACCTTTTTCTACCCGCAACGTAAGGAGTATATATTCGTTTGCCGTACTAAGGTTGTTTGTGTGTTTGTTTGTTTGTCTGTTATCATTTGTCTCCGAAACGGTATATTCGATCGAAACTTGGTTTATTCCAATTGTTTTTTAAGTCTTCAAGGATAATAATAATAATATGACATTTTTCACCCAGCATCTAGCTTCAAATTAATCAGAGCTTGTGTTTAGGAATAACATGACTGAAAGATGCATTGTTTTGTAAATACATACAGATTATACAGAAAGGTTCTTAGATAGGTTTTATCGCTATGCATCCACTAGAGAGCGCTGCATTAGAAGATATTACTTGTTTGCAGCTTTCAAACCAATTTGATCAAAAAAAATTTTGCTTTGGTATTTGGTATAGTGTGAATAACAATAGTTTGGTGCACTCGAAGTTATTTCAATGTTGCCGTAAGAACAGGAAAAGTCTTACCTACCATTGTTTTTATTTTGTGTCGCGAGTGGTCCTAGTATTGTAGCAACAAAATCGTCTAAAAACACGGTTATTTTCAATCTGCAACTATAGTTATAAATAATATAAGATATTAATAAATGTTAAAACCGAGATCCTCACGTTTTTACGTTATTTTTCTCACTCTCTTTCAAATAAAAAACAAAAGTAAAATACCACCACAAAAAAGGTTGCGGCTAATCGTGATTACATAAGATGATGATGTTTTTTTGAGTTTTACGGGAAAAATAGCAATCCCTCAGAAATAAAACTTTTATTAGACCTCTTCGGGATCATTCTCTATACAACAACAAAATAATCATCAAAATCTGTTAATAATCGGCGACGACATAAGACATAAAAGTTTAAAACGAATTGACATCCTCCTTTTTTTGAAGTTGGTAAATACATAAAGTACACTACCATTCAATGATACTTAGTAAACTTTTCATAGCACAGAATCGAACTATAATTATTTAGAGATAAACAGGTTCCTTTTCCCAATTTTATACAAACGCTTTTGTTCTTGTTTACCTTTCCAGTTCCTCTTTGAGACCACAGCGGTGGATCTAATTGCCCTTGTGGTAACAGACTAGTTTCTAAGTTGCTCAGAAATGACAGCAGATGTCCACCTGAAAATATATATTTTTTAAATTGGCTGACAATTATATCTAATGACATTATAATGGGGTATAAGCGGTAATTTCCCTTTTCACAAATATACATATGTATAGGGTTCCAAAACTACAAGGTTGAAAATAAATTTTAGTAGGTGTCAATCCAACGTTGGATCATATAAAACAATCATATGCAAATGCAAATACGCCTACTTTTTTTTTTGGAGTATATGAGAAGCTTTCAAATAAAAAGCTTTACTAAATAGAAGTAAAAACGCGCCTTTATTAAAGATTTGATAAAAGTTTTTGAGATATATTCTAAGCTACCCTTCAAACATTATTATCATTATTTAAAAAAAAAAAATAGAACTCCTCTTTATTACCTTTTGGGAAATGGATTGGTGGTCGCTGTACTCCATCTTGTCCAACGAGAATGAGAGCGTCACTTCCTTGAGATCGGTGAACGTGTACGTAAACCACCTCCCACACGCACACTTGTAGTGACATCGCCCAGTATACGCTGTTAGTAACAATATATTTGAAGAAATTAAATAGATTTTCACAATTACATTGCTGCTTAATAAACGAAAAGTAAAACCGTTGCAGAATTTTAAAAGTTCTTTTGCGAAACTTGCATATAATAAACTATGTGTTTCGAACTAAATGCAAACAATACAATAAAAAATACACGAAAACGAGATAAAATAAATAAATAATGCTGGACATTTTTCACACAGCATCATCTAGCCCCAAAGTAAGCAGAGCTTGTGTTATGGGAACCACATGACTGATATACTAATTATATATATATATATATATATATATATATATATACATTTTATTGTAAATACATATATACTATATATGATAACACCCAGACCCGAAACAAATATTTGCAGATCATACAAACATTTGTCCCGTGGCGGGAATTAAACCTTCTGCGTCTCAAGCGGACCTTCGCCCACTGCGTCGCAAAGGTATATGATATTATATATAAAACAAAATAATAATACATGTCTGCACTAAGCTTACGCAAAGACAGGCTGACCGACCTGAACGTAGTCGGCGCAAAACGTTGAATATACATAATTACAAATGTAGCGTTTTAGTTACATAATTAACTTATACTGATTGCTCAGAAGTCGAGACAAATAATTAAAACAAAATGTCAAAGTCAAATCTCTCAGACATGCCAAATTCGTTATCTAAGCTTAGTACAGACTTCCATAAGAAACAGTGCAGAACGTACCAATCAACACACATCGGTCCGTTACAAATCCGGCGGTAGACACTGCAAGGCTCGACGCTGCACATAACACACTGATTTGGGCACGCGGACACATGCACTAGATGACAACGAAGCAAACTACGCAAAGTAAAGTCAATGACTAGCGCCAATACGGAAAAGATTGCACAAGGGTTTCATAGTGGCTCACTCTCACATAGTAAATAGGCCACTGAACATACCAACTGAAACAGTCGTAGAGCTCCTTTGTAAAAGAACACGTCCGGGGAATATTACCGCTATAATTTTGCTTGCATTACTTCTTAATTCAATTTTTCAATTTAATTTATTCATCTTTTGAGAAATTACATGTTCTTAGATAAGTAATTTAACAAATTATAGATATAGGTTCTTATTTGTGTCGGTATGAAGAGTATAGATGAATATTCGATTTTTTGATCTTATCTTCTCTAAGACAGGAAACGTATCAACAATATTGTAACTCTGATGTAGCAGATTTCATAGACGACGGTAATCACTTACCATCTCGTGGACTAAATAAAATTAGGGAGCGCGTCTTTTGCAAATCTGTTTCTTTATTGGCATGAATTTTATATTATTCACAAGCAAAAAATAAAAGTGAATTGCATAAATAGCAAGTCGAATAAACATGATGCATGCAGATTTTATAGAACTGTGAAAACATTATAAAAAGGTGTGAAGGGTTATAAAAGGTCGTGAAAAGTTCTTTAGGTAAAAGAAACCTAACAACGACTTTTACTGCGAGAACTTTTCTAAAGCAGAAAACTTTCAACAAAGTGAACTGAGGCTGTGTATTTGAACAAACAACTTCGTATAATAAAAAATAAATGCGGTGTTTTATGAAAACACAACCCTTTGATCTTTATTACATTGTCTGAAAAGACGCGTAGACGTTATTAAATTAGTAAGTATATGAACTTGCTAAAAATATGCTAACGAATACAAATTTCTGAAAAATATATTGTCGACCTGTTTCTTTGTTCACATACTTTATGGAAGCAATTAAATTCTGTACATTACTTTGGGATAAACTAAGCAAACCGTACAAACACTAACATCTAAATCAGTCAAAACTGCTAAAACAAAACTAACTTGCCTTCTCCTCATACCTAGAATAGACTATATTCTTAAGTCGATGACATGGTCAGAGTTAGCATACATTTCACATACCTTTTGTCAATGCCTTCGCTCTCGGCGTATCCGTTCATTAACTGATTCGGCGTCCACTTGATAATCAGACCTGCGGCGGTTTGATGTAAGCTGAGGTATCCTGGCATCGGTTCTTCGATATCTTTCTACAGAACAATAATATTGTGATGTAAGCGAACATCTGAGCTTGTAACCTCATGTACTTATTCATGTATTGAATGGTGTATAATAAAAATAAATTATGAATATAGATAGATTTTAATTAAAACATAACAAAAAACAAACACGCTCTCGACTCTCTCTCAATAATTATCAATTTATTGACCTCTGTAATTAACCGATGACACGGCCTTCGAATTTTTGGTTCTAGGGCATGCCGATTTTCTCGCCAAGTTTTCCTCCGACGTTATAGGCACGTGTTGATGTCACTTAAATTGATTGAGTTATAAAATCCATCAATGCACCACCGGATTCGATTTCACCACATTCGAATCGGAAGTAGTATCTAGATCGAGTAGAATTTGGTAGAGATACCAAATAGTAGTACTTGTAACGCAGGTAGATGCTAAACTTTTCTCGAAAATGGACACTGAAATTGCTAAACCTTCAAAATGTCTAAGAGAATTAATCTACCGAGCCCCAATATGAAACTCACGTGAAACTCAGATCCCAGTTGGAGGAAGTTTGTAAACTCTAATGGTTACGTTACGACATGTTGTATTATCCTCTTACCGGTTGAACTTTGACGTTGTTTTTGCCGTAGAGTAATGTTGCTGTGGAGTTCTGGTGTAGGCTTTCAACATAGTCTTTGGCACTGGAGCCTACTGTCTTGTTCGTTCCTGAAACAACAACATCTATGCAAGATTGTCCAAAATTTCTCGAGTAATCAATGACCTCGTCAATCATGCCTAACACAACCAACTTTGATTAGATAATACTGAATACGAAAAACTTAAATAAGGCATAAATCATGTTTTTTTTTTTTATTTCAACTGCTTCATCCCGTCCCTGATCAGCAGTCCTGTTCCTTACTAAAACTAGGTTACAATACAACTGAATCCAGTTGTAATTTTTTACACAATAATAAAATATGTAGTTTAAAAGAAACTAAAAAAACACAGGTATTAAGGGAAATCTTAAGAGTTTTAATATCCTTAAGATCTTACCTGTATTTGTTGCACTGCTGCAGTCATCTGAAGAAGCGTTGAGGCTTCTTTTGAAGTTGAGGATTGGCCTCCGAACAGAGGGCGGGGTTGTTGTCCCAGCTGACATTCTGTGTCTTTGCACCTAAAGCAATCCTCATTTTTAACTTATAAGTGAGTTCCTAAGGGTGTGTAAGTAAGTTATAGGCACTTAATTTTCTTTATCTAAGTATGTTCACACCTATGAACTAGTGGCTAATCATGCCACCATATATGCGCCTACAAAACGGCAACAGAAAGGACTAAAGGCCAAAACTTGAATATGGAACACTAACCGAGTTGAACATTTCCAATTTCAAGTTTTAGAAGTTTTGGACATTGCTTAGCCCAACAAAATGAGCGCCATAGTTTCGTTCCCAGAGCCATTGTGTTAGTATAATTAAACTGGGTCTGGAGTATGGCCTGTCAAAAAACATCTTTGCGGAAGCCTCGGCTTAACGTGCTCGAAGCACGGGAGCGCTTAGATCAGGTCATCTATTTGAGCGAGCCTTACTGAAAATTGCTCAACCTATACTATAAGTACATGTAGAACGACCAGAAAAGCTACGTCACAGGACCTATTGTTGATATTCGACACTCTTCCTCAAGGACAATGAGAAAAAGAATTGTAAACCTCTTAGTGTCAACATAGCTTGTGAACAAAAGAACAACACATAGAAATACGTAGCTGAATGGTTGACGTAAAATCAATACGTTGAAGTTGAAGGTTAGGCGGATTAAAGTCTAGACTCTGTTTGTGCAAACAACGTTGCATAACATAATAGACACGTGAAATAATCTTACTATCGTATCGGTGAATAATTCATGCGACATGTCGAGACGCGGACTAAACCGATCGGCGTATAACTTGTAAACGAACAGTCCAAAAATAGAAGAAAGAACAATGCTGCCCCTAAAGTCACACATCGTTACACAAGGTTAAAACATCTTTTGCAAAAAGACAGTACATTTGTCAATCGTCTCAAATTTATAATATTCTATATAATTTGAAGGTTGTTTAGACCTTTATTAACTGCTAGAAAGTGTATCTAAGCACCCACGATTAGCCCAGTTAGTTAAGTTAATTAAGTTTTTTCATACAAGTGAATTTGTAAATTCTTATGAGAAAATAAATATATCTTAAACCTCAACTGCAAAAAGACCCTCTATTTCATTATAGCTTTTGGACTCAACTGGCTGAACTCCAAAAGCTATAACGAAGTAGAGGACATCGTACACACAATAACTTTATAGTAACTTTATAGTAACAGACACTCTCAAGCAACAGTGGGATAATCCTCTTCATCACCCAGACACTTAAGACATTGAAGATTATGAAGGAAGCCACACAAAAACACACACACCAAACATACACACCCCACACACACAATGCGCATTTAAGTGTTAGTTTAGTTTGTTTTTTCCTTTTTATTGTTCCTATTAGATACAACTTATAAGATAATTTATAAAAATGTTATAGAAGAGCGGGGTTTCCTAATACAAGCATATAATTAGTTAAAAGGAAATTCCAAACCCTGTTAGCACTAATTTATATGTAACAGAAATAAATATTTTGTATTAGAACGGCGTGCGCTATCGCCAAACTAGTTTTTAAAGGCATTCGTTATAGCACTACACAAATGTCTCATAGATTTAGGTAATTTAAAAAAACGCGGTTCAGTTCAGACTATTGCTTACCAGTTCGTCAGCTGCCGGTTCAGTCCAGAAGCAAGCTGGGGCCTTCGCCTTTGAGAACTCCAAAGCACATGGTCCCACCAGCAGCGAGCTAAGTATGCTGCCGCAGTCCGGATCGGCGACTAATGCGTCTCTTTCATAGTACCGCGTTGCATTGTTAACTAAATGTTCAATGATCTTGGCTAGCTGGCGTTCGAACAGAGCAATACGGATCCAGAGGTATCTGTAACTGAAACATTGAACTAAGAATTAAATGGAAATTTACTTAAGAAATAGTACAATTTCATGTAACAGGAACCCACCACGCAGGCCTCACACAGACAAACAATATGAAACATTACGTATGTAATTGTAAGGTCGATTACAAATTGAGTCAGTTTTACCGTCTTATTTAGATTAGTTTATCAACTAACTTTTTAATTCAAGAAAACATGTGGTTAACAGTTTTTTTAACTGCTAACCCACACTTAAATCACAAGAATTTATAAAGAAAACTTGGTTTTATATCTCACAGCCAGAATAATAATTGTACATTTTCTGGAAGCTATTTATATCGCGATTTTGATGACATTTATTTACAAGATCGGGGGCAAATAACTATTTAGCTTATAGGTTTTATATCTCACGGCCAGAATGACCCCACAATCTCAGAGATATTGCTAAATAGTTATTTGCCCCCGATCTTGTAAATTTCATCAAAATCGCCATATAAATAGCTTCCAGAAAATGTACAAACTGTATTGTATGCTACTCTATAAGAGTATAAAATAACTGTACTATACCAAAGACACACAAGGCAAGATGTATTACTTCTTTTGTGACCAGAACTTTATCTTTGTTCCGATCTGTTCCGCCCAGATCGATTCGGTTTGTTTTAGTAAGTTTGAAGGTCGATCTCCAACGATAAATTGTTACAAAAGTGAAGATGATAAATCTATGTTTTATGATTTACGGTTCCTTCACGTTTTATTTAGGCGAGGGTGTCTTACTTCGTACACCAATTTATTGCACTTTTATGTAACGAACTGTAATCGAACATGCTTTTCGGAAGGCGGAAGTTTTCCAGATCGGGAGCAACTTAAAGACATACCCAGTACAAATGTAATCTGTGAAAGGTTCTTATTACAGTTGAACGAAAGGACGATCGAAGAAACATACCTAAGCTGGGATTAACTTTGATTAGCAAAGTGTTGACAACAAGTAGACTAGTAAACAACATAACATTATTGAGGATCATCAATAATTGCTAAGACCCTGTTCTTTCGCAACGACAGGATATAAACTGATACTACAGAAAGCACTTACAAACTGGATAACCTACCATGTTTTTACTACAATCTAAAATCTCTTTTATACCTGGAGCACAAGGTCGAAATATGCTAGACGTAATCTAAAATGTTCGTCTAAATTACATCATAAACCGAAAACAATCTCATAAAAAAACACCCATTCGAAGAGTTCCATTGGGGGATACAATCGAAAGTCGTCTTTTAACAGATGGTATTGGATCTAAATTTCAAGTGCCGGGATGAATTGGGACGCAGAGGACTTTCGCAGAGCTAAATTGCTCTGCAATTTTTTGTGAAAAATTGAGTTGGTAACTTTAATTAAGTTGTAATGCACATTTGCAGCGATTATTTACAACCATCCAAAAATAAATAAGTATCTGAGGACATCAAGCAAAATAATCCTCTTTGCAGGTACCTATGTAAGGCTGTCATTCTGAAATTCACTGGTAGACGGATATTTATAGATAATTATATAGGTACTGTTGTCATCTCCGAAAACAAAGTATCAAAGAATTAAAACTTAGTCGGTGCCTTCACCGACAGTACGGTACGTGAAAACCCCGTTTTTACAATGAATATCAAAGAATTCTTTAAATAAACAGTTGTAAGTAGAAATATTTTTAATAAAGTTTAATATGCCTATAAGATATCAATTAAACAGAAAATCCTACTTCTTAATAACAGAGCCTGTATAACAAAAAATACATATATAAATCAACTAGTTCTTTGAAAAGCAAACAACAAACACGCGGGTAAAAGTGGTAATAATAATAACCTTACCCGCATGGAAACCCAGGAGAACAAGAGCCAGTATTCTTCATGTTATACCTAAACGGACGATATAAATAAGCTAGACTCCGCGCTCCTAGCCTCAAAGTGATGACCTTAAAGTATGCATATTTTTTATACCTTAAAGTATAAAAAAATATGCCGATCGGGCGTTCGATGTTTTTCTTTGAAATTAGCTAGTTAGCTAGTCAAATGTAATGGCCCTTGAGCATTGAACCGCTATGAAGGACATAGGCTAATATTTTTAGCCAACTTCCTGCCTAAACCCTAGTCTTAGCTATCGTTGCCTCTCGTAGACCAGCCCTAAAAGGGGAGAAAGGTACGGAACTGAAAAGAGGACAACACATTCGTAGAGAGATAACGTATCGAATCGTAACGAATCTAACAGTGGAAGGATCAAGGGAGTTTGTAGAGTGTCCTTATCTCGTCTTATTATTTATAACATTAGAATTCCACTATGCTTCAGCACGAGCACTTCTTGAGGCTGATGGTCATGTGGCATTACCATAATAAACTCCGGGTCTACAAGAGGTATTTGCATTTCATTTCAGACAGTTTTTATAGCCAGCCAATATAAACGGAGCTCGGCGCTACGTTCCAACTCTAGGTTTCTATTTGACAACGAGGGTTCAGCACACAGTTGAGGGTAAAATAGTATTCGGAACACGCGCGAGTTGGATTCGGGTGGAAAATGGCCGGGTGATGCGCTTGCTCAACCAAAAGTTGTGGACAATAAAATTGGTTTTGTGGAGTATTTGAAAGGCTTGGTTTAGCTGAGAGTGTATTTTGAAAATATTTTATGACGAAGCAACAAAAAATATAAGTTGGTGATATAGCATAAAATATAGCAAAAGCATTCGGTTCTTATACTTCATGTAAATGTTATTTGAAGGCAAACTGGTAAAGGCATTCCTTTACCAGGTTGGGATTTAGAAAGCCGTCGCACGAAATTAGATAAAAAAGGATAGGGGGTAGAAGGGGTGGACTCCCTTATTACAACGTTACCACTCCAAAATGTTAGGAATAGTTTCCGATAAATTACGTTTTTAATTTTTGAAGGTTAAGTACTGAAAAATTTAAAAACGAGCAAACTTTGTGAGAGGCATATACCCCTAATTTCCACAGAGAAGAAGTAGGGTTAAATTTGGTCATGTGACTGACCAACAACGTCAATACGCTGCGCTCGGCTCGTGCTTGTGTGTTTATGTACCCTAGCCCCTAGTGTACCGGACTAGTATCGGACTGAAATTAAGATTTGAATAGGGTGCATTTCGGTCCTGACACTCGCCAGCTGCTGCTGCGCTCGGCTCGTGCTTGTGTTTTATGCAAATTGTTTTTTCTATTAACTTTTGTGGCTTTCATATATGTTCCCTATTGTACTGGACAGTTATAAATGCGGTAAACATGCGAGCAAAGACAAGGACAGTACCTATTGCATATGGATGAAGATAGTCTGTGTTGATGTAGTCTAGCCCAAATCCGGTCGTTCCCTGATGTTACTTTTGGCGATAAAATTACCCTAGACTTAATCCTCCAACTCAGAGAACTTTTGACAGACTTTGTTTACCTTTATACCGTACCGTTAAATGAACTGCTATACGTCTAGCTTAGTATAGCTGGCTAGCTTCGAAGTTATTATCAAAGCTTATTGATATAACAAACATCAGAAAAAAAGCTTGTTACGATTCTCGTCGACAAATCTCTTTCGAAAAGGAATACGATGGCATTATTCCCTTTCGATAAGGAGCGAATAGAAATCCCATAGGCTATGATTAATCCAACGAAAGTCACAAATAACAAAAATACAGTAATCTTTTGAACATGAGGACAGGACAGCCTTTCTTCAGCTTTATCGCATTTGTTCCGGTTCGTATTAAATTATCTAATAAAATAAGTTATAGAATTTAAAGAATTAGGTGCATGTTGGTTAACAACGCTAGGATATTAAAACAAGTAGGCAAGTTAACTACGACACTATCGTATCGGATCTAACCCAGACTCCGTTTTACCGTTCGCCCAAAAGTAGTGGAACCCTATATAAATTACTTATACCGAGGCAAACTGGCATATGGGCCATCTAAAGCGTTTACCGTCGCCTTTCGACATCTGCAATATCTGGGGCATTACTGATGCGGACACATTCCCGTAGAGTTGCATGACTATCTTGAGCTACCCCCAACCACCGACTTCCCGTAACACACTGTCCGGTTCATAGGCGCATGTGTCAATTCGGACACTGTGTCCGAATATTTTGTGTCCGAATCGTAGAGTCCCGTAGAGTTGCATGACGAACTATCTTGAGCTACCCCCAACCACCGACTTCCCGTAACACACTGTCCGGTTCATAGGCGCATGTGTCAATTCGGACACTGTGTCCGAATATTTTGTGTCCGAGTCGTCAGCAAGTCATAGTCGCCATTCGAAATCCTTTATTGTCCAGCGGTCGTCAGTTCTGCTAGCTAAATGGCTTGGTCGTTGCCACTTCAACTAGCCAACTTTAAAAGCTATTATATCGTAGATTTTAGCCTACGTTCTATAATGGATTTATTCGCTCATGATTTTAACACGAAGTGAAAGTTCAATACAAACGATTCTTTGATATTAATTTGCCAAGTTTATACCAGTATCAAGAATAGGGGACCGGCGGATAAGCAACTTTAAAACCACCGATTTCAGGGTCTGCTTATTTCAATATCATAAAGCTTAAGTCCCAACTCGTAGTCTTGAATATAAATCACGTTTTGTATCAAAATAATGAGATAACTGATTTATCGGGGGATGAAGGCTCAGCGTAAAAATTCGTAGATAAAGCTAAGTATGGCGTTTTATCGATTTGAGGTAGGTCCAGAGTGCTCTGGAGATATTTTGTGCTTGACTCCTCGCCTCAAGGTCACATTGAAATAATAGACCAGCCATATATAAGTAAATTCCATGCTAAGGTATGTCATATTTTCTTAAATAAGAAGTAATTTACGTGGATAATGCTTTGAATAGATGTATTGCTAAATAAATTTATTTAACCCGTGTTGGCTTTGTGGGCGGTACCCTGACTTACGATCCAGAGATTTTGGGTTCAAACCCGGCCGTGTGAATAAATGAATGAAAATACTTTATTGTACACCACAAGATAACAAAATAAACAAAAATATAATATAACTAAAAGTATAATGCGATCTCTTCCAGACAACCTTGGGATGGAGCGGAAAGTATGCATTTGTAAGAATGGTTGGCGGTGAACGTAATTATTATATAAAATCAATTAATTTTTATACTCGAAAAAATTATGTGCGCATTAACACGAGCTCAATAAGGTGTGTGTCAACACTGTGAGGAAAGGAGCATGCCCTAGAACCAAAATTTTGAAGGCATGTTCCATCAGTTAGTGTTCCAATAAGCGGCGATGAGCGTCCAACCTGCCGCGTGGAATACTAACTACATGCAAAACGCGGGTACGCACCAAATATAATATATGGACGTTCCTCTGAGTACCCCTTACTTGGTATCCACAAAGATCTATGCACTGACTATGTATCTGAGGATGTCTATCATAGGAATACAGTCGTGAGCATGTTTTTTTTATCGTGTTAAATTTTCAGTCCCTACCTTGTCTTAAACTGCTTTAAAACATTCCAAGGAGATATCTTATAGGTAATAAAGTAAGCATAATTAGCTTATTATGTTGCATAATGGCTTAGGAGTTAGAAGCTTAGAGGTAACCTCAGAACAACAATACTCGAGAGGGGTAACTGTACCCAAGCCTAAGACCAACTTAATTTACTTTTGTCATCTGTGCAAGTAATTTCAGTGTTCCTGCGAAGGACAGTATCTTTCGCAGGAACACGCCATACAAGCATTGACTGTGATTTCATTAGAAAATGGGTTGTTTTTTTAAATACTTTGTATGAAACATCCCTGTAAAATTGGCTTCGCCAGAATGATTAATTTTGCTCATAAAAGTTGGTAAGCCTCAAGAGAACAGTGATTGATTGCCCAAATAAATTGGCAATTATTTTTAAAATATTAGGCTTCTGTATTTGGGCACAATAAAATTATTTTACCGCGGTGACCGTGGTAATTAAGAAAATGTTAACAAGTCATTTTATAGATACTAAAATATTTATTTCCTATAAAACATGGGAAAACTCTGTATTATTTTGCTGCCTGTAACGTTGCAGCTATATAATATTTTACGCCGCTAAAAGTTACAACTTTGATAAAGAAAATAAGTACTGTTTACGATCCAATATTTTCTCTGTAAATGGCTCATATTATTTTTCCATTTGAAATAGGAGATATTGCTTTCCTTGAATATTAAATTTATCGCTTTTAAATTCCTCCAGCGGCTTAACGACTATACTGATAGCTGAGACCATCAGCTTAACGTGCCCTCCAAAGCACAAATCCAGTCCAGTCTAGTAACTTCTATTTGCTTATTATTACGGTGTGAAATTTTTAAAACTTTTTGTATCAAAAAGACGTTAATACAAAGTATCAATTTAACCAAAACGCCTAATCGTCCGTCTCAGAGCGTAAGAACGTTACTGTACACACGATAAAATTTCGGCGTAAAACGAACAGCGCAAGAACAATAGGGTCCACTGATTTCTTCAATGTTCAGGTTTCTGAACGGTGCCGATCTATTTCTCAGATCGCTACTAGTACCGCTATCTAGCGAAAGCTTTCGCTGATCTTGCAGTCTTTTGCGAACGATGGAAGGATATACCAAATATTCAACCGACTTAACACGAAAACGAAACAAGGTTGGTACTATAAATAAATACGAAAGTTAAACCGATTATCTTCACTATAGCCGAGCTGATTTTGACCTAATCTTGGTAAAGGCTCTGTGACATCAAAGCCAACGGTGCACGCTTGACGAGGCATCGAGGGACGCCTCTCTACGCCCGACATCGAGTGAGTGGCTGAGGAACATTACCTGGGCAAAGGCTGTGGGCTATGCGAGAGCAGCGAGCCGGAGCCTCGTTTGCACAGCGGTGGACGAGGCATCGAGGGGCGCCTCTCCACGCCCGACGCCGAGCGAGTTGCTGGAGAACCTTCCGCAGACAACACACGCGCTGACACTAAAGCTGCTTCTGGGCAGTGCTGCAAACAAAAAACTTAGTTAGACGACCTCAACTATTGAATATAAATGGTTATTTGAGTACACCAACTCTTAAATTGAATAAGAGTTCCGAGTCTATAGTGCTGTTATGATAAGTGAGCATCAGCTTACACAGTCTCAATTAACGTCATTAATTCTTTACATAGTAGACTCGATCGCTGTCACAAAGCTAAAATGTTCGATTATAAAACTCAGTTTGGGCTTATTCGTGTCACCTCTCACTCACGGGCCGTTGCAAAATAATACCAAACGACAACGTAATAACAATCTAATCGATATCAAACTGTATTCAAATCATGATGCAAATAAGGAAGATTGGATATTTTATGAGGAGGCAAAGTCACGTATTTTTATAGACTAGGTACCTTCTTATCCAAGAACAAGAAGACACTACAGACTTAACAGACAGACTTAGGACTTGCAGTCCCCCCACCCCCTAACCGAGGAACTTGAACTTAATATAACATCTGAACTATTTCAAATAGGTAGCACTAACTTTTTCCATTTACACAACACTGTACATTCATGGTTATTCTGCAAAGTTTTTAATCCCCCCAACGTTTTCTTTCACTTAAGCGTAACTTAGATTTATGTCGCACTTCTAGAAACGTTACAAAAACATTCGTATTAGGTGACATGAGCAAAAGTTTAGCGAGATGTGTCGATTAATAAAGTTAGCTGTAAGTACGTAAGTTAAATCTGCAAGTATAATGTGCGTCAAATGTATTTGTGGGTTTAATTTAATTCACCATACACACGTTTCTTTCCTCTGAAACTGCTTAAACTGAGAAGCTTTTGCTAATTTCTCAGCATTCATACGCGTAAACTTATTTGACGTATAGCAAAGTACTTAAATTTTCAGAAATATAAAGCTACAACTTCAACCTAAAGCTTATGGTCGTAGTTCTGAAAGTTTTAATTTAAACTGAAAATATAAGCAAATAGACCTGGCGTCTCAGAATACAGGTAAGTACCACAGAAGATCATGTTAATTTAATTGATATTGAAAAACTAGCCAAGTGCGTGTCGAGCCACGCGCAGTGTATGATTCCGCAGTTGCCCAGAAACGTATATTTACTACCTGTTTTCTGTTTTACACAAATAACTTAATCCAAGTTATTATTAATGTAATTTGTAAGAAATTATCCTTTTTACTTCTTCTAGTACATTTTATAAGTTGGGCGACCGTCCAACTTGTAAAACTTACTTTACTGTGATAGTTTTCCTCATAGCTTCGTTATAACTCATTTGATTTTTTTCACACAAACAATCGTTTATTTGGCAGTAGGCACTACTCTAAAAAAATGAGCACTTTAAGCTTAATATCACACAAACAGATCCCTAAATCGAAAAAAAGGCTATCACACGCCCACAATATTTTTAAAAGACCTATCCAACTACACTCCACACCATGGGATAGACGAGAAAAAGAAATTATCCCCACTTTACGAGTAGTATGTAATATTATATAAGGCATGTAACCATGCCAAATTACTGCTTTCTAGTACTAAGAGTGTCTGAGCTAAGCCGCCGACAGACAGACGGACGGACATGGTGAAACTATAAGGTTTCTTTGTTGACTACGGAACCATAAAACCGAGAATTTTTCACGTAACCTGTATAATGGATGGTCTGTCCGGTTCTCATCTCGTAGTTTGTTTGAAGCTTGCATGCATTATGAGCGCTATAACACTTATGCGAAACCATTCTGAGTACCGGCTACGAGTAAACATTACATTTAAAACTGTGTGTTTTCACTGAGTAGAAGTTTCGTTAAATTCTACTGTTTTTAAGCTATGTAGTAGGTTACAGATTGTTTTTTTATTTGGTGGCGAACTGGCTCTTAGAAATGGTCAAATATAGGTCTACGTTTAAGTCACACGAAGCTACACTACCTAAGCCAAAAGCTGCAGTCAGAGTAATCTCCCAAAAAAAACTGTTAAAGAGATAAAAAAAAACATTAATCAGGTACTTCAAGAGCTCACAGACATCGAGGTTCACAAGGTAGACACAATTTTAATCATCGTGAGAATACTTTTTTTCTGCAATCTGATCTTTAATCTGTTGAGATAGATCTTATATTACTTAGAACTCAAGCTAGCTTACTAACTCTACATATTAATGTAATCTGAAATCTTACTAAGCTTAGTATTTACGACTTGGTCTAATGCCTACACTCTTTTTTTATGAAATAAATCATATACTTTTAGTTGAGTCTATCTTAGGGACTGGTTAATTATTTACGTTCTTAGCGATTCTCGATTATCTTTGTTTTCAAAAAGGACTTTATTTGTAATGAGAGAAGGAACGTTTACGTAAGAACTTAAGAAGATGGCTGAAGGAACATATAATCTGTTCTGATGCTCAAATTGCTTCTACAAAGAGATCATGATTGAGAGTAGCAAAAGTCGAATAAAAATAGCTACCTAATTGGTTTTGGTACGTTTGATTGCATTAATTATTCAACGAAAACTATCGTAAAGACGTTTATTCATGAAGAGTACTTACAAACACCAATATTTTCACAAATCATCTATGACATCAATTTTGATCGTAGCATCAATGCTCGGTCAATTGCTGAAACGCTTTTCAAGATTTAAGTAGAGTTGGAAAGAGATCTATCATTTATGAAAAGCCGTGTTGACCTAATGGGCGGTACCCCGACCTCCAATCTGAAAAACGTGGGTTCAAACACGGTCGTGCTCTAATGGATTTTTCCACTCGCAAAATGTATGTACACCTTCATACTTGCTGAAAACTACGTAATAACAAAACTTTTCCATCGTGAATGTTTCTGAAAGGGGTTTAGTACAATTTCGAACTTTGACGTTGTTTTGTGCTTTATTTAGTTCTATCGGCTTGGGAATACATATAATCAGAATATTATACTATGCGAAGTTAAAATTGTATCTCCTATTTCCTTTCCTCACTTCTCTTTTACCTTCTACACTCGCTTTTAGTGATAAGACTGCCTGCCTGTACTACCAAATTGTTATTTTTTATTTTTCTATTCTTCCTTCTGTGTCTTCAAGCGGGATACAAACTTATTTCTTTCTTTTAAGGCGTGATACAAATATTTGTTCTTTCCAATATCTATCTTTGTCAGTCTTTACAACGTAAGTATTCAAAGTCAAAGCCAAGAAGGTTTTTATTCATTGAAATCACAAGGATTATATAGAAACGTCAGCTTAAAAACTACGTGAATTTAAAATGTTAAAGTAAATTTACGCCGATTCCTCGCGCGCGACCAAGTTTAGAAGAATCAGGCAACAAACTCTGCTTGGTGTTTTTCTATGATCCTTCATTTAGGTGTAGTGTGGTGCCAATCGAACAAGGTGAGTTCATTTATTTAAAAAAGAGTACTCATTTGGTTTTCTTTTCAATCTGTGGCAGTCATTCCGAAACGAAGATTCCATCCCGCTTTAGGAATTCAATTGTTAGGCCCATATTCTAGAACGAATCTCAAACGAATCTATACTAAAACATACCTACTTAAATGTTTTGGCATTCTTCTGTTGAAATATGATAAAAAAAATGTAAAAATGTTTAAAATTTATTCTGAAACGTGGAGCCCTAGGTCCACAAACCATCCAGCTCTATGAAAAGTTTTAATTTGATTTGAATCCCAGCTCTCGGTAGGTCAGGGTTATTTAGATACCGCCTTATTTGTCTCGTTTGATCCTTTCAAATGAAAAGGAGTCACGGGAGTATTAGTTTGTTAAAATAATTGGATGGTTTATTGAAAATTATTAAATCAACAGAATATTAATTAAAGTAAAATTTAGAGATTTTCACATAAATTAAGCGATAGATTATTATGGATCGTACCTTGAGCTATCAGTGATGGTGATTGCAATAAAGTTCTGCCCCAAACCCATAGCACCCAAGGTAAATAGGAAATCTAAGGTCTTACGCCAATTAGGACGCCCCCAAGAATATGCTGATAGCAACGTCGAAAATACCGTTCGAAGCAACATTCAATAGAGGTCAGTTTCCAGTAGTGGATATATTAGGTGATGATGATGAAGATGGTACATATTACCGATAAATCTGACTAGTTCTATTTTGAAATTAAAACATCTGTCGACGAAGTTTTTTTTTAAATATTAACTCTTTGTCTAGAATTTGATTGGGCAGGTCAATGTGACTCGAATGCATCCAGATCGTTAGGCAAACCTAGTTACCCAATGGGTGCCAAAGAACAGACGACTTCATCCAAGACTCAATTAAGACCAAAAAAAAAAGCCTGACGACCTGAACTTTGCACTTTTTAAGGTCCATACCCAAATTACAAAGTATATGCCCTTCTCGTCCATCTATCTGTCTAGCTGCTGTACGTATACATATACAATATCTAACCAATAAAACGTTTTCACAGAATAGGTATTCCACTATACAAAAATAAGTCAAAACCCAAGTTGGGGCACACAAAAAACGTTGATGAAAAACTTAACTGTAATTTTATTCACCAAATAATTAGCGTTTATATTCGGTGGTACAGCGACTCTTAGTCTGTCCTTACCCAGTAGGTACATTTTTATTTTAACAGACTTCTAGATAAAATGATGTACTTATTATTTGCTTCTACATAAAAAGTATATAAGTATTATATCAGTTATTCAGTTCCCATAATACATGCTATGCTTAGTTTGGGGCTAGATGACGTATTTATTTATTGATTAATATCTTTTAAAAAAATTATTTTTTGAAACCATATTTTTCTCTGCGAAATCCGTACCTAGTCATAATTTCACACAGAAAGCGTGATGCATTCGAATCCAACGGTCCATTACCGAGTGACATGGAACGCAAAACTCTAATTCTGTGTCAGAATCAGCCTTAGAACTAACATTACACATTGCTTTTATAAGAAAAACACAACAAACTCTTTTTACAAAAAAAGATGTAAGTTTTTAACATATATTTTGGTATCGAAATTATAACATAATGTAGGGACTAATGTCTTGTTTGTGTGTTTGTGTTAACATATGAGCGATTTAGAGATATCTTTAAATCCTAACGATCGCCTCTCAGGCGAACGATATGTCTAAATCTAGGCAACGAAGAGTCCTGAAACGAAGAGACTGACCGACTTCGTCACAGGTTGCACTAAGTTGGCTTTAACGCACGAATCGAGACGTCGTTGTTGTAGTTGTTTTGTCTATATTTATCTATCTGTCTATATTTATGTTTTGTTTTCAGACATTAAACAGGTCAATGAAATGAAATAATTGCCATTGCCTTCAATTCATCCGCGTTTTGAGCATTATGCCTGTGAATAATAAATCAATGCACGACTGAGTTTTGTTAACTCAAGACTGAGTTTTGTTAACTTAAAACTGCCGTGTATTGTAGCGCCCCCTAACGACTTGCGGTGATATAATCTAAGAACAATCCTTGAATTCATTCAAATTGCAATAAACCGCCTTTCAATGGGATAATGAATGGTACTAAACAAACATACAAGAAAATACACAGACAATCAACCTCTTAGAGGCAAACACATAGTGACTCCTAATGTCGCAGGTAAAAATACGATGGAAAGCTAGTGATGAGCGAAAAACGTTCTACCTGTAAATTATTTGGTTTACAATATACATCCTTTAATATACGAGTACCTAGGTATTACGAGTCTATACGAGTACGGGTATATACGAGTCCTAGACTTGTATATTAAAGGATGTGGCATGCTATCAAGAAAGGCACCTTTTATATTGTTGGTTAAAAGTTTTGTTCGTGTTTTTTTTCTGTCACCAAACGGCATTTCCGATTGTAATGCGGTTTTCGCAAGTTTCTTCAATATTCCTATAAGGTTATACTTGTAAATGGTAGCTTACAAACAAACTCAACCTTTTACCGCCAAACGCATTAACGGGTTTCTGCCACCGCGGGTAAAAACCCCCGACTCGTGCATCAACTGTAGCACCCTCTAACCTATCTCTATATAACTTATTTAAATTAACAACCTTCTCTGAAGGCATAAATGACGATTGCAATAAAGTGCTTCACAATCGAATAAACTATTTTAATCGATGAAACGAACACATTACACGTTGCGGGTTAGAAATAGGTTAGAATGCTCTGCTTATCATAATGACGAGATTATGCCTTTCGCCATTTCAATATTCACATTTCCAAATTAAATTTCCTACTTATTTACCATTTAAAAGCCGGTTGACGAAGCATTCAGCATGGTTAATTGATGAAAATTTAATGAATTCCTGTCTCATGCATAAATTCTGCAAATTAAAACGTTTTTCAACGAGGGTTAGTGACTTGCATTGCCTTAAATAACTTTTGAAACTAAAGGTAAAAGGATTTAAGATGAAATGAAAACGGATGAAAACAAGTTATATACATTAATATTGTAAAACGGGAAGTTATACTTACCGCACTATCGCTTGAAGTCGAAACTTAGTCGGTGACTTCACTAATAATATGCTAAGAATCCCGTTTTACAATTTGAATGAATCCTATCCTACTAATATTATAAACGCGAAAGATTGTGAGGATGGATGTTTGTTACTCTTTCACGCAACAACAAACTACTATAGCTTATACATCAGAATAACACATGGGCTACTTTTTAACCGGGTACCACGCGGGCGAAGCCGTTGACAGAAGCTAGTTCACTATAGTTTTGGAAATCAAATTACATATATATGTATATCTATACTAATAATAAAGCTGAATCTTTTTGTTTTTATGTTTGAACGCGTTAATCTATAAAACCGCCAGTCCAGGATTTGAAAAATATGTTGATGTATTTGATAGCCCAATACATGAGGAAGTTTAAAGGCTATTTAACATTACTTTACGAGCCGTGAAAAAGAAGTAAAAGCACGGGCGGGCGATACGACGCGGTGGGCTGGGTGTCGAGGCACAGCTAGTACATACGTTAAACACTCACACCTGTTTCCCGGAGGGGTACGCTACGGATTTCCACTTGCTACGATACTAACATATCTCTTTTGCTTCATTCAGTTTCATCACATTCTTTGCGTAGGCATGCTCGCTGATTCAAGTACTCTTGATTGACCTGACATTTCTATTTTTTTTTTTTAATTCTTAAAACCCTGCTTGATTTCCAACGTCGATTGTAGCGCTCTCTAGTGACTCGTGAGGATAAAGTCTATTTTGAAGTCATCACGAATCGAACGCAAAAAACCGCATTATACAATCGGCTCAGCAGCGACAAAGTACCAGACAACAAAAAACTTCTTAGCCCAAAGGCATAACAGCCTCATTGAATCGAGGGTAAAAGGTTTTTTAAAATTTTAAACGTGCTTCTCAAAAAGTTATTCTTAACTTCACAACAGTGAGTTAGCAATCACCTTATCAAAATTGTTTCGTAATGGTGTTTTGTTCAAAACTTTGGTTAAAATGGTCGAGTAACAAAGGTGAAAAAATACCAAGTCTTTTTCTTCAGCTTCTGTAGACGAGTTTTAAATAAAGTTTCCGAAATTAAATTACATTATTTCGTCGTTTTAGGTATCTACCCACAGATGTCATTTTTAGGGTTCCGTCCCTACCCGAAGGGCCAACAGGACCTTATCTATGTCCTGTCTATCTGTCTGTCACGAAGCTGTATTTAAACAGAACTCGTGTTTGCAAATATTAAAAAAAACCCTAAGGTTTGCTACACAAAAACGTTGAAAATGCTATCTATGGGAAAACAACCTAGAATTTTTCTTAGGTTAAATTTTTATAGCACATACCATTCCAGCCAAAGTTTTCTGAATGAGTTCGCAATTAGCGATATGATCGCTCATTGCATGAATGAATCAATGTAAATAATTTATTGTACACCTTAAAACAAATAAAAACAATTACTTATTCTACTTAATGTACAATGATGGGTCTTATCGCTTAGAAACGATCTCTTAAAATCAACCTTCAGGGTGGAGAGATGGGATTGTAAAAGTGGCACATAAAAAACTTAAAGAGTGCAAATTTATTTTACAAATATATATGTAATTAACGAAACTGAAATATTGTTTGGCAATAAAGCATTTTCTATCTACATATAAAAAATGCAGACAAAATAAAAACCCAAAGTACATGAACTTGCACAAAGGTGAGTTTATGCTAACAGATTCTGCTCGTAAACCTAAATTTCTTGCAACAACAATCTCGTAGCCATTGCTACTTCGTAGTACTTTTACAAAGTAAAGCTAATTTTTTTTCTGCAGGAAAACACGATCATAATTTCTATGGCAGAATCAAATTGGAGGATGCTTAAGTCCCAAAGGAAGGAAAGGAATTTAACAAGATATGTTCAGTTTTAAGGGATCCAAAGCCAAAGGGAAAGAGCAGAACCACATTAGTTTCGTCATGTTCTTTCTGCCCATTTTGTGAAAAATCTACTAGCGGGCCGAGGCACAGCACATATGTGTAAAATTAAAGTCAATAGGTTTTTATTCATTGAAATCAAAGGTCATATAGAAACGTAGTTTTTAAGCTAGTAATAACTACGTGAATGTAAAATGTTAAAGTGAATTTACACCAATACATCGCGCGCGACCAAGCCTAGAAGAATCAGGCAACAAAATATGCTTGTTTTTTTATAATCCTTTATTCAGCTATAGTTTGGTGACAACAAGGTAAACTCATTTATAGAATTAAATAAAGAATAAAAAGTATCAACCAAAGTCAACACACGATCGATTTTAAAGTAGCAATCTTGTTGATTACGTCGGGGATGTTTTCTTTTCTCGTCGCAATATAGCTCTTCATAGTCATATACTCATATCATTTATTCACCTTTGGAACACAGGGAGCACTTGGTTTTGTTTTTTTCATACATAAATTCTTTAGCGGCCTGTACATAGGCCTTGTCAGATTGTAAATAATTGTAAAAAAATAACACATAATTAAATGAGACAAAACAAAACAAATAGTAGCAATAAAATCATTTTAGAGTTAAATGACTATTTTCGTTTAAAGCACCCAGGCTTTGAATCATTGTATCTTCTCGTTAACTTTAATCCTCGCTAAATCTTGTGCCATCTTGTGATAAATGAAATACGAAATAGCAGAGACGTCATATTGATGAACAAAAATATAAATTTTGTGGACACTACAACATTTTTAGGAATAACACTAGATAGTAAGTTACAATGGGGACCTCATATTACTAAACTAGGAGATAGGCTAAGCTCTGCCATCTATGCTGTAAGAGCGGTAAGGCAACTGACAGACGTGGAAACTGCTAGGCTTGTTTACTTCGCATATTTTCATAGCATTGAGTTATGGAATATTGCTGTGGGGGTCAGGAGCAGATATAAATTTAGTCTTTGTTCTCCAAAAAAGAGCTATCAGAGCGATTTATAATCTTAATTCAAGAGCATCTCTGAGAGACGTGTTCAATAAAATTAAAATATTAACTGTTCCTGCATTGTATATTTACGAAAACATTATGAATGCACGTAAAAACATGCAGAACTATAAGAAGCGTTCTGATGTTCATAATACAAGACACAAAGACAAATTAGTAAACTCAGCATTTCGATTGCAGAAGACGAACAAGAGCTTTATGGGTAACACAGTGCGTTTTTACAATAGAATTCCTAAAGACATTATAAATCTGAACGAAAATAAATTTAAGAAATGTATTAAACAAAACTTAACTGACAAAGCATATAATTCTGTTAATGATTACTTGAATGATAAACACGCATGGTGTCTACATACTTCTAGCTCTGTGACTTCGCAAATGTTAACTGACAAAGCCTCTGTACAGCTGCCACCATTCGACATGTTATAATATTGGATTGACAAGGCTTCTGTAAATACCGCCGCTACATAATTAATATATAATTGTTATACTTGTGACATAGTTATTAAGATTTTATATTATTTTAAATGTAATTGTTTGAAAAAGCCCCTATACAGCTGCCTCATAATCATTCCGGTTTGTACCTGTTTTTTAAATTGTGACCAACTGTAAACTGACGTAACCAAGTGTTCTATATGTCCCTATGGTTTGAAATAAATGAATACATAGAAGCGTCAAACAAGGTTTAGAGAAAAGCATAATTTGGAAGAAACTGCCAACGAAAAAATTAGTTTGACGGATTTCCAATAATTACTTTGGGGCAAAGCTCCAACGTCAACAGCCATTCTCTTGAATTACTTTTTGACTCTTTCGTCGCAAAATTCGAAAACTCTCAAGACTCATGAAATACTTGAATGAAAATTACGAATGACACGTCTTTATAATGAGTTATGACTTGAAGCTATCCTCTTCAAGACGAATTGGAAGTGCCCTGAAGCCCATTTCAGACGAGACTTGACATCTTTAGAAGTTGCCTCGTTATAAGTTGAAGTTTGCGTATAATAGTTTGTTTGGATTGGAATATAGTGAATTAATATCGTATTGGAGATATTATAATTATCTCCCCGGAGATATCTGGAGTAATCCTTTAGAAGAGGCAGTATATAAAACCGACGTTTCAAAGTGATCCTTGTGATTTTAATGAATATATTAATTAATGTTGACTTTGACTTTATAACTCCTGATCTCCTTCGGAGTTTATAAAGTACCTAATATTTTGCAACAATCTACTGCTTCGAGATGATATGATGAAATTTGCGGGAAAAAGTTCAAAATAGTTCTTAATGGCTTTCTTTATGGGAGGCAACGAACTTCTGCATTAGGATGATGATAACAGATCCAATAAGTATGAAGATACCTATTCAAAGTAATTCATAAAACACAAGGCTGACACTGTTTCGACTCATTTTGAGAGTCCTTTTGGAATAAAGTTCTACATAATTCATAGTTTTAGAGTAAAATATTCAGAGTTTCTTACTGACACCCAGACCCGGAACAAATATCTGCAGAACACGCAAACATTTGTCCTGCAGCGGGATTCGGACCCGCTCCTCTTGCGTCTCAGCCGGCTACTCTACCGCCATGCCACCGAGGTCGTCGTGGATGAGCATGTTATGCAAGTTAGTAAGAACATTACTCAAATCGTTGAACAGTATCCTACTAATATTATAAATGCAAAAGTTTGGACGTGTGTTGCTAAATATGAACATTATAATCATATCGGCAGAACCGACTTCAATTAAATTTATAACTGGTATCTACGTGACCTAGAATAACACATAGGTTTTTATCTAGGTTGCCCGCGGGCAAAGTCGTGGGCGGAGGCTAATACTTCATAAATAAGGGAATCTATTTTTTAGAAGAACGCTTAAAGAATGCACTGAGCTACCTTAGAATTAAACAACATATTTAAATTTTAAGACTTTTATATTATGTTCATTCATTATTGTAGCCATTTTAAACAACCTTTCATATAAACCGGTCCATTCATAGATGAAGCCGGAAGAAGGTGCAATGCAGTAAGTTTAGTTCAATTTAGTATGAAGAAATCGAACTAAGTCAAGTAAAAATTTATCTAGAAAAAGTATAATTACACTTTAAAAACTTGATCAAGAAACATAATTAATGTCGACAACGAACGGCGCGAACAAGAAAGTATTAATGGACTAAGCTCGTAGCTTTCAATTATTGAAAACCGTTTATGTCTAGAATAATAAAATTTGCCTCTAGAGACAAAATTAAGTCGGATATACGATTACTGTTTCAAAATGAAGGAATTCTTCAAAATTTTATTAGAAAAAGTTTCGTATTACATAGTCACAACTATATTTCTATAATTTAAAAAGAAGTAGCACCAAAAATAAAAAATAAACTATACTTACATAAGTAGAACTTACAACGTACAGTAGAGATGTTACAAAAAAATAATAATTCAACCTGCCTCTAAAAATAGATGATACATACATTTAATAAATCCCTTGATGGCGCGGCAGGCTGCCAGCTGATGCTGATGTGCGGGTTCAATTCCCGCTACAGGACAATTGTTAGCATATCCTGCAGATGTCTATTGTTGTACCATGGTACTCGTAGTTCCTGATACCCAGGACACCGGAAATCCTAATTATAAACACTCAATTTTGTTCACGTTTTTGCAGAGAGATGATATCAAGTTTGGTAATTCTGATCTTTTTAATAGTTAGGAGAGAGAAGATTAGGTAGATAATGGCGCCGATTCTCTAGTATATCAACTAAACTTAATTTAAACTGTCACACTCCTTTACTGAGAGTGCACGCAAGAAAGATATGGCAAGCATTTTACTCCTGTCAAATTAGTTTTCGTGTCGCTCTTCTTCGTGTTTATAGTTGCATATTTTGAAATCATACTAAAATTGTATGAAAAAATTAAATCTGATTAATTATTCACAGCACTTTTGCTATCTCATTATTTTGTTACTGGTATTAAAAGAGAGAGATAGTTAAAATTAAGTTTAGTTGGTATACCTACAAGAGAATCGAGGCCATTGTAAAGAACACAGGGTATGTGAGTATCCCGACGATACCTTAAGACGATATTTTAAGTCATTTTAACTGCGAGGAATATGTGATGTGGTCACACTGCGTAGACCATAAGTTCGTGAACTGAAATAGCACATGGGCTGTTTTTTATTTCGGCAAAGACTAGTAATGCATAGAATCAATATCCACCGCTTATATCTCTAATAAAACCAATTCCTACGTTTCAAACCTATGTCTATGCAACTTAATTAACTGTCAGAAAGAGCCTAGCGCCCCGTTTAAACTTTGTGTTTAGCTAGTACAATTGTGTGGTAGTACTCTTGATCGAGTTAGGATTATGTGATTAATAACCTTAGGTATCTTCACACTATTTCATTTGTAGACTCGACAGCCTATCTAAGGCTGTCAAATAATTTCTCTGATAATCTGAAGGTCGATTGACGAAGATAATGTAACTTATTTTGAGCGTGACGACAGTAGGCAATATATATGTTTGCCATAAGAGGTTGCTTGCTTGTGTGTCTGTTTTTCTGTTAGCGATTATCGTAGAAATTGCTCATGCTAAGAACCACATTACAACCGTGTAATGTGGTTGCAAATTTACGAGAATGCTTTTAAATAGGTTTTAGTGCCCCGTAGTGACCTTCGGGGCACTGCAATCGATGACGGAATTTCACGTCGAGCGCTTTAAAATTGTGTATTTTTTTCTTTTTATTTTCAGCCATCAATTACCCGTAGCACTAGAAAAGAAAGAGACTAATAGGCTTTTGCACAAACAACAGATGAATCACTCGAGCGTAAAATGTAAAAAACAATTCCATATGTCAACACTAAACCCATCCAATATCTCTTCAAACAGACATTTCAGTTGAAACGTTCGTATCCATTGTGGAAGCTTTTATAGAAATTGTACTTCATATAATACGATTCCTCTGGACGGACGGTTAGACTGGTTCCCATTCAGTTTTCAATAAATAGGGATGTGAACTTCATTGTATTTGTACCCCACAATGGCTTAAATTGACGGATCTTCATTGTTCTATTGATGTAAAAGGTTTTCCAATAGGGACGGGTCGATGTTGACAGGCTGTTTTGTTTTGGCGGGATCTGTCAAATCTATTGTTAATTAAAAGATCCAACTGACCCAGGAGCTCTTAGTTAATTACTATGAGACGGTATAATGCAGATATAAATACCGTTTTTGTGCTGCAGAAGGGGGCTGTTCGAGCAATTTATAATATGAGCCCCAGAGAATCACTTCGACAAAAGTTTAAAGAAATAAATACACTTTGCATCAATGCATCAACAAAAAGTTACTATTTGATGCGGATTTTTGGCCGGCGGCGCCATTGGGTGAAAACCCGCCCGAGACGCATAAGGTTACGGGTTCGATTACCGCCGCGGGACAAATGTTTGTATGATCTGCAAATATTTGTCTCAGGTCTGTGTATTTTCTATCCTACCAATATATTAAATGCGAAAGTGTATAATATGTATGTATTTAAAAAAAAGTATCTAAATAGCATATCAATCATGTAGTTCCCTTATCACAAGCTCTGCTTAGTTTGGGGCAAGATGATGCTGTATGAAAAATGTGCAGCATTATTCATTATTATTAGTTAGCGGTCCGTACTTTTTCGAAAACGACGTTGGTGAGGCCATCACCGTCCACGGCAAGCGCTACAGAGCGATGATAACTAGGCCCGAAATTCACAATATGGACGTGGACGACGTATGGATTGGATGTGATTCCAGCAGGACAGCGCTACGTGCGACACAACGAACGCCACGCTGGACATTTTGCATGAACGATTTGGGGGTATGGTTATATCTCGCAGAGGTAGATATAGATAGATAGAAAAATATTTATTGCACAACTTAACATAGGCGAACTATACTGTACATAGGCGAACTTAATGCTAGATAGCATTATGTTTCAGCTAACCTTTGTGTAGTATGGAAAAGTCTTGAGGTAGTGCATGAATAATAAGAAAAAAAATATAGAGCTATACTATTACTAAAATACAAAACACTTTTAAGGTTAGATTACGTAACATTCCCTAGATAAACATAATTACATATACCAACTTAATACATAATCTAACCTTACAAGAGGTGCCGTGAATTGGCCACCAAGATCGTGCGATTTGACTCCGCTAGATTTTTTCTTATAGGGTTTTCTGAAGTCTATGCCAATAAGCCGCAATCGACCGACGCCCTCAAAGTCAACATACATAACCCAGGCCATCGCTAAAATTTATCCGGATCTATGCGTTAGACTCATTGAAAGTTGGACCTTTCGGATCCGTGCCACCGTGAGAAGCCGCAGCGGACATTTAATCACGTCATATTCCATAATTAATGGGCCTTTCAAATAAAAAAAGAATCTCGGTAATACCTTACACACAGCTTGTTTTATTCATTTCAATATAGAACCGCCCTTATTACTAAACCAATCAAAACTGATTCAATAACGGTCTCGTAACGAACGAACGAATGAAAAGGAACGGAATTTAAAAAACAATATTTTTTCATGACCCAGATAACTGTATATACTTTAAGAGTGGATTTTAATAATAAAAAAGTAGGAACATTCCTGTTGAAAACTATCCCCTGCGTACTAAGTTTTTTACCACAGGCGTGAATAAAGCATAAAAACGATCACGATTATCTTTTGAATAGCATAATGTGTAAAACGCCATAAGTCCTATCAAGCTTTTGCCATTACTCGCAAAGCAACGAGTGGGAATTTCCCCTTTGTGAGATGTGCCAGAGTTTTCCTTTATTTACGTTGAATGTAATAGAATTGAAAGGAATCTATAGAAGCGGCTTTTAAAAATAGGGGCTTATGGCCCCGGTGTTCTCATGGCTTCCGCCTTTTTATCTTTTTATTTCATAGCAGAAGTACATACAGGTAGATATGTACAGAATTGCACGTATTTAAATTGTATTATTCTAAAAGAATAAAATACCATTAAAGACCTTATTACATTATGTTCTGGCAAATAAACATATTTTATTATATACTAAGGTAGTTTTGTAGATGGTTACTTATACATAAAATATATTATGATTGAACTACTAATTGTAGTTTGTCTACGTGTTTGATTTATCATTTTCTATATTGTGCACGCAGAAAATATAGACAAAAAACATACATATAGGTCATGTACAAAGGCGAGCTTAACCCTAAAATGAGTTTTCTTCCAGCAATCCCTTTAATGATAGGGACAGCTGAGAAATAATACTTGAAAGAACTTGATATTTTAATGTACCACCATTTGAAAACATTTTCAATTTCTCCTTTGAAGTGACATAATTGTCGCACCAAAGACTCGTTTAGAGGACATTATTCATTTTAGGTTGAAGGTGACACATTGTCCTTGGCGTATTTAGATATGCCGATATTTAGTATTCGAGCCGATATATTATTTTATTGTTTAAGGAATGACAACAATGAAACAGTCAGATATACAGACAGACAGTTATGGCGTTATTAACGAAGATCAGAATATAATTTATCTTACGATAAGCAGGTTTAAATATCTACCACATCTCTGAAGCCATGAGGTTTTTGAACCTTCTCATTGTTAGGTCGTTTAATATAATAAGTAGGTATACGTACCTATCTACATATATATTTTTATCCTGATTAAAAATGTTTTTTATTTCAGGTTTTTTTTATCCTTTTCCGTTTGTTATTAGAAAGCAGCAAGTTTCACAACAACAATTTTTGTTTTATAAAAAAGTCAGTAAGTCATTTACTGACATTAATATGGTATTTTTTTTAGATTTTGGAATATCCCCTATTTTAAAGTTATTTATGTCAATATATTCTGCACCCTGGTACAGAAAACTTAGGTGTGCAGAAATGTTTTTTTTCAGTTCTGAACACTTAACCAGGATTCGATCGAACACACAAGCTAAGGATTGGTACGCTATTATACTTTTTAGGAAATAATTGTTAAACTACCCTTACCTTGGCTATTTTATGCAGCAGCGCTGTAGTGGAGCTGGTCTTGAAGAGTCCAAGAGCTCGTCTCCGTAGACCTTGGCCGAGACATGCCTCAACAGCGCCGCATAGGGTCGTCACTCCCCCACTGTCTTCGTGCACGAACTTGCGGGTTACGGCCTAGATAAATATCATCATCATTAACAGCTTGAAGATTCCACTGCAAAAGTGAAGTGCATAGGCTTCTCCTAAAAAAATGATATGACGAATGACCTTAGGCTACCTCCGTCCATCGACTTTTCGCAACCTTTATATTGATGTCTTTAAACTATCGTCGTGTGGATTTAAAAAAATCATCATAAAAATGTAATAAGCCAGTTCAAATATACGTAATTTTGCCACAATTTGTAGAAAAAATTTACCCAATTCTTTGCATAGCAAAGTTTAAAATTGTATATAATGAGTTTAGGTTTATCTCTATTTAAAAACCCCGGAGACCTCAACATAAAAATATTCTTAACAGAAAAAGCAATACACTCGCATTTATAGCATTGGAATAACATCATCATCAACTGCATGTAGAAGTCCACCTTCCACACAGAGTGTCAAGACAAGCGTTTTTGAGACCTCAACAAACTTCTCGCACCCTTCGCGACGTCATCGGTTTAATAAACTATTTATATCGTTGCATTTTAATAAGGTGTGATTGAGCATTAAGCAGGACTTAATGCTCAATCACACCTTAAACCAAAATACATTTCCAATGTATTTTGGTATTCTCAGTGGTTTCCGTTATAAGCTCCTAAAACAGTCCAAAGGGGAGAGTATCAACAAAATCCGGGCACACAATAATAGTCACGGATAGAAAACAAACACAATTACCGGTCAGTTTGTTCTCGCGAACGAATTTCGGGTCACATTGGGTAAACATCATCAACGAACGCCACAGGTTTTATGACCAGAGAATTCCACTTACGAGAACAAGGTCAAATCGAGAAGAAAAGTTATTAAAGCTAAAGTTGTGGCTAGGTCTTATTTGTATTTGTATTTATGTAGTTTTATTATTTTTGTCATTTAAGAGGACTCAATTAAGGTCGTCCTGTACTCCATTCTGTTCGCCTTAGACCCCACACACCAATCACCCCCACTCTTGGGTAGATATGGTCCTGTCTACAATAGCCAGCAACACCAAACGGAAATCAGGTTTGTTTCGTAATCAAAATATGTATACCTTTCGTACTAGGTATGCATATTTTGATTTGATTTATCAACATAATTTTCTACTTATATTCCCACGAGCCATTGACCTTTTGGCCAATGGTACCTCCCCCCCGCCCCCCACATTTCCCCTTATAATGAGAAAATCCAAAAACCCTGTAACACACAATTATTTATTTAAGCTCAGTTTTAAAATTTTCATGTTTCTAACTTTAAAGAACAAAGACTTTCATACAAAATTCCTCCCCCGATCCCACCCCCCCTTAAAGTTTTATTTTTGCATATGTTAGTCAACTGAGACCTATTTTACCAGTAAGATCTGTTCAGCAAGATGGGGTTAAGACCCTAAGGTTAATGTCATGGTGTATTTTGTGGCATGCACCAAAACCGCGAATATAAAAAATAATAGCGCACGCCTTAGAAAGCTTGACCTGTGTAGCGCCATTTATTCTACTTTGGATAAAGTACATACAGAGAACCTGCAGTACATAAGTTACAATCAGTGTATTTATTCGCCTTCGGCCGTTAGAGTTGTCTCTGGATTCTTATTAGAGAACAATTTCCTTAGTGAAGTGGTTATAGATGCTTATGCGTATATATTTTTTTCGCACGTCCGTTACAAAAACAAACACAAGTTTGTACCTAATTTATACTTATTGTATACTTTTATCGTTCAAATATTTTATTTGATCAGAATTTTAGGAACACATACATAAACTGAGAGGTTGCTAAAAAGTGTTCCTTTAAAAATGTAAAGTCATACGCTAGTATTGGTCGTATTTTAGGAATTAAACTTTACCACCCTCTTTAACCCCCTTAGGGGTTGATTATCGAACATCCTTTTTCACACAGCATCATCTAGCCCCATACTAAGTTGAGCTTGTTTTATGGGGACTACATAAATAATACCTACTTCGATACTCTGACCTAAAAAGTACCTACCTAGTTCATGTTTCCTAGTACCTAAATACTTTAAAATGCAATGGACCATCCACAACGGAGCAATCGGTACAGGTATATACCTACTTGCACACAAAAAACATACATAGCCCACAAATTTATAACCTCTTCCTTTTACTTGAAGTCGGTTAAAATGACATTATAAATAACTAGCAAATTCAACCTGGCTTAGTGCCTATAGATATCAGCCGCTAACCACTGAAATTTAACCAACAACCTATTTAAAATGGTAAGCTATTTCAATCTGCACACTAATTTTGTAGAAAAAGCAATCTGGCTTCGTTTCCAACGCGTAAAAAAATCTTATTGCTTCGTGAACGTAAAATGATGAGGACAAGCTGTTTCTCATTAGGTCAGTAAAGGTGTAAAGTAACTCTCTTCCTTCGTAGAACTGATTTGTGGACATTTTGATATATCTCTCGAGTACGATAATCTAAGATATCATGCTGACAGGAACGTGTGACATCTAGTATCTGCAAAACGTTGCTACGGGCAATGCATGTAGGCTGGGTGGCCAGGCTGCCAGGTCTATGCATCGAATATCAGGATGAATCATACAGAGGATAAAAAAGGACCAAAAATAACTTTTCATAAAATAACTGGCCATTTGCGTGTCGGGCTACGCGCAGTGTAGGGTTCCGTAGATACCCGTCACAATATGCGGACTTAGAAGGGGGCTTTTGTTTGATACTATGAACATATTAATTGAGTTCACTGTTTAACAGCTAACAACGTCTAAAAACGGACGCCCACATAGGACTATGGTAACTGAAGGAGTTATAAACCCAACTTCACAAGGGAAGTTAGTTTACTACCTGTTTTACACAACTCACAACTACATCACTCATTTTTTCACCCTTAGGTGTGTTTTTTTTTACCAGGATATGGTAGGTATGTGTGATATTACAAATCATAAATAAACATCCAATGTTTGTGGATGTTTATTTAAAAAATAATACTTAAAAAAATTAAAAATATTGGTAAACCACTTTACCTCTTCCATTAACTGCTTGACTTCTTTCTTGACGGCTGCGATGAGCCGATCTTTTTGTTCGGCATTAGGGTCCACCGCGGCCGGCATTTCTTCTGAATCTTCGACTGGAACAATTACGGTTATGAAAATATTTATAAATGGAAAGGTCAACAGCAATGATTTTGTAAAAATCCGCGATGTTCTCTATTAGATAGATAGATAGATATTCATTTATTCAACCACCACTTTCAAATTATGTTTACTTAAGAAATAATTAAGAACTACTTAAGATACGTCTAGTTGATGGAGCGAGCGAAGCGTTTCTCCAAGATCTCAAAGTCTACTTGGTAATTCCGGCGTCTTTATAATAGGTTGGGGAAAAAGTTTCTTCGCATTTTTTAAGAAAATTCAAAACATTTTTTAATATAGTTTATTTACATTTAACTAAAGTATGTAGGTACCATTTTGTTCGATAACTTTTTGCCATTTTGTAGGCAGGGACATGATCCCATTGCTATAAAAACTTTGGGGCTTCTGTTCAAAATACCGCGACAAGTGGTTTTGGCAGTCCTCTCGTGATGTTAACCTGACACTGCCTAAAGAATTCTGAAGAGACCGAAACAGGTGGAAATCTGAAGGTGCAAGGTCAGGACTATACGGCGGATGCATTAACACATCCCAGCCAAACTCTCTTAATTTTTGCTGAGTGGCTAAAGATGTGTGAGGTCAAAAATGGTCAAAAATTTCTTCAAAAATGGTTCGGTTTCATTACGTCGTAATAAAGAATCACAAATGAGAACACGGTTCATTAGGTTTCTTTCAGTGAGCTCGTGAGGTACCCAAATATCGAGCTTTTTTGTGTACCCAGTTTTTTTCAAATGCGCCAAAACTGTTTTGTGGTCAATTCCCAGTTCTTCAGCTACGTCGTAACTACTGATATGCCGATCTTGCTCCACTTTTTCAAAAATGGCATCCATTTTATCCGTAATAGGGCGACCAGAGCGACGTGCATCTTTGACATCAAAATTTCCGGATTGAAAACGCTTAAACCAAATTTGTGCTACTCTCACAGACACTGCACTAGGTCCATAAACATCGCAAATTTTTTTCGCGGCTTGCGTTGCATTTTTACCTTTTTTGTAGTAAAATTTTAAAATGTATCGAATTTCTTCATTAGATTCACTCATCTTAACAGTACGAAAAACAAATAAAAATCACACATTTTCCTAATTTGAATTTGGAATTATCTTCTTTAAAATTTAAACTTTTAATGATACCAAAACCAGCTAGATACAAATAGTATAGCCAAAGATATTTTATTACAAGTTCATACATACAATAATGCGAAAAGACTTTTTCCCCAACCTAATATGTTATGTTTCTATGTACATATGTTTGTCTGTCGACTATAACTGCCGTACAATTCATTAAATCTTGATGACTTGGTGGGTAGGTAGATTATACTAATAGAATTCTGAATTTCGAATATGAGCTTTATCGGTACGGCGGTTTTTTTAACAATGGGGTCGCGTGTTCTCATATCGTGGCAAAGTTTATACTTATATCAACATAAGGAGTGTAATATATTTTTATTTTATTCCGCCCCAAGCCCTGGCAATTTATGCCGACGCGGATCTTAACTCGGCACTACAACTGTAGCAAGATTTTTAAACTGTTGATAAACTAAACACAGCTTTGTCTCTGTCTGATATGACATTTCAAATTCAACAGTAGAAAACAAAGCATTATTTAGCTTGATATTAATAGTTAAGGCCATGTAAAAGTTATTGCCCGTTTTCGGATTTCAGGAAAAGCAAATTATAATATTTGCTACCCATTTTGCATAAACATTAATATTCGTGAAACATTATGATCGTTATAAAATAGGATTTTCCGATCTATCCAATCGCATAAGTACAATGTCACGATATTTATAGCTCTACTAAACCGAAGATTAGTCTTTGCAAACCAACGGTCGGCTACTGTACACGTATCTACATAGTACGATGTAAACATTACAAACATGTGGATACGTAAAAGCTTCAAGATTATAGGTACTTACTTGCCTACTCTGGGTTTAGGTAGTTGCTAAGTAATATTCAAGGTAAGGGACTCTACCTTTTTTTATGTTTTGTCGAGGGAAACAAGCATACGGACTGATGGAAAACGGTTAGGTACCGTCGCTTATTGACATCTGCAACACTTGGGGTATTGCTGATTCGTTTTCTGCTCTGTAGGACTCTCTTTATTTTTTTACCATCATTACAAACTGTGCAGTTTTGTTATAAACAGTGTCCGACCAAAACATGATTTTCAACCGAAACCGAAACTTATATAAACATGTTACAATTTCTATTGTATTCTGAATTCTAGTGTATTCTTTATACTGTAACAGACGAGTGAAATAATTAAACATAAAAACAATAAAAAAACGAGAGAACTGCGGCCTTTCGCACATGGATATGCCATGTTCTCACAGGTGGGTTCCATTTTGATCCCACGGAATCAAAATGATTCCGGATCATGGAGTCATGGGATGGTGCGAAGTTTTACATGGGCCCTACACAATAAACTACTAAGCCTAAACCGGAATACTAATATATTTATTGCGGCTCTATAGTTTGTGACTAAGGCTAAGTCACAAACTATAGAGTGTAAAATAAGATGCATAGTTAACTAAATTCCAACAAGATCTAAATAAAAAAAATAACAGCTGTTGGTGGAAACAAACGGCGCGCATTACCACGCGAAATTATTCGTGTATCAAGCCCTAGTGGAAAACATCCTAGGAATGGTCGATTTTTTTGACGAATTAATGATCGCGTCGCAGTCGCGTGTCTTGTGAGTTCACACGTACTACCCGTCCGAATTGACTAGGATCTCGCGATAAGTGGGAATGACGCGCTTTCTCAGGGTTAAAATCAAGTAAGTGACAATCATATATAGTTGAATCACAGCAGCTAGTGGTTTGAGTGGTTAAAATACGGGTACAAAGTATAATACAACAGTTTCCCGAGCTCGATGATTCGGTCGATTCTAGGCCGAAACCGAAACTGCGTGCCGAAACTACACCGAAACTGGGCTGAAACTGGCCGAAACCATAACCGAACCTTCGGTCGAACACTAGTTATAAAATATAATTTTACTTCGTTTTTAAGGTTCCGAACTCAAAGGGTGAAAACGGAACCCTGAGGTACTTTTTATCAGATGTAGCAACAATCTTTAAAACAATTATTACTTGATAAGGGGAAATGAAGAAGTCTATTTTCGTATCACATAGATTCCTCCCCACATTGTATTAGGTTGGGGAAAAAGTCTTTTCGCATTATTGTATGTATGAACTTGTAATAAAATCTCTTTGGCTATACTATTTGTATCTGGCTGGTTTTGGTATCATTAAAAGTTTAAATTTTAAAGAAGATAATTCCAAATTCAAATTAGGAAAATGTGTGATTTTTATTTGTTTTTCGTACTGTCAAGATGAGTGAATCTAATGAAGAAATTCGATACATTTTAAAATTTTACTACAAAAAAGGTAAAAATGCAACGCAAGCCGCGAAAAAAATTTGCGATGTTTATGGACCTAGTGCAGTGTCTGTGAGAGTAGCACAAATTTGGTTTAAGCGTTTTCAATCCGGAAATTTTGATGTCAAAGATGCACGTCGCTCTGGTCGCCCTATTACGGATAAAATGGATGCCATTTTTGAAAAAGTGGAGCAAGATCGGCATATCAGTAGTTACGACGTAGCTGAAGAACTGGGAATTGACCACAAAACAGTTTTGGCGCATTTGAAAAAAACTGGGTACACAAAAAAGCTCGATATTTGGGTACCTCACGAGCTCACTGAAAGAAACCTAATGAACCGTGTTCTCATTTGTGATTCTTTATTACGACGTAATGAAACCGAACCATTTTTGAAGAAGCTGATAACTGGTGATGAAAAGTGGATCACGTACGACAAGAACGTGCGAAAAAGGTCGTGGTCAAAGGCCGGTCAGGCTTCACAGACTGTGGCGAAACCCGGGTTAACTCGCAACAAGGTGATGCTGTGTGTGTGGTGGGATTGGAAGGGCATTATTCATTATGAGCTGTTACCACCAGGCAGGACCATCGATTCTGAACTCTACTGCGAACAACTGATGAGATTAAAACAAGAAGTTGAGAGAAAGCGGCCGGAGTTAATCAACAGAAGGGGTGTGGTTTTTCATCATGATAACGCTAGACCTCACACATCTTTAGCCACTCAGCAAAAATTAAGAGAGTTTGGCTGGGATGTGTTAATGCATCCGCCGTATAGTCCTGACCTTGCACCTTCAGATTTCCACCTGTTTCGGTCTCTTCAGAATTCTTTAGGCAGTGTCAGGTTAACATCACGAGAGGACTGCCAAAACCACTTGTCGCGGTATTTTGAACAGAAGCCCCAAAGTTTTTATAGCAATGGGATCATGTCCCTGCCTACAAAATGGCAAAAAGTTATCGAACAAAATGGTACCTACATACTTTAGTTAAATGTAAATAAACTATATTAAAAAATGTTTTGAATTTTCTTAAAAAATGCGAAGAAACTTTTTCCCCAACCTATTATGTACCTTTAATTTTAATATTATTATTGTTTATTGTATAAGGTGTACAATAAAGTATTTTCATTTATTCATTCATTCACCGCTACAATATTTTGAAGAGCTTCAGATCGAAGTATTCTGCAAAATTATGACAAATATAGGTATCCTCAACGTTATTCCTTATAGTGTAATGTAGGTTACACACGTCATATAGGCAATATATGGTAAGTGCGTTAATATAACACGCAAACCCAAGGAAAAGTAGGAAAATCCGCTCCCTGCAGAGTCTGAAGAACCAAGATTAATCTCGTCTCAGCCTACTAAGCAATTCGGGACGTTTTTTGTAAGCTCAATATTTCTGCAGACCATCAATCATGCAGTTGTTATTTTATATTTTAGCTAGGTATGTTTAAGTAACGTTTATGTATTCCAAAAACTATCGTGAACTTGATCATTCATATTTAAAAACGGGATTTTTCACGTACCGCACTATCGGTGAACGCGACGCTCTCCCTCCGCGTCGCGTCGAAACGGAGGGAGAGCGTCGCGATCACTCACCCTGATGAAGACTCTCGGAATGAGTCGAAACTTAGTCGGTGCCTTCACCGATAGTGCGGTACGTGAAAAATCCCGTTTTTACAATATGAACATTTATGTAGTGTAGATAAATATATAGATACCTACTTAGGTACTTTAATGTAGTCTGTGGGTGACTACATTACTTACTTTAATGTAGTCACCGAGCGCCCAGCCCCGGGGTAGAGCGAGAGGAGGGGTCGTTCTATTGGGCTCCATGTGACAAGGAGCGACAAAATGCGAAATACGAAAAAAGAATTTCGATAGATTAGATTAGGTGTTTATTATTTATTTTAACATAAACTGAAAGACAATTTATGTGATGTGAAAGTGTCGACCAAAGGGCGCCGAAAGACAATCTCGCTCTACCTTAAGGGCTAGTGCCGGCGCTGAATCTAACACCGCACTACTTTTGCACTAGCTCATACACCGACGAGCACAACGATTAGGTAGTACTTTTAGTTACAGTGTTAGTTTTATTAGAAGTAACGCACCGATAGTGCGGTACGTGAAAAATCCCGTTTTTACAATATGAACATTTATGTAGTGTAGATAAATATATAGATACCTACTTAGGTACTTTAATGTAGTCTGTGGGTGACTACATTACTTACTTTAATGTAGTCACCGAGCGCCCAGCCCCGGGGTAGAGCGAGAGGAGGGGTCGTTCTATTGGGCTCCATGTGACAAGGAGCGACAAAATGCGAAATACGAAAAAAGAATTTCGATAGATTAGATTAGGTGTTTATTATTTATTTTAACATAAACTGAAAGACAATTTATGTGATGTGAAAGTGTCGACCAAAGGGCGCCGAAAGACAATCTCGCTCTACCTTAAGGGCTAGTGCCGGCGCTGAATCTAACACCGCACTACTTTTGCACTAGCTCATACACCGACGAGCACAACGATTAGGTAGTACTTTTAGTTACAGTGTTAGTTTTATTAGAAGTACCTATTTAGTACCCAGGTGGTCTCTTTTTAGTAAACTTTATGTCAAATAAACTACTTTTCTTTATTCTTTCTTTCTTTTTCTTTTACCTACATACCGCCTTACAAACTCGCCTAAGGTGGTACCTATGCCATAGTTATACCTTCTAAGGTGTGATGGTTCACACCTTAGAAGGTACAACTGCTATGCAATAATGTAGACACAAAACATTTTAGAACAGTTAGTTATTTTGTGGGTAAATACTAAGTAGTAGGTAGATCCTACTGAAAATCACGTAAATTGTTATAAACAGGCGATATAAGAAGCCTGTACTTACTAAGCATTTGACGTAAGAGTTTGTAGGAACCTATGTTTTTCTTTTATTTTATCTCCAAAACGGCTTACTAGTATGTTATGTCATTTTTTGAAATCGCATGTTTTTTAGATAAATTTGATTGCCACAATTCACTAGGAAGTGCTGCAATATACGATGGAAACACGTTTAGGGATTTACATATTTTTTTACTTGTTATTTGATAGACCAACTGTTGCTCTTGCTTCAGCTTTTCATAACATTTTGAAATTGTATGACATACCTACCTACCTTTGCAAAATACCAATGTCTAGATACCTAGATAATCGATCGGGATGTTGCCTTTCTTTTTTTTCCTACCTACCTACTTACCTTCCTGTACCTATAGTTTATAAGGTACGTCCACGTTACAACTCTTAACAATACAAAGTAAGTAGTTACCTACCTATGCCATCTCGAATCCAATCCTTAAAGCAAATGAAAATTAAACACATCACTGTTTAATGGACCAAACAAAATAAAGTGTGTCATGAAAACCACCCTTATCTCCCAATGCCATAGAAGATTGGAAACACGGTTCACATGCCTGTTCGCCTACACAAGTTGTTATCGAAACGTCAAAGCGATACTACACAGCTACAAGAATACATTACTTAGTGTCCTACAAAAACCTCGCTTAAAGTAGGTATGTAACTGCAATATTATCGGTACATTTATACAACAAAATTAGAGCAACATTAACAATTTGATAGAAAAAATGGAAATTGGATTTATAACAAAGTAGCACTCACCTTTATTTTTGGCGGCCATTGTAATTTTCCGTTGAATATTTCATTATTTTTTATCTATTTCACATTTCACGTTTATAAGCGTTTACGCGATGCGCAGTTTAGATACGTATCGCTTGTGTTGTGCTCGGCGTGTTTATAGTTGTACTGGTTGGCAATGACTTGTTTAGTGGAAAAATCGATGGGACGCGCGCAGCAAAGCTCTACAACGATGGAGCGCGCCGGTACGAGTCTGCCTTGCCTACCGACCGTCTGTAGAAGATACCTACTATTGCCACGTTTCTAGGGACATCTAGGTAGGTAGTATGTTTCTATAGCCATCGTATAGTAAGCTCCGTGATGTATGTAGGATTTATATTATATAGGTACAACAGACGACAGAAGCAAATTCGCAGTTTCGTAGTTATGCAGACAGCTGCCGAATTAGCAAATCAAAAATAAGCCGTAGGTAAATACCTAGCAGCATGTTAAAAAATACCGAAAAGCAAATGCTTGATGATTAATAACTGTTATTCATCATATTACCGATTTTTCCAAAAAACTAATAATTTACTCGATAAATCAAATTTTGTCGCTAACTGTAAGTACCTACCAGCTGATTAGAATCGAATAGGAATGAGATAGCTGGAGGCCTTGAAGGGAAATGCTTTGGTGAGATTATTCCGGAATTAAATTTGGTGATCAGATTTTAGGCTATTGGTGTTTGTTTGTTTACTATACCTACATTAGTAGGTGGGTACTATCTATAAGGCGAAGTGAAGCTAAAACCCACCGCAATTCCAGCAGCGCCATGGGTACTTATCCCATTTTAATAAATCTTGCTGACTCTCGAACGTTTTCCACAGTTTTGATACTATAGGAATTATGTAATTTTTACTTGGAACTAATGTTAGAATTAGTGATATGGTGGTGTTACTATCCATTACATATACCTACTGATTTATATCAAAGATTCTACAAAATAACACAAACAAGCGTCTTAACCCGACTCCTTTTGGAGCACGCGAACTAAATAGGTACGTACTTAAACTAAGTTTTTTTAATACCATCTGCTAATCAAAAAGAATAAAATGAGGATATTATGATTACCAACCGTTTGCAAATTACGTTCCTAGCATAGGTGAGTAGGCACTGTAGATGTAAGACCTATAACATCCGTAGGTTATGGATATTTCTCGACTCTCCAGGGATAAGGATACGTCTGTCAAATTACGTGGTCAATAACATCTAAGTAGGCACTTGACCTGTAAATTATATTGAGGAGGATTAGATTAGGATGAGAGAGAAGTGAAGTCCCTCATTGCTTACCTACATTGTTATTTTCCATTGGACAAACCCTATTTAGGCGGCCCACTTACAGCCATCGGGACTCGAAAAAAACTCCTTTTGGTTCTTTTTATTAGTTTAATTGTAAATTCTTATAGTTTATTAGAAAAAAATTACGAAAAAAGACGAACCAATTTGACATTTTGAGAATTTACCGCGCTCTTTTCTTTTTTTTTCATGATAAAGGCAGGCTATAGCCGTAAGATCATATCGCAACTGAGAAATTAGTTGCTCTCTTTTTAACACGCTTAAATATTAATTAGCTTTACTTATAATAACTTATAAACAATGTAATCAAAGAATTTAAATTATCGTGGTTTGGTATCATATTAGGATATTATTACGACTACGTACTTTATTATTCTCCTGCTCACGTTTCGTTGACCGTTTAGAATAAAGGTCCTTCCGCATGAGCACCGTCAGCGACCACGCACGACGGTCGTGAGACGGGAACAGAACTCATGCTAAAGGACCTCCAAAACAGTCAACGAAACGTCAGAAGGAGAATAGTAAAGTACGTGGTAAGTCTTAATAATATCCTAAAATGTAATCAAATCATGAAAGTAAATTTTAATCTACTTCTAATTGTCGTATCGAAATGAAATTTTGTATGTGTATGTGGTTCGGAATGTATATATATATCTTTTTAACACTCTCATCTACAGGTGGTGATGAGATGGCCTTTTTAGCTTGAGGTTTTCACCTATTTTTAAAGGTGTCTGTTATACTAATTTAATAAAAAAAAATATTGTGTATAATATTAATACTAGTAACAAAAATAAATAACTTATTCCGAAACTTAGATTAGAAAAGTCCAATGGGTCTTTTATGGAGAACTCAGTACGCTTCTTTAATAAGCTTCCGGTAAATGTACGTACGTATTACACCTTAAATGCCTATATTGACGATAAAACTGGATGCCCCGATGTCGCTCCCTCGTAAGCTTACTTGTCAAACGCAAGATTTCTAGCTACTGGCTAAAGGTAGCAGTTGGAAGTACTGGTCACGCTGTTAGATTGTCACTATCTAGTAGTGTCACGTCAGTCAACGTCATGTCATAACGAAAAACGAAAAGAATTTGTTTGTTTGCGAAATGCAAGAGAATTTAAACAACTCGGTTTTTTGTTTTGCATACACTGAAACTAAATAGCCTAGTCTGATAGCCTCTCATTTTTACAGATTATAGGACGTAATGAGGGAAACTAAAATGAGTACGCACCTCTCGGGCGGTAGGCTCAACGTAGCCTTAGTGCAAGAAACCATGAGAACGGAATTACTGAATCTATTGCAACTTTGTAAAGGACCTAAGGTAAGCTGAAGGCTGAAGCTTAGAGGAAAGCTACACCGTCTAGCTATAATATTCTACCATTGTACTTACTATTGTGGACGCCACTGTACAACCAATACAGTCAGCAATACCTAATATTAGGTCCATAACTGCTGCATGTTAAAACTTTATACCTAGTCAGAGTTCATTAATATCAACGCCTTTCGATAGATATACTTGAACTAAATCTTATTGCAATTGACAATTGTATGACAACCCCATAGTGGCTTCAACTGCAAAGCAGGATTTGAAATCTTTGCCTGAACTGCAATAGAGCCTAACCATAAGACTCGATGGTTAGGCTCCATTGCACTAAATTTGATAGTTAAAAAGTCAAATAATTGTGTTAAGTACCTACACTATTATTGTTGAAGCACATAGAAAAGTGTGGGATAAATTAATTTATTAACTAAACACTTGCTGGTTAGCTATATATTTTCGAGGTCACTCCCCAAAGACAAGATCCCAGAACACTTCTGAGTGGAATAAGGTTGACTAGCCACCTAGTCAGACTTCCATAGTGAACCAACTTAGAGTCTTAACATAACTTCTGTTTCAGGTTATAATCTGGGATGAATGGCTTGCAGGACCTGTAGGCCTTATTGCTCAATATGCGCTGCTCAAAGACCATGAAGTGGCTAACATGTTCCCACTGCGGCCGGGTAATCTACCCAATATCTCTGTCAAGCACATTGTGTTTATAGCTCGACCAAAAATTACTCTAATGGATCTGATTGCTGATTATGTTCTTTCTCTTCGGTATGTTATTAAACTAGACCTGCAGAGTTAAATATAGATAACTTCTTCACCATTAAATAGAAATATATATAAATACACATTTTAAATCAGAGGTACAATGGGGAATCTTATGACTAAAATGAATTCCTTCAGACAACTTTTGTATGGAGAGGATTAATGTGAATAAAATCAAAAGAAAAGAAAAATGAGAAGATTTTTGTTGCTAATTATCTCAGTAATGGATGAGATTTGGAACAGGTTTAGTTTGTGACCTACTTGTCATGGTACCTTGTGAAGAAACCTGTGGGCAAAGGCTAGTATTTATACATCTGCAAAGCCATACTTGAGTCAACTATTTATTGCATTATAGATCAAAACAGACTACTCCCCTTGAGTTTCATCTATACTTCGTGCCTCGTAAGAGTGAGCTCTGCAAGATGCACCTGACCAGCCGAGGGGTGCTCAACAACCTCACCATACAGGAGTTCAAGTGTGACCTGTTCCCGTTCGAGAGTGACGTCATGTCTCTTGAACTGCAGAATGATTTCAGGTAAGCATAGAATTGGAGCTAAAGTGGATGGAAGTAATTTTTATATAGGAAAAAAATAACTTTGATTTGCTGAAGTTTACTAAGTGTCTAATGATATCAAGATACCCATACTCGTCCAGGTTCGCTTCCTGTTGCAGGACAAAGAACTAAAAGTACCATGGTCTGTGGTAAATGCAACTGGTGCTGGTGCGGGAATAGACTCAACATGAGGTGCTGGGTCTATTCCTGCTATGGTACAACTGTTTGCTAGTTCTGCTCTGATATTTATCTCTGATCTGGGTGTTGTGGTACCGTTTACCACTGTACTCGCATGGTTCTTCCTGATATGCATGACACAGGGAATGCTATTGTAGAGATTTTTTTGTTCTCTATGAATCCGCAATCAGTTGGCGGTCTATAAGCGGATGGATTGAAAGATACATGGTGCTTGGGATCCAGACTCATTAGTCGATTTTTTTTTTTGCTTATGTAGTATATCTAAGACATTGGTCCTCTTTAATCACTTTGTGTCGCTTGGATTTTCAACTAGCGCTCTTGCTAGCGGATTGGGCATTTAAGGCGAGCTAAACATCGTCTTCCTCTATCGTTAATTACTTCGTCTACTGTGGGGACTTGTTGGACGACCTCGGTGGCCCAGTGGGCGAATGTCCACCTGAAACGCAGAAGGTTGCGTTACAAATGTTTGTATGATTTGCAAAAATTTGGCTCAGGTTTTTAGGTGTTTCTATGAATAATATGTATGTATTTACAGAAAATATATATATATATATATATAAGTAGGCCTATAAATACAAGCTATGCTTAGAGCTAAATGATGCTGTGTGAAAAATGTCCAGCAATTTTTATTTATTAATAGATCTCATTGTTCAGTTAACAAGGACGCGAAGGATCTGATTTTGACAACGTTGCCGGTAGTGTAGAGTTAGGACTATGTTTGTGACTGTTGGGTGTTTATGTATTGAGAGCTTGTTTTTTTATAGGCGAGGAATCAAAGTAATTTCACTTATAAACAAGTTTTCTGTATAAGTTGACTTTTTTAAATGATCCTTGTGATCACAATGAATATTAAAAAAGTAAAAACCTATTGACATTGAATTTACAGGGAAAACTACCTAGAAAGCGATCCGTCCTGCATCTATAACTCGGCGCAAGCACTCCGCATCATCCAGCAGTGGTATGGAATCATACCGCGCGTGTTTGGCAAAGGGCAAGCTGCTAAGCAGGTTTGTTGATAGAGCAAGTTAAGTAAACTACCGAAGTCCCGAGTCAAGTTGTGCATATGTCGCAGATGGATTGATTTATTAACTGTTTTACATAACCGCTAGCTGTTTTACAAAAACGCACTGTATTATAAAACCTGTTTTTATAAAGTGGCGTAGTGCCTTCAGCTAGGGGGGTATGTAAAACAGCTAATTAAGCAACGGAAGTGCGAGATCTCCTACCACAGGTATCTACATACTTAAAAGGGGATCTCAATTAAGTAGATTAAGTTACATAGCTACAATGACAATTCCGTTGTACTGTTTCAAGCTAAAGTTTTAAGAAAATAATGAAGTCCAATTTTATCATAGCAACACTATTTGAATCAGTTTTGATGAGTGAATAAACGAAAAAACTAATATTTGTTTTTGTTTTTGTACACAAATATTTGTACAATAAACAAAAATTTCACATTACTAAAAGTACAATGCGCTTGTTTGGATTATTGCTGTTAATCAGTGTTTGCTGTAAAATAATTTTGTGAATAGGTTTGGGACCTCCTTTGTCGCCTCAACAAGGAGGAACAAGGGTCGGCTGTCAAGGGCTCGCCAACTTCTTGCATAGATCAGCTGTTGCTGTTGGACCGCGCTGTTGATTTCACTAGCGTCATGGCCACGCAACTCACATATGAAGGACTAATTGGTAATTAATTTCATCAAAACTAACTTATCTAGTGACTAGTGGATATCATCTGATTCCTTTATCAGATTTTAGAACATCGTGTTGGCCACTTTCAGAGACCTTGGCTATTTTTTCTCGCCAATTTAATTAAATTTGGCATTGATAGGAACCAAATCGTACATCCTTAAAGATGCCAAAAAGGGTTAATCAGAGCAACGTCCAAACATTATATTTGACACCTTTTGCATGTATAAAGTGGTAAGCCTTCCTACATGACATGTTGCTGTCCCATCGTTGCTTAACAAAACAAATCGACTGTAATTTTTTTTTCTAGTTCTAACCGGTTTCCTAGGAGTTCTTAACATACCGTATTCCCACGATGTTTTAGTGTGCCGTTAGTGAGTACCTACGAATTTATAAATTTATTTGTTTATCCAGATGAAATCTACGGTATAAAAAGTTCAACGGCGTCATTCCCCGGCGATAAGTTTGTATCGGCGGACGACGCGAGCCCCGAGGTCACGGCTAGAGAGAAGAAACGCGTCATCCTAAACTCCAGCGAAGAGCTCTTCGCTGAACTAAGAGATTGCTACTTCACAACTGTAAGTGGTAACATGTGTAGAACACTTTTTTGCAAACAAAATGGTACAGAAACTATGTGCAAAGTGTCTAGACAAACACCACTTTCTGTTGGCGTTAACGCCCGCGGATAGATTGAATTGTATGGAAATTATATTAGCTGTGGAAATGTCACGTTGCTGCCAAGTTTTACCTTGACAAATTTGCGTTAGCGTGAAAGAAAAATAAACGTGTGGTATTTGTCTAGATCCCCAAGTTCTCGATCTTCATTTCAAAGACAAGCATTTAAATTTGAGTTGATGGAGCAATATTATAAATGCCTAAGTTTTGATGTTTAGATAGTTGTTGCTAATACTCTCCGTTACGGCTAGACCGATTTGCATGAAATTTATAACAGGTATAATTCATGACCTAGAATAACACATAAACTACTTTATATTCGGGTACCACGTGGGTGGTGGGTAGAGGCTAGTATTATTATAAACAATCACAAAGTTTGTAGCAATTTCCGTAACAGCTGGACCGATTTGAATGAAAACTGGAACAGTTACAGTTCGTGAGCTAGAATAAGACTTAGCTAGTTTTTAACCGGGTACTACGCGGGCGAAGTCGCAGGCAGAGGCTAGTTTAATATAAATCGACCAATCGCCCCCAGTCATGAAGGGAGTAAAATTCACATAATGTTTCCTAAAAACAAAACTTTCTAGACAGAAAACATACTCTTTTCTTAGTTTAATATTATGTAGATAGTTTTACTGAATTATTACTGTTTTTAATGTAGTTATATGTAAGAGGTATAAAGGCTAAACATATTGTGTACCCTAATAATTCATACATAATTATTTAATCATAAGATATATTGTTAGATACTAGTTATTTGTACTTACCTAGTTAAAATATTATTTTTAATGTGATTACAAATAATTCAGCAACATTTAATTTAATGTACCTTTATGTTTAAGCAAAAAACTATTCTATTCTATTCTAACTTGTTCAATATTTGCAAGGTGGGAGCAACCCTCGCAAAGATAGCGCGTTCGATAAGAACGCAACTGGACGAGCGGCACAAGGATAAGACGGTGCAAGAGATCAAGCAATATGTCTCGCGACTGCCACAAATGTTGGCCAACAAACAGTCGCTAGCCACGCACACCGCAATCGCTGAGTACATCAAAGAGGTGTGTTCAACTTTATACTGAAGTGATATGTACGATTGCTTCGAGGACTATTAAGCCGGGTACAGGGGGGCTACTCTTGACACTCGATATAATCTCAATTCAATGTTACTATCTAATATTTTTTTCTGTAGTATGTTTTAAGATTTTTATGGTAGTTTACACAAATTATAAAGTACACCGCCGGCCACTTCAAAATCATATATAATCCTCTCCATCCAAATTTTGTCAGGAAGAGATCGCTTTTTTGCGATAAGACCGGCCGTTGTACTTTTATCGTAATGTGTTATTGTTTATTTTGTGTATATCATAAGGTGTACAGTGAAATATTTTTTAAGTATTACATACCAATAAATATCATGGTGGATTTCATTTAGTTCCATAAAAATCCACCAAATACTAATTCCAATCGTGCGCTAGTACTGCATTCAAGAGAATTAGAATATTATTACGACTATACCACGTACTTTACTATTTATTCTCCTGCTGACGTTTCGTTGACCGTTTAGAGGTCCTTCCTCAAGAGCACCGTCCGCGACCACGGTCGACGGCGTAGAATAGTAAAGTACGTGGTATAGTCGTAATTATATTCTAAAATGCATTCAAGAGTACTAAATTGTATGGATTGGATCTTTATTCCAAATTGCGATTAGAATCGAGTGTCGAGGGTAGTCCACTTGATTATACGCAACATAACATGCAATGTAACGACATTTGACGTCAATGAAAATAATAATAATAAATGTATTATTTGTTTATTTTTTGCAGACAACAGATGGTTTTGAATTTAATGACATGATACAATGTGAAGAGGACTTTTTGAATTGCATTGAAAACGAAAAAGTGTGCCCGTTCATTGAAGATCTGATAGCACAAAAAGAACCCCTGACAAAGGTGAAACTCTCTTTAAACTAATTATTGCAATATCAACTAACTGTTAGAGCCTTACTTTGTAAGATTATTTAACTGTTGGTACTCTGTATTTTCTTTTTCTACTATTTCTTGTATATACCTACTTGTAACTAGTTGTTTGTATTTACTAAAATAAAAAAAATAAAAATAAGTAGTGAATATTCTCACATTTCGCATCCCTGGTAAAATGCTTCAGGCTCTGACCTTTAAATTCTTCCAACCACATTGTACGCACGCTAGTAAATAAAAAACAAAACGTCTTCCCCATGGTGGACATCCTCAGACACATACTCAGTGAGTAGATATTTGAGGATACCAAGTAGTAAATACATTAAGATATTCGTAATGTATGCGAAACTAGTGAACTGGACATGCAGGATACATATACACAAAAGTGTGGGTGATGGGTGTCTGTTGGGTGTTTATTATTTACTAGCTGTGCCACGGCCACTTTCGGCTACCGTCCTATCGCCGTATTACTTCTTTTGCTCGACTCCTAAGGGCCGTAGCGTGATGTTAAATAACTTATAACATTCATCATGAATGCAAAAATATTTTTTCAAATCCGTTTGGTAATTCCTGAGATTAGCGCGTTCAAACAAAAAAAAATAGTAGATTTTTATGTAATTAATATGACAAAACAAACAGATCTTGATCAGAGTAGATCTTCGAGGATAACAGAAACACTTCCAAACATTACAAGGTGTGAAATGATTATATATAGATAGATAGAGAGTACTTTATTCCACACCAAATAACACATCAGTTTAGTTAAAAACTACAAACTTTGTCAATGTTTTGGAATGCGAGGTCTTATCGCTAAATAGCGATCCAGACAACCTTTGGAAGGAACGGACTGTAATTTCAATTCAAGAAAACAATACAATGTTTAATGTCGCAAATTCCTTAAGTATTTTCCTTAAAATTAAATTATGGAAATGCTCTTTTGCTTTTGTTTTCATGGACAGAGTCAGCCCCGTTTCGCGATACATGTTCTGGGACACTCTGTATGTGTATGTGTCAAATAAATAATGTATCATTCTATATATATTTTTAGGTGCTCCGCTTAATCTGCCTACAATGTGTCACGGGTTCCGGCCTGAAGCCAAAGGTTCTAGAATACTACAAACGAGAAATTGTTCAAGTGTATGGATTGAAGACCTGGCTCACGCTGTGCAACTTAGAGAAATGCGGCCTTTTAAGGGCACAGCAAGGGATACGCCAATACGCTGTGTTGAGGAAGGTAAATTACCTGCCTTTTTTTTTTTCACAAGTTACTACTGTTTGAGGTTCTCAAAAAGGGTGGGCAACGCGCATCTTTATAGGGTCGGCAACGTTTAATACCTCTGGTGTTGAAAGCGTCCATAAGCTACGGTAGCCGCTTACGAACAGAGGCCGTATGCTTGTTTACCACCTTGGTGGTATAAAAAGGTAACTACTGCCAAATACAGTGTTTGGACGTGCCGGCTACCCTCTACTTGGTATCCTCAAGGTTCTGCGTACAGAGTACGGTCTTGAGGATTTTCATCATGGGTATAACAGCCGTGAACGTGTTTGTTTGAGAAAAGTATCTTACATCTCTCTCTTTAATTTGTCTCTTTTCATTAAAAAGTGCATTTCGGAGAGCTGTGTGTGGGTGGTACCCCGACGCCCTATCCGAAGGTAATGGGTTCGATCCCTCTTGTGCACCAATGATTTATTCAATTCGAAAAAAAAGCTTGCTTGAACACGCCTTTAAAACGGTGGAGGAAACATCGTGAGAAATCCGGCATGCCCTGGAACCAAAAGTCAAAGGTTAGTGTTGCACGCAGAATGCTTACTACTAATGTTTGTTTGTTTCTTATTCTTTATTTGGAGATCGTTTAGCTCGCCAGTATGGGCTTTATTTATGAAGATATTTAAACAGTTGGTTTACTAAAAACTGTTTTATCTCTTACTGATATGTGTCATTTCAAATTCAATTGTATAAAACAAAAAACTTTATCTGGACAACTGTTTCAAAATCTTTATTAGTAAGGGTCGGTACATATCTGACGGAAGATGCGTCACGTATTATCGGTCGCGAAACGCCAAAACAAACAAATATATAATAAAACATCCATCCTTTCACACCTAACCGATGATGCGTTAGTGCGTTAGGTGTGAAAGGATGGATGTTTTATTATATATTTGTTTGTTTTGGCGTTTCGCGACCGATAATACGTGACGCATCTTCCGTCAGATATGTACCGACCCTAAGGACATAGGTGCTAGAGAAAAAAAATAATTATTTCCAGTCGCTGCATCTAACGATGGATGAGGCAGAAATGAAATCGAAAGACATGAACTTCTCGCCGGGCAAATACACACCTCTCACCGTGCGACTTAGCGAGCATATTGCTAAAAACAAGGGCTGGAATGGTGAGACACAGTTCATATTTGCTAGATGCCCACGGCTTCGCTGATGTGGTACCCGATAAAAATTGGTCTAGGTCACGCCTATTCCAAATTTCATCCCAATCGGTTCAACCTTTACAAAATTTATCAGCAACATCCATACTTTAGCATTTATAATATTTGTAGAAATAGAAATACTCTTTGTGCACTAGACGCGAAACACTTCCTCCCGTCGCGTCTGCTCAAAGTTTAAGCATGTACGGACATTCGTCACGGGCACTGTAAGGTGGAAAATGGCTTTATTTGATTATTTGAGTTAGCGAGTGATTATGAATAAAAGGTTTCGTCTAATTATACGCAGATTTTTCGTGACTATTCATAGAGAAAAAATTTCGTGACGCTGACGTACGGCAACTTGTTGCGTAGAATAGTTTCATATTCGAGCTATAGTCATTTGAATAGATAGATTGAAATGCTCTCATTCGTTTAGGTACGTACGTACGTTGCGACCTTCGACCTCATTTCAATTTTTATGTTAATTAATGCCTACGATGGTGTATGGATGGACCACATGAAACTAGTAGAACGTGGGCGGACGTTAGTAACGTAAAAATAATATGCCTGGTTGCGCGCAGCCAGGCAGGATTTGAACTGTTAAGGTTCAGATTTAAAAACTGACGGGCAACTAGTTATTTTTGTGTCCTGATGGATTTACTGAAACTTTCATCTAAGCGCATGATAGTAGGTAATGCGGGAAAGAACGCGTGGCTATTAACGATCGGATATACTTGTCATCACCACTTTAGTAAGCGCTCTCGCATTACCTACACTAAACTCTATACCAGTCCACAGGGCGATCGACACATCCTAATTATAGCGCCCTTGCGTTACGCTTTCTTTCACGAACCATTTTCTAGAGCGTTGAGCAAATCCCGACATCAGAAGTGGGATCCATATAATAATAATAATGCTGGACATTTTTCACGCCGCAGCATCTAGCCACAAACTAAGCAGAGCTTGTATTATGGGAACTAAATGACTAATATTATATTAATTATATACTTTTTTTTTGTAAATATATACTTATTATACATAGAAAACACCCAGACCTGAAACAAACATTGGCTAATCGGACAAACATTTGTCCCGCAGCGGGAATCGAAACCGCAATCTTCTGCGTCTCAGGCGGGCCTTCGCCCACTGCGACACATAGGTCGTCAAAAATAAATAATAAATCATCTCAATTTCAGGTATCCAAGACGTCCTAGGCCTACTCCCAGGGCCCACAATCGAAGAGTTACAGACCCTGCAGCCTCGCACGGCACGTCGGAACTCAATTTCCAGTGAAAACTCCTCTTTAGACTGTCCAAGAGTGATCCTAGTATTCTTTATTGGAGGTTGCACTTATCAGGAGATATCAGCGCTGAGGACTATAAGCCAGCAAGAAGATTCTAATGTTGAGTTTGTGATTCTGACAACAAAGTTAATAAATGGTACTAATTTCCTTGAGGCTTTAATGGAGCCTGAAGCCTAAGGTGAACTCGGGTCACCAACACAGTAACATGTGTTAATGTCTAATCAAAGCTTTTTGACATGTTTTCATATGAATCTGTCATCGTAATTAATGGTTAGATTCTATTGTCCCTCTATTTTGTTGGTGAACTAAAGATTATAGACAGACCTGACACCATAGAATGTCCATCAAAAATAAGTTGCAATAAGGGTTTTGTGTACAGTAAATAGTTTGTTTAAGCTTTCCCAATCAGCCCCAATCTGAACCAAAGTTTTGATGTATAATAAAAAACTTGACTAATTTAGTAACAATTAAGCTAATTTTATAATACTATGTTTTATATCTACCTTGTCTACTTATCTATTTAATTTAAGTGTATAACTATTTTATTATGTTAACTGTTTAGTGCATTCCTAAGTTATTGAATAAAAGTATTACTATTAGTTATTGAAATATGCTTTTATTTCATCTGGCCATTTCCATAAAAATAAACATTAAACCATGGACCTAGGTTTATTAAAATCTCATATTCATAACCTGGATATAATAATCTTCCATTTGATCATATTTAAATAAACTTATAAAATGCATGCTTATTACCTATATATTACAATTTAAAGCTTCAGCAAATTAATAATTACAACATAACTAATGACTATTCTCATAAATATTCGTTACTTGTATACTTTGTGATGTTAGCTTTCTTTGGTGCAACACTGACACCAAACTTCTTAGCCAAAGCTACCAGCTTTTCATTATCGTAACTAACTTCTTCTTTATAACATCTGAGCATTAGAGGCATTACAGTTTCCAGAATAAACTTGAAGTTTGTCTGAGCATAGCTAGAGTCATTCCCTAGTGACAAATTAAGGCGAGAGTTGAATATAGCATGGATGCATTCATCTAACACATCCATCATATCTTTAGTCACAAGTTTCAGTCCAACTTTTTGTACAGTAATAACAGACTGTGCAAACCATATCGTACTACTTGATAAATCTACCCATGTTTCATTAATGATATACTTAGCTAAAATAAGGCCCAAGTTTTCCATCTGTGCTAAGAATTTGTTAACACCAGCTTTGGTGTGCATATTAACTGGTGTCCATTTGTCTTCTGATACTTTTACTTTCATTGATTCAACAATTCGCTCTTTGTACTCACGAAGTGCTTTTATAATGGGAGTTCTCAAACAGCTGTTCATTTGGAATCTTAAATCAAGACCAAACTCACAAAACAGCATACACTGATCTCTAAGACTTTGAACACAGTCTAGTACTGAATCTAAGGGACATTGTGGTGTAAAAACCTGCTTAACAATTTGACTCATAAGCGTTCTAAGTTGCAAGCTTGCCCAGACTATGAAAGCACTGATTTTATTCTTAGGAAATAAGGAGATGAACTCTGTTAAGGCATCTGATAGTGAACAGAAAAAAACTTCGCCTACATGTTTAACATAGCTGTCTATAGAACCTTCTAGTTGGACCCCCTTCACATGGACTTTGACAGTATGACTGCAGATGGCCAGATACATTTCACAAGCCTGACTTGTCATGTTGAACTTATTAAGTATTAGAACAGAATGCCTTGTAGACTGCAATCCTCCTCTTGGGCTCCAGTTATGTGTCACATCCAATTCTCTGAGTAAAATCTCAATCAAGACTTTTTGTTTCAGTTCAATTTTCTTCAAAATATCAGGCCTTTGCGGGTGGTTATTGTATTCTTCTGAATTCAGACTTTTTTGGGCTTTGACCATCAGTTCATAAGTCTTTTGAAAATGCCTCTCAACTATCAAGACATCAAGCTCTTCTGTAACATCCGCTAACCATTCTGGGAGTGGACTTATGTGTGTTGATGGTAACTCCTCTACAGATAGACTGGGTGACTCAATTGATTCTGGCTTCGGTTTGTCCAAGCCCTCCTTTTTCTTTTGCTTTAAATTTTCCTTCTCGATCTGCAGTTTCTTCGCCACATCAAACTTGTCCAACCAATCCTTTTTGATAGCTATGCTGTTACACTGAAACACTCTTGTATCTGGGAAAGCTAGCACTTTGAAGGCTTGTTTCACAGTTCCCAAATCACGCACATTTACCACTGCAAGTGTACTAATAGGATAACTGGCTTGAAACTTATATCTCATAGGGCCCCGTCTATTTGATATCCAGGAGGTTAGCATGAGGCAGTCACTGAACAAATAAACATGCATTCTTTGCAATGCAGTGTTCTCTTCCGCGTCAATCTCCAAAAGGTCTCCTTCGTGGAGCAAAGTCCGTTCGGGAGCGTCAAGTAAGTTCATGCAACCTTCGACCTTCTCTGTAATTATGTTGAGTTTGTTCTTGCGCTCTTCATCGGCGCTGTCAGTTTCCAAGTCAGGGTTGTCGAGGGATTCACGGGATATGGTGTTGTCGTAACCCAAGATTGAGGCGTGGGACAGAGTAGTGAGGACGGTTCGCTGTTCGCTGAGCAAGTGTGAAAGTTTGTACATCTCCGCCTCTAGGTGGGATATCTCGGTGGCTGTCTCTATGAACTGCATGTAGTTTTCGTAGACGTTTTTCTTGAGAGCGCTGGCAGTTTCTTCGGCTAATGTTTCGATCTTTTCCTTCTGCTGTTGGAGATCCTCCCCCCCGACACAGGTCTTCGTTAGCTCCTTCACGTAGCGCTCTGGGACGAAGTCTGGTACCGCAAACTTTTCCATGTTGACCTCCGACATGGTCTCTCATAAATATTTTGATTTTCAACGTTTATTTTAAAGTAAAAACACTGGTTCTCTCATCTCATCTCATTTCGTTACAGAAACGATGTAGAAAAAATTAAAAGAAATGTCAAACCGAAATGTCATGTCAAATTGTCAATCACTTCACTTCTTGATTATGGCTTAGTGTCAATCACAAAATGATAAAGTGAAACGTCAAATTAAAATAACGTTCCGTTACTTTAATACCTCCGTTTCGTTCCCAAGATTTTGTATGACAGCGGGATAGATAGATAGATATATTCATTTATTCAACCACCACTTCCAAATTATCTTTACTTAAGAACTAAAACATATTATTGCAAACTAAAATAGAAAAAACAAAATAAAATAATGAAGGGAATGTTTGGCTTTCTGTTGAAATCACCACACACTTAAAGTACTGATAATCCACCGACTTCAAAAAATAGGCAGTTCTCAATTCATCTGTTTTTTTTTAATATTTGTAGGTACCTACGTATAATTTTTTTAATGGGTAGGGTACACTAATTCAATGGTGGTTCCACATACATTTTATGGTTAAAAACCTACCACTATGGTTGAAAAAATGGGGGATGAAATTTTATATTTTATAATATTATTATGGCTAAACTTCCTGTTTAATTTTCTAAGTAAATGATTTTCACTTGCACTTATCATCAGACAGATTGATCTTACCATAAAATACTGGATTAGTATGGACTATGGCAAACATTTGGCGAATTACTAAATATATCATATAACTAGGTAATATGTACTACTATGATATTAGTACTTCGCCATATTAGTCAATTATGTATGCATACCGGGCGAACCGTATAACGTAATTATGTATCGGGCGTCCTTAGTTATTAATCTGAATTCAAGACAACATTCCGCCTTTTAAATTTTCAGAGATGTAGGTATGAATGCTTGCTACTTTTTTGCTGGTTATTATGTCTATTATTCCAGTGCTGAATTCAGAGACATTTTGGAAGTGTAATACGGCCTTATAGATTATGCTTAGGTTATGCACAGGAGGATTTTACTTACTTTCTTTGAAAATAAAAAAAAAACCTTTATACGTAGATTCGATGTAGGTACCTAAGTTCTCAAATAAAAACATTATAACCTACCCATAAAGTTCATTATCTATCGTGAAAGAAACTAAATAAAAATTAGTACTTGTTTTATCTTGTGCAATAAAGCATTTTCTATCTATCTATCATGCGCGGATTATGATAAAGTGTATTAAAAACTAACAAGCAGCTTCAACCGTGATCAATATAGCTCTATAGCTCTAATAATTATATGAACGTAATCTATGCGAAGATTCATCGCTCTTGCCTTCATGTCCTACCACACAATTGGACGGGACTAATTTTTAGGAAGCTAGACTAAAACTAGGTTAAAAACGTCGTTACATCTAAAAACCATGAAATAAATTCAAATATGTAATGGCACTGTTTATTAGTAACAAATAAACTTAAACAGATTGTTGATTTAGATACCAATCAACCAATTTTTTTCTGGCATGTTTATTATAACAAAATCACAATCGGAGTGTCTATCGTTTTATTTCGTAGACATAATTATTAGATAGGTTTACTCTGTCTACGTTTTTTTTTTATTGAGTATGTAAGCATTTTTACTAAGTTGCGGCCTAGTAATTTTATGTTGTCTGTGATACCGTCTATGTACCAAACAAACCTTTTGTGGTCAGTTTCCGAATTCTGTGTGTGGCATTAATGATTTCAATAATTGCTGTCTCAACTTTTCTCATCGAAGTAGAGAAACACACACATTAGACGATTCTAAACTTTACTAGGTGATTCTAAAAGTTTTGATATCTCTTGTTAAAATCATCATCAAAACATAAAAAAAATACAAAAGCTAATTTTACAGATCAGAACTGACTCGGCTGTGTTCGGCAAAGCTGAAGATCGTTTATTCCTTTTTCTCGCTGACTTCGGGTTTTTCTTCTTTTACAACTACTTCTTCCTTGGCAAGTTCGGCTTCTTTGGCGGGTATTTCTACTTCGGCAGTGAAGTTTCCGTTACGTTTAAATCTGTAGGAGCGGCCGGTGGCGACGACCGAATGAGACTCGTAGCAGTTGATTAAGGCATCTCCGTTGCGACCTGTGGGTAAATACTAACACTGTAGAAATAATAAAGATATGCCTACCATCGGTAAATATAACTATTATTGATTCTTTTTTCATTAATTTTTATATTATGGACCTAATAGCTGATGATTGAGTTATGAACATTATAATATGACGATCTCATATTATTATGCAGGGTACAGGTTTGATTACTGGGTCAAATGTTTGCATGATCTGCAGATTTTGGGTGTTGTTGTACCTGATACCCGCGATATAGGAAATCCTAGTGTGTTTCCTATATCGCGATGAAAGTAGACATTGAACCTTAAGATGTTGTTGTTACCTGAAGAGCAGGTGCAGACGGCAAGATGTCTTCGGGCCATACAGACGGCACCAGAGCCGCACTGGGTGTTGCCGAGGCAGGGGTCCACGCAGCTGTAGCCGACGCAAGCGAGGTGGTCACCACATTGAGAATCGAGCTCGCATTCACCCTGTACGTAGATAAATAAAATATTAATTAATTACTAGCGACCAACCCCGGTTTCATACATGTCATTCAAATTTCCGTGAGTACCATTTAAAAAAAAAATTTGATACAAACCTTGTCCTGGCAATACGAACACAAAAAAAAGTTCTCAAGTGATGATCCTTCATATATGCGGCAATTTAATATATTATCAGTAATAGAGATTTCTTGAAATATTATTACTACAAATACAGTTGCTTCTGACTAGGTATCCCCCATTTGTCAACCACACAGATCTACGTACTTTGTATAGATGTGATAACGTCCATCATGGGGATTATAATCGTGAGCGTGTTTGTTTTTTTTACAAGCTGTATTAGAAGTCCATTGCTGAACATAGCCACCCATAAAGAGCGCGCGAGCGCTTTAATAAAGAATCTTAGGCTGAGGCTAAGAATCTACCGAATTGTTTTCTCTTTTCTTTGAATACTTTGGCAGTAGGTACCTACCTATAACTTGGCTATTCATCTATACAAGATGTAGGTAGCATTATACATTTTGGTTCAACTTACGCGTTCGCAAGAAACAAGAGCATTGCCAATATATCCACTAGGGCAGGTGCAGACAGGGCGCTCGGCGCCGGTGCGGTCGTGTCCCGGTGTGCACTTGGCATTAACACCGCAGGGGTTGGGCTCACAGAGGTCACCTGTTGGTATAGAAGTTTATTAGTAGGGGGTTAAGGTGTGAAGCTTTGTGGCACTCCAGACATTTTTCATTATTTAGTTTGGCTGTCTGAAAAATAGTTGAAACATTTAAATAAACGGAATTCTCGTAACAACAATAATAATTGAGATCAGACCAGACTGATCATTTTCAGATCAAAGCAAAGTCGCTGTGCAATCACCACCTTTTTTGAAGTCAGTCGGGTATTGGAACTTACGGGCTTCGAAAGGCCTGCAGAAAGTGAAGGGATCACCGGTCATGGTCTTTGGGCAGGAGCAGACAGGGGTAAGGCCGCGGAGGTTGCAGTCAGCGTTCACACCACAAGCGTTGATGCAGGGGTCCACACACGCATTGTAGATACAAGCCGGCTTATAGCTAGGGCATTCGCTGTCCGAAGTGCACTCGGCTGAACAGATCTTATAGGGATCGCCGTGGTAACCCTGTAGAGAAACATTAGGTTATTTTTATGAACTTTATTATACCGAATACTGCCAGTAGGTATCAGTACTGATGAAAACTTTTGAAACAAACGCTTTTGATAATTTTCGCGAATAACCCTTCAATAGCTAGTTCCCAACTAGTATGGTAAAAGAAGAGGACGAATATCTATCGAACTAGAAAGGGGACATTTTACGAACCCTTGGGCACTTGCAGACAGCGCGATGAGCTGCGACGGTCTCACAATCAGCGTTGACACCACAGTCGCTACAGGGGCTGACGCACTTGAAGTCCCGACAAGACTGCTGCGCACCACACTCTCCGTCAGATTCACATTCGTGGCGACAGCCGGCCAGAGGACTACCCTGTAGGTGGAGTTAAAATGTTGAAGTATTATATTTTGCTAGTTTATAAAAAAAAACTAGCTTAAAGAAAGGTTTCTTACTCTGAATCCTGGCAGACAAGTACAAATGGCTTGGTTGTTGGCAACGTGGCACTTGGTGTTGTGACCGCACGGGGAAGGGTGGCAAGCTTCCTCTGTAAAACAGAATCGTTAGTAGGTTGAACATAAAAATATAATTCACAAGGCATGCGTAAAACATGCATAAGTAACTACCTGGGTCAGCAATTCTGCAAGACTGGAAGGGATTACCAGTGTAGCCAGCCGGGCAAGTACAGACCGGGATGTGGTTACGGACCTGAAGACCAAATAAAATGATGAAGAATCAACCAAAAGTATCAGATGCTCCTTGAAAGATTGGTGACAAAGATGGTTGGAAGGTAAATGTAAAAGTTTTGATACTTACATCACAGTTAGCATTGGTACCGCAGGTGCCTTCGCAAGGGTTCACGCAGTGTTGGTTCACGCAAGTCTGGTGGCTCCGGCATTCGCTGTTGTCTTAAAAAAAAACAGTCAGTATTCTGTTAGTTTTTTTTGAAATATAGGGTGGATTAACAAGAATTATGTTATGGGTAGTCAAGGCTTGTAGAACTGCTGGGGAATAAAAGTTCTCGAATGGCATACATGAACCGGATGGAACGGCCTCTCACCCGTTGAACCTATAACATTAGAAGTCATGGGAAGTCAGGTAATGCAGATGGATCGAGCACATTCGTGGAGGCAATCTACGGGGGAGGCAAAGGCCGTAAGGAGGCATGCATGGTATCTGATGAGGATGTCTCAAGTTCTAGAGTTCAAGGCGACGATAGTTAACTGAGTAAAGCTTACCAACGCATTCGATTCTGATGCATTGACTGAGCGGGTCACCAGAGTGTCCAGCCAAGCAGGCGCATACTGGCCTCACACTGCCCTGAATGCAGTGGGCACCGATACCGCATGTGTGGGAGCCGCACATTACGGTGGTATCGGAGATAGAGCGTCCATGCTCATACAGGTCCCGGCCGAAGTAGCTTCGAGAATTGTAGTACCGTTGAGCTGTAAAACAAATATTCAATTACATGGAAAAGGAGCCAAAGTAGTCCTTGTGGTACCTAAACTTTTTTTTATATAAGGCTTGACGTGGAGTTCATTGCATCAAGCATACAGTTTATAGTAAAACCCTTATCAAACTTTGTTTCTACTTCATTCATTCAACAGGAAAATCTACCTTATTATAATTAACTCATTAAAATGTATTATTCCCTAATAAGACCACGCGGAACCAGCCCACACGCCAGCATGCATTATTATAATACTTACAAGACTACGCGACTAAGCGAAGGATACAGCCCAGCCAGATCGGTGCCAGATGGGCAAGGACTGTTTGAGTAGGCGGACCGAAGGCTGTATATTTTTATGGTTCGTTTCCAAGGTCACAAACTTCCCGTTTTTGGAGAGATGATGTTGATCATGTTTATTTTGTTGATTGTACTGCGGGGGTGTAGGTCGTTTGTTGAAAATTGAGCTCACTATTATTGACTGAGCTTTTGTAGTTTCGAATAATAATATTGATTTTGATGAAGATTAATCACCGCCTATATTTCAGAATGGTTTAGTTTGATTTATCAGATATCTTACTATCGTAGTCACTATCCTTAGAAGTAGGAAGAGGTACCTTATTGCTTACCTACAGTGAGGTACCCTACCTGGTTATAAAATTGTCGACTATTCTTTATCTATTACTTATATATTATAATCAAAGAGGTAAAGTTTGTTTCTAAGAGCACTTTAATGGTAAGGGGTTATCTCCGATTTCAAAAAGTATTTCAACGATATTTATAACGGATTTTTAGAGTGGATATATGCTATATATTAACCCGTTAACAAAAGTCCTTTTCATGTAGACCAATTTTGCAACGTAAGACGACAAAAAATCGCTCGAACAAATGCGTTGCTTATAAACGAGATTTTCATCGGCTACTTTTTATCCGGGTACCACACGGGCGTAGTCGTAGCTAGTTATCTTAATAATCTATTATAATAAATATTTCAAACCTAGTTAATATATTAAATGTTCTATTAGTCCAGAAATCCACATAACGTTTTTTCTACTAGTTACTACCATACCAACATAAATATCTCAGATTTATTATTTTCGATAAACTATTTGCTACGTAATAAGCAGTTTACACCCACTACAATTACAAATATGGTTGTGTATAATCACCTTGTAATGATGATTAATAATAGCATAGATCAAAACTATATCAAGATGTCAGTGCATTAGGACAGATGGTTTACTTTTAAGTAGGTACCTCTTGCCTATCTAAATGTTCTTTAGTGAGCTGTGCGCTGATGCTTTGGTATTTTTTTCTGTTTGTATCATAGTGCTACGGAGTTAATCAACATTTAATATCGACTGTTTCCGATACAAAGGGTGTAAATACCATTTTGGGCAAAACAACTTTTTGATGCAAGCTTACATAATTTTTCACGTGTATCTAATATTGCGCTACGACGAAAAAAAGTGGTTCTTACAACCTATTTTTTTTTCAAGCTTATCATTATTTTCCTTCAAAATCGGGTCGTAAAACACTATTTTTATATCACAGAAGATAACTTAATGTAATTACAAACATTTTTAATTTCATATATAAAAATTGGCGTAATACACAAATAAAACAATATGTTAAAACCGACTTAAGGTAATCTTATACAGTATACTGAAACCTAGAAACGCACTAGCGTAGATAACGTAGACTTCTACTGCATTGTTCAAGATTTTTGGATCGCACTTGACAGTACGTATAATTATTATTCTTCACTTTAGAACTAAGTAACGGATATGTAAATCACTTACCATCAACGCCAACTTGGAGGGCGAGTAGCACCAATGGTGCTAAAGACAGTAGCTTTCCGCCCATCTGGAGAAACATTAATCATTTCATATCAATAATATTAATACCTAAACTTTACCTAATAAGTTGTATATTTCGTTGGTTATAAGCCATCAATCAATTAATAATCATAAAAAAACAATTAAGAATATTTTATTTAATAGAATGTTATGTGTGCCTCCCACGAGCACATCAGTGGGAGACCTAATGTCTGTGTTGTAGGTACCTACTATTAGACAAAAACTTAGGCTTGTCTTACTAACATTATTGTATAGAAATCTGTCATTATGACACGTCTAAGTCTCTGTCTAAGCTTAGTGTTTAGTGTAGCAAAAGTTTGTAGGAAGTCTACGCCATAGTTTTCTTTTATTACTAACCGCATTTGATTATATTTATTAAAGCATTTTTGAGCTGGAATTATAAATAATTTAAACTATATTCTTACTGGTAGGTACCAGTTAGAACATAGTTGAAATTATATAAATCATACTATGGACTTAATAGGTAAAGCGAAGTATATTGGATGAATGTGTGTAAGTATACAACCTAGGTACTTAACCTACTGTAGGTACTTTATTACCTACTTTATTGGACGCAATCCATTAGAGACTGTTGAAGGTTGCAAGATTTATGAATGAGTCACTTTACGTCAGAATCATTGAGATACTGTGGCGGACGGCATTGTTCAATTGTTTATTTTAACTTTGTCTCCTTTTAAATGTACGCAACGACCTACTGATACCTAACTACCGATATTAATATGAACTTTTTATATAATTTTGTCAGATTTATCTTGTTAAAAATATTTACAGTTTAATTTTAAAAGCACAGTGCGGGTAAATACATAGGTGCGTAAGAAAACTCGTATGATTTTGTCCCTAGTTAACAAGCACTCACATCGCGAATGGCAAAAAATAATAATAAATCTATCCCAGTCTAAAACAAGCACAATTGTAATACACAACACTGAACACTTACTGTTCGTATGTCTGATGAGGAAACAACACTGTGAAGAATGCGCGCCGTCCTTATACTGGGCAGTGCGCCTACGCGAGACGAGGATTCGTGCAAACTTTTATGCAAATTCAATATTTTTTTTCTATTGAGTTATTGTTTTGGATCTTTATTTTGGGTTATTATAGCTGAGAGAGGTGTGACTTTTTGCCAGAAAGCAACCACGAAATTTCTTTTTCAGATATTATCTTAATGCATTATGATGGAATTAGGACGTTTTAATCTATCTATCTATGCTAATAATAAAGCTAAATAATTTATTAGTTTTTTTTTATTTAACATCACGCTACAGCTACGCTAAATAAAAGCGCGGACGGACGATGCGACGCGGTATTTAATATAAAATAAATCCTCATTCCAAAAGTGGTCTAGACCGGACACAGATATGGATTTTGATTTTCTAATAATTCACAACATAAAAATTATCGTAGGAGTTTCTATTCAAATATTTATTTTTTCAAAGATTTGAAAATTTAAGAGCTCATTTTTTATAAATGTTCCTCATGATAATGTTGGCTTACCAAAATATGTTAAAACCAGTGCTACCTATAAACTATATACCGCCTATATTAAGGTATTCCTTAAGAAGACCACCTTGATATACAGATTAATCGAATATTTGCCATGAGCACTTTCCCGCCATATTTGGCTATCGCAACTGGTAAATAGTCTACAGAAAAGAGAATGACATCATTGTAGCCGGAATTAAACCTGAGTTCTATGAAAATAATATGGAGTAACCGGATCTAAGATCAGCCAAACCTGACCATTTTCTGGTTGGTACCTAAAGGTATATTCGTAGTTCGTATAACCAATTTTATTTTGTATCTTATATACCAACCTATACACTTATTTACCTATAAGTGCCTGTACTACAATTCTCACCAAAAAAATTGAAACACATCCCAGGTGTTTTTAATTATTGTATTAAGTACCTATATGGAAAAATTAAAATGTCATTTATCAGTTACTTAATACAAGGTTTCGCATTCCCTATGTTAATGTTCCAAATTCAAATTAAATATTCTTTTGCTTCTTTGTTTAACAAGTCACTTCTGGCCAAGTGTCTCTGGAGCAGATATCTTAGATAGATAGAAAATTATTAATTGCACAAAATATTAGTACCTACATAGGCGAACTTAGTGCTAAAAAGCATTCACTTCCAGATAACCTTTGTGTATTGTGAAAATATATGTGATGGTAGTGCACAGAATGGTTAAAACAAAAATTATAATATGTAGTGATCCAAACCCAAATATTTATATACACCTAAATAATTTATAGTTATATTTAAATACTAAGGGCATAATGAATTACATAAATAAAAGAAAATAATATATTATTATTCCCGGGGTAAAGGGGGTTGTGGAGGACATAAAAAAGGAGTGATAAAATATACCGCCATAGAGCATACGAGACGATTTAGATTAGAGCATATCGACGTATACTCTAAATCGTCTTTTTAGTTCAATCCCACAGGTGCTCGGTACTATATAATGCCCCCCAAACTGTTAACTTAAACCTACAGTGGAGCAACCTTGCTCCACTGTAGGTTTAAGTGCTCACGTGCAAACTGAAGACGCGCTATTCGATGGTCTGTTGTTAATTTCAGCCCATTGGCTGACTTTTGACCACACATGGTACCAACCAATCCACGTTCCTTCAATCTTCGCCTAATTGTAGATTCACTCAAAGTCACCCCTCAAACAAACGAAGCTGTTGCTGCAGGATGTCGATTTCGCAAAGATCTGTCGTCTCACTCAGTATTGGCTTAATTCCTGCCAGATCCTGAACGGCGGAATGGAAATCTTGGTATTGTTTAGATTTTTTTTGATGTTAAGGTTATACTTCTCTAAAGCAAAGATCTTAAAGTCAATTCACTAATAAACATTAATCACCCTACAAGATCAAACTACACCAACGCTCCTACTGCTAAAAAAATAATCACTTTAAAGACTTTCGCTAAAATAAACTGCCCTTGTGCCCATCTGGTTCCGCGTATCTAGTTAGATAGATAACACTTTATTGTACACCACATAATAAGTTGCTTACAAATAACACAGCAAATTACAATCTAATCGCGGAAGTACAATGGGCGGTCTTATCTCTTCCAGACAACCTTTGGATGGACAGGAATTGACATGCACGATAAAGTACGGTGGTGTATAGACAATAAAAACATACAAAGTGACGTATTATTAGATAAAAAATATATACATACATACATACTTACATACATTATTACATATACAATATGATAGAAATTCATCAGCTTTGAGATATGAACAGATAGTGACTGTGCAATAGATTTTTGAAGATAGGAAGAGATTTGGCATTTCTGATATTTAGGGGTGGAGCATTCCATAGGCGAATAGCTTGTACAGTAAAATAATTATTATAGTTAATTGCCTACTTCTTATAAGTATGTTCTTAGTAGGTACGGCAGAAGTAAAATCTTTCTAGGATGTCGTCAATGGTAAAAACCTATTTACGAGCATTTAACAACAGAGGCGTAGCTCTATCGGACATCATAATTCACATGGTTTATAGCAAACAACACCACTACAATAAAGCATGCCTAAAAAGGGAGTTGACAACCGTTCCTCTCAATAATCCACTCGAGAAGTCATTCACGCACCACCGAGATGTGTCAGGGACGGGACGGCCATGTATTGTTGACGATCATCTGTAATTCAAAAAGTACCTACATAGGTGCAACTTAAGCACTTACCGTCTTGATATCCTCACAGATCTGCGTATTGAATATGAATCTGAGGATATCCATATTGGGAATTATAGTTTTATGAAAGCTTGTACCTATATATTTTTTTGTATCATCTTGCCAATATATCCATACCTATATAGAGTTATATTTGATTGAACTGATTATTTTCTATTTCTCTGACGCATGACGGAACTATCCGGCTACAGTCCGTCCACAGTCCTGACTGTGATAGAATGCGTGTGAAGCCCTCAAAGTTTGAAGATTCATTTTGGAAACCCAACTACACAAATACCAGGTTTAGCATACAGTTTTGGCGATCGGGCCAGGAACAAAATAATATTTTTTTCAATTGATTGACTCACTCCTCGCATTCGACCCACAATGCTTACGTAACTTTGTTTGTTGTTTTAATCGTAACACCTTGTAATGCAGATTGTATCAAGGGCACTTGGATTCAGGTGCAAAAGTAGATAGGTACCAATAGGTATTCTATAGGACAGGAAGTAACTAACCTACTAATTACTTGACCATACACTAACATTTAATTTAAATTTGGATGTAAGCAGTTTTTTAAACCTACGTATGTACCGAGTTATTGATATATTTGGTAATGGGTTTAATTATGTCAACAACCAGCAATAACAATAGAAGAACAATGCATTTAGTTTTGTTGATAAGACCTAGTTAGGTACCTATCAAAGTGAAGTATATAAAAGGCTTTGGGTACTTTTCACTCGCAAAGTCAAGATCATCACATTGACCTTTCGAGTTTCCGAAAAAGAAAACCATCGTTTTTTTCGAGTAGCATCAAACCCACACAAAAATTTGCATTTTAACAAGGATTAATGTGTTGCTAAGTTACCTATCCTATGCCAATTTTGGGATCAGTGTTATCACAGGTAGAATTATTCTGAAAATATTTGCTGTGAAATGCTAAAAAGTAAGTACGCTCTCTCCTGTACAGAAATTCTTGTTTCATGAAAAGTTTTCCAAAGTGTAATTATAAGTATAACGGGTCTTTATCGCGTTTACCTTTTACGTTTCGACGATTATGTTATCTAATAGCAAAATATGAAAAATACTGTTCCAAAGTGTATTTAATACATCGATTACAACCATAATTATAATTTTTGTATGAACGCGTTACTTCGCGTATACCCTATAAATCGATGATTACCTTACCTATACTCCAGTCAACCCATGACATACGTAGAATCCATAACATATCTAGTCTGTGCCCGTGACAATAGCTGTTGTACACAGATGAAACGACCGACGACGTCGGGAAAATGTTAATAGGTAAACGCGATAAAAATCCATATAAATCCGTTAATTATGTTTAGAAAAAAAAAAATTTTTTTTTTTTAGAAAAAAGTGTATAGTACTTTTTCTGACATAGAAAAAGTACTATACATTTTTTTACGTTTATATTAGATTAGATTGCGTTTATATTAGATATTAGATTAGTATTCAATTTTTTTGACCACTTTCAAGATAGGTAGATAAAATCATTTCAATGATCAAAACGCTACCAGCTTAAAATGTTGTTTCTGAACGCACTCTGAACAGCTGACCGACCGCTGAATATTTTGACATTTGACACAATCTGCCTGCCCATTCCTGACAATGACTTTGACAATCAATTTCATTTCATAAATTTTCATTCACCGAAATGTTATGACGAATTTTGTATCAAAAATAATTATAAATTTCACGCTGTAAATAAACCAAAATCAGTGCAACCTATCAGCCTTTTCATGAAACATGTCTGCTAGTAAATTAGATGCAATGTACCGTAGTATACTACTAACAAAATTTTTTACAAAAGGCTGGGGGAAACCAGAGAACTTAAGAAGGTCAGAGCATCGCACCATGTGTTAGACACATTGTTGTGTAACATGGCAGGTACATAGAATTGGTTAGACGTTTCAATGTTTTTGATTTACCTTGATTTTTTAAAGGTTATTCGAGTTCAGGAAAGTTGTATCAAACCGGGAAGAGTGCTTCAAATTAGTGGAAAGGGACTACCCAGTAACCATTACCAAGGTAATTCCTTAACAACAATAACAGTTTGATGCATACCTGCTGCTTAGTATCTTAAATTTCGGTTGGTGATACTTCTGCGAATCAGTAATGCTTACATTGCTGTGTTTGTGCTTCAAAGATGAAGCTGAATTCTTAAACACAACAAGATCTCAACATGTTTTGCTATGTTACGGATGTATATTGGTATACACTACTTTTAAAAGTGTGCCCCAGAAAGAAGGTAAATATGCATGCCTTTTCTTTAATTGTTGGAACTGTGCAGATCCTCAGATATCTGATAATTTAATAACTTAAGGTCCATAACTTATTAAATTAATAATACATTCTACTAATCTATATGACGGAGCAGAAGCTCCAAGGTGGTCTTTAAAAAGTGTGATGTCAGCAATACTAACGTCACTATCATCACCAGCATGCTGGTCGCTCATAGTTGATGACGAAAGTAAACTCCAGAAGATATTTTTCTAATTTATTCTTGGTTGTACAGAGGCTTTCGAGGTCTGTATCTCGTGCCGATGACTTATTGTAGAAGCATAATAATGTAAAAAAATTTGGAGGGTACTCTGTTTTTGATACTGAATCCATTTTTTTTGTATCTGGAATGTATTTGGAATGCGCATCACGCCGAAACTACTGAATGAATTCAAATTAAACTTGGCATGATTTGACCTCATACTACGGAGTAGCACATAGAATACTTTTGATCCCGAAATTCAGCACCCCTTGGGATCCTTGGGGTTCCCTTGGGAGAGGGGATGAAAGTCAAAATGTGTACTTGGTTGTAATTCATTAATGCGTAGTCCGATTTAATTTTATTATTTTTTTGTTAGATCCTAATAACTTGAAACCCGGAATGTACATGTCTCATCTTAAGCTAGCGTAAGATTTGTAGTGCTCTTGCTGAGTAGGTAGTCCTATTTTCAAAGTTAGTAAAGCAACCCTGAGCGTAATACCTAAACATATTTTTCATGTTAAAATGACAAAAATTTAATTCCATCGTTTTCGTAGTTTTAATCGACTTAAAAAAAAAGAGGAGGTTCTCAATTCGACTGTATGTTAAAATTGTAAACAGATTTTAATGATTCTTTATAAGAATTACTGTCTTCTGAGAAATACAACCTGGGAGTTTTCAAATCCAAAGTAAAAAGCTCCTTTGTGCTTCACCGCAGTCTACAGTGTTACTTATTATGAGATAAAGTGTGGTCAAATGCGAATAATTAGTCGGCAGGGATAGCAATCGCGAACGAAGTCACGGGTACAGCTAGTATTCTAATATAAATGTGAATGTGAATAAATGTTTTGATGTTTGTTGCTTCTAATCTCTATAACAGCTCTATCGATTGGCTGAAATATAGGTATATTTTATGACCTAATAACACAGCCAACTTTTTATTTGGTTACCAAGCAGGCGAAGCCATATACTTAAGGTTCTTTTATAAGTTAAAAGAAAAGTTTTTTTAAGTTAGAGAACGTCGATTATTGAATTACAGGAACAGAATCTGGCAGACTGTAAGCTAATAGAAGGGTACTTCGTCAGTCCTCTGGAGCGGTATCTTCCCGGGATAGTGCCAGAGATCGCTCGGAAAGCCCACTTCCAAGCCCTACTGCCTATTCACTGGCCGGAGAAGGATGTGAAGCCTGTTTGCCTGCACTTAGCAGGAACTGGTGACCATGTAAGACCTTTTGACTATTACTCTATAAATAGCAAGCTACAAAATTACACTTTTTAAGGCTCTGTATTTATACTCAAGGGTGCTAATGCTAATGGGACCAGTAACATGAAGCCATTTGAAATTATGAATACATAGAATATTAAGATGTATACGAAATAGTTTATTGGAAAGATGTAAGTATAGGTTACTGCACACCAAGAAATAATTTTAACTTGTTTAGTACCTATCTAAACTTTGTATTAAGAATTATGATCATCCTAGCCTTTTTCATGGCAAATAATAAAAAAAATTATAACAAAGTTATAACCCAATAGTGATTTGCACCCCAAAAACGTCTTGCTATTTTCAATTCAATTCATTTATTTACGAAACATGGGTACAAGCAGTAGATAATACAGTAATAGTAAGTCCAGCCATGATCTGCTTTACAGCATGCAAAATTTGATATAAAAATTAAGTAGGTATAAATCTAAATCTAAAGAGTCATGTATTCGATTATACAACCAGGCTAGCTAATGTCACAATATTTAATGTAATGAAAAAAAAAATGTATATGAAATGTCAAATTCTTAAAATTTGTCAAAAACTATTTACTGGGCTCCTGTCGTCGTTGGTAAAAAGAGTTTAGTCTGCAACCAGATTTTGAACTAAAAGCCAATGGTGTGAGGGCAAAGTTCACTGTCCTTTATCTAATCTGCACTCTTAATTATTTCAATCACTTGCATTCAGTGCAGAAACATTTTAGAACACATGACATGTTAAATAGCGCTAAGATAAAGCATCCATCCTTATGCCAAAAACGGCATTAAATACTGCCCTCTGCACTAAAAGGGCACATATAATAAAAAAACTAAAACAAGACAAAATATTTAAGAGATTAAAAAATGTGTAGAAGCCTTTGCTAATCGGTAATTTTGTACTGAAATAAGGTGATGAATGGAGTTTAATTCATATTTGGCAAAAATGGTAGATGCGCCCTTCCGACATAATACCATGCTGTTATCGTCCATGCCTACTTTATCATAATGTATTTCAATATAATAATGCGTCATGGAACGTGGCGTGATCACCTATATCGTATCATCTATAATGCTATTTTGGGAAGCACGCGCTGGCCCCACTCTTGTGTACACGTTATGCTATTATTATCATTGATCATTTGTTATCGTTTTTAATGAACATAAGCTGATAACTTTTTAGTAAGTATAGGTGTTTGATAAGGCCATAAATGGTCATGTTTTTATCTGAAAATTCAAACAACTAATAGTGGTTAGATAACATAGACAGCCTTTTATTATTTTTCTATAATAAATAAATAATAAACTTCCAACATTCACATAATGTTAAATGTTTGCCGCCCTTACCTCTATAACTGTCAGTATTTAGATTATTTTTACAATCCAACGATTAGGTTGAAATTGCACAAGAATAGTTTTATATATATAATTAGTTTTCTATAAAATGTAGGTACCCATTGTTTTGTAAAAGGATCATTAAAAAAAATAATTAGCCTTGTTTCTTGCCTTTCTTTCCTGGCTTGGTCGCGGAGGAACAGGCAGTAGATTAAACCAACGTTTCAAAGTGATCCTTGTGATTTTAATGAATAAACTAATTTTAACTTTGATTTTTGGGTATATTTCTGAGCTAATCAACGCTCAATCATGTACGACTTAATAAGGCGGGATAATGTATTCTACCAACAGAATAATGTACATTCGGTAAACGTAATATTTAATTATTGTTCTTAAAATTAGTTAAAAAATACTGAATTAAATTAAGTAATATATTTTGTAGAAAGGTATTGTACCTTTCTACAAAATCAAAATCAAACGGTCGCCAAATTTGCCGCCCTAGGTTCAAGCCTAATGGTAAATCCGCCACTAAATTGATTGTGTACAACTAATAACAAAACGTCATTCTTAACATCATTAGTATCGATAATACCGTGATGACGCGGCGGGCGAGAAGCCGGCGCAAGAATTACAGGTTTGACAAATGTTTGCATGATCGGCAGATATTTGTTACTGGGTGTTGTACCGTGGTACCAACTACGGTACTCATAGTTCTTGATACCCACGATTACAGGGAATCCTGGTCAGAACTATGTACCTATGTCTCCGTTGGATGTTTATTTATTTATTTATAATGGCAAGATAGTCGATGATGAGACATTGAATATGTGAGCTTGGAACACCTTGGCTTCGACTATGATCTTGTCCACTCCAAGATCTGTGTTATTCCATAATAGTTGGTTTGGTTTTAGTTCTTCTGGAGACGACGGAATCTGATGGTGAAGCCTTTACTCAAGGAAGCTGGTATTGGTGGTATCATTTTAGAAAACCCCTTCTACGGGCTCAGAAAGCCCACTGACCAAGTGTAAGTTTCTGATATTCACTTTTAGTAATTTTTTTCCAGTAAAAGTCATATCACACGTCGTTAGATGGCGCTGTCATGAATGATGCAATACAAGATTTTACAAGTATTTCTTTATTTATAAACTAGCTTCTGCCCGCGGCTTCGCCCGCGTGGTACCCGGATAAAAAGTAGCGTATGTGTTATTCTGATGTATAAGCTGATATATCTGTTCAGTAGTTTTTGCGTGAAAGAGTAACAAACATATATCCTCACAAACTTTCGCGTTTATAATAGTAGTAGGATAGCGACCCGCCCGTCTTCGCACGGGTCATCCAAATTTCTGAAATATACGGTGGATTTTCCAAAAAATATATCTTTCGTACGAACCTTGTCCTTACAATAACAAAGAAAAACAGTTAAATTTGTCGAGCCGTTCTCTAGTGGTGATCTTAAAATACATGCCGCAATTGGTTTTTATTTAAGTAGATTATCTCAGAATACTAGAGATGGGCGTTCTCTATCACGGAACCCTTATAAGTTTTTCATGTCCGTGTCTCACCTTGTGTGACCCGCACAGTTTAAAAAAAAACACACAGTACAAAATTTCGTGTAAAATTTTTATAAGTATTTTTAATAACATTCTGGGCGATGTTAGAAAAGTTATTAAAAGATACAATTTGTTTTTTTATAAACTTTTATTTTATTTTAGCGGGGGAAAATACCCACGCATTTTCCCCATGGGGGTGACGGAAAATGAGGAATAACTCAACCTAATATTTCTTGTTACATTTCCAGACGATCCTCACTGCACAATGTGTCCGACATATTCGTGATGGGCGGATGCCTGATCCTGGAATCCCTGGTGCTGTTCAATTGGTGCGAGCGAAACGGACTCGGCCCCTTAGGCGTCACGGGCCTGTCTATGGGAGGGCATGTATGTTTTTATTATTTTCCACACTGTGGCTGATAATTCTTCTGTTAACTTTTTCCTTTTTCTGTGCTCATTAATATGTTTTTACCTACGACTAGTATTGCATTATAATATCTGTGCCCGCGACGGCGGAGTAAATGAATTCACCTTGTTCTATTAGCACCATACTATACTATAGATGAAAGAACGATCATAAAAAAAACAAGCTGAGTTTTTGTAAGAAGCTAGTTGTGTGTTGCCATTTAACTCCGAAACAGCTTATCCCATTTTAATGCGGTTTTCTCAGTCGAATTGTATGTCTTTTAAGGATGGTTCTATAATGAGGCAATCTACAATCGTCGATGGAAAAACACGTTGGTTTAAAAACTCGCGTCTTTCATCTCTTTTGGGGGACCCGTACATAACTCAAAAACCACCCTACTTAAAAAATCCTCGCGACAATCGAAATCTCTTTGTGTAATCAGATCAACGATTGGAAAGTTATAGTTAGAAACACAGTTTACAGCTGTGCCGATTTGTCCAACTTGATTCTTGAACTTGAGACGTCACTCGCTTTGTTCGCCCGTTCAACTAAGCTATTCGTTCACAGATGGCGTCACTTGCAGCTACCAACTGGCCGAAGCCTCTAGTCCTGGTTCCCTGTCTGTCTTGGTCGACTGCGTCAGCCGTTTTCTTACAGGTAACATAGAGTAACTCCAAAATTCTACCTCTTACCTCTTTTGAGTAGAGTACATAATAATATATCTATTTATGTCTGTTGTAATATATCTGTTGTAGGGTGTGATGTCCCAATCAATAAACTGGGACTTACTCGAGGACCAGTACATGTCGGACGGCGTCTACCGAGAGAAGCTATCCAAAATGGTGACCATCGTGGACGAAGCATTCCTAGCGGGAAAGAAATTCGCACGCACCTACTCACAAATAACCACCACGGAACCGAAAATAGATCCTAACGCACAAAACATAAGCAATACAGACAACAAACTAGATATAACTTACAAGGAATCAATTGGTGCTAATCAAGTGATAGATATTAGCAAAAACTTAGAGGTTAACAGCAAAGTGCCTAACTATGAACCAAAATCAGAGTTGGCTGTGAATATAGAGTGTTTGTACGCGGAACTGAAGAAACTGCTAGAGGAGAATAAAATTAGTCAAGTTTTATATGATAAGTTGGTCTCGAACGAGAAATTTGCGTTAAAACCGGATGATATAAAGAATATTAACAGTTTGACAGAGGAGCGGCTAAAAGAAGTACTGTTGAGGTGTAAAATGGGTGAGTGATATTTTTGTTCCGCTTTGAAAGTAAATTTGTATTTGTAATTCTACAAATTAACTAATTGGAGAACGGCGATATTCAGCGCAGTGAGCGAAGGCCCGCTTGAAACGCAGAAGGTTACGGGTTCAATTTCCGCCGCGGGATAAATGTTTGTATTGTCTGCAAATGTTTGTCTCGTGTCTAGGTGTTTCCTATGCTACTAATATTATAAACGCGAAGTTTGTGAGGATGGATGTATTTTTACTCTTTCACGCAAAAACTACTGAACGGATTTTTATGAAACTTTACAGTAATATAGCTTATACATCATAATAACACATAGGTTACTTTTTATCCGGGAACCACGTACCAGCTGCCGTGGGCAGAAGCTAGTGTATAATATGTATGTATTTTGTATTTAGTCATGTAGTGTCCATAATATAAGCTCTGCTTAGTTTGGGGCTAGATGATGCTGTGTGAAAAATGTCCAGCATTATTTATTTATTTACTGAAGTGATCGTCGGAGGGCGCGACGGCGGCACTGCTAGGGTTGACATGTCTCGACTACTGCATACAAATAGGTTGTAGATATAGGCAGGTATATCTACAACCTATATATACGTATATGTATAGCTAGGGCTATGTACGCATGCGTTACAATGTCGCCTGCTGTATTTTCATTGATTTCTTCTGCAAAAACACAAAAAACGACAAAAAAAAACAACAAAAAGGCACTATTAAATAACAGATTATTATTTTATGCGCTGCCTACTGATCTGTTTGAAGTCGGTGTCAAGCTAAATAAGGCTAGGTCCACTCCCGCCACATACTTGTTGTCTGGAAGGAATCTCTTTCAGCGATAAGATCGCCCATTGTGCGTTTCTTTTGTTTTTTGTCACATCACGTGCAATCTCAACGGGCGCGCGGTACCCTGATTTAAGAGCCGTATTACGTATCCGTACCTAAACTTAACAGTACATCGGGCCTGGTATAACCATGCCACCATATATGTAATCCTTATACTCCTTCATATTTTTCTGTCTTGTTTCAGCTTTCCTCAAACAAGAAGAAGAAGACGTCCGATTACACGCACAAGAAATAGCCCAAAAGCCAGAACATGCCCAAACCACGAACAGCGAAAGTGAAAAAGTCATAGAAGTAAAGTCATCTGTGCCCGATAAAGTAAAGCCGGAAACGAAAGCCATCATAAAAAAGCCCAAGGAAAAAAGCTCGTGGAATATTTCAGAGCTAGCCTCTGATTGGATTAATCTGTCGTTTCTAAAGTCGAGTGAGAGGAAGATAGATATAAGCAAGATACATTGGAGGGACAGAGAGGCACTGCAGTTCATGAGGGGTGTCATGGATGAGTGCACGCATTTGAGCAACTTCTCTGTGCCATTTGATACTTCTCTTATTATTGGTGAGTAAATTAAAATAACCCTATCTGTATTCAAAAAAGCCCGACCATACAATGGCGGTCGGGGTAGCGAGGAAAATGTTGTTCAGCGATTTATGATTTTATGTATAAGTGAATTACTTCCAAGCGGCGAAGCCTAGACGAATCAGGACAATAACTAGGCTTGGGTTTTTTACGGTGAATTTTTTTGCTTATTCTGAAATTTTCATCAAGTTATTCTCAATGGTTTCACCACAAAATTTTAATTTTTCTTTCACATTTTTCCTAATATTTTCCTAAGGAATAGCCTAGCCCCAGCTCGTGAACTAAAAAAAAATCCTAGTTATACTTCAAGGGTACTTCAAGTCGTCCAGGGGGGTGTTGAATCAGCCTGTATATTCAGCTCCTAACAAAACGTTAACTTGCAGCTGTATGTGCGAAACACGACGCGTACGTCCCACGCGACGATGTCGGCACGTTAGAGGAGATATGGCCCGGCGCAGAGGTGCGGTACGTGGACGCCGGACACGTATCCGCTTACATACTACACCAATCGCTGTTCAGGTACCATTTCACAAAGAGTCGGCTTATGTAACTTCATGTTAGGTCGCTATCAACTATGGCGCATCGTGACGTTAGAATATAATATGAATAATTTATTGAATAAACTTTTACTACATTTAAATTTGAATAATTTGTGATGTCACTGCTGATCAAAAATAGCCGATGTATTGAACAAACTGGGCTGGTTTCCACAAAGCGGAGCGGCAGATGTGTAAATCGAGCAATAGTTGATCACACAAATATAATTTTTACATTTATATATAAAAATTATGATAAAAGAAAATATTCACCATTTTATTATTATTTTCAGGTCTTGCATTCGTGAAGCGTTCGAGCGTTCAAAAAAACGGTGGAAGGACGGCGAACATATTGTTTGACGTTTACTACTCACACGGCTTTACAGAAATGGTTCCTCAGCACTTTTTTCTCAAAATAGAATAACAACACAAAACAGCTTTAGCCAAAGAACTTCTAAAATTTTTGGAGTTGTAAGTTAACATTTGCTAATATTTTATTCAAAATCATGGTAAATGAGTTGAATAGTAATGTGTGAACGTGTTTTTGACGTAGATAGCTGTTTTCGCAATATTGTGATGGAATTTTAGTGGTCATGAAAATGAATTGTAAAATTTTCAAGGTTTTGATATCTTATTATGATGAAGCTCAATTTAAATAATAACACATTTAATCGTGGTCTTCATTCATAAGTCTGTTTTCAGTGCCATCAAATTTATGTATACACTAGAATAAAACACGGGTACTTGTGATTAGGTGCTACTTAGCTGTAAAAAATAGGAAGATATAATATCGCTTATTATTATTGGACCATAACCAGTTCGCCATTTAAAGGTCAGCGTTAGTAATAGTGTCTACATTCAATATACAAGTTTGTTGTTGTCAGAGTAATTTCGCTACGAACCAAGCGCATAGCATGCGCCGTCCTTTATACCGTCTTTACAAATAACATATCAATCAAAAGCTGGCAATAATTTAAGGAAGATTAAGCTAGTTCTTTTGTGTATTTTCATATTTTACATATGTTAAAGATATAAATAAAAATGTATAGGAAGATTCCTTCATTTTTTAACAAGTAACATTAATTCTGTTTAGACTGTCCTGTGGTCTGTAAAGTACAAATATATTTTGGATAATAATTGTTTAGTTTTAATAATACTTATCTATTGGTGTTGTGCAAGCTTTTTGATTATTATATATTTATAGTGAAATGCCTAGTGTACCTAAGTATACATATACAGATTCTCTTTTGAGATTGTAAAGTGTAAAATTGTATTTTATTGAATAAATGTTATTTATTTAATTGGAATTGTTCATTGTTGTTAAAGCATCCAAAAAAGAAGAGCGGGTGTGTATATTTAAGAGATTTTTTTATAAATCACTTGTATTATAATAATGCAGGACATTTTTCACACAGCATCCTCTAACCCCAAAGTAAGCAGAGCTTGTATTATGGGAACTACATGACTGATATACTACTTATATACTTTTTTTTTGTTAATACATATATACTATAAATAATAACACCCAGATCCGAGACAAATATTTGTATCGCCCACTGCGCCCCAGAGGTCATCAACATTATTTATGCAATTTCAATCCTTTTTACCTAATTTATTCCTAGGACTAACCTACACTTTAGGTTAATATGAAGATTTACTTCTTAGGCCCGTAAGATCAATAGTAGTTTAAACTTTGGATTTCGTAACTCTACGATAAAAGTTAATCGATGGTTTAATCTACTGTCATATAAGAACAGATTTGCGGATCAACTACCATTGAACTTATTAAATAATGGAAGATAGAAGATTAAACTTGCTCTTGCAATTTAAACCACTATTGATCTTACGGCCCTTAGGGGGACTAATCAATAAAAAAATATATAATAAAACAAATATTCGTTTATTTCGAATAAATCCTTAAAACAAAATATAAAATAATCTGTTTTGCAAACAAAATTTAACGTTATGAAGCAACTTTACTATAGAATCATACACTCAGATGAATATAAATACTTGCGAAAACTCAATAACCACTGACTGTCTGTCTGTTTATACTATATTGGAGTGTGATAGAAACAGTTTTATGATAGTCATTAGACGATACAAAAAGATATCCAATAAAAGATAGATAGCGAAGCCCTTTCAAAAAGCACTATTCTTAAAATATTTACAAATTCTACGGTTTCAAAAGCTTGTTAGTCGCGTTTGGTCTAATGCGACATTAATTCACATTGACTGTCACTTTCTACATTAACTGTCACTTTTGACGTAATCTATTCACCCCTTTCCACAAATGGACCAAATGCGACTTACCCAAAACACAAACTGTACGATTAGTTTATTTGGACAAAAGTTTTAAAGTAATTCTAAAGAAAACAAAAATATTACAACTTAAACTTGTAACCGCTACAGTTGAACGTATAAAAATATAACTAATACAAGTATACAAACCTACTTATTTTAAGTCATTGCCGAGCTTCAAGAAACGAAAAATCAAAATAAAAGCTAACATATTATAGTCAGTCGCTTAAGCTCATTTTAATAGCAAACAAGTAATACTCTTACGATAACGACTTATTAACTCCTATTTTTGAAGGACAAGTTAGATTTATTACCAATAATGAATAGGATTTGAATTCCCTATTTATCCCTCAGGAGAAATTAATTCCTTTAGTCCAACGAGTAGATACATTTTATCCCACTAGACATGGGATTTATTTCCATATTTGTAAGTACGATATGTGCATTAATCATACATCAGGTGTAATATCTATTCATATCATTTATGCTGCAACATATTTCTTAAAATATTAACTTACGTAGGTATATATATGTGAAAAATGACAAACTAAGAGTTGAGTATTGATCATAAAAAAAATATAATCAAATTCTTGCAATCATCTAAATATTCAAAGATAAGAACTTACTGGCCGTTTCATCATACAGTCAGGTTCAAAAGTTGATATTTGTGTTTTTTGTTCCTCTCTTTTTTCGAGTTTAACTAGGAAATAGTAATTGAAATTGAACTATTTTCAATCTAAAGTTTTAGCTAAGGACCATGTTTATAACTGAAATCTGCTGGTACCAAAAATATTTGAGCTTAAACTATTCATATACTTTTGTTGTTGACTGCACCAACAACTTACCATTATCATTAACCATCTAAAAATATCATCGCTTTGACGAATTGTTTCCTTCAATATTACAATTATATTCACGAGCTTATGTATAAAAAACTTAAACTTATTGTTCAGTTTAAAGTTACAATTCGGCATGGCATCCCACTTAATAATAGCCACGTATCTTTGCGGCTGTATGATCCTTGCAGCTAGCAAGGATCAACCCTTAACTCTTGGTACGCTTAAGCACAGATCTAACAGAGACAATAGATCTATTGTGACTATTGATTGATGTTCTATTGGAAGCGTCAGCCTTCCGTGATGCTTCTAACATTGCGGCGAGACGGGCAATCGATTTATTAAATTCAATTAAAATAATGAAAAAAAAATATTGAAGTTAATCTTTTGATAGGAAAAAGTTTCGAAGGAGAATCCCCCCTAGATTTGAGTGAGGGGGTTCCATTGTATGTAGGCTTAGGCAAAAGGCCTTTCACGCTAACGCAAAGGCGCCAAGGCAAGACTTGGCAGCAGTCACATCTCAAAACCTAATGTAATTTCGATACTATTCGATCTTTGCGCAGGCGTGGTTGTTGTCTTAAAATCGTTAAAATCGAGCCCTCTTTTTTACTTAAAGCTTAGCGATACAACGACTCTGATCACGTCAGAGGGACTCTGGTTAATTTAATTTAATAAATAAACTTCTGGAATTGAAATAGCCAAAATGTTAACTTACAGCATGAATTCCACGATTTTACTGTCCGACTGCTCACAGCTAGCAGCATCACTGCATTCAAGGTAGCAAAAGTTAAAGGCGCGTGCGTTCCATGTAGTTTAAATCTTATAATCGTTGTGGGTATAAATCTATTGTTTACTGCCGAGTAGCAAACTTCTGAAGTCGCTGTTAGATTTAGGTTTGTTTTCTTCGCTCGCGTCGGCCGCTTTGCTGGTAGACGGCGCCGCTTTTAGGAGAACGCTGGGAATGAAACTGCTTAGCTGTGTCCGCCGCCTGGGGAAGATGTACACATTAATTAAAGTTAAAAAGAATAGACCTTGAACTCCTAAAGGGTTTGATACGTCATTTTAGGACAATGTTCGTTTTAGAACAGTAGTTATTTTGAGACAGCATCGGTTGTTTTGGCAAGTAGCCATTACGGGAATGTCGTCAATTAGGGAATTAGATAGTCATTTTTGATAAGTAAAAACACCAACTTAGACCAACACAATTAACGTTTTAACAGCTTGAACGATTTTCAGTATTTATTTATTCTTTTATTTATTTCCATATCGGACTCAGCTGAAAAAAATATATATTTATATGGGTATATCCAGGTCTATCCTAGTTCTCATCAGCATATACTAGTTTTAGTTCTACTACCTTTCCCGGTCGATTATTATATATATATCAAATAAAATCGGTTTATATTAACGAAATCCCGAACGATCACTTCGAATCATAGTTTCTTTGACGCTGAGTGGAGGCGACACGATAGTCATAGATAAGGCAGACCAAGCCAGGTGGTCGGAATATATTGTAAAAGTGGGTACTAACTAGATTCGATTTGCGCCGAACCGGAAACAGTGGCGTGCATGAGAGGAGGCCTATACCCAACAGTTGGTGAATGTGTGATTATAAATAAATAAATAATGCTGGACATTTTTCACACAGCATCATGAAGCCCCAAAGTAAGCAAAGCTTGTGTTATGGGAACTAAATGACTGATATACTACTTATATACTTTTTTTTTGTAAATACATACATATTATAAATAGAAAACACCCAGATCCCGAGACAAATATTTGCATATGTAAACATTTGTCACGAGGCGGGAATCGAACCCGCAACCTTCTGCGTCTCAGGCGGGCCTCACCCACTGCGCCACAGAGGTCGTCATTACAACTTACATGCCACCGCCCGATTCACGTTTCGGCTGTCCCAGACTGGCGGGGGCCTCTGATTTCGGCGGCGGTGCGCTGATCGCGACCTCGATCTTGCGATCTCCGACTAGCATGCCGTTCGTCTTCTCAATGGCTCTGGCGGCCGACTCTTCATCCTCGTAGTCTACGTACGCGAGTCCTCTGGGTTTACCGTCCCTTTGAACAAATACATACATAGTAACAATTTTTTTATATCGTGTCACATAAAGGAAATAATGGTCAAATCAATATAATATAGATTTTGACAGCAAAAACGGTCGCCACTCAGTATTATGCTATTGGAGTTCAATAGCATAAAATAGCCATATATAGCTTTGTCCAAAATCGTAGAACATCGTAATCGTGGGGGTAATTCGAATGGGGAAATCCTCTACTACGCTGTAAATTTTGATTCATCTCGCTTAATCAACCTGTATAGAATTACAAGTCGAATTGTTTTTAACATAAATTGTCACACTGTACTTCTGTATAGAGAAAAATACTTACTTTTGAGTAACAATTCTGACTTCATTCAGTTTGCCGTGCGGCTCGAAGATTGCCGTCAGCTCGTCCTTATTGCAATGAGCAAAGGGTAGATTCTTGACGAATAGCTTATTCTTCTCCTGCGTGGTAGCGTATTTGAATTGTAGTTTGGTCTTCTTAGCGGAGTAACGAGATAAGAACATTGGACGGCCGTCGAGCGGCGTCCGATCGTGGCCGAGCGCTTTGTCTACTGATTCCTGGAATTCAAATAACATTACTCCCATCCTTCACGACATGTCTTTAGGTTAGGCGGTGATCGGACCAGGGAGTCTAGACAAACACCTCACGCTTAATTTTACTTCCACGCTAACGCAAATTTGAAAAGAAAAACCTTGGCAGTAGTCACATGATATCTCAATTTGTCTAGACACCCGGATCCCTTAGACAACAACCACTTTAGCAACGTTAGCGTGAAATGAAACCTAACCGTGAGGTATTTGTCTAGACCTCCAGGTTGAGGTATAGGTGGCCCTGAAAAGGTCCTATTGATTGGTGGTAAAAAGTTTTTAAGTGAGCCTTGTAAAGGTGTTTATACATTTTGTGTCACATGTCTTCGAAATTATAGTTTTAGGATATGCCGCTTTCCTCGCGATGTCTCCCCTGACCGTTTGACAGTTGCTTTGCGCATAAGCACATGGTTAAGAAAAACAGTGTGGTAACCAGCATGCCCTACAACCGAAAAATCTAATCTCATTTCAAAGTCAAAGTCAAAATTCATTTATTCATTAAAATCACAAGGATCACTTTGAAACGTCGGTTTTATCGACTGCCTGTTCTTCCGCGACCAAGCCAAGAAAACAAGGCTGGTTATTCTTTTTAATGATCCTTTTACAAAACTACGAGTTGGAGCATTTTCAATCCCTAGAGTTTTTATCATCTAAATTCTAAATAATCAGATATTTTATAGTATGCCTTTTTATAAAGTTGTTTTTTAATTACTTTTTTAAATTTGTTAATTGTAAATTTTTGTATATCTCTTGGGAGTTTAACTTTGTTATAAAAGCGTACACCTTGCCCTTTAAACGATTTACTAACTTTATGGAGTTTACAAGTGGCAACAGCTGTTTATCTTTATTTCTGGTATTTACATTGTGATTATCGCTTTTTTTCTTAAACAAATTAATATTTTTGTGAACATACATCATTTGCCATCGGTTAGTGTAGCGATGGGCTTGCAATCTGTCACGTGGAACGCCAACTACTTTCAAAACGCGGGCATATGCTAAACATAATGTTGGGACGTGCCTCCTTGGTATCCTCAAAGATCTACGCACTGAGTATATATTTTGTTTTGCACATAATGCACTTTATGTCATTATATATAAATAGGTACTTACAACGTTTTTATACTGACAGTAGCAAATGGAGCCGCCAAATGCCTTAACGCCACTTCTCATACGAAGCGAAACTATGTCGCCGTATTGAGACAACGTGTCTCTTAGATGCTGTTCATTTATTCTGAAAATTAATAATAATAATAATAAATAATGCTGGACATTTTTCACACAGCGTCATCTAGCCCCAAAGTAAGCAGAGCTTGTGTTATGGGAACTACATGACTGATATACTACTTACATACGTTTTTTCTTTATAAATACATACATATTATACATAGAAAACACCCAGATCCCGAGACAAATATTTGCATATGCAAACATTTATCACGCGGCGGGAATCGAACCCGCAACCTTCTGCGTCTCAGGCGGGCCTTTGCCCACTGTGCCAGTTAAAGGAATAAGTAGCTAGTCTGTCTACGGCTTTGCTTGGGTGGTGCTATGCGTATCAAATCCCGGCCACTCACGATAATAATCGCGTTGTATGAAACAATCGCGTCTGTAATCTAATCACCACATGCAAGGTTTGTGTACATGAACGGTGCCGCTGTATGCGTGAGTGAATTACAATTTCTTTTTGTACACACTAATTAACACTTACAAAAGGCAGATTTATAATTTTGACATATACAACGGAAACCTTAACCCTAAAATGAGTTTACAAATGTTATGGTTGGCACTAAAAATTTCGGACAACGCTACGGGGCGCAGAAGTTGCCACCATTTAGTTATGATGGCATGCTTTCGCGCGCTCCGTCTGTTAGCGGTTAGAGTCAAGTCGACCGGCGGTGCGACCGGCTACCAATGACGTCATAAAACTCAACGCTGACGTGTCTGCAAACCCTTTTTTTAGCATCTCCGTTTTAGGATCCTAACATAGTTATATATAAAATAAACATTTGTATTTGTATTTTGTTTTTTGCTAAAGCGACGATATTTTTTTCATTTATTTATTTCTTTCATATAAACAAACATTATCTTACGGTAAACGCGTATATACGTGCTCCTTACATCGCTGGTAAAAAGTTAAAGAAATACTTACTTGAAATCAAGGTTGCTGACGAAAAGTGTGCACGCCTCCCGAGATATCGCTCTAGCATCCTCGTTTTCTAACTTCGACCTTTTAATTTCTTTTTCTGAAAAACCACTTTGAATTATGAACTGTAAAACACTAGCTTCTGCCCCGGCCTCGCTTATGAAAATATAACCAATGTTTATAATTTTTGCAATTAGGTTCAGCCCTTACGAAGATTATTAATAACAAATATCTAAACATCCATGATTTTGCATTTATAATATTATTAATATTATTATTGTTAACAATATTCTTTGGGACACATTTAAGTGCTTAATGTTTAATAAGCAATTATGTATTTAAGGACCCTACTTATAAAGATTTTAAACAGTTTTTTAGTCTTAGCTGTGTTTTGTTGATGCTGTTGAACTTGAAATGATCAGAGACAAAACAGTGTTAAGTTAATGAACTGTTTAATAATGCATACATACATACACTCAAGCCTGTTTCCCAGAGGGATAGGCAGAGAAAACGGATTTCAACTTGCTACGATCCTAGCATACCTCTGTCGCTTCATTCACTCTCATCATATTCTTCATGCATGCTGCCTGTTCTTGGCATAACCTTCCTCCAATGTTGTTAATAATGTTTATAAGTAAAGCCCTTATTTACTAACAGTTAAATAATAATAATTCTGGACATTTTCACACAGCATCATCAAGCCGCGCTTGTGTTATGGGAACTACATGACTGATATGCTACTTACATCAATTACTGTTTGTAAATATAAACATATTAATATATACATAGAAAACACCTTGACCCCGACATAAATATTTTCAGATCATACAAACATCAAACATTTGACACAGAGCTGAGGTCGTCAATTAGTTTTAAAAATGACTTATAAATCAGTTCCAAATGTTATTCACCTTCCACATCACCATCATGAGATCTCTTCACTCCTTGACTGCTGCTATCCTTTCCTGGCTCGTCCACTTCCATATCTCCCTCCTTCTTCCTCTTTACCTCGGGACTGTCTTCAACGTCATCAGACTTTCTCTTCCCTACCTTATTCTCAACATTTTGTTCAACATTGCCTTGATTTTTGGGGGCCTGTTTTGTGGTGTCGTGTTTTTTGGCGGCTTGTTTTGTCGCGTCCCGCTTTTTGTTGTCCTGATTTTTGTTCTTGTTTTCGTGTTTGTTCCTGTTGTTGTCCGCTTGTTTGCTTTTCTTGCCGGTCATTTTATCTTTCATTGTTTTATAGTATTCGCGCCATTCTTTGATCTTTCTCTGTGGATAAGACAATTAAAATTTATAGTTTAGGCCCAGTATGCGAAGAGCGAAAAGATTTGTATGATCAACTAACTACACTAAGTCAATCTATTCTATAGTTCTTATCAAAAGTGGGGCGTGTGAGAACCGCATAACTATGTACGTGAAAAAAAAATCATTCATTTTTAATTTTTCATCATCATCATCATGCCCCAAACTAAGCAGAGATTGTATTATGAGAACGACATGACTGAAGACATGACTGAAGTACTTATATACTTTTTTTTGGTAAATACATACATATTGTGCATAGAAAACCCCCAGATCCGAAACCAATATTTGCAGATCATAGAATAATTTATCCCATGGCGGGAGGCGGTCGGGCGATCTTTTATTTTTAGACTGTACTTTTCAGTTTGTTTTCCGTTCTATGAACCTAGAGTTCTCTGATTATATACTGTTTGAGAACGGAAAAACTGTAACCCTCTGTATCAGAATCTGACTGCCTGCTTTCCACCTTCTAATAAAGGGATTTATGTACATACAGCTATTGATAAAAATCATACACGTTATATTACACATCTCGCCACTCAGTTTAGTGTATATGTGTGAGGGGGGTTAGTGTGAGTGCGTGTGTGTGTGAGGGGTGGTGAGTGTGTGTGTGTGTGCATGTTATCTACCTCAACAGCCTCAGTGCACTCTACGAGCGTGCTCAAGCTTCCGTAATCCCGTTCATAGTCTGTCCATAAAGTGGCGATGGCGGGCGGGTAGTCAGTGACGGACTTCAAGGCGCGCCGGAACAGATCACGGAGCTTGTTCTGCGCCAAAGGAGGGCTCCGGTTCATTTCTTGGCGGATCAGACACTCCCAATATTTGGACATTGTTTTGTTATCGCCATACTCTGAAAATGACAAACAACGTTCATTTAAAGTGAGAGCAAAGTTTAATTAAGCTTGTTTCAGTTAAAAACAATATATTGACGACCTCTGTGGCGCAGTGGGCGAAGGCCAGTCTAAGACGCAGAAGGTTGCGGCTTCGATTCCCGCCGCGGGACAAATGTTTGCATCTGCAAATATTTGTCTCGGATTCTGGGTGTTTTCTGTGTATAAATAGTATAATAATCATGTAGTTGCCATAACACAAGCTCTGCTTACTTTGGGGCGAGATGATGCTGTGTGAAAAATGTCCAGCATTATTTATTTATTTATGACTTACTGAAAATTTCCTCGAAGACCTCCCTTCCTTCTTTTGGTGATTTCATCCGTTGATACTCGAGCCGCGCCCAGTATAGCGGAATCTCGCAGTCGTTCGCTTCATCTCCATAGCACTGAAATAATTATAGAAGTTTTTTTCAGGAAAATATTAAAACCGATTTGAAATAACGAGAAGTTAATAAAAAATCCTATATGAAATTTAAAGAATTGAAATACTTCAAATGTTTTTCCGAATAAATTTTGTGAAAAAATCCCACCCGGTTGAAAAAAACTGGGGATTATTTTTTTATGGGTTAGGTGAATACCTATTACAATTGGACCAGATATAGCGTATAACATATAATAATATATATAGAAGAGAATTAACGCCATTAACTTTGACTTTTAAATTCCTTTTTTATCATCCTCTTCTTTGTCCAGCCCCATTAACATTTAATCTGGGGCCGGGCCTCCTTTACTTCGGCACAAGGATGCTATATCCTGGATCATGTGTGCGATATTCAGAGCTTTCACAACCCTCTCGATATTGGACCACCATGTAGACAGGGACCTCACCTCGGGGCTTGATAGGCATATTAAGTCTTTAGGAAGTAGCTGTCGTCTCGTCGCATTACATGGGCATTACATCGAAGCCTGCTTTATTATTTTTTCTGCTACTGGTGCTACCTTAAATGAACTCCTAACGTACTCACGTACATTCTTCTTTATCGTCCTTTGCTTGAAATATATTACCTAAACCATACCTAAGCTGCGGAGTGAAACATGCCCGCCTCTAGAGTTTAACTGACCGTGGCAAGAGAGTCCCAGCCCAATCGAAAAGTACTTCTCAATCGATCCACTTCATCTTGTTTGTCGAAGTCCGTATGTCGACGCTTGTATTCAATGTAACTGAGCCACAGTTGCTCTCCTTCTTTGTAATTCTCCATGCCGCGTAGCAAAGCCGCTTCGAACGAAGCGTGGACCTAAAAATTGTAATGCGGATAAGACGAAATTAATGGTGAGAATTTTATTAATAAAATAATGCTGGACATTTTTCACACGACATCATCTAGCCCCAAAGTAAGCAGAGCTTGTGTTATGGGCACTACATGACTGATATACTACTTAAATACATTTTTTTTTGTAAATACATACATATTATACATAGAAAACACCCAGATCCCGAGACAAATATTTGCAGATGCAAACATTTGTCCCATGGCGGGAATCGAACCCGCAACCTTCTGCGTCTCAGGCGAGCCTTCGCCCACTTCGGCACAGAGGTCGACAACAAGAGGTTACACAACAAGAAAATAAGAACTTAACAAAAGAAAAATGGGGGGTCTAATAGTTTAGAATCGATCTTCTCTAGACAACCATCGGATGGAGAGGAATCTATGAGATTATAGAGAATATGTAGGAACCGAAACAAAATACCAGTTGCCAGTATTACCATTATAAAGGTTTCCCCACATGGCTGCGTGAACACTGGAACATGTATTGACTCACTGTGTGAACTATGTATTGACTCATGCAAAGCAAAATCGCAGCTATGTGGGGCGGATCATGATCGAATTGTAGCCTGTTGGCAACAATCATACCGGTAGTATTGTGTTCACAATCAAATAGTTAGGAGGGTAGATCCATTGTAACAAAACAAACACGATCGTTTCGAGATCTTTTTATGTCTGAGCCCTAGCTCCAAACTTACTTTAATTAAAGTTTACTTAGTACCTATGTACCCTTTTGAATAGTTTTATTCAGGGCCTACTCATAGCTAAGATATTATAGGTTATTCCAGTTTAATTGTAGTTATGTAGCATCATTCTGTAGACGTCCACTGCTGGGCATAGGCCTCCATCCATCCATCCATTAGACATGGCACTCTATAGTGGATTTGGTGGATATATCTACTCAAGAAGTTATTTAATTTTAAAAAATGTATTTCTAATTCGTCTGCCAATTGGCCCCGCCTCTCTGCCCTTTGCTGCTCATGAGGTTGTTACCTTGAAACGGACAACGAAACGCTAGCACGAAGAAAAATAGTAACAAAATAAGTCACGACTGCAGACGTGAGCGTGTTTGTTTTTGATTATTGCGCGACTTGTAGCGACAGTTTTTCATTAAGCTTTGAATACGATATAACGTTATTGTATCGCATAGTGTTTTGTTAAGAGTAACCTCATCAATGTCCTTCCCGTCTTTCTCCGCTTGCTGAATGAGCAGCGTCCAGAAGTGATGCGTCCGGGGCCAGCGGCGCGAGCACGCGTGCAGAGTACGCCGGTACGTGCTGCTGGAGTGGAGCGTGCGCGCGTGACGCGCGAACCGCCTCAGCAGCTGCAGGCTCGGGCATTCAGACGTCGCGCGGTCGTATATCGTCTGAAAGTGAACATCGTTAAATTAATCAATAATGCTGGACATTTTTCACACAGCATCATCTAGCCCCAAACTAAGCAGAGCTTGTATTATGAGAACTACATGATTGATATACTACTTTATATAGTTTTGTTTTTGTAAATACTTACATAATTACATAGAATATACATAGAAAACACTAACTCAGAATCAATAAATAAATATAATGACTACCACCTACTTGGTGATTAGCACATCAGAAAGAAACAATAAAAAAAAATAACACAACATAATAGCCTATAAGGTTTTCTAAACAGCTGATTAACCAAACACCGTCTTCCTTCTTCCTGACATGACCATGCCAAATTCACATTTCGTATTCAAAAGAAGAAAACAAAAGACTGTTGAGCTAAACAACTGCTTAAAAAGGCCTTAAACCAGTAAGCTTACCTTGAGGGTAGCTTCAAAATCTCTTGTTGTGAATTTGTCAGAGCTACAGAGCTTTTCAACAACTTCAATGTATTCTTCGTAGACTTTCAATTTCTCCTCCGTGTGATTTCTACAGCAACACAATAAAGTTAATCAGAATCACAGACAGAAGAAATTAGTACAGTAAGACATATTATAACATAGAAAGTGCCACTCATGCTTATAAGTCGCGGCTTCGTCCGCTTGGTATCCTGATTAAAGTAGGTAGGTAGTAAGTAGAACATTCGCGATTTATAAATAAATAGTGCTGGACATTTTTCACACAGCATCATCTAGCCCTAAACTAAGCAAAGCTTATATTATGAGAACTACATGACTGATATACTAATTACATACTTTTTTTTTAATCATACATATTATACATAGAAAACAACACTGGCGGGCTTTCGCCTTATGCGCCAAAGAGGTCGTAATTTTTTTTGAACTATTTTTTTTTAAATATATATTAATCAAATAAAACTTACTCTAATGTGAGAAGTTTGTCTTCAAATGGTGTTATTTTTTCCAGAAATTCCATAGCTAAGTCATGTTCTTCCTTGGTCTGAAAAAAAAAACTATATCTATATAACGTTATAAAAAGTTGGAATAATGTGATTATTGGCGACCGAAGAAAGCTCTCGCTGAGGCGTCCTATGGTGGCCGCATATACGACTCGCTAAGCGGCTATTTTCGCGTTTTCAAGAGGAAAATTATAATAGGCCTGACTCGGCCTTTATAATTACAAAAGTAAAAAAACAAAAATTATAAATACCTTAGCCACATAATCGGCTCCATAGCTCGGTGTGGGGCCGGCGAACTCCTCATAGAGAGGCCAAGCCTCGTTGCCGCGTAGCAGAGGGCGAGACACTATTTCCTCCAGGCAGCGGCACACGCGTTCCCTCTGCTTATTGTATGCCTCTTTGTCGCTCTCATCTTCCCTGTAATTAGTTAATACTATAACGCCGACACAACTGTCCCGACATGTAACATACGGCACTTGAATTTGGTAAATTCCAATGCGGTTACTTGTGGTTGGTTACCTGAATGCCGCTAGCTGAGCTTTCTCGTACTCAAAGAGCGCGTCCCAGAACACTTTGCCGGAGAGCGGGTCCGCGCCCGCGTACTCGACCACCTTCTTGAGCTGCTGCCGCGTCGAGTCCGCGCTGTCGCCGAGGCACCACTCGCACCACTCGCTCAGCACTTCGATCGCTGCAAAACACAGATGCATATTCAGCAATGTTTTTTTTTTACATTTACAGGAAACCGGTTTTTCTTATGATTTATTGAGCGTGGTCTAAACTGTTTATATAACATGAAAAAACCTCGACCATTCATATCTACAAGATTTCCAGACAAAAATTGTCTAAATGGTAATTGTTTCGACAAGTTTTGAACATATTTGTAACTCAGTATAGGCTCAGCATACTTAGCATGGGCCGTTGGTAAACTATGGACTACACCAGAGGTATCACTAGCGCGTTGGACACTACAAAAATGTCGAAACGCCCTATTTGAAGAACCCCATACTGTAGACACTTGGGAATACTCATTTCATAACTGAAATTCTAGAAAACACACATGAAACTTCACAAGATTTTTTAAGTCAAAAAAGCAAACACTGTGATTTTATATTAATATATAAATGTTATGTCTCTCATATAGGTACTTACAATAGCCATCCTCAATAGCCTTCTCAAAAAGCTTGGCAATCCTCTCTCTCGCTTCTGTGGAGTGAGACAGAGATATCTCAGTGCGCAACCGCAGCAGCCAGTGTTCTGGTTTCAGAGCCATGAGGCCGATGAAGCGATCGAATGCCGTACGCCATCGCTCTAAATCTGACAGCGCCCTGTAAGAAGTACATCCATTGATAAGAGACATCATGATAATAATGATAAATAATAATTATTATAATAATTACTCGGAATTGGCAGGTGTTGTTATATTTTACGTAGCCCAGCAAACCATTCAATGAGCAACCAGGCAATCTCACTTCACGACTTGTACAAGATGAATACTTTGTGGGCATCATCATCACCAGCCATTAGAAGTCCACAGCTGGACATAGGCCTCACCCAACTAGTTCATAGTACTTACTAGACCATGATACAATAAGATCCAGATCCAAAACAAAAAGCCGTAGTATTGCTGGACATTTTCACACAGCATCATCTAGCCCCAAAGTAAGCAAATGTGTTATGGGAACTACAAGACTTATATACTACTATACTTATATACATTTTTTTTGTAAAAAAAAATTTTGTTTGTTTGTTTGTATAAAATTACTCACCAATAGGCCTTAACCAGCTCTACATGATCATCGTAGGAATAAGGATCAGCTTTAAGCATTAGCTCCAAATCCGCCACCTTGCTCTCCAGTGCCGCATCAATAGCATCATCGTCATCCTGAAAACGTCATTATTCTAGTTTGGACACAGATTGTTATGTGGTTGTCCTATCAGATTGTAATATGGTTTTATAAAATTGATTAGTATGACTTGAAGGATGGTTCTTAGATAGGTTTTATCACCACAAGTCAATAGGGGTGTAGATGGAAAACACATTAGGGTTTGTTTTTTTTTAATTAACATAAAATTATCATAATATTCTATGAACTGGCATGCTCTATACTAGAACATAGTAATTTTTACATAATTTTAAGACCCTCTACTTGTTTGTACATCATAAATTGCTGTGCCCTATACATAATAGTTATATTAGTAACTAAATAGCAGCTATAAAAGATTTTCATTAGCAAATAAAATATTTGATGTATATTTATAACTTAATTATGGGTCTGTTGTTGTACGTTTGACATTGTAAATTTTATGTAGGCTAGTTTACTTTATACACTTGATAATGCTCTTGCAGATTTTCTATTTATTCTTGATTACTCGCAATTAGTTTTGTTGTTGAAAATCATATTTTTTATAGTTGACTTTAGTTTTATTTAATCCTTTGAAATACACTTGTGAGCAAAAAAATCGACTCAGGCGACACCTGCAGTCCCAAGTCATTGGCAAAAAAAATTGAAGACAATTTTTTTTTTTTTAATCTTAAAGTTGCTTATTAGATTCAAAATGATATAAAATATTGTAATGTTTCATGCTCACACAACCTAACAATATATTGTGATCAGTAAGCACCCTTTTTACTCTTGTTTACAATAGTCCTAATTTAGTGTTGTTGACCTATATAAAAGGTTATCTACCTGACCCACCCTTATCAGTTAGCCGTCAAACGTCAACCGATACTCATCTCCCTTATTATCATCAAACAAGAATTCTACCTGAAAATGGACACAACAAGTGATGAAGCTGCTCAAGCGGTCACCCTATTGCGACAAGGCCAGAATCAGGGTGAAGTGGCACATGCGCTGAACATGAGCCAGTCTGCTGTTGCCAGAGTTTACCATTGTTACCAAGGACAGGTAAAAAATAAAAAAAACTATGTATACCAGTATTAAAGCTAAAACTAACAGCTTTGAGATGTTAAAATCAGAAATAAAATGAAAGCTTCAGATTTTTTGCTAGTTTTTTAACAGCGAGCGTGCATCCTGAGTTGTTTTTTTTTGCTCACGAGTGTACTTATGATTAATAATGCATTTTATAAATAGATTATTATGAAGCTATATGAGTATTTTGCTAAAATAACTTATTTAAGAACATGTAATTTGTCAAAAGATGAATATATTGAATTGAAAATAAAAATAGCCATTAGTGTGCATCAGTTTTAAGTATCTATAGTTGAGAATCATTATAAAATGAATATACATTGCACCAGCCCTGTTTGTGGTACAAATTATCAGTCCAAAAGTGATAATGCAAGAGAAATGTGTATGCGTGCAGACATACACATCAACAACAAAAACAGATACATCCCAAGGCTCTCAAGAACAAAGACATTAAAAACAAGTTGAAATGGTGTCCGCATCATACAGAACTACATTAAAAAATTTACAATAGCACTTGAACAGTAACCATATTGACATGTTGCAAACTCAGCATAAACCCTCTGGTTCTAGACATTCGCGAAACGAACCTAACTATGCTATATGCACTTCCTTTTGATGTGATTTGACATAATTATGGCTTTACCTGTGGAAGTTTATAAGGGTGTAGTTGTATGTATTAACACCACCTAATAATAACCTAAGCAAATGTTGTCCGTGCTAAATGTTGCTCAACTAGATGCATTACAAACAGACATCATCAAAGTAGGTACTTCTTACAGTTCTGGACACATCACAAATCATTGTTCGTACAGTTGTCAACAAAAATAGCATCGATGAAGATAGAAATTGCATTATGGAATGGTATGATTTACTCACCTCTGAATCGTCCGAATCCTGCTCATCGCCTTCAAAGTCTTCCACCACCACCTCTATTTCGTTCTCTTCTTCGGATTCATTCCGCACTTCGTCCTCTACGACAGCCATTTTTGAAGGACACCTCACAAACTGAATGCTGTTATTTGTAGTTACTGCAAAATGAATTTAACAACTCAGCAAAGCAAAAACACACTCGATGATAAAAAAATACCCTAGAAAATAGAAGAGAAGACAGAGAGAGACAGATAGTAGACACGGGACGTTAAACCAACCATTGAGTAAATCTAGGTACATAAATAAACAACAGAGTTTAGATGACTAATACTGTCAAAACGGGCTACATACGTAGAAATTCAAACGATCTGACCGAGCACAGATTTACTAAGTTACCAGAGATGAGACCGATCACATCGACCGTACAGTGTACAAGTAACGTTTGAGCAATTTTAATCTGTGCAGGTAGCCAGCAGTGTACATAAAATGTGCTCTGTGGATTTCAGTTATGAAAAACTTAAAAAAAATCTTTAAATTATTTAAAAAAAAACACCATTTAGCTAACAATAATTAAAAACGATGATCAAATAAAAATCCAGCGTAGGTTCATAACTTATATCATAATATCGCCTTAACACGACACAGAAGCAAACATTATAGCATCTCTATGAATATGGCTGACGGAAGCAGGGTTGCCAGACTTACGAGGTTCTTCGTACAAATACTAGATTTGTGGTTTTCCGTACGAGGTATACTCTGAGACACTTTCAACCTCGTACAAATATGTACGAGATTTTGTCCTATTATCTGTTTTATTAGGCAAAAACTCTATTATTTTGCTGGGCAAAAACTCCTTTTTTTTCCATGCCGAATGCATCACAGTCGTCTCGCCATCTTTTCTTGGTCTTCCGCGGCGACGTTGTCCGTTATTCGGCAACCACACAGTAACTATAATTGCCCAACGACCTGTATGCATTCGAGTCACATGACCTGCCCAATCCCACTTGAAGCGAGAAGTCTTCATGCCTACTTCAGTAATGCCAGTTTTAGTACGTAGGTCGGTGTTTCTCTTTGGCAAATCTTGAGTTGGGACTATTATGCTTCGGACAAGGATTGAGTTACGTAGTTCAAGATAGGTCTTAATGTGGGATTGGGCACTTGGCGTGAGGATACACATGTCTATGAGTTTTCGCTTTAGTGTATGTGGAAGAGAACACTTCATCAGCTGCTTCAAGGACCAGTAGCTCCTCCAAGCGTTTACAATGCCGCGATTAATTTCACTGTCTTGGTGGTTCTGGAAGGAGACTATCTGGCCCAAGTATACCTACTCATCGACATACTGCACCTATAACCTGCCCATCGACTTCTACTCTATGATAAACTGTTTGTCATGAGTCTTCGACCATTCATGGGCAGTCTCACCTCAAGACTCGCCCTGCTCAGGTCTTTGAGCATTTGTTGGAGTTCTACTGCAGATGGAACAAAGAACACGATGTCATCAGCAAAACGTAAGTTTGTGAGCCTTTTGTCACCGACTTTGATGGTGTTCCTAGCTTCTTAAATATTTCCTCGAGAGTACTAGTAAAAAGTTTAGGCGATAGAGGATCACCCTGTTTCACACATTTTACGATTTACGAAATGACGGACCGCAACAATCGTGTTTAATGGTGGCTGTACTATTGTTGTAAATATGATTTAGTAAATCTATATAAGTGCTCTCTATTTCTTGATTACCTTTGTATAATCTACAAAGTATTGTAAATGGCATCTTTTTTGCAGCAGAGAGTACAATTTAGGTCCAACGCGTGCTGGCCTTAAGACTTCAGAAAAACTCTATTTCAACTAAGAAAAACGATATCAATGAAGAGGTTTCAATATCATATTCATCAGCGAGAGGGCGTGGGATGCCGTTTTGACCGTTTTGGCGCGAGGTGCGTTTTGGGAGGTGTAAGCGCAGACCGCTGAGGATGTGTGCTGAGCGTAGGGTTACCATATCTCAGGATTTGTCCTGAGATTTCAGGATTATTCGACTCTTCTCAGGATTCCGGCCGGATTTAGCAAATCTAGTGATAGCTCAGGATTTTTGCTGTGGAAAGCTAAAGTGGCTTCAGCGGCGGATATTTGGTCTGTCAGTCCAGAACTTTGTGGTTGAAATAAAGAGTCGATTTTGGTGTTACTTGAAACAGTCAGACTATTGTTTTATGTTTTTCCGTTAGGATATGTTTTTCAATATCAGCAGCTCCCTTGAACTTAATTGAAAAATGATTGTTACATATTGAACAAAACACTTCGGTAGGTTCTCTTCCATCTTTCATAATCGGAAATCTTTGTTTTAAAGTATCTGTGAATGTACACACGTATCGTGGTCGTTTGGTACTTGAAGACATTTAAACTCGTATCCATCCAACAGATGGAGCGTAGTCCAACCCTCGCAATGGCGCAAGACGAACTGACTGAGTGAGCGAGCGAGCGGCAACCGCGCTGCGGGGCGACGGGCGCATCCCTCCTCCCTCCACCCCGCTGTTTTGAGTGCGATGTACATACAAGCTTGCAACGCGTCGCGTAAAACGCGTGCGCAAGATCCGCAGTGTATACAACGATAATAATACGTTTTTGAGAGAAAATTCTCATCTGTAGGAAATCTCAGGACTTTTCCATGGAAATCAGGCCTTTTCTCCGGACTTTTGATTTTTTCATCTGGTAACCCTAGCTGAGCGCAGGTCTGCTGAAAGCCGCCGACTGCCGCCTGCCGCTGGTGAATGATGATGGATGGATAGCGTGTGCGATGGCCCCTATGGGGAGGGCCTCCCGGAGGGGAGGGTTCCTTATGTATGTATGTGTGAAAGTAGACCCGTGCCCGTTGGGTGGGGGGGGGGGGGATTTGGCGGCGAACGCGCGGGCGCATATGCGAGTGCTGCGCCGCCGCCAAACGGAGGACACGCCGCGCAACTGTGGATTGTCATCGGTATGTAGTTTGTGGCGGTCCTCGAACTGCGGTGCAGGAAGCAAGGGCAAAATACTGCACAAGCATTCCCTAAGTAACTGATATGATATGACACGAACAAAACTCTTGACGAGATACTATTGATACGATTTGAGAGATACTACACTATTTCTGGGCTAATAAAAAGCTATTCGTCTTTTAATACCATTTAATATAAAAATATGATTATATTATAGAAGCTTTTACAATAATCAGGGTACCCTTACCTCCAAGATCTTGGAACTCATTACATTCATTATAACCTTCAATCACTAACGCTCCTTTGGCACCAATTTAGAATCTAATATTCGAATGTATCGTCTAATGCTATTCTAGCTGATTTAAATTACAATATTTCAAGATCGTTAAAATACACTGTGCTTAGGTCATTTTAAAGCGCGCAGGTGCTTACCATGTTATTAAAGTAAAAAAATGAAAAAAAATATTTATTCGTTTTATTGTAATATCGGCGCTATAAAAAAATAATCTGTTTATATGGAATGCTGCTGCTAATGCTATTCTATAATAGACAATTTTAGTCTTGCAACTTTATGGTTGTTGTGTGATCGCGCGCTTTTAAATGACTTTAAATATAACATTGTAACTACCTATTTTTCTACAATATAGGGTTAAATTAAATGCACCAATGTGGGAATAGATTCATAATAGAAAGATCTTTAAGTACCTAATTAGGTCATGCAATAATTCTTACAATTTTCCAGTTAAAAACACATTTTGATATCATCTTGTTATCTTGATATCATAATATCATCTTGGATCTTGATATCAATCTTGTTTATTCATAAACACAGGTACATATCCATCCATGTCAAATATAAAGAAAATAATACAAAACATAATTACATACTTTATGCAGTCATTTTTTTATTATCCCTTGCCACAAACGAATTCTTCCACATTTTTGTCAAGTGATAAAAAACGACATTAAAGGAACTCAGTCGCTTTATAAAAATTAAGAGCCTTAGGTACTTATAAAGATTTTCGAACAGTAGTTTAGATACACATTGTTTTGTTTTTTACTGTTGAATTTTAAATGACATAATATATCAGAAAGTTACAAAACCTAATGCAACTGTTTAAAAATCTTTTATACTTAAGGCAACAAGAATAAAAGATCAACCATAATACTACATAATAAAATAGAATACATTTTCATGGAATATTTATTATTGCAAATTGCGCATAAAATCAAATGGCACAATTATAATAAAATAAAATGTAATTCAGATTCTGATTAAATATCAAGTCAATATCAACGTTCATACAACTAATGTTGGGGTCTTCAACTACCATCCCTGTAAATAATCAACTGTATCCATAGAATGTTCTCTTTTGCATTGACAGTCAGTTTGAAGTATTCATTCGATATGAGACAAAATATTGTATACAGGGTGTGGCCAGATAATAAGACTCTCAAAAACCTTTTTAATTTGTATAGCTTTTTCATACAAGTACAAAACATTTTTACTTTAAAAGAAAAGGTACTTTCCTTGAGAGTCATACTATCTTGCCCCACCCTTTATACTCTAAAGTAATGCAGAGTTTATTCATTGGCTAAAAATACATTCGAGATTTCTACCCGGATTCTAAAATCCGTGTAATAATAATTAAGGTACCAATGATACCTTAATAAACTTTATTTCCTAAGAACTATTAGAGATAAATTTTACATATCTATTAGGCCGTCAGGCAATATTAGGAAAAAGTCCATTTACTAAAGAAAATAATAATTGAGTACGAAAATAATACTTATTTAGATATTAGAGCTCATTAACAGCTAGTGTTCATAAAACAACTACATAATTTCAAACTGGCAGCACTTCAATTGCATAGAATTTAGTACCTCTCCACATACAGTCTGTTTTATACCCGAGACGTAACAAGCTCGTATATGCGTTTACCGTAAGAAATTGTTTTCTCATTTTTATCTCAATCCGTTATCTCCGAAACATAGGTCTTAAATAAGTTTTATCGTCATAAGCCACTAGAGGGCGCTGCATTAGACGACGGAAATAAACGTCGGCGGTTTTCGAATTTCGTAATTATTAACTTGTATTGCAACAATCTCTTTCTCTGTATGAAGTTTGTATGAACACGCAAAATGGATAAAGCCCAAGATTCTAGACAGACATCAATTGGAAATAACACAGTAGGGGATGGCTCGAAGTATCGAGTTCACGAAGCTAACCTCCGAACGCAGCTGAGTGCCTTTATTGGTGCTCAACTAGAAAGAAAAAAATATGTTATAAATAACGCATTTGCATACAACATATGCATCAAAATAAATTCAAAAAGTCACTTTACTGGAATTCCTATGCAAGTTAAATAATGGAACTCTCAAATAAATTACTAAGTAAAATTTCACGTAATGTTCCCTCAGAACAAAACTTTCTAATTATAAAAGAAAAGGCACTCTCTTTGCAAGTCCCATTGTAGGTTTCAGCGTGTAAGGTCCCGTTCGCAAAATGTCACCTCAAAAGAGGTGACGTGACATTCCATTTGGAAAAAGTCCTTTTTTTTTTTTTTTAAAAGTCCTTTTGGAAAAAGTCCCGTACAACATGCTTCCTTTTTAAAGACTATAGGGCTCAAAATGTTACGTAAACTAATGTCACGTGTCTATTGCGATAGCATATGTAACTTCCATAAATTTATTTGAGACATTTTGCGAACCGTACCTAACACACATTATTCCTATTTAACGTACCTCCTACATGCTTTCATAAACAGTTGTTTAGCTAGAGTGTTCTGTTTTCTACTGTTGAATATGAAATGACACATACAGAAAGACAGTGTTTAGTTAATCGACTGTTTAAAAATATTTAAAAGTACTTTTTAATCGTTTTAGGCCTGAGTTTACTTACACAATAACGGGTCTTAATAAACTTTTTGACACATATTTTCATAGAATCTGTCATCATAATTGTTAGACTTGATCATCCGTTTATTATGTTGGTGAACTCGAGGTGTGGCTACCTGTGCGTTGGCTGTGAACTATGCAGTCGTGGTGGTACTCGCCGCTTGCAGCTGCATCTGTCGCTGCATCTGATCCAGCATCTCTTGCATACGACGAAGCTCAGCCTCCTGTGAATTAATTATAGAAAAAGGTTAACGGATTCCCCACATAGCTGTTTTATAATTCAATGCGTTTTTGTGATACCTGCTTTCAGTATGTTTTATATTAGGACGCATGCGATCTTACACACAGTAAGAAGTAGGAAGCAGGGATTAGGATGCAAAAACGCTGTAAGATAAAATAGACTTAAGCCTCCCCCACATAGCTGCGTTAACGTTGTCATTTTGCAATTTCTGTCTTTTTAGTATTAACAAAGTTTCACCAAATTTAAAAAACCCTCAACGCTTTTTACATAGTCTTAGAATCTCTCTCATAAATATATCCTTATCTCTCTTTTCTGCTCCATCATCAGACCCTGATCACTAATCTATCTATAACCTATTCATTGGGACTATTCCAAAGAGCCCGAACACGAAGTTGTTGGGGATCTGGGTATCCTGCTGATTCCGTTAGGAGCTACGATGCCACAGACGAACACACAGATACACACATTAAACTTATAATTCAAAACTATTTGCGTCGGGGTTAAAAAAAAATATTGTGGCGTAATCTGTGCCTTAAAGAACCGACTCGAAATGCGTGCGCAACAAATCTACCATCTTATTCATGCATTATCACGCTGCACGCCTATATTTGTCGGTCTACCTTTAAAAGCGATGCAAACTGATGAAGGGGTTTAAAACATTTTTTTATGATATATCGAGGCAAACTTTTGTTGTTTGGCCTGGTGGAGTCAACCTTTGGCGGAGTAACACACTCGAGATTTTTTTGTGGATTTATAATTCTGTGTGACGGCTTCGGTGGCGCGTCAGGAATATATTGAGCTGGGACGCAAGAGGCTTCGTTTACAGTTGTGGAACTAATGTTTGCATGTGTTCCAGATTTGTCTCGGGTCTGGGTGTTGTGCTACCATGGTACTCGTAGTTTCTGTTACCCACGACACAGGGAATCCTACTCAGGACTATGTATGTGACTGTTGGATGGTCAGTGTTTATTTAAGTGACACGCGAGGCTTCCTCTTACCTTTTCACGAAGAGCGTCTTCGTTGGATCCGTTGTTAACACCGTTTGAATCCGCTTCGCTCAGGCCACTTTCGGTAGATCTAAAGAATACGGACTAAGTTAATTCTCATTTCTTCTTTGATAATGTAATCTTTAATAAAAACCGGCTAAACTGGCGGAACTCGGAACTACAGCAATTTCGCTGCTATGGTTTCGAAGCTAGAGGTCATAAAACTCCTTTTTTCTGCGTTCCTTTCTCTTTTCGAGGCTAAAATTTACAAGTATATACTTACGTGTGCCGTTTGGGCACTTGTCCGCTTCTGGCTAGCCTCTCCGAGCGGTAGTTCTCATAGTGGACCTCTTGAGTAACCTCTTGTAGGTCCTGCATATGAGTGCTGCCAACAATAAAAATAAGATAAATAGGTTACAAAGGGTCGGAGCACAGCTTTAGCTACTTTAAGCCTTTTATTTCATAGTTGACTTTCACGCAACGCAAAATAAGAATGCTAGGTTGCACCAACTATATAGTTGGTGTACTGGCTGGCAGATTCGAATACGGAAGCACCGGGTGTGCGTACTAATTAACCCCCATGCCCCATTCAAGGGGCACTGAGGTGCCCTGCAATATAATATGCCCTGTCCTGGTTAAAAGAAACCGCAATGTTTTTTATCCGCGACGTAAGGAGACCGGTATATGCGTTTGCCGTTGGAAGTCCTATTGAAGTTCGTTTCTATTTGTATGGCTACAAGGATGGGTTTTATAGGCCCACGTAGGCTACTGACCAATGGCGTGCCCGGATAGAAAGCGTCATCCTAACATCGAAAGAATGGAGAAGCTGGAAGAGATCACTTTCAAGCGATAATACCGCCCAATGTACCTTTTCTTAATGTGTTATTGTTAATTTTGTTTATATCATAAGGTTTAGGAAAGTATTTTCATTCATTCATTCATCTGTAAAAAAAACAACAGAACAAAAAAAAAACAATTAAATTTAGGTAGGTATTATTCCGGTCGTGTATAGTCGCGCTACCTACATAACAAATATACTAGTAACTAGTAGTTAGTGACATGTTCTATGATACCTTATATGCGGGGGCTGCGAGGGGGTAAACTTACATAAGCATAGTCCTCAGCTTGATAAAGTCGCAGTGTTCCGGGTTCTCGACCTCCACAACTCCCCAGGGGTACAGGCGGCCGCGCACGCGTCTCCCGCGCACCTCCAATTGCTGCCCCGCGCCGCACACCGCGAACGGTACCGCCTCCTTTAGCTGACGAACCTGAGGGCAGAAATGAAATAAATATTGCATTTTATAGCTTCTAGAGAATTTATAGGCTATTTATTATCACACTACGACCTTAAGGAGCAAACGAGGTAATAGCGCGGACGGGCGATGCAACGGTGAGCTGGGGTCCGAGGTGAGCCATAGTGGCGCAGCTATGGCTCAACTGCCGAACCATACAGCTAGGTACTTGCCAAATCCCTTGCCAAGTAATTACGTTAATTAATCACATAACACTACTCAATCATTAGTACATCATAGTTCTTAATTTACCATCTCTTTTTTAGAGCTAAATAAATGTATCTCTGTTTTTACATATCATACATAGAAAATACTCAGACCCAAGACAAATATTTTCAGATTATACAAACATTTGTCCCGCGGCGGGAATCGAACCCGCAACCTTCTGCGTCTCGCCGGGCCTTCGCCCACTGCGCCACTGAGGTCGTTTGTAGTTAAAGGGAAGGGCACTTATCACCTTTTACTGTTTTTTTGCTGGATATGTAGGTGTCGAAAAAACATTTTATAAATCTATCTATCTAGCAAGTACTTCACTGTACCTGTTCTTTGTAATCCTCATCTTCATCGCTGTCGCAGTCCGGTAGCGGGTAGATCTTGATACCTTCTCTCTCAATTTCTTCCATCACCTGAAACCAGTTATTCGCTACCTTATTTTTTTATTTCAATGCATTAAACTTAGCGAAGCGATCTATACCCAGATCTATACTATCCTAATCCACTTATATTATAAAAGTCAAACTTTGTATATTAGGATTTCTATCAATAATCGGACGGATAACTGCTGGACCGATTTAGAAGCTATTTGGAACAGTTCGTGACCTATAATCCTACATCCTACTTGGTATTCCAAATAGGGGGTAGTCTGAAGCAATTTTAAACAACATTTGGTATACAAGCCAACTTTTTGCATAGTCGCCGCTTATAAGATCCTACTCATTATATCAATAATGCGTATGAACTCATTTGAATGTTTGAGCACACATACATTTTTAAAGTGTAAAATCGATCAAAACCTGTTGTTACTTTCGCATCGAAAGTCTGTAGCTCTGACCCAGTGGCCATTAGTGCTCTTATACCAATAGTGAAAATTATGTTTATACTAGCCTCTGCCCACGGCTCCGCCCGCGTGGTATTTTGGCCCTTGGCTGTAAGCTTGTGAGAAAGTTTAATATCTATACTAATAATAAACATTTTTGAACGCGCTGTTCTATGGAACTACCAGTCGGATAAAAAAAAGGCTATTTAACACCACACTACGACCCTTAGGAGCCGAACAAAATAAATAATAGAGCGGGCGGGCGATGCGAAGCGGTGGGCTGGGAGCCGAGGGCGGCCGTGGCACAGGCATTTAGTTTTGAGCAGAAGCTTAATTATTATAAGTCAGTTTACCCTGGTCTTCAGTCTCTGAACCTCCTTCTTGGTGAGTACATCCGCCTTCGCGATGACGGGCACGATGTTCACTTTGTTGTGGAGCTGTTTCATGAACTCAATGTCCAACGGTTTCAACCTGCGAAGCAACATTACATCAGGAATTTAACAGGAACATTACAGATTAAATAAGAACATGTACTCCAAAAACATTTATGAATTTCATCATTTATATTTATATCATTTATATTGTAAAACGGGAAATTTCACGTGCCGTAATATGGAGGTACTTATAGGAAACTTACCTTCGCCGATAGTACGGAATGTAAAATTACCCGTTTACAATTGTTTTTACTAAAGTAGCTTTTAAGAGCTTTTCATGGTATCCCACAAATCAATATGATTTATTATAGGTATTAAAATTACAATTATAACAACTCTTTTCTCCAGGGTTTTCAGCCTGTATGTGTATGTGTATTTACAAAAAAAAAATATTATGTAGAATATCAGTCATGTAGTTCCCATAATACAAGCTCTGCTTAGTTTGGGGCTAGATGATGCTGTGTGAAAATGTCCAGCATTATTATTATTATTATCAGGGACCGAATACGGAAGACCCGTTTTTTTCTCTAAAAACAAAAGATGATCCTTTTATGAAGATTTTATAATATCCCATAAACAAAAAACAAACACGCTCACGACTGTATTCCCCATGTTGGACTTCCTCAGATAGATACATGGTGCGTAGCTCTTTGAGGATACCAAGAAGGGGATAAATAGAGGCACGTCCAAACATTACATTTGGCACAGTAGTTAGCATTCCACGTGAAAGGTTGCACGCATATAATATTAGGTACAATAAGGTATTAGGTAGACCCGAAACAAATACCAGCAGAACATATGTCTCGCAGCGGGGACCGAACCCCCCACTTCACAAGGAGATTTAGTCAAGGGCATCTGTTGCGATATTATGACTGAGAAAGATGTCACTGCGTACTACGTACCCATGTCCGAATGGTGAGATGAAATAGAAGCAGCAATGGATACGGTTATCGACGATGTTACGTCGGTTGAGGCCGCTTTCATCGCGGAGGAAACGTTCAAATTGCTCGTCGATGTACTGGATTATTGACTGTGAACAAACATGGTAAATAAGCTATAACACTAAAATCACCATCCACAACAAGTATTCAGCCACTCTTCGGGGCAAAGGCCGCCTGCCCCAAAGAGTGCCATAACGAACGATCTTGGGTCTTCTCCAGCCACTGACTTCCAGCAAACTTTGCAATATCATCAGTTCATTGAGGGCCTTCCTACACTGCGTTTTCCGGTTCGTGGTCGCCATTCAAGAACTTTTCCTCCCTAGCGATATTCGAGCAATATAAGGCCCCACCCGCAAAAAAAACTATGTAGTTCAATTGTTGAACTACATAAATCTTTTATTTGCATGAAGCAGATCTGCTTGTTTTTGAAAAAACTTTTCACACCTGACATGGCGCATGCAACTTTGCCGATATATCGGGTAGTGAATAAAATCACAAATCATGGTAAATATATCCCGTCTGTAATGAACACTCGAAGCGTACTCGCTGTATACAGCAAGTACTATAGTACCGGAAAAGATCGCATGGCAGGACGATCTCGACGCTCATTAGAGTGGCTCGCCCACAGTGTCCAAGGATCGAGAAGTGTGGAAAAAAGAACGATGGAATACACGTCGGTGTTTCAAAGTTATGCACAAATTATTTATTATTATGTACTACTAACCTCTGCTCACGGCTTTGTCCGCTTGGAACCCGGTTAAAAGTAGCCTATGTGTTTATTCTTGGTCACAAAATATACATATTCCTAATTCCTAATTTCATCCAAATCGGTCCAGACGTTACGGTGATTATTAAATAAACATCCAAACATTGACATAATTAATATAAGTGGGAAAGAATTTATCAAAAGTAAAATTAAAGTACTCTTAACATAACAGATAGGTTGGATTACCTATGTTCCTTTCTCTTTCTGTCTGTTAAGGCGTTACATACTGCTGACAAACTGAGCATCTATGCTAAATTAAAAATACGTTAAGAAAACTTAAATAACTTAAATTTTTGTATGGAAACCTTGTCGATACAGTCACCGTAAAAACCTCTGAATAGATATAATCTCCCTACGACTACTAAACATTAACCCGACGAAGTGCTACCAATAAAAAAAACCGTTGACACGACAACGAGCGAATGAAAGAATTGCCTTGACATAGAGCGATCGCAGAGCGATGTAACCCGATGCAAATGAGTTATTTATAGATAAGCGCAACTGTATCACACAAACAGTTCACGTATAAGGCACATCGACCCAAGTTCCGTTAACAACACCATTGTTTAATGCATGTGCGTAACAGATTGAAATTATTTTTACACTCGACGACAGGAGCGTTGCCCTCTACGATGTTTGTTTGCCTGTTACCACTTATCTCCGAAATTACTTATCGGATTGTAATGCGGTTCTTTGCACTCGATTTTTATGTGAGACATTTTGGATGGCTTCATCTCCACAATTCTAGAGACACGTTCTGCAACGAATGATGGAAATACACGTCCTGCGTATGGGAAACGGGAAAACGGAAAACTTTACGCTGACAAAGTCGCGGGCGTTTCACCAGTTTTGTATTAAATTGGTCCAACACCTGGACGCCCCATAAGAGTTCCATTTCTTATTCCGTGATTGGTGCCGATAGGTACCCTTATACCTATCACAACGACTATTAATTAGCACTTGTACTACTTTTTTAACTAATCAAGCTACATCTGTGTTTTTGAACTGAATAAAAAAAATATTAATCATTGCAAAACACTTTTTTCTTTAACTGTCAAGTTCAAGTTGTGAAACGATAAAATAAAATTGCATAACAAAAGGAGTACGAAACAGAAATGGGTTATTTCAGGGGTACGACATTATGAATCATTTTAACCAGCCTCAAAAAATGAGGTATACCGATTACTATGTGATGAATGGTATTACTAAAATTGATTTTATAAATTACTGTGAAGGTTGATCCCATTAAAACCATATAAATAGACAAGATTTTATTAGTGTGGATGATGATGATGATCCAAATCGAATAGTTCCTTGCAAAAAAAAAAAATGTTTCGTTATTCTTGATCCTATTTGAATGGTTTATTTCTATGTTTTATGTTTTCTATAACCGTAAATTAATATTTAAATTATAAATACAGTGTAATAATAATACCTGAAAATATTATTCGAATCGGATAAGCAGTTTAGGCTGACATATTAAAAACCACCTTGCAGGAAGCTGGCCCAGCTAATGATCGAAAATACTACTTTGAACCCATGCGGGCTCAGTGATCGTGGGGCGAGTTAAAATGATCATTACTGTATGTGCTAAAAATGTTGGCAGTGCTCGGAAAACCAAATATAAGTCAGTTTTTGAGCTGAATAATTTTACAAGTTAAATGTTGTGTATTGAAGCTGGTAACTTACTTTGAAGCAGTCTGTGTTATCGATGGCGTCTCCGTATCCGGGCGTGTCGACCACCGTCAGACGCAACTTGACACCCCGCTCTTCGATCTCCACTGTGGACGCATCCAGCTTCACAGTCTGGTTTGTCTTCTCTAAAAAATCATAGATATATTTATATTTACTCGGTGGTCGTACGTAAATTATTTAATGAAAAATCTACCGCCATAAAACCAGAGGCCGGCGTCCTTGTTATAGAGGAAGCTCATTATATTCATCATGTCTCTTTTTAGTGAACCTGCCTACTGTACATACTAACTAAAAACTGTCTATTTCAGTGATTAGCCATCGTATTCTATGTTCATGTTGTGTTACTTGTTTTAAGAAAAAAATATAACTACTATAATATAGACATATTATCTGTTTTTTGTTTTAACTTTGCCTTGGCCGTCATACTTATGGTGCAAGGCCTTTTTTATTGCTACCTGATCTTTATCTAGTCACTGGCGTACCGCAGGATGTCCAAGAAAAAAATATGACACGACTATTGCCCTAGTTAGTGAAGTTGAAATAACACCCAACATACATAGTTCTAACCCCACAATAGGGTTCCCTGTGTCATGGGTTTAAGGAACTACGGGGTAGGTTCAAAAGTCTAAGTCGCGATTACGGTGAAAGGATTCAGTACATTGTAAACTCACCAGTGGCATCAGGGATCACTCGTTCCGGATACAAGTCGGTCAGGAACAGCGAGTTGACGAGGGTAGACTTGCCGAGTCCGCTCTCGCCGACCACCATCAGCGTAAACTCAAAGCCTTTCTTCACGGACTTGCGATGGACCTGATTGGGCAGGTTCGCAAAGCCGACATAGCCTGGCGTTTCCAGATTCGAGAACTACGGACAAAGTACCTAGTTAGACAGTTTTGTCGATATATTCTAGAATTGCGGACAAAGGATTTAGCTAGATAACGTCACAGTTTTGCCGATTTATTCAAATACTGCAGACAAAGTAACTAGTTATATAAAGATACAATTCTGTCGATATGTATACTAAAACTAAGGATAAATTACCTAGTTAGACAAAGTTACGTTCTGCCGACGTATTCTAATCCTGCCAGTATTATTGGACTGTAGATAACGTACCTAGTGACAAACTTAGAAATAATAGAAATGTTATTATACCAAACAGGCCGATCCTTTCGCTGCTCTATGGTGCGACCAAGAAACATTAAGTGGTGCGAAGTAGATCATACAAGAATACGATGTCGACTTTCTGTTCTAGCAAATCCCGGCGCGAATCGAAAACATCTAATTTCGTATATTTGTTATACTCTATACTTCACTATGCCTCTAAGAAATTATTATGAAAACGAAATAGAAAAGTATATTATGATTTCATAAGACTCATGAATCACTGTGTGAGAATGTAGTTATCTTCTCAGATCGCGTGAGTTATACTCACGAAGAAAGATGTGCATCTTTTAAATTCACGATCACGTACAGTCTAGGATCTGTTTAAATTTCAGATGGTATGTATGTATTGTATAAGTTTGTACGATATTTGGGTCAAGATGTACATTCACATCTCGCCAAATGCATTAAACTAACTCTAGTTTAATGCATTTGAATTGACCTCAAATGGCAGATATAATTCTGCTTTTTAGATACCTACTGGGAGCTTATAATACCTGACTTACCGGGATCTAGAACGATGACAGCAAAGATAAACTACTCATAATAAATAATACTCATAACTCGTGTGAATTGAAGCCGAACTTCACCTCACTCAGCCAGCCAAGCTCCTTGGAAAAACTGGACTATATACGCACAGTTAAAGTAAGTTTGTATGTCTACCCTGGCGGACCTACTTACTAGTTTATAAGTAGGCAATTAGTCTCTGCCCACGGCTTTGCCCGCATAGAACCCGGATAAAAAGTGTAGCCTAGGTCACGAACCATACCCGTTCTAAATTTCATCAAAATCGGTTCAACCGTTACGTAGATTATTAGCACCAAATATCTAAACATACTTTCGCCGAAGTATGCTTCCGCATTTATAACACGAGTAAGATTATTGGCGAAAAATATCTTAGAGTTTTGTTCGTGTGATTTGTGACTAAGATATTGACTGGCTGAACAGACAGAATCAACAAATTCAATAAAATAACATAGGCCAAGACAGACAATCAGTACATTATGCACAACTACCTAACACTTTACTTACATTAGATCCACGTTTAAACGGCCTCATGATAATCGACACTTTATTTACCGGTCAAAGTGCATATGTGCTTTATATCATTGTAATATACCGTATGTAAACTATGTTCACACAATTCACAACTAGAAGGATTAAAAGGTCGTCCTGGTTAAAAAGCTAAATGGGTAGGAGCACGAGCACGAGACAATGGCAATCATTGGCAATCATATTGCCAGGCACAGCAATTTCCAAAATGATTTAAACTTACAAATGGATTCAAGTTTTTGAAGTTTTGGATTCTGCTAAGCCTGGCATAATGAGCCATTACTCATTGCCATTTCTTTATCGTTACTGGGGCTGAACGCCAAAACTATGTTAAGATCAAATTAAGTTTGTAACTATCAGTTAATTGCATAGATTCTTGTTAGTGGACATTTATGGCGTGATACGATCGTGATTCGTGATCTTGAAAAGGCATTATTTTCTGGCGAATTTACAATTTGCCCGCACGTGATATTAGCTGACACTGAATTCAATTTGTATGCATGCGATCGCATGACACACATTCTAGGCGCATGCCCGACAAAAACGCGACAACAACAGAAAGTTGATAAACAATCAGTGAGGAATTTTAATTATTGTAAATGGGGTACACACTGTCTACGGTTGAGAATACTGAAGATAAGTGCTTGTATGGAACCCTTGGTACACGGGTTTTTGACCATTTTCAGAGTCATCATATCTCAATTTTAGGGCACTGTCCTAACCTCCTAGGGTAACCAAAAACTTACCAATGACACTCAAATAAATAAACCGAGGATAGAATGACAGCAAAGTTTCTAAAAAAGATTTCCTAAAAGAAGCTTAAGTAGCTTTAGATATTTTTTAGTTTGTAATATAATTTTTCACAAACATAAATATACATTTATTCATACAACTATGTACAAGTAGGTATATACAAAAAATACAGATGAAACAGCTAGCTATCTAAAGACCGTTGCAAACGATCTATAGATAGCTCAACATAAATGCTTGTCAGCATGGGACCGGGCTTATAAATATTTGTTTGATCAGAAAGGCTTTATTAATCATTTCTGAAGGTGTTCAGTAAAAATAAGATATTGTGAGGGGAAAACATATTTGAGTAAACATCATGAACAACATTTTTAAAATAAATTTTCTACTGTAACTGACATACCTTAAAAAAAATACTTTGGCGGTGTCTTGTTTTAGTGCCATTTGTGTAAGCCAGAGTTGACAAATTAACCCTGGATTAATATAGGTTATTTTGTACTGCACAATCAACAAACTAGATCATCCAGTATAGCAAGTGGGCCTTAGTGACAAAAAAGTATGTATGTCTTTTACAAATGATTTATGTAAAAGACATCCATACTTTTATTTTATGAAGTGACTGAATTAATTTGGATGTTTGAAATAAATACTCATACCTAAGTCTTAGCTTGGAAAACTTTTATTCTTGTGCTCTAAAAAAACACTAGTGGGATGCCACCACTACTTCATACACATTGACTTTTTGCAATACAATATTCTTCTTCCACTGCACACTCTATAGGTGATATTTTGGCCCCCTACACACCAAACAGAACCTTGATATATCACATAACAATTTTATACATTCACATTCTTACATATAAAGATCAAATTATCAAAAAACTACTTACAGTGACTTATCTTGCCTACCTACTTAACTTTATTTTATAGGTGTACTAGTTTGTTCACACAAAACCTAGGCCTGCCTACCTATATGTTGCTATACCTTTAGACAGGGTTCATATGAGATACCATCTATGTACCTACCATGTGCAAGCAATAATTTAAGATTTTAAACATTGATTTGGTATCTACTGTTAATAATTTAAAATGACACAACCATTATCAGAAAGCAGTGTTTAGAAAATCAACTGTTTAAAAATCTTTTTTGTATATTTGCATTGAGATAAGTTTAATTTTGAGTGTATCATCATCATTATTATGTGATATATCCACTACATACTAGAATTAAAAATAAAAAAATACTGAATTACACCATAAATAATAATTTATATAAACTTAACATTGATCTAATTGCATTATAGAGAATGCTCTTTATGGCATTATCAACACCCATCAGTGACATGCTTCCTCCCCATACTAGGGTTACCTGTAATGTAGCTATCAGGAATTATGAGTACTAATGGTACCACATAGTACCTACTAATAAAATACATGTAAAAAAAACAATGATTTTCATAAATTCCCCCAAATAATGTGCTACAGAGAATGGTATGACTGAACATCACTGCTGTTGCAGAGCTTGCTAAAATGTAGAAAAACTAATCAATACAATGTAAAACAAGAAACATTGAACTTACAAGTAAGAAGCTCAGAAAACAAGTGGCCGTAACAAAAAAACATACAGCAACTTATGAAAGATTCATCAGTCACTAGAATAATAATCTAGGCTTTAAATTAAACCATTACCTACCACCTCACAAAGCTAGATTCAACTTTAGAGTTGATTGATAGAGATCCTGATGCAGATCATGATACAGTCTCACTACATTCAATGTAGCCTGATGAATTCTCTTTCTGATTTCTATCATTTCCTCCTGGCGATAAGTTGTAGGTGCCTGCTGTTCGGCAGGGCGATGATTCATACCATACATGTACTTAAATGCTTAGGACTAGGTACAATCAATGCACTTTCGTGTAACAACGTTCTTAACGTTCTTCCGATGTGCGTGTTTTGTGTTAAAAACTCATCCGATATTTGACATGAAAGTGCTAGGATGTCATAAATAATTCATCAAATATAAATTCAAAACTACAAGGCAGGAAAATTCATATAAAAACTTACGTTCTTGTTCGTAGCGGTGTCACTGGACATCTTGATTATTTCCTAACTTTTAACTTCACAATTTTTACTGATATGTTCCAATTGCACTACAAATTGAGTATTTTGTTATATATGAACTATGCCCCTAAGATATTTTATTTTATTGCTTTTTCGTAAATAACAAAAAAAAGGCCGACAAGACACGACCAAGCCCAACAGCCCAATCAATTCATTGAGTGAATGAAGAATGAATGATAACCAGTGATCGGAATTAGGTGAGCTAAAATACCTAAAGTTCGAAAAATAACAGAGACTAAGTGGAGACGCCTTGCGACTAAATATTTTTCCGGGAAAATTTTCCCGGGTTTCGAGAAATTACTTAGGTCCATCTAAAATTAATACAGTAAAATAACAATCGAATTAATTTCCTCTTCTTATTATTGATAACAAGAAGAGGAAACGAATTCGATTGTTGTAAAAAACGGTAAGCACGATTTTTATTGTTTTCAACAAATAAAATGAACGATGTAAGTAAGCGCGGAAGCTAATGTGATTTATAAACCAGCTTTAGTAAATAGCTATAGTAATAAAAACATTTTTTTAAGCAAGGGAATAAAAAAGCCATTTTATAGTTTTTGTACCATTTATTCATTTTGTACAGATAATGGAACTCAAAATCAATAATTAAGAAAGTAACCAGTCCTACCTAAGATACACAGTCGGAACTCTAAACATTATTTCCATTGATGTTGAATTTGTCCCTTAATCTGAATCGCTAACGTTTTCATCATGGACGGAGTATAAAGAAATATCTTCGTCCGGAGAATTAAAGAAAATCATTAGGAGTTTTTCCATATTATCTATTTTCAAACGATTTCTTTTTGTACTTAAAATCCATTTATACGTAGAGAAGGACCTTTCAACATCAACTGAAGTTACAGGTACATATTTATAGAATGACAATAATTCATTTTCATTATCTAATCCTTTATCTATATTTTCACAAATGTCTCTTAATGCATCTAGATCGGGATTTCTGTCCATAACGTTTTCTAATTTTTGTTTTACTGGTTCAGAAGAACACCAGCTTAGAACAATTCTTGCTTCATCAAAAATATGGAAAGTTTCCGTCAACAATAAGTTAGACTTTTGCAATTTTTTTAATGAAATTTGAATTATTTTAAAATATTCGTCAATGTAATCTAAATCAGTTTTTAAACTTTCTTTTCCTAGGACAGTTTTAGCATGCCTGATAGACAAAGAATCAGAACTTCTTAGAAGTCTTACAATAGTTTTTATTTCTTCGTAATATTCAGCATAATACGAAGCTGCTTCTAGCCATGTACCCCACCTTGTTATGACAGGTTCAGGTGGCAATGGCAGGCTCGGAAATTTTTCCCTTAACAATTTTACTCTATTAGGAGCTTTTAAAAATATTTTTTTTACATTTGAAATTAAAGTATCCACATCCGCATATTGTGTCCGTATTTTTTCTGCAACGCGGTTAAGAGCGTGTGCTAAACAGGTAACATGTATCATATTTGGCAAGGAGTTCTTTAACATTCTTCCTGCTTTTAACATATATGCTACGCTATCAGAACATAAAACTAAAACATCTCCTACTTTGTCTTCATACGAGTCACCCCACATATTTTCTAGGCATCCAATCACAAAATGAGCTATTGTCTCTCCATTTACTTTTTCTAACATTTTGCAAGCTATTAAAAATGGTTTGTTTGTTGCGAGATTTAAAGGTTTTACAAGAAAATTTACAATATAACGACCTAAATAGTCGGTAGTTTCATCTAGAGATATCCAAAGTTTCTGATTAAGAATATGGTCATGGATTGATGCAATTTTTTTTTTTAAAACTATGTCTAAATAAACCTTTCTCAATAACGATTCATCGGGAATCCTTTTAACATTTGTACATTTACAACACATATATTTCATTAAAAAAGTTTTAAACTCTGGTCGATTTACTCGTGACCAGGGTATGTTACACCATATAAGAAATTGTATTAAATCTAAATAAAATTCTTTGTTCACTTGCCTAGCAGTACCTTGATGTTTTGGTCCGTCAATATGCCTCTGTATATTGCTTTTTTTGCATACAATAGAATTCTCACATTTAGAACAAAATATCGTGTTGCTAGCGGGGTCGTGGTACAATTCGGGGTGATCTCTAATCCACGACTGTACAATCCCGTCGGTAGGTTTGGTCGCCATTTATTTGCTAGTTGCGTTGAGGCAGAAAAATTACTGAAAACAATGAGACAAATATATAGTTTCTACACTTTTCCAGGGACGTCTTCGCGTAAAATATAGTTTGATGATAGAATTGCCAGTAGCTCCAACATTTGTGCACGAACTCAAATATAAAACACTGAATAAAATTCCATAAATAAATAGTTGCATAAAATTGTTTGAATTTGGTAAATTTATCAAAAGCAGTCTAATATTTAGAATGTTTTAAAAGTGTAGTACAAATCAAAGACTTACCAAGTAATTTGATTGCCGTAAAGCGCAGTAAATTTCTGGTTGCAGTAAATCGTAGTCCGTAAATTCAAGCCAAGGTAGATAGGTACAAGTAGTGATATGGTTGCAATAAATCGCAGTCCGTAAATTCAAGCCAAGGTAGTTATGTGAAGCAGATCCAATAAACGATACGAAAACAGGTTAATAAAATATTCACGAGTCTAAGATACACACGCTGCCGAGGTAACTATAGAAGTGATGCACGCACGCATACAAGTTATGACGCCGTTTGGATGCAAAACACCCTCACCCTTCAACCCTTTTGTCATTGTTTACTTAAACAATGATTCGTTTCCCAGAATAGCCAAAGCATGCTGTCCCTTTCTTAGCGTTTGTTGTTGTTGTTTATCACTGGTTTGCAGTGTATTGCTACAAACACTTAAAGGGACAGCATGATTTGGCTATTCTGGGAAACGAAAACATAGGCGAATCCAGTTTTTTACCTGAGTTAATAACAAAATAAATCTTATTGAAGTTTGTTAAAAAGGAAAATTAATTCAGTTAGTTTTCTGTATGAATAACATTAATATTAAATGTACTTAACTGATATCCTAAAACTTGGAACAAATTCCCAATTTCCGGGAAAGATTTCCCGGAAAAAAATGTTAATGGTAAGGAAGTCTCCATTTTTTTTGACTCTGTTCTTTGAACTTTAGGTAAATTAGCTCACCTAATTCCGATCACTGATGATAACATCTCGATTCACGACATTTTGTCAATTTAATTTTTTTTTAGTGCTGTGATGCCTTACATTCTTGGTTGACATTAACCATGGGTACCTCTACCAAAAAAGATTGATCGCAGTTGAATGAATTGAACCGTAGCGTAGCTCAAAAGCTTAAGTTTTCTAAACTACTCGCGTGGTTGTTGCATGTTGCTTGGATAAAGTAGAAAAGCTAGGGGACATAGCTCTAAATAATCCCTTGCTAATAGAGATTACTCTACGGTTTTGCAACGTTGTCTCCTACTTCTATTTAAAAAAAAAAACGACTTAAACTAATATCCCATTTGTGTGCTGCGTGTTATATTGTAACGAGCAACTAAACAAACATATAATTTAGATCTCTCTTCTTCTTGAACTCATGTATATCTTCTATGAAGCTTAGCGAACATTGTGTGATGCATAACTTTTTATTGAATATAGCTCAAGCTATTTTGGCTATTTGGTCTTCACAGCGCAGGGAACCCTAATGTGGAGATCAAAGTTAATGTTGACCTTATTTTATATCCTACAAGCATACTTGTATGGCCAAATCATGGCTACTAAATAAAGATACCTAGCCATGATAATATACATCTCGATGTTGTATATTTCAAAACATAATACTAGAATTTGTTAGGTTATTCTAGCCACCTGCATAGGCGGACTAGAAGCGCGATTGTTTTGCGATGGAAAATTATGAACACTGGTATCCTAGCCCTTTCAGGTCACCTCATTGACTTATTCAGATTCGCTGTCAAGCTATGTCACTTAAAAGCTCTAGTCATAGATTATAATACTATACTAGCACCACTCACTGTCATCGAGTTTGACAGTTTGACTTTGACGTTCATCAAATAGATTTCTGATAGATTTTATTTCTAGATTCTGGCGTTCTCAATAAAATGTCTTCATGTTTTTGCCATAGCGTAATTGAAAAATAATTGTTCAAAGTTCAAATAATCATGGCTACATCTAGCGACAACTCAGACCAGCACAATGTTAAGTCTAGGCGACCTGCAGGTAAGCTGTATAACTCATCGATGTAGCACTGTTTATTCGCTCAAATATCACACCCTGCTCTTTCTGTGTCCTTGTAGTATTGATTAGCTGTTTACGTTAATGTTTTATTTTAGAGTCTGCGTTCAAACAGCAACGCTTACCTGCCTGGCAACCTATACTGACTGCGGGGACAGTGCTACCTACGTTCTTCGTTATAGGCATTGCATTTATTCCTGTTGGCATCGGGCTTTTGTACTTCTCGGATGAGGTAAGCAGTTTCCCTGTATCCTGGGTAGGTTCTTATTACAAGTTAAGTATTATTTAAAACAGTTGTACATAGGTACAACTGTACAGTAGTGAACTGGGTAGGTTCTTGTTACAAATTAAATATTATTTAAAACAGTAGTACATAGGCATCAGTATAGGATACTGATAATTCACAATCAGGATAACTAAGTTAAGTCCATACTTACTTTTTCAAGGTCAAAGAGCATGTCATTGACTACACCCTTTGTGGAAAGAGTGATGATCTGAACTCAACCTGTGCCGACTTCATCAAGCAGAATCCACTGGAATCCTGCACTTGCAGGATAGATTTCAACCTGACTGAGGACTTCAAAGGAGATGTATACTTTTACTATGGACTAACTAACTATTACCAGAACCATCGACGATATGTCAAGTCTAGGTGAGTTTACAATATTGTTATAAAAAAGTGTTTATAGTTACTAGTTTTATCACTATCTAGTGTTTATTATCACTTTATCAACTGAATGACTCCATAGTGCTGCGCTTTGGAGTCATTCTTGTTTTACACAATAATGTGAAAAACTCTAAAATAATGGTAATATCCGCAGAAGTTTAAAAAACAGGTGTTTTTTTTATAAATGATTTTGTTTAAAAATTTAACTGGACATTTTTCACACAGCATCATCTAGCCCCAAACTAAGCAGAGCAGTGTTATGGGAATCAATAAAACATTATACTTTTTAATGAAACAATTTATATGCTACTAATGAAATGGTCTCCTACATCAACCATCCTGGGATTGAATTTAATAGATATGACTCCAGTAGTCCCATTAAAAGTGATAAATCTTTGCACACAGGGATGACAGCCAGCTCCTCGGACGTTTGTCTCTCATCCCTTCATCGGACTGCATTCCTTTCAAATTCGCCGATGATAAACCAGTGGCTCCATGCGGGGCCATCGCTAACTCGCTGTTCAATGGTAAATAGATCTAACTGGCAGGAAGTTATAAGGGAAGTGTAAAAAAATGCCAGTGATTATTCATCATTATCGACAGTATGAAGAAGTTCACAGCTGGACATTGGCCTCCCCCAAAGAGTGCCATGATGAATGATCTTGGGCTACCTTCATCCACCGAATTCCCCAACCTTCACAATGTTAATAAATCCTCATTGATGGAATTTGATCAACTTCAAATTTTTCCATAATAAAACTGTAGTATCTAAATTTAAGATATTTATGGCAATACACCACAGCAATAGGATTATAGTGACTTGTTCATTATACATAAACAGTACAAAACATATATATCAAGCTATAGTAATTGGGGAAAATACAGTTTAGTTATAAATAAGTAAAATAATCATCTATGACCAGTTATACAAGAAACAAAAAAAGGATAATTAAATTTTAAAAGGGTGGTGCTTCTGCCGGCCTTATCGCTAACAGTAATCTATCAACCTTGTGAAATGTAGGATGTGTTTGTGAAATAGAGATTACAACTAAATTAGTAATGTTTTTTCATCGTCATTTGTTATTTCTTTGTTGCTCTGTTATTAGGTCAGTAATCTGACCGATTTGAGATAATAAACTAATGAGGTGAAAGGATTCAAAGGTACTGGTTTCCTTCACTATTTGAAAACAGTGGAGAAATTCTATGGTGCAGGATGGGACAAACCCACGACCCAGATCAAAACTTTAGATCACTGGTCAAATGACCAAACGAAATTAAACTTTACATGGTGCAATCACCATGTAACGTTTAATTCCATTTCCACATTTTTTCGCGTATCAATAGTAGGTCCCACGACGCAATGCCCTCGTCACACCCAACTTTACCGCAGAAATAAATGTCTTACGTAATCAGAGGCGCGCCGATTCGACTGACCTTTACAAGTTTTGTCCTAATATTCTCTATATTTAGGCCAAGACTCAGTACGCAGTATGTGTGCTGTTTACTAAAATACATTGTCAGTCTTATGTTTATGTGCAAAAAACGCATTATTCAAATTCAAGAGTATAGAGTCACATCCCTTCATCAACTATAAAAAAGGCTGATGAACTACAAACGGCTGAACAGATTTTCTTGAATCATAGCCAAGAAAAATCGCGATCAAATCACCTTTCAAACAAAAAAAACAAATCGGTTTATCCGTTTGGGAGCTACGATACCACAGACATCTGTATGTTAAACTTAAACTTAGAAAACCACGACGTTTTTTCCGACGTCAATTTTCTAGGTGACAGGCTGCAAGCACATCGCCGCTTGCAAGTCTTGCAACCTATCATTCATCATCCAGCATTATTTATTTAACCTTTACATAACTAAAAGCACAATAGAGACTTATCGCTGCTAAGCCTTGGTTATTCTTTACCAGCGACGACAGGATCCCGTATGTGTTTGACTTAAGAGATAAATAAATAAATAATGCTGGACATTTTCACTCTGCATCATCTAGCCCCAAAGTAAGCAGAGCTTGAGTTATGGGAACTACATGACTGATATACTACTTATATACATAATTTTTCTTTTGAAAATACATACATATTACACATAGAAAATATCCAGATCCCGAGGCAAATATTTGCAGATACAAACATCTGTCCCGCGGCGGGAATCGAACCCGCAACCTTCTGCGTGTCAGGCGGGCCTTCGCCCACTGCGGCTCAGAGGTCGTCAATTGTTTGTATGTTTGTCTGATATCATTTATCTCCGAAATGGTGTATCGGTTTGTCATTCTGTTTTTTGCAATGGTTTTGTATGTCTTCAATGATGGTTCTTTGATTTATGGTTTAGAATTTTATTGCCACAAATCACTAGATGGTACTGGTACTTGCTACTATACTATACCTATAATTTAATGAAGTACTGAATCTAATGTTTTTTTTTTGTTTTTGATGGATTATCTCACCTCTATCGTAAATAATTTAACAAAGTACTGAGTCAATGTTTATTTTTTGATAGATTCTTTGAGCGTCAGATCCGTGGACCTATCGAAGGACGTACCTGTGTTCCGTACCGGCATCGCTTGGACCTCGGATAAGAACATCAAGTTCCGGAACCCGCCGGGAGACCTTAAGACAGGTAAATACTGAATACAACTAACTTCTTTTGTTTCGTTAAATTATAAACAAACTAAAGAAAACAATGTTACGTAAATGTATGACCCACAGATTGCTATAAAACAATTATAAAAAAAAGATATGGCAGTCAAATTAGTTAGATGTTAGTTTTCCATACAATATTGGTCGTGATTTTAAAACATGCTGACTATAAACACGAAGAAGAGCGACACGTAAACTAATTAGACTAAGAGAGTAAAATTCTTGCCATCCCTTTCTGTTTGCACTATCAATAAAAGAGAGCGGCAGTTTAAATTAATTTAAAATAGTGTACAATTGACGCCAATATAGGAATACCAGGCCATTAGCGATACTTACTACTTAGAACATTATACGCAATGTATACAGCGTGCCAGTTTCAGACTGATCGGTTTTGTGGAAAATAAAACATTTTACTTCCAATGTTTCTCTAGAAGGGCGTCTAGATAAATACCACTTTCTGTTGGCGTTACCGCCTGTGGAAAGATTGAATTGTATGGAAATGACATTAGCTGTGGAAATGTCATGTGACTTCTGCCAAGATTTTCCTTAACAAATTTGCGTTCGCGTGAAAGAAAAGGAAGGGTGGGGTATTTGTCTAGACCGGATGGTGTATAAAATACAAGTACTCTTGCGTCGCAGTTGGTTTCTTGCCCAACGCGCCACAGTGGTCAAGTATGTGGCTGGGTTGTTTCTGTTCGACTGTTTTTTTTTTAAGTGTAGGTTTGTTACGCGATATGTTCGCCATTTGTTAACCGGTTTTAATAATTATTTTTTAAAAATAGCTAGGCTTCAAAGGTGGTCTCATATAAATTATATGAAAAAATATATATGAATATGTTACAGCTTTCGCCAACTTCACTAAGCCTGTCAACTGGCGTGTGCACGTGTGGCAGTTGGATCCCAACAACACGGAAAACAATGGATTTCAGGTTAGATATCGTGGTTATTATATCTATAGATAATAGATAATAGATAATAATAATAGTGTTTTATTTAAGAAATTCTTACGAGGGTAATTTTATTTAAGTTTTTTGTGTGGTAATTACTCTTAGTAACTAATTGTTCAAAAAACAAACAAACATGCTTACGACTGTTTTCCGCATGAGGTACATCCTCAGATACATATTCAGTGCGTAGATTTTTAAGGAAAAAAAAGTAGGGGGTTAGGTAGTATACTCGCTTTTAAAGTATGTATTTAGTATTCCACGTGACAGGTTGCAAGCTCATCGCCGCTTATTGGAACACTAACCGAAATAGTTCTCTCCATCCTAAGATTGTCTGGAAGAAATCACTTTCAGCGATAAGACCGCCTATTGTGCGTTTCTTTCTGTGTTGTACTGTAAATTGGAGTTATGTGCAATAGTAGATTAGTAAAAAATAACTTGTTTGCCTATGGGAGGGACCAGGGATTCCACAGTCACAACACAGGTCGTTAAAACAATGTTATAATTTAATTACACGAATGTTATTACCATACAGAATTACTTTAAAGTTATATTATACAAAAAATATGTGAATCGGTCGCGGAGGATACGAATGCGTGTACACATTTCATACCAGCTCTGGGCCGACTATTTTTTAGGCGCTCGTCGCGATGCGCGGGCGCCGGTATGGCGAAGCGAGCCGAGCGTAGCCGACGCGACGGGCTACCGAGGGTAGCCGAATAAAAACGACTCGTTACACTTGTTTGAAATGAAACTGTCTCGATGTGAATTTGTCTATTTCAGAATGAGGACCTCATAGTATGGATGCGCACGGCAGCCCTGCCCACGTTCCGCAAACTGTACCGTCGCGTCGACCATTCACAAGTAGGATTCAGCACTGGCCTGATGAAGGGAGCTTACGTGCTCAAAGTAGAATACAGTAAGCCCATCTTCCACTTACATTTTTCGCAGATTTCGACTAGTCATTTATGAAAAACTGGTTATTCCAAACAGACGTACGTTTAAACTTGTGTAAATTAGAAAAAAAAATACAAACACGATCACGATCGTCTCCCAATGATTGAGAACCTCAGATGCATACTCAGTGTGTCTTCTTCATCTTTGATTATAATATAAAGAATTTTCTCCGAAAACACTTGCCGACCCTGGTAAATAACAGCTGAATAGTCTCGTGTGCATGTAATCTCACCGGCACCCATACCCTTCAAACAGGAACACAGCAATGCGACTACTACATTGTACAATGTACACATTGTATAGTCGCATCTATACAATGTAGTTTACTATTAATATGTATTTAAGTAGAATATCAGTCATGTAGTTCCCATAACACAAGCTCTGCTTACTTTGGGGCTAGATGATGCTGTGTTAAAATGTCTATCATTTTTTATTTACTCGACTGCTGATGTTTCTTTTTTTTCAGACTACCCAGTAACCGACTTTGATGGCACGAAATCGTTCATAATATCGACGACCTCTCTCCTCGGCGGGAAGAATCCCTTCCTTGGCGTCGCGTACGTAGTGGTCGGAACGCTTTGCCTACTGCTGGGCATAGTGCTACTGGTCATACACGTCAGATGCTCCAAGAGGTGAGAGCTTTGTACATGGCTAATAATTTGCATTGCCATTCAGCGCGGCAGTGCAGTCAGCGTTTTGGAGACGCTTTCTCTAGATCAAATGATCCAGCCTTTTTTTTTGACGAATGGGAAATCTGCTAAATGATACCACATTGACGGTATGATAGGGTTATGTGAGGTTCACGGACTCGTGGACTCACTAAAACCTCCCCGGTGGCCGGCCTCGATCCATGTCAAGGGGCTCCGGGATCTCCAAAGGAACGCACCGGTGCCCTTCTCGCATAACGCCCTTCGCACGTCCCGGGGGCAGTTGGAAAACCACACCCAGTAACTAGACTAGGTGGTTGTAACAGTTTCAAATGGGGCAAATGTTTCATTATGTGTAAGAAGTGTATAAACAACACAAAAATGTGAAATTATCGCAGCGACACCTATCGATGTAACATGGAACTGGAAACATATGTTTGCCCTGCGCTCAATAAATGCGCCCTTCAAACCCTTGTCTATTATTTAATTATTTATTTTTGATTAGATACCCTCCCCCTATGGCCAATTCTTTCTTCGTGGATGAAGAGCCAACCTCCCAAAATGCCACTTTGTATTCGTAAGTCCCGTAATAGTTTGTTGAAAGTTTTCGCTATACTCTGATTTATTCGTAATTTCATGTTTTTCATAGATGAAAAGTTGAATTGTGTGAAAAACTACTTGAGATAAGTGCTCTAGAATTATGAATCAGAGTATACATAGTTAGTGTACACTTGTATTTTGTGTCGGTAATAACCTTAATATATCATTAACAATAGTTTCATTAATATAATAATTGTATAGTACTCATGGGGCACAACATTGCAATATTGCTATAAAATAGTCACAGTTTCATAGTCATGGAAAAGGGTTTAGAAAAATCTGATTTGATCTGAGCAAGCATGATGTCGCGCGAGTTGAAAGCGTCCATAGGTTACGGTAACAGGTGAGCTGTATGATTGTTTGCCACTTTAGTAGCACAAAAAAGAAATTAAAAAATGCAATTTTTTAGTGTGTCCTACACACACACTCCTACACAGGGTGACCAAGAAAGAGGAAGGCGAAGATTTTTGGTATCATCACATTTCCAATGTTTATTTTTTGTTTCAGCACAACAGAGATGATCAACGTGAATCCCCGTACACCTTATTCTTAAACAGTAGGTTTGTAAGCACATACACAATGCCACTTTAGCGGCTGGTTTTATTATTATATTTAATTCTCTTTGAATCTATGCATTTCTCATTATGAGGTAGGGTTGCCGTCGGTCGCCGCCCGGTCTTAAGGACATTTATTTAAAGAAATTTGTCACTAATAGATGGATAAGCTCAGTGCAAACGGGCATTAAAGTAGTCAAACGTTTCCGGGGTCGATTACCGAACCCAGCGGCGTCGCAGTCACTACATGCTTGATAAATAAGTTATTTATATTATTTAATTACATCTGTTTTAGTTTTAATGTATTTATGATATGGGCTCTGTATTTGTACACGTACTTAAATGTGTTTCCAGAAATAATTAAAATATTATTATTGTTAGATGGGAAGTAGATTCCCTGAAATAACATATTAACAGTATTTGTAGTTGATTTTAATTTTATTGTGATATCTTTAACTTTACACAATCATGGTATCATTTAAAGATATATTTTCAGTGTTCGTTGGTTATTCGATTTTAACTTTAACCTACTAGGTATAGTTTGTATTTGATGTTGTCGATATAAGTACTTATTGTGTTGATTTCAAAGTTTATTAATTTGTTTAAACGTGTTACATACACCCCTATATAACATTTGTTGATCTCTATTCGATTAAATAACTTCATATTTTGTATGATGTTGAATAAAGTGCCTTTTAATGTTAACGCTTTTGTATCACATAGAAAAAAAAAAATTAAAAAAAAAACGATGTGCCGTGTGAAAATGATAACTGATAACTTGATTTTGACTAAAAAAGGTATGTTTAAAGTTACTTGTGACGCAAATAAATGTTTAAAAAACACATTTAAAACAAAACAAAATTAAACAGCCAGTATGTAGATGTCTATTGCTGGGCATAGGCCTCCCCCAAATAGTTGCATGACGAACGTTCCTGGGATATCCTATAGGGAGTAGCTAATGTAAATCAAACAATGGCACATTTGCCTGTGACAGAATACTCTTAAATCTACACCTTTTTTCACGCTTTTAAATTACTTCTCTGGAGAAGTACCTAGGTACTTATCTAAATTAGTTTTTGTTAGTAGAAGTAGAATTCAAATTAGTAAAAACACTTTACTAATTTGACGGTGAAGTTACTATGAAGGTATTTTTCGTCTGCGTAATTAAGACGTATCTCAGTTGAATCGGCTTATCTATAGATTAACCATATTTTTCATAATCACTCGCTAACTTTAGCAGCTTGCTAAAGATTGCCAGCCTTTTTTCTTTATTTAGTGTTAGAAAAGGACAGCGCTAGATTAGCGGCTTGCATATTTAGCGAATGATTATGAAACAGAGGGGTAAGCCTATAGACTTAATTTATGGTTGCGTAAGCCAAATATATTGGAAACTACTAACGCGTACTTTTTTGTACATTCCGAGAATAAATGATTTCCGTAATACTTATTCTTATAACCAATTTACTATAAATAATTTAGTAAATCCCCGTAGTAATATGATGTGTTAAACTCAATGATACAACGGGCAAATGCATATCAAGTTTCTATTCCCCGTAGTACCATTGTTTTATTTCGATGTAAGATTGTTTAAATGTCAGTAAGTACCTCTTGGTGTAAGTGTTTAAATTATGATTATTATTATGTTTAACTTATGTAGTTACAAATAAACGTTTAAAATTTAACCTTGTTCATTAATTCTGAAGTAATAATGATCTTTATAAGTAGGTTTTATTGGTAACAGAATGTTTTTGTGTGACGTTGATGTGACGTTTTCGTAACTCGCTGATATTATATCGGTACCTAGTGATTGTATATTATAATCCGTGCTATAAAATTGCGAACAAGATTCTATTAACGCCCGACTTCACCAACACAATAACGCGTGGTTAGTGCTTATTATAGCTTTTTGACATATATTTTCATAGGAATCTGTCATCATAGGAATGGTTAGACTTGGCCGTCTGTTTATTTTGTTGATGAAATCAAGGCTATGAATATTGAATGGTTATATTTTTTCTTTCCACGGCGTTTCCCGCGCTTTTTCCGGGAAAAGTTAGTTTTTCTGTTCACAGGTTATAAACTATACATATTTAAAAGTTAATCCAAATCGGTTTGGTGGTATAACATTGTTGATAATAACCGCGTAACATACACACATGAAAAAAAAACATACAGACGAATTGAGAACCTCCTCCTTTTTGTAAGTCGGTTGAAAATTCGTGTTCGCCATCTTTGATTTCAAACTAGATGGCAAAAGTAGGAATCGGGTAACAATGGGAAAATTCAATTTTCGTCGTCCGGCGTGGAGCATAATTCGGGGAACAGCGGGAATAACCCCCAATCAATTGGCAGTACCTACATATCATTATCAGCTGTTTCTCGAAGCATGTGCCTCACCCATATCCTATTTCAAAGATATCGTTTTTACTCCAACCGATTGATCTCGATGTATTTGCTCTTTTCCTGCCCTACCTACTTTTGTCCCTATGCTATGCTTGGATGTTCAGATGTTAGTTGCTAATAATCTCTGCAATAGCTGGTCCAATTTGATTATAATTTGTAACACAAAGGCCTTGACCTAGAATAACACATAGGCTACTTTTTATCTGGGTACCGCGCGGGCGAAGACGTGCGCATCACTTACCAGCTGTCTGTCTGGCTTGGTATAAACCAGACAATCGCAGATTATGCAGCACGGTCACGGGTCTACATCTGGATCCATCTGGTGCTTCTCGTATTGTTTTACGTGTTTGTGTTAATGATGAAAAACTTCATTTATTCATTAAAATCACAAGGATCACTTTGAAGCGTCGATTATATCTACTGCCTGTTCCTCCGCGACCAAGCCAGGAAAGAAAGGCAATAAACAAGCCTGTTTATTCTTTAATTATCTTTTTACAAAACAATAGGAATCTAGGTACTTACACTTTTTATCGAGTTGGAGTATTTTCAATCCCAAGAGTTTTATCATCTAAATAATTACATATTTTATAGCATGCTTTTTATAATTATTTTGTTTATAATCCTATATCTCCTAATACAAACTTACATCCCCTTTTCCCCCATTAAAATGACATGTCCAAAAACCCTGGAACACGTCATTATTTATTTATGATGAGAAACTACAATTCAAATTTTCAACGTTAAAAAAAAAAAAACTGATACTCCCATATAAACTTGCAATCTCCATTTTTTTCTCTCTTCAAAGGTCAAAATCCAAATACCCTGATAAACGCCATTACTTGTTTATGCTCAGGAGCTTTAAATAAAATTTCATGTTTCTAATTTGAAATAAGTATGAAGTATGTATTTTTCTTTATATAAACTTTCATACAAAGTTCACCAAACCACTTAGACACCCCCCCCCCCCCCCCCCCCCGAAATATATTTTCTTAGCACATGCTTACGTCATGGCGTAGCGTCATAATAAATCTATTTTCAGTTTTGGCTGTGCATTGATAGATCAACTAGGCTCAGTTTTGGCTGTGCATTGATAGATCAGTCAGGCACCTATAGATATTTAAACAGTTTATTTAATAAACACTGCTTAGTCTCTTTCTGTGTCGTTTCAAATTCAACAGAAAAAAACAAAACACTTATATCTAGACAACTGTTGAAAAACCGATAAAAGTAAGTAAGGACCCTAGTGTGCATAAAATCGTCAAGTGTAAAGGCTAAAGTCATTTTAGTTTTTAAAAACAGTAAGAGCTCTGTTGATAAAACAATTTCTATAAAACTCTTAAAATAAATGAAACTGTCGTCGTTTAAGTATTCTTCTCCTACTGACGTTTAGCTTTTGAGGATGGACCTCTTAACGGCCAACGACACATCCGTCGTCGTCAGGTCATGTTGGTATAGCAAGATAACACCTACGTGGTATAAGTCGTTAATATACCGATTCTTTAATAAAGAACTCTGGACGGAAACATTCCTTATCGTCGCGGATTTATTATAATCATCAGATTCTGGTTTTATCTTTGTAAAACATGATTTGATTATTATCATTTGAAGGTTTGGCGGAGCTGAGGCTTGCCAGTGCAATGTTAGGCCTTGTGGTGTGTGTTCTAGCTGTGCTGAGCTCGGCCGCTGCACAGGTTCAAGATGAAGAGTTTGAGCTGAACATCATCCATTATAATGACTTCCACGCACAGTGAGTACATAACTATCTTGCCTTGTTACTAGGTAGGTATTTATCCTAGAAAAGTGCTTTCTATTGTCTTTCGACTTCTGGAAATTCGGTTATTTTCCTTGAGTTTAATACTTGGTAAAATATAATAAATCTAGATCTAGATGTATACCTACTTAGCCCGATGTCAAACATTAAGATCGCTTAATAGGTAAGCATTTAGTCACTAAGTAGTAAAAAAAAATTATGTGCGCATTAACACGTGCTCAAAACGGTGAAAGACAACATCGTGAGGAAACCGGCACGCCCTAGAACCAAAAATTGCATGTGCCAACAGTAAGTGTTCCAATAAGCGGCGATGGGCCTGCAACCTGTCACGTGGAATACTTTCTTCTTGCAAAACGCGTACATGCCCGCGTTTGTGGATGTAATTTGTGGACGTTCCTCAGACTACCCCCTACTTGGTATCCTCAAAGATCTACTCATTAAGTATGTATTTGAGGATGTCCACCATGGGGAAGACAGTCGTGAGCGTGTTTGTTTTTGTTTATTTAGTCTCAAGAATTGTGAGAAAATATAAATAGATAGCTAAAATATATAAAATACTTAATAATACATTAGATAAGTACTACATACTTCGACAAAGTTGTACAATGGACACTTACTATGAATACCTATACAAAATATACCGACATGATTAGGTGAATACTTACTATACACAGCATAATACCTACTAAAAACTATTTTATGATACATAGATCCAGAATCAGGCGAATAGTTAGAGACTCGAGGACAAGTAGGTAGTGCTCCTTGACCAAGGAATTATAAATAGATTATGATTTCGTCACATCTAACTCACTTACAGGCAGTTCCATAGGCGGACAGCCTGTAAGTGAGTTATCATAGTAGGAGGAATTGTACAAGTGTCAAAAGTTGAAAAAATTGAATGTATCTATTATTATATTTGTAACATAAGAATAGATTTTGACTTGTTGTTTAATTAGATATTTAATTATTTTTATTACTGCGTAACTTAAGGTTTATTATTTATATTTATATTAGTGTTATTTACTGCTGACCTTAAAGCACCCATTTTGCATGCCCTAGATCAAGGCAAAACATGTCTGATGCTTACCTATTATAATAAAATACATCTTTGTGACGCATGTTTGCAAATAAATGATTTGATTGGATTTGAAATATAAAAGTAAAGTTGACAATACATGCTCTGTGATATCCTGGAATATCTACCAAAAAAATAACTTTCTTTAGAAGAAGTTCTAAAGAAAGTAACGTTTAATGCCTTAACGTTTAATGCCTTTGCCAGAAACATTTCAGTCGATACATTGGACTAGTTAGTGGGCTCAAAACTAGGTACTGTGTCTATTGTAGGTACCTGGTTTATTACACCATCACGTTTCCTAATAATAATATTTTTAGGATATTATTTCGATTATACCACGTACTTACTTTACTTTTCTCGTTGACCGTCGACGTTTCGTTGAACTTTTGGAGTTCCCGTTTTACAACCGTCGAGCAAATGAGGAAGGACCTCTAAACGGTCATCGAAACATCAGCAGGAGAAAAGTATAGTACACGGTATAGTTTTATTTAATAATATCCTAAAATGATACAAATACGATTGTTCAATAATGAATCTTTATAGTTTCGACGAGGTAAGCCCGCAAGGCACGGTATGCGTGCCGACCGAAAACCCGTGTGTCGGAGGCTTCGCACGTCTCTACACGGCAATCATGGAAGTGCGCGAAGCAGAGCCTGACTCTATACTCTTGAACGGAGGAGATACCTTCCAAGGTACTATTTGGTACAACTTCCTGAGATGGAATGCCAGCCAGCATTTCATGAATATGCTGCCTCATGATGCCCACGTAAGTGTTACGATCGGAGAAGTGAATTAATACGTATTTGTGATTAATTTAATAGATAAACACAGCTCACTTGTTCTGCTTATTTTGTATAAGTAGAGTCCGATCTGTTACTCGTGCGAGTAATAACAGATAATTCGCAATACACGGAACGAAGATTCGTTTGATGAACATAACGCAATTAGAAGAGAGTTCTGGAATAGATAACATTGGTTGAACATTGTCATCAAACAGTTGTGATGCATTCAAACTGTAAAACATTTGTTTTTTCGTATCGTATACCTACCTATCGGTGAAGGCAACGATTAAGTTTAGTCTTATTTCGAAACCCCTTGTTTCGAAACAAGAGTGTTGAAGATATTAAACCCACTTATGAAGAATGGGTCAAAACTTAGTCGGTGCTTTCATTTCATGCATCACAACTTTATTAAAAAAAAAAAAACTAATAAAGTTGTGATGCATTTGCATTACGATGATATCTAATATTCTGTAGGTAACTTATATTAGAACCGGTTAGTTTGTAAGAAACAACAAATTTGAAAAGCCTATCATAAGTATGCCTCATGTTGGTCGCAAATTTTCACTAAACATTTAATAAGGTATAAATATTTTATAGGTACTAGGAAACCACGAGTTTGACCACGGAGTAGAAGGTCTTATGCCTTACCTAGAGCATCTGAATGCCCCCATGTTGGGCGCCAACGTCAATACATCGCTCGAGCCATCCATGGCGCCTTACATCAAGAACCACGTCGTCGTAGAGAGGCGTGGACGGAAGATAGGCATTATTGGCGTGCTGCTGCGAGTGGTGAGTTGTCTTTTGAAGGATGCAAGTTAATTATTACAAGATTTTATTGCAGCGATACCCCCTACTGACTCGAGGCGATAAAACCTATCTGTGATCCTCATACAATAGTTATACCGTATCTTGCAATCAATATATAAATGAATTATTTTTTTAACAGATTTTGTTTTTAAAAATTAATCAATTAATCATTATCAGATTAGTCGCATTGTTTTTTTTTCTATTAATTGTTTTCTCTATATTACAGGTCTACAGGTCTATATCTATCTAGACTAGCATCTAGTCTAGATTACAGGTGTCTCAACTGATCTTAAAAAAACTATTAATTACCACCAACGCATTTTTTGTGCTTTTTTTACGACTCCAAGGGTTATCGAGGCGCGTAATAGTCGAGAGAATGTAAAACGGCGCAATGAACCGATTGTCATCCAGTTCTTTCTAATCGTTTAGTGTGACTTTAAGAAAGGTTCTTGGATAGGTTTTAACGCCACATGTCACTAGGAGAGATGCTACAATACGTGATTCAACGTGATATGGGGGTGACCAAACATTTTGTAAAAAATAAATATTACCCCTCTCAATGTTATAGTTTTCAGCACCAATCGGACAAGTGATAATGGAGGATGAACTTGAAGCAGTGAATCGGGAGGCTGCACTACTCACCGCGCAGGGTGTAGATATCATTATCGTGCTGTCTCATATAGGGTTCACCAGCGATTTGTAAGTGTACTTCTCATTTAGGTAACATACCGCATTGTGTTAGGGGGCTCAAGCCGAAAAAACGCTTTACTAAAGCCGGAAAAGGGGTCTAAGGGTCCGGCTGAATTAGTGTAAAACGGGTTTTCCTCGCAGGGCCTTAGCATCCCAAGTCTCCTCGGATGTGGATATCATAGTGGGCGGACACTCTCACACGCTTCTCTTCACCGGAGAAACTCCTAACGGAGATACGCCGGCGAGCGACTACCCCACCATCGTCACGCAAGATAATGGACACGAGGTAATAGTAGTGATAACTACTATTTAATATAACTTTTTAATTTAATAATTAAAATTACGATCAGTTAATACATAAAGTATATTTTCTTCAGATCTACATCGTGCAAGCGTCCTGCTACACCAGATACCTGGGCAACATCAAGTTCATTTTCAATCCGCAAGGAAAGGTGATTAGGTCTGTGGGAGAGCCTATCTACTTGGGGTCTTCGATTATTCAAGGTAATTAAACCGATCGAGTTGGTGTCCCGCATCAAAAAACAGTAAAGTAGCTATGCCAGAAACGAATACTACTCAGCTTATGATTCCGATTATTAATACCATTAAAAACTCTTTATACATGCACTCTTTCTCTTTATCTTTATATTGTTACACTAATAGTGTATGCTGCCGCAACCAATTTTTGGTTTCAGGGCATGCCTCACGATGTAAAAATGTTTATAATAATTTAGGTGCGCATACACTACAGTTACGTGCTCAAGAGGGTAAAGGAATACATAGCGAAGCATGCCCTAAACTAAAAAAAATCGGCGCCATGTGACTTTGGTTAGTGTATGCCTTTTTGCTTAAAATTTAATGTTAAACAAAAATACATAAAAACAAATTAAGTCATATCCAGGAAATGGGGGTAGATAATACTTATTAGAATAATCTTATAAGTAGAACTGAAACAGAAACCACGCTCCTACAGGATACGTATATACATATATATACCTCAGCATATTATGCTATGTATAGGCTACCTACTTAGCGCTGGTATTCTGCTGACACAAAGCAGTTATTCACAAATCATTGTAAATATTCCGTTCTAGTATAAATTACATTCTCCACAGATCCTAACATCATGAAAATCCTGGAGCCTTGGCGTGCGGAAGTGGACGCCATCGGCAAAGAAGTCCTGGGCAAGTCCCTGGTTACCCTGAACCGATCTTGGTGCTACCGCCAGGAGTGCAATATGGGCAGCTGGGCGTGCGACGGCTTCTTGGAAGAAGTAGGGAAGAAATCAATTTTTGTGGAACTCTGTAGACTTTCGTTCAAGATATTGGGCTGCATTCGAAAATCTATCTAGTTCCTTAACTATTTGCAATTTAATGGTGGCTACTATACTATCGTACAGCCCTTCAACTGTCCAATCTCCGATGTGTAAAATGGTAATTTATGAACGTTTGGACAAAGTTCGGTCATGCATCTCTAGTAAATCTGTGGTTTGGTCGAGTTGCCCCGACATTGGCCGCTTCGGCAGTAAATTGACCGCAAATCAAGACGTGACAGCTCTCGTCTATGATAAAATTATAATAAAGCAAACGACTGATGATGGACACCCTCAGATAAATACTGAGTGAGTAGGTAGATCTTTGAGGATAACATGTAGGGGGTAGTAAGAGGCACGTCCAAAAATTACCACATTTTGCAAGTAGTTAACATTCCACGTGACATCCCTTCGATTTTTTCAACCTGGATCGGACCTACTTAGTGTCTGAGTGATTATTTATTTATTTTATTTTTATTAGGGCACAAACGGTGTACAATCTCAAGAAAATGGTAAAAACTAAGGATTCGTCAACCTCTGTCGCGCAGTGGGCGAAAGCTCGCCTGAGACGCAGAAGGTTGCGGGTTCCCGCCGCGGGACAAATGTTTGTATGATCTACAAATATTTGTCAACAACTGGCCAAATAAGGGACACTTGTATTTTATAGCACCCACGTTACCAAAAAAAGTATCTGACCAACCAGTTGATTTGATTGGAATAAAAGGCTTCATCGAGTCCCATTCCGTACAACTAGTTGTTCCGTTCAATTGGTCAGAGTGGTATGACTGTATAAAAAACCCTATGGAAATTTTCAGCTCATGCCAAGAGCAACAGGCACTAATTGGAACGAAGCTCATGTCTGTATGATCAACGCTGGAGGACTTCGCGTGCAGATCAACCCTGGAGGTGAGGGCTTATTCATAAATCCCTTGCAACGGGGATTTCTCGACTTTTTGATCAAAAATCCTCTTTAGGCGCTTAAAGGGGAAGCAAATGGGAGTTCAGCCTGCTTAGTATGAAGACCCATGAGAAGTGAAAAGTCTTTTCTTACGTAGACAAAACGTTGTCTTGGGTGCTCATGCTAAGCGGGCTGGACAAGAATTCCAGAAATCACCTGATCCATTTATTTATATTGTAATAGGTAAAAAACTACAGAAACAAGTAAATTTTTACTAAGTTTGAAACCCCTTGACTTGTATTTCCATTATCAATGGCATCGCCCTCTAGCGGCTTTTGACGATGAAACTTATCTATGCCGTAAGTTTGAATACTTACAAATCGATTGCAAAAACCGCATTACCATTCGAAAAGCCGTTTCGGAGATAAATGGTAACGCACACACAAAGGTTGGTTAAACAATCTCTTATGGCAAACGTAATCTCAAAATATACCTACATAATTCAGATCGATTACTCAGTGCGTAGAACCGTGAAGTTTCCAAATGGTGGATAGTCAGAGGCACGTCCAATCAAACTTGCCCACCCCGTCCGCCTCCGAGCTCGTAATTTTTTAATATCTGAATCCCAGTGAAGCGGATCAGTTATAATTTAAGCGTAGTATTTTTTAGTTCATTATAGTTTAATAGAAAATGATTTATTGCACAAGAAAAACAAGTACATAGGTGAACTTAATGCTAATTAGTTTTTCTTCCAGCTAACAGCTTCCAGCATTATGTCCCTGAGCTTTTGGGCTCTAACGCCGAATTGTCGTAGACAATTAAAGTCGTAGGTATCTACGATATTTTTGTCTCCCTTAGCGGTCATCAACTATAACTGATCTAACTACATTTGCTCTCAGAGGTTACCACAGAAGGTCTGCTAATGGCGATGCCTTTCGAGAACTACGTGCAAGTGTACGATCTCAAAGGCCAGTACCTCCAAGAAGCACTGGAGTTCTCAGTCGGAGTCCAGTTATCACCCGGTGTCTTCTACAGTGGGAAAATGCTGCAGATTGGCGGTAAGTACTGCACTTTATGTTGTAAAGAATAGAGTACAATCTCGAATGCCCCCGTCCAGCCCACTACAAACCTTATTACATACAGTGTGTCAATGCGTTCGACGTTTAATTTTATTGTGATCATCAAGCCGGCATCTTTCACGTGACGTAAAAATAGCAACATAACAGCGCCTAGATATTTCAAATCACAACACCTAGACCGGAAACAAATTAATATCTCAATATGTATCGCACCATATTCTGTCATGTATAAACGTGCGACTGATATGTATTCATAGAATGAGGTACACCACTTAAATAGTCCATCCAAAGGTTATCTGGTAGAGATCGCTAATTGGCGGCCTTAACTGCCCATCGTGCAACATTCTCAAAGTTTGTAGTAGGTACTTATTTAAGACGAGATATTATTTGGCGTGCAATAAGTATTTTCTATTGGTATTCTATCTCTACATGCAAGCCGCATGAAAGGCTCTCCACATTGTACGACGATTAGTTCATAACGGCCAGATAACTACAGCGGGTTTGTAACAAAATTTAAACTTGAACGGTTTTTCTGCTGGGTTGTGTCCGACTGTCTGACAAACCCTTTGGCATGACAAAGGTTTATCAAAATTATGTTTAGATGAGATTGCCGTTTGTCAGGTATGCGGAACACATACAACGGGTCAGCGGCAATTGGGTCCCGTGTGACCGCCACCATCCGCTGCATCGAGTGTGACGTGCCTCGGTACCTGCCGCTCGACCCCGAAAAGACGTATCGAGTGGTGACACAGAACTATATCGGCGACGGAGGCGGCGGCTACACGGTAATTGTAACTTCATTGTCATTTTAATTAGATTGGCTTTATCTGGGAATTAAAAAAAATATATCGCAGAAGGTATATTGATTGACCTAACTGTGGATGGTTTGAGAACCAAAAGCTGTCATGACGTGTAGTCCGTTAACTTTCCTATACGCCTTTTTCCGTGAACAACAAGCAGCAACCAACGTGAAAACTAGACTTTTTTTGTGAACGACTACACTGGTTAAGGATTTTGTCCTTCCATACATAATACCAAGATCAAAAACTGCGCATCACACAAAGGCTAATAGGAAAGTTAACGGACTACACGTCATGACAGCTTTTTTATGTCTCATAACCTAAACTGGTTGTGTAGAGCTGGTCGGAATTATGAAACTGACCAAGTTATTGGTCACCACTGACCAATGATGATCATTGATCATTCATGGTGGTAGTGCGTCTTGTTCAATTTCATAAATTGCGCTAGAGATTGCCGTATGATTAGTGTCCGCCATCTTTGATTTTCGACTAAACTGTGACGTCATTTCGTTGTCTCCCGCAGGGCATCCTCAGGGGCCGCACTAAAAATGTCCTTCTCCATGAACAGGCTGTATTAAAAAGTTTTATATATTTTTAGATGATATCGAATAACCGTGAGAATTTGGCCTCTTTGGACGTAGACTACGTAATGTTGCAAAACTACATGCGGAGCCAAGGCGCAATTATGAAGGACCTCGACGGAAGAATCAACATAGTATGGTGATAGAGCCAGCGTTATTATTTGAAAATATTAATGTATAATAACTTTTCATTGATTTTTTACTTATAAAAATATACATTTATTTATCACATCATTTATTCAATAAATCATCAGTACAATAAATTCGTTACTAATACATCTATTTACAAAAACGAAGAAATAAACTTGTTATAAAACCAACATGATAAAGCTCAACGTAAACGATCAATAAATAGGAAGTACTTACGTTGTGTAAGTATCTATTCGCAAATAAACATTTGAAATAACAAAATAACTCTATAGTGCCTCTTTCACAACCTCTGGATAACATACTCCGACGGATGTATATGTAATATTGAATAGTATTTGCTTGGAATACTTTTCATCACGTAAAGCAAGTACATGATGAAAAAATAGTCTATACGACTACTTTTCATCTTGTACTGGCTTAATTCCGAACCCCTTGTTATGTTGTCCTAGCTCGACTATTGTTGTTTCAAGTCGCGATCTATATCACAAATCGATTCCTAGTTTCATCCAAACCAGTTCAGCTGTCGCGTTTTTTATTGGCACATTCGCAATTAGCTAGTTCATATACATAGATAGTGGATTAAGGTATATTCTATAATATTAAGTACCTATTGACAATACTATTAAATAGGAATATAATAGCTATGTATGGTTAATATGCAATATGCAATCACTCTATTAATAATAATAGAGTGACGCCTACGTTTGAATAAGTGAATATTTAACAGCCAGTACCTAAGTAGATAATTTCAGTGACACATTAATATGTATACATTGGTTATATATTAGCTCAAGTAATGTAGACATCAGCAAAACTCACTCATGTCGGCATGAGTGAGCACCCAAAGTAAACGTTTTACGCCGAAAGAGAAGACAAAAATTTTTTGTTGTATCTATTATATTTCTCTTCTGTAGACTAAACAGTTGTCTCAGTGCTTATGCTAAGCCTAATGACAATACGGGACATCATATCTAATTACACAGATTTTATAATAATAATGCTGGACATCTTATATCTGTCACAAAATCTGTAAATGAAAATCTATGCCAGAACACCTATCTATCTATCTATCTATCTGGCATAGATTTTCATTAGAGCATAGGCTCTAGCTTCGGTGAGAATAAATTTTACACAACACATGCTCGTGCTCAATACTGTCCCGTGTCGTACAAAACTTCAAAAAATGAGATAAAGTGCCTGAATTACCTATATTCCTGCACTACGAGTGTCAAAAATTGCAACAACTGTACACAACTATACAACTCTTGACAATAGCGAATTATTCTCCGTAGTCGTCATCTTTGTTCTATTTATCTATTATTATTTTTAACATCCTATTGCATTTTGTAACAAATTGTAAATTTTTTAACCAATTTGCGTGGTATTCTTGTCAGTTTTCTTTATCGGACCCATCCCCGCGTCGCCGCCTTTAAAATACAAATACTTATCTACAAAGTTCAACAACAGCACATTTTACAGCACATTTCCAGCTAATTATTGCAGTTATCAACGGAGAAATCTATAAAAACACCTACGAAAAAGAACTTCACACACACGAACTTTTACAAAGTTTTAGAATATCTATTTCAGCTGGGTTATTTTACGAGCACTGTTTTTCAATTATTTTTAACCCAACTTATAGTACTTGATGCGTTGCACCTCGGAGTGATCGATACAGAATTCATAGAACATGATAATCGTCACTATAACGAGTACTAGATACTCGCATGCAATCCTGGATCAGAATTGCTTGGTGACAGGACCTTTTATCCAGCACAAAAAGGTCCTTTTCAGCTGGGTTATTTTTTGAGCACTGTTTTTCAATTATTTTTAACCCAACTTATAGTACTTGATGCGTTGCACCTCGGAGTGATCGGTACATAATTCATAGAACATGATAATCGTCACTATAACGAGTACTAGATACTCGCATGCAATCCTGGATCAGAATTGCTTTGTGACAGGACCTTTTATCCAGCACAATAAGGTCCTTTTTGAATTCGTCAATGTCTTTATAAAATGTATTTCAGCTGGGTAATTTTATGAGCACTGTTTTTCAATAGTTTTTTAATCCATCTTATAGTACTTGATGGGTCGCACCTTGGAGTGATCGATACAGAATTCATAGAACATGATAATCGTCACTATAGCGAGTAACAGGTACTCGCATGTGATCCTGGGTCAGCATTGCTTGGTGACAGGCTCTTTGTTCAGCACAATGAGGTCCTTTTTGAATTCGTCGATGTCCTTGATGAATTCCGTGGCCGGTTCGGTGCAGTTTCCGCCGAACGGGTCGTTTGCGTCGAGGAACGCGAGGTAGTAGTCGCGGATGTCGTTCTCGGTCGCGTTGTTTGTGGAGTTGATGATATTGTGGCCCATAACCTGCCGGGGAAACATCTCGTTAATTTATAAGCTACAATAATTTAGCTACAAACAAACAAGTTATTTTTTACAAAGGTAAATCAAAAAAACCTTATCCTGGGTGTCTAGACAAATACAACTTTCTGTTGACGTTAACGCCTGCGGAAAGATTAAATTGTATGGACACGACATTAGCTGTGGAAATGTCACGTGATTGCTGCCATGTTTTACCTTGGCAAATTTGCGTTAACGTGAAAGGAAAAAGCGTAAGGTATTTGTCTAGACACCCAGGAACCTTTCCAATTCAAACAGAAAGATTACAAAAAACGACATACCAATCAGTAACGCCGTTTCACGTTCCATATTATATTTCTGGCCCCTAGTGACTAGATCTGATAACACCTATCTAATAACCACCCTTTAAGTATTAGCAAAACGAATGCTTATAAACGCATTACAATCGGATATGGAGGTCAATACTAAGGGCCTTCAAAACAAAAACAAACACGCTCACGACTGTCTTCCTCATGGTGGACATCCTCAGATACATACTCAGTGAGTAGATCTTTGAGAATACCAAGTAGGGGGTAGTCAGAGGCACGTCCAAACATTACATTTGGTACATGCCCGCGTTTTGCAAGTAGAGAGCATTCCACGTGACAGGTTGCAAGCCCATCGCCGTGACAGATTGCAAGCCCATCGCCGTGACAGGTTGCAAGCTCATCGTCTTCAACATAAACATTTTTAAACAGTTGTTCAGTTATTCGTCTTAATCTGTGTCGCATTCTTCATTACATCACAACTAAGGTGGGAATCAAGCATACGAACCACCTGTTGGTAATCGGTTACCACAACCTATGGATGCTTGCAACACCAGATTGCAGTATCAGTCGCACGTTGCCAATCCAGAGACATAACGGGTGAAAGGTCTCATGTGTCTGGTATTTCACCGGCAACCATACCCGTATCTTATCCCAATCTCTCAACGACAATATGGCGGAAAATCATAACAAAATCAACAGTCCACTGCTGGACATTGGTCTCCTTTAGAGTGCGATGTGTGAAGAATGCTCTTGGGCTACCACCATCCACCATCACCAGGTTTCAAGGTGCATCCGGGGCCTTCCTTCAACTTGTCGGGTTTGTGGTGGCTGTTCTAGAAATTTCCATCCCCGAAACTCACATTTATCGACTGCAAATCGATTTATAAGTACATACCTGCACGGACAGTTTCCGGAACATGGACTTGTTGCCGGTAGAGAAGTGGTTTTCCACCCATTTCTTAACATCAGACAACTGAACTTCTTCGATCGCTTCCGCCTAAATAAAAACAAGAATATAGGTTTATATTATGTAGATTTTTACCGTTTTTAAAGTACATTATTTATTATTATGTGTGACAATAAAATTAGGGTTTAACCATGTCTAGTGATATTTTATTGCTTAAATTTTTTTAAAGGAAAACTAAATCAATATCAATACTATTCTGTACAAAGAAAAATAACTTGATACATATTTAAAATAAGCTACTGCCCACGACTTCACCCGCGTGGTAACCCGGACAAAAAGTAGCTATATGACAAAAAGTAGCCTCCGTAACTCTCTCAAAATGTAAGGAACGGATTCGCTCGACCGTGTTTTCGTTGAGTTGCAAAATTGGTCTACACGAAAAACCCGTTTATTTAAACGGGACTAAATATTGCTAAAATATATTTTATTTAATTCGGATGATTTCTTTCAGAGATTACATACTACATCCAAAAGTACAAACTTTAACGCTTTGTAATATTTTATTGTAGATACGGTCTAGTTAACACTGTCTTTCGTCAAACACCGCCAATGACCCCGTTTGACGATAAACCGCCTAATGCGTGGGTAATCAGCCATACCTATTCAGATCATATTTCAATTATAAAACATACTATGTCAAAAGTATAAATTATATACCTCGTTATACAGTCTATCGAATTGATATTCTCCTGATGCAATTTCCTTGAAGTTCCTTTCCACCTGAAAAAAGTATACAAAAATCTATCAATAAAAATAAAATGGTTATTTTAATATATCAAGAAGCGACTTATTCAATTCGAGGATGCACCTAAGTCAGAAATAAATATGCCAAATTAAAAGTTCGTATGAGCTAATTGGATATTTCTGTTAAAAGAGTTGTTATGTCACGCGGATCTCCAAAGGATAGGATGTCCATATGGAGATTACAGTCGTGAGCGTATTGTTTTCTTTTCGTTTTGGAGTCGCCATTCGATACTAGATAATGATAGCAGTTCGCTCCAGGCGATCCGTTGTTACGGATACTTGCTTAGTCGAGTATCCGTAACAAACATAAAACGATAACGATACAAGTATCGAGGCGTCATTCCGGCGATAGATGGCGTCACCTGTAGGCCTATGCTGAGTTACAAATACGTTTAAAACTTGTCGAAACGATCACCGTTTCGAATTTTTGTATGGAAATCTCGTCATACGGTCTACGTTTTGACATGTTTTTAACGTATTTGTAACTGAACGTATCTGTCCGCGTTGTTGTACATGAAAATGGTACAGTACCTCTTCCTCTAGCTCGTAGTCGGTGGAATGTTTGAGCTGTATGAGCGACTGCTTGGTCGCCGAGAGCGTTTTCTCCGTCAGTTTCTTCATGTCACGAGCGAACTTCTTGAGAAAAGCCTCCACTCGGCTGTCCACGTGAGCTACACTGCAATTCAACGAAAAAATATCCTTAATTTTAGGACATTTTTAAATAAATAATAGTAAATAAACACCCAACAGTCACGTACATAGTCCGGACCCCACACTGATTCCCTGTGTCGTAACTACCAGGAACATTAAAGGAGTAAGTTTATTGAGAAACAATTTATTGCCCTATTAATTTAAATGGTGACTTAATAGTCATATAATTGTCCTGATCCCACACTTGGGTTCTCTGTATCGTTGGTATTAGGAACTACGAATACCATGGCACCACAACACCCAGACCAGGAACAAGTATCTGCAGAACGTGCAAAATTATGCGGTAATTGAAACCGCATTTTTTTTAATTTTCATTCTAAAAATATATAGTCCTGCTATAGAACATAACATCTTATGTTGCCTGGGTTAAGTAAAAAATAAGAATTTGGGCAACAAACACGTCGCTGTCACATTTTAAAATGGGAAAGGTAAATACCTGAACTTGTCGGCTTGTGTGTTGACGGTCACGGAAAATCCGAGTACACCAAATGTATAGCGCATCATGCTGAACACGCTGTATCCGAGCTGTTCCTTAGTACGGAGCATGTCGAAAGCTGGCTCCTCCATTAGCATCTGCGAACAAACGCTCGATGTATCACCGTTCGTGCATTCTACGACGCACCCCACCATTACAGTATTATAATATCTGTGGCCATGGCGATCTTGGAGTGATAGATTCTAGGAATTAAAAATAAGAATGTATAGGTCGAGAATTGTAGGGACATGTATTTAAAACGCGTCCCAGATATTAGTGATACAATTATCAGTGACGGCCATTATTTTATGATCACGGACGAATGCAAAAAGTAGCAACTCTACCTTATTGTGAAGAAAAGTGAATTGATATTCGCCGACATGACGGCCAATCGGCATACTATTTAAAGATCGTGTGCGCGAATGAAGCACACACTTGATTCGAGCGGACCGGCTTACTTTGGATGCTTCTATCGAAATTAGTGGCGTGAAATTCATTTTTTTCGTCTATGTTTGTGACAATATAAACGCTAAAGTCGTTTTTGTTCACTTATTTTAAGGTCCATGTATACATAATCTAAATAACATTTGTGAATAAATACAACAAAACACAACTGTGCAACATAATGTTTGCATCTGCAAATATTTGTCATGGGATCTGGGTGTGTTCCATGTATAATATGTGTGTATTTACAAAAAAAATATATAAGTAGTATATCAGTCATGTAGTTCCCAAAACACAAGCTCTGCTTACTTTGGGGCTAGATGATGCTGTGTGAAAAATGTCCAGCATTATTTATTTTTTATATTTGTATAAAAGCAGAATCGATCACAATCTTATGCGTACCATGAGTATTTCAATACAGGCGATGTCACGAGGTGTGGACATCTCCCCTTGGTAGTAATTAGTCACAATGCTATTAGTTGAGAGTGTGTTCAAACTCAACACACGAATCTTGCGCTCGCCCAGAGGCAGTTGAAGCACTCTTATCTGAAAAAAAAAACACGTGTTTAATGTTTTTTTCTGGAGCACATTTCAAACCAAACATAATTTTGTTTACTCAAAATTATCTATAATTGAGCTACTGGAAAAAGTTGTACTTTCAGCTACAAAAAGGAGACATGTTTTTTATTAGTCGGGAGGGTAGTTAAACCGAAATTCATTTTTTTTCCTCAATATTCATTTTAACATTTTCATTTTTAATATCTATTTGAAAAACAAAAATACTTATAGCTATAAAAATAATACTTGTCAAACAATTTAAAAAGTTGTTTGATAAGTTTTTTTATAATTACTACCGTAAAACGGGAATTTTCACTTAAAGCGTGTCGCAATCGCTCATCCTGATGAAAACTCTCGGAATGAGTCGAAACTAAGGTGCCTTCAGCTATAAAAATCCAGTGAAAACGGCTATGAACTGTGGAGGTTACAGGCTATAGACAGGTCACATAGCTCTTTTCGACATGGACTTTTTCGGCCTCCTCGAAAGTCTATGTCGAATAGAGCTATGTCCAGCAGTGGACTTCTACAGGCTGATGATTGATGATTACTAAGAAACGGTGTATTTGTAATACTAGTAAAACTTAAAGAAATACTTAAAGAAGGTACCTTTGGCATTTCCGAGCTGGGTATGGCAACACCATCGATATTGTTAACAATTCTCTCTGATATACTTATAGCTTCATGCCACGGGATATTGCCCTGGACAAGTGCCTGAAAAAAAACGTATGGTTTAAGTATCAATAAATTACTAAGATGTGCACTGTTAGTCTACTACGTTATTTTCTTTTTGACTTATACACACCTCAGCAAGCAAGTATATTTGAAGCAAACTCGTTAAATACTTTATAGTTGCAGGTAAATATCTAGTGACATTCTCGGATGATTCAAACAAAGACTATAAAACACAATTGATACTATGTAACTAAATCTATCTATCTAACTATCAATTATCAACTATCTCCGTCAGTACGCCCCGTCTACGCTCTCATTCTATCTCTTTCCTTCTCCTCCCCCCGCCTCGCCGCGCATTCCCAAGGTGCGCTACAGCAGTTTCGGTAAAACTTTTTAGTACTTTGATTTGACATCGATTTACCTGAACATGAAACTTTCCCCAGAGTCGTGAAATAAATTCCGTCATATCTTCGTAGGAGATATCGTTCACGAGTAACGCTTTGTCCCGCGGCGATATGTACGGGGTCAGGAGCACGTTCATTCTGACGTCTCTATAATGAAAACATAGAATATAGTTTGTCGGACCATTACATTCATATTTTCAAGTCCTCGCAAGTGAAGTCGGAGGAAGCAGCTTATAGGGGGATAACAAGGAATGTAGTTGATCGGAATAGTAGATTGTGTCACAAGGGACCAAAATAATGTATTCAGCAAAAAGCAAAGTTATTTATTAATATAAATTAGTAATTTGGTTATGTAATTTTAAATATTCGTCACTACTAAAAGCATCTCTTATTTATTTCTCATAGAGGGGGATGAAAAGCAGAGTGTGCCACACGGTATCAAAACTATTTAACCTCGAGCAACATACTTTGAATCCCTCGCTACGCTTAGGATTCTACTCTAGAATCCTTCGCTTCATTGTCCACTTTGTCCCGCTGCAGGAATCGAACCTGCAATCTTCTGCGTCTCAAGCAGGCCTTCGCCCACTGCGCCACAGAGGTATGAATTTAGAATGTAATATGTTCTTACTTGGAGAGTTTCTGCGGCTTGATGAGCATATTATGGTAGATCCTGGCTCGCACCTCGCGCACCGCCTCGAACATCTCTTCCGTGAGGTTCTCAGTGCATCTGTGCATCTCGTTCGTTATCAGTTCCACCAGGAGCTGAAACATAATCACGGTACTGGACACTTGATGCCACTTTACACGTATAAAAATAAAAGTTCTATCCTTAAATAACTTTTATTTTTATACTTCTAAAGTGGCAAACAAGCAGAATCACGGTACTGGACACTCGTTTGCCACTTTACACGTATAAAAATAAAAGTTCTATACTTAAATAACTTTTATTTTTATACTTCTAAAGTGGTAAACAGGCATACGGCCCACCTGTTGGTAAGGGGGTTATCGTAAGCTATATGACGCTTGAAACACATACCTATCTAAAAATAAAGTTTTTATATAAAATCGGGAGGTTGGCCATGTAACATGTTGACAGTAGAAAAGCAAAAATGTACAAGCTATAGAAACATCACGTGATCACATCTCAATATAATTGCTTACTATCTTACCCATACAATTATATATATTAGCATTAGTGATTATACTTTTAATTTTATACTTCTAAAGTGGTAAACAAGATATATCGTCTATATAGACGCTTGAAACACGGGAGGTATCAGTCGCTCGTTGTCGACCCTGATACATAGAGGATGAAAAGTCTCACGTGCACCGTTCACCGGCCCAGATCCATACCTTCCACGTAGATCTTTAAACCGGAAGGCAGCAATTCGAGCATTGCTGCTTGGCGGCATAAATATGTATGGTGGTAGTACTTCCCCGAACGAGCTGTTCACAATGAGCTCCACTAGTTCTGTGAACTAGTGGAGTTCATTGTGAACTGAATCAAACTGCACCTATTCGGGAAAAATAGGGCCGTATAAATTACGATATTTAGCTCTATGAATCAAAAACACGTTCACGACTATAATCCCCGTGACGGACATCTTCAGATCTATACCTAATAAACATTATATTTGGCTCGTGCCTACGTTTTGCCGATTTTTTTGTAAATCATGTAGGTAACTTTCATCAAACATCTGCAAATATTTGTTTCGGGTCTGAGTGTTTTGTAAGCATAATACCTCCATACTGGCTTCTTACTTTAATTCCTATGTTTAAGTTAACAACTTATCCCTATATTTTGTAAAAAATAAGAAATATTGCAATTTTTGCAAATTGTGGGAAATCAGTAATGTAATACAAGCTTCTTAGTTCTGCTTAGTTTGGGGCTATATGATGCTGTGTGGAAAATGTCCAGGAATATTATTATTACTATCAAAATCGTTATAGCCTTATACGGGTTGCTCCTTTATTGGGAGATTTTATAGAGATAGAGAGAGATAAACATATCTAGTTAGAGACGAGGCACTGCAAAGTGACTGATATTCGTAAAATAAGTTACTTACGTGTAAATTCTGACTGTATCCATTAACTTTGACGGTGACTCCTTTGTCGCTCACGTAGATAGAGTGCGATAGGTCCGCCATGTTGGCCGGATATGTTTCTTCCTGTAATTAGTTACAGTTACATATTATACCATTTTAGCAAGTCCGTTTTTAACGAACGACGACCTCTGTGGCGTAGTGGGGGAAGGCCCGCCTGAGATGCAGAAGGTTGCGGGTTCGATTCCCGTTGCGGGACAAATGTTTGCATCTGCAAATATTTGTCTCGGGTCTGGGTGTTTTCTATCTATAATAAGTATTTATTTACAAAAAAAAAATATATAAGTAAAGTAGTATATCAATCATGTAGTTCCCATAACACAAGCTCTGCTTACTTTGGTGCTAGATGATGCTGTGTGAAAATGTCCAGCATTATTTATTTATTTTGTAATGTTTGTTGTATCGCAATCGCTTGCACATTGTTTTAGTTTGCGTCAGCTCAGGAGTCTCTACTGCTTATTTATCTTATTTTTATTAAGGCACAAACGGTTTACAATATCAAGATAAATGGTAAAAACTAAAGATTCTAACACCAATTAAGCTGCCGCTAATAGTAACACTATCTATAAATAATTTAGAAACAAGAGGGCACTAAAGTCAATAGGTTTTTATTCATTGAAATCACAAGGATCATATAGAAACGTCAACTTAAAAACTTGGTTACAAATAAATGAATATACTCGTATAAGTACATATTCAGTTACCTGCACAGCTGTTCAACAACTGGTTAAATGAGGGACACTTGTTTTTTAAACATATCGAAGCTGATAACGAAAATATATCACACTCAGAAAACTGTTCATTGTGTAACTTACAGGCTCGTGGAATAAATGAATTGCATCGCTCTTAAATAATCTAGATTAAAAAGCTTATTAGTATTATTGTGTTTACGACAGCTGTTGGCAGCGAGTACCGTTAGCACGGCAACTAAAGGCAATTAAAAAAGTAAAACCGCGGCTGAGCGGACTTCGTGAGATGGAACAACTGTACCAGCATAATGTGGGTGCAATCACATTCAATATCACGATTTTGTAAAGCGGATTATAGAGGGCACACTATTTTTTTTTATTTTTTTTCATTTATTTATTTAGGCACACAGTACACGTTACAAACATTATAAAATAAGAAACGCTAAGAAAAAAAAAAGTAATAGTGTTGAGCAGACAAAAAGCAACTGAGGAGTATGTTTGAAATCCAAATTCATAAAAAAAGTAAAAAAAAAGAAGCAAAGTACTAAAGAAGCAACCTACTAATGTACTTAAGACAAAAAAAACATAAATTATAATAACCTATCTACTACCTACCTATTCAACGATCCTTAGGGCTTCGGACGCTACAATGTATTAGCGAATTATTTTATTAATATCCAAAAAATTGTAACCATTTTCGCAAATAATTATAATGAGTTCCAAGGGCCTACCATATTTAAAACGTTGAATGAATATGAACGAACGCTTAAACATTTTTTATACGGAACTCTGGGTTTCTCAAAAGGTTCGCGAGGGGCGCTTATAAAATTGCCATATTAAAAAAAAAATTGTTATTACGTGATAGGTATTAGTTCGAACAATTTGTTGTAAAACCTATAGAAGAGACTGAGTTGAATGTAACCGGCTTTTAACACTTTGTTCTGGCGGCTCCTTCTACACAATAGCTTCACAAACAAACAAACACTTACCTTGAGACCTTGATTCAGTACGTCAGTCCACAGATCTAGAAGACAGGAGCTGTAAATTAACCAAGCATTATTATTATTATTCAGACATTTTGGTTATTAAATATGCGTGTTATATTGCAAAGCTTGTATTCAGGTATAATTGCATTTAAATACCTTTTTTTATTCGTAAGATTTGTTCGAAACGGTGAAGGAAAACATCGTAAGAAAACTGGCATGCTAGAACCAAAAAATCTAAGATGGCCATCGCGCTACTACGCGAAACGTGGGCGTGTACCAAATATAGTGCTTGGACCTTGGCCTTTGACTATCTACTAACGGTAACCTAATGGATCTACGTATCAAGTATGGATCTGGGGATGTACATCATGGGGGTTACAGTCGTGAGCGTGTTAAAACAATATCAAATACCAATAACATTAACAAAAATATGTCGAGTATTTTGTGGGTATACGCTAAAACATGTAATTTCGTTGTAATAAAACATGTTTTCGAACGACATTTTAAATAGCTGTGCTAAGGCGTCTGCTACTTACTCTCTGGGAGATTTAAGACTCAGCGGTGTGATGAAGTAGAAATACAGAAGAGCGGTCGGAAAGCGGAACTTGAAGTCCGGTTTATACCAGAGCTCCAGTTTATCGTTCTTGCAGAGAAGATTCGGCTGATCCAATCTGCAAAACAATGTTAATCTTTACAACATTTCAAAACACCTACCAGCGTTGATAGGAATACATTAAGAGAACCATGCTTGAAGTCCCCCATCCAGAGAAGATGAATGATCCGGAGATAAATGTTAAATGACAAACAAACAAACTAAATCTTATTGCGAACGCATATATATATTATTAAGGCAGGAGCCCTGTCGTCGCGGGTTTGATTAGGAGATTAAACTGTGCAAACGTGTGAAATGGATATCGAGAAAATAAATAGACAAGCAGAATCGCGTATCGCGATCACTCACCGTGATGAAGACTCTCGGAATTAGTCGAAACTTAATCGGTGCCTTCACCGATAGTTTTTTAAACTGTCACACAAACCTGAAATTCTCCACGACAGCCATGAGCTTGCCATGCGTGAGTGTTGCGTTCACTTTCTCCGAAGAGTCCAGTTTCTTCCTGATGTCCTTCATGCTTGTATTTTCTAGATCTATCCCTAGATCCGCCGCCGCGTCTAAGTACGGCTGGGCGGGTTCGACGATGGAGAAATCTGTGGTTATATAGATGTTCTTGTCTGGTAGGTGAAAGTTGGGATACGGTTCCGCGTTCATCCAGCGTTTGAGCCAGTTCTGTGGGATCACTGTAATGAAAATAATACAAAAATATTTATAGGTACATTAAATTTTTCATGTGATTCAAGAATGCGAAACTTGAAAATAGATAATAATAATAAATAAATAATGCATGACATTTATACACAGCATCATCTAGCTCCGACCTGAGCAGAGCTTGTGTTAAAGACATGATACTACATGACTGGTATAATACACACATACTTTTTCTTTTTGTAAATTATTTACATATTATACATAGAAAACACCCAGACCCGAGACAAATATTTGCAGTTCATACATACCTTTTCGTTTATATTCAGTGCCGAACCACTTTTCTTTAGAGTTGTATTGTATCGGCTTAGCGTGTTTGTTGGACAGTATCATAATGTTCGCGCTATCAGCTCGCATACACTCCAATAGATCGGTTATACCCTGAAATACAAAACAATGAGTGACATAATATTATAACCATACAATATTCAAACGAATTAGCCCTTACTCTAATGCCTCGGACATTAGAGTAAAGGTCGAACGAATGGAACGACTTTCTGAATTCTTAACCGGATATACTTAATTTAAATGATATGAATTCAGAAAGACCAGTATTTTCAAATAAATTAGTGCTTTTCCAAACACATACAGATTTCATCGGATTTCTTAAAATCATTCTGAGTTCTGGATCAGAAAATTCAAATTTAGAATCAATGACATGCTTCTTTCAATACCTTTTGTAAGCACACACAAAGCTAAATTGTGCTGGTTCGACTCCCACAGCGGGACAAATGTTTGCATGCTCTGTAGATATTTGCTCCGGGTCTGGGTGTTGTGACACCATCATGGGTATGGCTCAAAGTTCCTGATACCCATGATACAGGGAATCCTAGCTATTATGAACCCCTATTACACTGCGGTCGTGAGGTCACCCCTCACTTCCTAGGTCCTATCTGAAAATCAGCACTGCTTCGCCTTGGCGGACCAGCAATCAGCTGAGATAGGATCTCATATTTACCACTGCAGCATAGACTGCCCTCGTTATTACTGGTTAGCAGCCACATACAGTATTCACTTTTTTTTTTAATTGTTTGTTCTTGTCATTTGTACTTGTCTGACCAAATATATACTTGTCTGTGCTGTATTTATATATCGGCGCAAAGGCGTTATTCTGCTTCTACAATGAGTCATCGGCGCAGAACCACGAGTTATTTAACGAATCATCACTTAGATTGTCATATTACAGTGTAAAATCATTAGTTAATAGCTAGTTATCATTTGATTGTTGTAATCAAATGACAATTAGGTAATTACGTAATCAAGTTATTATTTTGACCATGTTTACCTTCAAAACCATTTGTAAACTTAAATGATTAATGCTTGCAGGCAGTTTTAGCTTGTTCGCACAAGTTGCCTGCCTTTGTCTTTGTTTTTGCATAAATACGGGCGACGGACCGAGTACGATTCATTCTCGCTCGAGCCGTCGGACCGTACAGACCTCAAAAGCCTCTGTACAACCAAGAATAAATTTGAAGAACATCTCCTGGAGTTTACTTTCGTCATCAACTATGAGCCACCAGCATGCTGGTGGTGGTAGTGACGTTAGCATTGCTGACGTCACACTTTTAAAGACCACTTTGGAGCTTCTCCTCCGTCATCAGAAGTGGGATTGGACACTGCTTCAATCCAAACCAGTTCCTCATCAGCTCAGGCACCATATTCGTCTGATACCCAATGGCATCGGTTACTGGAACAGCAGAACCAATCTCCGGCAACTCCACCGAAGACTATAACGCTGCCAGAATACAACCCTGAACAGCCCGATGCAAATCCACGTGCCTAGTGCTCAACTGTGGAAACCTGCCTCACTAAACAACACTTGGAAGGAGGAGCATTGGTCATCGCCCTAGTAATCACCGCATCTACATGGCTTTCCGAAGTGTCTCACACCGGCATGACCTGGATAAACTTCAAGGACATCTTCCTATCACGTTACGACTGTGTCTTGAACTGTGCTGCAACCATCATTAACACCAACAGCAGCAGCCCAAAAGAAGGAGAAAGTCTTGCATCGTACGTAACTCTACTGATTACGTCACTCAAGGGCTAAATGAAAAGATATGGAACCCGAAGAAATTGCTCACAAATTGACGGTAGGATTAACCAATTGGCATTTACGACGGAGATCAAATCAAGAAGGAAGTTCGTTGAAGAAGTCCAAGCTTATCAACCACTCAACCACTCGAAGATACAATGTCACAAGTACGAACAACAGCAAGGATGACACCTGCTACCGCTGCGGGGCCATCGTGACTACCGCACCGGGTGGTGCTATCGGCGAAAAGGCAAGGCTTTCACACGGATCGTCTACATCAGCTTCTGCAACCCTGATGGACAACAGCAAGGCTGTCACCTGCTACCGCTGCGGGGCCATCGTGTCTACCGCACCGAGTGGTGCTATCGGCGAAAAGGCAAGCTTTCACACGGATCGTCTACATCAGCTTCTGCAACCCTGATGGACAACAGCAAGGCTGTCACCTGCTACCGCTGCGGGGCCATCGTGTCTACCGCACCGGGTGGTGCTATCGGCGAAAAGGCAAGCTTTCACACGGATCGTCTACATCAGCTTCTGCAACCCTGATGGACAACAGAAAGGCTGTCACCTGCTATCGCTGCGGGGCCATCGTGTCTACCGCACCGGGTGGTGCTATCGGAAGCAGCGGCGTAGCAACCGAGAGGCGGGTCATCATCTACGAAATCGGCGGCGTTCGTGCGTTAAAACAATCAGGTCGGTCGTTCCCATTTTATGATGATAGTGTTGCCGAATGTTCTCTCGTTTCGAGACACGGACGTTCCTCCTGCGTTTAGAGATAAATATTCTTGCGCAGTTTTCATTCAGAGCCAGTTTATTGCGATTACTATTGAGGCATCCTTTCTTGTAATTTATTTTGTACTGAAAATGAATTCACACCCCTTTAGTCAGGGTAGGCCGAGCTTGAATGTGTACTCCAGTTGTGTTACTTGTTACAGATACACACGACCACGATCAACTGCGTCGTGCTCCACATCCTGGCGGTCAAGAGGCTGTATCGGCGAAGAGGCACCGCTGCAGAACTAAACGAGCCTGGACCATCTATCTACCTTCTGAGCTGGACGATCTGATCGACGAGTCCTGGAATCCTTAGAGCCCGTATCAGCGAAGAAGAGGACGAATCGCAAACTCCTCAAGGCACCGCTGCAGAACTAAACGAACCTGGACCATCTATCTACCTCCTGAGCTGGACGATCTGATCGACGAGTCCTGGACTAGTTTCTAAAATCTATTCCTACATCCTTAGAGTACACCAAGTACCACAGAGTACACCAAGTACCACAGAGTACACCAAGTACCACAGAGTACACCAAGTACCACAGAGTACACCAAGTACCACAGAGTACACCAAGTACCACAGAGTACACCAAGTACCACAGAGTACACCAAGTACCACAGAGTACACCAAGTACCACAGAGTACACCAAGTACCTCAGTGTACAGTTAGTACCTCAGAGTACAGTTAGTACCTCAGAGTACAGTTAGTACCTCAGAGTACAGTTAGTACCTCAGTGTACAGTTAGTACCTCAGTGTACAGTTAGTACCTCACTGTACAGTTAGTACCTCAGTGTACAGTTAGTACCTCAGTGTACGCTTAGTACCTCAGTGTACGCTTAGTACCTCAGTGTACGCTTAGTACCTCAGTGTACGCTTAGTACCTCAGTGTACGCTTAGTACCTCAGTGTACACCCACGAACACTCCATGTTACTAATACCACAGAGTACAATAACCAACTGTATACCCCTAAGACAGATGTGTTTTGGTGTTACTAATAAAATTGTCTTACAGATACCTACTCAAAAGAAAAACCATTTCATTGTTTCAGACACTCGAAGATCACGACCCAAGGCTGGTGCAGAGCACGCACCGCCTGTCAGTATGGCCGTATCGGCGCAAAGGCGTTATTCTGCTTCTACAATGAGTCATCGGCGCAGAACCACGAGTTATTTAACGAATCATCACTTAGATTGTCATATTACAGTGTAAAATCATTAGTTAATAGCTAGTTATCATTTGATTGTTGTAATCAAATGACAATTAGGTAATTACGTAATCAAGTTATTATTTTGACCAAGTTTACCTTCAAAACCATTTGTAAACTTAAATGATTAATGCTTGCAGGCAGTTTTAGCTTGTTCGCACAAGTTGCCTGCCTTTGTCTTTGTTTTTGCATAAATACGGGCGACGGACCGAGTACGATTCATTCTCGCTCGAGAAGTCTGACCGTACAGACCTCAAAAGCCTCTGTACAACCAAGAATAAATTTGAAGAACATCTCCTGGAGTTTACTTTCGTCATCAACTATGAGCCACCAGCATGCTGGTGGTGGTAGTGACGTTAGCATTGCTGACGTCACACTTTTAAAGACCACGTTGGAGCTTCTCCTCCGTCATATATGTGTTGAATAAAAAAACTATCTATCTATCTAGATAGTTTTTTTATTCAGATATTGTCAGCCTGTTTTCGGCGTATATTGAACTGCCTTGTAATTTGGTATTATCAACTCTTAATGCTAGCCAGTCAGCGGTCACGTGGGACATGAACCGCAGGACTTATTTATTTGTTTAATTATTTTCTACCTTATTTTTTACAATTTGTCAAGAGTTGTACAATTTATAAATTCCTGTTCTGAATTCAGACAGGCACTACCGTCTGTCTGGTGCCAGGCTCGGTCAGAAACCCGCTTACCTCTGGGTCGTACTTATAGTAAAGCTTGTCGCCGGTGATGTAATGCTCCGGCGGGTAGAAGTGCATGTTCTCCACCAGATTCTCGACGTATTCCGCCGGCTGAGACTCCTCTTCGAAACGGAAATTCGTTTCTTCGATAGTCTGAAATTAATTAATTAATGAGATTTTTTTGTTTTTTAGATATACCACCAAGGCAAACACGCATACGGCCCTGTCGGTAAGCGGTTACCGTAGACGCTCGGAACACCAGAGACATCAAATGCGCGTTGACGACCTTTTAAATAAAGTGCTCTTTTTGAAGAACCTCATACAGTAGTCACTTGAGAAAACCTCAGCGGGGATTCTCCTTCATATTGTAAAAACGGGAATTTTCACTCCCGGAACACTTCGGGAACGGGAACTTAGTCGATGCCTTCGCCGATAGTGCGGTACGTGAAAATTTCCGTTTCTACAATATGAATAAACAATAACATATTATAATTAGAGCCACAATGGGCGGTCCTACCGCTTAAAAGCAATCTCGTCCAGACAACCTTTGGCCAGAGAGGTCTTGAGAATGGCTGAGGCCGAACATACTAATTAGAATCTCATTTCCAATTAGTCATCATAAAGCAATACTAGATTTGTATCTATTGAATACACCAGAATAAAATCATATAGCCTAAAATTTTATAAGCCAACAAGTTCCTATAACTTGTTGGCTTATTCATTAAAGTTTAATGAATACACCAGAATAAAATCACATAGCCAAACATTTTCTAAACTAAACCAACATGCTTACTTATAAAAAATTTAAAGTAGTTAAGCTATTGATGTTGCAAGCGTCCATAGGTTACGGTGACCGCCTATCAACAGGCGGGCCGCCGGCCGTATGCAGGCATTAGTGTAGAAAAAAATGCGGAATTACTCTATTCTCGACGGCAGCTCCGTATACCCGTCAAACCGGGACCATGGCTGTTGCAATTGCAACAGCCGAAACGTCGAGGGGAAAAAAGGTAAACGCGACAAACACTAAAAATATAACACAAACTCATAATTACGCATGTTGTAGGGGAGTATCAGGAATATGACTTACCTTAATTTCTTGGTAAACTCTTTCAGATGGTCCAATCTTCCTCAGCATGTTAATGTATGAAAATACGGCTTCTAAAACCTAAAAAAAAAACAAATTAATCATAATAAAAAAATCTATATATATATATATATTATAGATGACTATTGACTCGATATACCACCGAGTAAATATCTCAAACTTTACAATAAAGCTGCTAAATATAATTATAACTCAAATAAAAAAACTTTTACTTGACAACACACAGTATCAAATAATTTAGAAAACGATCACAGTAATTTTAATTTAGGACCTATTTGTTTTCAGCCAACATCAGTTTTGTACCCTATTTAGGATTAACCTGCTTTTATTGAATCATTTTCGATATACTTGTTAAACTGTTGACCGTCGCCTCTCTACAGCTATACTAATTGTGTAACCTCATATTGTGCAAACGACTGTGTTTGTAAACATTTCTTGTTCAAATCGAGTACAAAATTGATGAGTCACATAGGCCGGTTAACGTAATTTAGGTAGGTATATTTTTTAAATGTTACTCCTATGACAATAAAGATATTCTATTCTTACACAAAATATTTTTGCTAGTTAGCTACTAATCTGTTAAGTACGAATACCTTAATCATATTTTTATAAAACCACGCTAAAAATCTAAATTAGTCCCTACATTTTTGTGTAAATATTTATTAATTAATCTTATCTTATCTGGTAATGGAGTATTACCTCGTCAATGTGAGAAAGTCCTTCCCTAGTGAGTAGTACTTGCGTGGAGAACAGACTGTACATCGATGTATAGTCGATACCACTCTCCGAGTTTCCCGTGTAGATACCCAGCGCCCAAACTCTGAAACACATACTAATCTGTGAGGCACAATCCTCAAGAAAAGACAAAGGTGATGGGTAAAGAGCTCCGTGTGAAAGAGCTCACAGTGGAAAGAACCATAGATACATATTTCTGACGCCAAACAGTGATGCCCCCAATGCTTTGTTCCGATTTTAAGAGTCAAAGGCACATGAGACTTTTCACCTATTGTCTCGTGGTCGGCAACACGCCTGTTATATTCACCTCTGGTGTTGCAAGCGTATATAGGTTACGGTAACCGCTTACCAACAGGAGGTACCTATGCTTGTTTGTTTTAATTGTAAAAAAATACAATGCTTATCACCAAAGTTACAAATTAGGATTCCCTGTATCGTGTGTATCAGTAACTACGAGTACCGTGGTACCACAAGTTCTACAATAAATATCTACAGGATATGCAATGAGAATGAACCCGCACCATTTGCGACGCAGCTGGCTACTCACCCGCCGCGCCGCCAAGGTCGTCAAGGGTATACTGCATACCCTCCCATCGAAGAGTTAACTGAATCAAGGTAAACTTACTTCTTCCTGAGATAGGACAGCAAACTGCCCTTACCCTCGTGCCCGAGCAAGTACGAGACGTACTGGTGCGGCTTCGACTCGTATTCCGATATCAGCGAGCGCATGCTCCAAGTTATATGCACCTGACAAAACCGTTTTAAGAACTTACTTATAAAGACTTTTAAATAGTTGCTTTGTAACCAAAGTCTTTTGTTTTCTGCTGTTGAATCCTACTAATATTATAAATGCGAAAGTTTGTGAGGATGGTTGTTACTCTTTCACGCAAAAACTACTGAACGGATGTTGATGAAACTTATACATCAGAATAACACATAGACTACTTTTTATGCGGGTACCACGCGGGCGAAGCCGTGGGCAGAAGCTAGTTTAAAATAAGAGACAAAGCTGTATTTACTTAAACGAATTGTAACAATTTGAGTTTATAGATGCTCTTTTTAATCTGATTTACCAAGGAAATAGTAACCTTAGATTGCACATAGTAAAGGCGGACATCATATGTAGCCTAATATTTTTACTTCAAGTTTAAATATTTAAGTTACAACCATCGACACTGTTAATCTAATTTTAGTTCAAGGCATGCGTCGCCGATGACGCATGCCTTCGAATGTTATCATCATGATATAAATGTATATTCTCCTAATTAGACATTTCGATCCACACCACCCTAACTTGCAAAATTTGTGTGTTTTTATGTCGTGCAAATAAATATGTTTCTTTCTTTCTTTTCTTTTCTCTTAATAACTCACTTCAGTGGTGTCCCCAACAGGTTTGACGTAGTAAATGCTCCTGAACTCAGGCGTGACGCTGTCCGGTCGGAACGCGTGCGTAGTGAAGTCATCAGCGGGCAGTTTGTTCGTCGGTATACGGCCGAACGTGTTGATCACGTACTGCTCCAGCACCGGTATGTCCATACGCGCCTGGAAACGATCACGTCCCATTATTGGCAACACTTTTATTGACACCTGTCAAGCTATAGTAGATAAAGTTCCTCACAAGTTGTTTATCTAGGTCCTATCTGAAAAATTAAGTAAGCAAAAGACCATCCAAGCAACACCTGAAGATTCACTACCTATTGACCTAGGGATAGTTGTATCTGCGAGTTGACGCCAGGGCAGAGAAGGACTTCCTCGGAGCCCCAACTAAACGCCTAACAACACAGAGCGTGTCAAGAAAACCTGCTGCTGACAAGTTGTTTGTATAGGTCTTATCTGAAAATTAAGTAAGCAAAAGACAATCCACGCAACACCTGTTTCACTACCTATTGACCCAGAGATAGTGGTCTCTGCGAGTTGACGCCAGGGCAGAGAGGGATTTCCTCGGAGCCCCAACTAAACGCCTAACAACACAGAGCGTTCGAAGAAAATCTGCTGCTGACAAGTTGTTTCTTTAGGTTCTTATCTGAAAATTAAGGAAGCAAAGGACCATCCAAGCAACACCTGAAGATTCACTACCTATTGACCCAGAGATAGTTGTCTCTGCCAGTTGACGGCAGGGTAGAGAGGGACTTCCTAGGAGCCCTAACTAAACGCCTAACAACACAGAGCGTTTGAAGAAAACCTGCTGCTGACAAGTTGTTTGTTTAGGTCTTATCTGAAAATTAAGTAAGCAAAAGACCATCCAAGCAACACCTGATTCACTACCTATTGACCCAGAGATAGTTGTTGTCTGCGAGTTGACGGCAGGGTAGAGAGGGACTTCCTCGGAGCCCCAAGTAAACGCCTAACAACACAGAGCGTGTCAAGAAAACCTGGTGCTGACAAGTTGTTTATCTAGGTCCTATCTGAAAATCAGCGCTGCTACGCCTTGTCGGAGCAGCAATGAGCAATGAAACTAACTTGACGGCAATAACTTCTTGCGTTCACTATCAGTAAAAGAGAGCGTCAGTTTAAATTAAGTTAAGTTGGTGTACTAGGTTATCTACGTATAACTTAAGTATAAGTTTTCAATAATAAAATTGTGTGTTTCTTACTTGTACGGCTAGAGTCATCCTGTTAGCACTGTAATGTCGCTTCCTGAACTCGTGTGCCGCTTGATGTAGCTTCTCATCGTCGTTGATATCTTCCTTGAGACTCTTCAGGTTGCCCCAAGTGAAGGTGCGCGCCGGGTGCCCCTCCGGAAACAGACTGCAGAGCAGCTGGTCCTTGCGGTTCGAGTCAGATGGCGAGGCTATAGCGAACTCTATAACAATAATTATTTTTATATTACATAATTTGTTTACTGTATTCCAAGGTTTATTTTATTTTATGATTTTTGTAAGGATATTATCGTTTGCTGTTCTGTATAAAATCTGTTTGCTGTTCTGAGTGTTTGTATACAATTATTCTGACCTGTGGCAAAATGTCCCTGAGTTCAACACTGGTCTCAGCTGAAAACCAGCGCTGCGGCATGCCAACATGTACAGGACATGCTGAGCTGAAGGCCGATTCACCACCACTGTGTAGCCTTCTTTATTGTATTTTATTTTTTCTATTTTATTTTTGAATAAATGAATCTATTTTATTATGATTTATTTTTATTGTTTACATATTTATGAGGGCGCGGCGCTTGGGGCGAGTGCGGTGTGTGGTTTCATCTACATAGTCCATAAACTATTTCATACCATGCACTCCGGAAATAACCTAAATAATGTTTTACCCATTGTTTGTAATACATTACAATACAACATTAATCTGTCACCATCCACACTATGATATTGTTTTTTGATGCATACAAAAAGGTCTCTTAGCGTTAGCTCAGGCCCCGCTGATACCTCTCAAAGGTCCAGGCACAGAACTGAGATATGTAATGAATGAGTGAATAATAATATCCTGGACATTTTCACACAGCATCATCTAGCCCCAAAGAAAGAGCTTGTATTATGGCCACTGCAGCATGACTGATATACTAACTGACATACTTTTTTTTTTGTACGTACATATTAGACTTAGATTGATTGGCAATTGATTTTTATTTATGTACGGATAAGTTTGCGTTTAGTTACAGACCTGACGCAGTTCATTAACCTAAGTTAATTTTACAAAATTCAAGCGGCACAAACGACTTTAAAGAACCGCATTACAAAAAATTAAGCCACCTTTCTTGCGTCACGAGTAAAAATATCCAATACTTTATAATATCAGCGATGAGTTTGTAAAAGAAAACATGGTGAAGAAAACGGCAATGAAATTCACTGATTGTCTTCTGGGAGAGGACGGAAGATCAGCACGCTACTTATCTACAACAGGTCTGCGGCGCTTTACGCTGAGTCCTATCCCAATTTGTAGCTACTTACCTCATCAGTAGTGTAACCATCTTAGTTATATACCTTATTAATAAGTAGTTACAAATAAATGATTTATATATCTATCTACTAGCTTCTGCCCACGACTTCGCCCGCGTGGCACCCTGATAAAAAGTAGCCTATGTGTTATTCTGATGTATAAGCTATATTACTGTAAAGTTGCATCAAAATCCATTTAGTAGTTTTTGCGTGAGATGGTAACAAACATCCATCCTCACAAACTTTAGCGTTTTAAATAGTAGTATGATTCAGACATCTCAAATGTTCTTCAAAAAAATAATCTTCAATGCCTCTGCATCTTTTGACCATCAGGAATAAGCCCGATCTCTAACCATTAGCCTTACAAAAGAGCTCAAGTTCACACAACGGGTAAATAGCCCGAAGTTTCACTACGCGTAAAAATCCGAGTCGTTAAAATCGATAGAACTAAATTCAGAAAGTTATTTAACAATGTGCAGGCTAATTAGCTCGAAGGAAGGTTCTTGAATGTCAACCATAAACCCGGACGATGCAGTAAAGGCCCCCGTCCGATGGACCACATGGCATCTTAAAGGTTGCGAGAAATTGGTGGAATTTAATTCCGCCGCCAAGCAGTAATGCTCGCATTGATGTGTCCTGTTTCGAATGATATGACTGCCGGTGAAATTACAGGAACATGAGACTATTCACCAATTATGTCTCAGAGTCGACAACGCGCGAGTCTGGTGTTGCAAGGGTCTATAGGTTAAGGTACTACCAAAAGGTGGGCCGTATGCTTCTTTGCCACTTAAACGGTATAAAAAAGGGGATATCCCAAAATCTAAAGGAGGCATGTGTCCAGCACTGTACGTCTACAGACTGTTGATGACTATAATTATCCACATAATTATCATTCACGCTTAAGGACAATTAGTTATTATCTAAAGCTTGACTGATTGGACAATAGTGTGAAGAATTACTATAAAAATGTTCTCATGACTAAACCTTTATTGCTTTGGACATAACAATATCATGAAAACCATTTATTCACGGGTCTGCGCATTTTCAGCGAGCCATTACGGTGGCATCCATTTAAAATGAATGCACAATAACGTTTATTGTATTTTATATAAATCTATAGATTTATATAAAATACGACTTTTGAGTCATACCTTTTTATGTCAAAATGAAAACATTACTGTGTTCATTTATGAACTTGAATGTCATTCGTTTTCTGACCAAGGAATGAAGGTTAAATACTGGTAAACAATATTAGTTAAAGCCTCTATCCACAGCTTCATGAACAATACCTGTTCCAAATTTCATCCAATTCGGTTCAACCATTATTAAGATTATTAGCAACAATTATCCAAACTCTATAATATTATAGTAGGATAACTTGTTGATTGTTAATATATAGTACTTAAGAAAAATCCACAAAACTTTTTTATCAATTCCACCGTTTACTTGTCTAAAACTTGACCGTTTTAAAAAAATAATATATATATGTACCTAATCACAATGTATGTAAGGGCGTTTTACGAAATATTTATGCTAGACGTCATTTTAGAAGAAATTTTCAGCTACATTTAAGGATTAGGTCTAAAGTAGGAACTCACCAGACTCAATAGTCTCCCGTTCCCGCTGCATAGCTTCCTTCTTCATGAGTGGACTGACGAAGAAGTTACTAAACATGTCCATCGCATGCGGGAGATGCTTCTCAGTTATCTCAAAGTAGAAAGTTGTCACTTCGCAATCCGTAGACGCGTTATCGGAACCACCTTTTTTCTGTAAGGAAAAGTTTATTCATATACGACTAGGTATAAAAAGTACCTAGTCGTATATAAGGCGTTTTTAAATTATGTATTTTAGCGCCCTCTATATCGTGTAACGATGGAACAAAGAGACTATACATAGGTAAAAATACCCTAGATAATAAACAGGATAATTTTTGTAAAGAATCAGTGAGGGAAAATTATGAATGGTAAGATATACTGATACAAATATAAAAGATCTTCTTTGGATGCTGACTAAATATAAAAACATCGTTGCTTGTTTTATTACGGAAATCGATATTGCAACCTTGCACGTATCTGAAGGAGAGGCATCAAAAAGCAATCCTTGTCGTATTCAAAAAACCTAAGAGGGTTGTGTGTCACATGTCTGCATAGTATATAATTTTGATTGTGACAACCAAAGTACCTTGATGAATGAATCAAATTCATTCTCCTTGGGATACTTCTCGCTTCCCATGAACACCATGTGCTCGACGAAATGCGCCAACCCCTGAATGTCGGGAGGGTCGCTGTAGCTGCCAACACCCACTGACAATGCACAAGCTGCCTGTAACAAGGGACAATAACTGTTCGTACATTCTGTATTTCTTGTATAACTTCAGGCAAATCCAATCCTTGCCGTTGACAGGGCTGTAACGTGGAACGGTCTGTCTTAGCTTAATCATAGAAATAAAGACCAAATTCACGGAACGCCCGACTACAGTAAGATTACGTAATTGGCTATCGGGACCCCTAGAATTATAAGAAAAGAACTCAATATGAAAGTTTGTCTGATTTTTATACAAATTTTCAACGAGCTGCGGGACACCTAACATAAGAAATCCTAGTGTTTTTACACAAGGGCTTCCAACTAGGAAGCTCTCGGAATTTTAAAAGTAACAAGCATGTTTAAGCGTTTTTTCAATGAGGCAACCACATTGAAAAAACGCTTAGACACTAAATTCCATGAATAATCCCACTAGTAACCAATGCACTAATTGACCGCATTCATACTTTCGAGGGCGCATTATACTGAAAGCCGTCGGGCAGCCAATAATATTCGACACCAGTGTTGGCCACAAACTTTAACGAACTTAACAGACGTATTGATAAATCTGAGGACCGATACATGCTAGACCATTCAATTTAATACTGCAATTAGGTCAGACGTCAGACAGGATTTCATAACAGAATCGATACCAGCAAATTTAGCTATGAACTGACCTATTCAGTTTTGGAGAATCGAAATTAGGTCGCATATCTTAGCGTAGACCTTTAAATATACACCAATCGACACTTTAAGACAAATGTTACGCATGTCAAATTTCTACGTAAACTATCACGAAATGTATGATGAACTAGCTGAAAGCGGTGCAAAAAAGCCAAAATCAAAACCTAGATATCGTTATGACATGCCGAAATAAAATACCTGTGGACATGCCTGAAATATCGCAAGTTCTGCCCAAAAACCGATTCACAGAAAGTACATATTACATATTGCAAACAGCTTGACAGAAAATAGTAATTCCTAAGGAGACCTGCCAAATTAAAGTTAATTTTGTACTGGTGCAATAGTTAAATACCGTGCAGTATTTTTCAAACGAGTATTTTTCGTAATAGGTTTACGCAAACACGTACAGCGGAAGTCATCGTATGTAATGGCATAAAATTATAACGTAATGAGCAGGTATTGAAACAACTCAGGTGTATCTACACATCTGTACTACAAAGACTTATAGCATCCACGGGACCGGAGATGGGCGAAGAGGAGAGGCGATGTGTTGTAAATAACTATTAGGCTGTATTTCCCACATCACTGTAGCCAGAATACACTTCCTCTCAATTTTGATGCAAACGCTCTGATTGCTACGCCGCTCTTCTCCCTCCAGCTCCGCTTTAGTGGATAATCTTTAGTGTCATATTTTCATACAAATCTGTCACAGTGCGGACAGACATAAATGGCCTGAAGATATATGTAGGTTAGACTTGGCCTTAGGCAATCCTAGGATTTAATAAACGTATAAACGTTAAAATCGGGTGACCTTAGTTTCGCCCCGAAATACCAGACTCCAGACACCAGACAGTAATTGGACTAAAGAATGACTTAAGTAGCTTTTTTTATACCCAACAATATATTATATATCTATGGTAATGTTTATCTATTTACTTTTCTATTAGTTACCGCTGAAGGCTAGTATCTAATCCTACCTACACTATAAGCAATCTACAAAACTGACTTTACCCTTATAGTGATGTGGTTTAAATGAGTTTATTAGATTTGTTTACTGCGTCGGATGGCATGACGCTAAGAGCGTACCGTATCGAGAGAAAGCTGGTAAAACAAGATGTGCCATAACTTTCTCGTGATGCTGTTATATGCCGTCTTCATAAATCTGAAGACTTTGCGCGATGGGTTCGAGCACTGTTTAAATACAAAGTCTATAAATAAAAAGAAATAATAATAGTTGAATAAAGCCAATCTCAAGAGAATAGAGAACGTTAGTTTGTATGATCTGGTGAAACTCGATAGGTTGAAGTTTAAAGGCCGCCCTAAAATCATCCGAAGGACGTAAGCGCTCAGTTGAAAACGTTACTAATGGTCACACATCCAAGAGTTGACCGTTGCAGATGATTAACCTAGTTATTCTATTATGAATTATGAACGACAATTTAAGGTAGGTACGCCACAGTGTAAGTCGACACCACACGCGACTTAAATTATAAAGAGCCGGCTGATCGATTTCCAATGTTCAAGAAATTTTAACGCAACAAGAAATAAAAACAAAGAAAACTTAGTAATCAACCTCTAGGACCTACACGCGTCTTTAAATGCGTGACTAAAGTTTAAGAATTATGTACTTTAAAAAAGAGACGAGAGATTGAGGGCAAATAAAAAAAATACACTACAATTATTAGAGGATGCAGAAGGTTGCGGGTTCAATTCCTGTCGCGGGATAATTGTTTGCATCTGCAAATATGTTTTCTATATATAATAAGTATATATATATATATATAGTAGTATATCAGTCATGTAGTTCCATAACACAAGCTCTGCTTACTTTGGAGCTAGATGATGTGTGAAATTGTCCAGCATTTTTTATTTTATACTAGATGTATGTATATAAGTAAATTAGATATTTATCATTCGTAAAATAAAACTATAGATTTTATTTATGATAAAACCAGGAATGAGTACATAACTTAATACATAAGGATAACCTACCTAGGATAACTACATTTAACAACCAATGTATAAAAAGCATTAAAAATGTGATAACTTACCAAGTTTTATTAGGGAATTGTTAATTGATACTTTCAAATTTACTTTACAGAAATAGCTCATTGGAATAGGTATTTTATAATGTGAATGAAGATTTTCATTACAAATCAAACTTGAATTTAAATAAATTGGATATTTTTTTGTACCAATTGACATTTTAAAATACTTTAAGATGTCAACTAGCGATTTAGATAATTAAACTGGTACATTGTTATTTTTATTTTTTTTAGCACTTTGTACTGGCCAAATTTAATATAATGAATCTACTACTACTTGAATATGTATAATACACAAATTGTGGATTGAATGTGAAATTCATTAAATGTGTGACACTAAACCTTAATTATAATTTACTTAAACCAAAATGTTGCCATGTCTCTCTTGCTCTACTAAAAATAATCCCTAAAATTTTAGAAACTAACTAATTAATATCCATACAATACTGCTCATGACATTTTCTAAACGACAGCACAGTTAATGCATAAACATAATGACTCAAATGAACCCTGGCTACAAGTATAATCCGTAACAATTGTGAATTTTCCAAAAGGAATCTGAAGCTTTTATACTTGGGCATAGTTTTTCTACACATTTCCATTGAAAACTGGAAAGCATCTATGCTCTGAGTCTAGATTCAGGAGATTTATTTAGGAATAATTATGTACCAAACTTTAATGTAAAGCCCATTTGTTTCATAGATATTTCATGCGAGACAATGATATCATAGAGCATTTTTTTATACAATCACCATTCATATTTACTTTTAGTATATAGATTGCAATTAAATAGCTGATTAAAAACACTCATTTGTAAAGCACTTTTAAACTTTGACAACAATGGGGAGTGTATGTATCTACCTATAGGCCAAACATAATGCATTGAATAAGATTTACATAATTGAAGTTAATAAATATAAATTCTGTACAGCCGAATAGAAAGCCAGAGGCTCTTTTGTTTTCAAATTTATTAATAATTGACTACTGAAACAGGCAAGTAGAACCTACCTACAGATGTAGATCAAAGTTTACATAATTTAAGTAAATTAATAAATATTAATTCTGTACAGCCAAATATAGAGCCAGAGCCATTTTTTTTTCAAATTTATTGATAATTGAAACAGGCAAGGAGTATTAGAATTACACAATACTAAATTCTTTTAAACACTATCAAAGAAACTTGCAATCAGTAAACATAAATAGTGTTTGTTTTTTCTTTCAAATCATTCTAACATACACTTTCAATTAAAACTAATCTATAATGTTATTACTTAAAATTTCATAACAGACTATTATTGTTATACTGAATTCTTTTGTCAGGTAGCTTGTGAAACCTGACCCAGTTGTTATTTGGTTTCACTTTTAAATAACTGATCATAAGAGAGTCTATAATGAACTAAGGAATCAATAGTCTGAACTTTTAAGGTGAAGGTCATGCATGTTGCCTGTTCAAAAGTTTTTATTATACTAGAATAGCAATGTGATTTTGTAAAAAAATAATATTGTAATACATAAAGCTGAAGGATCCTTGACTGAAAAGAGTTTAAATACTAAATGGTTTTTAGTATTTCTTATAAAGAACTAGATATTGTGTTAGAAATTAAACGAATTAATTATTAATTTGAAATTATCCTACTAATATTATAAAAGTGAAAGTTTGTATGCTTATTGTGCAATATAGCCACGATATTTTGAACAGGAAAAACAGACAAAGTCATGGGTAGAGGCTATAGTTAAATAAATAGATAATAACAAAAAACCTAAAACAGACACATACATAGTCCTGGCCCCACACTAGGATTCCCTGTATCATGGGACTATGAGTACCTTGGTACCACAACACAGACTGGTGAAAACACACCTACATCTTTTGAAACTACATCTCTTACATTGTAGCTGACTTCTCGCCCACCATGACTTCAAGGTTGAAATGGAGATTAAATACTACCAAATGAACCAATACTTCACAGTAAAACATCATCAAAGGACTTATAGTCCAAAAAATAACTTAAATTGCTCACCAGTTTCTCTTCATCAAAGTCAGTTTGTCTGGTTGTATGCTGGTCACTGGCTGCAGAATGCTCTGAGTGGGTTCCCTCACTCTCAGAGCCATCTGTGGCACTGCTACTGTCCTCATCACTCGAGGGTGTGTCGTCGACGACCGCTGGACGGCTCGGATCCGAGATGAGAAGCGCGGTCAGGCCGTTTTCAAGCCGTATCGTCCTAAACATCCAGATATTTAAAAAAAAAACGATATAGTAAGAACCGATTTTAACCAACAAGTAAAATATGTAAGCAAAACAATGCCAATTTATTAGATAAAGAAATATAGGAGCAATTAATTTATAATAAAATATTACTTGTAAATTTTTTTGTCAGCCTCCGATTTATTAGGTGCAGTGAGAACTTCGATTTTATCTTTGCGAGGAGTCATCGTCACGGCTGCCTTGCGGTTTGTGGCCGATTTCACCTGAGGTTTAAATTTAGGTGTCCGGTGATGGCCACTTCTTTTGAACATAATTTCAAGAACTGAGAGATTTGTCTGCAAGAATGTTTTTTGAGTGCAAATTAAATTGAACAAGAATTTTGACATTTATCGTATGGCTGGCGGGCGGATGGATCTGATTCAACCTGTTATGTCAAGTTCAAATGTCAAACATTCGGGTCTTCAGAAACATCTTTTTTTGGAGCTGCGGGTAAGTGCTTATAACAGGCGCTATTTACCCTAGCTTCTTCTTTGGAGGCTCAAAACTTTCAGGTCACGGTGAATTGCCCAGATGCCTTCCTGGCTTCTGGTTCAGGTCATCAGGTGGTTCATCTATGCGTAGCTATTGGGTTGAACTTACTCGGGGGCAAATTAATTCCCGCAAAATTAAAACGACCAATAAAGCTCTACCAGAAACAGTTAAAAGAATAGTTTCAATCGAGCACTCATTGAGGGGTATGAAAATTATTAAATAACTATGCTCGAAAGCTGACTGTCTGCAGTACTTACATTTTTAATCTGTGACCCTACATAACCGTCTCTGTAGTTTGGTAAACAAACAAAAACATTTAAAATTCAAATTAATCCACTAAATTCTGATGTAAAATCTATAAAGCCGTAGGTAATTTATCATAATGGATCAATCACATTCAGATAGTGATATATCGTTGTCGCCCTCTCAATTATTAGAGCGATTACAAATGCTAAGGCAACTGCAACTGCTTCAGCGCGGGAAACTCCAGAAGCAGCGTTTGGATTACCAAGAGACGTCTGAAAACTATGAAACTTCGTCCTGTATCACGGAAATGATCAGTCATTTCACCAACAGCAACAATAGCACTAGTTACAACACTTTTCAAAGTTTATTACAGTCGCCACAAAGTGCCGAAACACCTCGATTAGACACGAGTGAAATATCCAAAAAGGTGAAGTCTAAAGACCTGATTGACGGTGTCTCGGTCCTCAATTTGTCTCAAGAGTCGGAATTTATTGAAAACTCACCCGCATCGACTGACAGAGCCCTTTCAAAAAATGAGGTAAATGCTTCGGAGCATAGCGCTGTGAATATTTTGGCGAAAAAACAGATATCACTAGATGACATGCCTATTCTATCTCCTAGAAAAGATTTTGAAGCACTAGTACTTGAGAAATTACAAATTGAAAATAGTATGAATACCAAAATTCCTAAGAAAAATAATGTCTTAAATAATAAGAAGCAGTTTCTAAAGCGAGGCGAAGGTATGGCAAGGTTTGGTGTCAAAAAAAATGATCTTATTATACAGAATACAAAATCTTTGCCATGGCGAAAGAAAAACTCAGGCACAAGGCCATTACAGTCTCCATTCAAAGGGAAATCAATCCAAATAGATAATAATAAAAGAAAGGAAAAACTTGATGTGCAGGTATTAGTTGTAGATCCAAAACTGTCTAAAAGGACAGAACCAACTGTAGACTCCAAAGAACAATCATGTAAAAATGACTGTAGAAGATCAAACAACAATACAAATAGTAATGTGACTGATTCTGTAACATCTACGATCAGTTTTAAAAATAAAGTTCCAGACAAAATAATACAAACCCCAAAAGGTAAGCACCCGATGCTTTCAACCAAAGGAAAAACATGGGCTGCAGTACTTACTAAAGAGCAGAATGATTTTCTCACAAAACTTAAACAAAGTGATTATTACAAGAACTTTGCTTCACCAGTTAAAAGCACAGTTTCCGACATTAGTTGTGATGATGTTTCAGAACTAAGGATAGAAAGAGAAACAGCTGAGCAAAACTTATTTGAGCTGCTTGAAAATAAAGTCTCCCATGAGAGTTTTCATTTAGAAAATTCATTTTTCAATCGTTTTCTGAGGAGGAGCAACCTTGAATGCTCTGGGGAGAGTACACCGCTTGTCTTACAGAAATGCTTAGTTAATAACCCAAACTTAATGCACATATTCCCTGATCTGAATCTTAGGCAGAATAATTCTCATAATGAAACAGAATGCTGTAGTGATACCTGCTCATCTGTTTCAAGTTGTTGTTCCTGCAAAACCATTGAACCCACTATGCCTCAAGATTGCAATAGAGTCAAAAATGTTGATAGTAAAGAGAAAAAGGAGGATCAAGCTGAGAGTGACAGACATCAAAATGACTGTGATAAAGAAAATGACGTAATGAAAGCCAACATGGCAGAAATGAATGCAAAATTGATAACAACAAGTGATCTTCTGAAAGAAAGACTTCAAGAGTTGGAGGATGAAATAGAAACATTTAGGAAGGAAAATGTAAATTTAAATAAATTGAGAGAAGAGGTGGATATGGAGAGACAGAAATTCTATGAAGAGAAAAGTAACTTTGAACAAAAGTTCAATGAAGAAAAAATCTTGTCTGAGTATTATTTAGCTGAAGAGAAAGAAAAACTAAGTAAGCAGAAGCAAATGTATGAGAGGTATGTAAGAGAAATGAGAGGCAGACTTAATAAGAAAGAAAAGGATGAAGTAGTGAATTTAAAACAAGACATCAATAATCTCAAAGAAGAAATACGAGTAAAGGATGCAAAATCTACCTCCACTATTGCCAGATTACGGAATCAGATCAAAATAATAGAGAAAGAAAAGAATGACTTTCAGAAAGAAGTTGAGAAACTCAATAAGGAAAATAGGAGAATACAGCACAGCAATGATATCACAAGAAGACTGACTAACATGAAATATTTGGAGCAAATCAATAAAAAACTATCCAACATGAATAAGGAAACTCAATCAGAAGTAGAGTTGTCTGTTGATATGAAGTACAAAGCCTTTGAAATCGAGAGACAGAGTAGAAGTCGAAAAGAACAAGTTAACAAGAACACTATCAGACCTAGAGCCAAAAGTGTACCTAATCTAAAAGTCACTTCTAGGTATGCAAAGTACTTCAGCCAAAAAGATGCTGTGAGTGAAAGAAACAACACAATGAACTTTGAAAGACTTGAAAATGATTCAGATACAGAGATATTAGATAATGTTAACTCAGATGATAATGAATCATTCAATGAAATCAACACATGTGAACCTGAAGAAAATAATTTGGAAGAGATTTACCTTAAGACATTCAAGTCAAACTCACCTAAAAGTAATAAATCTAGAATATCACAACAAAATGGTCACTATGGCAATAATAGTTCTGGCGATTATTTGAATAACAATGGCTTCTTTTTACGGAAATCAAGTTCAACATCGTCAAGGGATTCAAAATCTCCAAGCAATTCACTGTCCCAAAACTCTTTAAACAGATCAAAGTCACCAGTATCAGTAGTTAGTCATCAACCAATCAGCTTCAGGTCGGAAAGTTCACTAGCACCTGCCAATGTGTCACACTCCATCAATTCACATAGATCTAAATCACCAGCCTCAATTCTGAGCCATAGATCAAGCCACAGGCCAGACAATACATATCCAAATTCTAACCGATCGCAAACTTCTATTCTCAGTAACCATTCTTCACTTAGATCTGGTACTGTAATAGCCAATGATGTGTATAGGGACAAACTGATGAGTGTCAGTCCTGAGCCATCTAGCAGTAAGACTAGCTTGACGAAAACAAGCCTTAACCCCACAGAATTAAAGAAATCGGATGGCTCTAGGGAGCTCAGATTCCCTAACGGAAATGTGAAGTATATTTCAGCAGATGGGAAGTATTCCAAGTTTGTGTATTACAATGGAGATGTGAAGGAGAATTTCCTAAATGATGGAAGGATCAAGTATTATTATGCGGAGACGAAAACATATCATACAACTCATGCTGATGGGTTGGAGGTGCTGGAGTTTCCAGAGTAAGTTCCCTTTAACTTCATGTTTATTTAAGGACACTCTAGTCTAGATATTTCAACATGGGCCTGCAAAGCCTGTTTGCACATAAAACACTAGCAAAATAGCAAGAGGAAACATTAGCGCTCATTTTAACGTAGGTTTAAAGTGGAAAGAGTCGTCACTATGTGCACTGCTCCTAGGTGCTTTTTGACCCATTTGATTTAGCAGTTACGAAGATAATTAGTAACAAACATTGAGAGTATCAATGTTTGTTACTAATTATCTCAATTGTTGCGTTACTTAACTGTGAATGAATGACTATAAACGCTCAGCCTTAGCCTTAAGTCCTGGAGTCCTGAAGTTTGCAGGGTAAGTTCCTTTTGGTGTGAATCCGAAATTTCACCCCTAACTAGAGGGTGCAAAGGGAAGATAAAGTTTGTAAAGAATCAATTATGCGCTGGCGAAATCGCGGTGCGTTCCACTAGTTTTATTAACACAAAATAGTCTCATTTTTTCGTAGTCTGTCGCAACTTAGAAATATGTATGGAAATGAGATCAAACTGTTACAGCAGCTATTTTTCACGCTCACTTCTGGTAGTGTGTACCTACGTAGTCTTACTTTCATATTCGTAGTCCTGACCCCTCACTAGGATTCCCTGTGTCGTGGGTATCAAGAACTACCAGTATCATGGCACTTACCACAACACCCAGACCTTGAACAAAATGCAAGCATTTGTCCCGCAGCGGGAATCGAGCCCGCCGCGCCACTGAGTCTATAATATTAGGGGCCATATTCTTCAAAACGTCTGTTCGTTTACTAAGACTTATTACGCGCGGCTGATGAATGCTAAATTTCTTATCCCAGTGGTCAAGTAGAAAAGCGGTACAAAGATGGTTCCTCGGAAGTACGTCTGCCTAACGGCTCCATCCGCTACCACGACCCGAAGAATGAGCATGTGAGGGAAGAATGGCGCTTCCCTGACGGCGCGGCGCTGAGCATCTCAGCCAACGGCGAACAGCGCATCGCGTTCAGCAACGGACAAATTGAAGTACACGCTAAGGACCATAAGGTATGCCAACAAGTTATTTTTATAGAATTGAATTATAGAAGGAAAATTATCCGAGAAAGTATTTTTTTACAAAATCTGTAACACTATATTTTTCCGTCACCAATTGCAATCAATTGCGCCCAGTGATGTGAGTCAATAATACCTATCTAAGAAACATTCCTTAATTTTTAAATAGTAATTTCTCAGAAACTATTCAATACCAACTTTGGGAGTGCTACCGTTGTTGGAATAAGGAAGTCTACCCCTTCCACCCCCTATCTAAATTTGTGCGACGGCTTCCTAAACCCCAACCAAAAGTTCTCAAACAAATCAATAGCTTCAATTTAATGATTGATTTGTTTTCGTTTCAGCGCCGTGAGTTCCCTGATGGCACAGTAAAGCTAGTCTACAATGACGGAACCTCGGAGACTAGGTACGCATCCGGCCGCGTACGAATCAAGGACAAGCACGGCAATCTGATCATGGACTCCGCGCCTGGGTGACGTCAACACACGTTCAAACTGTTATACAGTGAGAATTGACTAGTTAATTTTTGTACCCGCGACGCCTGTATGCAGTTGGCGGAAGAGCAACTGCATACAGGCTTACTATTTATCTCTGAAACTGCTTATAGTATAGTAATACGGTTTTTTGCAATTGTTTGTTTGTCTTCATGGGTTGTTCTTAGATAGGTGTCATCGCCACAAGTCATTAGGGGGCGCTTCAATAGACGATCGCAAAAACACGTTCAATCGAATAGTTCGCTTCTGAGATAAATTGATACATAAACGGGCTCCTTGCAAAGTCAAATAGCGTGTAATGTCTGACTCTACTTAAAATAATGTTTTGTATAGGGAAAGACTAGTAAAAGATAAATGAATCTACCGACTTTTCTTCTCTAGTATTAAAATAATTGTGATGAAATCGAATTTTCTGTAGATGCATAGTATTGACCACTTTGTAATATTGTAATTTGTGCCAATGTTATTTATATGAATTTTAAGTAAGTTGTAATTGTTATTTAATAGTTGTACTTGCAATGTTTATTTTGTAAGCAAATAATGATGTTTTAATAAATTATATTGGATTTATAAAGTGTTTTGTTTTTTGAATAGAAACTCCACTAGTAATTAAACAATACTATTTTATTCCCTATTTACAGAAGTGTTGATTAGCTAGCAGATATTAGGTATCTAGTTTGTGAGTTTGGTTTAGGGATTCCTTCCAATTTGAAGTTGACTGGTTTCATGTGGTCTTCTGTTCCGAATATCATCTTGAGAGCCGCTCTCGCTGCCATTTCTTTGGCAATTGCAACTTTTTCACCAAAACCTGAAAACAAAATGAAAATTCACATTTAGTCTTCTACTCAACATGTAACCTATTCTTGCAGTCACCCTGCAATGAAGCAGTAGTTTTTTTTAATGAGTGCAAACATCTTTGTCGCTTGAATTCCACCCTGGGTTAGGTAAAAAAAATAATTTCACATTATTGTTCCAGTAATATGTGGTAAACCTAGTAAGAATTAAAAATATGGCTAATTTATACTATTTTTCGTAGATCTTTCTGTCTTTTCGTAGCTTGCAGTTTCTATTAAGTACGAAGAACTGCCCAAGCCCAACACAAGAAAACAGTGGTTCCTTATGGTATTTTCAATATTTTTATATGATTTCCAGCGAGCCACTATAGTTTTCATTCTGTTAATTATGTCATACTTTACAAATTGTATACCTGATGATAACATTTGCTTATCAACATAAAGGCCAACTGCATAGCAAGCAAGCAGTGTATTCTTGCCAGTTTCACCAATCAGCCTCGGCTCTAACTTAGCTCCGTCCTTCTCTATGATCTCTGTCAGCATTGTCCAGGGATCTTCTATCTGCCAGTATTCATTTACATCTTGACCTGAAAGATATGCTAGTTGTAGATACTTAATTGAAATGGTAACAACCTCTGTGGCACAGTGGGTGAAGGCCCGCCTGAGATGCAGAAGGTTGCAGGTTCGATTCCTTCTGCTGGACACAATGTTTGTATAATCTGCAAATATTTGTCTAAGAACAGCCACCAACATAGATCTTAGAAAGCCGCAACACCCGATAGAACAATGACATCTTAAAGGTTGCGAGAAGCCAATGGATGGAGGTGGCCCCAGATTGTTCTACATAGCACTCTTGGGAGCCCTCTGTCCAGCAGTGGACTCCAACACACTTATGATCATGATGATGACTGACCTTGTAACTGTGTGATGACAAAATCCCTGACGAAATGAGCAGCTCTGTCCTCACCAGAGGACTGGAGTAGCACTCCAACCACAGCCTTAAATGTGGTGGCAAGAGTAAGGTTGTCTACTGGGTAGCTCTGAAAGAATAGAAGCAATGCTAGTGCTCTAAAATGATGCAGGAAAACATTATGAGAAAACTAATACTATAAAAGTTGTATGAAAACTTATTTTATAATAAAAAAATATGTTTTTAAAAATTAAACATTACACCTATACATGCCTAAACTATGTAAATCGTAAAACATACATAAAGGTGATTTAGATGGGTCTCGAGCTCTTCTATCCTTTTATTGCTTTTGAAAAACCTCGCTTTAAACATCCCGCATTTGGATGATTAAAGGCAGCGTCTATCCGAAGTGTCATTCGTCAGAAACGGTGCGTGAGGGCGCGGGGGGGTACACAGGTTAAACGGGCTCCGCGCCCTCACGCAGCGGCGCAATGCGAGTTCTCATTTCACAACCTAACTATCACGACGCGTGCGATTCGCGTCACACACCTGCACTCATTAATTTTGAAGGAACTAACACGCGCCGGGTAACCGCGACGCGTTTCGTGACAAGCGCCAGAATCGATATAATCAAACAGAATAGACTACATAATATCTAGACTACTTCCCCCACTTTAATGGAGAGAGAGAGAATTAGAAGGCTGAGTAAAACTTACAGCTGCGAGTATGATATCCTTAGTTCCGAGATGGCTGGACACATGTGCCAGTGTGTCAATGCTGGTGAGGTGGTGCCTGATGGAAGTCACTCCTTCAATGGGGTACTTTGGTAGTGCTGTTTCAAGGTACAACTGTATGTATTCATCGATGAACTTTTCACCTGAAAACATGGGATCAATTATGATGAAATTGAGTGTCTTACTTTTTTAGCTATATTTTTGGTTTAGAGACATTTGTCTATAGCAAGGACCAAGAATAAACAAAAGTAAGCAGAGATCAAGAAAAAAATCATGTTCTACATATATGTAGAAAGTTGGTGATTCAAAGATATGGACAACACAATTTTTACAAAATTTAAAAACCCTCAATTTGTATTTCTATGATTGATTGCAGCATGCCTTAGTGATAGTGAAAGAAAAATCCTCAAGGACTGCATTACAATCCTATAAGCAGTTCTTGAGATAAATGGTAACAAACAAACAACCTCCATGGGAAAAAGCATATACAGGCTGTTCATATTCTGTAAAAAACGGGTAAAAATCTAGTAATTCTAGGACTAACCTTCCTCAGCTAATTCTCTATTGTCCTTCATTTTTAAATCAAATTCCATTTCTTTCTGCTTCATTTCTTCTTTTATCACATAAGATCTGTCTGTGAATGCCTGGAGGAGCAGTTCTGAGTCAAAATTTTCGTTCAATCGTTTCCCAAAGGCATATAATTCAGCTTCCAAATTCCACTCCAAAAATGTGTTTCTTGGGAAACATTTTTTGCCGCCGAGTTTGACTTCGCGGCGCTTAAACTCCATCAATTTCGGAGCTACCCATCGATGGATCTTCTGGCCTAAATCACAAAAGTGTTAAAAATATTACACAGAATGATTCTTGTTCGAAATTTAATGTGAAAATAACAATAACACTTACTCTGTGCTACAACTGGATATATTCTAACTGACTTATTAAATAAGGGAACACAACGTCGAATTAGTGCCATTTCAATGTATTTATGTGGATTTTTACGTGGCCAATTCTAGATAATTCGTTTCAAAAACATAACACTATACCACTGCACTGAAAGAAATCAAAACAAACCAAATGTCATGTCAATAACTTTTTAGGTTAGAAAACTACCAACTTGACAATATTAAAACTACCATATTAAATTTCTACCGGAAACGAACATGATAAAAGTCAAGCTTACCGCAAAAGCTATTCTATGCCCGTAAGTTGTAGTTGAGGCCGCCCGCCACTCCCGCGCCTGACAGATGTGTTGCCAGAAGGTTACTTTTGTAACCTTTTAGGTGTTTTTGTACTACGCCGGGTTGCTTGCTCGAGCCTTTCTTTGTTTTTGCATAAATACGGGCGACGGACCGAGTACGATTCCCGCTCGAGCCGTCGGACCGTGCAGACTCTGAAAACCTCTGTACAACCAAGAATAAATTAGAAGAACATCTCCTTGAGTTTACTTTCGTCGTCAACTATGAGCGACCAGCATTCTGGTGATGATAGTGACGTTAGCATTGCTGACGTCACACTTTTTATAGACCACCTTGGAGCTTCTGCTCCGTCATATATACGAAAAAGTTTTTTAGAAAAAGTAATATCATGAAATGCAAATTAAAATAGAAAACACATCTATATTATAAAAGTTAATTCAACCAACATCTGTCTATCAACTTTTAGTCCCTTTTTTTGAGGGAAAAATATGAAAGGTTACTTTTTATTTTAATTTAGGTAACTTTTGACAAAACCCGGGTGGCAGCACTGTTCCAACTGTAAAGGGATGTTGTTAGATTCCGGTTCTTGGAATATGCAAGCTACGAAATTCGTAGACTCTGCTTAGCAAAATGGTTTGCATAGTACGTACATAGGTAAATCTCATGGTAAATATTTGTTTAACGAATGCTTAGTAGGTAATTGTCTGAAGTAGCTTTTCTATTTTTTTAATGGTTCACTCAATGCCAAACTTACAAAAAAAACAAAGGAACTGAAATAACACAAAAATTATATTCAAGTATAAGTAAAACATCAAAAACCACTATAAAACGCGTGAGCCAAAAAAATACTATAAAAAGTTTAAAACCAGTCAACTTTTCCGATGGGCAAGTAACCCTTTTACAGAGCTAAAGAAGCTGCGTTTCAGCTTGCTGCTCAGCGGGTGGATGGAGTGGTCGCTGTAGAACGAAGCCGATGTATCGTAGATCGATGACGTCATTTCTATGGCCTGTGGAAATGAAGTGTTTTGGTAAAGGTCAGCGCAAATTGGCGCGGTGCTGTGATCGAGAGAACTTTGACAGTCGACAGTTCAGTCGCTAACTTAAAAAGGCTTTGCCGATTTAGACATGACATTAAATGAAGTCTCTACGTATTGTTAGATAAGAATTGTAAAACGCCAACCGCCAATCACAACAAATAAGGTTGGCTGGTAGAAAATACATTAAGTTCGCCTGCAGTGACATTATATAAATTTTGCAAAAAGTGTTCCCTTAAACTACATTAACTAAGCCAACGTTAAGCTAAGTTGGTAAAGCACCCGCGTACCAAGCAAGAGATCGTGGGTTTGAGTCCCACCGAGGTTGGATTTTTTGGATATTATAAAATCATGTTAACTTACCCCAAAAGAAGTACTGATATGATAAGAATCGACGGAACTGTTCACGCTCAGCGGCTGACTAACGAGTTTGGGTTCTATCTTCCCTTCGGAAGCTCGCGCCGATCTCATTACGAGACAAGATATCAATCTCTTTAAAAATGGCTTCTTAGCCTTCGCGCCAGGTAAGGACACCCTCATAGATTGCGATTCGGAAATGTTCACTTCAGAACAGAGTGAGAGTGCTGAGGTACCGAGGTTCGGGGTGAGGGATTTCCTGTGACCTAGAATGTTTAAAGATTTTTTTATGAATTGACCAGCCTCTGCCGACGACTTCGTTCACGTAGTACTAGCGTATAAAAAGTATTTGTTATTCTAGATCACGAACTAATGTACTTCACCTGTATTTAATAAATAATACTGGACATTTTTCACACATCACACATCGTAAGCTCTGCTTACTTTGGGGCTAGATGTTATGGGAACTAAATGACTGATATACTACTTATATATATATTTTAAAATACATATATATTATACATAGAAAACAGAGAGACAAATATTCGCAGATACAAATATTTGTCCCGCGGCGGGAATCGAACCCGACACCTTCTGCGCCACAGAGGTCGTCTGTATTAGTAACACGCATTCAGACATATTCATAAAAAACATCATAAGGAAACCGGCCTAAACTAGAACAAAAACAAAGGGCTTGTTTACATTATATGCTTAAAATGTAGAGATGATAAGTTTTGAATTTTTACTGTGTAAATTTTGATGAAATGTAATACTGACATCATTATATGAACAATATGGAAAATTTTTATAATTTCTACTTTGCTTCTATATACTAGCCTCTAAAAAGAGTCTCAATAGAGTGTTTGTTTCTATGGGCGAAACTCGATGAGCCAATAGACCCCACATTCGTAGACGAAAACGTGACATGTTTCAAGTACGCCACACTTGCGTATCTAATCTCTATTGAGGATACCGCCTGTCTCACTGGAGCTTTCTGGTAATTCTTCTCCTTCACACTTCCTCGAGCATCGTTCGAGAATAAAACAATAGTATCCACTGGCTCCTTATCAGTCGGTTTCGATAAATGTTTCTTTACTTTCAGGGATACTACGCTTTCTTTGCGAGGTTCTTCCGTTTGTGCTTCTCTATTAGAGTAAGCAATGGCGCTCTGCTTAGGTCTCTCTCTAAACTGTCCAACAGAAACGATACTGCGATTGCAAACGCATCTTCTATTCTTATCTTTGATTGAAATCGTGTTCTGTATCGTTCTTTTCACTTTGTTGTATTGTTTTCTAGACAGCACTATCGGTTTTTGTTTTGAAAATTGGTCTACTTGTAAGAAAACTTGGACGTTGCGATTTAGGGTCAGTTGTTGGTAAAGAGATGTTCCTTCTGTAAGCCCTTCGTACTGTGTTGAGGAGTTAACCAATTGACGCTCATTTTTTTGTTCGGCATCTATTTTGATTTCGTCATCTCTCGTTTGTTTAAAATACTTGTCCGAATCGTTACTGTTCTCTGTAGAATTGTTTTCAAAATATTCTTTTTCTTCGTCAGATTTGTAGCATTTCTCGTCATTGCACTGTACGGTCTCGCTGATATAAGGGCATGGAGTCACGCTGGCGTTTAGAGCAAGACCAGCTATTAAACTCTTTTTACTGTAAAATAAAATGTTATCCAAATAAGCGTTAATACGTTCGTATGAGCTGTTAAGAACTATGTAAGCTATATTATAACAACAAAGGAAAAAAATAAATAAAAATACACCATTGGTTGGGAAGGAAGCAGTGTCGCGATAGCTGGTCTCCAATTGCGAAGATTTGATTCTAAAATATAAAAAGAAAAACATAAAATACCTAAGAATCTATTATAACAACTGATCTGTACTAGAACATGCCTGTTTTGCGGTAGGTATTAAATTCACTGTAGCCAGTTCAAGTATTAGGTGAGTAGGTATTAGATATAAATTAATATATATATCGTTTGATTTCACAATCTCTTTAAAGGGTACATGGTATTAAAAAAAGAACTGAAAAACGCAGCGAAGTGGCGACCCTGAACTCGTTGGTTCGAAGACAGTACAAGAAGGCAAGTAGGTACGTGTATGGACGCAGCCAAGACCGTTCGTCGAAGCATTCTTTGGAACTTTGCGATATACGTCTTACTGCGTTCTTTATTTGTTTCCCAACGGTTAATTTTAGTTATCCTGCTCTAGGAGTGACTTGACCAGCGGAAGGTTTGGTGGTAAAACGATTCAGCGAGCCTCCTTAGGCATATTTCATGCAAATGTCTTCTCATTCAGTTCTATAACGAACCACTATGTTTTTCTTCACCATTTTTGTATGTATTCAGGCTAATGATGATCTTATAAGCCGAAAGCACATGTATATGACAGGAGTTAAAAAAGGGTGTGCAATTTAGAGTACCCACGTTCGTTATTCACCAAACCTATAATCAGACTGTTTTACAAACCATGATGGTATGGATTGCCTAAGATTGTTAACATTAACTGTGTCTACATAGTTTAACACTTAGTTATATACTAACGTCGGCTGTCACTAAGTTTAATGCCCATCTGCACTACGTTTAGGCAACGACATAGGTTGTTCTCACTGTGATTTTTGGGGGTTAATAATGACAATAAATGACTAAAAGCTAGGGTTTTATAAGTTTGAGGCATGAATTTCTGTTTGTAGCCACGCAGCTCCGCTCTGATTTCGATACGGTTTTTGTCTGGTGTTTGCAAGATGGTTCTTAGCTACGAGTATGTTTGGTGGAAATTGGTGCAACCGTTTTCAGGACCTCAGCTCTCAAAACTTATTATGATAGGACCCTGAGCATTGCTGCTGCTACAAACTTTGCTTGATAATGACCAGCAAAAGATCAACAAGGTAGATCTATCCTAAATCTTGTTGCTCAATAATCGTTTAACACACATTAAAAAAAATGTAGAAAAAGATGTGATCATAGGTGTTCCGTTTTCCCAATTTTAATGCAGCAAAAAAGTCATTCGGGAGTTTACTTTTTTCCAAAATTATTTTTTTTCTATAGAAATTAGTTACTAAGACATGCTTAAGTCTTTGCCCAATGCGTAGTGCAGACGAGAATCAAGAAGGTACCGATCAACTTGGGTATTTGGTCTCACCTGTGGAATGTTACTTTTCGATTTTGCCTTTCTACCGTCAACGCCTAGCAATTCCCGTATCTCTCGATCTCGTTCGATCGGGTCGCAAATCGTGCAGTTATCACCTGTGAAGTGCTTAATTGGGGCTGCGGAATATGAATTCACAGTGTCTCAAAATTGGTATGTTACCCCAAAAGTAATTCTGCACGTGGGGTATCGAACGCTACCGGGGTCGATTCCAGATTTTCGTATAGAATCGACCCCTTTCGGGATAAAATACCAATTCCAGTATATCTTAAATTGTTTTAGTTTTATTGAAAATTATATTATTAAGCTGATTTTGATGAAATTATAAAAAGATACAGTTCATAAACTGGAGTAACATAATTATTATAATGCTACTTTACATTTTGGTGGAGGCATAACGCAAGCTGAATATACAAACTTGTATAGTTAAGGTAGATTACCTAAAAAATCCATTTCATTAATGAAGGTGGACAGCTGTTCGCTAGAGCGACGGGTTTGTGTGTTTTTAAAAACTCTGTCTTCATATCTGAAATAATGCAACAAAATAAGGTGTGACAAGATAATATATACTTTCCAGGAAATGTAAGAAAATGTACCTACTTATTTTAAACTTGTGAGAATGTTATGTCTTTAGAAATTAGGTGGAGTTTGAAAATATAACGGAAAAAATATATAGACCGTATTTTTGGGTTTTTAAATAAGGGTAGTCAACCTAAAAGTTATATCTCAAAAAAAAATAAGTGGAACTTATTTTTTCTCTATAGCGCAATTTCCAAAACGAAACTTTTAAATCTTAAAGTGCATGGAAATGTGTTAAAAAATATCTATGTAGATGATAAAAAATATTTGTGTAGTATGATACACACATCAACATTGTCTAGTGATATTTAAAATATTGGTAATATTTAAAAAAAATATAATATTTTTTTCAGAAAACTAAATTGTTGCAGTTTTAATAATAACAATAAAATACAACTGTTCGATATTATTTTATAATATCGATTAACGATATCCCGAAATATTACAAAATTTTCCTACAGGTTGTTCAAACAATTGTCCCGCAATCGATCCAGCACCTCTTGCGTCTCAGCCCACGACACCACTGAGGTCGTCAAAAATTATATTTAAAATCGACAGCAAAATTATATTTGAAATCTCAATTACATACAAAAGTATAAATTAAAAACAAAAACAATATCTACCTGTGGGAAATTTCTAAGCTATCTCGCACACTTAACCTTGGTTTATCCGTTACTTTCGAGTTTACGTCGTTTGTTTGCTGAAAACCAAATTCATTTACTGGTAAGAACCTATACCTGTACATTTGGAACTATACCTAAGTACCTAGGTACCTGCTCATTTAAAAAAAATGTTTTGCCGTACAAGTTTAAAATGGAAACTTTAACGTAGTAGATGAAGTTACGTAATTAATCTCATTTTTACAACCCAGATATAAAATAGACAAAAACTTACATTTTTAGAAATAGATTGGCAAAAGCTACTCCTTCGATGTTTCTTGCTCATATTTGGCAAATAGTTTTCCATTGAGCCACGGTTTTGGTTCTCATTATTATACTTTTGTACACTAACTTCTTTCATTGTTTTTCGGACATTCAAATCTGTAGTGAATCTGTCTTGCTTAAAAGACAAATCGTAGTTTTCGTTCCCGCTGTCAATATTTACTGAAACTCTTGATACATCTTTTGCTGGAAGTTGCTCTTTGTATGGACTCATCTGTTCGCTGATTCGCCTAGTATATGAATCCACTAATGCCTTTTTTGTTTTTAAATGCTCAGTGTTCATGCCTTTATCTACTTTTCGTTTAGGTGATTTAGGTTTTGGTTTGAAGCTCTGTCCTGATACGCTGATGCTTTTAGGTACTTCTTTTTTAGGAGTGATGCACGGAGATTTGGTTCTAGGACTTCTAGGAGATCTCGGTTTCCATATTTTATCCGTAATTTCTTTGTTTGTGTTTGAATTGTAAAACTGCAATGTGTGTTTTGTTGAATTTGTACCATGCTTTGGGTTCTGCTCTCTTTTTGGGAGCTTTAAGCGAAGAGGGCTTTCGTATCTGGGTAGTGTAGTTTTTACGGGCCTTTGAATTATTTGATTTTCTTTTGATTTTGGACCTCTCGGTGATGGCGACCGACTTCTCATCGTTTTTAATTTTATGTTTTTAGTTTTGGTCATCTCAGTTTCGTTTGCAGAATATTCATTTTGAATTTGATTATATTCGGGGGAAGTAGCACGTCGATTTTCTATATGCGCACATTGTACAGTCTTTACTGATTCGGGTTGATTATTTTCTTGTTTAGGAAACACAGATATAATGACTAGCGGACTTTGGCAAGATTTGAGTTGATTTCCTTTATATTCAGTTTTTACAGTGTTTATAACTGGATAAACTTCACTGTCACAGTAACACCTTGTATCTTCATAATCTATGCTACGAAATGGATTAGTCTCATACACACTGTCATTATGTTTATTGAGATTCACCTGTGTTGATTGTGATTCTTTCCTAAAACATTATAATATGTTTGTTTAGAATTACCATGTCTACTTGATTTGTTTTCTACCGTTGATGGGTATATCAAATTCCAACCTGATTTTATTTTTGTAATTAGTATCCGTTAGTAGTTCATTTACGGGATGATTTCTGTGATCTGTCTGCATTTTGGAATCCTTCAGTATCCTGAAAAAAAGATTTTAATTGAAAATGTATATCTATAAACAAAAATAAGGTATCGGTTTAGCTATACACCGGCGCTTAATTGATCTGATAGTTGTATTATTTCACAACCAGCGTCAGCTCGATCTATGGCCGAATAGGTCAAAGCGTAGCTGATAAGAGGTAAAGATGCGGGTTCGAGCTAAATTTCTAAAAGTAGGTTATATATTTTGTAGGAGATTCTATTGTTTTTCACATTTTAACACATGATAGTATTCTCTAGTTTATTTCCATGCCTAGAGAACATGTATATAATATAGTTGTGTATAATGGGGAATACATACTTTTTCTACTATCATTCTTACTTGATTTCTGTGTTCCGGATTTCTCCACTCACACACGCGATGCCTTGGTGGCATCTCTGGGATCTGTTAATTTTGAATCAAATATTAGTTTTAGTACTTATTAGTTATATTAATTTACAAAGTTAGTATTAGTTATATTAATTTACTTCACTTACGTCGCCATATTGTCGTTGTAGGCAGCTAAAGAGCTAGAGGACAGCTGCTTTTCTGCAGTTGATAAAGATGTAGGAACTGCAAAAGTGTAAGTATTTTTCGAGTTTTCCAAGACGATTATATCTTCAAAAAAATGTAGTAGAATGATACTTTAGTAGGTATTTATAGGGATTAAGGCTAATAGATTTCAGCTCATCCATCGTTTGGATCGGTTAAGATTCCCGCGTCGTCATACCAGTAAAATCTAAGCTTTGTAAAATTGTTATTGATATCAATCAAATTAAAAATTTAACGAAATTGTTTACACATTTTTGGTGTAATTATGAGATAGTGATGAGTAATTATTATATAGTGCAGTTACCTGGTTTATCGTCCACAGTGGCTTGACATTTCAGCACATATTTATCGTCTTCAGTCAGTCCTATTTTTCCATAAATCCTTACTCTACTCTTTCCAGCTTGCACGTCCTGTAGAAGACTATCTTGTGCTGTCGAGCAATTGCAAACATGCTCAACATTTGGCAATACGTTTTCACAAACATTGAATTGTGCTACATTTCTCTCTTTCGCATCCTTCTTCTTATCTTTCTTCCTTTTCCTGTCCATATTCAAAGCCTCGATAAACTGTTTAAAATTGCTTAGACTTTCTATGGCGTCATCTTTGATGGACTTTGTTTCGAATTTCGCACTGCCTGTGGTTTTGATTTCATATACCTTGTCTTTCTTTCGGCCGGCTACAACTAGGTATACGTTCTTAGTTTGTATTGAGTTTTCGTGATTAGATGATGTACTCTGGACAGTCTTTGCCACGACTCTTTGTTTTCTGAGTAGTTTCGCGCCCGGGTTTGAATCAGTGTTTGGTATGACAGTTACTTTTATCAAGGGTTTATCTTTATCGGCTTGCCGTTTGCTTTTTTGGTACGGCACTTGCTCTTGGCAATTGAGATTTGTGTAGCTGACGACTGAATATTGATTGAGGATCTGTTTCATAGAAATATGAATAAGAAACTATATGTGTAAATATGAATAAGCACCTAACGCGTAAATAATTAGCTACCATACTGATCATAAATAAACAGCCAACGGACACATGGATATACCTAACCACACACTAGGATTCCCTGTGTCGTGGGAGTCAGGAACTAAGAGTACCATGGTACCACAACGCCCAGACCCGGAACAAATTTCTGCAGAAAATGAAAACATTTGTCTCGCAGCGGGAATCTAAACCGCACCTCTTGCGTCGCTACTGGCTACTCACCCGCCGCGCCACCTTGGTCGTCAAAGACTGACATTCGAGCTGTCAAAATCATAGCTACCTATAGTTCAGTAGATTTCACAAGAATTTAATATTAGGTCCAGCAGAGTAGATACAGGTAGATTACCTCATATACCGGAGACTAAATAGTGTCGCATAGAGAACTATGGAATGAGCTTTGCCCAAAGTTTCACTGCCTACGTGATAAAATCCGGAACGAGAAAATCCGTAGAACTAAGGTCACCGATATAGCTCGTAGAATGAGCAAGTTGAAGTGGCACTGGGCAGGCCATATATATAGTTCATAGAACCGAAACCGTTGGAGAAGAAACGTTTTGTATAACGATCACAGTGTAGGTATGCTCTTCACCCGATGGAACGATGACATCCTGAATATCGCAGTAGTTGTTGGATGGAGGTAGCCAAAGATCGTTTATCTAGACACTTGATAGGAGAGTGATGTCAGGCTGATATTTAAATAGTAAGCTAGTACCCTACCACGCAGTATAAAAGGCCAGACCTGTCTCTCTGAAGTTTTCTTCAATACCAAAGATGTAGACGAATCCTCGCGTTTCGTAGGTGTAGACAACTTTGTACCATTTGTTGTAACGAATTCTCGTAAAACTTTGATGTCATTTAAAGCAGAATTATAAAACACAGATAAATCTTTGTTTGTTTCCTTACGATCCCTCTTTACAGGCGGTCTCAGGAGGTTCAAGGACTCTACAAAAATAAATAAACAATTTTACAAAGAATTTGGGAACAAAATTATACATAAATGGAAATCAAAACAAACCGATCACTTCCGAGTCGAAGCTGTAGTAATCCATTTTGAATTTGTCTTTAATATATTACAAAAATAAATTAAAATTAAATTCACAAAACCGCATTTTAGGAAATGGGCTTTTGACAATGACAGACATGTCGAAGTTGAAGTCAATGAAACCTTTACATCCAAGGCCAGGAAAAAGAAGGAGTAGCAAAGAGGGTTTTATAATAATAACTTATACCTCTGATGTTTTTAGGAAAAAGTCATTTTGATACATGAAAATATCCAAAATGCTCAAAATATTATTTATGTAGGTAGCTATAGTCTATAGTTATATTAAATTCAAAGTGATCTCATCATCTCCAATGGCTGGCAAACCTCCCCCCGACCATGAAATTACACAAATGGTGATACCGGTGTCCAAAGAGACTTATTTCAATACCAAGTGGCAACCTAAGGAGGCACCTCTATGTCCCTACGATATGCTCTACCACCCTCCAGATTACAACCCCAAGTCCGCCAGATCTGATCGGCAAGAACCTAAAATTATTAAAAGGAATATTTGGAATCAGGTAGATACTATCCTTACCAGTCAAATTCTGCGACAAGGGTACTAGCTTTTCAAGAAAAACGAGAACAAACAGCATATTCGGTCGCCTTTTTTCACGGCTTGTCGAGAGACCAGTCTCGTCCATTTACATGCGTAGGTTTTCTCAAAAAGAAGTCGCAAGAGGCGGAATCAGCCGCTTGTTAGAAACCAAGACACTGATATCAGTAGCGCCTTTTGGGAGAGGCCAATGTCCAGAACTAGTAGAATGAAAGTGGGCTTACACTAATGATAATCCTTACCAATATCTACTAAGCCATAACACTTTAAACGTGAAACATAAACTTAAACGTCGTTTTATAATAGCTGAAGGTGATGGCTCTGTATCTAGAGCCATCACCTTCATCAACCTTTCATTGACCATCAACATTTTATGAAATTGGGGTTGATTCTCATGTACAACGACTAAACGTCATTTATCTATCGCTCTCAAATTAATCAGATTTAAGTTTTAAAAATATAGTCGTGATTTTAAAAAATTCTGACTAAAAACACGAAGAAGAGCGACACGTAAACTAATTTGACAGGAGTAAAATTCTTGCCATCCCTATCTTGCGTACGCTATCTGTATATAAAAGAGAGCGACAGTTTAAATTAAGTTTAGTTGGTGTACAAGAGAATCAGCGCCATTATCTGTCGATCGAGCGGGGTGTCTTCCTACACTGCAATAGGGATGATTATCTTTAATTGTTCGCCAGGAGTTCCACAAAGGTATACCATCAACCACGCATTTTGAGCTCGGCCGACCGAAATGGAGGATTGCTGATATCCCCACAAAACAATTTGTCAGAGTTCAAGGTAATGTTGTCTTTCCTATTTTTATAAAAGCATAAAATCTAGCTACACAATAAAATAGCTGGCACAGCGACGACGTCGGCGATCATTTGTATGGAGGGGTCTGACTGAAACTTACCCGCTACGTGCCAATTGCCTCGGGACTTATATGGATCAAACAACTTTAAAGCGCTTCTATGGGACACACACTCTAAATGGATGTTTGGGCCATAATATTATATTCCATTTTAAAGTTTCCTGCATTTCTATTATTTTTTAAGCTATGCTACATATTTTTATAATTTCCTAAGGGACTTTTAAACAGTGAATTTCAAATGACACAATGGCGTCGATTTTCTTATATACACCACATAAACCTAAATTTATCTATCGCTCTCTTTTACTAACAATAACAAAAAAAAGTTATAAAAGTAAGAGACAATTTTAGTGCTGTCAAATAAGTCAATTTAAGTTTTTCATACAAGTTTAATCGTGATTTCAAAACCTGTTAACTATAAAAACGAAGAAGAGCGAAGACACGTAAACTAATTTGACAGGAGTAAAATTCTGGCCATCTCTTTCTTGCCTGCATTGTCAGTAAAAGAGAGCGACAGTTTAAATTAAGTTTAGTTGCAGTACAAGTGAATCGACGCCTTTATCAGATAAAAACAAAGCAGTGTTTAATTAATCAACTATTTAAAATCTTTATACGTTTTTTAAAGGCTCTACTTTACCTATCTATCTTGTTTCAAATAACTTTGCAAGTAGATCACCAATATCCATTGTTGTTTTCAGTTAAAAGTGAGAATGCCCACATGAGAATTTACAACGTGCTGGAATGGGCCATCTTGTTGAACGAAGGCAAGCCGAGCCTCTGTGATTGAAAGACAGAAGTGTTTTTATTGACAACCATTTTCATATCATCGGAATAAATTATCAACATTTTTACCAAAAAAAACCCCCGACTTTATATTTCGTCAGTGTTGAACGCGGCGCGGCATCATGGCGTAGAAGAAGCCTACTTAAATATTCGTTATTTTAAGTCAATTCGACCCGTCTCGATTGTTGAGTCATTGATTGTTTGTTGTATAGTATTTGTCCTAAACGACACTGTACATTATGTGATATATTGTTTAATTTGTATTTTTATGTTGATTCTATATACTTACGTCTTCAAATCTTACAGTAAGGCAATAACACTATTTTAAATAGTTATCCCCATCCTAAGGTTGTCGCTTTTAGATAAGACCGCCCATCGTGCATTTATTTTGTTTTTTTTAGTTTTGTATTTTGTACTTTAAAATTGTGTTACGCACGATTAAGAGTATACATCTATCTATAAATTTGTCCCTAAGCTCAAAATAAAAGGCAGCGATTGGATTATAAAATTTATAATAAGTACATAAATTAAAAATACATACATGATTACAAGATACACACTTTACTAATACTATGTTATTCTAAGCTATAATTCATAATTTAAAACATTGTTGTTATGCTTCTCTTAAAATACTTCATTATAAACAGATTCAGAGGGAATGATAGAATAATACTTTACCAATTATTGTACAATCATAATTTATAGCAACATTTTGTAGTTTTAGAACAAACAGTTCTGTTGTTTTGTTTAACTCAATTAGCCAATGATTCTGTACATATACTTCGCTTAATACAAAAGGACAGGTTTTTTCTTAAGCAATAAAAACTCATTACATTTTGTGAGATTTATCGTTGGTGTTTTAGCTGGTTCAAATGAAAGATATTTGTTCAGTGTAGTAATTTTAGTTAGACATAGGTGCATCCTAAGATAAAGAAAAGTGAATGCTTTAACCTAAGAGACAAAACACATTATTTAACCACACAATGCAGTGACTATAAAATGCGTCGATACAATAAAAATATCATAATTTCAGACTCAAGACTGTTAGTACATAATTTAATCAACTCAATGGAATATTTTGAAAAATCACATTATGTGAATGAAATGCAATAGATTCTAGAGATTATTATGAAATTCCATACCGATCTAAGGCCTCGGCCACAGAGAACTTCGCGCTACCGCATCCGCTGCGAATCTTGAGAATGCGAAGGGTTGTTTTTTCGCAGTTCGATCTACGAAGATGAGTCAGAATTTTGATTAATTAATATAAGTAAATATAGAGATAAATAATTGGTATTCTAATTACTTATATGGCATGAATATGTTTCCTAATACAGCGCGCCTGTATATTTATGGATAAAACATATGAAAATAAGAACCTTCGTAATGGAATAATACCAGAGCATTTAACTCGGGCAGGGTAACTAAGAAAGACCCATACGAGATAAGAATGAAGCTGACACTCTAGATATGATCAAAATAAGGTGTGATTTGACGGTGATCATGGTTTTTAGGTAACATGTGTGTATAATTAATATAATTATAGTCACAGACGTAAGTTTACATCAGGCCATATTATTACATTAATTTTTCGCAGCTCCTTTGTTTTTTTCATGTTATATGAAGGTGAACAGGCATACGACCCATGAATTACCCATTCAGCGAGAACGACAGTTCTAAAAGCTGTATCTTTCTTGATCGAGCAAGCGAACCGACAGAAAATCTCTGAGTCGACTTGGACAATCAGATGTTTGTATAACCGCCGAACCTTATTAAATTGAGATTTGATAGATATGAAGGTTTGAATAACAGAATTTTGATGTTCGAATATGATCTTATCTTACTATAGCGTCGCGAGTTCTTCGTTCGTGGCGAGCTACTAGTATTATTCCATAACAGAGTCTTATAAGTCAGTGTTCTACCTCTACTGCTCATCCTTATCCTTGGCGCCGTGCTTGAGTATGCGCGTGAACTCCACGTAGTCGAACAGTCCGTCGCGGATGGGCGCCTCGCGTAGCATCTCGTCGACGTCGTCGTCGGTGAAGCGGTCGCCCATGGTGGTCAGCAGCTCGCGAAGACGCTCCTCGTTGATAACGCCGTTATTTTCCTCGTCGAAACATCTGTGGGGCATCATTTAATGATATAGTCATTAAGTTGTCAATAAAGTATATCTATAACAGTAATTCTTAATATGACATTTGTTTTACAACAAAAGTGCTAGAAGATCGCAGGCCCTTACGGGGAAGCTGTAGGGAGTCTCGCATACCAGAAAAAATCATCCGAAACCGATATTTACACGTGTTTGCTAGTAGATATGTTGTTGCATGGTGGGCAAAAACTATTATTATTTATGTATAAATAGTAGCCTCTGCTGATGGCTTCGCCCGCGTGGCACCCGTATAAAATGAACTATACCTGTTTTATATTTCATCCAAATAGGTTCATCTGATTATTAAAACTAATTATATGGAAACTTGCGTTGTTCTATTTTATAAATAGAACAATATTTAGATATTCATTGAATTCATATCCAATTTAACCAGTTTAGTTTAACTGGAAACATAAAGGAAAAATATGATGCAGTTGTTATGTTTAGGAATAAAATGTTATATTATAAAATAAATGTTTTATAAAATAAAATTTTAATCAATTCCTACAGCAAAGTTTTAAACTTTTCAAAATGATGGCAAACTGATGTGTGGTTGAGTGACTTACCCGAATGCGTTTTTGATGACATCCTCTGGGTCGGTGCCCTGTAGCCGCTCCCCAAATAGAGTCAGGAACATGGTGAAGTTGATGGGGCCAGGGGCTTCATTCATCATACCTTCTAGGTAGTCCTCAGTTGGGTTCTTACCTGGTAATTTTTACAATGATCTGATTTTTAGACGCCACTAACTTTTTTAAACTTATTGTAAAGCGCCTAAAGTATGTCGGCCCACTAGGCTAGCCTAGCTTAACTCACGTGCACACACTCTTAAAATATGCTGCAACTGTGATTTGCGAGACAGGACTGCGAAATTGACATGCATTCTCAAGCATGTCAATTTCGCAGTCCTCTCGGCAAAATAGTATGCCGATTGACCGCCATTGCGAAGCATGTCTATATGTGGCGAAATCCAAGGACACCTGGTTCTTGTGTATCAGAAACTACGAATACTATGGTACTACAACACACAGTATCTGAATAGAATAAAGTTCTGCTGAATAATGACATTTGTCTTGCAGCGGGAATAAAAACTCAGCTATACTCGATCGCCGCCGTTTGCGGTCGGTCGACGGGTTGTTAACTTGTTTTTATTTTAGTCGATTAAAACACAATACAATAGAAAGTATGGCATACCTAGAGACGCCAACATATCATGTAAGTCGTCTTTATCAACGAATCCATCGCGATTCTGGTCGATCATGTTAAAGGCCTCCTTGAACTCTGCAATCTGCGCCTGATCGAACATCGCGAAGACGTTGGATGTCGCGCGCTGGGCACGCTTCTTGTTCGTGCCACGGCGGCCGGCGGTCTTGCGAGATGACATGATGGTGTTCTGAAAAAACCTGGCATTTTATTTTTTTTTACTTATACAAGGTGTCTTGGAAAATGTACAATGTACATATACTGAACAAGGTAGCAGTACTACTCATGTAAAGAAACAGATGGAGGCTCAACCCCTAGGAGTGTAGTGTTCCCAAAAACTGGGACAAATGGGACACACCCCTACATGAAAGAAGAAAAAATAGATTTATATTTTTTATTTTAAAAAAGATAGATTCTTTTCTTTCTTCTCTTTTGTCGAAAAAGTATCATCTCAGTATTTTGTTAAAACATTGCAAGAGATATAATATTAAACTGAATCTGATTCAAATATGGTTTTCTTTTTTTTATGTTAATGTAATTAATGCTTGAGTTTAGATAGATTTATTCTGGAATATGGGGCTTCGTCGAGGTTGTCTCCAGGATGAAGAGACTGTGGAGCATGTGATAATACACACCGCCATAAACAAAGTCAGGTCGAAGACAAGACTGCAAGAGCTCATTAATTCATGCTCTCCATTATCAATAACTCCTAATAGGTCAGGGATACTGGACCACTGCTGTCATCAAACCAGAGCTATTTCACAGAGTTATTTATGCTGATTGGGGTCATGTTAGAAGGGGGATAATGCACAAAACACCCAAACATGGATTGTCCTCTGAAAATACATGTTTCTGACAATTAACCTAAGCATTTAGAGCAAATGTGAAGTCAGGAGCTGACATCTTCTTTAGAAAGTCAATTGTCCTAACTGTAAAGCCTGTGGGGCCAAGGATAACCATAATAATAGACAATAGTTAAAAGATCCTTGTAAATACTATTATGTTGTATTACTATTTGTAGGCACTTGGTATCTTTAGCCAATAAATATAAGATAAACATATTTACATATTGGTGATGTTGTAAAGTGAGTCAGTTATTCAAATCTAAAGCTGATTGTTAGCACAAAGAAACTTGAACCATGGGAACTGAAGTGGATTGTCTTAGAAAAATAATAAGTCCTTGGCTTACCTTAGTAGGAGATAACTGTAACCAAGAATGCTTGATACGAAAGATTTCAGCAGAATGGGAGTGATAAACAACGGCCCACACGCTGCAGGATTAAACTTTGGTTTATAAATAAAAATAATGAACAGCCGATGTCTTTCAACTTTTCGTCGTTCACGTCCGATAACGAGCATATGACTCATTGCCAAAACGGCTACACAGTACAACGTTAGTTCGAAGCTAACTAGGCCAGGCAGGCGTTGTCACACAAGTTTACCTTTTATGGAATACATTTTCAACACTACACATCTGGAGGAAATACCGAAGATAAAACGTGGTTAGGTGATTATGGGAATACTCACATGTGTTTCTAAAGTAGAAAATAGAATAAAACGTCGGTGTTTTGTCGAAAAATTAAACTATTTCAAGTTTATTTCTACTACAGCCGATTCCTGATTCACTTCGCTCACACAAGAAAATATTTTAAATTCTATGATGTCACGCATTAGTTTGTCACTGTCAAAATCAAAAATGTTAATCAAATATCAGTGTCATGTTGATGAAAATTATTATTCACACGAGGACAGAATCTCAACTTCTACCATCCTATCCAGTAGTCAGAGAAGAGTCTACATAGTTTAAAATCAGAAAATGCTAGATAGAACTTGTCACACTTTGGTCCCCTCCCTCTCCTTTAAATTGTGTATGGATGGCCCCTATTGGAAAATATCCATTCATTGCGTTAGCTATTTATTGCTGAGAATTGGTTAATGATCACATACTAATATACTAAGAGTACATAAGTTATTTACTACTATGCACTCAGGTTGATTGATTCATTTACTTAATTATTTCTTTATTTTATCTGATACAAGCTATTCCATAGCATACACACCAAAGTGCGAGGCAAGGCGATGGCAGGTGGTTTGCCTAAACGAAAATAAATAGAATGCGCCTATTGCCACTCACACTAAATATAGTCCAAACGTGTTTAGTTTCTACTAGAGACCAAGCATCTACATTAATCATTCGGACTAATAACTGAAAAAAGTGGAAACTGGCCTACTAATCAAGATTATGCTAGACATACCGAGCATTACCTTCAGTTGATGGACAAGTAGACAAGAAAACTATAAATGACAATGACAGACAGTCACCGACTGACAGTGACTAACGGAAATTTTCACAAAATTAATTAAATTTTATTTTTTCGATCATCAAATATGACAAAATAATTTTGGAAAAGGTTCGCCTGTATTTTTAGATAGATTTAGTTAGTGTGTAAATATTAGGAAACATTTAGCGCAAAATCTTGCACCTGTAAGTGATTTGACATTCATGGGTGGGATTTAGTCTTGAGCGATACATAGACGTCATGGGATTGATGATTTTAATAGCGAATGGTTTTTGTAGATGCTGCTCAGCCAACGGTCCAGGCTTGTGAGTGGCGTGGTGCGTGCGCTGAGCACATCTCGTAAGCTTGGAGCCAGCCACTACGATGTCCTGGGCATCACTCCCAAAGCAACGCAAACTGATATCAAATCAGCCTATTATGAGTTATCGAAACTCTATCATCCGGACAGATCTAGCGTGAGTCTCTTTATTCTAAACTAACCAGCTACCTAAGTAGAAAAGAGACACATTGAAACTCTATCATCCGGACAGATCTAGCGTGAGTCTCTTTATTCTTAACTAACCAGCTACCTAAGTAGAAAAGAGACACATTGAAACTCTATCATCCGGACAGATCTAGCGTGAGTCTCTTTATTCTAAACTAACCAGCTACCTAAGTAGAAAAGAGACACATTGAAACTCTATCATCCGGACAGATCTAGCGTGAGTCTCTTTATTCTAAACTAACCAGCTACCTAAGTAGAAAAGAGACACGTTGAATTCTATTGTATATCTACATAACCTCTTGGCTTGACCTTGTCAGTCTACTCAGTAAATATTTACATAACATGTAAATATTTCCCTATGACTGAGTAGAAATTATTTCCAAACCATGCAATTCGACTTGAATAAGCTGTAATATTTATGTGCTTGCAAACTTGCAGTACCTATCTTCACTAAAGGGTAATTTTTTTTTTCCAGCGTTTGGAGAAAGAATTTGCTGTGTCAAATTATGTTTCACCAATGCTACAACATTGTTACATAGCTATTTCTACCGCCAAGCAGTAATGCTCACATTGCTGTGTTCTGGTTAGAACAGTATGGGTGCTGTTGATATTACAGTTACATGACTTTTCGGCTGTTATGTCTCAGGGCCAACAACTCAGGAGTGATACCTAGTGTTGCAAGCATCCTTAGGTAACTGCTTACCAACAGGTGGGGCGTATAATTGTTTGTCACTTTTGTCATTTTAAAAAATAATATAAAGAAGTTAAATACCTATGACCATTATTTTTTTGTCATTGCCACCAAGTAATAAATGTGTAATAATATTTTTCAGGATGAAGAATCAGCCAAGAAATTCAGACTTGTCGCTGAAGCATATGAGGTTCTTGGAAATATCAATCTGAAGAAAATGTATGATAAAGGTATCTGAATAACATTTCATGAAATAAGATCAAACAGATAGATTATCTACTTAATGTTGCAGAAGTACCTTAAAATCATAGAATAAATTGAACAGGCATAGGCCTTTCACCATATGATCACAATTCTACTAGAACGTAATCCATAATAACCATATATATGTATGTATAATATAACTTGATAGACAAAATAAGTACTCTTGATGTGCTCACCCAATAGAGTAGACAAAAGTGCCAACTACACACTAAAGAAAACGCTTATTAATCAGAAAGTTTAATTTAAACCTGCTTCTGGTTGTTGATAAACAAAGAGAAGTATATAAACTGAAAATGAGTCTTGACTTTTTCATCATATATTTTGACCTCCGTGGCTCGCGAATGATTTGGATTATATGTCCAGCTATAGGACATGACTACCAATAATAGACAGACTGGTAGATTACTCGGTGAATTTAGCTATACTTGATGTATATGCAAAATGTGGACATGTGCCAAATGTGTTTGGACTGTTTATTTTATTTTATTGTTCAAACAAAACAACAGCCGTTATGTATAAACAGTTCTAACCTTAATAATCTAACTTAAGGCCATACTTCTCCACCAACTTGGTATTCTTAAATATCTATGCACTAAGTATGTATCTGAGGATGTCCACCATGGGGAATAGGGTCATGAGCATTTTGTTTGAAAAATATTGCTAAGCATGTTCAAGCTTAAAGTAAAAGAGCACTACCTCTCCTTGTGAAAATGTGATATGTATGTTCCAAGGTGGTCTTTAAAAAGTGTGACGTCAGCAATGCTAACGTCACTATCATCACCAGCATGATGGTCGCTCATAGTTTATGACAAAAGTAAACTCCAGGAGATGTTCTTCTAATTTATTCTTGGTTGTACAGAGGGTTTCGAGGTTGTACGGTCCGACGGCTCGAGCGAGAATGAATCGTACTCGGTCCGTCGCCCGTATTTATGCAAAAACAAAGACAAAGGCAAGCAACTTGTGCGAACAAGCTAAAACTGCCTGCAAGCATTAATCATTTAAGTTTACAAATGGTTTTGAAGGTAAACATGGTCAAAATAACAACTTGATTACGTAATTACCTAATTGTCATTTGATTACAACAATCAAATGATAACTAGCTATTAACTAATGATTTTACACTGTAATATGACAATCTAAGTGATGATTCGCCAAATAACTCGCGGTTCTGCGCCGATGACTCATTGCAGAAGCAGAACAACGCCTTTGCGCCGATATATATATATATGACAGAGCAGAAGCTCCAAGGTGGTATTTAAAAAGTGTGATGTTCATCACTAGCATGCTGGTCGCTCATAGTTGATGACGCAAGTAAACTCGAGGAGGAGCCTTATACAGAGGCTTTCGAGGTCGGTACGGTTGTACGGTTTGACGGCTCGAGCGAAAATGAATCGTACTCGGTCCGTCGCCCGTTTTTTAGCAAAAACACAGACTCGAGCAAGCAACTTGTGCGAACAAGCTAAAACTACCTGCACGCATTAAGGTAAATGTCCCCTATTTCGGCATGTTAAGGCTCTACAGACTTTAAGATTTGTTTTATTTAATACTAAACATGATATCAGTTTGAAAGCTTTTGTGTGATGAATATTGGTATTTTGCCAGCCATTTAATGCGTGAATTATGTAGGTTTAGTTCGTATTTTTTTTTATATTAATTTATTTGTGGACCTCTTGTTTGAACCCTATTTCGTGATAAAATTTGGCTCTGCTTCTATGTTCGTGAGCTCGTGGCCCCTGTTTCGTGATAAAGTTTTTTACAGTGAGTTATGATAATTTAATAATAAAATAACATAAATATCTAAAAGGGTTTAATAATTAAGAACAGGATTAAGATATTTTTTAAATAAAAGAGATGTAATAGTGAGATTTAGCTTAATGACAATAAATTAAGCCTATACCTATTACTTACTTAATGTCAGACTGCTATCTCTTTGGTAGATTAAGAAACAAAATAACGAGCTTACGTAATAAAAATCAAATTAAATGAACATTTATAAATTCAAATAAACATAAATCAATTGAAATTATCAAACTTTGAAGAACAATAATTTCAAAAAAACATAAAAATTCTCTTTCATAGACAAAATAATAACATGAATAAAATGAAAACTAAAAAACATAAATTATTGGAACTGTATTCGCCAGTTTTGAAAGATGTCTCCTTAGTAGGTATTTTGTTCGCTTTTATCTCTTCTGTAATATTTTCAGATTCTAATGATTGTGTTACTTCAGAATGGCGATTCTTTTTACTTTTTGTTTTTGCTTTCTCCTTTTTATTATTTTCAGCATCTATATCTTTATTTTTATTTAATTTAGCTTTAGCCGTTAATTTAGCTATAGCTCTCTTCACGTTCTTTCTTTCGAAGCTCAGTTTTCTCTATTTTTTCTTTTTTGTCTTGGTCTAGGCGTCGCTGGTAATCCATGTACTCTGTAGAAGTAGCAATCGTTAGAATCAATGGCTTTTTGACTTTTTTTCTTTGTTTTTTTAGTGATATCTGTATCAGGCCATAATAAAGAGTTTTTAAAAGGAGTTGGGCACTGTGATTTCTTTGGATTACTAGGAGCGAGATCATCATTTTTGGGTACAATACCTTTTTTACGGCATTTTTATGAAGCATGTCCCTGAAAGATAAAAAGAACCGATTTTTAAGTAAATTCTTAACAAACTACTACCTACCTATTTAATGAACGCAGAAAAATAAATGTACCGATTTGACGTATATTGCGTAAGTGGTCTGTGCCTGACATATCACAATAGATTTATCTGTTTTGCAAAAGCCATAATCAAGAAAAGCAAGCAAGATTTATATGTCACGAATTTGGGGAAAAGTTACAAAACAGAGTCCCTTGTTTCGTGTTATTGATTTTTGGAAATTGCTGCACCTAAGTTTTTAGATTATTTTTATTTTATGTAAATTTACCATTAACTACCCTAAATATAAAAAAATATATACAAAAATAAATAAAATAAATCGAATAACAAACAAAATTATGCTGATAGTAACTATGCGAATTTACCTTAAAAATGTAAATTCAGGTCACCTTCAAACTCGTATTATAAGAATTCTAGTGTGCAAAACATATACCGAATTTAGCTCATAAGAAACTTAATTTAATTCATTATTTGTTTTTTAATTTACATTTTAATTATTATATAAATACACAAGAAACAAAAATGTATCTAGAATATCCCTGATTCGGTAGTGACACGAATTAGGCGACACACGAAAAAAAAAAGACCGTTATTTCGTGAGTCGATCTATTGCAATTTTAAAGGAATTATATGCTTGCATATAACTTTTTTCCAAGTTAAAGCAATTGTTAAGGAACGCAAAGAAGCACTATTAAAAGTTTTATTCAAATGGACTTACCTTTGCCTTTCCGTAAGCTTAAGAAGTACGAGCGCCAACCTTACTGTAACAACGAATGCAAGCACGCCGCACAGATGTTCGTGGTCGACTGAGAGTCTCGAGCGTCGCATTGCTCTCAGTTTAGTCGCTAAAAGGATGGTACTTGATTTCTTAGACAAATTAAATGATAGAGATTTTGTACTAATGTATAATTTAAATAAATAATATTTAAATTGCTTATTTTTTACGCCAGAAACAAAACTCACGAAATAACGTACTAGCACGAACTTGGGGCCCTCTACCTTAATCATTTAAATTTACAAATGGTTTTGAAGGTAAACATGGTGAAAATAACAACTTGATTACGTAATTAAGTAATAACCTAATTATTATTTTACACTGTAATTTGACAATCTAAGTGATGATTCGTTAAGTAACTCGTAGTTCTGCGCCGATATATATATTAGGTTGGGGAAAAAGTCTTTTCGCATTATTGTATGTATGAACTTGTAATAAAATCTCTTTGGCTATACTATTTGTATCTGGCTGGTTTTGGTATCATTAAAAGTTTAAATTTTAAAGAAGATAATTCCAAATTCAAATTAGGAAAATGTGTGATTTTTATTTGTTTTTCGTACTGTTAAGATGAGTGAATCTAATGAAGAAATTCGATACATTTTAAAATTTTACTACAAAAAAGGTAAAAATGCAACGCAAGCCGCGAAAAAAATTTGCGATGTTTATGGACCTAGTGCAGTGTCTGTGAGAGTAGCACAAATTTGGTTTAAGCGTTTTCAATCCGGAAATTTTGATGTCAAAGATGCACGTCGCTCTGGTCGCCCTATTACGGATAAAATGGATGCCATTTTTGAAAAAGTGGAGCAAGATCGGCATATCAGTAGTTACGACGTAGCTGAAGAACTGGGAATTGACCACAAAACAGTTTTGGCGCATTTGAAAAAAACTGGGTACACAAAAAAGCTCGATATTTGGGTACCTCACGAGCTCACTGAAAGAAACCTAATGAACCGTGTTCTCATTTGTGATTCTTTATTACGACGTAATGAAACCGAACCATTTTTGAAGAAGCTGATAACTGGTGATGAAAAGTGGATCTTTAGCCACTCAGCAAAAATTAAGAGAGTTTGGCTGGGATGTGTTAATGCATCCGCCGTATAGTCCTGACCTTGCACCTTCAGATTTCCACCTGTTTCGGTCTCTTCAGAATTCTTTAGGCAGTGTCAGGTTAACATCACGAGAGGACTGCCAAAACCACTTGTCGCGGTATTTTGAACAGAAGCCCCAAAGTTTTTATAGCAATGGGATCATGTCCCTGCCTACAAAATGGCAAAAAGTTATCGAACAAAATGGTACCTACATACTTTAGTTAAATGTAAATAAACTATATTAAAAAATGTTTTGAATTTTCTTAAAAAATGCGAAGAAACTTTTTCCCCAACCTATTATATATATGTTTGCATAAACATGCACTATGTATTTAAGGATTAAGATATGTTAAATATAGTGCTATTACTAAAATTTTGGAAAAATTAAAATCCTTTTTTTTGTTATCAGGTTTACTAGTAGGCAGAGACAACTCAAGCCGTATGGGCTACCAGCCTGAAGAAGAACCATTGGATCCTAAGCTCAGATTCTACAAGTCACGCACACAGCGAACTGTTATGCCCACTATGGATGGCAAAAGACCTATTTATGACTTTGATGACTGGTATGTTAGATCGGGAGTTCATATTCATTGACCCTATTTATTAACTGACAATGTCGATGAAACAACGAAAGTTCTTACAAAAACCCTGTTTAATACCATATATAGAATATAGAATAGACTTAGTTGGATGGAGATGATTCTATGAGATTTAAGGCTGCTTGTCCATGCTAAGAAAATCCACGATGTAAAATACATAAGATATCAGGTATGGGCATGTACACTACACGATAAGAATTTTGTCGGATCTAGGCATGAAAACTTGTCGTGTTTGCTGCTGACATGACAAAAATGAGCATGTACACTATAAGATTTTCTCTGAGAAGTGTCTCTTGCTCAAAAAGTCAGTCATTATAGCGAACCAGAGCGAGGATAAAATTGCGTATTTTGCTCTAGGGGGTCTTGGGGGTAGGGGACCAACAAGCCTACAAAAACGAAAAAGTCTATTCATAAGTAGAATAATCATAAATAAAGGCTCGACTTATTACTGTTTCATAATTTAAAACAATCACATTTTATTTTTGAAAATGGTACTAAAAGCGGCGAATGGCGATCTCTTCGGTAATATGAGCGCATTGCGTTGCTTCTACAGAAGTAATAAAAAAAGGCATTGGCGCGAATTCTTTAGAATTTTTATTAATTACAAATTGAATTGGTGACCGTAATTTATTTATTAACATTGAAAATGTCATCTAGTGAGAATGGAGATAATTAATGGGTAGGACCCTAATTTGCAGATAGAAGAAAAAGGAAAATAAATAATTTTCAATCTGGTGCCATCAAGGTCACAAAGCATTAATTTAAATACTTACGAAAAGTTTAGGAAGTGGAGGACAGAAAAACGAGTGGATTCGCTTACGGAAGGGTTTTTTCTTACGCATTTGGATGAACTATCCAAAAAATATCAAAGTTCAACCCTTTGGAGCACATATTCAATGTTACGAACAACTATACAGACAAGACAATGTCAATATAATGTAAATTTGACGACTTTTCTCAAGAAATTATCCACCAGCTACAAGGTCAAGAAATCCAAAGTATTCTCCATATCTCCACGAGAGATATGGAGAATTAACTCTAAAAAAAACCGTAACTCAATATTATAGTTTCGTCGGTATATTCCCATCTGTCACCCTGATCTGTCCCCCTAGGGTGACAGTTGGGAAAAAAAAGTTCGATCTGTCCCCCTATTGCAAAAAGGGGGACAGACAGAACTATTTATTCCTACCTGTCCTCCAATAAAAAAAACATTTAATAGGTACACTATGTATGTACACATAAAGCTTTATATATACATTCCGTTTGTTTCGATATTACATAATATAATTTCAAGCCATCAGTTACTGTCCCTACTAGTACTAATTTTGCTTAGATTCCTTACGAATCAAGCTGATTATTATTTATGATTTGAAATTATAGATAACGTTGCATTTATAGGAAAAAAGGTGTAACAGAAAAAAAAATGATTTTTCAAGTTTTAATATACACATACATTTTTAATACAGCTATTTTTCCTTATGTATTGCTATTTGTCCGTTGTATTTTTTGATTAAATCCAGGCCCTCATCTTTCATAGTAGACACGGCTTCTTTATAAATTTCTGGGACACTCTTACATGCTTGAGATGCTATAACATATTGTTTGACTTCATGTTATTTTTGATCCAAAATATTTTTGGCGAAATCGGGCGCATGTGAATGTGGAGTTTCTTTAATAATAGCACCATGCTGTAAAAAAAGCATTTGGTTGGAAAAACTGAATGTGGGTAGAAAAATATATATAAAAAGCATAATTAAAAAAAACATCTCAACAGAGAGACTTTGTATTGTTTAAAAATTATAGTAATATGATTAAAGTATAATATTTTGAAAAAGCTGGCGGTACTCAAAAATTTTTTTCTTTAACATTTAATTATTTGCAATAAAACTTGTACCAAGAAGCTAAAATTAATATAAAGACATGCTATGTGAACTTACCACTAAAACGAAATCTCGATTTATATATAATATCCATTAATAAATCACTGATAAACAATATAAAATGTACATAAAACAAACTATAACACTCCACTCAAATTATCACGAACTAGTATCTCCTCCTCATACGGGGCGTTAATTGTTTGCCACGCATACAAACAGCTAACTTCACGTTTGTTCCGCCGATAGAACTGTACCTTAGCTGAGAAAATTCCAGGAAGTGCATGGCAGGCTTCTTTGTTAGTACATTGTATTTTCGACCTTATTTTATTGATGTTACTAACTAAAATTGCAGAATTTAACTCTCAGCTACTATCATTCTGGGTGTACACTGTACAATAGTTCTTAGTGCGTTAAAATAAATATCATGTAAAATTGATCGGTTAATATTCAATACAAATTGCATATTATGCTATAATTTTATACACCATAGGTTGGCAAACAGGCTGAATTTTGCATTATTAGTTCGTTAATAATTTATAAGCCTGATTCTTCAGGAATTTAATTACAAGAAAAAATAGTTTAGTAGTGACTGTGACCGATAGTTTTATATTATATGTAATTTTGCGATTTTAATACCTAAACAGACTGAATATATACAGCTTTATGTGTGCATAGTGTACCTATTAAAGGTTTTTTTTATTGGAGGACAGGTAGGAATAAATAGTTCTGTCTGTCCCCCTGTTAATGATGAGGGGACAGATAGAACTTTTTCAATAAAAAAAAGTTCGATCTGTCCCCCTGTTGCAAAAACGGGGACAGATCGAACTTTTTTCCCAACTGTCACCCTAGGGGGACAGAGCTGGGTGACAGATGGGAATATACCGTTTCGTCAATAACTTATACCTTAAAATGAAAATAAAAAACATTTTAATTTTCAAAAATCCTATGAATGGGAAGCTCAAATTCTCAACCACGGTGCGGCGGGTGACTTTTCTTAGAATGTACTGTATGTATTTTGAATTGGATATTACAAAAAATAATATTTTTCAGGTCAAGAAATCATTATGGTGCCTTGTTTGAAAAGTCGCAATATGACAAAAAACATTTACGTAAACGGCGTGCGAAAGAAGAGGATAATGCTGTCGCGACTCAACAAGAAGCTCTATTGTATTTTATGGTTGCTATCGGTGGTTTGTTCGTAGTACTGGCTATCAACGGCACCTCAGATTACGATAGAGACAAAACGAATAAGCAAATAGAACCTAAATCTAGATAATAATAATTTCGATTGAGCATAGACAAATTTAGATGTTGTATAAAATTTTGAAGTATAAAGTTTGATGGTATGCAAATAGTTACAAAAAAATTTAGCCTCAGTCACTTTATTATTTTATTTTCATACTCTGTATATATATTGTACATAACTCAAATAATTTATATAGTTTAGATAAATGTGATATTAATAAAGATTCAAGTTACAAACTTATTAGCACTTTAATTGAAATAAATTATAATTCCTTTTAAAACATACCTAATTAACTAGCGTTTGTCCTTGCTTTCGTTTCGTGACGCTCAGATGCAGTTTACTTTTTATACAGAGTATTACGCGAGCGAAGCTGTAGACAGAAACTAGCTTAGGATTTCCTTGTAGGTATAAAGTTAACCCATTCACTGCGGCGATCAAAATTACACTTATCAGCCAAGTGCGGAACGGTTTCGTCGCGAACGCCGATGGGCGTCCTCCGCACCTGATAAGGATAATATATTAGGTTGGGGAAAAAGTCTTTTCGCATTATTGTATGTATGAACTTGTAATAAAATCTCTTTGGCTATACTATTTGTATCTGGCTGGTTTTGGTATCATTAAAAGTTTAAATTTTAAAGAAGATAATTCCAAATTCAAATTAGGAAAATGTGTGATTTTTATTTGTTTTTCGTACTGTCAAGATGAGTGAATCTAATGAAGAAATTCGATACATTTTAAAATTTTACTACAAAAAAGGTAAAAATGCAACGCAAGCCGCGAAAAAAATTTGCGATGTTTATGGACCTAGTGCAGTGTCTGTGAGAGTAGCACAAATTTGGTTTAAGCGTTTTCAATCCGGAAATTTTGATGTCAAAGATGCACGTCGCTCTGGTCGCCCTATTACGGATAAAATGGATGCCATTTTTGAAAAAGTGGAGCAAGATCGGCATATCAGTAGTTACGACGTAGCTGAAGAACTGGGAATTGACCACAAAACAGTTTTGGCGCATTTGAAAAAAACTGGGTACACAAAAAAGCTCGATATTTGGGTACCTCACGAGCTCACTGAAAGAAACCTAATGAACCGTGTTCTCATTTGTGATTCTTTATTACGACGTAATGAAACCGAACCATTTTTGAAGAAGCTGATAACTGGTGATGAAAAGTGGATCACGTACGACAAGAACGTGCGAAAAAGGTCGTGGTCAAAGGCCGGTCAGGCTTCACAGACTGTGGCGAAACCCGGGTTAACTCGCAACAAGGTGATGCTGTGTGTGTGGTGGGATTGGAAGGGCATTATTCATTATGAGCTGTTACCACCAGGCAGGACCATCGATTCTGAACTCTACTGCGAACAACTGATGAGATTAAAACAAGAAGTTGAGAGAAAGCGGCCGGAGTTAATCAACAGAAGGGGTGTGGTTTTTCATCATGATAACGCTAGACCTCACACATCTTTAGCCACTCAGCAAAAATTAAGAGAGTTTGGCTGGGATGTGTTAATGCATCCGCCGTATAGTCCTGACCTTGCACCTTCAGATTTCCACCTGTTTCGGTCTCTTCAGAATTCTTTAGGCAGTGTCAGGTTAACATCACGAGAGGACTGCCAAAACCACTTGTCGCGGTATTTTGAACAGAAGCCCCAAAGTTTTTATAGCAATGGGATCATGTCCCTGCCTACAAAATGGCAAAAAGTTATCGAACAAAATGGTACTTTTGTTCGATACTTTAGTTAAATGTAAATAAACTATATTAAAAAATGTTTTGAATTTTCTTAAAAAATGCGAAGAAACTTTTTCCCCAACCTATTACAACGCCGAGCGGCGTTTTCAGCACTGTTTAAAGAAATTGATCATATTTACGCTAAAATCAATTGTTTTAATTAAATTATTCTACTTCACTTTCAAACTACAGTCTCGTATATTTTAGTTTCAAATGATAAGAATGGCTAAATTATTAGTATAAATTAATATCAGAGTTAGCAAACCTTTTTTACTTTTATAATACTAAGTACTATTATTTATTTACTAACCTTAATTTTATAGACATCTTTGTTATCCTGAAAATTAGTATCAAAATCAACTTTTGTTGAAATAATTGATGCAATTAGTCGACATTATAGAAAATGGACAAGTTTTAACTTGTAAAAATTTTAACTCTGTAAAAATTTCTCTAATTTATATTAGGTTGGGGAAAAAGTTTCTTCGCATTTTATAAGAAAATTCAAAACATTTTTTAATATAGTTTATTTACATTTAACTAAAGTATGTAGGTACCATTTTGTTCGATAACTTTTTGCTTTAACTTTTAACTTTTTGATTAAATGAAATTTTGGGGCTTCTGATCAAAATACCGCGACAAGTAGTTTTGGCAGTCCTCTCGTGATATTAACCTGACACTGCCTAAAGAATTCTGAAGAGACCGTAACAGGTGGAAATCTGAAGGTGCAAGGTCAGGACTATACGGCGGATGCATTTACACCTCCTAGCCAAACTCTCTTAATTTTTAATAACTTACCCTCGTGGGTTCACTGTACTCTGTCTTCTGTTGCACCGGTAGACCGAGTACTGTTTACCGTTATTGTATATGGCCAGTCGAACTCAACCCACGAGGATATCCTATGCAGCAACTCCAGCCCACCCTATTTGTCGGCACTAATCTACTAGGCTCCCAATGCCACACCAAATACTTAAATTTAATCTCTTGTTATTTATTTTCCCAGATAAAAAACGTTAGGTCAGCGATCTCACCACTTTGAAGTACCTATGGTGGTGACCTGTTTACTACTTGTGAAAGGACCAGTATGGTGAAAGGATTCGGCGTGCTTCGTCCTATACGAGACACATTGAATATAAGCTCGTGTTCATGAAAGGACTTAACATAACTTTAGATACACAGTACGCGATTATCCCTTACAATTAGAATCTGTAGGGATAACAATAATTTAATTAATTATCCCTGTGACGACTCCGTTCTGCCTTTTCTATTAATCCAATAACATAGATGTTATATTTGCGATACGTTATATGATTCGCGAGCAATCATCTTATGAAGCTAGAGTCCATCACAAGTTCAAAAAAAAATTTTTTTTATCTGTTTATTCGAGCTTAGCCGAGAGAACAATAGGTACCGCATTCCACAGCGATAAGACTGACTGTTATTGAGTATCCGTTTAGTTTTAGTGAATTTTAACTTTAGAAGTAATAATAAAAACATCTATTATAGAAAAATTGTATTAACTAAATATATTTAGGAAACATTAATGGGAATCAAAGGTTGTTAAACCCTGGAAAACGCCGTTAGGCGTATTCCGCACCTAGGAAGGAATTCGTAATTTTTCAATAAGTAAAAATTTCGGAAACTACGAGCTGTACCTTGTTGTATTTTAAAAAAATGTTCATAATATGCAAGTATAATTTTTTGTGACTTGTTTTTGCCAGGATATAAGCATTTTTAAAAAAACGCCGAAAGGCGTATTGCGCACCTGAATATTAAATCAAAAAACGCCAATAGGTGTCCGCCGCAGTGAATGGGTTAACCAAATAATTAAACTTGGACAAATACTTTTGTATTAAAAAAAAAAGTCTACTCAAGCTAAGTGCAAACAAGCATAATTCATTTATCATATTTATATTTGATAATTCCATAACACATACCTATTTTAAAAAATTACTATATTTTCATAATCACATTTTTGTGTACAAAGCACCACAATAATCAAGCGGATAGATTGTCTATTACCAAGGCAGCTTCTTACGCCGAGAATGCAACTATTTCTAGTTTTTTTTAGAACTTCCGTCGATTCGACGATATCAGTTCTATCGTATCCTCGTAGACTACCTCAAACATTTTCATGAACTAGCTCGTGGATCGGTAGAGCATGATAGCTGCGCTAGGCCGGAGTAGGTGTCCTTTACTCGAAGGCATATTCAGTGTTTGAATGCGCCGCCATCTTTGGATTTTATTAGTTATTTTATGAATTTTACACCTAGGAAACTACAATTGACTAAATGATTTAACTCTTGAAATAAAAAGGACACATCTAAAAATCGTGAGACATATTGAAAACACAAATTGGAATAGGTACCTAAAAAAAATATCAAGGTAACTTTTTATAATAATTTTTAAATTGCTTTTTCTAGTTTTTACGTAAATTATACGAAAACCTTACAAAATACAAGATATAAACTAATTTATTGACACTTAAAAACTCTTATGAACCCATGGCATTTACAAATAAACTTAAAAGTGATTGCCATACATTCCTGGCATGGGCATGTTTAATGGGCCCATAGGATATGGCACAGTTGGCACTCCAGGGGTTCCATAACTTGGATATGGCAGGTATGGTTTAGGGAATCCATTGCCATAGGAACTTTGGTTGCCGGATCGAAGCAGCTCAGTCATTTTCTCCGCTTTGAATTTCCTTATGTGCATCTTTTTGCGCAGTAGTTCAAAGTCTTCAAGGAACTTGTCTATTCCGATCTTCCCTGAGAGGAAATCTTGTGCTATTTGCTCTGACTCATCTTCTGCTTCTGCAGCCGATGTCTGAAGTAAGGCATGGGTTGTGTCTGGGGAGATGCCTGTTGATTTAGTTTCTGAAAATATTAAAGGTCTTTATTTAGGCCAAGGAATTTTAGTTCAAGAAATTATTGTATTATACAAATTAGTATGTGAATAACAAAACAAGTATACAAGGTGAGGTTAGTTGCTGCAAGGGGAAGGCCGCAGCAAACATACTCTGACCAAGTTGGAGACATACTGGAGATAGGAGCAAAAGAGGAATGCCAGGATCATAGCAAGTGAAAATCTTTGGTCTTTGCCAGCCTGGAAACTGGCATGACTTTATGCATGTATGTATGTTATGTACTATTCATTCAGTATGATCAATTAAATCAGCTGTCCTCTTACTGTACTCATCAAGTAGTTCTTGTATACGGCTACAAAGCTGCTCTCCAAGCTCCGATTTCTGCTGCACCTGTGTCTTGAGATCCTCCAGCTCTGGTTCCTTACTCAAGTTGAACTCTGCTAATGATCTGTTGCTGGCTATTATCATCTCTCGTTCTGTCTCCCAATCTTTCACCTGAAATGAGCATTGAAAGTAAAATTATTGTTTTTCTTTAACTCATGTATTAAATATGTGGTAGTCAAATGTCTCCTAACTTTTTTCTATGAAATGGCATTTAATCTGGTTGAAATTCAGTGTCTTGTAATTGTTTTGTATGACTGGAAGGTTCTAAGTTTTTTTTAGGTTGAGTTGGGAGTAGAACATAGTTTATCTCACTAGTAAAAAGTATGCTTTTCTCTAGAATTAACTAATAAAGAGTATGATTATTAACAATGTATAATCAAATAAGCTAATTGTGACTAACATAAAAATATGTTTTTCTTCATCAATTGCAGACCCTTTGCAAGACAATTAAAGATAAATGGGAACAGACCAATTTAACACACAACCAAACCTCTTATGGCAAACGCATATACGGGCTTCTGTCTTCGCGGATAATAAAGTGCTTAAACAGTATTCAAAACAATGACTCACACACAATATAATTAAAAAATAAATTGGTATAGTAGGTATCTTTGTATTTAGAACCTCTGCGTGTTGAAGCATCTTCAATGCATCTTCAACACGCACACGTTCGAAACATATTATTTATACATAGACAACACAGTTATTTACCTGTTTCACATCCTTCAGAACAGTCTCATCAAGCTTAGAGTCATCATTGAGCAATTCTTTCAGCTCGTCAGTGTTCAAGTGTGCCAGCAAACCCATAGCCGAAGGGTAGTCCGGTTGGATCATTGTATATTTTCTTAGTTACACTCCAAATTGTACCAATTTCAATCAACTATCGTCGGTTTTTAATAATTTAATCAAAATTTGAAAGAAAACAATGGTCAACAATAGTGATGAACATGACCGAACTAACCCAGAATAGTAGTATGAACGAATGACACAGAGTCCACCGACGAGCAAGTGTGTCAACTTCAACTTCAATTATAGCTTCTATGGCTTGATAATTTAGACTTACCTGTAGTGTTTTCAACACATAATTTAATTTAAAATACAACTTTTCTTCGTTATTTAATTATATATATATATAATTAATTCTGTTTTTTTTCTATTGACCCCGCCATTTCTATACACCCCATTCTACATACTAGTTTTGCATTATCTAGCTGAACATTATCAAGCTTACAACAAAATAAGTTCGTACAATAAACTCAATTAAATGCCAATTTTACATGTTAATTTGACAACGTCAGTTTAGTCAGTGACACAGATTAAACATTTTTTGCTACTATCTTAGTTCTTAAAACAAAACAGGGTCTAGCGGAGCTGTTATATTTTTTTCAACAGTGGAAATTAAATTCAACTGCATTATGTGATTCGATTGAAGGCGAGATCTTAGATAAATTAGATGACAAATACTGCTACCAGTCGCCCTGGGAATTATATCCTCATATTTTAGTCAGAAATGCTACTAAATGACTCTCCATATGACCTGGGATTGTTCAACAAGTTTTACGTGAGATTTGTGGCTGAAAGTTTCGTGTATTTTAAGAATTTTGCATTGTATATTACCCTTTGGTTCTTTGCTTACTTGCTGGTGTGTTGCGTGGTGTACCGTCGCTATGCCCGGCGGCTACAAACGAGGACTCGTGGATCACTTGGGGCTAAGAGAGTATTGATAGTTATAGCCCATCCAGATGACGAATGTATGTTCTTCGGACCTACGATCTTCCGGCTATGTGAACAAGGTGCTGACGTCCATTTACTTTGTCTATCCAATGGTATGTATCTCAGAATGAACTGTAAAATGCTACCCAGCAAACATAACTTTGTTTTTGCCTGAAAGTAAATGTAATGTCATAGAGAACATTGAGAATTTTTCTTATCTATGTTAGGAACTAGCATAGATATTTCATGCCTGAACACACACTTGGATAAGATGCCACTAAGTAACACAAATATCTATAGTCTAGACTCATGGTCAAAGTATGTACTTGTTTACCTTGATTGTGGTTATTGGTAAGGTTTCAGCTTACAACATATTTACAGATATCATTCACTGTTGTATATTGGCCTCCCCTAAAAAGTGCCATGATGAACAAATCATGGGTCTTCTCCATTCACCAACTTCTCGCAATGTTTAAATACAGACATTACAAGGAATTTTGTTGTGCCCTGAAGTCCAATAATGTGCATTGTCTCCTTGCTAATTTGACAACCCAACTCCTTTATTACCCAACTGCCCAAAAGGAAGGTAATGTTTTTTTAATAAAAAAATATTTGGACAACTTTGATTGATTGAATTTTGACTAAATAATTATGATAATTTTACAGTTTTGACTAACACATTTACAAGAGGTTGTTGCAAATGTGTTAGTCAAAACTGATACCACTTAATTAGGTGACTTTAAAAAATACAATTCTTCTACACAAACAATGTATAGAAGATTCTTAGAAAGGCTTAATCGCCATGCCTCACTTCAATAGATGACAGAAAACAACTTGGTTTTAAAATTTTGCAAAAATGAACTTGTTACTTTAAACCTTTCAGGTAACCATGAAGGCAAAGGTCATATCAGACGGAAAGAGCTGTGGGACGCCTGCATTGAGCTTGGTGTCCCGGAACAGAACATATGCCTCATCACTGACACAAGACTGCCTGACAGCCCTAAGGCCCAGTGGGCTGTCCCAGTGGTGGCCAAGCTGATCCATCATCAACTTGAAACACTGGACATAGACACTCTTCTGACATTTGATAGGGGCGGTGTCTCCTCACACCCCAATCACTCGGCTGTTTTCTATGCTGTTGCTTATATTTTTGTTGAGAAGATTATGCCCAAAAGTGAGTAAGTATGGTGTATGCAATTTCAAATTGAACTCCTCATATTTTTTATTGGTCACACCATTTTTATTCCATTAGCAGCGCCCGCTATAGTGATTTGTAGCGATAAAACCTGTCTAAAAAATACCTTAAATAGGTACATACAAAACTATTGCATTGCAATCGGTTCAGCCGTTTTAGAGCAGAAAGGAAATGTTCAATGATTGTATTCTTACCCGTGTGGCACAAAGGGTAATTTGTTTCTGTCACTATTGATCCTTAAATGAACCAATTATGCGGTAGAGTAAGAAAATTTATAGGTACAATCTTTTGTTTCAGGATGTTCAGTGTACACGTTAGACTCTGTAAATATTTTAAGAAAATATTTAGGATTCTTGGATCTGCCTCTCAGCTTCGTTTTGTCTTCTAAAAGGTGTGTAACTGATACTTTCATCGTTGCCTTTTTTGTTGCGGTTTATGAATGTAATTTATTCTTGTATAATTCACCTGCCTGACGTTTCCATAAAATTTGCAGATACTTCCTCCGATGGACGGAGAGTCGGCGCGTGGTGCGCGCGATGAAACGGCACAAATCACAAATGCTCTGGTTCAGATATCTCTACGTCATATTCTCAAGATACATTGTCATTAACACACTTAGACGAATCAGTTTAGCTGATATTGAGCTAGAATTAGAAGTGGATGACTAGGCTAGCGCAGAACCAACAACCGTTGGGTAGGATAGGTTTTAGGTAGGAGTGCTGACCGTTTTACGAATGGCGCTGTTCAAAATTGTGCGAATATCGTTAACCATTTCACAAAATAATTTGTTATAAGTATACACTTGTAAAAACAAGTTATTATTTCATGTCGTTTCGGTTTATCTGACTCCAATGATTATCTCTCGAGGATTGTTTCTCGACTGTAGTTCTATATACCTACTGCTGCAACGGCGGGAAAATATGAAAATGCAAACGCGATATATACCTACCCGTATAAAAAACGAATAATGATGTTTATAGATCGCGAAAATTTGCTATAATACCATTTCACTTCGATTTAGGTAATTGCCATTACGGTGATTTGGTTCTTTTTTAGTGCGAACTTCTAGGACTGATGTCTAGTCGTAGGCTGTAGATAGAAATCCATAGATCTATATTCACGCCTGTGTTCCTACATAGACGCCCATTATTAGTATATAATAGGTTGGGGAAAAAGTTTCTTCGCATTTTTTAAGAAAATTCAAAACATTTTTTAATATAGTTTATTTACATTTAACTAAAGTATGTAGGTACCATTTTGTTCGATAACTTTTTGCCATTTTGTAGGCAGGGACATGATCCCATTGCTATAAAAACTTTGGGGCTTCTGTTCAAAATACCGCGACAAGTGGTTTTGGCAGTCCTCTCGTGATGTTAACCTGACACTGCCTAAAGAATTCTGAAGAGACCGAAACAGGTGGAAATCTGAAGGTGCAAGGTCAGGACTATACGGCGGATGCATTAACACATCCCAGCCAAACTCTCTTAATTTTTGCTGAGTGGCTAAAGATCCACTTTTCATCACCAGTTATCAGCTTCTTCAAAAATGGTTCGGTTTCATTACGTCGTAATAAAGAATCACAAATGAGAACACGGTTCATTAGGTTTCTTTCAGTGAGCTCGTGAGGTACCCAAATATCGAGCTTTTTTGTGTACCCAGTTTTTTTCAAATGCGCCAAAACTGTTTTGTGGTCAATTCCCAGTTCTTCAGCTACGTCGTAACTACTGATATGCCGATCTTGCTCCACTTTTTCAAAAATGGCATCCATTTTATCCGTAATAGGGCGACCAGAGCGACGTGCATCTTTGACATCAAAATTTCCGGATTGAAAACGCTTAAACCAAATTTGTGCTACTCTCACAGACACTGCACTAGGTCCATAAACATCGCAAATTTTTTTCGCGGCTTGCGTTGCATTTTTACCTTTTTTATAGTAAAATTTTAAAATGTATCGAATTTCTTCATTAGATTCACTCATCTTAACAGTACGAAAAACAAATAAAAATCACACATTTTCCTAATTTGAATTTGGAATTATCTTCTTTAAAATTTAAACTTTTAATGATACCAAAACCAGCCAGATACAAATAGTATAGCCAAAGATATTTTATTACAAGTTCATACATACAATAATGCGAAAAGACTTTTTCCCCAACCTAATATATATATATATATATATATATATTATTAGTATAATGGGCGTCTATGGACTGGGAATAGGTTTACATTTAGGTGGGTAATAAGTTGCCGTATCAGCAACGACGAGTACTGTGATACCACAACACCCAGACCCATGTAAACATTTGACCCGCGGAAGTCGAACCCGCACCTCTTGCATCGCCGCTGGAAACTCGCCCGCCGTGCCACCTAGGTTGTCTATAGCTTATAATTATTTGTAAGGCTTTGACTGATACATATGTTGTATTTCGTAGTAGTTTTTATTATCTACTTAAGTGCCAAGTACAATGGGGTGAATAGGGATCCAGGGGTGAATTGAAACAAAACAAAGTCTTTAAAATTCTAATACGGATAATTACCACGTCGATTTTGCTAAAAAAATCGTTGCTAATTTTGTAGATGTCCAGCCACTTAATTTCAATAACAAATGTATGTAGTACATTATTATATAGTATTATGTGATTTGTGATATATTATTGCGGTTGTTTTTTTTTTGTTGTAAATCATTTTTATTGTTATATGTGTTAGTTAATTTCGTTTTATAATTTAATAATCCTAACAAAAGTAGGTACATGTTTTTAAATATGTTAATTATTGATTATTGGAGTGGAGTGACCCATTTTAATTAAATAAATTGTCTTAAATAATTCTAATTAAATAATGGAGGAATTTCACTTTCCGTTTTGTCTCTATTCATCTGGGTCTCAATTCATCTCATTTTACGGTATTTACTTCCTATTCCGAGATCAAAATAATATGTATTTTATATAAGCTGTTTTGTGGCTACCAGTAAGATTCGCATTCATTTGAAATGCTTGCTACATTCCAATGTAGTTCCTTTGAGATATGTATTAACAATATTAACTACATTTTAATTCCAAGGAACCTAAAAGTTAATATTGCGTTTTGGATAAGATTTCAGCCCATTTCGTTTCATAACGAAACAAAATAGTTCAATTTTTAAGAAGTGAGCAAACAGAGCTTTTAGAAATCCTACTATTATAAATGCGAAAGTTTGTGAGGATGGATATACGTTTGTTACTCTTTCACGCAAAAACTACTGAACGGATTTTGATGAAACTTTACAGTAATATAGCTTATACGCAGAGTAACACATAACATAGGCTACATAGAGTAACATAGGCTACTTTTTATCCGGTACCACACGGTAAATATTACTTTAAGCAGTGATAAGTTTAAACAAGAAGGATTCTTCTATGTTTTAAATACTAGCAACTGCTCACGTCTATTATTCCAAATTTCATCAAATCTGTTCTGCCGTTGCTATAGCGTAGATTATTTTTCAACAATCTAAACATCGATACGTTCGCTTTTATGATATTAGTAGCTGGGAATGTAGTTGAATAAATGAGGTATGGTGGACTCCAACTGGAACCTAGAAACTACAGTCACACAACTTGATATACATAAAATGTTGCATAATTATTTTTATAGATTATACGCTAGTCTGTAATTCTTAAAGATTTATAAATTAGAATTTTCCTAAAGTTAGTAAAAAATGTGACCTGTTGATTACTTTCAAGAAATTATGTAGTCACTATATATTGTGTTCGTTTGTTTATTCATTTAAGAAATGAAATATGTGACGAATAAATCCAATCTTCATTGAATACCTTGAATTTTTATTTTGACAGTAGATAATCTAAATACCTATAACGGGACACCTAACATAAGACGCTTTAATCACGCTGAAAGTTTTTCTTATAGATCCGTAAATCGAACAAAATCATTGCGTGACTCAGACTGACTAACAATCGACGCACAGGCATCCTCTAGGCTTAGCCGATAGTGAATTTGGAGGGTATGATTTTGTTTTCAAAACTTCACCCCGAGATGGCGCAGCTAAAAGATCAATTTTGAATGTGGAAAAAGTAGAGGGACGTTCCACTAGTCCTAAAATAAAAGTAGAGAATTTTAATTGAAATCCCAACGTATTTTAGTTAATTTATTTGGATTGGCCTCAAATTATTAATAGAATAATTAACATTAAAATATTACAATACAATTATCCTTACTTTCAAACAGGAGAACTTTCAAAACATTTATTTAGCTAAACATTTAAAAATTGACAAAGTTATATTTTAGGATAAACTCTGACTATACCACTACTATACTATTAATCTGCGAACGTTTCTGCCATTTAAAAGAGGTCCTTCCTAACGAGCACCGTCATACAAGGTCGAGCGAGGTCGCGGACGGTATTCATGAGGAAGGACCTCTAAACGGTCAACGAAACGTCAGCAGGAGAAAAGTAAATACATGGTACAGTCGTAATATATGCTAAAATTATACTATACCACGATAATTTCAATTCTATAAAGTTATATTTTATTTAGGTACTCACTATAGTTAATATATTTTGAACAGGAAAAATGCTACTGTTTGTGTGTTATTGTCTAATGATCGCGCGATGTTTACCTACGTACGAGATTGTTTGACATCTCTATAAGCCTCTAGACAAGTGCAAATCGAAAACGTCGAGAAATATATGGAAAAACGAACAGCTATAGGGCCAATCATTTTGTAATGATCTGCCACTAGGCACTGCATAATGCATAATAATATGAAATGGCAAACCTTCCTCTTATTTCGTTCCTACTCGTTCGGCACGTGTGATGTTTGATATTTAGTATAATAAATATCAAACATCACAGAATACACCTAGAAACTAAAAGCGCAACTAATAAAGAAACTCCATGCACTTGATTGGGTGTGATTCAACACTCCATTGGCAAAATAAAAACATTTTCAATGTGTGTACTTAATTTTATTTGGTAACTGCCTATTAGAAGCTTTAACAAAGTATACGCAAGATCTTGATTAATATATTACAATAACAACCGGATTTTTAAATATAGGAACCAGAACAACTTAAAACGAGAAGGATATAGATTTAGGAAAAATTGTGCTACTCCGTCGTAGGTCAAATATAATTAAGTACTTTTATTTATGGAAAAAATAAAAAATAAAAGACACACAAGCTCTAAGTGACGCTAAAAGCTGGTTGCGAATGAAAATAATGTTCTCTATGGCTATAAAAAAAACGACTACATGAAAAATGTATAATCACGCTGTATTGATGTAAACTTATTACAACATAAGTAAAAAAATCTTAAAAACAAAGTGCAATATTAAGCGAATACATAAAATATAATGATAAGAGAAAGGCACAGCTCTCGGAGAATCTTAAAATTTAACAAGTTAATTCAAATTTTCGTTTTCGAAGTTCATTTGTCTAGACAGGGTTGATTTCCGATTCTATCATCGTCCAAGAGCCGATATAATCCGAACTTAAATTACAAATATGCCACAGATTTGTAAATTGGTTAAAAAGGAACATTTAATTTGACTCAGCTAAGACTGACACATTAAATTAATATTGATACCATCACATTGTACTGAAGTTTTACACATCTTAGATTTTTTGCACTAATTTTTTTGGAAATAAGAGAGCTAATTTTATAAGGAAAACAAAAAAGCAAAATCATAAAATAATGTTCATGTTACCATCGGTAAAGTATCTGGAATGTCACACAAATATTAAAAATACTGATTTTTTAAACAACAAACTTATTATTAATAATATACATGCAATCACTATTTTGGGTGCTGCAACCTGAACCCAATCGTATTAAATAAATGCTGGCTTCGCACTTCAGCCAATGCTGGCTCAGCCAATTGGACTGTCTGCTACAACTAGGCTAAATGACTATGCACACCTAAACATGCCGAGGACGGGACGGGATTAAAATAAAATTGGTCGGTACATTTTGTATGAAAGGTCACATACCCGGCAAAATCGCACCCGGAAAGGCCCGGCGCGTCCATGTCACGGAAAGGTGTAAATAGCCCTTAAACTGACACAACCAGCCAGTCGAAATCAATTCACTGAACTTATTTTAACAAATGTACAAGTATTGATTTGAATGAAACAGTTCACTAAATTGGATGAACTTACGACTGGCCTGTCCGCAGTATGGTAGCACGCTTAAGCCAGCGTTGGCTAGGCGTGACACCGGCTGAACTGATAATCCACCGTATTATAATCCGACAACCAAAAATCACCGACAACCATAAATAAGTTAGTACATTCACCTTGCAACACCCATACAATTTATTACCATTACTACATTTAAAGTTTCTGTTTGCGATTTGATAAAAATATATTGCACAATTTATTTTCCTTCTTACATTCGTGCCTGAGATAAGTAAGGGTCAAGCTACATACTAAACACACTTCAGCATTCCGCCCATACTAGGCACACTCGACATAGTTAATTATGCGCTGTCATCTTTTAACTTGCCCCTTTCAACTTTCAATATATCTTGCATCTAGCTAGAGCATGTATCGTTGAATGCCTTAGACCATTCGCTGCAGAGCACGCCCATTATATATTTTTTACTTCATACAAATCAAGACGCGGATCACGTCACGTGCGCTGTCAGTCAACTAGGTTTAAGGCATTCCTTATTTCATGCGCTATTATGGCGCTGGATGCATGCCTCACAAGAAGCAAGTTGAAAGTGCCCGAAGAGTACAGAGGTGTTATCATACCTCGCGAGATGGCAGATCATGGGATCTGCCATCTCGCGCAGCGCTGAAGCATACCTGATATACAACTAGACTCTTGAGTAGTAACTATTGCGCATTCACCTATTATAAATTATGTGTTTTATTATATAAATACACAACAGCCAAAATCAGCCCGGTCTATCAGGCCCTCAACTAAACATAACAATATTGTAACAGTGAGTTAGAACTTGAAGGCTTCGAAACGCCGAATATTATCTGTTTGCACGAATTTCGATGCTCTTGATTAATAGTCAAAAGATTGAATTACAATACCCTAGCCTTACTTATAAAAACCTGGCAAAAGTTAAACCGCGGCCAATTACTGAAACGCTACTCAAGATTTAGAGTTGTAAAATGGTGGGGCTAATTCGTTATTAAACATTACCACTGGACCACATTGATGGTAATTTTTAAGTGGTGCTTACATTTAAATAGTTTTTATAAGTAAGGGGATGAATGTTTAGTTAAACAACACTACCAGTTAACTGACTACATCGACTTAACTGTTATTCAATTAAATATTTATCTATGTTTATTTTTCTAATGGTAAATCTATGCCCTCGCTAGAACTGAGATCACAGTATGTTATTGCTTATAGTTCATCTGTCGCGATAATATCTTATTCCAATTTGGGGCCGAGAATTATACTAAACAACATTTTGGGAACAACTGCCAGCAGTTGCGCTAAAATTATACTTATTGCAAGTAAAATACTACAAGTACAAGTTGCAAGTAGTCTACTTTTAAATTATTCTTGATCCATAGTGTAATCTCAGGGATAAGGCTTGGGCATGTGAGCGGAAAAGTGTTTGATCCGAGCGCGGTTCAATACAATGCTAATCTGAGCCGAGTAAATACAGTTTCTAAAATGCACAAACGCTTTGGTCTCAAAAACAGCTCAGTTACAATTCAAACAACATTTAAAAGGTACTTTTTGAGGCATAGGTTTATACTTATTGTCAGTTTTTGAACACTGCTAATTTCAAATCATTCATTCCATACAAGATTCCACAATAGGTTAACCGACCCGGCAACAAGAACATGAATTGTAGTTGCTTGCAAATCCAACTCATAAGACATAGTTTGAGAGTATTATGCATCAAGTTATGCCTCAAGACTTCCTGGCCTCAATTCTTATTGTAGTTGCTTTCATTTTGAACTCGCAAAGAGTAGCTTGAAAGTACTGTGCATCAAGTATTGCCTGAAAAACTAACTGACTTTATGTATTGCAGTTTCTTGCAATGCCAATTCACAAGACTTAGTTTGAAAGTATTATGCATCAAGTAATGATTCAAAAAACCTATCCGACCTCGCATATATTGCATTGCCAACTCACAAGTCCCAAAGTATTTTGTATCAAGTTATGCCGCAAACGTTAACCAAACTTCCCATCCTTGCAACAAGGTACTATGTACTATGAATTTTCAATAGTAGCCTGAAAAACTAGCTGACTTTATGTATTGCAGTTGCTTGCAATGCCAATTCACGAGACTTAGTTTGAAAGTATTATGCGTCAAGTAATGATTAAAAAAACCTATCCGACCTCGCATATATTGCATTGCCAACTCACAAGTCCCAAAGTATTTTGTATCAAGTTATGCCGCAAACGTTAACCAAACTTCCCATCCTTGCAACAAGGTACTATGTACTATGAATTTTCAATAGTAGCCTGAAAAACTAGCTGACTTTATGTATTGCAGTTGCTTGCAATGCCAATTCACAAGACTTAGTTTGAAAGTATTATGCGTCAAGTAATGATTAAAAAAACCTATCCGACCTCGCATATATTGCATTGCCAACTCCCAAAGTATTTTGTATCAAGTTATGCCGCAAAGGTTAACCAAATTTCCCATCCTTGCAACAAGGTACTATGTATTGTAGTTGCACCTTGCAACTATTGAAAATTCAGTATCAACTCATGACGTAGTTTAGAAGTATTGTATCAAGTTATACCTCAAAAGATAACCAACATTATGTATTGTACCAACCAACCAACTCATTACAAGGCGTAATAAGCAACACCAACGCCTCAAAGGATAAACGTTGTAGTCGCTTTACAACATAGTTTGAATGTATTGTGTTAAGTATGCCTGTATTGTAGTTGCTTACATTGACAACTCAACATAGTTTGAAAGTATTGTGTTAAGTATGCCTGTATTGTAGTTGCTTACATTAACAACTCAACATATTTTGCATGTATTGTGTATGAAATGCTTCAAAGTTTAACCGACCGACCCGCCTCAGAAGCAGGTAATGTATTGCCCGCGCTCGCTCGCCGCTTTACTCGTTGTCAGCGCGCATGCCGCGGACCTCGCCCTCGCGACGTAGGCGTTCCAGTTCCTCCTTGGTGCGGTCCTCGATCGCGCGGATGTCCGCCATCGTCATGCCGAACCAGTCATCCATAGAGCAGAACACTTGCCTGGAAACGAGACGTTGTTGGTTAGTTGAAGAAATGCGCCTTCCACAGCTATATTCAGAAATAGTTGAGTTGGAGAAGATATAGCGTGAATTAATTCTACAGATTACCAGAACTATAAAATGTCTTCTCACAAACTCTGTAATTGTATTGTTATTAATATTATGAATTGAATACTCCTGTTGGATGGTTTTGACATGTAAATTTGTTGTCACTTATAAATAATTGTATTTGTAATCTGTTTGTATGACTTCAAGGACTAAATGTATGTATACAATAAAACACAGAGATGGTATATAAATATCGCAAAAAAAAAAAAAAACAATAATGTTGTGTTCATTTACCTGTGGAATATGGTGAAAAGCCGCCGCTCTGATTTCTGAATTACATTTTCTACTTTGCTCTGAAAAATAAAAACCAGGAAAACTAGTTTTAGTAAAATACAATGATAAGAGTTAAAACTACGAAGTTGGTGGAACAAAAGGGACGCTTATAACAGGCACTGGCCCTCAGTGGCTCAATGTTTTAGGTTTCGAGTAGAAACATACCAAGAATTTCGATGTTAGCTTAGTTGGTATAGCCCTCGAGTCCCGCCGTAGAGGCTTTGGGATAGGTATTATAAAATTATATGAGTTCTCCTAACTGTTCACTAAAAACCAAATAAAAAAATAAAACAGGCTCAGATGTTCGCCTAGAAGCACCGTAGCTCCACCTACCAGTGAATGATAATTATTCTCATAACTATATGTTTTTTACGAGTCTTTATCTCGGTTACCGTTTCTATTAACGACATTACGACTGTGTTGCAACAGCCATGTTCAGTATTGGTCAGTCATCCCGTTTCCGTAACGTCGAAACGTCGGGAAAATATAAAAAAATATATAAGCGTTACAGAACCGAACAAAAAACTTATATAATTATATTAACAGATAGCGAAGTTTGAAAAATACAAATTCTTCTCACCTGAAGTCCAAACCATTTGAACTCTGCGGTGACTAGCTTGTAACAAGTCATGACAGGCTTGAGGTCCTGCTTCCAGTTAGGGCCGACGAGGGGTCCGCGGCCGGTCTTCTTCGACTTGAACTTGGTCGGGTCCGTCTCCGCCTTGTAGTCGGCCGACGGGAGCGGGTCGTTCGCGATGTCGATGTGGACCACCTCGCGGTTCTTTAGCTTTTCCGGGGGCAATTCGTGGACCTGGAATTGATAAATAACAAGTTTATTTCGCGTCTGGGTGTTTCCTATGTAAGTATCAAATTTATGTATTTTCATAAAAATAGTATGTAGGTATATAATAAGTAGATCAGTCATGTAGTTCCCATAATACAAGCTCTGCTCATTTTGGGGCTAGATGATGCTGTGTGAAAAAATGACCAGCATTATTCATTATTACCCCTTTACTTACAAAAAACTAAAAATAAACCTGAAGAGTTTGTATTTCTGTTCGGATGCGCTAATCTCAATAACCACATGTCGGATTTGAAAAAATCTTTTCCCAATAAAGACAAGAAGATGTTCCCAATTTATGAGGAAGCCTATGTGTTAGCCACAAGGTTCACATCACGCAACGACCCTTAGGAGCAAAAGAAGAGGGCGGGCGATGTGACACAGCTAGTAGAAAATATTTGAGTTTAAAAGAAGCTCTGCATAACTCTTATTAGTTTAAGATAATAATACAGGAAGGTTTAGGTTAGTAACATTTTAAAAATAATCCGTTATTCATGTGCTGTCAAATAAGGTCTGAGCACAGACCTTATTCATGCAGTGAACTGCAACAATTATTTAAAAAAACTCATACTTACTTGTTTTAAACCATTGAGTAAGATTTTTAAACTAACTTTTTTAACTAAACCCTGTTTTGTCTTAGTCTGAAGTCTGATAGCGTCATTTCAAATTCAACATTATAAAACAAAGCACTGTTAAGTCACAGATATTATAATAATGTACCAGTAGTTCAGCTAAACCACTGTTTAAAGTAAGGCCCTTTTGTTTGTAAGATAAGATTTGGTGTGCAATACATACAAAGTATGTATTATCATTTGCAAAGTTAAATACGCCATCATTCATATGAATAAATTTAAAAACCGTTTTTCAATCGGATAGCCGTTCCGGAGATACATGGTAAAAAACAGATAACATCTTACGGTAAACGCATATACCGAGCTCCTGTCGATACGGGTAAAAATGTATATAATGCCCTTGGCCCTTGCTACACCTCGTCATTACGGGCTGACGGATTCAATGTCAAAAGAGCAATCATAGCTAATTGTAAGATATTAAATGACACCATTATACTCCACACTCCGTAGTAACACAATGGATAAGCATAATAAAATAAAACGATTTGTATTTTTTTCAGAGTCGTGTCGGCTTCGTGGGCGGTACTCCGACTTTCGATCTGGAAATCGTGGGTTCGATCTCGGTCGTGCACCAATCGATATTCCACTCAAAACTAGCGCTCAAAGTGGCGAAGGAAAATATCATGACCTAGAACTAAAAATTCGAAGGCATTTGCCATCTGTTGGTGTTCCAATTAGCGGCGATGGGCATGCAACTTGTCACATGGAATGCTAATCACTTGCAAAATGCGGGCATTTGTCAAATGTAGTTTTAGGACGCGCCTCAGACTACCCACTACTTGGTATCCTCAAAGATCTACTCACTGAGTATGCATCTGAGGAACATTTATCTCCGAACATCATGGGTAGGATGTAAATGTGGAGAGCGTGTTATTTTTAACTGAGTTCAAGAAAAGTAGGAGGTTCTCAATTCGACTGTCTGCTTTTTTTTGTATTTTGTTACTTGATATCTTTGCCAATTATAACAGATTTTGATGATTATTTTGTTGATGATCCCGAGGTGGTCCCATAAAAGTTTTATTCCTAAGGGATTGCTATTTTTCCCGTACAACTTAAAATGCATCTTATGGAATCACGACTAGCCGAATAATTTTTTGTGGGACTTTTTATTATTTATTTATCGAAAGAGTCCCGAGTGAGAATAGAACTAATTTTTTTTAATGTTTTTTTTTGTGTGTAGGTAGTAACACTATATCTTCGTCAATTGTGAACTAGTTTTAATGACCCTACTTGGGTGAAAGCAAGTTGGAAGAAGTTTTTGATAATATACCAAAAATCAATCCAGGCGGGCATCCAACCCGCGACCTTTCTATTGGTCCGAAGGCACAATAATCACTTCGCCATTGTGTCCGGTACCAGCTTGGTCACAATTTATGGAATATTGTATAAAAATATCTTGATATTCTTTGGGTTAACACTTTTTAAATACTCACCTTATCTAATAAAGCAAAGTCATTACTACACAGTGTGATAATAATATGATAAAGGAAGGGATACCTTTGGTAAATAAGCTTTATCTAAACTGTGCGAACTGGTTTTTTTTCTCACGATATGTAATATAAATAAAACGTGAGTGCTGGCCCTATTGTATTCAAAAATTACTTTATGAGTCAAATAGTTTTGTCTCAATTTATTTTTTTATTCAGAAAACACGTTTTTTTTTATTCATAACGGATTGTGCTACTATTTAAGCTTTTAGGGGTTCGGAGATAAATGTTAACAAAAAACAAACACAAACCAAAAAACGAACAAACTTGATTTTATGGCAAACGCATATACGGGCTCCTTAAATCGTAAATAATAAAGAAAAATTCAACTCTAAACCCAAGGAGGATGTCCTCAATTACCCATACAAATAAACATAGAAAAATGCAAATATTCTGTTATTTATCAAATAGTTAGTTGGGTAGGTATTCTGTGATGACGTTCACAACGAAAAAAACCTGCATAAATAAGTTGAAAAGAACTAAAAGCTGCTGCGACTTCAATTCGAGTTATTACTCGAGATTTTTTCAAATAAGAACACAAAAACCACTATAAATACGTGTTTTACGACTTGTTTGCCAGCCATTATGACGTCAGTTTTCTCGTTATAATTTTGTTTGTAAATCTCAGCGTACATAATACTGTTTGGTGGCTGACATGTTAATTTGATTAATACTTTTATCTACGAATCCAAGCAACAAACAGAGTATGGCTAGACGTTAAGCGAAATGTGCTGGACCAATGTTCTACCTATTAAAACTGCAAAGCATACCCCTCATTTAATCATGCTATAAATTTAATTTAATTTCATCAATCAATGCCCTACTAATTTAACAGATTTATCTCCATATATACTTAATTTAAATATCCGCGATGACATAACGACGGGCGGCCTCGTTTTATTAAAAACATTTATCCCTCCATCAAAAAAGTTAAGATTCAAACCAATTCATCCTTACATACTAAAATAAAAATGCTGAAGTTTGTTTGTTGCTAATTAGGGTATGTTCAAATAATATTTGTAGGTTTTCTTACAGTAGGTACCTCGCTTACTTACCGACGTAATAATATTGTCTTGTTGATGGACAAAGGTCAGGGTCTGCTTGGACGTAGGTTGTAAATACAGTATAATTATTTTAGCAAAACTAAGCACGTTCATTTTTAACCAACTGTTTTTTAACACTAGTAACATAAAGATATAACACATTTTCGTTAATATTGCTTTTGCTAATAATATCATTAATGGTATTGAAATTATCGTGGATTGGTATCATTTTAGAATATTATTACTGCTGACGTTTCGTTGACCGTTTACAGGTCCTTGACGGTCCTCATGAGCACCGTCCGCGACCACGCTCGACGGTCGTGAGACAGGAATAGCTACGTGTATAGTCGTAATAATATTATTAATGTTTGGATTTTTGTTGCAACGACTTTGCCGATTTGAATTAAATTTAGTATAGATTTATTTCGAAACTTTGAATAACACTCAGGGTACTTTTTACCATGCGGGCGAAGCCGAGGGCAGAGGCTAGTAAATTTATAAATTCTCAACTCACATTGTATTGGTCTCCGCCGTCAGGTACATGCAATGACTCTATGCAAATTACGAAGTTCTCTTTCATATATCCAGGATTCTGAAAAGGAAAATTTACGTTTTTGAAGATATACAAATATAGCCTCTTTACGTAACGAGCTCCAATATGTAAACATTGACAAACATTTTTTTTGTGATATCATGGATTTGTATGGATTGGTTTGTCGACGTTAACATATTGGAGCTGCACTTGATTATATCAAATCAGTTTCCTAATGATCTTTATGATTGCAATGATTTAAAATCTATTGACTGACTTTCTACGTTTGAGACAATTGGCGCAGTCGGTTGCGTCCGCCTGCGCCAATTTAATTGTGTGAACCAAATAAAAAGAATGAATAGTGCTGCTAACAAATTGAAAAAATCAAAAGGGTGAACTCAAGAGCATAGCTCCTTCCATGGCCCTCTGCGCTATAGTAATCAATGAAATAATTCAATTGAAGGTAAAGAGTCAACTTCTTCTTTCAAATGTATGGACTTTTGATAGATTTTCCCTCTTTTCATTTAATGATTTGACTACCCGACAGGCCTTGTTGAGAATGAGAATAAAAAAAGAACTTGCCGTTAGAACAGTCCGACAGTAAGGGTAGGCATTCCATGCTTCTTCGTGAACTTCCAGAGACCCCTTGGGCGCCAGGAGCCTGATGAAAGCCGGTACTTTGGACGCCAAGTGGTAGATCTTGTACGTGTACTGACCAGATGAGTATCTGCCACCTGTTGGGGGAGTTAGAACTTAGTAGATGAAAGAAAAAAGAGATCTTGATAAATGATTCAGGAAGTATTTATTTACATAGAACTGCGAGCGTAATTTATCGCATCGGGAAAAGACCAATTTGTATGCTGTAATTGCATATTGATTATGTTAAGATATTCTTTGAAGGAATAATTGTAATATTTTTTTTATAGTATTTCGATGATATTGCAGACTGTATTAAGATTACACACTGTATTTCATACGCTCTGATTATGAGTCAAGTCACTGAACACAGATTTTGAACTGAAAACCTTCACCCTCGCAAATCAAAGCAATTAAAGTGCCAGCAGTAAAAGTTATTTCACGTACGCGACCTATTGAAATAACTGCCACAGTAAATAGTAACTGTTCTGAATTGAAATATTAAATCGGCAAGCCAGCTTTGTGGCGTTTATTGTTCCCATGAGAAAGCGCTGGCTGATGCTTGATTTTTACATTTAAAATGAGAAACGCGGGCAGAATTCGTTTCCACCTTTTAGGTTAATTTTTCCCGCGACGACCGGAGGCCGTATATTACCATTACGTTTGATTGTCTATCAGGCGGCTTTTTGATTAATGCGATTTTTAACCGACTTTAAAAAAGGAGGTTCTAAATTGATTGCTGCTTTTTTTTATCGTGTATTCAGTTTGTCTTTGCCAGGCTTATTAGCAATGACCTAAACTTCTAAGACTTGATAATGGAAAAGTTCACGAGAAATTATCTTTTTTACAAATTTAAAACAGAATTGCGGTGACATTGTCGCGGTATAGGAGTAAGGTCGGGATTCATCGCATAAAGAAAAAAAGTAGGCCTCTATTTTGTAAATCCATTCTGCTTGCCAAGTGATTCAAATGAGAACAAGTTTCTAAAGATGGCCAAACAGATAAGTTTTGCAAGCATAAACGGGGCCAATCAATAATCAAAATGAACATTGGCCAACGAAATAGCTGTACCAAGAAGTTGGTATAAGTAAAAATCTTAACTCGAGTCTCGCTCGAGTAGCTTCAATACTTACAAATGCCATGATTGTTTTATTTAAAAATAGTTGAAACAAATAGCCATCACGGACATGCCATGAATTGAATAAAAATGATAACATTGAAAAGATACTACTGTTTTTCAACGATTTGCTCAAGTTTCGTAGCTAACTCAGAAGCTTCTAGAATCTTCATCGACGAAACACAGAGGTCTCTAATCCCTATTAAATAACCACGATTGTTTCAATTCTGTAAAATTTTAGTATCCGCAAATACTGCATAGAGATTTGGTTTCAGCTTTCATCAACCTGACTCTACTGACTTGAACGTGGAACGGGACAAAGGGGATATTTATAGAAGCTGAAGGCGTTTGGACCTTGAAGAAAAGTTGCAGAGCCGCGCGCATATTGTATTAATTCTAGCCAGCATTACATCACTTCAGCACACTATGATTACGTATCTTAATCAATAAACGATAAGTAACACCATTAATAGACCTGCTAACAGTAATATTCATATACGAGTCATTTGTTTGAGTTTAATAGGTTTGTATATATCGATTTGTAGTGTTTGAATTTTCGAGTGGAAAACGTTACATGAGAACTAAGAAGTTAATATTGCATATTACGAGTATATGGAATGAACACCAAACTGCACCAAACGTATGAAGCTGGACTAACTGGCAAATTACGTATAATTATCGCTGTTGATAAACCATATATCCATATAACAATATCCTCAACTATAAAAAAACAGCAATGCATCAATAAAAATAACACTACATCAACTCAAACGCCGTTACATCTGTGTAAACTTGCAGATGACGTCATGGTTGGAAAACAGTGGGTAAACATATATTTTTGTTGCTACCGGCGGTTTTGGCGCTAAATATATATAGATGTCTCAACAAAGAGTTTACTATTACTATTTATATTCCCATCTACTTGAGACATTTATAGGAATTTCTTATTATCTGTCCAATGCTTAAGCCACTCAAATCCTGCTTTGATCGACTCTCTACTTCGTTTATCATCTACTTAGGTCGTAAGTGCATTGTTTGTTTTGTAATTTCTGTATCTACCGTGCGATTTTCCCACTCAAGTCCTGCTTTAATCGACCCTATATCTAAGCTTATCATCTACTTAGGTTGTAAGTGCATTTCTTGTCTTTGTAATTTCCGTATCTACCGTGCGATTTTCTGGGATCGAGAGACTATTTTTGAGAGATACAACTTAATTCGTCTTACGACATTACTTGCAAAACGTGGGCAATGGGCATGTACCAAATATTACTCCGCCATCTATACTTGATATCCTCTCGGATCTGTGATCGGAGCATAGATTTGAGACTATCCATCATGGAGAATAGTGGTGCGTGGAGCCTGTTTTAGGGTTCCGTACCTCAAAAGGAAAAGACGGAACCCTTTTTCTCAGGAACACGTAGAGGTATCAAGTTAAAATTAATGTCATATACGTAGGTCACAGTCAGTTGGAGATTGGAATAAAAAATAAGGTCATTTATGCGACATATTTTGATACTGAAAATAAATAAATCAAAACCGGATTTACTTCCCGTTGACCTAGAATCATGAAATTTGGCAAGAAGCAAGGTTTTACAGCACAAGTAAAAGAAAAAGTACAAAAATTCATAATTTGTATTACATTACGATTACAAACGTACATTTGCAGTTGTAGAATTTACCGTGATGAAAAAAAAAAACAACTACAAGGTTAAGTTTGTTTTTCAATCCGATCCTTTCGCTAGAGCAATTTTAGGTGCTTTCATAGTTTCTGAACTTGAGTAATGTTCATTTGGTGAACATACAAGCTTGTAAGAAAGCATCGGTGCGCGAGTCAGACTAGCACTTCGCCACATTAAATCATACAAGATTGTAGTGAGCTTACTTGAGTGAGATTACGTGATAAAAATCGTGATATTAGGCAACTGTGGCAATAACCCCAATCCATAATTAATGAAACGAGGCTTCAATGAATATCAAATCCGCGAGAATAACTATTTTAGCAACAGTGATGGTGGCCAAAATACGGTGCACAACTGCTAAAACAATAATAAATACCGTTTTGCACTGGTATTAGAAACAAGAGATGCAGAAGATTACACCACAAAAACAGACGATTGACTAACATGGACAATATTATACCTAATTAGTACTTACCTAGTGTAATTACAACAAAAAGGCTACAGGGCAACACCACAGAATTATATATATCTTATTCTGTGGCAATGGGCTACTGACCTACTGTCAATGTCAAACCGTTTACTTTAAAGGTATTGTAGGTTTCTTCGAATAGCGATTTCCTAGCGGTGACATCATCATTATAAAAAAGAGGTAGAAGTCTACTGCAGGACACAGGGCTCATAAAGACTGCCCGAACCATCTTAGTTTACTTCCAGCTACCTAGCGATGATTACAAAAAACAAGCTTTTTAATTATTTATAACATGACGAAGATTAAAATGTATTCTAGCGCATATGAAATGGTGAAATAACAACTATACGAATATAAACAATAATGGCATAAGCTCCAATCCGATTTTCAACAGCCAATTACCGGACACACTTCTAAGTACCTACTGTACGCTTACGGAACGAGACACTATTATGCATGACATAGGGCGGATCACACGTTTTACAAAAAATGGTCCTAACGAAAAACATTATGGACATATTTTGTATGGAAATCCGAGCGTGAAGGATCACTAAAATAAACTAAGATTTCCATGCAAAAAAATCTAAAGGTTTGGCGTTTAGCGGTCTCACAATTCATTGCAAAACCTGTACCCCTCTAAGTTTGTTCGTTTCCCTTTCTGGAAACTGACAATTTGAGGTGATTGAAGTGTCCCGTAAAATAAACACTGGCCGGTGAAAATGAAACTAAATAGAGAATCAACAAAAATAGAGCAAAATAATACCAGATTCAACACAAGTAGGGCAAGCTTCACAAGAATCATCTTTACCGTCAGCACTTTTCGATGTAGATTCGGTTTTTTTGCTATTACCAGCTGGAAAGGAATTTCCTAGTTAAAAAATAATAATCAAATAAGATATGGAAGACTCTTAGCCACAAGGCCGCCTTTTGTATCACCACAAATTAGTTTACTAAGATTTTATGTTAATTTATTCTGAAATGGGTGTTTGCAATAAAGAGTAATCTATCCAGCTTTTAGATTTAAATTAGACAAATAAATTAACTGGGCACATTAACACTATATTTTGTATAGCTTACCCTCAACAAAAAAAACGGGATTATACATGTGTATTATGTAACTTATCTCTGAGACTGCCCACAGCCTCAAAGGCGAGGACAGTATAAGAAAGAGAAAAAATATTTTTCTTCAGTATATCTGTGTTTGTGTTCATTCATCATGAATATTATGAAGTTTTAACATATTTATTTTTAACTACTTACTTGTCAATCCTTAAATTAATTCAATCAATTTCATTTAAGTCAAGGTCTTTTAAAGATAAAAGTGAACAGGTTTCTTCTAGTCTAGAACTTTGTGCTCCATTGTCGGCCAAATCGTCAGCAAAGACTATAGTTAAATAAAAGTTTATTCATGATAAAAATAACTTTCTTTATAGGGTTGGATATACTAGAAACTAGATTATTGATTATTACTTGTTAACTTTTGAGTGTCAATGAAATAAAAAGTTAATCTATTAAAGCAATGCTTATAATTAAAACCAATTAAATAGATATCTTGAGTTCAATTGAAATTTCTTGAATGTCAGACAGTTTATAGCAGGCTCACTTTATACTGTATTTTTTTCCGAAAAGGAGATGGGTGAAGACAGTGCCTAGGCTTACTATTTATTTAATTTGTGTTTGTAACAATGCATTGAATATTCATGAACTGGTCTATAAGTAATTAGGCTTTACAAAGGAGCTTGTCAGTGATGTCAGCTCTTCTGATAAGCATGTGTACAGTGATTGTTGGGGGAAGAAATTGATTGTAGAATAGCAAATTGTATCAGTCTCCATAAATACTGAGAATTAAATATTGGCCATAGGTAAATTGATAGGATAATGATTACTACATAACCTATGTCAAAATTACAGTTAATAAAAGAAAATTGTGGTGGTTGCCGATGAATTTTATCGGCAACGCTAAAGAGGTGGATAGGTAGAGTAAAGTAGGTTGTTGTGACTAAATATACTACTAGTTCTATTAGTAATATAATTTATATGTCAATCTTATAAATTCTCACTAAGTATGCACAATATAAAAGAACAAACACTACTGAATAAATTATGGTGTCATGATTATTATGATTATTAAGCAAGACCAGACTCAATATCTATGAATCAGACTATGATAAAAAAACAAGCTTTTATTATCATCAAAAACTTACCAAGCAAAGGGAAGTCCTTGAAGGGTTCATTTTTTAATACTTCTATACCTTCACCACCTCCCGTTTCATTTTTGGATACCTCCGCCACACAATACAGTTGAGCAACTTGGTACTGCAAAGAAAGTATGCTTTGAAACCACATCCTATGTCATCATCACCAGCCATTAATAGTCAACTGAATAAAGGGATGGGTTCCCAACAAGTCACACCAGATCGGACACAGTGTGACTTGTTGGGATTTTTTTTCCATCGAGTAACACTTTTACACAAGTGTAACATGTTGGGAACTCTTCTATAAGAAAAAGTTGCAACTAGTAACAGTGTGACTCAAGGGGAGAAAAAAATCCCAATTAGTCATACCAATTTATTTTCCTAGATGAAAAATACTCTTTACTGATTTTCTTTCACATAAAAATAATATCTAGGTGTGATGATGAACAATATTGCTAACTCCACTAACCAACTTCCTCCTACTGTAAGATGTCATCAGTCCTTTCTACACTGAATTGTCTGGTTCCATTCTTATTTATATTACAGGTCTGTGTGTTTATATATGTATCAGTCATATAGTTCCCCTTACACAAGACAACCTCTGCCTGGTGCAGTGGGTGAAGGCCCACTGCACCATATTATACTTTATTATATATGGGGCTAGATGACGTAGTGTGAAAATATGTACAACATTATTTATTATTTATATATTTAGCTCTGCTTACTTTGGGTCTAAGATGATGGTCAGAGAATGCTCAAGGCCGTTTATCATGGCACCTCTTCAGGGAGGTATTAATTAATTTACATTGTACATGTTTATTTTCAAGTTTAGTTCTTGTATGTTATACAAACTAAACTTTAAAACAAAGTCTTCTCCAAAATAGAAACAATGTATTACAGAGTTAAAACTATAGTGGTCTACCATGTCAGCAATATCTACAAAATACAGTGTTAGGTAATTCTTGTTTTTACAATTTTAAACTTATGAATTATTGCTAATTAAATTAATAATAAATAATACTGAAGCAAAATTGGAGCCAGAGAATAAACTAAAGCAATAGTTTATCAGTCATTATGCTGATTATTCAAAATAGGAGTTATTCAAATAACTTAAGCCTGATCTGAAGCTGTGTCCTTGAACTAAGTTAAGACATAATGTTCTTACCTCTTCCACTGTTAGAGGCAGTGTGACACGGCTGAAAAGAAGAAATAACACATTGTATCAATTTTCTCCTCAAGAAAATGAACACCACTTTAGAGCTCAAACCTTGACCTAAGTACTTATTCTGTCACTGTCAGGCTCCAAATATCGGTTGGTAAACCAAAATTTAGGTAAATATGCTCACTATGCTTCAAATTATGAGTAATATTATCTGCTGATAAGGTAGAATTACCGACCCGTGGCAATTTGGAGTTGATTTGGCAAAAATCGATTTATTTTTGCGAACTGACTTCTAACCTTTATGAATAATACTTACAATTCTTTGATAAGCATTTTGTGTATTTATTTTATCTCACTTATAAGCACATCAGATTGTCCTACTACCACCGTAAAATAGACTTATCACATAGAAAGACTCGTTAGCCCGATTATCGGTATTGTAAAATAGTAATCTATGATCAACCAATGAAAATGACAAGGCGCATGCCTCGCTCGCTATGACGCAACGGATGTTACGTCAATATTTGAAGCGTTCCATATTAGGTTCTACGTTTCCTATTCAAACATAATATGAAACCCATTTGAAAGCCTTTATCATGTTAATTATATAATAGAATAAACACATGAAACGAACTGTAGTGTCAACTAAAACAAACGCATCGCATTGTTCGATTAACCGTCCAACAAGTAAAATAAACAATCTTCTGTGCATTAGGAAGAATTTATTTGGAATGAAACGTTTATCGTCGTATCGTCGTCAGTCGTCTACACTTCTACCTGTTTTGAAAGGCGGGTAAGAATCGAAGTTAAGGTTATTTTTTCTAGCATCATAGAAAACTTGACTATGTATTTAACGAGGAATCGATACTTTCATGTCCGATTCCACATTAAATTACCTTACAAAAACCACTTTAGGTTTATTAGGTGTACTTAGCATTATCAAGTAATTGTAACTTTATTATAAAAAAAACTTCTTCCCACATTACGAGGGGTTGGCACAGGTCATTAACTCATCGACAGCGTAAGTTGGAGGGGGCGCCCTTTTAAGGGCGCGGATGAGGGCTCGGCGAGGCCCTTTTCAGGGCCCTACTGAGGAGTGAGTGTGCCCTTTTCAGGGCGCACTGTAGAGGGAGGGCTGGAGCGGCTTTCGCTGCACACGCAAGTCGAGCGGCAATGATTTTCAAGGCTATAACGGCAGGGCTACCTATACCGGGCAGGCTTGGAGAGAGGGACAGCGTAAGTTGGAGGGGGCGCCTTTTTGTGGGGTCACTGGCGGAGATCGGGGGACTCGGGCGGCCCGGGAACCACCCGGGTTCCCGGGGTATATGGTGAATGTTAACGCGACCCCATTTTGCCTCACTACGGCGGGGGACTTTTAACCGGTGGGGTTTTAGTGGGTTAGAGTCCCACATACCCCCTTTCGCCATTCCCGTGGCGGAAGGAAAATGCATGGCATTTCCCCCACTCAAAAAAAAAAGTCGTTAACTCATTGCCATGTCGGTCAACCTTCTCGTGTGCCTGTCGGCTCTGCTCGCTTAAGGATCAGACGGATCCATTAAAGCTCACGGAAATGGATGGACCTTGTTAATTAGGTTTAAATTGTTTTAAAGAATTGACTTACACGTAGTGTTGTCTTTCTATGGATGTAGCTATGGTTTGGAATACTGGCCGAGCATTACATGGTCGTACTTGACAGGCCGCGCATTCACAGACGGACCCGACAATCGATCGCATAAAATTTTTGTTGGTAGGTCTAAGTGTGGTTCTGTTTTGTTACCTTTCATTGAAATTTGCAAATCGCAAAATTGTTTTATCGTTAAGAAATTGTACCTCTACAATGGTATAAATATTATACATATTAATGTGCATATACTTTTGAGACTACACTTTTATTCCGTAGAAAGAAAAGAACACTGCCCTCGATTAAAAATGAGTTTGGTAGGGAAAAAGTGCGAATCGATAACTCTACTTGAACCAAAAGAAGACGTAATTTGTGATATAACACCAGATGATGTTCTTACATTTGATAGAATAACTGATACATACTTGTGTAGCCCTGAGGCGAATGTATACGACATAGATTTCACACGATTCAAAATTCGTGATTTGGAATCTGGGACTGTGTTATTAGAGATCGCTAAGCCTCCTACGGACTTCGGCGTGGAGGGTGAGGGTGCTGAATATTCTTCTGAAGATCAACTGAACCCCAATGCTGGAAGATTCGTTCGATATCAATTTACACCTCAATTTCTAAAACTGAAGACTGTTGGTGCTACGTAAGTAACAATCCCAAAAATATTAGAAACTGGTAAATTCATGAACATTGAAATGGCAATGGTGCTAAAGGTTGTGCAAAAAGGTTTTTGTGAACCAAACAATGCATCATTGGAAGTCCCTCACCTGATGGACTGATGATATCGCTAAGGTTAGGACATGAGGAAGTATCCTTAAGATAGAATATTTGTCCATGTTTGGAAATAGGGACCTGGGACGTTTAAAACTCGATGAATTCCAAATTGGACTCAAACTTGACCACAGCATGACCAAATATCTGGTAATTGGCAGTTCAGGTATAATTTGTAAGTGCATAGAGTTTTAAACACTAAGCACTTCCAAACTATAATTATAAGTCCCATCCCTTTCCTAATTCGGAAGCTCATAACTTTTATAATTTTTTTTCAGGATTGAATTCACAGTGGGCTCTCGTCCAGTGAACAATTTCAGGATGATTGAGAAACACTTCTTCAGAGATATTCCTCTTAAAACATTTGACTTTGAGTTTGGATTCTGCATACCATTTTCGCGGAATACTTGCGAGCATATTTATGAGTTTCCAGCTATGCCTCCTGATCTCAGTAAGTTCATTATGACCGTTGTTATAATCATTTTTAATTTCTATTTTTTCTCATTGACATTTGTTTTGATGATGTGTCAGTTTTTGTTTTAGATTTATTTAATTAACAACCTGCCAAGCTACTGTAGTTAGTAGTAGGTATCATAAAACCGGTTGGGTTAGACTAGAGCTCTAGAGTCTGAAGTCTACTTATTTGGTACACTGACGAGAGTCTATAACCTCATTAAAAAAATAAGTTCACACACCTTTATTCCCCATGATGGACATTCTTAGGTACTTCTTTGATGTATTCAACAAGAAGATTTTGAGAATACCAAGTCAGAGTCAATTGGATACAAAACAAGATTGGTATCAATTGGTAGAGCATGTTGGCCATGAACAAGAACCATGGTGTTTGTACACATAACATGCTCATGTTATCCGCAGGATCAGGATCAGGAGGCACTTGCGCAGGTTATATGTATCATATAAACTACAGTTTGAAAAAGTGTGCCTGTCCACTAGCTTGCTTCTACTGCGCGCCCATATTGCTCGCTCCAGCTACATGCACCATAAGTCCCGAATTTGTAGTGTCAAAAATAGTGATGCGGAAGCAGGTGCTACCAGGCTGAGACAAAAGAAGTGAGAGTTCGATTCCGGCGGCGGTACAAATGTCTACATGTACTGCAGATATTTGTTTCGGGTCTTTGTGTTTTAGTACCATGGTACTCCTAGTTTCTGGTCTGGAATATGTTCATGACTGTTGGGTGTTATTATTAACTCTTGGACAATACTTGGCATGCAAACAAAATGCATCTATTTATACAATGGATTAAAAATATTTTTGCCCAAGACGTAAGGAGCCTGTGTATGTGTTTGACGTAAGAAGTTGTTTGTGGATGACAAACAAACAAATGTGTCATTGTGGACATCCTCAGATACATACTCAGTGAGTAGATCTTTGAGGATTCCAAGTAGGGGGTAGTCAGAGGCACGTCCAAACATTACATTTGGCACATGCTCGCGTTTTGCAAGTTAGCATTCCACGTGACAGGTTGCAAGCTTATTGGAACGCTGCTTATTGGAACACTAACTATTGGCACATGCATGCCTTCGAATTTTTGGTTCTACGGCATGCCGGTTTCCTCACGATGTTTTCCTTCACCGTTTTGAGCACGTGTTAATGCGCATAACAATTTTTCGAGTGGAAAAATCCATTTGTGCCCGACCTGATTCGAACCCACGAGCTCCGGATCAGAAGTCGGGGTATCGTCCACTAGGCCAACATGGCATCATTTAATCATTTGTTAATGTCTATATCTGTGTGCCCACTGGTAAAGGCCTCCTCCAACCCTTTGCACTTGTCTCGGTCTTGAGCGACTCTTGCTGGTACCAGCTGTCTATATTTCATCATCCCATCTCCGGAATGGCCTCCCTTTTACGCTTGCCGTTTCTTGGATACCAAGTGCTTATAGTTTTGTCAGCATACTTGCATAAGTACATAGTTTACTATTCTCCGCACTCCCCCGTCCCACATGCTGAGCCGAGCGTGCTCAACGAAAGGTTAGCCTGCGTAAAGTACGTGGTATAGTCGTCATAATATCCTAAAATGATGCCAAATCACGATAACTTTAATTCTATAAAAATATTTATTTATATTATTAGCACACTCCCTCCTAGTTTTTAATGTATGTTGGTATTTTCTATTTCAGTTGAAGAAATGATTGCTGCTCCATTTGAGACATGCTCCGACAGCTTCTACTTTGTGGACAATCGTCTGGTGATGCATAACAAAGCGGATTACGCTTACAATGGAGGCTTCCTCTGCAAGTGAGATCTCCATCTCTATCACTTTACTTTTTAGAAGTTTCGCACTACCTTCCCTTATGTTTGGGCCACACTTCTATGATAAATCAATGTAATCCACACTTAAATTATATTTTATCAAAGATGCAATCTAAAATATTTGAATCAACAAGATTAGAACACGCACCTAGTGCGTGACTAATTACCACTATCGCTGTAGTAAGTATGATTGTTGAACCAAGTTTATTAATCTTTGTTACAGTTGACCATTTTGTATGAAATGCTGAATAGGTAGTTATAGTTTCTGACCTCCAATAAGACTTGTTTATATTTTATCCAGTTAACCCAAGGACAGAAGTATACTATAAAAAAAAATATATGAAATTTTTTTTTTGTTAGCTACAGAGCTCATATAAAATAACTAGAATTATTATAAAATTAAATTGACACACAGACATCACATATATCATGCAAGCTTGTACATGGACGGTTGGAACCGTCTGTGACCGGGTCAGCAACTCCTGCACAAATGACTAGGTTGTGTGCAGGCTCATCCAGTGCCCCATAAACGAAGAGTCCCACCTATCAGCCTGTGAGCTGTACTTAGAATGGTCTGAACTATTAGCAAAAGTGGCAACCGATCTAAGGCTGGTTTGAAAATGTCAGGTCGCATTTTAAATTAACTTTTAAATATCACTCAATTTTGAGTGTACTCATTATTGACATTGTGCAGATTGGCCCCAGCATAAATAGGGTTTTGTGATATTTTTGTTTAAAAGTAGCAATTTTTCAGTCTTCAATCTTTTCACTTTGTAACTTATGAATGTATTTTTTGTTGCGATATATTGCAGGTAACTGGCCATTCCAAGTGAATTTAAAGCATTCCTGTATTTGTAAGACTATAAGAGATTTCTCGTTTCAATATTTTTTTAAAATATTGGTGGGAGTTTTCTGTCTGATCAAATAATGTACTTTTATTGCATTTTTGATATGGTTGTATCATGTTAATAAACATGGAAGGCTTTTCTTAAAAAGCCTAAGCACTAAAGCACTAACTGTGTGTAACACTGTTTACCTGTAAGCTTAGGGTGCTTTATATTTAATTTATTATCTAGTCATTGTTTTGCAAAAATCAAAGAAATATTTCAAAACTATTGTGAATTTGATAATTAATATTATAAAACGGGAATTTTCACCGATGTGAAGGCGACTAAGTTTCGAAGAGTTTTCTTCATTGTTTTCACTGCTGGTCATGTCATCGCCATAAGTTATTCCCGCTTTACAATATGAAGTAATATTAAATTTTACGTGACCTTGTTTTGCATACTTAAATGTGTTAAATAATAATTTGCATTTATCTGTACGTATATTAAGTACCAATTTGGTTTTTGTGATTATTATCTAATGATCGGGCATTGCTCATACAATGGATGTCCTTTAGCTAGATCATAAATCTCCAAGAATGCAGTTAGTTCATTGAATTAGGATATTACTAGTATGTTTGATGTTCTAGGTGACATTATTATGATGGATGCTGTACTAGGAACCAATTTTATTTGACAATATAGAATTGGTTTGACCATTTTAGTTGTTTTATGATTGATCTCAATTTATATTGTTATAAAATTTTAGAAATCGTTCAACTGCTAATTTTTCTAGGTATTATAGAAGCATGTAATCTATTAAATTACTTCGAAAAAATAAATCCTGGAAATTTTGATGTAGAATGTACTAACCAACTATCTGCGTAGAGACTTAAGTTTCGACGCATCATGTAAATTGTATATGAAAATGACTGTTTTTAAAATTCAATAGTACAATAGTCAGTTTTTGTACCTGTTGGTTTATGATTAGTTGATGTTGATTCCTGTGTTTTTATAGTACCAAAGGAAATAAATAATATTAGTTGTGTACCTACTTAATCAGCACTTATATGTATTGTGTCAAGCAATAGGTTGTAAGCGAGAAAATAAATCTGTTTGGACACTCAGATTTAACTTACATTTTAGTGCATAAAAAAATGTGTAGTGGAAAATTAATTTATTAAAATGTATTGTAGCTTTTTGTAGATCTGTATTTAAAATATATGAACTGTCAAAAACTGTTGAAATAATAGGGTGTGAGTAACATAAATGTAGTTTCCCTGAGTTTTACTAGGTATTTCACATCACAACACTTGTTTGATCAAATAAAATCAAAATGCAATCGAAATGATTTTGATTTAAAACCTTTTAATCCAATAAATTCTTTAATCTTAAAAATAATTATTTAAGGCACATGCATTATAATAGTAATAATTCAAAATAACCTAATATAACCACGGACGAGAAAAAAATAATCTGCACCGCAGTGATTAACTGCGTCGTCATGCTGTGTGCGTAAGATGAGCACGTGCCTAGGTAAAAGTGGATCGGCATTACTCGGCTTACTTGGGTGCTTCATTTTTGAGTTAGTTGGGCGGAGTCCATATTTTGTCTCGTCCGTGTAAACATTAAAAAAACTAAGATCAGTCATTGGTAACAACACCTTAGTGGCAACCCCAAAGGCAATTAACTCTTAAGCCTATTGAAAGTAGTTATAAACTATTTAAACGGGTATGGGTTCAAACCCGCTAAAATTAGTTAAGGTTTATGAAACATTCCAAATGATTCACATTCAAAAAATTACATTTTATGAAACATGTAAACGATTCATATAATTTACCATGCCTCAAAATAATTGAATTGAGTTATATTTGAGGCTGGACTTTATCAAAATATCTTATCATTTTGCTGTGCGCCAGTAGGTAAACCCATTGCTGGCAACATTTGCGGTCCACAAATGCTGTATCACTGTCAGAAACAATCATCTAGCTTAGTTTAATTCCTAGCAAATATAAATTCCAAGAGAAGTAAATACATGCAATAGAAAACAAAATACGAATGATATGTACCAAGTTACAATTGTTTTATATTCACAGGCAATCCAAAAGGGCCTGCTAATTATTAAGTTGATAAATTCAGAACAGGTTTTATTCCCATAAGTATAACTTTTATTTATTCTCGTCTAACATCTAGATATTCAAGCAATAACATAATAGTATAGCACCTTATCAATGCACATAAACACAACTTACCTACCATTGAACAATGGCAATGAAACTTATCTTCACACATACCTACCATATAATACAGTAGGTAGGACTAGTCATATGCCATATCATTGGATATTTCCTAGTAATGTTGATTTAGTACTTTTAAAACCAACTTAAAAGGATTAATTACATATACTTTCCTTACAATCTACATCATCCGCATCCGACTGCTTCTGTAATTGCACTCTCGCAATTACAGTCGAGGTTCTGAGGGCAGAAGTTCGGTAAGGCCTTTATAAAAATGACTGTCAAATTTAGTCACGGTCGAACCCGGATTAAAATCGGTCTTAAAGTATGTAACTGCCATTTCAAATCTTTGAACTAAGTATATTGAGAATAGCAGAAAGTCAGACGATTACGACAAAACGTAGTGTTAATAATTTGGTCATGTCAAAATAGAGGCAAAGGTTAATTTTCTGTTTAAAATATTTGAACACACACTTGGTCCAGTGAAGGGCAGAAGTCATGGAGAGAGAAGATTTATATATGATTGCTGGATCGAGAGACGCGGAGGTTGAACAAAGACAGAATGTGTAGAAGATAATGGGTAAGAAAATATCAGTACTGAAATAATGAATGTAGAGGGAAATGTATGAAGAAATCACGTTGTGCCGATATAACAATAGCGTGGGATACGGGCAGTGACATAGGTCGACATTACCCAAAAAAAATTGGCCGAACTAGGTGACGCAGTTGGTTAACGCATCTGTGTCCCTGAATATGCTATATCGAAAGGCAAATATTTTGTTTGTACAAATATTAAAAAATCGACTTCCATCCTACCAAAAAGTACCTGATAATACAAGTAAATATAGAAAAGTCACATAGTCTCTTCTGAGCCCATACTAGGATTCTGTGTCATGGAAATGACGAAATACAAGTGTCATGATGGTACATTCTTTGCAAATCTAACATTTCCTTGTTTAAGATTTAATATTTTCATAGAAAAATCTTTTTGGCAAGTTTCTATGAAAAACTAAACCAATTTCTAAGTTTTAATTTTATGAAACAAGGCTTTAATGCCCCAAAGTTGTGCAGCTATTTTGACAAGCCCTTATTAACTACCGAAACATTTATATCATTTCAAATTCGCGATTTCCCCAACGGCCGCGACCGCGACCACGCCCGCCACGTCCGCCGCGCCTCGTGCTAGAAACATCTCGCTTCGGTTCTTCTCTGCTAGATAACGAGGATAATCTACTAGTATTCACCTCTTTCTTAATAAATAATTTGTATGCCACAGCCCCGTTGTTGATAAAACTTTTCGCATACTGTAGTGGGAGGACCGCACAGGAGTTGTTGCTCACAATATCCTCAACAGATTCTCCAGACGAGAAGCATTTATCAATGTATTGATACTTTCTACGTGGCTCTCCCTTATTGTACACATGGATTTCGTAGTTCCATTTTGCCGCGCTGATCTTAGTACCAAGCAGCTGAACGGCAATGTAAATCTTGTTCTCCATTTCTGAGACTATCAAGAGGAACACGAAGTTGAAGTTTCCGATATTTATCAGCTGCATCCGTTTTGTATCGCACATGTTGTGAAGCTGAAGGAACATTTCTGTGTCAACATTGCCTCTGTGGGTAGGGTGGAAGTTGTCGAAGTGGGTGGCCATTCTTGACAATTTCCCTGAAAGAAGTTAGAATGAAATCAATGCAATTAAATATAATGAAATTTTACTACTGCACCGCGAAGAAGCTAATCGCGGCACATGTGCTCTGTTAACCTTTCATGATTATCATCAAGGCCTGTAGAAGTCCACTGTCAACTTAGATGACCAATTTTTTTCTCTAACCCCCTAAACCATATTGCGAATATTGTACGTGTTTTCGTCTTACCTACGAATGGCTACCCGACTAAACGTCAAGTATCTAAAACCCTCGACCTCAAGATGTTAACCTATTATAGAGGATTTTTTCCAGCTTTGGGACCACTCTCGAAACTTATTGTCCAAGAAAGCCAAGGAGAAGCTTAGGAAGTCCAGCAGCGAGATGGGTAGACGACATTGTTAACGACGCGGACAGTGCTTGGTTGGCTTAGGCTCATAAAAGTCGCTTTTCCGAAATGTGTATTTTTTCTAAAGGTACACTTGTTTGAAGAAGGATCACTTTCTCAGAAGGTGCACTTCCCCGAAAGAGCCGTTTCAAATCCGTCATATAAATTGGATAACGATGTAGCCATCTAGATTTTTGCACTCCATACATGTGACATCCGAGGAATGTTTTTTTTTTAATGCACATTGCCGTGTGAGGTCGTACCTATGGATAGGTCTTCGAAAATGATATAGTCGTCACTAAAACATTTTTATATAAGATACTATCCATGTTACTTAGCACCAATTTAACTTGTACTAAATAAATATCTGCGATATATTATATAATATAGGGTCTTCCAATAGGCACGTCCGAACTTTGGCAGTTGGTAGCGGCCATCTTGTTGAAGCTACATCTGTCAAATTGGTTGTCATTTATTCATTCTGTTTTGACAAATCATCATGGATAGCTATAGCATTCAACAACACGTGCAAATGATAAAATTGTTTTATCAAAATGAGTGTTCTGTTCGGGCAACGCACCGCGCGCTTCGCCCATTTTACGGTCGCCATAATCGTCCTACCGAGAGGACTATTCGTCGTGTGGTGGATAAATTTGAGTCCACTGGTTCGGTAAATGATTGACCAACACCCGTACGTCAACGAAACGCAAGGTCTGCCGAAAACATCGCCGCTGTCCGTGAGAGTGTTTGGTTTGGGTTTTGGGCTGGCGGCGTCATCGGGCCATATTTCTTTGAGAACAACGTTGGCCAGGCCATCACTGTCAACGGCGAGCGCTATAGGTCGATGATTACCAACTTTTTTGGCATGAACTGGATCATCTGAACACCAACGACATGTGGTTTCAAGAAGACGGCGCTACGTGCCACACAACTCATGCCACATTGAATATTCTGCACGAGAGATTTGAGGGCATGGTCCACAAACCACAGCGGCCCTCAAAGCCAACATAACCTATGCCATAGGTCAAATTCAGCCTGATTTATGCGCAAAAGTCATGGAAAATTGGATATCTCGTATGCGCTCCACCCAGAGAAGCCGTGGCGGACATTTGAATGATGTCATATTCCACACATAATGGCATCACTACATCTTTCAAATAAATAAATAATTTCGATAATATCTCACACACACTTTGTTTTATTTAAATTTAAAGAAAGGACATGCTTAATTAAAGACCCTGTATATATCTGAGGAAAACTTCGTGGTGAAGATGTCATTTTTGGCTAGTGTACATTATGAGGAAAGTGTGCATTTTTGAAAACTGTACTTTTGGGAACATGCACTTTTAGAGAAAGTACACATTTCGGGAAAGCGACTTTTATGAGCCTAGGCCGCTTGGTTGAACATTAGACTAGAGCCAGATAAATGTAGACAGTATCCCATCCAATGTTTTTGTGATGAGATACCTTGCCGCTTATGTTTTTTTATAGGTACTATAGGTATTAGGTACCACTAAGGTGGCATACAACAAGCATATAGCCCACCTGTTGGTAAGCGGTTATCGTAGCCTATGACGGCTTGCAATACTAAGAGGTATCATGCGTTGCCGACCCTGAGACATAATGGGTGAAAAGTGCTATGTGCCTGTATTTCACTGGCTCCCATACCCGTCGAACCGGAACACAGCTACCTCGGAGTAATACCCCGGAGGAGTGTGGCTACCATGCGCAGGTGAGGAGTACGTACCTTTCCACCGGCACATTCCTCCCGGCAGCAGACACTGCGATTCTTTGAAGGGGCATTCCTTCAAGTGCTGGTCCATTTCGCACAGCTTGAAGCTGAGGCTGCAACCTTCATCTGCATTCAAGCAGGGTACCTTTCTCTGAAAGATGAGGTAATAATTAATGAAATTATTTTACACTTGAAAGGTACACCTAAAAACAACAAAATAAACACTATGTCACAGTTGGTCTCACGTAATTTGAACAAGGCACATGCCTTGCAGCCATACAGTCAAAAATCAGCGATTCCCGATTTTTGGCTGCATGGCTGCTTAACTTTGACGTTATACCCAAAGATTCCATATAGATGCCACAAGGTCGTTGTCCGCTCGAACTGTTGATTACCTTCACTTTTAGTACCGTACCTACCCGGCTCTACCAAGCTAATGTTACTTACTCATAATACAATATGTTATAGACTCAACTATGTACTCGTGAACCACTGGACTTATGTGACTTAATGGACTTTCGTGACTCTTTGGACTCAACTGACTATAAAAAGTTGATGCTTACTTCCGAAACATATTCCTCCATAGTGATATTCCTCCTATCCGTGACGCTTGCGCCGCAGAGGCCGCAAGCCCGATCACTCAGCTTACATTCCAAGCACGAGGCATGTCCGGACGCGCAGTTGAATATCTTCAAGCCAAATCGGTTCTTGCAAGTAGGGCATGTTATATCATTGTCTTCTGGTGTTGAACGGGACCTGAGAACACAAGCCATAATCAAGTAGTGTAGGAACCTGAGATAAAGTTCATATTTACTCTGCATAGTGGGTTAAATAAGTTTACCCTACCCTTGTAATGACTATCCATGTAGGTGTGGTAGGTAGATAGGAACCGTGGTAGGTTCGGTACTCAAAAGATTTTTAATTCACCGTTAAGAGAGCATAATCCCGGACAAAATAGCTTTTATTCAATTACTACTAGTATCTGCCCACGACTTCGCTCGCGTGATGCTCGGATATAAAGAAGCCTGTTTGATTTACGAACTATAGGTGTTCCAAATTTTCAGTCGGTCATCAACTTTGTCAATTTTTTGTTTTTTTTTTTAATGAAATCAAGCTCAGCTTCATAATTTTATTTGTTATCTATTGTAGTTATGTTTTGCGTGCCTTATCTACTACCATACCGACCGACCAAAGTGTAATGAAGATATAGGTGCACCTAGAAGAGCTTGTCCGTACCTAATTCTGCCGCTAAGCAGTAATGCTCGCATCGTGTTGCGATTTGAAGGGTTTGGTTGCCGTGTAAAGTACAGACACCTGAGACTTTTACCCAATTACGTCTCCGTGTCGGCAACGCGCAAGTGATACCTCTGGTGTAGCATGCGTCCATAGGTTACGGTAACCGCTTACCAACAGGTGGGCCGTATGCTTGTTTGTCATTTTAGTTGTATAAAAAAAAACCTCTTATGACGTCGTAAGGGTCTGCGTACACGACGACTATCATGCTCTGTGAACGTGTCTCACGCATGATCGCGCGTTTGCACCACCCGCGCCGCTAAGGTCCATAAATACATACATAAAGCCACGCCTGTTTCCCAGAAGGGTAGGCAGAGACACGGATTTCCACTTGCTACGATCCTGGCATGCCTCTTTCGCTTCATTCATCCTCATAACATTCTTCATCCAAGCTTGTCGGTTCAGTGTACTCTTGACTTGGCCTTTCTCCAATGAATAAAATATACTTCGCTGAGGCCTTCCCTTTTCAACTATCCCATTCACGCTCGCCTTGTATACTTGTTTTGTTAATCTTCTTTCATCCATCCTTTCTACATGCCTAAATCATCTCAACATACCTTTCTCAACTCTCGTTACTACATCTTCCATTCACTCCACACTGCTCTCTTAACACGCTGTTCCTAACTCCATCACTTAAAGTAACACCACACATACTCCTCAGATTAGTGAAGGTTCATAAAGCTGTGTGCAAATGATGCAAATCACGCAAAGATGATGCAATTGTGCTTCAATTCTTCGATCTTTGCAGCATTACATTTGCGTTAAAAGCGCGTAAAAGTTTTCTTGTCTTTTACTCAATTTCACACCTTTCCGTGGATCCATCATTAATCAATAATTAGGAGAATTATGTTACATAGCACGTATTTTGAGGTATGTGCTTAGGTCAATAAAGTTAATATTTAAATCCGGTCGGGTGAGGTGAGTCAGATCGGCGGGAGGAAGCGAGTGATTTTTATACATAGTACCTTACTATTATGTATTCTGTGCTATTACCTCAATCACTACTTACTTTTAATTCTAGTAATTAAGTACTTACCGAGATGCAGAGCTGTCCCTTTGAGGGTACGACGGCGCCGGGGGAGCAGATGGGGAATATCTGAAACATGTCATGTCGTTAGATAACAAAACATCCAGCCTTCATCCCACCATAAAGAGTTGTTCCCAGAAGCTATAATTCATATATTTTACCATTTATCTTATCCGATTGAAATGCAGTTTATGCAATTTTGATGACTTCAACGACTGCAAAAGAAAAAGGCTAAAAAAAGGCCGCTGCAAAAGACGATGGAAAACACTTCGGGGGTTTTATAATTTCACAAGATACTTGTAATAAATAACTAGGTATTGACGGAAATACATAAATACCTGGAGATGCTGACCGACAAGGAAGAAGAAATTAGAAACATCAGTAAATACAAATAAATACTCAATAGGCATACAAATGAATTGGCTAAAAACCTGCTTAAAATACAAGATGATATATCACGCCCAAAAAGATGGCAAATACTGGAATAAGATCAGAGAAACTAAGTAGTTTCGAGCAATTTATGGTGCTGTTTAAAGGAATCGCACCCAAACATACCTCATCCCAGATAATATCTGATTATGGCTGAAGAGCCGATTGCAGATTCAAATTAATAATAATAAAAAAAAACGTTTTATTCCAAAAACTATCGTGCACGACGCCGACGCGACGCGGAGGGAGAGCGTCGCGATAACTCATCCTGATGAAAACTCTCGGAATGAGTCGAAACTTTATTAACTAAAGTTATTGAGTTTGACTCACCTAGCGGGTCCATTGACAAAAACAAATTCATTGGTTCCCACCGAGCTTTGTCGTTGAGTGCTGTTGTTATTCCCGGGGGATACAGATGCGTTTCCATTGTCATTCAGGTTCGGATAGAGTGGACGCGAACTGTTGAACTGAGCGGTAGATTCTCCCAAGTTGTTTTGGTTAAAGCTGTATGGACTGCGTTGCCTCTCCAAGCTAATGGAAAATAAGAGTGATGACAACATCAAATAAACAAACATGCTCACAACTCTGTATCCACCATGAAAGACATGCTCTGAACGTTGTCCGTGAGGATACCAAGTATAGAGCAGGTTACAGTCAAAGACAAATTAGATAAACAGTTCCGATTGTATACAATATTGGAACATAAGGAAAAAGAGCATCTTTAAACATCAAATTGTTTATATACTTTTGTCTCATTTCAAGTGGCAGGTTGCAAGCCCATATCTACGGAGTATTTACAAATATTTACCTATTTACTAAGTGGGTAAAATCTATAAAAGTAAAACCCATATATCTTAGCTTGGGCGTATGTATCGGGCTTGAATTATAGCCTGGTTCGCAGGTAGTGAGCCGCGTATGTCGATCGCATCGATATTTTTCTACCCTATAATGTTCGCAAGAGGTGCGGGTTTGATTCCCGTTGCGAGACAAATATTTGTATGTTCTGCAGATATTTGCACATTTTTTCTGGGTCTGGGTGTTGTGGTACCACGGCATTCGTAGTTCCTGATACCCACGGCACAGGAAATCCTAGTGTGGAGTTATGACTATGTTCTCATTTGTCTTTTGGGTGTTTAAAAAAATGTACGTAAAATAAGCTTGGTAAACATCCACAGTTTAAAAATGTGCACTGTAATAAGTTCACATAATTTATATTCAGAAAGATATTTAAATTCCAAAATATTTTTTAAAAATATTGGTAAATAAATGTATTTCTATTTTTTTCTTTGTGATTGCAAAACTAATTGAAATCTAGTTAAAAAAGTGCAATGCATAATATTAATTTTGTTTTGCAACACTATGTGCTATGCAGTAACAGTTGTCTAGCTATATTATATTGAATCGTATTTTCGTTGTGATTAATAAAGACATTTTAAAAGAAACTAGATTTCAAATCAAGTCAGCAACAACTCGGTAGCTGTAATTCAAATTTTAATGTAATATTTGATCTAAAAAATAATCTTTATAGAACAAAGACTTTCATACAAAGTTCCTCTCCCCATTACCCCCCACCCCACCCCCCTACATGGAATTAATACATTCTTACGATATAAAATAAAACTATGTTCCAAATTTCAGCTTTCTAGAATTAGTTGTTTTGGCTGTGCATTGTTAAGTCAGTCAGACAAACTGTTCTATAAGTTAAGAGCTAGCCCTGCCTTTTATATTAAGGCCACAATGACATTTGTAAAATTAAAAATAAATCAAGGCGGACAAACTCTCTGGCACTCCCATAGTCGGTGAAAAAGTTTGTAATTTCTAGGTATTGTGTTGCCACGGTTACTTACTAATTTGCGTTTTGGGTTTCAATAATTCTGGGTACTGGCGTAGGCGCAGTCGCAGGCGCTGGTGGTCGAGGTGGAGCCACTCTATGGGACGAGCCAGCTGAGCTAGAGAATAGAAGAAATTGTTGATCTAGTGAAACAAGGTGATACCCGAGTCAAGAGGATGTCTGCACTTTATGGATATATGTGTGTCCAACAATTTATTTAATAATTTAGGATGATTATGTTGATCTAGCGAAACAAGGTGATACCCGAGTCAAGAGGATGTCTGCACTTTATGGATATATGTGTGTCCAACAATTTATTTAATAATTTAGGATGATTATGCAATTTATAAAGTTGTTGTCATCAATGAATTCCCCCAATTAGAGGAAGTAGACATTTTCAATGAGAATGTTTTGTATATGCCATCCTTGTCTGTGTGGCATCTGAGCTATTAGAGTAGAAGGTATGAATCAGTTACGCATTCAGATAGATAAGGTACACCAGCAATATTCTTTTGTTTTCAGACTTTATGGTTTCATGTGGTAATCAGGAGAAGAGTTTATGAAGTAAATATAAATGGTACTAGTTGTTGCCAGAGGCTTTACAAAATTTCACCCCTATTCCCCTTTAAAATATGAAAATCCAAAAACCCTGAAACAGATAGGTGCACCAACTTTGGATGCGTCTATAATATGTTGTACTACCTATTGGCTTGGGCAGGTTAACGAAAGTGCATCTTGAGCAGAGTACCAAATAGAGAATGATAGAACTGACATAGTTGAACATCAACAAATGGTCCAAAAAAACAAGTATAATAAAGAAAACATATGAACAAACTTTTATGATGATTCAAAGACCTATAGACATTAACTTATGGGTTGGAAGTATATAGGTAGGTAGATATGCATAGGAACTTACTTAGAAAACGAAGTACTCTGGGGAGGTAGATTTGTGGCCGCTTGATTCCGAAGGACCTCTTGCATTCGTTTCTCATAAAGTCTCCTCTGTTTCTCCAACGCTCTTTCAACTTCAGCTTTCGACACATTTCTGCAAAAAGGTATGTGTTTATTTGTATACTTCATAAACCTACCCATAGAAATCAGTAGGTAGGTACCTATCACAACAATATGTAGGTACCCACATTACACTACCTTTTAATTAATATATAACACTTAACCTACAATATCGACATTACTTGGAAACTTTTCAATTCCTAACTTTGCGAGAAATACCGTTGCAATGAGGGAGTCCACCCATTCACCCCCTGTGCTTTTTTTTATCTAAATTTGTGGGACGGCTTTCTAAATCCCACCCGTTTCGACTTATATCTTTTTAAAATAAATATATGTTATACTCAGCCCTATCCATCCACAACACAACCAAAGCTACGTAAATTTGGTACCTACTTTGGTGATTATGTAGACAGAAGAGTGTAGTATCGGTACAGTTGTAAAATCAAATCAACTAACCTGTTATTTCTTTGTTCGTTTCTTGGCGTTGATTCGTCGTTTCCCATTGCGAATTACAAGTTGTAACTAGGTATTTTGGTCTTTTGCTCAATAATCACAGTCTCATTTCATAGTAGTCTGTGGGCTCACAGCACAGCCTGCATCCTACAATAATATCTGAACGTAGTATTTATTTCATTCATGTGCAAACTTTATAAAAAAACTGAAGTCAAAAATGTATTTTAGCTGAACTACCAGCTACACAGAACATAAAAAACAAAATAGCCAACGCAACCGAACAGTTTGCTGCTGCTACACTCACACAACAACACTATGAGGGATTTTCCCCTTCGCGTTATCGTATTAGGATCATCGACCTACAAACAAACTAGGATGCACAGACTGAGGACAGCGATATTTATTTAGACACTACACTACCACAGCGCACAGACTACTCAGACTAGTCCATCAAAATATCTAAATAAAAATTTAAAATAAATAAAATGTCAATACGGGTGTCGCGAGAGGAAAGAATGCAGGCGTCATAGCTGCCAACTAATGAATATTTTTTTGTACATCTATAACTATAGTCTCAACATGTCAACAAAGTTAAAATTGAACAAATTATGTGTCCACCACGTAAGAGGCATTAAATAATAAGACTTATGCTTTGTGTTACTTAAAAAAAGAGTTTAACATACTTATATTTATATTGATAAATCAACGTGTTAAAGTAGATACTTACTGAAACTTGCGCACGATTTTATCGATTAAAACGCGCTCCTTCAAAGCGTTTGTATGGCGTTTGAATCAATAAAATGCTTTTTTTTTTTTTTTCTGAAAGGACTTTAATGCTGCAGGGCCGCAGATGGCCTTGGTCAGCGTCACCGGACTACGGCGAGCGCAGAAGGCGCTCAGCCTATAAAAAGTTAGGATGGGGCAACTAGCACAAGGGCACCACTTAGGTACGGACCTCGGCTTGGGCCGTTGCCAGGGGGGGAGGAACTGGAGAGAAACGCCCCGGTACATATCTGTACCGTGAATAGGCGGAAGTGGGGACTCGTCGAGCCCGCCGGCGGGCTCGGTGTATCTGTGCAGTGTTTACTCTGGCGGGACTTGATGACGTCACCACCGCATTAGCGGTGCTGATGGGGTCATCGGGGTCACCAAGTACGTGTCTTGGTCTACGGAGGGTTTTCAACTCAGGTGACTCGATCGAGTAGTCGGGAATAGTCGAGATTAAGGGGTTCGGGTGGGATGAGGCCAGTTCATAGTAACGCTGAGAAGCGGTTTTAATGAATTGGGCTATGGACTCGAGCTTCGTGTCTCGGTGGAGGTCTATATTACGCGAATACCATGGCGCACCGGTGGCCTTGCGCAAGAAACGATTTTGGACTACTTGGAGTTTTTTGATATGAATGGAGTGGCCAAAGGCCACTGCGGCATATGTCATAATAGGGCGGATGCACGTTTTGTAAAGTGTCACCTTATTTCTAAGGGACATTTTACTCTTTGCACAAATGAGAGGGGAAAGGCGACCAAGGATAAACTTGGCGCGGTTGCTCACTTTCGTAATGTGAGTGAAGAAGGATAGACGTCTATCAAGGATCACTCCTAAGTAACGGGCTGACTTAACCCATGGGATGGGTTTGCCAAAGAGTGAGACCGTTCTTGTGGGCAAGGGTTTTCTCCGAGAAAAGAGCACTGCTGCACTTTTCGTTGGATTTACCTCTATGCGCCACTTGCGGAACCAAGCACTTAAGGTGTCTAGAGCGGATTGGAGCTTTATGCGCACTCGATTAGAGTTCTTATCGGATGCGTATAAAGCTGTATCGTCCGCGAAAAGGGCAAGTTCGACTTGATGAGTCCGAGGGATATCGCTGGTATACAGCGTGAACAGGAGGGGTGCAAGGACGGAGCCCTGGGGGACTCCGGCTCTGATGGGTCTGGGGTCAGAAAGAGTACCTTCCACGCGGTAGCGGAAGCTTCGATTGTGGAGATAGTCTCGTAGGATGAGAACGAGTCTGTCTGGCACTCCGAGTTGGGATAGCTTGTAAATCAAGCCATTGTGCCAGACTTTATCGAAAGCTTTCGCTACATCGAGGAAGATTGCACCTGTATCTGCTGGCCAGATAGCGTGCCTCTTCGATAGGATGTGCTCCGTGATGCGGAGCACTTGCTGGGGGCACGAGTGTCGGGCTCGAAAACCGAATTGCTCATCCGGGAGGAGCCTGAACTCGTTTACGTGGGACCAGAGACGATTCAGAAGGAGTCGTTCATAAATCTTCCCCAGGGAACTGAGGAGACTGATAGGGCGGTAACTAGAAGGTTCATTTGCACTTTTGCCGGGCTTGCGGATACCGATGACAATGGCTTCCTTCCAGGCATTAGGAAATGAACATGAGGACATGGCTGCATTGAAGATGCTGACTAAGAGATAGATGAGGGGAACAGAGAACTGCTTGAGTACTCTGTTGCTGATGCCATCTGCACCAGGGGATTTCTTAGGGCGGAGATCCTTGATAATCGTCATTACCTCTGAAGCTCTGACAGGAGACAAAGGTGGAGCAGAGGGGGGTAGGGAAATTAGGCGCATGACTTCACTGTTCACCGTATCGAGGTGAGCAGGGTCAACGGGGTAATGGCTTGGGGTACATTGGGCTTCAAGGCTTTCAGCCAAGCAGTTGGCTTTGTCCTTGTCATCGAATGCGGGAGGCTGATTGGGTCGGTTGAGAGGAGGCATCGTTGAGATCATGTCCGATTTCATGGACCGAGCCAGTTCCCAGTAAGCCAGGTGACTGGGCTCGATCTCCGAAAGCAGACTGTCCCATTGACGTTGGCGGAGATCTTTAATGCGTCTCCGCACCTCGCGGTGTAGAGAGCGCATTTTGACTCTATTAAATTCGGTGGGCCATCGGCTGTAGTAGCGTTTCGCTGCGTTTGACTCCGTGATTAGACGCCTCACATCATCTGGCAGGACCAGGCGGGGGTGAGCCATCACCGGGACCTGTTTCGATGATTCGCTGATAGCGTTCGAGACGTGACTAGTCAGAGAGTCAACCGCGATCGAAATATCGCTGGGGGTCCTAATATCGTCGGGGATTTTATCTAGGTCGGGTGAATGTATAGACTTGAGGGCTTTCCCAAGTTTATGCCATTATATTACGCGAATACCATGGCGCACCGGTGGCCTTGCGCAAGAAACGATTTTGGACTACTTGGAGTTTTTTGATATGAATGGAGTGGCCAAAGGCCACTGCGGCATATGTCATAATAGGGCGGATGCACGTTTTGTAAAGTGTCACCTTATTTCTAAGGGACATTTTACTCTTTGCACAAATGAGAGGGGAAAGGCGACCAAGGATAAACTTGGCGCGGTTGCTCACTTTCGTAATGTGAGTGAAGAAGGATAGACGTCTATCAAGGATCACTCCTAAGTAACGGGCTGACTTAACCCATGGGATGGGTTTGCCAAAGAGTGAGACCGTTCTTGTGGGCAAGGGTTTTCTCCGAGAAAAGAGCACTGCTGCACTTTTCGTTGGATTTACCTCTATGCGCCACTTGCGGAACCAAGCACTTAAGGTGTCTAGAGCGGATTGGAGCTTTATGCGCACTCGATTAGAGTTCTTATCGGATGCGTATAAAGCTGTATCGTCCGCGAAAAGGGCAAGTTCGACTTGATGAGTCCGAGGGATATCGCTGGTATACAGCGTGAACAGGAGGGGTGCAAGGACGGAGCCCTGGGGGACTCCGGCTCTGATGGGTCTGGGGTCAGAAAGAGTACCTTCCACGCGGTAGCGGAAGCTTCGATTGTGGAGATAGTCTCGTAGGATGAGAACGAGTCTGTCTGGCACTCCGAGTTGGGATAGCTTGTAAATCAAGCCATTGTGCCAGACTTTATCGAAAGCTTTCGCTACATCGAGGAAGATTGCACCTGTATCTGCTGGCCAGATAGCGTGCCTCTTCGATAGGATGTGCTCCGTGATGCGGAGCACTTGCTGGGGGCACGAGTGTCGGGCTCGAAAACCGAATTGCTCATCCGGGAGGAGCCTGAACTCGTTTACGTGGGACCAGAGACGATTCAGAAGGAGTCGTTCATAAATCTTCCCCAGGGAACTGAGGAGACTGATAGGGCGGTAACTAGAAGGTTCATTTGCACTTTTGCCGGGCTTGCGGATACCGATGACAATGGCTTCCTTCCAGGCATTAGGAAATGAACATGAGGACATGGCTGCATTGAAGATGCTGACTAAGAGATAGATGAGGGGAACAGAGAACTGCTTGAGTACTCTGTTGCTGATGCCATCTGCACCAGGGGATTTCTTAGGGCGGAGATCCTTGATAATCGTCATTACCTCTGAAGCTCTGACAGGAGACAAAGGTGGAGCAGAGGGGGGTAGGGAAATTAGGCGCATGACTTCACTGTTCACCGTATCGAGGTGAGCAGGGTCAACGGGGTAATGGCTTGGGGTACATTGGGCTTCAAGGCTTTCAGCCAAGCAGTTGGCTTTGTCCTTGTCATCGAATGCGGGAGGCTGATTGGGTCGGTTGAGAGGAGGCATCGTTGAGATCATGTCCGATTTCATGGACCGAGCCAGTTCCCAGTAAGCCAGGTGACTGGGCTCGATCTCCGAAAGCAGACTGTCCCATTGACGTTGGCGGAGATCTTTAATGCGTCTCCGCACCTCGCGGTGTAGAGAGCGCATTTTGACTCTATTAAATTCGGTGGGCCATCGGCTGTAGTAGCGTTTCGCTGCGTTTGACTCCGTGATTAGACGCCTCACATCATCTGGCAGGACCAGGCGGGGGTGAGCCATCACCGGGACCTGTTTCGATGATTCGCTGATAGCGTTCGAGACGTGACTAGTCAGAGAGTCAACCGCGATCGAAATATCGCTGGGGGTCCTAATATCGTCGGGGATTTTATCTAGGTCGGGTGAATGTATAGACTTGAGGGCTTTCCCAAGTTTATGCCATTCCACCACCGTCTTGGTTGGAGGAGGAAGATCGGTTGGGGGGCCTAGCTGTAATATTACTGGGCGGTGATCGGATATTAGCTCGTGATGTACTTCTATTGAAGATAACCGTAGGGCTACATTTTTTAAAAGTGCTATATCAAGGACTTGGGGCGACTGTCCCGCGACAACGGGGTAGCGGGTCGGGCAGATTGGAGCGATAAGGTCGAAGTTAAGAGATTCGACAAGGTTATCTAGAATGACACCGTTTCGATTATTTTTCGTACAATTCCAAAGGGTGTTTTTGCAGTTAAAGTCGCCAGCCAGAATGATAGCGCTTCCTAGGTTGAATAGGGCTTCGAGATCGCTTTTGAGCAAGATTCTTGGTTGGGTAGGAGAAAGGTAGCAGGATGCTATGATGATTGGTTGATGACCGGTCATCCCGAGTTGACAGATAGAGGCTTCTATGTGAGTAAGCGGAGGTGGGTCAAGAGGGATGCAGTGCAGAGACCTCTTGAAATAAATAACAGTACCGCCTAAGGCGCTTGGTCTGTCGTTCCTAACCATTTGGTAGTTCGCAATTCTAGGATTTCGGGTTCCGGGTTTCAAGAAGGTCTCCTGCACTAGCATGATATCGACTTGGTGTTTGACCAGAAAGTCTTGGATAAGGGGACGTTGATGGGCAAGCCCGTTAGCGTTAAAAAACGCTAACTTAACGGAGCGGGGTTTTAGTCTTTCTTTTTGTATAGACATACTAAAACTTAAAGTTTTCTACGTAATTGACAATGTCCATGTGATCTGCAAGGATCATCATTCTTTCGAAGCCAGATTTGGCTTGATTAAGTTTACGCAGGACCATGCTGACCTTAGTAAAGTCAATAGCCTTGGGAGAAGTAACTTCGGGGACAATGTCCGAATGGCTAACCATTTTGGGGCGAGAAGCGGTGGCTAGAACAGGGGCAGGGGCAGAAGGGTGGAGGGGTGCTTTTGCCTGAGGGGCACGACTTGTGTAGGGGAGGGGCATGGCCCATGCAGAGGTGGAAGGCATCGGTTTACCCTGGGAGACTACTGCCACTTTGGAAGTGACATTTGAGTATTGATTTGGAGGAGGGACACGATTGGGGGCCCGGTGGGTCACCTTTTTGTTGGCCTTGGGTGCCATGGGACAGCCGCGATAGTTCGCGGTGTGTCCCTGAGCACGGCAAAGCACACAACTAGGTGGCTCGGGGGTATCGCGTGTGCGAGTGCAGTCAGCGGTGCCGTGGTCACCCAGGCACTTGACGCATCGCGGGCGGGCGTAGCAGTTTTTAGCAGAGTGCCCATAGAGTTGGCATCTATGGCACTGGCTAGGAGAACCGTTACGGTGGGGGGCCTCAATACGTAGACCGGAGAGGCGGTTGACCGTCTTCAGGTTAAAGATGGCCTTTCCTTCCGGCGAAAGGTCTAGTACGACTAGTACTAGTTCGTATGGGACTTTGGTTTTGCCGCTGTACATTCGATGGACTTCCCTAACGGGGAAATTCTGTGCCACAAGGTCGGCTTTAATTGAGTCCGTGCTGTGTTCAGCGGGGAGACCGCGGATCACAACTCGGAGGAGGCGTTCATCTTCAAGAGCATAGGTGTGGAAACCTATGGACTCTTGTCTGAGGATGGAGGTAAGGCGACGGTGATCGTCGGAGGTTTGCACCTGGACTTTGATACCGTCCTTGGTGTTTTGAGCTTTTGAAAACTCGATCTTCTTGAGGACAAGAAGCTTTGAAACATTGTCCCATTTGGCCTTCTCGCGAAGGTAAATGGGAGGAGGGAGTTTCTCCTTTTTAGTCGCGTCTGAAGGAGCGGAGGGAGGAGAGGGGGATGAGACCTGACGATCTGTGGCTGGAGGGACTGACGTTTTTGCAGGCGGGGCTGAGTCGGACTTGGGAGACCGCTTCTTCTTCCTCTTACGGTCGACAACCGAGAACGGAGTGTCGTCCGTAGAGTCCGAGTCAGTGGAGGTTACCGGGCGGAGGTCGGGGTCGGGGTCGGTCTCCATCATCGCGTCCGGAGAGAACGGGTGAGCAGGAGACGCGTCGGGGGACTCCGGAGAATCGGGTAGGGGAGTGGCCAGAGGGGCCTGAGGGGTGGAGGCTGCCTGAAGGGCATTGCGAAAGCTATCCGGATCAAAGGTAAAAATATTTGGATAAGCTTCGGTTAACGCACGAAGCAAGTCGCAGATTGACTCGGGGGCCAAACTGGAGATATCCATCTTCTCCCGGGGGGATGCACCCGGGAGTGTGTGTAGGTGAGTGACCCTCCCGTCGGGTTAGACGGAAGGGAGTGAGGCCTCAGTGTCCTACCTAAATGATGTGTCCCGACTGCCGCTCTTACGGAGCAGAAGGGGTGTGTCCTAACCGATATCTGGTGTCGGCGAGGGTAGACCCCAAGGCCGGTGGTACCAGACCCAGCCGGATTCTGCGTTCCTCTGAGGGAGGAAAGCAGGCACTCCGGGTCAGCGCCCAACCCAGTTCGTTGGCACTGTTAAGTATCCCTGGGTTGACCACTAAGCGTGGATTTGGACGTTTTGAGTCAAAAGAAACAAACAGAGAGGGTCGCCTTGACAAAGGCAACGATCTCTGTGCTTGTAGAGGAGCGACGTCACACAGCTTGAGCTGCGTCGGCGGCGGCGGCGGGCGTAGATGAAGCGAGCAGGTAGTCGGGTTGACTACCTGCGGGGCGGCTGGAGCGGGCGGCGAGGTCCGAGCGGAGTGCAGGTAGCCGGGTCGGCGTACCTGGCAGGAGCGCAGAAGAGACGTGTTGCCGGCTCGGGATCCGGCAGTGAAGTGTACGTCAATAAAATGCTAAAAATCTGCTCTTATTTATACTTCACACAACCACAAGCTTGCCTCGCCGGCCGTGTCTGCATACTCATAACCACACACAGGTCCAAATACGTTAGATAAGCATAAAAAAAAAAGTTTACAACACTGGTGGGAATCTACCTAGTTTATGGTCGGTCGGTTCATTAAAAGATTAGGGAGAAAAATTACTGATAATTAGTTATCGATACTTGGTTGGTTTGTTGAAATTAGGTTATTCTAGTATTAATAAGCTTAGTGATTATGTTAACAGGGTGGAAGTTTTGACAGAAAGTGACATAGTATATTGATGCACTTTATATTTACTTATATAGTAGTTAGTAACTTTATTTTTTCAAGAATAATGAGTAACAAATGCCTGAGGTAGGTATATATTGATTATAAATGCTTAATATTAATAACACGATTCATAATTAATACGCATGTCGTGACATATCACGAGCGCGTTAGGAATTCACTTTAAAATGTGTAATTTACGTAGGTAGTTTATAAGTTGGTGTTTCAAAATATCCCTTGTGATTTCAAATAATAATAATCTATTTTAATCGTCATAATAAATGATTTAATTTAATATTCAAACGCATGTGCCATCGGTTACCGTACGCGAGATGCTAATTACTATGCAAAACGTAGCTGTGTGTAAATATAATGTTTGGATGTGCTTTTGACTAACCCCAACAACATAACACTTTAAAACTAAATAACCATAGAACAGAGTTTATCAAGGACATTCAACCATAAGCTTTTTTTTAAATTTATTTTGTTTCTAGTCTCCAATTAATAATAGCCTTAAAGATCGCTCAAAGCTATTAGACCGTCCTCGGGTAAGTTCATAACGTTTCAAATTGACGATGCCAAATGATAGCAATTAACAAGGATGACAGGAATAAGCAAAAATAAATGAAAAATAATACCTACTTAATCTTATTTGTTAATTCCATAGAATTATTCTAGTTATTGCTGTTTCCATTTTGTCGTTCGCTTCATAGGAAACAATTATTTTGATAGTAGTCTTAAATTGGCATAGTCACAGATTGGCGCAGTGACGGTAGCAGTATCGGTGGTGGCGATCAAAGAGACAATGTTGACAAAAAAAAAATCGTTTATCGATATATTTTTTTGTGCAGATTGTAATACATCACTAGTCAACACAACATCATTTCAAGGGAAAAACCAACCGTAGACAAACAAAACAAAAGCAACATTTGCTCGTCGTTCGGCATGTCATCAAATGCTTTAGATAGTCTGTGAAGAGTACGTAGAGTGCGTTTCATCAAATAGTTCCTATGCCGTTGTGTTGGCAGTAGTGCAAATAAATGTTGTCATTATTACCCATTCTGTGCTACCATAAAATCAGGGAGATCATGTATCTAAGTAATACCCACGACTTCATACGCGCCTTAGGGCTTAGGTAAGGACTTTAACGATCTCCTCTTTTTAAAACATTTAGCTATGAATTATAATAATCGAAATTATAAACCTGACTGCTTTCAAAATTTCATACACATTACAAGTTAACTTATTACCTGTATTATACGAATAGGATACCAATCATAGCCACAACCGTCGTAAAAGTCAACGAAAGTCCTATTCCAATACCCGTATGAAGTCATGGGAATAGCTAGTTTATATCATTAATACATTAGAAAGATAGTAGGGAATTTAAAAAATATAGGATCAATGAGTAATACAATTTTTTTTTTTAATAAACAAGTTATACTTTTATTATTTTCGACAGTTCATCTAAAATGTCTACATCGGACATTTCGCTGTCGTCAGAAGTATCACTATCATCTCCTACTTCGATTATGAATCTATCCATTTCACTATCTATAAAAGGGCCATCAGCGTAGTATTTTTCTTCAATTTTTATTACGTGCTCACATTCTTTCTTCCATTCCTCTTCAGTGATTGTCGCAAATGCTTCTTCAGTAATTTGTACTATCTTACTGGCTTCCTGGCCCACGTTTTTTTCTGCAATTCGTCTTTTTAATACACTCCATATGAGCTCAATGGGATTTAAATCACAATGATAAGGTGGAAGCCTTACTACTTTATGGCCATTCTCTTCCAGCATCACATCTGCTCCATATACAGGAGGGTGTTTGTGTTCTTTAATAATTTCATACAACTGTGCTTTTACCATCGCAGGCAAATATGAAAGTCCTTTATTTGTGATCCAAGATTGCATTTCTGACTTAGTACTGGACATTGTGGGTGCCTTATCGATCTGCACAGTATGGTAGGAGGCATTATCCATGACAACAATTGACTGTGGAGGTAGATTTGGTATAAATTTTTCTGTAATCCACTTATTGAAATTAACTTTATTCATATCATCATGATAATCACCTGATTTTGAATGCGATCTAAAAATCAGTTGAGCATTAGGTATAAAGCCCATCGTGCCACCTGCGTGAACGATAACCCACCGTGGTCCTTTAGAATCCGAGGATAAAACACCTTCTTCAGTTTCACTTTGCCAACATTTTCCAGCACAATAGGTAGAGTGTATGTATGTCTCGTCTAAATACACAACTGGCCGCCGAGTTCCAAGACGATTTTTTCTCAATTCTTCGATGTATCGATGACGCCAGGCGACGATGTCATATCTCTCCATCAAAACCTTTCTTTTGGACTTACATTTTTGAAAATAAAATCCCATATTTTTTATAACTCTCCACAAAGTGGTGCGACTCCTGTCGTCACGAGCCCATTAATTATTCTAGGTACTTCATGAGGTCGCAACGATATACCAATCTATATTAATCATATTATGCATTGAAATAATAAGATAAGGTTCATACCTGATATCTTCTAACATGGGGACTCTGTTTGTTTACTATTCAGCTTTATTCAAGTTATGGTCTGTTACTATAATCTTTGATTCAAAAGTTTCATCACAAATCCACCTCCTGTAAAAATTGAAAGCCCATGATTTTGCCAGTAGCAAAATCATGGGATTAAACATGATCTTAAGTCTTATTTTGTTCTCTTAAATTCAGCATACACTGGCTCCCATCAATCTAGGATCATCCTTTTATTGCCTTCCATGCCGACTCACATCTTACAGGCTGTGATCTATCAGCAAGGACACTCAAAACCTTTTATACCTTTACATTCCGACTCAAAGCTCACAGGCTGTCATCTATTAATCAGGACACTCAAAAACCGTTTATACCTTTACAACTAAAAGCTTACTGGCTCTGATCTATCAGCTATGACCCTTAGCCTTCTATGGCATCAGCCAGGACACTCAAACCTTTATACCTTTACTTGCCGACTCAAAGCTTACAGGCTCTGATCTATCAGCCATTATCTTCAGCCTTCTATGGCCTTCCATGCCGACTCAAAGCTTACAGGCTCTGATCTATCAGCCATTATCTTCAGCCTTCTATGGCCTTCCATGCTGACTCAAAGCTTACAGGCTCTGATCTATCAGCCAGGATCTTCAGCCTTCTATGGCCTTCCATGCCGACTCAAAGCTTACAGGCTCTGATCTATCAGCCAGGACACTCAAACCTTTACTTGCCGACTCAAAGCTTACAGGCTCTGATCTATCAGCCATTATCTTCAGCCTTCTATGGCCTTCCTGCCGACTCAAAGCTTACAGGCTCTGATCTATCAGCCAGGATCTTCAGCCTTCTATGGCCTTCCATGCCGACTCAAAGCTTACAGGCTCTGATCTATCAGCCAGGACACTCAAACCTTTACTTGCCGACTCAAAGCTTACAGGCTCTGATCTATCAGCCATTATCTTCAGCCTTCTATGGCCTTCCTGCCGACTCAAAGCTTACAGGCTCTGATCTATCAGCCAGGATCTTCAGCCTTCTATGGCCTTCCATGCCGACTCAAAGCTTACAGGCTCTGATCTATCAGCCAGGACACTCAAACCTTTACTTGCCGACTCAAAGCTTACAGGCTCTGATCTATCAGCCATTATCTTCAGCCTTCTATGGCCTTCCTGCCGACTCAAAGCTTACAGGCTCTGATCTATCAGCCAGGATCTTCAGCCTTCTATGGCCTTCCATGCCGACTCAAAGCTTACAGGCTCTGATCTATCAGCCAGGATCCTCAAACCTCATACCTTTACTTGCCGACTCAAAGCTTACAGGCTCTGAACTATCAGCCTAGATACTGTGACCTGTCAACCCAGATTAGATTCCGGAAATTGACCAGGTATCGTGGATTCTTTCTTTCTCTACTAGGAATCTAAATTCTTAGCTGGACATTTGCCCTAGGACTACACCTAGCCAATTAACTCATTTAATCACTGGATCATTAGATCTTGGAATTCCTCCAAAAACCAACTGTATTATCATTCAGCACTGTAACCATTTTAACAGAAACGTATTATTCTTTAGAGCTTTAGAAACTTGGATTTAAAACTTAGCTTTTGTGTGCACGAGAGAATACGACAAACAATCCCGCCATAATAATCTAGGGGAAGTCAAAAATCCAAAGTATCTTACCATAGATATTGAAGATCTTTTCAGTGTTGCTATCCACAATATTTACATTTCGCGGTAATCGCGACACTCCCGCCGGCACGAGGCTAAAGAAGGGTCACGATCAAATTATGCGTCCACTGCCTGATCTTCTCCAAGGCTCGGACCGCCGCGTTTCGTCTTTGTCTAACTTCTTGAGACTGTCCATGGTAATATCAGTTCTTCTTGAGTATTCGAATTTATATTGTCCGTATTTGATATATCTGTATACCTGTGCTCTCATTTTTTTATATATTAGTGCTATCATTTATTAAATCAACAGAAGCTGTGCTCTCATTGTTGTTTGTGATATTTAGTTTTCTTCGCATAACTTGGCTACTCTACACGAGCCATCTCCTGATCCTTCATATAAGAGAGACAATTCTCTCGACCTCACAAACTTCACGATTTTAGTGTCCTCATTAATTTTAACTATTTGACCTTTTGGAACAGTACCTTTCTCGCAAGCTTGGAAGATACCGATTACAAAATATGTCCTTAAATTCTGCAATAATCATTCGAGCTCCTTTTCAGCTTTTACTAAATCCATTTTCGTTGTGCTGCCATGTATCAGTGTATTGTTTCCATTGTGATGCATTGACCAATGTTTAGAAATCCGAAGGTTTGAGTACTTGTTCTACTTCTGAATCTGAGCAGGTAAGTGGTCCAGAACTGCCTCAACTTTTTTTATGGTGGTTGTGAGCTTATTATCTCTTAGGAAATGTTTCTGAAGGGTCCTTTTCACGCTTTACCAACCCCACCAATCGCTCAAAATTCAACTAAACCATGGTGCCAATTGGTTGTATGAATATTCATCTATTCTCTACACGGTAAGTATTCGATATATATATATATCTACGCCATGAGTTTGACATGTAAAGCATTATCAGACCTGATGAGTGTTGGTTGGTACAACTCATTAGATATTCTTTTTCTCAAAGCAAGTTAACCTTCTTCGGCGTTAAATCTTGTACTTCTTGTATTGTTTTAATAGCTAAACATGTAAATAGACAAATCCTTTTATTGCTCGTTCCATTAATAGAAATAATCAAAACTGGTCCTAGATAGTCGACATCGGTGAATGTAAATGACATACTGAAATTAACCCTTTCATGAGGTAACACAGGAATAGGTGGTACTTTTAATGGTTTACGTCCATGTTTCTTGCATCTTAGATATTTTTTAGAACAGTCTAGACTTGGCTTTTACCCTGTGGTATCTCTTTTCTTATCCATCTGTAGGAACTGTCGGGTTCAAAGTTATCGTTCATTTGTTCAATGTATTGAATGTGGATTTTGTTGTCATTCGGAAGACCCTCCCCAACCAACAGAGAAACTTCTCTTTTTATCAATCTTATTATATAAAAAAAAATATTTTACCTAAACAGTAAGAGCTACTTTTCATCGGCTACTTTTTACCCGGGTACCAGGCGGACGATGCCGTGGTCTGTAGCTAGTCTACAATATAATTATATTATTTACATACATTCATTAAAACGAAGTATTTAGGCTGAAGTATCTGTTTTGGCCTTCTTGTTTAACTTCTCTGGGCACATTGCTCTATTATGAGTCCCCTTCTCGCCGCAATAATAGCAGGTCCTTTTCCACTGACATTTATTAGATAGGTGTCCTCGACGAAAACACATAAAGCATCGGTTTCGAAGTTTAGCTTTTCTTTCTTCAAGTGTTACAACTTTATTGCATTCATCGTTATAATGATTCTCTTGACAGAATATGCAGGCCATTTTATGCCTTTTATTGTAAGAATTTATATTGTTTAACTCTCTCTTCTGTTCATATTTCCTTTTGTGTTGAATGTGGTCTTTGTTGTATGTATTTAATCTATGTAATTTACTGTATGCATTGTCATTTTCATTTGACCCCATTAATTTTCTTGTTTCATCTGTCACGTGTAAAGTCTCCACTGTATAGCTGGTTAGATCCACTGGATTTCTTTTCATTCTATTTGCATCTTCTCTTGCAGATATTATAATTTCTAAATGTTTTCTTATATCTTCAATCGATTCTGTTCTAGATTTCAATTTCATCTCATAAATAATTTCTTCGGGAAACTTTTCCATCACTAAGAAGCGAAGATGGTTGTGATTAGTATTTTCTCCCAAAGAATTTAGTACCCTGAGATGTCTTTCAATTTCGTCTAATGTTTTCCTGCAATCCGATGGGTTTTCTGCAGTCTTAACTTTATACAGTGCTGAATAATGAGCATCAATTATTTGAGATTCTTTCCCGTACCTTTCTTTAAGAGTTGTTACCGCAATCTGATAATTTTTATTTGTAGTGTCTAGACCTTCCACAGATTCCTTAGCTTCTCCTCTCAGTGATGCCTTTAAATACAGCAGTTTGTCTACATCATGCAATTCTCTTGTGTCAATGTTTGAACTAAATCGGTCCCAAAATTGATGCCAATCCAAAATGTCTCCTGCGAATTCGGGTAAATCTAATTTGGGTAGCCTGCTTGAAATGCCCAACCTTCGATTTTCTGTGTTTGTTTGAGTTGGTGTATTTAAATCTGTAGTTATTTTTATTTTCTCATTTAATTCTGCTAATATCTCCTCTCCTTTCAGCTGAACTGACGTGAGCTCTGATATTTCATCTGCATTGGGGTTCTTGGATATAGTGAAATAGTTATATAGCTCTGCATTGAATCGATTTAAAATGGACTGTAATTTCGAGGTTAATATCCTTGCAGCTTCTAAATTTTTGTTGTTTAAGTTTTTGCACAAATTGAGAGACTGGTCAGATAATAATTTTAGTTCTTTTGCAAACATGGACAGCCTCCTTATTAATATGTCTTCCATTTTCATATGATAGTTGACTTTTTTCTGTAAAATACCAGAAATAAATAGTACCTTAATAAACTCTTTTTATTCTACCCCAATTTGTGGTAAATGTAGTCAAGCAAAAATATAATATAAGAATAATATGAATATTATTCATTAATTTACATCCTTATTTTACTTCCATGTTCACCATTTCAATCATTAAACTGAATTATTACGACAGAAACACTTAATAATTCATTTCACTGGTTCCCTTTTGGTCACTCTACATTATTGTGGAAAGGAATTAACATTGTAGGTAACTAAACATACGTAATCTAAAGAATACTAGCTGCGCCCCGCGGTTTCACCCGAGTAAGTTTCGATTCCGTGCGAATATCGGAATAAAACGTATAGGCTATAGGTAACACCTGTGTACCTATCAAGTTTTATCTCAATTGGTTCATTAGTTTTTGCGTGACGAAGTAACAAACATGTTATTTACATACTAACTAACACAATATTCAAATATATGAATTTAACCATCTTTTGTTTCTACCGGCGATCTAATTAAATTTTAGAACACAAAAGCTGCTTTTGTGACTTAACTATGATAGTTAGATATATTCCCTCACGGACCCTTTTGTAGGTAATAATGAGTACTTTAATCATGTAGTACATAATATATATGTATCAATAGTTTTCTCAGCGCACGCCAAATAATGAATTTTATAGACAACATTTTGCTACTTCAGGTTACATTATTGCAATTTTCTTAAGGATCTCTATTTTTATTTTTGATTTTTAAATAAATTATAGCCTATAATATTCCCTGATAATTTAGCTTTATATTGATGAAAAAATGGTTAAAATCGGTCCATTAGTTTCGGAGCCTATTCGGTACAAATACACAAACAAAAATCTTTCCTCTTTATAATATTAGTATAGATGATATTATTGATACTTTGATATGTTGTCATTAAACAGTCACAATCTCCAATTTCCAAACAACTACCAATTGCCCAAATATAATGTTAAAACACTTACTAGCGCAATATTACGCATTATTAAATATGTTGGTTCACTATACCCCGAAGTGACACACATACAAACTCACAATAAGTAATTGTGTACAATAAGTGTAGGTATGTTATATTTTAATTCCTATGCAAAAGATGTAGTGGCTTAGGTTTAAGTAATCTGTTATGCTATATCATATATGTTTAATGAATAAATAACTTTAACTTTAACTCACTACACTCAAGTGTAATACTAGCATTTGGTTAAGGTTTTGAAACTTCCAATCCATCTTAGAGATGCTTTCAAATAACTTTGGATTTTATAATTATTTGAGACATACCTGGATGTTACTGCTTACGGTTCTTGTATGACAAGATATTTACTCTGACTGCTGTATACCAAAGCCACTGTTTTCAAATCTTTCAGGAGGTAGGTATTGTTGTTCCTGTGATATAACTTTGGTTAGGTATATGTATAGTAGGTAGAAAACTATTAAATACTATTAAATAACTATTAAATTCTAACACTGTGGGGTTCTAGGTTTCTTGAAATAAGCTTTGAAAGCTAGACTAATCTAGTCTAGTCCTATCAAGATTACAATGTGTTTGGGGCTGACCTAGTCTGTTTCCCCAAAAGGTCAAAATGATGTTTGGCAATGGTCAGCACGGTTAACACTTGAATGGTTGTCCATTAGTTAAATATAGGTAGGTACCTATATCATATACCTATTCCTCGTAAGTTCATTCTTATTACGTAGTACCTTGGTATATACCATTCAATGTCTACCTAATCTCACAACTTAAGTCCTTCGATTTGATGCTGGTGCGTTGAATGAAGATGTTTACTTAAGTAGGTACGAACAGATTAGCTTGCACGGCTCGCTAATGGATCTCCCATAAAACCCTGCGCTGCGCTTATCGTTTAGCCAAATAGGTACCTACTTGAAGATAGAACCTAGTTAGTGCATAATTATCACATCCAATGTAGCTTTGAGAATTCACCAACTAATTAGCGTAGGTAAATATGAAATATTATTTTTGGCAAGAAACTCTTGGGCATTTTTTTTTTTTTTTTTTTTAAATACGATTCTATAAATATTTATAAATTGGTGCTCACCTGGTAACTTTGAATACTTTCATGAACTTATAATGCGTTTACCACGGCCATAGAAAACTTCACTTGACTCTCACTCACAGTAGGTACTTTTTTATCTACGAACCCTCACTCGATAGAAATTTAGACCCTTTTTTTTTGTAAAAATGACTTCTGAGATTCTCATTCAATGTGCCTCACCGCGCCAATTTCTGAGGTCAATAATATATTTATAACTACTATTTAAATATGTTGCACTTCAAATAATATGATAAATTTATATCTAATTAATTCATGAAAATAATAAGAGTAATCGGTTCGTATGCCTATTATTAGCAAGTCTAAAAACAATAATTTAGAATGAAAACCAACTGAACTGACTAAGGATTAGATACACTTCCTTTCGTTGATAAAAATTTATCTTTCTATTTCCGGAAATATTTTAGTTTTATGAAAATATTTTAATTGTACTAGTTAAACACTGAAAATATATTTTAAGCCATTCATATTTGAATAAATTAATAATATTTATAACTCATTTTCTCAGATTAACTATTCACGTTTATATTTAAGAGACGTAAATGACTCAAAGTAGCTTTCTGTCTGTGAAAACATTTGGGCGGCATTTTTGAATTAGGTAGTCAAAATCTTACTGTTTACTCGCGTTATCTTTGGTATTTCTGACTAGGTTTACAAATATAAATAAAAAAGTGACAATAAGAAAATCGCGGCAAATATTATATTCTAGATTCTACGTTTGGTACGAACATTTATTTTAGTTCCACTACACAACAACAGATGTCACTCTTCAGTTCGTCACTTGATACTTATTTTAGCTCCGCTACCAAACAGCAGATGTCGCCAGCTGTATTAAAACAATAATTTTCAATTCTTTTTGTTTGATCCATTCAGGATTTCTCAGAATCCCTGTTGATCTCCACCATGTCGTCACGAGCCCATTAATTATTCTAGGTACTTCATGAGGTCGCAACGATATACCAATCTATATTAATCATATTATGCATTGAAATAATAAGATAAGGTTCATACCTGATATCTTCTAACATGGGGACTCTGTTTGTTTACTATTCAGCTTTATTCAAGTTATGGTCTGTTACTATAATCTTTGATTCAAAAGTTTCATCACAAATCCACCTCCTGTAAAAATTGAAAGCCCATGATTTTGCCAGTAGCAAAATCATGGGATTAAACATGATCTTAAGTCTTATTTTGTTCTCTTAAATTCAGCATACACTGGCTCCCATCAATCTAGGATCATCCTTTTATTGCCTTCCATGCCGACTCACATCTTACAGGCTGTGATCTATCAGCAAGGACACTCAAAACCTTTTATACCTTTACATTCCGACTCAAAGCTCACAGGCTGTCATCTATTAATCAGGACACTCAAAAACCGTTTATACCTTTACAACTAAAAGCTTACTGGCTCTGATCTATCAGCTATGACCCTTAGCCTTCTATGGCATCAGCCAGGACACTCAAACCTTTATACCTTTACTTGCCGACTCAAAGCTTACAGGCTCTGATCTATCAGCCATTATCTTCAGCCTTCTATGGCCTTCCATGCCGACTCAAAGCTTACAGGCTCTGATCTATCAGCCATTATCTTCAGCCTTCTATGGCCTTCCATGCTGACTCAAAGCTTACAGGCTCTGATCTATCAGCCAGGATCTTCAGCCTTCTATGGCCTTCCATGCCGACTCAAAGCTTACAGGCTCTGATCTATCAGCCAGGACACTCAAACCTTTACTTGCCGACTCAAAGCTTACAGGCTCTGATCTATCAGCCATTATCTTCAGCCTTCTATGGCCTTCCTGCCGACTCAAAGCTTACAGGCTCTGATCTATCAGCCAGGATCTTCAGCCTTCTATGGCCTTCCATGCCGACTCAAAGCTTACAGGCTCTGATCTATCAGCCAGGACACTCAAACCTTTACTTGCCGACTCAAAGCTTACAGGCTCTGATCTATCAGCCATTATCTTCAGCCTTCTATGGCCTTCCTGCCGACTCAAAGCTTACAGGCTCTGATCTATCAGCCAGGATCTTCAGCCTTCTATGGCCTTCCATGCCGACTCAAAGCTTACAGGCTCTGATCTATCAGCCAGGACACTCAAACCTTTACTTGCCGACTCAAAGCTTACAGGCTCTGATCTATCAGCCATTATCTTCAGCCTTCTATGGCCTTCCTGCCGACTCAAAGCTTACAGGCTCTGATCTATCAGCCAGGATCTTCAGCCTTCTATGGCCTTCCATGCCGACTCAAAGCTTACAGGCTCTGATCTATCAGCCAGGATCCTCAAACCTCATACCTTTACTTGCCGACTCAAAGCTTACAGGCTCTGAACTATCAGCCTAGATACTGTGACCTGTCAACCCAGATTAGATTCCGGAAATTGACCAGGTATCGTGGATTCTTTCTTTCTCTACTAGGAATCTAAATTCTTAGCTGGACATTTGCCCTAGGACTACACCTAGCCAATTAACTCATTTAATCACTGGATCATTAGATCTTGGAATTCCTCCAAAAACCAACTGTATTATCATTCAGCACTGTAACCATTTTAACAGAAACGTATTATTCTTTAGAGCTTTAGAAACTTGGATTTAAAACTTAGCTTTTGTGTGCACGAGAGAATACGACAAACAATCCCGCCATAATAATCTAGGGGAAGTCAAAAATCCAAAGTATCTTACCATAGATATTGAAGATCTTTTCAGTGTTGCTATCCACAATATTTACATTTCGCGGTAATCGCGACAACTCCCTTTATAACCTATGTCATTTCGCATTTCATTTAATAATTTTGTCAGTGTAGGCAATTCCTTTCTTACGGCATAAAACTCATGTATTTTATGCCTTATAGCACACCGTTCAAAGTCATCCAGATCGTGAGTTTTTCGTCGAGGACCACTTTTGCGCGGTGTTGTAATTTTTTTCGAAGTTGAAGCTGCCACCTCACCTTCTTTGGTGATTTTCGATACTATTTTTTCAGATATTCCTAAAACAAAATTCGATGTTTATTAATTACTTATCTTATTCGTTGGTTTGACATCAGTCAAGTGCTTAAGTTCGTAGAAAAACGCACCAGGAAACTACTATAAAAATATACTAACTAAATTTAAACTGAAGTTGATACAGTGTTTCTATTTTATTTCTTTCTAAAGAGATAGCTCTAGAGAACGCTGTACATGTTTAATCTACATGGGCAGTGATCGGAATTAGGTGAGCTAATTTACCTAAAGTTCAAAGAACAGAGTCAAAAAAAATGGAGACTTCCTTACCATTAACATTTTTTTCCGGGAAATCTTTCCCGGAAATTGGGAATTTGTTCCAAGTTTTAGGATATCAGTTAAGTACATTTAATATTAATGTTATTCATACAGAAAACTAACTGAATTAATTTTCCTTTTTAACAAACTTCAATAAGATTTATTTTGTTATTAACTCAGGTAAAAAACTGGATTCGCCTATGTTTTCGTTTCCCAGAATAGCCAAATCATGCTGTCCCTTTAAGTGTTTGTAGCAATACACTGCAAACCAGTGATAAACAACAACAACAAACGCTAAGAAAGGGACAGCATGCTTTGGCTATTCTGGGAAACGAATCATTGTTTAAGTAAACAATGACAAAAGGGTTGAAGGGTGAGTGCTATTTACTAAAGCTGGTTTATAAATCACATTAGCTTCCGCGCTTACTTACATCGTTCATTTTATTTGTTGAAAACAATAAAAATCGTGCTTACCGTTTTTTACAACAATCGAATTCGTTTCCTCTTCTTGTTATCAATAATAAGAAGAGGAAATTAATTCGATTGTTATTTTACTGTATTAATTTTAGATGGACCTAAGTAATTTCTCGAAACCCGGGAAAATTTTCCCGGAAAAATATTTAGTCGCAAGGCGTCTCCACTTAATCTCTGTTATTTTTCGAACTTTAGGTATTTTAGCTCACCTAATTCCGATCACTGTACATGGGTTTTTCTTACTCTGACTATTGTCAGTATTTTTACTTACCTTATTCAAAAGGTCGGGAGGAGATAATGCAACAGTAAATACAAAAAAATCTATTTCAGTTTAATAAAAATGATATTAGGTAAGTATATGATTAAGGGCCTAATCAAACTGAATCTGCAATGGCGTCGACCCGAGCTTGTACACATCTTAATGGAATAAGTGGGGCTTCGTTACGTTTTTCTCTTTCACAAAAGTCTTTCACCTTCAACACCATCACTCTTTCACCACTTTTTAATGTTTTATGCATGATTTTCCAAAGAAATTCCAATAAAACCTTAAAAACCTGGAGATACGTCCTACCGTGTTGATACTGTTGACAGACAGGGGTGCCAACATTACGGCATAGGAACTATTCGATGAAACGCACTCTAACAGTTATACTAATAAGAGAGGTTATTGTTTCTAAGTTTGTTGTATTGTGGAGTCCGGTTATTGTACAACTATGGAAAGCGCAGCTAGGAATGTGCAACCATTTAGGTAGCAAATTCCCGACACGTGCTGGGAATGCACAACTATGGAAAGCACGTATTGTGTGTATGGAACTCCGAAACCAATCATCTGATTTCAAAAAATCTTAAATTTTATACTTTCAGGGTGGGCTTAGGCTATATATTATCCCGCTTAAATAAAAGGGCTTGGCTTTTTGTGGAGGCCAATTTTGTAACGCTTTTTATCCCCAGTCTAGATAATATGATAACGAATTTTTTTATCCGGGTAGGTAGGTACCACGCAAAAAATTTGGCAGTAGTCATATGACATTTTAACAGCTAAAATGTCTTAACCATACAAATATAATTTATCCACAGGAGTTAATGCTATTGGTGTTCATGTGAATAAAATATCGATACTTTTTACGATGCTTAATATCGAAACGTTGTTTGAAATATATCAATCAAAAATATAGATATTTTCGATATTTCTAATGTAATTTGTATTGAATTACTCGAGAGTGGATATGAGTAAAACTAGTATTTAGTAAGGCCACGATCATTTTTATTCAAGAGCTGAATATTTTTTTTGAAAAAAACCTTTCGGATGTCACAGTGCATAGTCAAATATTTAAATGCAATACTGTACAATTTTGAGATCTCTTAAAACGTAAGTGCGTCTATGTACCTCCTTTAGTAAAGGTTCTTCAATTATAAGTCTTAATTTTGAAACCATCCAATGCACTAAAGGAGTAACTTTGCTGCTGGAACAAAATTTGTCTCCGTTTTTTTTTGTCGTGGGAGTTAAATATTAAGAAGCGGTGACACTATCGTCAATTCCATACCAGTCAACATCGCTGATGGTCACTTGGTCACCGCTTGCAAAGCAAACCATGGATTTTAATAGATTGACATAAGTCAATCTATGTGCAGATATCGATACATAGATATTCGTGAATGTTAATTTTTAACATTCACGAATATCTATGTATCGATATCTGATGATTCGTCTATATCGGATTGGTTCGACACATATCAAAGGCAAGTATCGAAGTTTTTTTATAAATCGATTTAAATTAAATTCTCCTACCATAACAGAAAGTGTTATTTGTCTAGAAGCGCCAACGTCTAGAAAGAAATCATAGATTAAAAATGTTTTGCTCTTACAGAAAAAATCTGGTAGAAATATCCTCGGCCAAATTTTAAACAGTGTATATATTCCTCTATGATAGTGGATATATAACCTAACAAATAATATATTGTTAACAAACAATACAATAAAATTGCAAAGTGAAATCAAGATGCCTCACTTTCGTATCGAAACGAACGTTCCCAGAAGCAAGATTCCGGCGGATTTTGTGATAAAGGCCGTACCGGTTCTAGCCAAAGCTCTGGGGAAACCGGAATCGGTAAGCCTCATCTACATCTGTGTAGACTACTTAAAACAAGCTTTTCCATTTTGTCAATCTTTGAAAAGGATGCCTAAAAAATGGGTTGAGATTTAGTAGGCCGTCGTACGAATTTTAACACACTTTAGACTTTTCTAATGTAGGTACTTACCACTCCCAAAGTTCGAGATTGCATAGTAACTGAGATTGAATTTTTTATTTTTATTCTTTATTGTACACACAGAAAATACAGACAAAAAAACTTACATATAGGACATGTACAAAGGCGAGCTTAACCCTAACAAGAGTTTTCTTCCAGCAAACCTTTGAGGTTAAGGACAGGTGAAAAATAAAGGTGGGTATGTGTACACCAACAGATAATTTCTGTTAATATAAATAATTATAACATACTACTATACCTAAATACATAATATACCAACTTATAAATATAACAAATATAGTATATATATATATATTTATATGATATATATACATATAATAATATATATAATATGTATGCAATACTCACAAGGAGAGGTAGTACTCTTTTACTCTGAGCTTGAACTCACTTAGCGATGGACTGGCGCAGACAGAGTGGGGAAGAGCATTCCACAGTTGTACCGCGTGGACAGTGAAAGAACCACCGTAACAACTGGTGGAATGAGAAGGAGTTTTGAGAAGAAGGGACATTGCTGTCCTGCAGGGCACATCACGCGTAAAACGAACAAACAAAATATGAATGAGCATCCACAAAGACTGACCCTGAATTAATTGTGATCAGTTTTTCACAAGGTAATAGGTACAAACAACCAAAATTATTCCCATCTGTCACCCTGCTCTGTCCCCCTAGGGTGAAAGTCGGGGAAAAAAAGTTATATCTGTACCATCGTCATTAACAGAGGGACAGATAGAACTTTTTATTCCTACCTGTCCTCCAATAAAAAATAATTATATAGTGTGCCTAATTAATAGGCACACTATGCACACATAAAGCACATAAAGCATTCAGTCTGTTTAGGTATTACAATCTCAAAATTACATATAATATCAAGCCATCAGTCACGGTGCTGGACATTTTTCACACAGCATCACCATAAGCCGAGCTTGTAATTAATAATTTTTCATATAGCAAAGAATGTAGGTGCCTAATAATTATATAGTTGATAAAAAAATAAAATAAATAATAAATAATGCTGGACATTTTCACACAGCATCATCTAGCCCCAAAGTAAGCAGAACTTGTGTTATGGGAACTAAATGTCCCATACTTATCCTATACTTGGCATAGCCTGTATAATTTTGGTGATCCTTGATTTTCTAGCTACATAGAAGTCATCTCAATTGGTTTCAGTATTGTGTGGTGTCCGTGATTCCTGATGTGCCCATGAGTTTTGGTGGTACCACTGAACCATGTGCTATTGCTAACCTCATGTCTATAGGAGCGTTAGGAGTGAAGCAAAACAAAGGGCATGCTAAAGTTCTGTTTGAACTGGTGGAAAACGAACTTGGTGTGAAAAATGATAGGTAACTTACTAGCAATTTATCTTAAGATGCTTGTATACAGTGCGGATAATATGCGGATTCTGGCACTTCCACACTATAGGTATAGTGTGGAATATATATATACATCGCACGCTTAATAAAAGACTGACCTAGTAAGGTTTAGGTCAAAATTGAGTTAAGTAAACAGAGAGTTTTGTTTTACCGCCATCTATAATCCCATCTCGGAATTTTTACAATATCACATTCCTAGACCAAGTTCTTGCGATATATGTCTTTGTCACTGTCATAGATTTTTGCATGGTCTTTTATCAGACAGTGACAGCTGTCATAATACGTCTGGCACTGCCAGAGAGAACGTGTAATTGTTTTATTTTAAAGTGGCTAAATGACAGTTGTGTTTGTTTCTTATCAAAGTCTATGGTAAGTTTTATTGAAATTTTTATTTCAACTGTAACCAATTGATAAATTGGTCTGTTTATTACAAAATTTTGGAAAATATACATTCAAATTTTAAGTTTTAAGTCTGTTTAGTTTAAAATTCTGTAGAGATTTCTTTGACTTACTATGAGATGGGTCTGTTTTTTATATGAACTATACCTACATTTTGCACATGGTACTTAATGGAAAAATACTATAGTAAACATAAATGTTTAACCTCTCGTATGCCGGAACGTGGAACCGCGCAATACCTTTTAACTGCCGGAACGTACATCCGCGCTGAACCGACTCCTCTCGATTTTTTGCAATTTTCAACTAAATTACAGTACAGATAAGGTAACAAATTAAAGAAAGGCATTGCTATTGAGTGAAGTTATGTTCTCAACTCAATCAAACCATTCAGTCTCGTTCCAAATTCGCGGAAAAAGTGTTTGAATCATTCGTCGTTACTCGTGTTCGAAGGTGTACGTGACCGATACGAAAATTAAGTTTTTGGCTGATTTTTCCAGAAAAGGTAAGTTAAACTTTGTGTTTATTTATGTGTTTCGATATCATAAAAGTATTGAATAAAAATATTATGACTGGGTGCTTAAAAACACCTGATAAATCGACGTAATCTTAGGGACTGGCCGTTAGCCGCAACAAGTGTAAATTTGAATTACTTGTATCTTAGTAAAATTATTTTAGTACATACGAGTATTATATGTTCTTTTGAAGTTCATTTTATACAGAAATCAATGAAATATAAATATCAACATCGAAATGTACTATTTCGTCTAAATTCTAGTTGAGACTTATTCATACCGATTTGAGCGCGGATCCGCGTTCCGGCTTTTTGAAAGTTCTGATACAGGATGTGGTAAAATAGATTGACGCCTAGTATTAGAACAAAGTGCATTGATTTGGAACACGTCTTTTTTGTTTCATACGTAAGTGCCCATGTAAAACTAATTTAGGTAAGTACTTATTTATTATGGTTTTCAATTTGTTTAAATGGGAATCGAGTCGGCGCTACACTTTGTTTTTATATCCTCTAGTACATATACTTTTCTATAGGTACCTACACATTTTTTTATTTGTTAAAGGTTATAAGCAAGCAATGATTTGAAATGGCCATGGAAGGAGACTCACTTCGTGAAAATGAATGTATGTGCCGTGTGTCGCTTGCCTACCCATCCAAAGCTGAAGCCTCATTTTTTCCGTCGCACTGACATAAATAATACTTTTAAAGTGCTTTTTAATACTAAACTTTATTGTAGTTTCATTAAAATCCATTCAGTAATTTTTACGTAAAAGAGTAACAAACATCCATACATCCATCCATACATCTTCACAAACTTTCGCGTTTATAATATTTATTATGAGAAGATGAGATGGAAACCTACAAATATATAATCTATAACCTTTTTATTATAAAATTTGTAATTATATAAATTTTGTTTTTTGAACCCTCCTGTATACAAATGAACAGGTCTATGCCGGAACGCGGATCCGCGCTTAGAAATCCTAAAAAAATGTACTCTAAAGAAACTTATATTTTTTTAAAATATTTCACAAGGAGTAGCTATTTTACAGTGTAATTACTTACACAATATAACAAAGAATATAATAAAACACGAAAAAGTGAAAATACACATTTTTTTAATATCTATTATCTGTGTTTTACTAGAGTATGTTTTTATTTCCTCCTCTTAGGAAATAATGTGTTATAATAAATTTATTATCCATGCTATTCTAGTAAATTATGCATCTATCAAAACTAGCATTCATGGGCTTTTTCAAACAAAAATCAGATTAACGACACGTTTTCTTTTCATAAAGATATTTGATGTCAAAGTAAATGTTGCGCGAACGCGTGAACACTCAATATTTCCCGGCACACTACGGTACCGTCACTGTTCGAGTCGCGGCATACGAGAGGTTAATCTAAATCTATATTTTTCAGGTGCATTTCTATGTCAAAGTCAATAGATTTTTATTCATTGAAATTACAAGGATCATATAGAAACGTCAACTTAAAAACTAGGTGAATTTAAATGTTAAAGTGAATTTACGCCGATTCCTCGCGCGCGACCAAGCCTAGAAGAATCAGGCAACAAACTCTGCTTGGTTATTTTTTTCTTGATCCTTTCAGCTTTAGTGTGGTGCCAATCGAATAAGGTGAACTCATTTATAGAAAAAAAGTACTAATCAAAGAATAAAATCAAGTCTAAAAGTATCAAACAAAGTTCATAAGACAACACAAGATACGCTTTATAATAATAATAATGCTTAACATATTCTTAAAAAAATATGTTACCACAGATATGCAATTTAAAAATTAAGCTTTCTTGAGATCGAAAAAGATACTGGAACTGCTTTAACTTTGACAACAAAGTACCGATGGGTATGCTTTCAGATAACCTTGAAACAAAGTGCCATGATTCATGACAAAAACATAGCACCGATTTTCATGGGTCAAAATAACCCTCCTGATTATAACAAAGCGTCAATATGGTTGAAGATAATTCAGATCGAATTCGAAATGCTTGTTGATGTCGTGGTATTTTTTAACTACCACTATTAATTAGTGTAACAAATTAAATCTTTACAAAAAAAGAATAAGTACATATTTATCTTTATTAAATCTTATGATAGCGAGGTACGCAATTTTTTTTCTATTTATTGCAGATATTATTTGATGTCACAAATAAGCCAGAAAACTAGTGTTTTTGAAATGTTTTTTCTATAAACTGTAGATCCCGTTTATTCCCGTAAATTACAAGATGCCATGGACTCTTGATAAGAATAACGCAGACATAATTGACCAAGATCCGACGTATGACAAACAGAGAAAGAAAAAAAACTGATACTGGTATGTCCATCGTCACGGCAATCAGCATTGTCTAGCTCTACCAGCCCCTCATCATCATCGTCGTCGTCATCTTCTTCCGACGATTCTGATTCAGAGCCTAAATTTCTACCTTTGTCCAGCATAACAACAGAGATGAAATAGTTATTGCATAGTTAATTACAGAACAGGAATCAATTGCATTGCATAGATAGTGACTGAAACAAGAATAGATAAGGAAGAAATTTGCAAAAAAAAAGTTAAGAAGCGCACAATTCATCCAGATAATGGAAACAAAATGTAAATTAAGCCAGTGCTTAATACTGGCACTTCATACGAAACTTCGAAGAAAGCTACCGCTGCAGTTCGCGAAATGAAGCAACCATATACAACAAGTGCAGACTTAAATGTTCTGAAAATTCACGTCCCTTCAAAGGCAAACAATGTTTGATGCTTATCGGAAAATCGGCCAAATTGATCAGCAGCGATCATTCATACAGCCTTACATGTCCGACGTACCTTAAATATGAAAACAATGAATCTTAGACAGTGAAACAAGGCTTCCACTTTGTAAACAGGTTTTAGATGGGACGCTAAATATCCGAACGCGTTATTCACACAGAAAACAAAAGTCTGGTGAAAATGGCTTTTTGAAAACAAATCAAAGAGGAATAGTACACAATAGTCACAATAGTCCAAGAGTTGAAGGAGCACTTATTACACATATTAAAAAGTTTATAGACGCCATACCAAAGATTGAGTCGCACTATACGGGGCAAATTTCAACGCGCAATTACATAGATGGGCAAAAGCATCACAGATGTTTTCAAAAATTTTAGGGAAGCGCAAGAGAAAAACCATATGCCCGTTGGTAAATATTGCACCTTTTACAATGTTTTTACTAAGCAATATAATATATCATTTTTCTACCCACGAAAGGACAAATGCGACCTTGCCTGTAGTAGGTATGCAAATTCAAACTCCCAAGAAAAAAATCTGATCCATGACAAATTTAAAGCTCACTTGGAAGAAAATAAATTAAATCGTCAAGAGAAATAAAATGATTGTTTCAATATAAGGAAAAAAATAAAGTGCTTGTATTTAACCTGCAAGCTATTTTGCAGCCACCTAGAGGTGCATTTTACTACAAATCGAAGTTGAATAGTTATAACATAATATAAGTTCACATTTCATTGTTTATACTTTAACAATAAAAATAAAAAATTGACATTAAACTTGAAAAGTGCTTCAATAATTTATCCATTACAGACATATATCCTAATAAATGTAATTATACCCATAACTATTTAATCAAATATAGACTTATAACAAAATAAGCGGCATTTCTAAGAACTGGCTTTCATTACCTTTAATTATACACAGACCTAAATCGGGGATTTTTTTAAAGTAATAACTTTGTTATAACAATATAGTATTTTCTTAAAAAACACATTGCAGTACGAACAACTACTTCATCAACTATTCTTCAATACAAAATTTTATTAATTACATGCTAAATTATTAGATTTTTAAGCAATAATGTATACCAAGTCATGATTGCTAAAACGTTGTTTGCGATTTCCCAAAAAAATCCTTTTTTGGGTTAGGCCAGTCTGTTATTAAGCGTGCGACATAGTGTAAACCTCTAGCATTCAGCACTAAACCCTATTGTGTAAAGAAGTGTGCAGGTCCAGCATTTTTATTTTAAAGGCATATAATAATATGTATTTGATCATATTTAGGGAACATTTTGAATTACATATTTAACCACAATAAACACCCATCAGTAACATACTTACATACTACATAGTCCTGAGAATCAACTAGGCTTCCCTGTGTTGCAGGGATTAGGAACTGAGTACCATCGTACCACAGTACCTGGACCTGTAACAAATATCTGCAGAACAAGAAAACACTTTACCTGCAGCGGGAATCGAACTGGTACCTCTTACCTTATGTTGCAGCTGGCCACTTGCCTGCCGCGCCACCAAGATCATCAAAATATACCAGCATAAACATAATAAAATTATGTTGTTGTTAGCTAAGCAGATATCTTAAACAATAAATTGCTATAAATACTAGTTAATCACAAACCCCGAATAAAATACACATCTACTTATTACAGCACCCTCTGATCATCTTTGGCATTAAAATTTACCAGAATTTTGTTGAAGTCAAAAAAAAAAATGTATTACAAAAGACTGCATGACAATTGTTTACTCCGTTTTACACAGCCCTTAGATTTTAGTGTCTTGTGGTGATAAACCTACCACAACAATTGCAAAATACCGAATTGAAATTGTGCAATTTGTTTTGAAAAAAAATGATGAAGGGTTCTATTCAATACCTATGAGCTATAGGTAGTATTATAATTTATGTGGTATGAATGTATTTAATGTAGTATTGTTTATTTTACAGAATGTATATTACATTTCAAGATGAGCCTACAGGAAATGTAGGATTCAAGGGCACAACTTTCCATGAAATATTCGGGTAAACATCAGGAGAAGAGAAGACATTGTACAGAATATAAGCAAAAATGTTTAGCTTTCACATAGTTTGTCACAAATTTATATTAGGTATTTATATATAATTTGGAAGATATAAAACAAAGATGATTATTTATTTTATCCAGAAAAGTTGTTTTATTCTGTATTTATCTTATTGTGTCAGTAAGGTAATGATTGGATTACTTGTATAATAGCATTTTTAAAAGTAACTATACCATCAGGTAACTACATATGTATGTATGTACCTACACCGATGGGAATAAGTAGGTATGACATTCCTGCATGCTATCAAATAGCCAACCTATTTATAAATGTCCCTGATGAGCATCTGAGGTCCTTTGTTACTGCTGTAGGGTTACGCTCCCACATCGCACATAGATTAAGTACTAGTTGTAACTTTAAATAATAAAACTGTGCTCACTCATGTTTGGCGGACAGTCTTCAACTGGCGCTCAATTAAATCGCACGCACTTGACCGGCCTCGTAGTTTACTTTTACACGTACCTCTGATACCTCTATCCTTACCTCCGGCCTAACTAAACCAATAACTTGGTAGTTCAGGCATATAGGTAGGTAGGCTTAGAGTCACGAGAGACAATTGATCCTCTTTATCACCTAAGCGGTAAATAGACACAAAACTGCTAAAGATGATGATTTGATGCGTTAGCTAACATCCTAGATAATCTGTGGTAATTTGAAGACCTTAGTAAGTAGTAAATATAAAATAAAAGAAATGTGTCTTATTTTAATCCTCTTAATTTTTTTTGAGATGTGTTAAAGGCTTCACTATTAGTCCAGTAATCTGGTATTGTATGGGCTTGAATAAGTTTATTGTATAGCCAGATGACACTTGTCTGTCTCCCTAGGTATTTCATCTAGTACAGAAGTTGTTTTTCATCTGATGTATAGCTTTCTTAACTTTGTCTGGAAACACAACAGGGAGTTGAAGTTTTAGAGGTCTTTTATGATTCAGGATTCTAGGGTCAAATATATGATATATATAAGAGGAAAGTTTGTTATTGTAGTTGTAGCGATATCTCACCACATGTCTGAGATACGTTATCACATCAACGTAGAGCTACCACAGTCAATACCCAGATGGCATTGCATCGGAGTGTCTATAACGCGCAAGCGAAGTTTTCACTCAACTGACAAACAACTGTCAGTCCTAGAACACCGGGAAGTAGATCAGATGGATCAGCCCGGTGGAAGATCTTTCCCTTTGCTAATGGAGGACACAATACCAACCGTGTTCTCCATATAACTAGTCGTTATTATATTTTACAGTTACGTCTATAATTTTATCCAGCTTTGTATCAGCGGATTCTAAAGTATCATAAAACTGTCAGTTTGTTTATGCTTTACAACCTGTCGTTTTATTTGGACCCTCTAGAATATTACAGTTAATAATAAAATTATTATTACTAACATCACTTCACTTTTTGATTATGTATGGCGTAGAAACAATAACAGACAATAAACGGAAATTTTGCTCTTACAGTCTCGCTGGGCGATATGTTTGTGGAAATAAATCTAAAACAGAGAACATGCTCTCAATAGGGTACATGTTCGATTGGCTATTTAAAAATTTCTAAATATACCTCTTAGTTGAGAACATGGTCTAAGCGTTTCCACAAGAAATCCCTGCGCTGCGTTACCATAGCGTGCGGAGAGGGCTTTAATTCTGTATTTGAAACACAGATTATAAAAATTTGTTCGTTGAATAGTCTTGGCCAAAAATTGTTCCTTTCATAAATTTGAGCTAAATTTAGTAAAAGAAATATTCGTTCAGATGTAACAAAACAGAGCGTTTTGATTGATTACATTATAGTTTTATACGCATAATTCTGTAATACTTACTACACAGAGTTCACAGTTCCGTTACGCAAATAGCAAAGCATCATCATGGATGAGCATAGTGTGGAAGAGACCCCGGCCTCCCAAAGGCTTACGAATGATGACTTTAGGAAGCTGCTAATGACTCCTAAAGCCACGCCATCCGGGGGCGCGCACCCGGTCGGCTCCGTGCGCGAGGCTATGGCCAACGCTGGGTAAGAAACCACTTGGAAGAACAAATGAATGAAGTTGTTTTTTAAAATCTTTAGTGGTTACCTTGTGGTGTATATTATTTGTTTTTGCACAGGCAGCTTAAAGCCTCTGCATGTGTATATCTTGTTATAAGAATTTGTCAAAGCACCTTATTGAGTCTAGTCTATTTTTAAAATGAGAGCTTATCTAAAGGAGTCTCGGAAAGTCTCTGGAAGCAGATTCCGTCTGGAAGCGGCATTTGACTACTAGAGTCACCCCAATGTAAAAATGGGTAAAGCATGGTTATACCAACGTTGATGATGCATTTGCATGATCTTCAAAATATTGTTCTGGGTCTGGGTGGTACCATGGTATGGTACACATAGTTCCTGATACCAGCAACCCAAGGAATCCTAGCGTGAGGGCAGGACTAGGTGTTCTTCTATAAATTATCTATCTATCTAAATGGCTTCAATGCTGAAAACCTACCTTTGTACATACATGTTTTGTGTAAAATTATTAATTGTCATGCTTGTAAACTGTCCTCTCAGTGTGTATTTCGAGAATTCACATTTCCAGAATGAAGACTACAATATCATACCTCAATAACATAATTAATTTTTAATGTTGAATTCCAAAATTTTTAGATCTATGCCCCCACCAACCGAAAATAAGAGTGAGCTCCGTAGAAAAAAGAAGTCTTACTATGCAGCTCTGAAAAAGCAGGAAGATACTAAACTAGCAGAGCTAGCAGAGAAATACAGAGATAGAGCCAGGGAGAGGAGAGATGGATCAAATGAACTCGGGCCAAGTGACCCCACTAGTAATACTAGTAGTGCTTACAGGTTTGTTCTATTAATTATTCATTTGTTTGTTCTATTCATCATCTTGTCTTCTGTTCATCATCTTTCCTTCTATTTTTAATCTTGTTTGTTCTATTTATTATATAGTATAAATAGTACACTATAGTGACTACACAGTACCACTATGTACAAAATAGCAATATTAATTTACATAGAACCTTATTTTTTACAGAGCAGTAGCACCTGATGTGAAATCAGGAATGGATGCCAAAGAAAGAAGACGACAGATGATTCAGGTAAAGGAACAGAACTACTCTGAAGCTTTATATTATATGGATGAGGGCAGGGCTGGCCCGTCCCTAGGGCGAACGGAGCGGCCGCTCTAGGCGCAAAGGGACAGGGGGCGCCGGAGGCGCCCCATGGCCCTTGGCGAAGGATCCTTGGTGCCCACGACGGCCTTAGTGCCAAAGGCGCCTCCGTTTCGAATGCACTTCTGCTTTATTTATTAGTTATTTCGAAACATATTCACAATTTAACTATAAAAAAGGTTTGATGGAAAGATGGGAAAGTAGAGTCAATAGCTTGAAAGCGGTCCGATACCAGTTCCTATTCTGATATAAAAAGTGCCTTGGAAGAATAATATGAACAATCAACTGATCCTTGAAGAGTTCTTAAGCTAAACCACTTGCAGCCAATTTGAAGAAGTTTGAGTTTTTGCTGTCGCTAATCATTTGGTACGACGTTATATTCCATATTAATCTGGTTAGCAAATCTGCATTATGAAAGTGTTGACCTGTCAGCTACAAATTTGATGCACAAATGTTTATTTTTTTTATAAAATTCTAGAGACAGGCTGCCACAGGCTCTTATTACAGCTAAAGAGATAGCTGAAGAAGTTGATATTAATCCGGCATTTGAAATCACCTGCACAAGGAAAAATGTTTTCATTTGAAAGTGAAGATGACGTGCCAATTTATCCAGAGATATTATTTAAAATCATTATATTTCTTCCAATGTTAGACACCGCCACAAACACAATAAAAACACGGTTTCAGCAACTTTCATCAATTATGTCATTAATTAACTTGGATTTTCCTTTATGATTTAAATAAAACCGCGGAAAATTTAAAGGAATCCTGCCTAAAACACATAATTGAATTGTGATATTAAAGGATACCTTAGCATTAAATCATTAATTAGTTGTCTGATTTAGCATTACTGTCAATTAAAAATCATTTAGCTTAAATCATTACCATATGAGGATAACAAAAAAAAATGCAAATGCAAAAGTGCGTAAGCAGTGATTTAATTAAAATGTTCTAGGGAGTATATTTTGAAAGTTTTAATATTCTATTTTCACTTTTTCATTTTGATTGGTTTAAAAGTATAATGACATTATTTTATTATTCAATTTTAATAATCTTTGTTCCGATAATTTTATTGTTAATTAGGTTATAGCAAGATTATTTTTCAATTTTATTTATATTAAAAATGTACCTACGTAAGTACCAGTATTAATGATCTCTTAATGTACATTCATTATGATATTTTAGGTGGCTTAGTTTTATTAAAATAGTGAGAGTAAAAGGATTGATCGCCTTTAATAAGTAATTCTTGTGGTAAATAAAAAATCCTAGTTACTTTATTACTTAATATATTTGACTTGTTTAATTTTCTACCAAAAACTATAGAAAATTAAACAAGTCAAACTCCTAGGTATATGTATACAGGGTGGAGTGCAGTATGTGTTTTTTTATATGTGACGGCGTAGGGGGCGCCAAAATTTGATCTCGCTCCAACCTAAATCTGGCCTCGGGCCGGCACTGGATGAGGACTTATAAGCAAAAAGGGTTAGGGTCTTTAAAAAACTGTTTTCAAAGGATTTTTAAATCTATTCTACAATATCCATATGACACAAGGAGGTGTTATGAATAAAAACATCCCCACTAGGACTACTAGGGGTACATAAAAAGTTACTTTTATATTTTCGTTTTCGGTAAAGAAAACTTGTCCGCATACCAAACATATGCATACCAGCTCGATACTCTTTAAAATGAGCGTGAAATCGGGGTGTGAAACACGGATGGACATAGCAAAACATTACATAGCGGTTAATTTTCAGCATTTGGCTTTGGAACTCTAAAAATTAGAAAAGTGTAGTGTGGCCAGTTCCCTCTCTTACGACATGTAAAAGGTCCGCACAAATAAGCGCGGTGGTGGTCCTGATAGCCTAAGATAGTCCTGACTCCACACTGGCATTCCCTGTGTCGTAGGCATCAGGAACTATGAGTACCATGAAACAACAGACCCCAAGCAAATATCTGCTAGAAATGAAAATACTTTATTGTACAAAATAAAAATAAATATAACTTAACAAAACTACAAAACTTAAAGTACAACACGCACCTTGTCCGTCGCGCCGAAGCATGATCGCAAAGGATCAATAAAAAAAACTAATCAGAGTTTATTTACACTACTGAATGCGTCAAGATTTCGTTTGTTTGGATACCTTAAGTAATTGTTTATTTATTAATTTCAGGAATCTAAATACCTTGGTGGTGACATGGAGCATACTCATTTGGTGAAAGGTCTAGACTACGCCCTGTTGCAAAAGGTAATCATTTTTATAGCTATCATAGCTGAATAATAAAATCCTTAAGATACTCAGATCTATACTCAGTATGAGGATACCAAGTAGAGTGATAGTCAAAGGCTAGTCCAAACATTATATTTGGTACACGCCCACGTTTTGCATATTAGATAACATACCGTGTGACAGTTCGTAAGCCTATCTGCGCTTATTGGAACACTCCTCTTGCCAGTTTCCTCATATTTTCGAGCACGTGTTAACAACGCGTACATATATTTTGCAACGGAAAAAAAAACATTTGTGCACGTTTGGGATCGAGGAGTCTGGTTACCGCCTACTAACTACTACGGATAGAAGAAGATGAATCAAAACCGTTCGTCATTTTCTGTACAGACAATAATATGTTGCTTGTTGGAATATGTAGAATTTACAGAAAGTGACCTCAGGTTAGCAAAATTGACGGAAAACAGTAAAAGTTAAACTTATTTCCATTCTTTATTGTACATACAGAGAATGCAGACAAAAAACTAACATCAGGACGTGTTTGAAGATGTATAGAATTTGTTTATGCACAGGTTCGTTCAGAGATCCAGACAAGAGAATTGGAACAGGAAGAGGAAATGGAGCGGCTGGTCACAGCGCCCGTCGAGGCGCCCAAAGTAAAGAAGGAGGTTGTGGTGGTAAGTACAATTATATCATTCAAGTCTATATGTATTTGATTGGGTGAGCGAAGTGAACAATGATCTCTGAGCCTACTTGAGCAATCCGCGGTTGGTGTGTATGTTTTTTGGTTTGCCAGACAAACCGTTTATTCAATCTTGATGAAACTTGGTAGGTGGGTAGGTGATTACTAATAGAATTTTTAAAGGATACAAGCTCTATTGGAATGGGTTTTTTGAACTATGTGGTAAAAAAGGTCTTACAAAATAAAGATAGAAAAAGTGAGATAATCTGGTCATGTGAGGTATCAATTGAAAGGAAAAATATATACAAACGAAAACTAAGGCATAACGGCCTTACTTATAAAGATTATTTAATAGTTGTGTAACTAAATATGGCTGCTTTTGACTTTTTCATGTATTTTCTTGTGTTTACTCACATTTCAAATTCATCACAAGAAGTTTTATTTCCATAAGTTGAATTTAAAGTGCGGGTTTAGCTAAACATAATTTTTATAAGTAGAGCTTTAAGTCTTATACCCATCTACACTAATGTAAAAATAAACAATGACTTAAGTATGTCTAAGTGACGATTTTTAGCAACTAGTCATTAGGCATCAACTCAGGAGCCATCAAAGATCAGTGCAAACGAGACTTGAGAGACCAAGGGTAGGTTCATTTTGGTGTGTAGGGGTGCACTAAGAAAGGATTCCGAAATTGCACCCTAAATGGTGCAGTGGTAATATGATATTTGTATGAAAAAACACGAAGCACACAGTCACCTGAAGTTCCTTATAGCTTTTTCTGACCAAAATGTTTTTTTTACAGCAAGAAACGGAAGAAATCCCATTCAAGACACCGATAGGAAAGAACATTTACAACATGGTGATTGAGCAAAAGTAAGTTCTAGTGTCACAGGGACTATTATAAGTTCCCATAATACAAGCTCTGCTTAGGTTGGGGCTAAATGATGCAGTGTGAAAAAAATGACCAGCAAATATCCAGCAGGTCCAGTGTAGGTACTTACTTTTGATCGTGGAGTGAGCCGTTTATTAGTGATCATTCTGTGACTACAAACATTCCAGGAACAAGAAAGTGAGCCGCAACGAGCTGTTCTTGCCCGGCCGCATGGCGTACGTTGTGGAGTTGGACGAGGAAGGCACCATCGACAGCGACATCCCCACTACGCTGACGCGCAGCAAGGCGGACGTGCCCGAAGTGGACGAGAGGAGTTCCGCCACCGCCGCGAACGACGTCGTGCTCGACAAGCTGGCGCAGATCTTCTCGTACCTGAGGCACGGACGGCATCGCAAGCTCAAGAAGGCAAAGGTAACACCGAATCTGGTGCCGAAACTCTTGGGGCGGTATGCCGCTTGAGAGGCTGTAGACACTTGAGAGGTTGTTGACACTTGATGGAGTTTGGATATTTGAGAGGTTTTGTGGACACATGATGGAATTTGGATAGTTGAGAGGTTGTAGACACTTGAGGTGGTTAATTCGTTGGAGGGGGTTTATGCTTGATGGGCTTTAGATACTTGAGAGGGGTAATACACTTGAGAGGGTTAAGACACGGTTGTACATACTTGAGGGTTGTACACACGCGAGGTTTGTAGACACTTGAGAGGATTTAGACACTAGAGCGGGTTCGCCGTTATGTATACTTGTATAACGGCGAAAGAAAAGCGATGTTAAATAACGCACAAAATAATATAAAATTAACGTTTGCTCAACAAACAATGTATACTCAATCTGCGTCCGTCTATTATACCCGGGGATCTATTAAAACGGTATGGGGAAATTGAGGAGGTAGAGAGCCAGGAACACATCTACGAGAGAGATGTGAGAACAGCTGATACTAGAATCATAAGCGAAAAGCTATTCTAATTTTACATCACGCGTATCTGAAATTTCATAAAACTGTGTTTCTTTCTTAAATGTTACCCAAACTTTTTGAACCACATGTGTCGTCGGGTTTGTGGTCGCCTTTCGAAAAATTTCTTTATTAAACTTTTACTAATATTTTAAAAATGCATTAGCATTGCCGATGGCAATACAGCCAGTATTATGGAAACGCTTCCGTCTAATTGTGATCTGGACCAGTTGATCATTTGCAACATCCTTAGAACTAAATAGCTGTTTGATTTGTATTTTTTGTGTAACTTAAAAAATAATTTATATTACTATTTACCAGGACAAAGCAGCAGAAAAGGGTCGCAACGACGATTCTATCTATGGTGAAATTGGCGACTACAATGCGGGGGAAAAACGCGCGGAGAGACGCGAGGAGCGCCCGCGCACAGGGTACTTCGACAAGCCAGCCGAAATCAAGAAGGAAGAAGGTATGCCGCCATACTGTACCGTAAATGAACAAGAAAAAGAAACACGCTCACGACTTTAACCCTCGTGATGTTGGACATCCTCAGATCATACTCAGTAAAATAAAATAAATAATGCTGGCCATTTTCACACAGCATCATCTAGCCCCAAACAAAGTAGAGCTTGTGTTATGGGAACTACATGACTGATATACTACTTATATAAATATATTTTTTCGTAAATACTTACATATTATACATAGAAAGCACTCAGTCCTGAAACAAATATTTGCAAATCATACAAACATTTGTCCCGCGGCGGGAATCGAACCCGCAACCTTCTGCGTCTCGGGCGGGCTTTCGCCCACTGCGCCACAGAGTTCGTCAAACGGGAGGTCCTCAGTACTTTTGCGGGGGCTATACTAACTAAGCCACAAGATCGTTCAATAATTTCTTGAGAAGTATTTAATTTCTTATAAATTTTCTCCTAGGGCCCGGACCTCTGCCTCGCCGCGCGAACGCAGAAGAGAAAGACAAACGTTCAGCCGCGCTCCTCTCGCGCTTAGCGGCCGAACCCGAAGGCTACGCCGAGTGCTACCCCGGACTGAGGGAGATGGACGACGCCATCGACGATTCCGACGATGAAGTGGACTATACCAAGATGGATGCCGGCAACAAAAAAGGCCCTATTGGTAAGGAAATACAGTCTTCCCTACCTCCGAATACTGCCGTCCTATTAAAAAAGAGCTACCATTGCTCAGTAAAAGAAGGCATCTGATCGTAAATTTAATTTATTCCTATTTCATTCCTGAGCAAAGTTACCGAGAAGCAAAATGGCCTTCCTATACATTTTTTTAATTTAGTATTTTTACTCGGTCTTTTTATTATATGCGCTAGCATCTAGTGCTTTTGTCTATAGTGGGCCGGCGACACGTCTTAGGCCTGCCACTAAAACGCTACTCAATGTTTAAACATGTTTTGCATTGAGTAGCAATTAATCATGATTTGGAAGGGCGATTAGAAAATGACAGCTTTATACATTGCATATCGCGCCATATTTTACCAACTCTATTAAATCTTGGGTAACGTTAAAGTATTTTGTTACTCTGGATTCCTAGGCAGTTGAATTTTCATTGGGTACGTACATACCAATGGATATGTACGTACCCAATACGTGATATCCCACAAGTTATCTGATACTTAGAGGAATAGATGGCGCTATTGAAGTGAACTACACGAACATTGACGCTGGCAATTAAAAGGTCCCAAGTTACACTTATTTTAGAAATTCATTGAATTAGCCGAAAAATAACTACAAATGTTTTGTCCTGGGTTTCTTTGTATTACCTATTCAGTGATTCTGATACCATGGTCCAAAAGGATCAGCAGGGCGATCACGCTAACCCATGGCTATCGTTCATTCGCATTGTCCATCTATGGCACATCCAGCCTATTAATTAGCGTGATACGATTCATCCCATCCGTTTTTTAATTAAATTATAATCAGATAATTTGTGGATTGATTGCCATCTCGATAGCCATGGGTTAGTGGGATCACCCTGCAGGGCAATGAGAGACCATGTGGCCGAACCGGATCACCCCCGTGTACATCCTACGATTTTTCATAGTTCAGGATTTATTTTGGAATGTTCATCAAGTTACTCCAAAGGTTTTACCCAAAAAAATCTTTATTCAAATTAAACCTTTTAACTCAGGATATTGTCCAAATCAGGGCACAAAAATAGCGCTGGCTAAAAATTGAATATACGAGTATATGGGGGTGATTCGGGTCGGCCACGGGTCTTTGGACTATGGGACCTGAATCACACTGTTTATTTATCTATTAAAAAAATCACGAGAATGGCTCTTACTTTTTAGGATACGTTTCTGGGACGAAAAATCAATAAAAAAGGGCATTGTTAACGCGAAATGTTTTAGAAAGAAAAGAAAGAAAAAAGTATTTTTAGAAGTCTTTGTTTTAGGAATGTGTTCACTGTTTGTGTTCACGATTCTTCTATGTTTATTTGTGACTTTTTATCTCCGAAATAGCTTTTTTGAAATTAAGGATGGTTCTTAAGTAGGTTTATCGCCACAAGTCACTAGAGCGGGCTTCAATAGAACGTGAAACGGCGTAACCGTATTTTTAAAACTTTGCCGATTAGATAACATACTTTTGCATACAGTCGAAACGTCGTCGGGAAAATAATAAAAAAGCTAAACGCGATAAAGAACCGTAAAACTTATAATTACGGCGTAACCGATTGGACAAATCCAGTTTTTTTGGAATCGTTTTGTATGGCTCCAAATAAGGTTGTTAGTTAGGTTTTAAACTTTTAACGCCATACGCCACTAGGGGGCGCTGGAATATGTGATGGAACACACATTGGGATTTATCAAATTTCTTAAAACTATTCCTTGTTTTATTTTGTGAACAATACTTTCACCGGAAGTTCAAAATGTTAATTGTGTTCAGGCCGCTGGGACTTCGACACGCAGGAGGAGTACTCGGCGTACATGAGCAGCAAAGAGGCGCTGCCGAAGGCCGCCTTCCAGTACGGCGTGAAGACGCAGGACGGACGCAAGACGCGGAAGACAAAGGACAAGAGCGAGAAAGCGGAGTTGGACAGGGAGTGGCAACAGGTGACATTTACATCATTAAACTGTTTTATAAGATAAGATAATTAACCTATGGACGCTTGCAACACCGACCTTGCCGACCATGTCTATTAAACTGCATACATATTGCTGGTATGCTGACTATCCAGAAGCTGGTAACTGCAGGCTACAGGGATGGCTTTGTGCAAGCTGCAGACATATTACCAGCTTTTTACGGTTTCGAAGTTGGATGCAGGTATATCTGCATGAATGGATGTCTAGTGAACTAATTTTATTTGGCTGTTTGGCTGTAGGCTGTTGAATACTACTCGGTATGTAGTTCATGGAAGCTTTAAACCAAAAACCCTGTCTAGACTCAAAGGTTTCTGAAGAAAACTCTTGCTAAGCTAAGCTTGCTTTTACATATTGCATATCATTCTGTGTTAGTTACATAAACAATAAACAATTATGTCTCATGTAAGTGTTAATTTGCGTGTAAAGTTAAGAAAAAAATGGTTCATAAAAGTTATTTTAAAATACCAGTTCAATGACTCACAGGGAGACGCGTTGAGTGAAAAAAATTATCCCCACTTGAGATCCTACTGCGGGTGCACGAATAGTGACCCTTTTATTTTATTTTCACTGTTGTTGGGTTAGCTAAATTGTATCTCTGTAAGCTTTAAACTGAGCGAGCAATAGAGATTTGACACACGGACATACAGACAGACATGACGAAACTTAAAAGGTTCCATTTTCGGCACCCTAAACCCCTGATACATTATTTTGTCAAGTATTGCAGTATACTTTCTTGTCGCGATAAAATGAATAATTCTCTTTCTTTCAGATTCAAAACATCATACAAAAGAGGAAACCGCCGGCCAACTCGGACGAACCTGGATACAAGTTGGCGAAGTTCTAAACGGTTACTTTATATAGATATATATATTTTCCGGCTTAGAGTTTTTCTCAACTATGCGACAGACGTGTCCGGATCGTCGCCTGTAAATCATCACTTGTTAATATCAAGTTTGCTCGTGCCGTTGTGTACGTATTATGTATACACATACAAACCCGGCTACGAAAGTAGCTGACCAATTAGCAAAATGACCTAGATCTATGATAATAATGTCTTTAAAACAATACGTCCTACGAGCAAATCGACCGAATTGTATGTAGTTCCTAACGCAGTGCGTGAATCACGGATTCGGGCACGAGAGCGAAAAACAAATAAATAATAAATAAGTAATTCTGGACGTTTTACACACAGCATCATCTAGCCCCAAAGTAAGCAGAGCTTGTGTTATGGGACCAAGACTCAGACCCGAGACAAACATTACAAACATTTGTCCCGCAGCGGGAATCGAACCCGCAACCTTCTGCGTCTCAGGCGGGCCTTCGCCCACTGCGCCACAGAGGTCGTCAAGAAATGAAACTCTCTAGAAGAATAATTTGCACATTTGAACAAAACTCCTTTTCCATGTACCTATGTATCCGTACCGAGATTACATACAGAATGACATAAAAAGTTTGGTTTGGATATTTTTATTTGGATAGGATTAATATTTTTTTGTAGGCCATTATTTTTTTCTACATTCGAAGGGTAAACGTAAACAAGTTTTGTTTCGTAAATCGTGACGTTGATCGTGAAGTTTGCCGATGTGATCAGTAACTTCGCGAATTTTATGATTCAACGTTTTTCGGAGTAAGGCTGATGTGATGATGTAAATATAAAATAAAACAGTTGAGATGGGCTTGTGTTATAAGTATACATTGGGATAGAATTAATATTCGTAAGCCTTAAAAAAGTATGTAGTTCATACTTTTGGTAGGTATATAGAATATAGCAATGTTAAAGAGTTGACACGTATTTTGCTATGATAAGAGTCGATTTGTGTTAAATTAGCAATTTGTACATAATCCTTATAATAAATAATTAATATTGGCACTTTTTCTGGTTTTATACTAACTAAATCCTTAAACTTCTATGGTAGTTATTACGGGGGACAAAGGGAATTTATTTTTCCCTTTGTCCCCCGATTCACATTTAAATGATATGAATCGGTGTATAGATCGATGGATCGATCGTTTGATTGATCGATGGGTGGATCGATTGATTTATCCTTCTTTTTAGACAGCTAAACAACTTGTCATAACAAATTTATAATACCCAACAGTCGCATACATAGTCCGCCCCCGCACTAGGTTTCCCAGCGTCGTGGGTATCAGGAACTACGAGTATCATGGTACCACAACACCTAGACCCGGAACAAATATGAGATTTGAGGGATACATGTTTGCAGGACAGCGGGAATCGAACCCTCTTGCGTCTCAGAAGGTTAATTGCCTGCCGCACCATCAAGGTCGTTGAATTTCGACGTCCTATGTTATGTGTTTAAGTGAAACTTAAGTTGATTTTGTTTAAGCAGTTGTGTACAACATTTTTATTATTTAATAAATAAATATCTTAAAAATTATCAACCCAGGTAGGGATTGAACCCGCGACATCTAGATAGATGTCACTCGTACAGAGGTACGATGGTGCTTTGACCATTGAGTCTCTGGTTCCGGTCTCGGCCTAGTCAAAATAATTGGAAGTTTCGGCTCGAAGCGCCCCTTAACTTCATCTACAAGGGAAACGAAATATTTATTAACTCTGGTTTGGGTCTGGGTGTTTTCTATATATTTATATTTTTTTTTTATTAATTTTTAAAACTAAATATTATCCAGATATGGTTATATTTAGACTAAAATATGTTTAAATTTAGTTATTGAAAAACTATAACATAAAAAACTCAGATCGGCCATTTAATTTCATTGGGTACTTCATTCAAATTTGTATGAGTAATATGAAAAAACCTTAAATTAACATGATCAGCGCATAAAAATACAATTTAAAATGGTGTCAGCACAGAATGTGGTTATTATAATAAGGCATTCTTCATAATAAACAGCTGATGAGGTCAGCGTCGCACGTTTTTACTAGAACACAGAATATAATAGTAGGTACTTGCTTACCTCTAACGTGCTTAAATTGAATGATGATTTTATGAAATAAACTTAGTCTAATAACGCGCGGCATGCCAAGGTTAATAAGCTATCAATCTTGGAAATATACTAAACAACATCTTAAAAACAATAATAAATAAATAAACACCCAACATACTAATAGTTTACCCTTTAGTTTACATAGTCCTAACCTCTGTGTCGTCGGTATCAGGAACTACGAGTACTGTGGTACCACAGCATTCAGACCCGGAAAAAATATTAGAACATGGAAATATTTGTCCCGAAGTGGGGTTCGTATCTCTTGCATCGCAGCTCGCCACGCCATTGAGGTCGGCAATGGTTTTGACATTTTCAAAAACTTAGATACCGAGTACACCGGGTTTACCGGGTAAAATGGGGTTAATAGAAAAAAACTACATACATTAGGTACATATTTTAAAAATATAATATGAACCTACTGGTATTGGAACTGTATAATTGTGTTACTGGAGCAATTTCACTTTCTGCTATTTAATTCCTATGAAATTGCAGAAAGATCCCCATTCCTATACTCCATTTTACGGGAGATGTGGACTTCGATGCATACTAAGATAGAGCGTAACTAAGAGTATCCTTCGTTTAAAGGGTGACCTCTTACTTTCTGCATAGAAAAGAAAATGATCTCCCTAGCGACCTTCAGATTTCACTAAAGACAAAAGTGTGACATTCCGTCACGTCCGACGCGGCGGGCCCGGCCAAGAGAAATGCGGCCGAATTCGCATCGCGACGATTCGTTTGACACAATGCCGGTTCATCGGCACTACCTATCCTACCCTACCAGTTGGTGTCTTCACAGGTGCGTATGCGCAGGTAAGCGGCCCCTCCCGCCGCCGCCATCTTGAATTCCGCTCACTCAGACCCGCGTCTCGCGGTGAACGCACGTCTCGTCCGCGCTACGAAAATCAGTGCCTTAAACGTTCAGTGTGATGTTGTGATAGTGCAATGACAATGGAGTCGACGCCGATATGTCGGTGCCGTGTGCTGTACCTCGGTTCCGCGGTGCCGCAGCAGAGCAAGGACGGCTTACAAGGCATCCAGGAGCCCTTGCGCGAGCTGTATCCGGAGAAGGGAGCGACCAGCGGCGGCATAGACTCGTGGCTGTCCGTCTGGTCGAACGGGATTCTACTCGAAAACGTCGATGAGAGCGGCTCAAGGGTCGCAAGATTCTTTCCGATTTCGAGTCTGCATTATTGCGCTGCCGTACGGAGGGTCACAGTGGAAGGTGCGCCTAGGTTTCTGCCTCTAGATTCGCCGTTCGCTCGCGCGCCGGCCCCGCGACGGCCGCCCTTATTTGCCGCCGTCCTCCGCAGAACGCAAGGAATAAAGGTCCTCGAATGTCACGCCTTCATATGCCGTCGTGAAGCCGCCGCCAACGCTCTAGTCCGATGCTGCTTCCACGCCTACGCCGACAGTTCATACGCTAAACGATTGGAATCGGAACGATCGCCGTCCCAACTACCCACAGAACAGGACGAGGAATTGGAAGCTTACGATGGCGATGAGAATCATAAAGTCTGGGTCGGGGAGATAGAGCGGGATGACGCGAGTGATGACATTCCACATACGGCCCGGGCGCCGCGGCCGAGGCAGATCCAGCGGCCTTCATCAGTGCCGCCGCCGCCGCCGCCTCCCGAGGAGCCCAAAAAGAAGGGAACGACAAAGAAGAGTAAAAAGAAATCATCCGCGTCCGCAGACGAGTTGTATGCTGGTCCAGCGCCAATGATGAATGGGAGGTCCTTGGGGCGTGCGCCGCCAGCTTGGGCAGCGGCGCATCCTGGGATGGTCTTAGTCGCCCATCCTGCTGCCACGCTACCCCATCGTCACGCGACTCTGGGTCACCGAGGGCGAGTGCCCCAGGCCTTACAACCTGGTCCGTACCCGCCGGGTCCGCCTTTAGCAGGGCCAGGGAGAGGCCGCATTCAGTATGCGACTGTCGACCCTCGGCGCTCCAAGCCGCCTCCGCCACCTGCATTGAAAGCGGCTCAAAGCATGAACGGGTTAGATGCGGATGACGCTGGAGGTATCTACAGGAAAAAGGGACATTTAAACGAGCGTGCTTTCTCGTACAGCATCCGACAGGAACACAGGAGTCGTTCACACGGATCTCTCGCCAACTTAAAATTCGCTGCTCCACCTGAGGTAAGCAAAACACTTGCAATCTTATTTGAAAGCCTAGGCCCATAACCAAACTTTAGTATCTTAAATTCGCTGCTCCATCTGAGCTACACATTTCCATAACTGTGTTATTTGTAAGTCTGAATCATTAACCTTAATGTGTTGCCTTAACTCGCTATTTCCCTTACAATGTTATTTTGAAATATTGGGCTTAACTTTGTTACCAGAAATTCGCTGCTGCACTTGAGGTAAGTGATTGATTTACAATGTTATTTGAAAGCCTGTGCCCATAACCTAACTTTGTTGCCTCACAGTTGTGTACTAAACTCATTGCAAAACTATGTTTTACCGAGTCCGCGGTTGCTTTCTCCACGTAATAATCATCTGAGTACATATTTTCAGTTATAAATACGTGACCACTATCTTTGTTTGATTATCTTTTACTTGTTTTGAGACCTTCATTTAAAATAGCTAGCAATTGTGTGTGTCTACTTTCTGAAACAATCGAAGAAGTAGGTGAAAAACATTTTATATTAATTTTTCGTTCATGAACACTGTTTTTCGGTGCTAGACGGCTGGCTCACGATGCCGGCTATGGCCTTGTGACAGTTGTTCGTTCTACGTCGTGTTCTAGTCCTGTTTTCATGAATCCCTTCGCACCCTTGAAAGGCGTGAAGGAAAAAAGTTATAAATCATACTTTGCTCGAGTATCTCAGGAGGGTTCGCAAGGCTTCAATACATGAATGAACTCAAGACCTCTTGCAAACTACTTCTTTTCTTCAATTCACTCGCAACCGCGCTGCTGCAATTTACACCGTCATAAATACTTCACAGAAAAGCGTGGCCATAAAATGTATTCGTATGAATATAGAGACGTTTGGTTTACGATTTACGAGGGAGCCTTAAGCGTTGATTAATTGTACAAACTTTATCGTTCCTTATTCCCTTTCCTTTCACGTCGAACAGGCAGTATCTACGGTCTTTATTGGCTCTACTTGTTAGGGCTGATGCGCAAATTAGGCATTAGTAGTTTCGTATACCGATTTCTCACCCAGTAAAGAGAGCTGTTATGTTTAAACATATTATGGTAGCATCTCCAGTTTGCCTGGGACATAATGAATTGTTCCAATCTCAGTAAAGCTGATGCGGATTTATCATTGATATACATAGTTTTACCACATCTAGGCACCATTTGAAGGAAATTTGTTTAGCAGATTAATAAATATTAATGATTATTCCTTCATGATTATTCCTAAAGCAAGTGCGATACACTTTCGTTAGATATAAAAAGCGCACCGCTCATCCTGTGCTTTAGAACAACAGCCGAACACAAAGAGATGAATTGACAAAAACAAGCTAAGTTTGTAAGAGAAGCAAAAAAATGGTTTCCGCAAGACTCAAACAACAAAACAAAAGATTTACCTTCCAAGTACTCGTACCTAAGCATAATAGAGGTATTTACAAGGAATTCTTGCATTTTGATAGAAGAAAGGAACAAAACATTCATGTATGAGGTGTATTCCATTGCAAAAGAACCGCATCACAATTGTTTAAGCCGTAATGAATAATTATGCTAACAGACAAACAGCCAACCTCTCATAATACTAAACGCAAAGGTATATCTATCCGTCGCGGGTAAAAAGACACTTAATGTTCGAAGCCGTTTCTATGCTGATTTTAAGTAAATAAAAAATACCAAAGAAGTCTCTTTTATAAAGACGCAATTTGTTAAAAAGTAACACTACTATACAATACACTAATAAAAGTATGCAAACATCTTTTTACCTGGCTTGAAGTAGCGGTGCCAATGACTTGTTTGTCTCATTTTGATAAAGTTTGTTTACAAAACATTTCGTAAAATTGTTGGTTTTATGCACTGAAGAACCGTGCACTTCATGGTTTTATGAGAAGTATCGTAAAAGCGAGTCTGTGAGAAATGAATGAAAACGTGAATTTTTTTGACGATGAATGATGTCTGTAACTGTTATTTGCATGTACCTAGTTAAAACCTTAACCAGATAAAATTATCTTCACTTCAGCAATGAATGCTGTATTTTAAAGCGAATGTATCCAACATTCGCTTAAACAGAACAAACTAAGCTAACTATATATGTAAAATGTTTTTGATTCAACTTAACAATGTTATATGAAAGCTTAATATTATAAGGTAATATTTGGCTTAATACGCCAAGCTAAAAATATGCTTTTCTAGCGAAATATTATACTCAAATTGACTATTAATAGTTATTTAGTTAGGAATGTAAGTACACCCACGAATCGAGGTACACGGTCTTCCATTGAGGCTGAACAAAACACGCTTTGCATCAGAAATTAGCTATGAAATATGCAGTTATTCTGAGATAGATATTACGATGTGGTTACGTAGATTAAGGAACAAGTTGACAACGCGGTCGGACCTGTTAGAAATACTGATGCAACCGTGCTCTCGCTCGAGAGTGCGTTATAGTAACGTTGTCTTTAACCGTTCATGTGGGTTTTTTTAACTTGTAGGTTTTCCGCATACTCCTGTTGAAACTTATTCATGTAATATCCTGGGCAACTAAACTAAGGCTGATGTTATATGATTTCTTTAAAATTCCGGTTCATATTCTTGTAAACCTGCTTGTAGTCTGCTCGTTTTATTGACCAATAGAACTTGGTCCCTACCTGTCTAGATTGGCACCACCTGATTCTTCTAGAATTGATTGCGAGGAGTCAACGTAAATTCAGTTAAGTATAAATATAAATTAAATGTACTAGTTATAAGATAAAGTTTCTAAATTATCCTTGTGATTTTGTTTTTAAACTATATACTGACCCGAGTTAATCTCAGTTAAGAATAAATCAAGTATAAAAACATGTGTTGACAAAACTTAAGGCAGGCTTTACGCCATCCAAAATCAGGGCTGTCATCGCTGGGGCTCGCGAAAGATTGAAAAAAAAAAACCTTTACGTCATATTACGTTTAGATATTTTTGTCATTTTTTTTTCCAAACTTTTAATCAGAATTCGATCAGATTTTCATGGGGGGACCCATCGGTATCAACAAAATTACAATTAGAATAGGTACATAACTACAAAACTGCTTTTTTTTGAAGTTGGTTCAATAGATTCTCCCACAACACGTCATGTTGTTGTTTATAATTATTGAATAGTAAGAGCGTCTGTCCGTCTGGCAGCTATGCATATGGATGTACTGCTCAACCGTGTCGAAACAATGGCTCGTTAGGTTAATAACACATTGTAAACCATTTTCAATCGCCGATAAAAAATGACCCATTTCAATGAAACAATTATGATTTTTGCTACTCTAGTAGATCTCGCGAATTCGATTGGAGCTTAAGACAGTATCTAGGTATATCAAAAGAGCATTTAATAACGAGCAGTATTCGATTTGGGTAGCGTAATGGCTCTTGGTCTGTAGGGAAGCTTCGCGGATTCTGAATTATTTCAACACATCTTGAGGCCTGGCTATTATCTGATTCAATTTTATGACATTGCCAATCAGCGTGGCAACGCAGCCAGCATTTTGAAGACGCTTCCATCACTTTGTGATCAGGATCAAATAGTTGATCCTGATCTACGAGTATAGTTGAGTATACGGAATACTACTATGTTTACTTTTAAGATCTTATATACAAAATGTATATGAAAGCAATAAATAAACCCGAAATATATAGCTCACTATATACTGTATACTGTTTCACATATATCATTTTTATCATCAACAGCCTGTAGAAGTCCACTGTAAAGGCCTCCCCAAAAGTATGAACAATCTTAGCCGACTTCCCGCAACCTTTGAGATGTCATCGGTCTATCGGGTATGGAGCATTCCTACCATGAGGTACCTATACGGGTTATTTCCGTTGTCCCCCGATTTTCGGTCCCATCGAAGGACAACGGGAAGTTTTTTTCTCGTTGTCCTTACAACGTATGATTTCTATCCTTATAATATCTAGAATAGCCCTCTTCATACGTTAGTGATATTTATACAAAGTCTCTACGCAAACTCTTTTTTTTTAAATCATGACTTCGGAAACCTTACTAAAAACGTTTTTGTGTAGAGGGTAAAAAATTGGTAGGTCAGTGTTACCTACGCATTTTATAGGGACGTTCTTCAACGAATGCCTTTGATCAGAATCCAAAAAGAACCCTAGGATCTTAAAGCATGCTTTAATTTAAATGTATTTCGACCTTCATAAGTTCTTGAGAACTGTTTTAATCATTTCAGACGCAAATAATATTTATTTTGTTCTATCTACAGTTGTTAACGTGCAAACGTTGTCCTTGGCACATTCAACTTATTGAATTGTTTCTGATGCATGAACAATGTAACTACATGAGTGTCTGCGTTGGATTTTAAGTCCTATAATACAAGACGATGCGTTGTGTGGCTGGTTTATGATTTGACTCGTATAATTAAGTTATTTCATCAATTTACTCACGTCTTATGTCAAAATCCTACTGACATGAAACATATTGTGTCAATTCAATCAAAATTTCATGTCATATAGTGATCCATAAATTTATGTTTATTACTTTCAGCCTTTTTTCTTTACTTCCTATTCGTTTCTAAATATAATTTTGATGTTGAAACAAAACACAAAACCATTGGATGTTACACAATAACCTCTAAAATTGAAATTTGTCAGTCACTTGTTTCAAATTACGATTACGAAACTGCAGATCATTTTTTTTAAAACCGTCGTGATATTTGCAACGTTTTTTTTAATAACGCGTTACACTGATTTTTACTATGAATAACAAGTTGAAGCTTTGTGGACTTGTGACCATACACCGGCTAGTGAAAAACCATACACAGATCATGTTTCATGTTTAAAAACTGCCTCAGTCCTTTCTGCTTTTATCAGGGGAGCAGGGACTCAGTAAATGCCTACAGTACGAATCATAAAACCGGTTTACTAAAGGGCCAAATTCCTTACGAATTGGCCGCTGTAGGTCATTCGTTCCTACGTCCTGCCACTGTTTCTTTCTTGGTCAAAATGCGTGAAAGATCAGTGATCCTGAAAAAACGGGTGTTTGGGGTTTTGCAACTTATTCGTAAAAAAACGAATGGTCAGACTACTAAGTAGGTAGATAATTTAAACATATCAAATGCAAAACCATGTTTCAGGAAATGTTAGTGGATAATCAATAAAATTTCACTGTGTGAGATGTTAAGTTACGTCTACCTAGACGTACCTACCTACTTGTAAAGTGATTCGTCTTTTCATCTAATACAATCGCAGCAGTCTATTAGATTATTTCGCTGAGTACTTATACGAAGCATTGACCGTTGTAAGGCGACCGATTCGCGTGGGATACCACGACTTACCACTATATCTTTGTTATTCCGATAACTTTTATCGCATAGAGAAGAAGGACTACTTTCTTTTGTTCTAGTTTGTTTATAAAGTTGTAGAAACGACAATGGTAGACAGTCACACGCGTGTTGAATCATTCTAAGTGAACTAGTGCAGTGTAACTGTGGCTTGGTAAATACTTTTTATAAAAAGTCAGATAATGATAATTTTGTAAGACACATGCCTGCCTTAGTATCGATAATTGTTGATCACGATCATCGTTCCTCTTTGCCATTCTGTTAGATAAAATAGAGGGCTGAAGAATGGGAAGTTTTTTGGACGTGTGACAAGTGCGTTTTATAGTTTTTCAAAGCCAAGAATGATTTTGACTTTAACTGTCAAAAATGTAGCTAAATATTGTCCCATGTACAGATTAATGTTCCTGATATGCAGTGCCATCTAGTTAGGTATAGGGAACTAGACAGGCCGCATTGCTTACATAAGTAAAAGTTCCCGTATCCTTCTGTACAAAAATTACATTTGTTTGCTACACGAGGCTACGCGACATATTTGAAGAATCTGCATAGTAACTATATGTGGTCCATTTCGGTCATTAATGTAACCTTAAGTAGGTATTTAACTAAAACTAAAAGTACTCACATTAAAACTGAGACTATGTACCTACATTGATCAAAACATGATGTAAATCATTTTCTAGCAAGTTATTAGTTTCTACTAAATATCGCGTCCAGACATTATCGCAAAGTGTAATTTAACATATTTTGGCCCGTTTGCAACTTACGTAAAGGAGAGAACATGTAACATGTAAATTCAATACACATTCACCTAAATATCAGCTTCGAGACAAATAATTTGCTTTCAAAATAAATGTATTTACCAAAAGTAGGTTACAATCTTAACATATAAACATTGGTACCACGTGGTAGTGGCAAGGTTTCATTTGTAAAAATATATCAAAAGTCATACCCCTCAGGAATAATTGGAACACGTCTTTACAGTTTTTGTGGCCAGTCTGCATACTTTATTAAAGTCGCCCTTGAAACAACTGCATTATTTAATTTGAATAAAAACATAGCGATACCATAATAAGAGGATCAATAAGTTTGTAGCTTTCGTACTATAACGGTGTTCATACAAAATACCTATGTTTTCTTAATATAATAATAATTAAATAAATAAACACACTACACTAGGATTCCCTGTGTCGCGGGTAACAGGGACTTAGTAAGGAAGTAGGTATATTACATTGGAATCTAAGACAAAATGTATATTTTATGCCACACACCTATAAGATCTAGCAAAATTAATATATCTGCCTGAGTATATCTTCTTCAACAGCAATGAAACTGGTTTCTAACTAACCTCTAAAGGTAACCAGTACAGTTAAGGAGGCACAAAATATTTTTGGACTTGCCTGTGACTATATAATAGCTAGTAATGATGATGACACAACAATGATTAACATATTAAAATGAAAACACAAGATTACTCACTGAATATGTGTAGTCTAAATATCTAAATTGTTCTAACAAAAGACTTCAACGCGCTACCGATAGCCCGTTTGGCCCGTTTGGAGGTTTTAGGAAAACTATGTCAAATAGCATTGAAACTGTCTAGGCTACCTTGAAACTAGCGCCAAAATTCAATGTTGTGAGTTGATCCTCAACCCCAACATTGACCATGGTCAAGCGTAGGTATTCAGAATTTAGCTTGTTTCTCAAACAGGCCAAGTGAGATTCGTCCTCGCGTACACTAAGGAATCCGTACCTACTTGGTAAATAAGATGCATTTTTATAAGTTTATATGTCTGGACCTTCTTTGGGTTCTCACTTGTTGTTTTTTTATTATTAGTCGTGATATGTAGAGAACACATATTTTATGTAAATTTCAACTGGTTAACAAACAACATAGCGTTTAAAACACAGCCCTGTGACAGACTGACGGACGGCGTTGGCTTCGTAATAGGGTTCCGTAGGCACCTTTTAGATACGAAATCCAAAAATGGCGTATATTTTTTAATATTTTTAAAATGTTTGGATGAAACATCATTTAGAAATAACAATGTACCAATACATAATCGTAGTATACCTCTATAGTAAAGTTAGCGTGTATAGATCGTGATCTGTTTGATATTGAACACAGCATTGCATTTTTTGCTGCTGTTGTGCAAGTGATGAGCTCATGTATAATTGGCTGATAAATTCTTCCACAGGTAGTGAACATTGGTACCTATTATTATACGCCTTGTAATAATAGTTGTTTTAAAATTAATCTTTTTAAACATTATTTATTCAAAAGGGACGCCAAGAAGCTTACGTATCTTACCAAGACATTATTATATTTCGGATGTATTCTACTGATTGAATTAATGATACTTTATTATACGGTAGGATAATAATACAAAAAAAGGCACCAATTAAAAAGTACAATGGCTATATCGCTGGATATCTTCCAGGATTAGCTCTGATAGTTTGCCTAAAAACAGCAGGCGAATACACCGTGGACAATAAAATAGTAATCGTAACTTAATATATGGTATTACGCCAATATTAGTAAGGTATTTATTTTATTTTAACCGTGTTATGTACGTAATAATCATTATAGTTAAAATATCGAAAGCCCAACACAAATTCCACAATTCTGGGTAAGTAACAACATGACTTTCTCTCCTAAATGTCAGAGGTAGAATTCAATGCTTGGGCTCGCCCTTTAGGTATTTATGTAAGTCATATCTTTCAGTTTTCGGACATTACAGTACAATGTATGTCAGTAAATTGGTTCCTACATAAGGCATGCACCTATCACCAAGACATCAGATTTTAGTAATTATTAATTTGTTGTATAATCTGTCTGTTTAGCATGAGGACCCAAGACAACGGTTTTGTGGACCGACGAGAAGACAACAAGAATTTTGTCCCTCTCTTTTGTTTGACAGAATAGATGACAGAAATAGTTTTTCTCTTCTCTTTCGTAGACAAAACGTTGTTTTTTGGGTACTCATGGTAAGCGCGCTGATCTCGTAGGTAACTAGGTACAGTTCATGTATTCATCCAAACGCATCTATCTACCTACATTGTTATGACAATAATTTCGACAGTTGTAGACTCGTAGCCATGTCTCATAGATTCTAAAACTTGAAAAGGGGAACCTTCTCGATCTATATTATTTTGCTTTTAGAAGTATTAGAAGTTATGAACTTTGCTATCACTGTAAAATTATTGCCATAAGTCTACCTATACCTAGTTTTCTAGAATATATAATGTAATTGGTTTCATGTAATAGGAATTGAGCACCTCAATTTTTGGAGTCGATTAAAAAGTGTAGAATATAACTATAAGATCTTGATTTAGATACTTAGTCAACATACTAGGTAGGTTCTTAAGCGCACAGTAGATCAGCTTAGCTATCTACTAGTAGATTGTGCCAAGCGATAACGTACAGTTATGAATTGACATGTCATTATGAACCGGTCGTTCTATAAAACAAAAGTGCGTATCGTGTATTTTCGTACTTCAATTAACTAACGGGCCGCATATCAACGGGGCATTAGCTGATGACTATGATTGTTATTTTATTATTAAACTAGCCCACGGCTTCACCTGCGTGGTACACGGATAAAAGTCTTATTCTGAATCTTTGCAGTAATATAGCTTACTAGCTTTTGCCCACGGCTTCGCCCGCGTGGTATCCGGATAAAAAGTAGGCTATGTGTTATTCTATGTATTAAGCTATATTATTGTAAAGTTTCATCAAAATCCGTTTAGTAGTTTTTGCGTGAAAGAGTAACAAACATCCGTCCTCACAAATTTTAATAAAATATAATAATATCGTTTATAATAGAAGTAGGATGTCCAGCATTATTATTTGTACCACCATCAAACGCAACAATTTTTGTTCTAAAACTTTTATCATTTAAAATTTATTGTTTTCAGAAAATTTATTGAAATTATGAGTATATTAATAATTATAAAAGCTCCCTGCTTCTTGAAATAAAAGTACAATTAGGATTATTATTTTTATTAGACACGCATACATAGTTCTGATCCCACACTAGGATTTCCCGTGTCGTGAGTATTCGAAAATATCACCCAGACCCGGAACAAGTTACTGCAGAACATACAAAAATGTATCCCGTAGCTGGAATCGAATCTCTTACAACGCAGCAAGCTACTTCCCGTCTAAATTCAACATCGGCGGTACTCTGCTCGATGCGCTGAATCTGGTAATTTCCCTTAAGTGTGGGTTAACATTTTAAAAAAATGTACGATTGTTTTAAATATGAATATTGTTAAGAGCTGCTGAGTTATTTGTTAATGGCATGTGTACTACACAGAAGACGTAGACTGTATCTATCTATTAATGAATTGTATTTTCGTTACGATTAATGAAGACTTTTTAAACAAAACAAACAAGTGCAAAGGGAAGTTTACGAATACAAATGTTTATTTCAGTAAGTTAATCTACGTTACATATGTGGGTTTGAGATCCCTTTTTAAGTATGTACATACCTGTGGTAGGAGATCTCGCTCTTCCCTGACAATATTTCTTCGAGACTAAGTTCTTAATTTTATATGAATATAATAGGTTGGGGAAAAAGTTTCTTCGCATTTTTTAAGAAAATTCAAAAAATTTTTTAATATAGTTTATTTACATTTAACTAAAGTATGTAGGTACCATTTTGTTCGATAACTTTTTGCCATTTTGTAGGCAGGGACATGATCCCATTGCTATAAAAACTTTGGGGCTTCTGTTCAAAATACCGCGACAAGTGGTTTTGGCAGTCCTCTCGTGATGTTAACCTGACACTGCCTAAAGAATTCTGAAGAGACCGAAACAGGTGGAAATCTGAAGGTGCAAGGTCAGGACTATACGGCGGATGCATTAACACATCCCAGCCAAACTCTCTTAATTTTTGCTGAGTGGCTAAAGATGTGTGAGGTCAAAAATGGTCAAAAATTTCTTCAAAAATGGTTCGGTTTCATTACGTCGTAATAAAGAATCACAAATGAGAACACGGTTCATTAGGTTTCTTTCAGTGAGCTCGTGAGGTACCCAAATATCGAGCTTTTTTGTGTACCCAGTTTTTTTCAAATGCGCCAAAACTGTTTTGTGGTCAATTCCCAGTTCTTCAGCTACGTCGTAACTACTGATATGCCGATCTTGCTCCACTTTTTCAAAAATGGCATCCATTTTATCCGTAATAGGGCGACCAGAGCGACGTGCATCTTTGACATCAAAATTTCCGGATTGAAAACGCTTAAACCAAATTTGTGCTACTCTCACAGACACTGCACTAGGTCCATAAACATCGCAAATTTTTTTCGCGGCTTGCGTTGCATTTTTACCTTTTTTGTAGTAAAATTTTAAAATGTATCGAATTTCTTCATTAGATTCACTCATCTTAACAGTACGAAAAACAAATAAAAATCACACATTTTCCTAATTTGAATTTGGAATTATCTTCTTTAAAATTTAAACTTTTAATGATACCAAAACCATCCCGATACAAATAGTATAGCCAAAGATATTTTATTACAAGTTCATACATACAATAATGCGAAAAGACTTTTTCCCCAACCTAATTATGACTCTAGATACTATTAACTATAATAACAAAGGATTTGTGTATGATATCTATGTCGAATGTGTGCTTTTGCTTATATGTGTTGTTCGAGGTGCGGGTTCGATGCCAGCTACGGGACAAATGTTGGCATGTTCTGCAGATATATATCCAGATCTGGGTGTTACTGTACCATGGTACTTGTAGTTTCTGATACCCACGATATAGGGAATCCTAGTGTGGGGTCAGATCTATTTGTATTTCAACTGTATGGTTAGGCAGGTAATAAATGTTTTCCACCATTTCCATTAGCGACTGTGCTAACATTAATTTCGAAAGCGTGTCTTCACCATACATTTAATATTTACACAATGTTTGCCAGCTATAGAATTTTACGTTTTACGATATTTTTTAATGCCTTTTACACGATTCTGCTTTTCGTGGCTTATACTCTTAACGGCCATTAATTTGACATCGACTTTATTCGCGAAGCTTAACTAACTGCTACTATATCTGTCATGTGTCTGAATAAATGCCGTTATGTGTATGTACCTAGTTTATGGTCCATGATGAATAATGAAAGTTATGGTTCTAGATTATCGTTATAAAATGATAAATTGAGGCGGTAAAACCATTATGTTACGACCAAGATCGTAAAATTCGAAAGGAGACGATCTACAAAAATAAGGTTTTAATGAGTATTCTTTCGGTACTGTGGTGTTTTGAATAAATAGTTGTCAAAGTGTTTTGGTAGTGCGTCGGATGACAGTCGAGCATGGGCGCTCGAGACAGACGGACGCACCCGATAACACCTGACAGTTGGAATTATTCTGTGGTTTTATTGAATGTAATTTCCCGATATATATCCTAAAATACGTGAACATAACATTGGCGACGAGGAGAAAACAGTGAGTGCATAAAAATACCCACTCCAAATATAAAAGTTGGTTTGACAAAGTACAGTGTTTGTGGACAAGAGCTATAAAAAAAAGGGATAAGATATACAAGATATGTAATCGATTGGTTAAAACCAGATCTGACCCGAGATCATTTACTTTTATCCGCTGTCTCACTTTAGTTTTCGAATTGTTATTGTTAGAATGGGAACCTACCTATATATTTCTCGGAAGAAGGTAGGTGAACTCCTATTTTATTGATGTTTAACTACACTCGTTTATTACAAAATACATGTCGGCAAACAAAGTAGGTATTGCCGAATGGTATTTTATTATTATTATTTTTTTGACTATCTAACTTGTGATTTTAGTCTGTTTTCTGACACATAAAGCTCAAGTCTACTGCACTGCACGGAGTCTTACCTATACATGTTACGAGTTGAAAAATGTTTCGATTATAAGCGATGCAATAAATTATGAATTGCAGACGCTGACCTTATTATAAACAAAGAATACAATACTAGCAGATAACGTTATAAGACGTTGATCGGTGCTAACAAATAATCGAAACTAAAGTAGTAGTAAACTGATTGGACCAGGTCATCAGTTGGTACTAACAATAAGTAGTAGTAAATTGGCAAATGTCAATTGGTACTAAACAAATACCTATCATAATTAGTAGGGGCGATAATTGATGATTATCGGCTGGTACTAGTAAATGCATTTCTCGGGAAATTCTGTTTTCATTAAATAATAAAATTATGATCCTACGTTAGGATTTTACAAAATTATTACATTCTCATGAGTGTACCTATACATTAAAGTAAAATAAAGTCTTTTTATCAAATTACCGAGAAACGCATGTCCTCAGAATTGAGAAAAAAAAAAATACTAATGTGGGGTGATTCAGTCACCATGGAAAAAAATATACAAGAGGCTAACAACCTCGAATCGGTTGAAAGACAGCTAAATGAGTACGAGACTAAAACGAGCTCTACTACTGTTAACGAAATAAACTCTGAATGCACTATATGTGACAGGAAAGGTCACACAGCCTTATGCGTAACATGTCCAGCGACAAATTAACAGTGTCGAAAACGTGGGATTGTCTACTAAAATGTCCTACATTTTAGTAGACAATGCAGAACTCGAGTAAGTAAACGCAAAAGCATGCCTAAGACACGAACAGACAGAAAATTTCCTTAAGAAAAGGAAATTTGAAAGACGGGAACACAAAGAAAAAACAAATAACAGTACAGAAGTAGACTACATATTCCATATTGATGACGATGCGATAATAAAATGCCAACTTGGGGGAGTCACAATAGATAGATATTTTAAAAGACTCAGGAAGCAAATGTAATATAATTACCGATGGTACTTGGAGTTTCTTGAAGGCAAATATAGTTGCGGTAATTAACCAGGAAAAAACCTCAGATAAAAAATTTGTAGTATATGGGTGCAAAAAATCCGCTTACAATAATAGGAGCATTTGATGCCGACATCAATATAGGCCCAAAACATGAAATTGGTACATTTTATGTTATAAAAAATGGTACCCGAAACCTTCTCGGTAAAGGCACTGCTTTGTCTTTGAAGGTTCTGAAGATTGATTTAAATATAAACCTAGTCGACCAAACCCCTTTTCCGAAATTGGAAGAAGTTGAATTAGACATTGCAATCGACAAGACTGTGAAACCGGTAAGTCAACCGACAAGGAGGATACCGATTCCTCTTGAGGACAAAGTTAATGCTAAAATTCAAGAACTAATCCAAATGGACATTATTGAATCAATTAATGAGCCTTCTTCTTGGGTTTCACCAATGGTCCCTGTCCTCAAGAGCGATGGTGACATTCGAATTTGCGTAGGTATGCGGTGTGCAAATAAAGCTATAAAACGAGAGAATCATCCCTTACCAACAACAGAACAACTCGTGTCCAAATTAAAAAAAGCTAAAATCTTTTCAAAATTAGTTATTAAAAATGCATTTCACCAGATAAGTATTAAAGAAAATTGCAGAGACATAACGACTTTCATAACAAACAAAGACCTTTTTCGGTATAAACGGTTAATGTTCGGAATTTGCAATGCACCGGAACATTTCCAAAAAATTCTCGAACAGGTTCTCCTGCCATGTGACGGTGTTGTCAATTTTATTGACGACATTTTAGTGTACGGCAGTGATGAAATGGAAAACAAAAAAATACTTGATCATGTCCTTTGTGTTTTGAAAAATAATAACGTTTTGTTAAATTATGGGAAGTGCGCTTTTGGTAAATAAAATATTCAGTTTCTTGGACACGAGCTGTATTTTGAAGTTGTGAAACCTCTTAATAAATGCATTAAAGTAATTGACACATTTAGGGTACCTAAAACAATTGAAGAGATCCAAAGCTTCCTTGGGTTAGTGAATTTAGTCAATAAGTGGATTCCAAATTGTGCCACAGAAACTGAGCCACTGCGTGAACTCTTCAGACAAATGCCGATATCACATAACACTGGAAGGCAAAACAAAAGAAGGCTTTTAATCGCTTGAAACAATTACTTAGTAGTGTTAGCACATTAGGTTTCTATGACCAAGATGATCGTACGCGAGTCATAGCTGACGCTAGTCCCGTGGGTTTGGGAGCGGTATTAATTCAGTATGACGGGAATGGTCCGCGCATCATAGCTTTTGGAAATAAAAGTTTATCTGACGTCCAAAAACGTAACCGCCAAACAGAGAAGGAGGTTTTGGCGCTGGTGTGGGCAATAAAACATTTTAAAATATACTTGTACGGTAAGCAATTCGAACTTGTAACTGACCACAAGCCTCTCGAAGTTATTTTCGGTAGCCGGTCAAAACCATGCGCGAGAATTGAACGATGGGTTTTACGATTACAGGCGTATGATTATAAAATTATATTGTGCGGACAAAAATAATTAAGCTGACAGTTTATCTCGTCTATGCGCAATTACAGTTGCTTATCCTTTTGATGACGAGTACCATGTAAACCAAATAGTGCTTCATGCTAGACCGACTGCTATACATTTTAAAGATTCATTAGAATCACAGCTTCATTAGAAGACACAGAATTGGGTTCAGTTGAAGATGGGGTCCTTAAGAATTGTTGGAACGATAATTTTAATAATTATAGAATTTTTGAAAGTGAATTGTGGGTGCATGATGATGTATGATGATGTTCTATTGCGCGATATCAAGATCGTCACACCTACAAAATTACGTCGACAAGTTCTTGAATCAGCTCACGAAGGGCATCCCGGTATTGTTGCGATGAAGTCTAGAAAAAAATTGATAGAGACGCGGAACAAATCGTAAAAAATTGTAAAGGGTGTATTTAAGTTTCAGGTCCAAATCTAGCCTCACCCATTAAATCCAGGGAATTGCCATACCAGGCATGGGTTGATGTTGCAATAGATTTTTTAGGGCCATTACCCAGCGGACACTATCTTTTTGTAATAATAGATTATTTTAGCAGATACAAAGTTTTCAAAATAATGAAAACAATCACCTCAAAAGATACAATAGATATATTAAAAGAAGATTTTTCTCTAGATTAGGAATACCAAACAGTCTCACTTGTGACAATGGAAGACAATTTACTAGTGAAGAATTTAGGATTTATTGCAAAGAATTAGGTATTAAACTGTATGTATGATACATCCCATATTGGCCACAACAAAACGGAGAAGTAGAACGCAAAAATAGGGATATTCTAAAAAGAATAAGTCAAGTACAAAAGACAGATTGGAAGGATGACTTATTAAAATATCTAAATCAGTATATAATAGTACTACCGGAAAAACTACTTCTGAACTTTTTTACAACCGGCTTTTTAGAGATGCAAACTGACACACCAAATACAGAAGTAAGTGACAAAAACAAAAGTATTGAAGAAAAAAATAGGATAAATAAGAATAGGAAACGAAGAGCAAAAGATACTACCATTGAAGTTGGAGAAAAAGTTTATGTTAAAAATATGCATAAAAACAATAAAATAGACACTGATTTTGACCCTACTTCTCATACTGTAATAAATGTAAAAGGTAAAGATATAAATGTAAGGAATGATCTTTCAGGCAAAGAATACCGACGAAATATCATTCATTTAAAAATAACAGAGGGAGATAGTTAGTAAATAGTTAATGAAGAGGAAAATAAAGAATTAGAAAGTGAGAAGGAAAGCCGAATTAGCGATTTGGACTCTGATTAAATTCATAATAAATTAAATAGATACAATGTACATAAATAAAACTGATGTAATCAAAATACATTCATGAAATGATCTGAAATTAAAGTAGGTAAGTATATATCTAAATAATTATAATAAATTTCACATGATTAATTTATATTTGTAATAAATTCATGAAGCATAATTATTGTTTATTGTAGCGATATACTTTACGATTATGTTAATGAAAATAATTAATGTTCTAATTGATTTTAAAAAAAAAGAATGATGTGGTGTTTTGAATAAATAGTTGTCAAAGTGTTTTGGTAGTGCGTCGGATGACAGTCGAGCATGGGCGCTCGAGACAGACGGACGCACCCGATAACACCTGACAGTTGGAATTATTCTGTGGTTTTATTGAATGTAATTTCCCGATATATATCCTAAAATACGTGAACATAACAGGTACCTTACATTTCTATTATCAATGTTTATCAAAATTACGAGTAGTATAGTCGCGATCATTAATTTGTTAACTTTAAACCCTAAAACCAAAAGGGCTTTGCAAAACATTGGTTTTGTTTATTTATAAATATACAATATATCGGCGCAAAGGCGTTATTCTGCTTCTACAATGAGTCATCGGCGCAGAACCACGAGTTATTTAACGAATCATCACTTAGATTGTCATATTACAGTGTAAAATCATTAGTTAATAGCTAGTTATCATTTGATTGTTGTAATCAAATGACAATTAGGTAATTACGTAATCAAGTTATTATTTTGACCATGTTTACCTTCAAAACCATTTGTAAACTTAAATGATTAATGCTTGCAGGCAGTTTTAGCTTGTTCGCACAAGTTGCCTGCCTTTGTCTTTGTTTTTGCATAAATACGGGCGACGGACCGAGTACGATTCATTCTCGCTCGAGCCGTCGGACCGTACAGACCTCGAAAACCTCTGTATAACCAAGAATAAATTTGAAGAACATCTCCTGGAGTTTACTTTCGTCATCATCTATGAGCGACCACCATGCTGGTGATGATAGTGACGTTAGCATTGCTGACGTCACACTTTTTAAAGACCACCTTGGAGCTTCTGCTCCGTCATCAGAAGTGGGATTGGACACTGCTTCAATCCAAACCAGTTCCTCATCAGCTCAGGCACCATATTCGTCTGATACCCAATGGCAGCAGTTACTGGAATAGCAAACTGGAATAATTCGCTCTCCGGCAACACCACCTAAGACTATAACCCTACCAGAATTCAACCCTGAACAGCCTGATGCAAATCCACGTGCCTGGTGCTCAACTGTGGAAACCTGCCTCACTAAACAACACTTGGAAGGAGGAGCATTGGTCATCGCCCTAGTAATCACCGCATCTACATGGCTTTCCGAAGTGTCTCACACCGGCATGACCTGGATAAACTTCAAGGACATCTTCCTATCACGTTACGACTGTGTCCTGAACTGTGCTGCAACCATCATTAACACCAACAGCAGCAGCCCAAAAGAAGGAGAAAGTCTTGCATCGTACGTAACTCTACTGATTACGTCACTCAAGGGCTAAATGAAAAGATATGGAACCCGAAGAAATTGCTCACAAATTGACGGTAGGATTAACCAATTGGCATTTACGACGGAGATCAAATCAAGAACGAAGTTCGTTCAAGAAGTCCAAGCTTATTCCATGAAGCGAAAACATGATCGAAGAATCTACAACTTCATGTCAAACTACAACGGCAACCCAAGTGTCAACCACTCGAAGATACAATGTCACAAGTACGAACAACAGCAAGGATGACACCTGCAACCGCTGCGGGGCCATCGTGTCTACCGCACCGGGTGGTGCTATCGGCGAAAAGGCAAGCTTTCACACGGATCGTCTACATCAGCTTCTGCAACCCTGATGGACAACAGCAAGGCTGTCACCTGCTACCGCTGCGGGGCCATCGTGTCTACCGCACCGGGTGGTGCTATCGGCGAAAAGGCAAGCTTTCACACGGATCGTCTACATCAGCTTCTGCAACCCTGATGGACAACAGAAAGGCTGTCACCTGCTATCGCTGCGGGGCCATCGTGTCTACCGCACCGGGTGGTGCTATCGGAAGCAGCGGCGTAGCAACCGAGAGGCGGGTCATCATCTACGAAATCGGCGGCGTTCGTGCGTTAAAACAATCAGGTCGGTCGTTCCCATTTTATGATGATAGTGGTGCCGAATGTTCTCTTGTTTCGAGACACGGACGTTCCTCCTGCGTTTAGAGATAAATATTCTTGCGCAGTTTTCATTCAGAGCCAGTTTATTGCGATTACTATTGAGGCATCCTTTCTTGTAATTTATTTTGTACTGAAAATGAATTCACACCCCTTTAGTCAGGGTAGGCCGAGCTTGAATGTGTACTCCAGTTGTGTTACTTGTTACAGATACACACGACCACGATCAACTGCGTCGTGCTCCACATCCTGGCGGTCAAGAGGCTGTATCGGCGAAGAGGCACCGCTGCAGAACTAAACGAGCCTGGACCATCTATCTACCTTCTGAGCTGAACGATCTGATCGACGAGTCCTGGAATCCTTAGAGCCCGTATCAGCGAAGAAGAGGACGAATCGCAAACTCCTCAAGGCACCGCTGCAGAACTAAACGAACCTGGACCATCTATCTCCCTCCTGAGCTGCACGATCTGATCGACGAGTCCTGGAATCCGTAGAGCCCGTATCGGCGAAGAAGAGGACGAATCGCCAACTCCTCGAGGCACCGTTGCAGCACCAAACGAGCCTGGACCATCTATCTCCCTCCTGAGCTGGACGATCTGATCGACGAGTCCTGGACTAGTTTCTAAACATCTATTCCTACATCCTTAGAGCCTATACACCCAGTACCACAGAGTACACCCAGTACCACAGAGTACACCAAGTACCACAGAGTACACCAAGTACCACAGAGTACACCAAGTACCACAGAGTACACCAAGTACCACAGAGTACACCAAGTACCACAGAGTACACCAAGTACCACAGAGTACACCAAGTACCACAGAGTACACCAAGTACCACAGAGTACACCAAGTACCACAGAGTACACCAAGTACCACAGAGTACACCAAGTACCACAGAGTACACCAAGTACTACAGAGTACACCAAGTACCACAGTGTACAGTTAGTACCTCAGTGTACAGTTAGTACCTCAGAGTACAGTTAGTACCTCAGAGTACGCTTAGTACCTCAGTGTACGCTTAGTACCTCAGTGTACGCTTAGTACCTCAGTGTACGCTTAGTACCTCAGTGTACGCTTAGTACCTCAGTGTACGCTTAGTACCTCAGTGTACGCTTAGTACCTCAGTGTACGCTTAGTACCTCAGTGTACGCTTAGTACCTCAGTGTACGCTTAGTACCTCAGTGTACGCTTAGTACCTCAGTGTACGCTTAGTACCTCAGTGTACGCTTAGTACCTCAGTGTACGCTTAGTACCTCAGTGTACGCTTAGTACCTCAGTGTACGCTTAGTACCTCAGTGTACGCTTAGTACCTCAGTGTACGCTTAGTACCTCAGTGTACGCTTAGTACCTCAGTGTACGCTTAGTACCTCAGTGTACGCTTAGTACCTCAGTGTACGCTTAGTACCTCAGTGTACGCTTAGTACCTCAGTGTACGCTTAGTACCTCAGTGTACGCTTAGTACCTCAGTGTACGCTTAGTACCTCAGTGTACACCCACGAACACTCCATGTTACTAATACCACAGAGTACAATAACCAACTGTATACCAACACCTAAGACAGATGTGTTTTGGTGTTAGTAATAAAATTGTCAAGCATTACACGATGCTTACAGATACCTACTCAAAAGAAAAATCATTTCATTGTTTCAGACACTCGAAGATCACAACCCAAGGCTGGTGCAGAGCACGCACCGCCTGTCAGTATGGCCGTATCGATATTAACCTCATTAACAGGCTGTAGAAGTCCACTGCTGGACATGGCCTCCTTATGGCCAAGAGTACCATGAAGAACGATCTCGGAACACCTCCATTAAAGTTTATATTGATTCCATTGATTTTTAAATGATAAGATAAGATAAGGTTCTTTGAGAATGCCGACTTGGGAATATAACTTTTTTATGCCTTAGATACCCCTACTTGGTATCCTCAAAGATCTAAAATATCGGATACAGTCATAAAACATTTATCAAAAACTTTTCGATTAAAACATGGGAAAGACATCGTAATACATACCTCTAGGTTGCGCAACCTCGCATGCGCAAACTTGTCCGCTATGCGCCAGCGCACACCGGAGATAAAACATATCATTAGTACGAGCAAAATAACTCTACACTAATCAAAATAGGATGCATTTAACACTGATCAATATTTAATACTGATTATGGCAATGGCAATACTGGTGTCATTTGATATTTTGGGTGAATGTTATAAAGTAAGTTGTATGCGAACTAAGGAATCCCTAAAATAAAAACCAAGTCGTGTTAACTAGTTGTCTGATTCTTCTAGGCTCAGACGACCTCGATGGCGGCGTGGTGATTGGGAAGGTGGCTGAGAAGCAAGAGGTGCGGTTTCGATTCCCGCTGCGGGACAAATGTTTGAAACTTCGGCATATATGTGATTATTGGGTGAAAACAATTAAAACGAAAATATCTATTGACCTTGGTTGATCAATCATCTTGTATCATCAAATTACCTAACACTTTAATTTCTGTGCGTTTAAATCCATCTGTTTCGAAGTAATTATTTCAACACGAACCAAACTTATTAAAACTAGTTAATGAACCTGATAAATTGGTAATTACACAAGAACATAGTGCGCCGCCGCTGGCCGCGCCGGGTGCCCAAAGCGATTGCCTTCCTGTTGCATTGTCTCATCCGTTCCAATTCAAGCTATTTATATAAATTGCATACGAATACCTACATATTATGCACCTGTTATCTACTCTGGTATGGTCGACGACCTCTGTGGCGCAGTGGGCGAAGGCCGTTATATATTTGTCTCGGGTCCAGACCCGATTCTTTTATACATAGAAAACCCTTTATATGTATGTTTAACAAAAAACATGTTTATAGTAATATATAAATCATGTAGTTCCCATAATACAAGCTTAGTTTGTCCGTTGTTTTTAACTTAAACTATTTTGACCCCAAGCAACACATTTTTTTCAATAAGCATACCCTATCGGTAGGTTTTAACCATCTGTAAGTGTTTTTTGGAAATAAATAAATATATTTTCTTTCTTACTTTTATCTCTAAATTATTTTTGGAGACACATTTGTCGGATAAAAAAAAACCCTATCGTGTATAAGTGTACGCAAAATGGCTTAATTGTTTTATTTTATCGTTTTAGTTGTTGGTAGTTATATGTACAGATATATAATTCTGTCTAAATCCTAATTTTATTTAAAACTGAGGGAGAATCGAGATGTGACTTTCAAACAGACGGACAAGACGTGGGTATCGGTAACTACGAGTACCGTGGTACCACACCATCTAGACCCGGAACCATAACCTACAAAAAATTGTCAGGCAGCGGGAATCGAATCCTTGAGTCGAAACCAGATACACCCGCCACGCTATCTGGGTCGTCAACAAGGGTGATATTTTCATCCATACCTCACTTATAATAATATATTTATTACTTATATATAATATGTAATATATTAAGTTTTTCATAGGAGGAAATCTCCGAAACTACTCATCCGATTTAAAAATCTTTCACCAATATTTAGAATTGATTCAAGGTGGACATAGGTCGTATTATCCATTAAAATAAAAGACTTTTCGTGGTGACCAATTTTGCAACATAAATCGACGAAAAAACGTGCGAACAAATGTGTTTCTTACGAACGCTACTTTTAATCCGGTTCCGACAAGGGCGAAGCCGTAGGCAGTAGCTTGTAATTTATATTCGGAAACCTATATAATTTTTAATACATAAATTTTAACGTATGGTATAATGTCCATATAATCCATGCCTAAGTTATCTGTAGGCTCATGCAAATGTCACGCAAGTAGCACTACATTGGAATGCGGGCTACGAACCCACTGCGTTCCGAATATGCCACGCCATGTCTGAACCACGCCGATATGACCCGTGTTACCATAACGCCAAGACCGTGTACTCGGAAAGGAATTGCAAAAGAAATCACTGACCTTCGTTACTGTTGTGTTCGTTTATTGTTAGATAGTGATGCAATGGTAGATACTGTGAAGTTACGAAGATTGAAGAGTTTATTAGTAAGAGCCTTCGATTTCATAAATAACGATATCATGAAGGCATGCGTTAATTACCAACGCCTCCGGGACACAGTTATTTTAAACTTCTGCGAATATTACCGTTCCTTAAATTTTTAGTAAGTATTTTGTTATTGACCCAAATAAATTTTTTTTTTTATTTTTTTTATTCATCAATTTTTATATATGATTGTTTGCCACCTTAAAAGTAGGTACTATAAAGGTGGCAAACAATCATACTCCCCACCGGTTGGTTGGTAACCTATGGACGCTTGCAACACCGGTGGTATCACTTGCAAGTTGCCGGCTCTGAGGTCACGTAACGGGTGAAAAGTCGCATGTACCTGTAATTCCACCTTTTCTATGAGGTAGGCATAAGTATGAGTATATCTATAAGTAACTTTACTTTCTCGTCCTGTCTCAAGCATCTGTCAAAATCGTAAGCCATTATCTAGAAATGACTCTCGCATTTTTAGTACCATGGTTTTCGTCACGTCATTCGCTAGAGGCGCTTCCTTATGAAGATTCCTTTCAAAAAACGATAGAGTGAGGTAATTGTTGTTGTAAAATCTGCAATATAGAAATATACAACAAATACCTGCATTTTTTATTTAGAATATAAATATAATCACTCACTGACAATCAACGCACTGCATAACGAGACCTGAGGACAGTATGTTCCTTTTGAGGCGTGCGTAGAGGTGCACTTTAAAAGTGCACTTGTCAAGTCAAATAGGGTAGCGAGAAGATGATGTTTTTATGAATAAAAACCATGCGGACAAGTTCACGGGCGTTCCTCTAGTTGCGGAATGGAAAACTTACAATTTGGACTAATAAAAAAGCAATCAAGTGCCTGGCTCTCGCCTTTCAATTAACCTGCATTGTTTGCTCCAGAACCGGAAACGGACGGTACTTGGAACGGCATAGCAATCACTGCTCAATCTAATTGAGTTAACCACTGCAATTGACACTTCACGGTCAGATCGGTCGGTCAGACTGTAAGTTTGATGTAGAGCATACTTCGATTATAGATCGAAGAAAACATACATTTAGGTTATTTACTAATGAAATTGCTGCTTTTAATTCTAATATAGTGTTTCGATTTTTTTCCAATACAAAAATTAAACACTGAGACAATAGTTTTGTATTAGTCTATTGCTCTTTGAAAATGAAATCTATCATATTCTACTAATATTATAAATGCAAACGTTTTAAGTGTTTTGATTTCAAACATCCAAACACTATGTTTGTTGCTAATATTTTATCTCCCGTACGGCTGAACGTATTTGGATTAAATTTGGAACAGGCAAGTTTCTAAGTTCGTAATATATATTTTACGGGTACAGTATGGGCCGTAGGCATAGACTAGTTAGGTGTTTAACATTTGATATCGGATATCGGTAATGTACAAAAATATCTGAAATTTTAAGACTTCATCACACGTGACATACGAGGGGCGGACTAAAAATTTCCGGAATGATTAAGAAAAAAATATAATGTATGGTCAAATTTTTTTACCTATTTTGAAATATGTTTAAGAACAGAGAAGTTACAAAGTGTCAAGTCAACGTTATACACAAAAAATAGTTCTGTAGTGTCTGTCTGGCCGTGTGAGACCTGGCATTGGTGCAAGATCATACGGCGTTTACGGTTATTTTTACGGAGTTCGTCAATAACTTCCGGCAAACCAATGGCAAACCAATCACTATTCACTTTATGACGATTCTCCAAAGCAACACTAGCCACGTTCCATTTTTATTAAAAAAATAATAAATTACGCGCGCCGCTTTGGTTGGTTTCGGCTCATTTGAAAGACCCAAAAAGTCGATTACTGCTTTGTTTTGGAGTCGTAGCTATAAATCCAAGTTTCGCCACCTGTATCTATTTCTTACACCAAATTTGATGCCCCTTCGTCGAATCTGGTAAGCATGGCATTGCACCGAGTGACACGGTTCGTTTTTTGAGCCTCAATTAAATTTACTGTATCCATCGCGAGCACAGCTTTTTCACACACAAATGTTTGTGTACCTACGATTTGTTGTATCTGACTCATGCCTATGCCTAAGGATGCTCAAATGTCATGGTAGGTCACATGCCTGTCTGTTTCGATCATACAGCATCGACGTTTTTGTTGTTCACTGCGGTGGCCCAGCGACCATCACGAAATTCGTCACTGAGATAGACACGACCGCGCTTGAATTCTGCAAACCAGCTATAGATAGTCGTTTTGCATGGTGCTTCATTGCCAAAAGCAGTTTGAAGTCGAGAGAGGCTCTGCTGAGCTGTGAAATTACACTTAAAATCGTAGTAAATCATACTGCGAAAATTTTCACAAGTCAGATCCATCAAAAAGACAAAAAGTTATATTTTCAAATATTGTGTAAGTAACATCCGGAAACATTGCGCGCCCTATGTACCTACAATTACTTAAAACAAAAACGTGCATTCATTGATTTTATTCGATCGATTTTATGGGCAAGTTTTATTGTTTTAAGATCTTAGCATAGTTAAATAGAATAGAACATTAAATTTTAATCAAAAATATCATTAAAATCATTAATCATGACGTATTTTCAGCCACCATTTGACACTCAGACAGAGCTTTCTAAGTGCCAGTTAATTTGTCTAATTTGTTGAATGACCAGGTGTGTTTAGCCAGTAATAGCTTGTCGACCGGTTAGGTTTCCGAGATTCGTGGAAAAAAGCGGGAATTGTTGTTAGGTAAGTATTAAACGCTATTATAATACGTCTTATCCTACAGAAGTAAGTGATTAATAATTTTATAAAAACACGGTTAACGTTATGTGCTATAATATACATAGTATGCCACTATGTATATTAAAACACATATGTATACTACTACCACACAACGAAAAATGATCAAAAGAAATCATTCTAGCGCGTCGATAAATTATGTTTATCTGTCGGTAATATTTTAAATCGCAGGTGGGCCGAATGTGATGAAAAAAAAGATCGTATTCATTTACTTGATTTCCTGGTAGGTATCGATATCCAGCCACGGGGCGGGTCTGCAGAATGTCAAACGGTCAATGATCTCACTTTTTGGCGGGAGAAACTTGACGTGCGACTTTTTTGTGTATTTTACTTTCTCGTCCAACAATTTGTGAGATCGTAGTAGGTACCACAGTCACTGATGTCTGTCGTTTCGTTAAATTAAATCAATATATGCAGGGTGACCAAGATAGAAACAGTAACACAAAAAGAGTGAGATAACAAAATGTAGATAAGTTCCTGTTGTAATCGGGAAAATTGTAATATTCTTAGTTACAGAAGGATACTTGAAATAGAGCTTCTTGTGAAAGAGCTCGTCTGAGAAAGTACTACCAAAATATATAGGTATCCTAACTATTTCTACCATCAAGCAGTACTGCTGCCATTACTGTGTTCCGGTTTGTTTGAAATATTGACATAACAGAATCAGCACAGTTTTTCCTTGACATTCCTCAGAACGCCTTTACAGCGCAACGTTATACATACGAGCCTTATATTGTCACAGTATACCAGCTGATAGGCGTGAAAGCTATAACCTTGACGGGCGCAGTGTCACAGAATAAAATAGCAGAGCCGCACGATGTGAATGGATAGCCAATTTGACCTACAAAGGCTGCAACGTAGAATATTTCTTGTGAGCAGTTATTATTGGAATAATGCTAAACTGATGTCAATGGTCGCATTTCAAAACTGAGTACTTTTAAGCCTATTTTTGTACTGGAAATCTACCTACCCGTCCGGCAAACAGGCGTGACTATATGTATCTAATCTAGATCTTTGTTGATTTTCGATTTGTCGAGGCTAAAACAATGATTAGTTTCAGTATGCGCGTATTTTGCAATACAATTTTATCCTACATTTTTTGGAAGGAACTTTCTCTAAGTTCAAAAAAATCTGTAAGAGTAAATAAGCCACTGTAAGTTAAGGTTCCAAAGTGCTCGTGAGAATCATGCTAAACTGCTATTTACCATCTTCAAGACGCACCAGTATTTAATGGGTTCGTTTGCAATTAACTGCTATAGAGCACGACTTTTGCCAAGTCATGTTATAAGCAGAGCGATGAGCGATGCGATTCAAAGTATATTAGTCAATCTTGCAGAATGCATAACGATAAAAAAAGGCGACACAAGCAGAGAACGACATTAACCAAATGCGAAAACTGCAAATTTTACAAAACCATACAATTTTACAATTTTATAACATTATTATTGTTTTTTCCTCGTATTTTATGTATTCGGTCAACTAGCATGTGCTCTACTTTTTGTCTTTCGCTTAGCTACGAACCCCGGTCAATATGAAATTGTTTAAACTACCCGCTCCTTAATCATACTTACATAATGGCAATAGGGCTCGACCCATTTTGACAGGCTTATCAACATACAAAACTTCTAAAACTTGAAATGTGACAATTTTGAACATTAACAAATAAGCTTGTCGGCTTAGCTAAATAACAGTGCTGAGGAAAGCAAAGCAGAGTAAGCCTAATCGGTGCCTTCACCGAAAGTACGTGCAAATCTCCGTTTTTCCAATATTAATTAAGAAATAAATTGAATTAAACTAAACACACCACTTGTGGCTTTAAATTTCCATAAAGCTCGATTGGCATGTGCACGTCTACCAGTCGTGTAGTTACAATTCACGGCTACAGCTCTCGTCGTGGATATATTTTATTTCTCGACACCACGTCGACACTAATCAACCGGGGAATGAGGAAGCAAGAATATTTATTAAACGATTATTTGTGCGACATAAATGCATAAGAAAGACGAAAGAATAATGAATTGAAAGCCTGAAAGGGAATAATGATTTTGCCACTGCCACATCGCGATCAGGAAATATGATCGATTGAATTTTGAATGAAAAGAACTTTGACCTTTTCAGTTCAAAGAATGATGGTTGACACTTAGTGGATTTGAAAAGGCATTTAACGCTTTACATTTTATTGTATAAGAGCTTAAACGTTCATTCATTTCACTCAATTCATACAAAAAATGAAAACTATATATATTTTGACGACTCAAAAGGCATAATTATAACTACTGTCGCCCCTTCCGTCACCGCCGACAATTATCGGCTGCAATGCTTTAGGAATTTACGTATTTTGGTTCATCGCACAAATACCTACTTTTAATTGTTACACCGACATTCCGTTTAGTTCTACAAATACACACAGCAATGCAAATTTAAACCAGAATAGGTGTAGTATTTTGTAAGACGTCTTACTTTCTACCGGCAGCTATGCAAACAGTGTCTATTTGCGATTGCGCGGGGCGGTTGGTCATTCGTATGCGACATTGATAGCAACTTGCTCAACGATGACCCTACTATTCAACCGACTTCAAAAAAGGGAGAAGTTTCTCAATTCGGAAAATATTTTTTTAATTTTTTTTTGAATGTTTCGACATCTCCGCCTTTGTTGACCGATTTCAATTTATATTTTATTTAATATGGTTTACTTCAAGGTGACCAATTTAAATATAGTCAAGATCTGATGGTTTTGATTTTTCTTCAAAGTATTCTTATAGGTAGAAATGTTTTCACTGAGTAGGCATAGGCAATTCTTAGAATGATGATCAGATCAGATAGTAATTTTCGAGTGTGAAATTGCGTTCCAATGATTTATACCACTTAAATTTCCAATATACTGTTTTTGTTATTTTTTATACAGATACAAGAATAGTTCTAATCCTACACTAGGATTCCCTGTGTCGTGGGTATCAGTGGGTAACACCCAGACCCAAAACAAATATCTGCAGAACATGCAAACATTTGTCCCGCAGTGGGATTCGAACCCGCACCTCTTGCAGCCAGCTCGCCGGCCGCGCCATCGAGTCTATCAATACTTATTTGACCGTACTGAAAAGTGGTACTCTTTTAGACAAAAACATTCCTCATTGATTGAATTTTATTCAATGATTAATCTATCTTGAATAATGTTTTCGTGATGAGTTATCCATTACATATGGTGCAAAGCAGAGCCTCCAACGATCAATTTCCGTTAATCGAAAATCATCACTACATTTCGTATGAGATAAATCAATATCAGATTAGTTGTAATTATAAATAGCATTGCATAGTACCTACCTACTCAGAAGAGGCTATACAAGGCATGTAGTTATTTCAAGGTTTTACATGACCAATTTCGCAATTTACCGGTTTCGTTATGTACAAAAATTATATTAACTTGTACCTTAGACTTGCTGGTATCTTGTTTACAACACACGCTTAAATAAAACCATATAATTATCAAGTAAAAAAACTGTACCTACTAGAAGGAAATACCCATGCAAGGAAGTATGATAATCTGACCGTATTATGTAATGAGCCATATTCGAACCTCTATGTCTATTTTTAGCTTTAGTATATTTCATACTGCTGCGATTAATACATATAATTATTAGTTTCTTAAGGGTTTTTATCGCGATTTACCTTCTACTTAATGATGATACATTTTCGAAGCCTACAACCAACACAAGTCAACCAATTATCACGGCTGTTGCAAGTTTTACAAATGACAGCCGAAATATCGGGAAAATAATAAAAAGTAAACAGATCTTAACAAAAATAACTATTACCTATCTCTATGACTATTCTAGTTTTTACCATAATTTGCATAATTGTTCCTTCTTTATATCTATTTCCTACACGTTCGGTGTACTTTTGTGCATTTCAGTGCTACAACAAGGTGTGGTTCCTCGTTAGTTACAAAAGTTTTGTTGGTACGATTTTGAATAATGAATACGGCCGTACCGTCGATTAGCAGAGCGTCATTTCACCTTGACAGGACCGCTTTGGAATTCAAACCGTGTTCCAACCAGTTTTGTCTATGAATACCTAAGCAACTTGAATGTAAGGGTGGACTAGTGATAAGTTCAGTATTGACAGCTTCAACACAACTTCAAGGTGTAGCAACTTTAGAAATAAACGAACCTATTTCTCAAATTGAGCACGTCTTGGACGCCAACAGATGTCTCTAGATTTTTACTTACTAGGTACGTGATAAATATCTGCAGGGTCTTTTACGAAACACCCTGCATAACATTTGTTTAACATTAAACTTCAAAAAAGATCTAAGCCGGGTTCAAATGTAATTGCTGAAATCCGATAGCTTCAGCATAAAAACTTGAATCTAAGTGAACACTCTTTCTTAGAAAGGTCAGAATTTGCAACTAAATACTAACGAACTATTCCAAAATTGTAAACGTTTTCTATAGACTATCTTGCTCGAATCAGCCTGTACCTATATAAAAGTCTATAAACGTTTGAGCAGGAAGCAAGGCGCCTGTCTATACTTAGACGTGTCCCTAGAGTAAGGAAGCGCTAGCTATGGACTCGACTGGGTTGCCTCAGGTTCCTATGACGCGATCATAATCGCGAAGATTTGTCGCTTTTTCATAATCGCGATTCAAACATATCCTATCTAAGCCTGCCTGTAGAACACCTTGCCCAAAGGGGAGGGTTGTCGTCAAATGTCACCTTAACTTTACGTAGAAGGTGTCTGAACAAATGTCACGTGTCATTTTGCGATTAATAAAACATGTAAAAACAAGTTATTTCAAAAAATTAAGACTTGTATTTCCATCAGTGATTGCAGCGCTCTCTAGTGGCTTGCGGCGATAAAACACAAGAACCATCCTTGAAGACATAAACATCGATTGTAAACCGCATTACAAAAAAAATATATCGCATTACAATATGTTAAGCCGTTTCGGTGAACATTTTTAAAAGACAAACAAAGAAAAATCACAAACAACCGTCCTTTTATGACAAATGAATGTGCAAAAAAAAAATCGCACTCAATACCTTCAAATGTAACTTGCCGTTTCAATGTCTGTTAAAAAGGTCTCGTAAAATTTGTGTTCAAGAGAGTCACTAGAAGGCGGATTTAAATTCAGAAATTAAGCCAACTATGCGTTACAATATATTAATGGACGCTCCCCAGAATAATTAAGCCTGTAGGGAGTACGCCCACACTATTGTAAGATTATTTGATATATTATCGGTGAACGGAAAAGGAACGTCACTAGACCGACGCCGCTCTCGTCGTTCTAGCTTCTTTTTGGCCGGCAGTTGACTTCTGGTAGCGTAAGACGGCTGAGTTATGATAATACATTTTTATACATCCTACAATCGCTAATAAATAATATTTACTTACAAGTCTTTCCAACCATCAATACTCTAGAAGGGCTCTGTGTCGTATTTGCCGATTAGCTTAGTAAACAAATGTTATTAAAGTAAACCTTCGATACAACTTGCTGGATTCTACTCTGAGCTGACCGTTAGCTTAGACACAACAATGGGCCCTAGCTCAAAGCCATAGATTTCGCAGTCGATTACGAGAATGCTGACTCACTAGGTACTTTTTAGATAGCCTGGGTATCTTGAAAGTCTGGTTTCGATTAGTAATTTTCAAGACGGGTGTATTTTTTAATACCTAGCTACATTAAGAAACTGGATTGGTTTGACTTTCGAGTTGGCAATGGCTGGTCTAAGTTAGGATTTATGTGTTGAAATCCACAATGTTTTTGGTCATAATTAAGAGTAGTTTCTTTTACTTTCTCTTAAACTATTTGCTTTATTTCATGTTAAATAATTCAACTACTTTTGGGCTTGTTAATGTTACTTTTCTTGTGTTAGTATTTTTTTTAAGTTACTATGTCTACGTTAATCTCCCACAAAACACGTTTCATAGGTCAAAAAAAAAAGTAATTGAATCGATTGTTATTTTGTAGTTTGGTGTGATTTTGTGTTATTAAATATTTTATTGAGTTTTCCTCATCTTTCTTCGAAGCGGTGGCAAGTTAGCATTAACATTTCTTGAATTTCCTCATAGTTATACTAAAATATTTAAAGTTGAACTTGATCTCAGCCGACCATGATAATTCGGTTATTCACACTTGACTTGTTACGTGATCGTCGCATAAATATTAAAATATTATTATTTTATGAGGCCAGGATGTTTTTTAATTTATTCAAAATATCCATCACTATTAGCGGACACAAAGTTGGATTTGAATAAAATGGTACGATTCGGTTCAGTTTAGGCTTAGCAAGAAGAATTATAATAAACCTTTTTTATTTTCTAGAATAATCAAGGCCCGTTTTGGGTATAATCCTCCTCCAAGTTTTTCCACTTTGCTCTATTTTGAGCTTTTTCATCAAGTTTCGTCCTGCGACTTTGATAATTTCGTCGGTCCAGAGTCTGGCTCTCTTTCCAGTTGGTGATTACAATATGAATGTTTATTACTGATAATATCCGTGACGACAGCTGGACCAATTTCGATGAAATTTAAAATAGGTATAGTTCGTGGCCAGTTGGTACCCTGAATAGAATAGTCTATTTCTATTTCTACATTAACATTAAGAAATTCTAACCTATTCTAGTCAGGCGAAGCGGTGAACAGAGAGTAGAATTCGTCATTAATGCTAAATGTAATGGTTCGGACGTGCCTCTAATTATCATCTACCACTGTGTAGAAAATGGGGTTTTGCTTATAATGCGCCCACACATCGCTAAGCCATGTTGTGAAATTACTACGAAACCGTTTAACATAAATATCTCGAATGACAAACGACCGTGTGGGAATATCTCCTGTCGTTCTCGTCCCGAGAGTGCAAATCGATCCTGGAACCGTTATGACTATTGCATTTACAAAGATCGGATGGGAGTTGTGTTACTGGTTGTGATTACCTGACTCTGTAATGGCTATCTGAGGTAAATAAAACATCGAAGCGATAGAGTGACGATATTAAGTCGATACCAACCCTTCCAGCTGAACTCTCGTTAGTTATAAGCGAACATAGTATACGGTACCATAAGAGCCATACTATTGCAATAACTTCAATTTTCAATGGAATGTGCTCAATCTTGGCGTGAGACCATACACGCATAGCCCACTTATCGACAGCCTTTAGTACCCAATCAAAATATACCAATACATTCTTGCAAGCGCAAAGTTAGATTAGGTATGGAATATTTTCTTGCGTGGACCACGGTTAGAGACTGGATTTTACCAAAGGTAAATGATGCTAACGATTGTTAACGACTTACGTCACCAATGTCATTAGATCTATAGCAAAAATGGCAACGCGCTGCCACCGACTCGTAGGTGGCGAAGTCGTGGATTCGTATTCCACTGGTTCGAACATTAAGAAATTAGAGTAAAGATTTCTGTTAAAGTTCAGCCTAGAAATCATGTCAAAATAAATGCAATATCATATAGGATCATAACAGGAAATGGTATAAGATGCTTACAAAATTCATAGAACCTTTAACATTATTTAGCATTATTGTCACACAAATATATATTATGCATTCGAATTTGCGACGCGGCAGTAAAAAAACAATAATCTTTAGGATCTAGGATACACATCATTTTAGAATATTATTACGACTATACCACGTACTTTATTATTCTCCTGCTGACGTTTCCCGTCTCATGACCGTCGAGCGTGGTCGTGGACGGTGCTCATGAGGAAGGACCTCTAAAAGGTCAACGAAACGTCAGCAGAAGAATAGTAAAGTACGTGGTATAGTCGTAATAATATTCTAAAATTATACTACACCACGTAATTTTAATAACATGAAATACACATTTCCGTCCGATGATGGAAATTCTAAACTCAGGTGTGTATTAAGCTGTACAGGCACATAATAATTAATAATACGAACATGTACATTTATTTGTTCATAGATATCTACTCAGCGGGGGTTACCATTCATAATTCTCAGAAAGCTCATGTAACTAGAGAAACCCATAAGGAAACAATAATCATATTTGTTACTGCACTTTACCACAATCAGAGAATTACGTCATAAGTTACGTGGTGTGAATCTTATAGTAAACGTTTTTATGCAGTTTACGATTGGTTTACCTATTTACCATGCGTCTGGTAACCGGGATTTATTCGAACAGCGATGTACTTACCAACTAAACGAAACATACGTTTCTCTGGTTATTTGGTTTCCAAAGTGATAAGAAAAAAAACGAATTCGCTCCCGACTGTATTCCCTATGATGATCCACAGTTACATAAGTAGATAATTGAGAATACTAAGTAGGGGTAGGCACGTCCAAACACACTACATTTGGCACATGCCCGCATCTTGCAAGTAGTTAGCATCTAACGCACTGAAAGGCACTTGGTATTATTTTTAAAGCCAAAAAACTTACCTACAAAGGAAGCTTAAACGCATAACTTCATAAATGCAGTGTTTAAACAATAAATTACGAACCCCGAAGCAGAGAAAGGTGTGAAATAGTGTGAATGATACGTCAGGCGTTCCGCTTTGCGTCAATTGAGACGTAACAACGAATTTAACTACTATGAACTATTCTACTAATATTATAAGTATTAAGAGAATGGATGTTTGGAAATTTGTTTCTTAAAATCTCCGTAATGTCTGAACCGATTTGTACAAAATTCGATATTGATCTTATTTATGGTCTGTTACGTAAAAATTCGTTAATATGAACGAAATTAAAATAAAATAAATTTAAGTTTTCATTTATATAAGTTAAGTTGAAAGTAAAATAGATACTATGTGGAGAAAGTACTATGGTACCTACTGAAGGAACCATAACTTCCTAGATCTTTAAATTCGATCTTCAAGCACACTACTATTTTTGCCTATATTCGCAACATGACACTTAAGTATTTCCTTCTTAATTTTTCAGGTGGAGTCAGGTCGTGAAGAGTTAAAGAAGGAGCGGGAGATCATGCAACTTGTGGCTGGACTCCAACTGGGACCAGATGAGGTGGAACGAAGGGAAGTGCCTCCTCATCTGCTGAGGCAGAGACATGCACCAAGGTAAGGAAAGCCAAGCCACTGTAATATTAGAAGTAGTACAGCTCCTTGTAAAAGAGCTCAAGCCAAAGACCAACACTCATACCAGCTTGGCGGTATGAGTGTTGGTCTTTGGCGTGAAATATGAAACTTTTCATCCGTTATGTATCAGTTCGGCAACGAGAGATTGATACCTCTGGTGTTGCAAGCGTTCATAGGAAACGGTAACCACTTACCAACAAGTGGGCTTACCAACATGTATAAAAAATCAACTGGCTTATCTAACTCAGGCATAAATGAGGCTGGTCTTAGACAGCTGGATTGTCTTTCGGAATGGCTTGCTGCCAATTTACAGATCATATTATAGTTCAGAAACACATATCGTCCGTATGAGGCCGGGTATATTCCGAAACGCCACAATGAATCGGACACTATAGCGTCAGTCGGGACGTATTTTGTCCGTCAAGTTGAATCGGCCAAAGAATACTTGTTCGCGGCTGATCATGAAGGTTTGCTAGTTCGGCAAAGAGTTATCTCAAGGGCTTCCTAAGCAGTAGGTACTCATTGCTACTCTTCTTCTTATTTAACTATTTCATTTTATTTGAGCCACTTCGACCAATAGGTGGCGAGCAATTCAATTCATAGTGTATGGGTAGGATTTCTGCTCTGAAAAAAAAACGACGATCGGGTTGAGTTTGAGTTATAGTTTCTACATACACTCCAGGCATTACCGAGTTCATGAGTTGTCGAGGGTGAATCCCGTTAACCATTCCACTGACAGCATATTCGTTTGCTTATGTTATGTTATTAAAAAAAAAGTTTAATAGTATTTTGTCTTTTTCAGATAACCCCACGCCACCTCACACGGCTAACAGCTGAGCAACGCGCGCGTGCGCTCGACCGGAAACAACTCTCAATTTACCTCGATTCGAATTACATGCCGTGCCTGCAACTTTACTCTCTTACGAATAAGAACCAAAATGAACTGTAACAATTTATTTAAGTTAGTCCAGATTCAATACAAATAAGGTTCAAAATAACGTTTTGTAGAAACTTATTTTTTGTGCCGTTACGTTACGGTCACAATATCGATTGAAAAATGATATTTAGGTTTTAGGTTGAAACGTGAGTCAAGATAGAAACATATTTTTAAAGCAACGATGTATTAAGGCTGTACCTTATTTGTTTAAATACTTACCTATCCGTCCATCTACATATAACCAAAATGTAATAGGTTTTGAATATATTTAGCATGAAAGAGAAATCACGACCCAGGTTTAAAAAATTGGGCAAGCGTGTTATTTTTAATGCTTGTTCATTCAAAATAAGTGTAGTGTTAAATTGAAGTCAGCTATATCCCTTCACTAATAACAAATTATAAATATCAGTTTCGTCTAATAGGTATGATAATTAATTTAAACTCCGTTAACAAATTTTCCAAAACCAATTCTAAAATTTTTTCATCGTACCTTAATCTGTTTTTGATCGGTTATTAATAGTTATGAAAAGGGCTTCCAATGTTAGAAAATATAAATAAAATTACAAATACACTTACCTTACTAATATTGAAATGGTTTTGAGAGCTCAAAATATCTGCTCAATAAATGTTTTCTTCTGTTTCCATTTTTTATATTGTATGTTTAGGTGTTTTTTTTAATATTTGATCCAATTTAGAATGTAGCGCAACGTTATTATTTTGTTCGGGAAATAACTCATCTCGGATCATAGATGGAACAAGTGTTGAAAATGGCACTAGAACTCCAAGTCAAATAATATTATGTACGCAGTATGAACCTGATACGTATTTCAATGTTAAAAAAAGAGTACACAAGGCAGAATTGTACAAAATTAGGCATAACTATGTATAAACGAATATAATAATGTACTTACTAGTTTGCTAAATAATTGGTGAACAGAGCTATAGGTGTACCTAGTATTACAATCGGTTGGATACTTGTTTAGGATCTTTGAATTTAGAATTGAAATAATTCCTTGACGAAGCATCAGATAGTGGGTAAGAATTATATATCCACGTGTAGAAGGAATTTATAAAATGTTATCCCCAGGTATTATCTCACTCCGCCATTATAACCTGGTTGGAATAGTTAGCTTTGGCTTAGCTTTTGTTCTAAATCTTACGTTTCAGCAAGAAACGAAATAAATACAAATATACCCGGGGTAGATACACTAAGTTTAGAAACATGCTTATATTTATAATTTTAGATCCAGACTTATCTTTTATTTCTACTATGTTTGGAAACTATTCTGATCGGTTTTCATGTATTCTGCTTCAAGACTCAAATCTCTGATAGTAAATAGACCGGGAGTTCATAGTAGTCAACCCTATCAATCAAGGACCAAGACAGGTTCACACAAGGGGGGAAAGAGAACGAAAACTGTGTAAAAATAACATGTACTGCCAGTGCCCTTAGCAGGACTTTTTTAAACCAACTTTTTTTTTTGTAGTACCTAATATTAATATAGCAGGCAGGGCCTGGGTAATTTAATTTAATGTACCTATTTGATAGTCGATTGACAACTATTAACTCCCTTAAAGTTCAAGTGCTTGAGTGTAGATTTCGTTTAAAAATTAATCTGTCTGGTGGAATTTTCCTCAAATAAGAGTTCTGAGACTCCATATAAAATACGAAAGAAATGGCATTGAGAAATGCTGGGGGCTTACGAACGTAGTGTTAATGTTATTAAATTATATTTAAATTGTGGTAATGAATTACTTAATTTAGATTAAATATAAGTATAAATAATTATTGTAAATAAAGTCAACAAGTGTTTTAAATAAAAACATCAAAATATTATATATTATAGGCTATGAGTGCCATTGATTCATTGTTAATCTGTTTTCCTCTTTGAAGTCGCATTGTCTGAATTTCAGTCAGTTTTATAATTGCTTGAGTATTTTCATTGTATAAATATGAATTTAGAATGTACCTCTAAAGTATTTTATATATATTTCAATAATTAAAATAGTCTCTAAAATATTTGGCATTTTATTTTTAACCCAACCAGCAGTTTTAAATTTCGAGAAAAGCAAATCGCAGTGGGGCTAGATGATTCTGTATAAAATGTCCAGCGTTATTATTAAGTATTATAGTTACCTAAGTACATACAAAAATAAGTAATAATGGACCTACTAATTTACTCGATATTATTACTCAAAAAAATATTAAATTCAAACTCAAATACTATTTTATAGCTAATCTTGAAAAGTACCAAATGAATGCACTTACCTAGTTCCAAATATATGTAGATAGGCTACCTATGTAATACTGTTCACTACCTACTATTGTTAAATAAGAAACAATGCAGACTCACAAATAGCATCATTTGTACAAACCTTAGCGGTTTTTTTGGGTGCTATTATTGTCCAGAATTATTATTATTAAGCATTTTTATTTCGTTTAAAAAAAAGTAAAACAATAAGTTGACATTTTCTTGGTAGTAGAGACCACGAAAATGGCAAATCACTGCTGTAGCACAATTGGAAATGAATATTATTGGGACAAAGAAAAGCCCGTAGCCGCAAAGTCGTAAATAAATCAATACCCAACAGACAGTTTTGACCCCACACTAGGATTTCCTGTAACGTGGGTATCAAGAACTACCTCGGTACTTTAATACTCAGACCTGGAAAAAATATCTGCAGAATCTCTAAACATCTGTCCCGCAGCGGGAATCGAACCAGCACCCGTTACGTTGCAACTGGCTATGCGCCCGCAGTGCAACGTTACACAAAACAAGGGTGACATAGCATGGTTGGCATGGCAAGATTGCGTTCGCTCGTCACTAAAGCAGCGCTACGTAGCACGTATGGCATAGCAAGGACGGCGTAGCAACATTTTAGCTTAGGCAGGATGACGTAGCACGTAGCGTAGTAAGGACTATAAAAGTTTGATGCAAACTTAAACCAAAATATGTTATGCATTACTGACACAATTTTTTACATGTCATTTGCTAGCAGCGCCATCTAGAGATTTTACCATGAAGTTTAATGCTCGCGGTTAGTGCCCATTTTCATATAAACATGCATACGAGTGATACAACCGTCAAGGCGTATTGAATATTGCCAACGACTTGGTAAATAAGTTCGTTTATCACGGCCTAGATGTCAGGAGTTTTGTTTTCGTCGTGGTTAGATCGTGTCTACAGACCTATTTACATTGAGCTTATTTCAATAAAGAAACTAAAGAACTGCATTTATGTTGAATGGAACATGTTCGTGATCACAACGAAACCTACCTGAACCTATCTGATTAAAAAAAATCATAGTACGTATCTACAAAATTATAGGTATATAGGTATTACTATTTGCGACTGCCTAATTGGTAGTTTTTCACTATTTATCTTGATTATAAATCTTGATAGTATAACCTTGTGTGCCTGTATACAAATAAAATTAAAATATATAAATATTGTAGAGGCAAAAAGACATAGAATTCCCTAAGACGTTGTTGAAAGTTGAAACCTTACTTTCAGTCTCCCGAGGCAGTTGCCTAATATGGTACCTACAATGCGATTGAAAACTTTATTAGGGTTCGTTTTATAATATTAAAACATTATGATAGTTTTGGTTTTTTCCTATCAATTATTATATTTGAAAAAAAAAGCATCCAATATTACTATTTAGCCTTTGTTAGGCAAATTATTATTGACTTGATATTATTGATTTAAGATTATGATTCTCAAAAACTAGATACCTATCTCAGTCTGCTGGACATTGGTCTTCCACGGCTCGCCACTGAGCCCGGTCTCCATGCAGGTTTACTTAAACTACACAAAAGAGATCCCAACTCATTTATGTTAAGTAACTTGAAATTTTGAATAACATCTTTTTAATTTGATTTTATAGTCAAGCCGGAGGTGTCCTAAACTACGTCCACTCCAGTGCCTGTTAACTACCAAGGGTAGTCGGTTCTACGACAGATATGACCTTCCCACTACACCTCCAGGAATGTTTTAGGTCACACAGAGTTGTTCTTTCACCTAACGTCATATGTATTCAGTGATCACGACACTATGTATAACCACAGACCAGTTTACTTAAACTGGTCTGTGGTATAATGTAAACATTAGAATTTATGATTTAAAAAATATTACCGACAAAGGTGATATGAATATGAAGGAAGCTTCTCAAATAGCCACCTGATAGATCGTGAGTTACGGGAAAACGGTAGAAATATCATTTGTGATATTTTTGGGGAAGCCATGCCTAGCAGTGGACTCCCAAATGTTGTTGATGATGTTAATAATGACGAATAACATTATTTAATCAAAACCAGTGAATCACAAAGTCATAATCAAGGAATTTATAATGCAATAAGTGTTTAATATCAGTTGGCGAGCACTTTCATAGCTACAAAGTCTCTTGGGACTGAATAATGCTACTTTCTTCGAAATGTGCTTTCACAATATAGTTACCGAGCATAATTTTGCAGCATATTAGCTACCTATATTCACAAATTAATGTCGAGTTAAATAAAAACATTGAATTACAGAAAAAAATAACTACTCGCTACAAAAAAATAAAAATATTTGTATATGTTAAAATATACAAATGAAACAGTTGAGCTATGTAAATACCATTCGAATGATCTTTAGATACCTAGCTCAACTTATCCATATCCGACGCGAAACTTGGTTCAACGAATAAGCATTGTCATTTAGCGTGGCAATGCAGACAGCATTTCGGGGTCAGATCATTTCGATTTTTTGTTCGGTCTTCGAAAACCTGGTAGGTAAACCATAAAGCATTTATATCATGTGACGACCTCTGTGGTGCAGTGGGCGAAGGCCCGCTTGAGACGCGAGTTTGATTCCCACCGCGGGACAAATGTTTGTATAATCTGCAATTATTTGTCTTAGGTCTGGGTATTTTCTATGTATAATATGTTTGAATTTACAAAAAAAAAGTATATAAGTATTATATCAGTTATGTAGTTACCATAGTCCAAGCTATGCTTAGATTGGAGCTAGTCAACGTTGGGGAAGTTGTGTGAAAAAAGGACCAGCATTTTTAATTTATTATGTGCCTTCGTCCACTGCGCCACAGAGGTCGTTGTATGTACACAATACACATATTCACACATAGACACATAATAAGATAGTCTAAAGTTCCAATTGAATTTTCTGGTAGCACATACCACATGGGAATGCAAATAACCATAAACATCGCTGATCAGTGCTCATACAGTTTCAAATCTTCAGCACCAGTGCATCTTGCGTGCGTTGAAATCTTTCACTGAACAGTTGACCACCGCCCGGCGCGTCCGAAGCACGCACGCGCCCGACACACTTCCATCAATCGCACCGCACACTGGCACGCGAGAAACAATTAAAAAATAAAAGCCAATTATAAAAAAAAGTAACGCCCGCGAATTTCGAATTCCGAACGCGAAATGTGATGTGCATCTTGTGCTGAAAATTTTCTTTTGTTTTTTGTAACAAGTTTTGTTCAATTGCCTGTTTTTCTTGGATTTTTCTTTACATCGTCAATTATGGTAAGTGATTTTCACATTTACTCTGCAACTTCTGTACCGAAATGCTTTTAATTTAAATTTTAGAAATTGTATGTACATATATTACATCATTGATTATTTAAGAGTTAATCATTATTGTTGAGGGAATAACTTTCATGCTGTATCAATAGGTATTTGTAATGTGTAGATGTTTGGGTAACATACCTACCGTAAGATAGGTACCTGAGTTAACTGTTGCCGACGAATGTTCGAAGACGGTTGGTTAGAGTAGGTAGGTCCTACGCTACAGTCACTGTAAAAAGACAATGAACTAGGTACTTACATTATCATCATTCACAGCCAGACTTAAACTACAGCTGAGTGTTTGCAACTATCTACCCTAGAACTATGATTTGTGTATATTTTATTCGTCTTCGCTGTGGAACCATGATTGAAACCAGATCAATATGGTCTTAAAGCCATAGGCTCATTAATTTGTAGTTACCGTTAAGTGGTGCGTTCAATCGAGTCGTATCTGCCTGTGTAAAACTGCATGTCTCACCACCGAAATGTACTTTCAAAAACAGAAATAAATACAGGAATGTGAGCGGCTCCTGAGCACGCTGTTTACAGGTCAAACATGTAACACTTTTGCTTAGTTTATCTACCAAATAACCTTATAAGCATCAAAACGATTTCCAGTAAAAAAAAACGCATTTTCAAAGTGTAAAGTTAAAAACTCAAGTAAAGTTAAAAACTTCATCAGAGTCGTCATCATCAGCCTGTAAAAGTCCTCTTCAAAGAGAGCCACTTCTGTTCACAGACTCCCGCAACCTTATGAGTTGCGTAAGTCCAAAATACGGGTAGGAATCTAGAATAGTGCATAACAGAAGTTTGCAGGAATCCTGAATCTATTTAGCAATGGCACATGGATGCCCTCTTTTCAGAGCCTTGACGGGTCCTCGAAAGGTCTATATTTACTAGGAAGGTTCCAAACATATCAATGCTTATTGGTCACTGTAACAATTACTCAGTCGCAATTATATAGCGAAAAAAGTGGATAAACAGTTTCGATTTTTATATACGAATATTTCTAGAATTCTGGACTTAGGTTCAAAATATTGGGCTATGTTTGAATATTCGCCTTGGCACATATTTTAATCATAATCGTTTTCGTGTTGAACTCGAAAAAAGAGCATTATAAAAACACAAATTGTTATAATACTTTTATCACTGGTTGTACCTAATAACGTTCCAGTCCGTATGGACCACTATGTTGTGCGCTTTTATCTCAAATTCAACGAATAAAGATTGAACCGTTTGTAGGAGGAAACTCGGGCAGTATGTTTTAAAATAATTTAGTTAATTTAAGCTTTCACTTGTTGACTACGATGTGTAATGAGTTTTGGGATGGAATGTATTGTCTTTGTTCCGAAGATGATTCAGATAAAGAAGAAGGTTTTGATTTTAGTAGCTTGAGAAAAGTAATAAAGTCTAATCTAAATACAAAACTCATCTTTGAATAAAATAGTTTAGATTAAAATGGTTGCTTTTCATTTATTGGTTCATAAAATTGTTGCTTGACTCGCTGACTGACTGACTGGTAATAAATGCACAAATTTAACCTTAAATTTCAAAGAAGTAAGAAGAGAAGGAGGATATGTTTTTTATTGTTTCGACTACGAAAATATTATTTAGCCCTATAAAGTGCATCAGCGGGCATATTAAATTTGTATAGAAAATAAAGCGGGGTCGATACGGGGTGATATGAAGTCGCGGGGCGTTCCACTAGTGATGAAACATATAAATATATGTTTCACATATATGTATAAGTATATGTTTATATTCAGTTGATAAGATCTGAGTAAGTATTCAACAATTCACATTATACTTGTAGGATGCGCATAGTTTATCATTGTAACAGCATATATACCTAGGACGGTATCACCCTAGGTTTTTTTAGATATATCTATAATAAAGTTAACAGTTATATAATTGATAATAACCTAAAATACCTTATGATGGTTTACCTTATGATATTAGCCTACTACTAGGCATGAAATCTCAACTGTTTGTCAAACTATTCGACACTCATAATTGCAACCGATTTTCAGAAATTGACGTTTGCCGGGCTATGTAATAACGATACTAGTTCATATGAAATATACGCTTCAGACTCAAAATTTGACAGAAAACCATGTCAATGCTATTTAAACTATCGGGAAGTTGTCAAGTGTGGACAGATCTAGATGAATGCAGTTTTGTTTCGAAAATTCAATATTTATATAACAATTATTTCAAAGAAACATGCCATGTGAACGTCTCTGCTATTATATGAATTGCAAATAGACCTCATTTTTCTAAAACATTAATTGTTTAGCACATTTTTTTCTTTAATCTTGGCCGACCAAATTGAAGACGTTCTGGAGAAAGAGTGCTTACCGTAAACCGACGAGCATGCATGATATAGATATTCTTTTCAGATTTTTGCGAAACTCCTTTTTAACCTGAGTTGTATTATCAATTGTATTATCATTTCTGTAAATAAATTTCTCTTCTACTATTGAGATATATAACCTACTATTTCAAGCCAGATGCAATGCGGGCAGCGGTGCGGTCTGACTTCTATTGAAATTATAAATTTTTGGACATCATGTCTGACCGATTTAAAAGCACTTATGCTACTAGTTAAACTCACAACGCCTGTCTGTGAATCACGCCCTAGTTAGTTACAACTAGACAAGCAGACATACTTTCATAACGCTTAGCCTGCCAGCCATACAATAATGAACTCTCTAACTAAATTGAAATTATATGTTTCATTATTCACTTCATGCCGACAATTAAAGTCAGTGTCTAGTCAGCTTTGATATGAATTTCATGATAGTAAAAAGGGATTGGAAACCCTGAAGTAGCCTAATATATTACTAGATTAAATGATAGCGCGTTTTGGGTAAATATTTTTATCTTAAAAAACAAGAAATTAAAAGAATAGTTGTTTAACTAAACTAAAAAAATACATTTAAAGCGAAGAAATATGGCTCTATGTGGTGCTTTTACTAAAATAATATTTCTGGTCCGGGTTTACGTGGGCTGTATATTTATTTTAAAAGTTACTAACTGAGAACGTAATCGATAAATTAAAGTTCATGACTCGATTTTCCCTGCATTTTTTTTACATTTATTCGTGAAAACACAATCACTTAAAAATAACTTTCGAGTGAGGCCTATCTCTGGACTTACTGCCTGCCCACAAAGTCTCATTTCCAAAGACTTTCTAACTAAAGGTGCAAAATCATCGACTCTACGTTACAGGATTAGATAGGTACTATTGAAAGCCTTAATCACTTTAACCTAAGAAAGCGGACATTTATGCTAATAGAAGATGTTACATTATGACATGTAGCTTAATAACCATGAGACATATCTAATGGTCTGTTACCTATAAGTTGGAATTTATTCTAAGTCGTGATGGTCAATCACTAGGGTTGACGACCTCGGTAGCGCAGCGGGTGAATAGCCGAATGAGATGCAATAGGTACAGGTTTGATTCCTGCTGCGGGTCAAACGTTTGCATGTTCTGCAGATAGGTATTTGCTCCAGGTCAAATACTTGGAACAACAATGGATATTGTGGTTGTACCACGGTACTCATAGTTCCTGATACCTATATTACAGGGAATCCTAGAGCGGGGTCAAGACTATGTAAGTTTGTGGTGGTTGGGTGTTTAAATCTATAAAAATGTATAGCTAAAATTTTATGTATCCGCATCAGGAAATCACGATTTAGTATATCGCGTTTAAAGTTAGATAAATGATACTTCAATTTCAGCGAAATGTAAGCTCGCTCTACGCATCGTCATATTATGATGTTAGATTTTAACGGTATGATTCTAGCCTAGCGCCACACGAATTCTAAATTTAGAAATAAAGAAAATATTTTTTTAAATATGTTAATGGGCGGTTGCATAATGTACTAAGATGCTCAAATATAAATGTCTAATTTTATTACTTAACAAATACATTTATTCAAACAACTATGTACAAGTAGGTATATACAAAAAATACATGTAAAGACCGTTGCAAACTATCTATAGATAGCTCAACTGATCCAGATCAGGCAGAAGCGATAATAATAAATGTCTAAATTATATATTTCCGATACGTTAGCACAAACTTAATATGACAACATACTCGTATACTTCCTTAACAGTGGAATTTTACCGTGAAACCAATAACAAATGATTTACAATATGTCCAACGGGTAGATACTCATTGCATTTCGCACTTGCTCGGCCGCGAAATAAGATAACGGGGGTTTTCTCTCTTGTTTGTATACATACGTAACGTAACTCATGATTAAATTCGGAAACATAAACTTATACGGGTTCCTTGGATAGAAACTGAAATTTGAATACAAATAAAACGAGGGTACAATAAATACAATACCACGCAGACCCACTTTGTGTATAGATTTTAAGTTAAAGTATAGTATATATAGGATGAAAATATGTATATAGTTTAGTGTTTATTACAGTATATTATATGTGTGAGGAGTTGATAAAAGAAAATAGTTGCGTCTATCTACTATATCTGTTAAGTTTATGAATTAAGTTAATGTTTATTAAGTTTATGAAGTTTATGAAGTTTATTTATGTATTAAGTTTATGAAGTTCATTGTTAGTAAGTAATTGTTTGAAAGAAGAGATACTATAAACTGACACTAGCACCACATAAAATCTGTATTTTTAACTTTTTATTGTGAGTTTTGTTACTTTAGTTTTTTTTTCATGGAACCAAAGCTTAAAAGTAGATGACGAGAATGCCCATAAAATCTTAATTGAATTGTAAAAACTCAGCCCACTTCACGATAATACCGCGAATTTATTACACCAAGTAAAAGCGACTTCGATCGCAGCTCACTTTTGAACCTCAACACACTTTCTGAGTGACTTGTCATTCTATCAAAAGCATTTCTTACACGTCTTCGAAGCATTCAATAACATCAATAGGTATTGACGACTCAAATATGTAATGGTTTGAAATAGATTTTCGAAATTATGTTTTCACTTTTACGATGAACTTCTCGACGGAGAAAAGCTTGAAAAGTTTTCCGGAAAAGCAAATAAAAACATTTTATCTAGCGAAGCTTTTATGTTATTTAAAGTTTGCTAGTAAAGTAGTAATCACTTGAAGTCTCGAATCTTTTTTTATGCTAGGTTAACTCAGGACAATATGGTATCCAATGCTCTATGATATGGTATCAATATTCAAAGAATTAATTAATCAAACAGTAACGCATAATGACGATAATAAAAAAAAAACTATATAAATATTTCATAATAATAATGCATATTACGAACATTTTGAAAACAAATCAGCGAATCTAGAAAAACATCTACTACGCTCCATTGATTTAATAAAAAAAACTTCATATTGCGGGCTACATCTAGTCGTACCTAACGGTGTGTCCATATTATGTAGTCAGTGATAGTTACAGTACGATCTCAGTTATTATTGTTACATTAAACGTATCTTCAATTTGCATGCGATGACCTAGATTCAACTTGTTTCGTTTTGATACAGGTAATCGGAAAAAGAGCCAAATTCATCGTTGTAAAAAAACAAATTAAGGTTACGTAGGATCTTACAATTTGTCATAATAAATATTTCTGCATGGAGTTCATGAATTGGGTATAATCCTTATCAATAATCCTTCCTAAAAAATAATTGAAAAAGACAATGAAAACTGAGCCAAAGATGTATTGACAATTAATAATACTACTCGCATTTTCAACTTTGACAATGTTGTATAATAGGCGGTCCTATCAAGACCGTAGATTCGAGACAGATTATTTAGAGATCGTAGAAACCTAATTAGCAACCATAAAATTGACAAAACGTAGATAGTATTTCACTTGAATTCTCAGTTCAATTCCAAATTACAATGAATGCTACAAGTTTATCATGAAACACAAAATTGCCGAAAGAAAATACTATCTTCTCTGACTCAGCCAACGATATAATAATCTGCATGATCATCAATTTGTCGTCGAAAAAGTGAAACCATTCATGACCACCACCCACTTATTTCCTACCATGTGATTTAGGGAACCGATTTTTGAATTTCACCGATAATCTTATAATCACTGATGACAAAAAGAGCATCAATGACTATAGAATCATTATTTATCAAAACTCGCATGTTTGAAAGTCCTACCCTATCATACAGATGCGTTCTATTATTCGCAAAAAATAAAACACCAGTTTTCTTTTCTTAACGTCAATCATTGTCGTCACTGCGACCGACGTCTTATAATGTGTATATGTATTTATATATGTATGTAAGTAACTATATTCAGCTCTGTAGGTATAAATCCCTCGCACTTTTTATTCTCTCCATCCAAAGGTTGTCGCTTCTAAGCGATAAGGCCGACCGTTGTACTTTCTTAAGAATAAGATGTTGTATATTATGTTATTTGTTTAAGGTGTACCATAAATAATTTTCATTCATTCATCCATCAATGTCAGTGGGCTGTCTTAGTTTGAACGTTAGTTTCAAATAGTCATGAAGTTACTTCAATACGAATAGGAGGGGGCACTCGTAATTGAAACCACCTATGGTTTCAATTACGAGTGCCCCCTCCTAAAGAATTGTCCCTTATAAGCAGTAAAAACTACGAATATTGAGAAATCGAGGACTATCGGACATTTTGCTGAGATTAAATTCAAAACCTAAACTACAAAACATATCAATTTCAATGATATCCAATCATCTACCAAACTTACATGTTTTAGAGGAGGAAGAGGACAGAAGTCCTCTGTTTTAGAGGACAGAGGACAGAGTAACGTTAATGTTACATTTCCTGTCTTCTGTCCTCTCATAACGGTCTCGTTTCAATGTCAAACAAATCAGGACATCGGTCAAAGATTGGTTTCGTTCAACATCAGAATCTGCAACATTTCAAGTTCACAATGAGTTGCGGAAGTTTATTGTTGTTTTCGGAGAAAGTGGAGGTTACAGGTCGTACGTGTTGAATTTAGTTACAGCTTGCAGATAAAAAATCGATGATTGGAAAGATTATGAGTACACCTTACTATTGATCTGACTAGATGGAGTTTTGTTTAAACTCTCACTTTCATGCCCGTCTATACTAAATTAAAAATAAATTCGAACGAATGCTTAAGTTATGTAGGGGTAATACATTTCTGTGAAAAAAAAATCACTGCGACGAGTTTTTGTCTAAGTTTCTTGTACATTTTATAGTGTAGATCTTACTTAAGACTAATCCCACCTTTTTTTTAGGGTGATTTGCCCATGTATTTACCTTCCATCACGGGGGTGGCGAAAGGGGGTATGTGGGACTCGAACCCACTAAAGCCTCCCTGTTAACAGTCCCCCGCCGAAGTGTGGCAAGATAGGGTCGCGTTACCATTCACCATCTCACCCCAGCGGGTGGCCCGGGAACCAACCGGGCCCCGGCCTTGTGTGATGCCGTGCAAAATTTATCCAACCTCTGTAGCGCAGTGGGCGAAGGCCCACCTGAGACGCAGAAGGTTGCGGGTTCGATTCCCGCCGCCAAATGTTTGTATTTGCGAATATTTGTCTCGGGTCTGGGTGTGTTCTATGTATAATATGTATGTATTTATAAAAATATATATATATAAGTAGTTTAACAGTTAACACAAGCTCAGCTTACTTTGGGGCTAGATGATGCTGTGTGAAAATGACCATCATTATTTATTATGTATTTATTCTATGCATAATATGTAATACAAAAAAAAGTATATACGTAGTATATCAGTCATGTAATTCCCATAATACAAGCTCTGCTTAGTTTGGGGCTAGATGATGCTGTGTGCAAAATATCCAAAATTATTTATTTATTTATTTAATGATACAGATTTATTTTCCACTATAAATCAAGTTACGTTATCTTCATCGGTGACTCTCGCAAGACTAGCATACTGTAATAATAAGTGCACTCTAGACTGATTTACAGTACCCTGAACTTAAAGTGACACGGAAAAAATAATAGAAAGCTATATCATAAAATTAAAATCGATGATTTGGTATTATTTATGGATATATTAGAACGTAATTCACACGTCATAAATAATAATATATAGTGTTGTAAATTCCAACCTGGCTTAAAAGTAATCTTATATTTTCTAGTTGACGATTTAAAACAAATATTCATTAAAAATAAATTAACGCATATATTTATATATTTGATATATTTTGCATAAAAGTGGATTATTAATTACCTACCAGAATTAAATTTTTATTGTAAACCGTGGCACCATATTTCTGCATATTTGTTTATTTTATTTCATATTAATACCTGAGTACTCGTAGTAAAGCAATAAAGTACTTAGTGTTTTTTTACAGAAACTGATCATTGGACATTAATTTAGGAGCTGTCAAATTTTAGTGCATACGTTATTGTCAATATGAGGTTTTTACAACAAATATAATTTATTTAATGGAAAAATAAAAACCCACTTACACAATATGCAATTTCATCCCCCATTTTTTCATCCCAAGGGGTGGGATTTTTTCATAAAGTTCACATGGGACCTCGAAGTATACACGACACATTAAAAATCGGTTCACAATTCGCGAAGATATCGCGTAAAATACATACAAAGAACATACAGACGAATTGAGAACCTCCATCATCCATTGGAGTGCACTCTAGTGACATAACGATCATACTCAAACACGATCCTGACGTGCTATACAAATTGCGTGTACTGTAATCTGGCAGTGTAGAATGGGCCCACTCGCGTCCAGCAACTTTCTAGAACATCGGGAAATTAATACTTTCCGCTAGATCTCAATACTACGTATAATACGTTAATGTAAATGTAATGCTAGGAAATCATAGTACCTCCTAACGCCTTGCATTATTTCGAATGACTACAAATATGTTGATACTACACTGACGATCTCTGTGGCGCAGTGGGCGAAGGCCCGCCTGAGACGCAGAAGGTTGCGGGTTCGATTCCCGCTGCGGGACAAACGTTTGTACGATTAGCCAATGTTTGTCTCGGGTCTGGGTGTTTTCTATGTATAATATGTATGAATTTACAAAAAAAAAGTATATAAGTAGTATATCAATCATGTAGTTCGCATAATACAAGCTCTGCTTAGTTTGGGGCTAGATGATGCTGTGTGAAAAATGACCAGCATTATTTATTTATTTACACTGTAAACTTTATCCGTTTAGCCGCGTGTTCAAATCGCATTTGGTCCGAATTATTCTATAATTAATTCGCGTTATGTAAATTTCGTGATTGTTACAATTCCATAATGCTTTTCAATTCAGATACAATATAATTTTCCACAAAAAATAGGTATAGATTTGAGGATGTCCGTTTGGGAGATGGAGAACAGCGGGTACTGGATACATAATTTCCATACATACATACGTACATTATAATAAATACTATATTACACTACTATAATACTTTACTACACGGTAACATCTTGTTACAAAATTAGATATTGTTTTAATACGCCATATCTTTTTTAAAGGAGTATATTTATTTCTTGAAGAAGATCTTCAAGAAAAAGTCTCTGAAATTCGGCCACCCCGGAACTAATAACAGCACAATTCATTTCCATTCATCGAATTCGCTTAACACATTGAATCGAAGGTCACTTCTGAAAGTGGGTTAACCTTTGTGATTCGAATGGCTCTGCCTTGGATACATAAAGATTACAAGTAAAAGTTACAACAGATAAACCGTCTCTGTGTTTGGATAGAATCTAGACTGTGCTATAAGGCATATCTACTTATTACAGCGCATACAATTCGTATGAAATAGAATCATTAACTGAACGATAGTGTAACGACATTATCGTTCAGTTAATGATTCAATTAGCAGTTTAATGAATGGTTTCTAAAATTGAGTATTCAAGTAGTATCTTTGATGGAACAGACTCTAAAGAAGGCTAATAAAGAAACTCGCTAGTTCCACAGCTTCAATACAAGAGGAATCCATGCTAATTTTGATAACCCACTTGACAAACATTTCCCTGTCCGCCACCGCCAACGCGTTAGTTTGACCGGGACGTTACTGTATTTCACGAATTCTCCTATTCCATATTTGATCCAAATCGTTAGTTTAGCTGTTGCAAATATTATTGGCAACAAGCATACATATATTCGCATTGATAATATTAGGAATTATAGGGTAGGTATAATATATAATAGGTTTAGGTTCATAAAATATAGAGCGCCGACGGTTGCGGGGAGTCGGAGGTTAGACGGAGTCAGCTCATGATAGTTCGTCGTAGCAGGGCTCATTTTCAACAGTGTATTTTCAACAGGCTGATTGTTGATGATGATGATAAGATTAGTATGTAATATTTTTTGATGATTCTGTATGATTTTATTCCAAAAACTATCGTGAATTTGATTATTCATATTGTAAAAACGGGGTTTATCACGTACCACACTATAACCCAGGTATTTCTATTGGCCCACATGAATACTTCTCAAATTGAATGTTATGGTGCATGCGAACTTCTCATAAGATAAAAATATCGACCATGACGACATCATTCAGGTCAATGTTACAATTAGCCTGGTACAAATACGTTCAAAAGGGCAGAATATTATATTTTTATTATTGTCTATAAAAATCAACCTCCATTCTCTTGTTAATTATTGATTCTCTTATTTGGAAAATTTCAATAGGATCGTAAGAATGCGTAAAACAAAGCTTAGTTTTGAGTTCGTAATCAATTCATTCATCCCTGTCATGTCAATGGAAATTTTTTGAATTTTTTTTTGATCAATGTTTGGCCGCACACAGCCTCACCGGTTGCCTCTATGAGCTGTTCCATGGTGCAGGTGATGGGGCACAGAGGGCAGGTAAGCAAGTCTGCCATATTCTGTGAAGGTTTTCGCAATAAAGTAGCAATGAAATTATATTATATACAGAGTCTATTGACACTCACATAACAATACAGTAGCCTAACGCATATCGCCCGTGAAAATGAAATAAATATGTGAATATTTTAAAATATTATTATAATTTCCAGTAAATATCGGAAACATAATGACATAAGCATTACAAAGTTTGTATCATTTAATAAAATAATTATTGTATAAAATGTTAAATATTAATTATAAAATCTAAAATCCAGAAAACAGATAATGTTTAATGATATTACAAAACAGAAGCCTGGATTTGCAAAAACAACCACGCTCACGACTGTCTTCCCCATGGTGGACATCCTCAGATATACTCAGTGAGTAGATCTTTGAGGATACCAAGTAAGGGGTAGTCAGAGGCACGTCTAAACATTACATTTGCTACATGCCCGCGTTTTGCAAGTAGTAAGCATTCCACGTAACAGGTTGCAAGCCAAACACTAACTGTTGGTAACAGGCCTTCGAATTTTTGGTTCTAGGGCATGCAGGTTTCCTCACGATGTTTTCCTTCACCGTTTTGAGCACGTTAATGCGCACATAATTTTTTCGAGTGGAATAATCCATTGGTGCACGACCGGGTTCGAACCCACGACCTCCGGATCAGAAGTCGGGGTATCGCCCACTAGGCCAACACGCCTACTTTGATATATATTTTACGGATTTGCATATTAGGCATTTTTGGGTATTAGTATAGAAAGTATAATAACGAATAATTATTGGACCGGGTGAGAAAAGCTTTCTCCCTATGACACAACCGTGCAAAAGGATTGGAGAAGGCTTTCGCTTAAGGGCAGACAAAAATAGACCACAAAATGTCAACATAGGAGATCCAACTGCGGCACTATACATCTACTGAAAAGTATATAGAAATCGTGTGACTTTAAACAATCAAAGGGGTATGATGTAAAGCGTATGAACACGTCATTATTGATCGAGAAACCGATGATCAGTTTGAAATCAAATTAGCTGTTTTACAATTGTAAAACAGCTAATTTGATTTCAAACTGACATGCTATGTAATTACATAGCATATGAGATTCATGATTATTTTAATAGAAGGAAAAATATTGGTCAAGATAGAAATTGAGGAAACAGAGAGATGGAAAAAAATCCTGAAAACGTAGTGTTATTAGTGTGTGCTTAGTTTAGTTGTCCGCAGCGTATATTTACTTCAAAAGATATGTTTTATGTACATATCTATACTGATGTCGTCAGTTGCATGGCTAATCATGCATTAATTATGAAATTAATCTTAACATATTAATTCACTGATGTCATTTGCACAATCGGTGTGATAATACATTTTATCAGTCGTTATTAATAAGTGTCAATATTAATAAGCAGAATGCTTATTGAATTATGTATTGTATTCAAGTCAAGTCATTTATTTTTGTGAATCTGCTAAAGCATATTGAATGATACTTTGATAAGGTAATTGCAGCATCTTGATATCTCGATTATTAAGATTAATTATTATTTGTTTTTTTTAAATAAAGGTCTCATGGTATGGCCGTTGTACAGTGTGTTCTATGTACTTACAAAATTTACATCGCCCGTTCACCTCCCGTACAATAATTTATGAACGATAACAAAGTATTCATAGCGGCAAAGATAATGTAGATACTTACTTACTGTACACAAAGTAGGTAATTTTATAATCATAATCTTGTTCACATGATAGGATGAACCTAAATAAAACCAGAAACTGAGACATATAAACCTAGATTAGTCCAGATTTATTGAGGTGAGCTCAGATCCATTTTATACTAACGGAAACCTAGAGGTAGAGGAATGCTCATGTAAAATATTTCAATATCTGCCTTAGGATCTGCGATTTTTTTAAGTACCTGTTTATGATTTTATGTTGTTATGTCGGTTTCATTACAAAATAATTAACTTGATATAACGATCTGAACTGCTTTTATCATGACACCGTCCGTGCTAAAAAAAACTACAATTTTTTTTTAAAATTTTTTGTAGTCGCAACAATTCCGAAAAGTATTAAAAAACTTGGCAAGTGTGGATTCGTGTTTAAGAAAAGACTGATACTCCCTTACAAAAGTTCACCCCCATTTCCCCCCTTGTAATGGGATTATCCCATCGAAAACTCTGAAACACGTTATTTATGATAAGTTATTTATTTATGCTAATTTTTAAGCATTTAACCTGTAAAACAAATGTATACCCATACAAACTTTCACCCCCAGTTTCACCCCCTTTAAATGTCAAAATGTAAAAACCCTGAAACACGTCATTATTTTTCATAGGCAATGGATGGCTTATCAAATCATAAAAAACCATAAATCCCGAACTTAAAAAATAACAATCGTAAAACATAATTATAATGTGTAAAGGTAATTCGGGTAAAACACCGCCTTGTTCATTTTGGACCATGTTTAAATATTATATGCAATTATTATTATAAATTATCATTTAAATCTATTAGCAGTATCAATCTAGGAACCTATTTGTATTTTATTATTTGATTATGCCTGTTTATTCTTTAAAAATTCATAAATTCACAAAATAATTTTAATTAGGAGCTAGTCATTACACTTATTTGGCTTTCACTGCTGGTAAAATAATTTAATAATAACGTTTCTAACTTTAAAACATTACGTCATAGCTTAAAAGAATGTGGTCTAAGACGCTTTGAGCAATACCGCAGTAAAGTGACCTATACACAGCTAAGCTATTCGTAAGTATATCTTGAACTCTAAAGTTCAGGATATACTTCAGGTTGTATCTATAGCAAAACGCGGGCATGTATCAAATGTAATATTTGGACGTGCATCTGACTACCCCCTACTTGGTATCCTCCAAAATCTACTCACTGGGTATGTATCTGAGGATGTCCACCATGGGGAAGATAAGCGTGTTTATTTTTTGTTTGTTTTTGTACCTAAAGCAATGTAAGGAAACCTACGCAGAAAAAAACACAAAAATCCACACGGTTGAAAAGTTCAAAGTTTATTCTCCTATTGTATTGTTTTAGGTTCGTGCCGCTGCAAAATCGGACAGAATAATAGGTAATGTCAGCCATAAAAAAACCCATTAAAGTGTTAACGAATTTGTTAGAATCGTATCGTCAAAGCTTTCGCTCACAAAAATCTGTAATAATTGACTTTCAAATCAAAATGGCACTGTACCGTTGTGATCGTGATTATACTGAATGTCGTTAGACGGATGGACTTGTCCGGTCACAAATTTGACAATAAAATCCATAATCTTCATACACGTAATGTCCTATTCGATGCAAATGTACGCTATGGCAAGTTTCAGAAATGTTGTATGTAATCTACTAGATTCTAACCATGAATTCATTCCATTGGTACCCGGATTAAAAAATAGCCAAATCAGCTAAAATAAGTAAACATAGTGATTCACGGTCACTATATTCACTTACTTTAAATATCCAATTCGGTTTAGATGTTACGAAGACGATGGCTAGCCAACATCCTGAATTCCATACGATAGTGTTTAAGCAGAAACAAAAACCACTGAGAAAAAAAGTTAGGTTTGAGTCCACGGACCGGAAGACGCAGTATCTATAAGATAATATCAATAAACATAACGTTTATGGCTTCATATGTACCAGATAGGAAGAGCAATCACAACGGCCACAGAAAGTGGATGGAGGTGGGTTAAGACCTTTCGCCGTAACATTGTGTAGAGAAGACTTGAGTGACAGTAATGAAAATTTAAAGAAAGGTGTCAGAGAGCTACCATACAATGAACAAACATGAAAATACAAGTGAAATGCTAGACAGGTTTGATAAGCTGTTTTTTTTAATAGCTACAATTGCAAACAAAGGCTCGCACACTCCAAGACACAACAAAAGATTATCAAAACCGGAGCAATAAAGAAATATAGGCGCACGGTCAAACTGACCGCTTGACAGTGAAAGCGGGCACACGTCACAATCATAATGTAGTTCAGAAAACCCATATAAATGTTAAGTCGATGACAGGGACGGCACTATATCCTCAACATAATTTGTTTTGATATTTTATGGACGAAACCAGCACATACCATGATGTCAGGGATATTGAGTGGGATGTATTATGTATTTATTGTGTTCTAAGTATGTGTGTATAAACACACATACTTAGAACAAAATATACATAGTTTTAGGATTCCCTGTAATGTAGTAATGTAGGTAACTACGAGTACCGTGGTGTAGTGTATGTAAGGTGATAAACAATTCTTGACTGACGATAAAAAGAAATAGTAATTAAGTGATAAATAGAGAGTAGTTATAGTGTTATAATAACATAAACATTGGTAATTTTAGTACCTAAATTACCAGTAAGTAGTAATTAAATTACCAGTTAACCAACATTGCAAAACGGAACCTTGCACGAATTGCGTAATGTTCATTCATCTAAAATCTTGGTTTTAGAAACGGAGAAATTTCACTTTTTCCTCGGCGAAGTACTCGCAACTGCGTCATAGATCACCACGCATTCTGAAGTACCTAATATACTATGCATAGTGGGTTTTTAAATTCTACTAATATTATAAACGCGAACGCTTGTGATAATGGTTGTTTGTTACTCTTTCACGCAAACACTACTGAACGGATTTTGATGAAACTTTACAGTAATATAGCTTATACTAACCAGAAGCCACTTGGGAAGGAAACAATGACTTTTATTTGCTTTTTTTTTGTTATTTGATATACGATTTACGTTACACCTGACAGGTAAAATAATACCTGTCAGATTTACGCACTGCGTCCGCAGATACTCCAACTACTACTTACTCCAACTCAAACAAAAAGTTTAAACTACTTGCCATGCATTCAAATAACTAACCAAATAAGTGTTAACTAAGTTAATCATTCACTTTGAAACATATCATGTTCTCATGCACGCTACGCAGAACATTCTTGGACGAAGAAATTTTCACACTAACTTGCAAAGATTTAAACGATTTTTGGTAAAATTTTATAAACAGTTTTATACTATTATCACAAAGATACTGATTAGCTACCTCCAAGACTTGTATCTACTGTCAAAGTATTGTAAAATATACCCAAAACTTTGCCATAGCGAGATATTCACGAGTGCAATTTTCAGATCCTATTTATGACCTTTTGGACAACTGAAACAAATGACGCAAGAAACACAAGATATAGAAAATATTTTAAAACAATTCCTCTAAATCATTATAAATTTAAAACCTTTTACCAGCTTAACCAAACTGCAGGAAAAAACATTAACATAATTATGCCAAATTTTATTTTGGACGTGCCTTTGACTACTCACTACTTGGTATCCTCAAATACTTTATAGTGAGTATGTATCTGAGGATGACTATTATGAGGAATACAGTCGTGAGCTTTTTATAACCATAATTAACTTCCCAGGTAAAAGTTTTCTAATCCTAAATTATTATTTACATAAATTATGATGTCAGCGATATATCGTGTTTTCGTGTTTAATATATCACATTATTATACAATATTGCACCTAATTAATTACCATTTACTTGGTAAATGTCACCGATGTCGTGCAATCGATGGATCAATTAAACACATCTATCAGGTGTAAAATAGAATCTCATGAATTCTTGTCTGCAGTGTACAGTCACCACAAAGTAGTTATGCTTTGTGTGGTGGTGAATTGGTTTACTTGATGAGATACGCTGGAGTTTATGAAAATAAACTTAATAAATAAGCATTCAGATAGTGAGAAGTGTTCAATATTATATTCATTAAGCCATCCTAACTTATCCTACTAATATTATAAATGAAATAAATAGATATAGTTCAACACTCAGGATACTTTGAAGGAAACTCGGTAAAAGTGGTTTAATCGTACTAATATTATAAATGCGAAAGTATGGATGTTTAGATTTTTGGAAACGTTTTGAATAACATTTGCAGAGTTCCTATAAATTGCGACCTATAACATAAAAAACAAACAAATTGAAGTTTGTAATCCTTTTAATGGCTGTCCTAAAATTCATACTCAGTACATAGTTCAGCATTCCACGTTGGCAACAACAATTTTGATAATATTTTTGTACGTTTTTTAAATTTCTGGCGTGTTTATGGCAGTACCCTTTAATGTTTTGTGGCGATAAAACTTATCTAATAACCATCCTTGATGTTATACCAATCGATTGCAAACATCGCATTTTAATCGGATAGGTAAGCAATTTCGGATATAAATGATAACAGATAAATATACTAACTACAACTTTATTTACGATACTCAGTATAAGTGTGAAGGCAAAAGTCTTATTTATCTGTGAAATTTGCTCAGTCTCCTTTAGTTTATCATCTCAAATTGGTAGTTATCCAGGCAAGTAGGGTATGAAACTGTTTATGGTCTCGCAGGGTGGCAGGCTTAGCGGTGTTGCGCGCCGTTATAATGCGAACAGTACGATTGCGATTGAATTTGATGCCTCTGATACAGATTATGCGTTTATAACGGAAGCATAAATGCATGTTACTTCATAATTCTTGAAAGTATCATAGGTGGAATTTATAGACAGTCAAAATGTGTCTATAGCTGGAAACATTACATAGTCATATAGTTATTTATTCATATATAAACAATACTCGTCAGCAGGGTAAATAATAATAATAAAGAAAATATATGGAGGTAAAGACAAATTTAAAATAATTATTTGGAGGTTTACTCGAGGATAGCGCAATTTTATATAGTCACTATAGTAAGAAAGATAGCCGGTGCTAGGTTATGAAGTCAAAAGTCTCAGTAGTCCGTGAAATTTACTAAGTCCCCTTTAGTTTATCTCCTCATAACCAGAATCATCGCCGATAGTGAAAATTAGCGAAAAAGTTTTTTGGCATAAATCATTATTCTGCAAAACCGCTGAGGAAATAAGGTTCTTGATGAACCGATAAGATCTCTCAGGATGCGGGATGTCGGTGGATGGAGGTGGCACAAGATTGTTCATCATTGCACTCTTTGGTGAAGGCAGTCTTCTGTTGATAATCAGGGCGACGAAGATATTATTTCGATTATACCACGTACTTTACTATTTCTATGCTGACGTTTCGTTAACCGTTCCTTCCTCATGAGCGTCCGCGACCACGCTTGAAGGTCGTGAGACGGGAATCTCCCCCCCCCACCCCCATATTCTCATGTTGAGGACATGGATATTCATTTAGTGGCAGACAACCGAAGTCATATGAAGCCGCTCATAGTTTTAACGTAACAGGATCTAAAATTTTCGGCTCATAATGGCTTCAGCTGACTCAAATATTGAATCAATAAGAAAACCCATCGTCTTCTCTTGCCAATTTATTCATCAAATCGGCTCGAAAAAAGTATATCTCTTCATCTGGCAGGTATTCAATCAAATCGTGTGTTATATTATGAGCTTGCGTGATGCGCTCAAGATGTCCCTTGTGACTGTCAAGACGTCAGTGAACGGATAGCACACGAACCGTATGGCATAAAGTCCCAGTTTCACATTACCGAGTACAGATTGCTACGCTATGGTAACTAAATTAGATGGATGTACTCTAATAGTCAACAAGGTAATGATACCAGCCTTTTGGGTACCTTGCCTGCGGTACAATTATTACAGGGAGAAAATTGTATTATTTTCGTAGTTTTTTTTGCACTAACCAGAAATGGACCTCACCGCCCGCAGAAGCCTAGAAACCTAGGGTAGGATTCAGGCCTTTTAGGTCTCTAACCTTGCGTTGATAGTCACGAAACAATTTTATATATTTAGAAGGTGCATTGACCTGGAACCTGTGCCGTAATCCCTAGGTGCACATGTGTCTTGATATTCATGTATAAAATCAGAGGCATCGTTGCTCAGCAGTCGATTGGTTAAAATTAGAGTGGATTAAAAAAATACAATTCCTAATAAAATACAAATACACTATCGATAAACGAGATCAAATAATACTTATCCTAGCTTGAAGATGTCTTCCTGTTCAGTATAGTAAATTCTTCGGACCATTAACAATCTCATAATAATGTGATTCGTTTTCGACTTTGATATCTTATTTATGCAAATTGTAGCCTGTTCATTTTAATATATGCGTGATTCGGCCTTGTGACGAAACAGTTGTAAAACTGAGCCACAATCTATGGATACCTAGTAATTTTTTTTATCTGAATACTTTTAGCGATAATGCCAGCAACTATATATTATTATTATTTTATTCAATTATATTCGTTTACTGATATTTTAAAGTAAGTATTTAAAAATAGAAAATTGTTACAGCGTTTTCGCTTAAAGTCTAAAGGAAATGCGATGGACCAATTTTCTAAATATTCAAACTAATGACATCTGTAATTTATACCACATTTTATACAATAAATTTAATTTTATAAATATTCATGGAATGCTTAACCTGGTTTCACGTTTTAAGTTGAAAATAAGCCCATTGCTTATGATATGATAAAAAATATGTAGAGTCCAAACAGAACCTGCCCACATTCGGTGACGACCGAATGTGGGCAGGTTTTACTCACTGCAAATAGAAGAGCCATCATAGTAAAACAAAGCTGTCCGCTATTTTGTTTGTTTTTCGTAGGAAACGGCCTACCATATTTGCGATATATGCGACGGCAGATATGCGACCATATCTGCCGCTTACACACGTCTAGTCTATTATGTTTACTCCACACATAAGATGCGATAGTATCTATGTTCCAATAGAAATAATACCAATGTCTTTCGTCGACAAAACCGTTATCTTGTCAGCATTAGCAGTGCAATATTTTCGGTGGTCCTATCTATCTATCGGAGAAACACTTGAACTATCTATCTATCTACATCGCACCAAAGGGTTCAATTCGTGGAACCTAACTGTTTATTTATACTTATGTCAACCTAACCCAAATCCTTTCAAATCACACATTTTCCGCGAACCATTGAGCGTTTACTCACAATACAAGTGAATATTAACCACATTTTACGATGCCTTTTCAGATATTGCGTGGAGGTATGAATTTAGAACAATGGGTAAATTACCTTTCTGTTGGCAGTACCTACCTACTTACAGTCAGCAAAGTACTTAGGCATTTGAACAATTTGCGTTTGCAAAGTGATGTTTCATTTCTATATTTTTGAAACCATTTGCATACCAACCTACTAAAATATAATGTATCAAAAACGGAGTAATCATTAAAATAAACTAGTTGTAATGTACATTTCATGATAAAAATAGTCAAGTAGTTTCGATCTCATAATCGTCACAATTGCAATTTCGCTTAGAAATTATTGACTATGTTTCCGTAGTGAAACGTCAAAATCGATATTAAAAGCTGACTGAACGTATAATGACAGTAAATTAAATCGAGACCTGATTGTAAAATAAATATGAAAACTACATGTGAGACAGATCAGTCTAAAATACATGGTTTAGCTATTACGCTGACTGTACCTACACATTTTAAAGGTTCCTTCAAAACTATTTACAGCTTAAACGGTTTTCTAGCTTTGTATATAAACTTTCTTCTTTCTATAACATTGATTAGCCATGAAAGTAGGTACTTGGAATGGAAAGATTGTATGTATACAATCGTTATATGTTGTAATGTGTTACATGACATGTAACACATTACAACATATTAGGCCTATTCCATCTGATCGGAAAAGTGATGTGTAAAATTAACCAATAGGATCGCGTCTAAATAACGTGATGTTATTATAGGTATTGCTCTGCTTCTACCAAATTAGGTACGATGTTGTATGTGAGGAAAAGCCTATTTTGCTAAATATAAATTGCAAAAGATTGAAATATGTAACCAGCACAAACCATGTTTTTCAGTCTTCTTAAGATCTGCATCAGTTTCTTGTGGTAATATGTGATACTATATGTTGCCAGAGGCTATGAAATGGTGGAGTCGTGTTTAAAAACAAACAATTCACCCGTACAAATTTTCTATTTATACAATATATGTATTTACAAAAAAAAATATAAGTAGTTTGATAGTCATTTAGTTCCCATAATACAAGGTCTGCATAGATTGGGGTTAGATGAAGCTTGTGAAAATGTCCAGCATAATTATTATTTTTATTAATTTTCACCCGCCATTTTCCTACATAAAATGTGAAAATCCTGAAAAAAAATCTTGTTTATTTATGGTGAGTAATTCCATACAAACTTTCCCCCCTCTTAAAATGTGAAACACCCTGAAACACGTCATTATTATTTTATGCTAGTAAGTGTAATTAAATTGTTCATGTTTCTAAATTTAAAGAACTAAGACTTTCAGACCAAGTTCCTTACTCCATTTTCCCCCCTAAAAGTGGAAATATTTCAAACAGTTTTCTAGACTAAGTAGTTTTGGCTGTGCATTCATAGAACAGTCAGTCAGTCAGGACAAACGATTTTAAAGTATAGATGCCACGTTAAACGTTCGTTCTGTTGCATCTGTGAGTGTCTTAACACACTCACAGATGCAACAGAACGAACGTTACATATTTGGTAACTGCTAGTCGTTACAACAAGAATCGACCATTGCAAACAATCTATAGATAGATCAACTGCTAATTATTCTTTTCTGTGAACTTTGGATTGGAATTCTTTGTGGCGAACCGTGATTGTCTGGAGCATATTTCTTCCCCTAGGACTAAAGTAGGGGTCATCGATCGAGGCCTCTCACAACGACTGAACATTCATTATTATATCCAATTTTCAAAAGTTGCCGGCAAATATTTCTCAAAAAAATCACATACCATAAATATATGTCTCATACATAGAGAGTCTGACATTTATTGACAGATTAGACATTTTAATAAGATCACATCTCATCAGAACAATAAATTATCCATCGTCATAAAAGCTTGTAAATAAATGTCAACACATAAATTCTGAAAATAAAAGTCATCTTGGCCTTGACATAATAATATTTAATCCATTCTAATATTAAAATGATTAGTTTACCTTGATTTGGCTGACATTTTAGCTAAAAATGTAGATGCGAAATCTTCCTCGATCTATACAAAATCATAAAATAAACTGGCGACTGGTCGAACAGACGCGAGAGCTGACTCTTAAGGGTCAACGCATTAGCATTGCCTGAAGCATTTTGGGAACACTTTCGTCTGGTAGTGATCTGGATCAGTTGACCTATCTATAGATCGTTTGAAACGGTCTTTAGATAGCTAACTGTTTCATCTGTATTTGTATTTGTTTATACCATCTGTATTAGTAAACATTATGTATTTATGTAGTTGTTTTGGGAACTACATAAATACATACATTTTATACATAGAATACACCCAGACCCGAGACAAATATTTGCAGATCATACAAACATTTGTCCCGCGGCAGGAATCAAACCCACAACCTTTTGCGTCGCAGGCTAAACTAAGTGTTGTTATTTTCCTTGTTCCATCATTGCACTTGTATCCATATAATTTATACTTAACATATTTTTATATTAAACTATTTTACATATTTTATAACTATTCTAAATATATTATTGCAGTAACACCACCTCTATTCGCATTCCTTTGAATTCAAGTCTGTCCAAAGGTTACCCGGAAGAGACCGACGTCTCAGGCATTGTATCTATATTATAAAATGTTATGCAGTGATATATCTATTAATCTATCTAGATCCCTGCCTAGATGGGGTTTAAAAGCGAATTCTAAATTAATATAGTTTTCGAAGAGAAGCAACAAATGTGTGACCTTTTAGTTCACACTGACCTCAGTGTTTACGACTTATTTTTTAATCAGATTTACCAAAACTTTCTTTCTTTACGAATTACTTTGCATGATATAAAACAAAGTTAGAACACACTTTTTTGCCTAATCTTGCTACTATATAAATGCGAAAGTTCGGATTTTGATGAAACTTTACAGTAATATACTCGGAGACTACTTATCCGGGTACAACGCGGGCAAAGCCGTGGGCAAAGATTAGATTAAAATATATTTAATACTGAATGTTGTCTATTGGTTTGGTTTTAAACCAATACTCAATACAATACATTTATTGATTACACACGGTAGGTACACAGATGGTTTAGGTAGGTATCTCATATGAACCCTGTCTAGGGGTATAGACCTAGCAATAGATAGGTGATACCGTGCAAGAAAATAGATTCCTTCTCCTTGTTGTGGTCAGCGAGAGGTAATGAACCAGGCTGGTATCTACCCACAAGATCCTTACAAGGAGCTGCCGGCTTTTTTATCGGTATAATCTTGTGGTCACTTTAAATTCTTGCTGTTTTTCTATCCTGCCTAGCTACAAACTACGCGAAGAAGTTAGTCGGATCTCCATTCCAGTTTCAGAAAGTTAAGAACTGTTTGTTTTGTTTCAGGTTATCCAGTCAACGAAGAGATATTTGTCATAATGCTAACAAGCTCAGAGCCCATCGATAAATCGAGAAGTAAGTAGAAATGGCAAACAGTAGCATTTCACGATAGTTACATCCCGTCATAACAGCTTTTAAATCTAAAACGATGTTGTGTCGTGTTGGTTTCGCAAGTCGTGACTCTGTAGGATGTTTGAAAGTATGTTGTTTTGTTTTTATGGCGCCTTTCTTCTTGTAGAGGAAAATTAAGTAACGCCGATGCTGTAACTGTTATTAATAAACATACAATAATTGCAACAGCTCGTTTTTAACTATTAGCGTTATTCGTTATTTATGCGTAGGTAGTAATTAAGCTGGATCTTTTGTACTATTTTACAAATTATTCTTTCATAGGTAGGGCCAATTTGATAATTTATAATCTTTGTTATTACTATACTCTTGAGCTAACCGAGGGTTTAGAGCCATCAGCAAAACAAATTACATTTCCGCTCTACCTAACTTGCAATATGAAATCTCGAAACATAAATAAAACCTAGGCCCAGTAGTACCTTCAAATAATGTTACACTTTGTATGTTAAAGTGAGTATTACAATTTTTAGAGAATACATTTAAGCAGGATAAATTATTCAAACATGTCATCCAAAACATTGGAGGCTAGATAGGTAGGTAGTGTATTTAACACCTATTCAATGAGCTTAGGAAATATATTTAGTGACAGATTTAAATGTTTATAAGACACGTCTTAATCTTTGCCGAAATGTGACACGACGGTGGCAATAAAAGGGAAATAGTTAATGTGGTCGTCAAAGTTCGGGTGAATGCACTTAAGTGGCAAAATAGACAGAATATCAAAGACTCGCTTCTTTTAATATCAATTACCTACTCCCTCTGCAGATATAACATCGACCTTAAATATGATTAGACATAATGTCTCAGGTAGGTAAAAAAAAATATCATAACCTATCTGAAGTTGTAGTTATACCTTCAACCATTACGGCATCTTACATTTCGTTGCTGAGTAAGTGCTGCTCAAATGTATGTCATAACTAAGTAGTTGATGATAGGGTGCAGTGGATCAGCGTATAAAGAAACCTGCGCACAGATCCGTGGAATAGCGTTCAGGTTTTTGCTTGATGCACGTCGATCGCTCAACTGAGCACGTGAATACCTACTAGGATCCAATGGAAAAATAATAAGCACGCTGCTCCGATAAAATCATCATCTTCAATAGCCTGTAGAAGTTATAGCTCGACATGCCTCCCGGAAAGAGTGTTATGTCGAACGCTCTTGATCGATCTCTTTACCCACCGACTACCCACAACCTTTAAGGGGCAACCATCGGTGCATTGGGTGGTGGCCCCACTCTGCGTCATCCGGTTTGTAGTCACCATTTGAGGACCTAAATAAATGTAATATTGAGCCAGAAAATGGATTAACGAATGTTTGAGTCTTATCTATCTTAGTATAAGACTCAAACATTCATTAATCCATATTAGTAGACTATTTTTCGTTCGTATGATCTAGCGGCCAACTCTGATATTGTGTTAGTATTGGTACACCAAGAGTGACACAACTATTGACAACTATTATTAAACAGGAAAACAATAAAAAACAAGCCAAGTGCGTGTTAGGCCACTTGACTAACAAAAATTAGCACTTTAAAGCTTATTAAATTCGCAAACATCGAATTATTAATAAGCTGAGACGCAGAAGGTTGCGTGTTCGAATCCTGCTGCGGGACAAATGTTTGCATCTGCAAATATTTGTCTCGGGATCTGGGTGTTTTCTATGTATAATATGTATGTATTTACAAAAAAAAAGTATTTAAGTAGTATATCAGTCATGTTGTTCCCATAACATAAGCTCTGCTTTATTTGGGGCAAGATGATGCTGTGTGAAAAATGTCCAGCATTGTTTATTTATTATTTCGTACATCAGCCATATGTTTGAACGACCTATCCAACGACACCACACCATTGGATAGACAAAAAAAACATCACCACTTTAAGTGCAGGGTAGGTACTCTAAATATAAAAATACTATATGAAATTTTATCCTTAGTTTTTCACCTCTTGTTGATATTTTTTCATAAAATGTAAATTTTATGGGACCATCCTTGAAAAAGATTCTTTATTTTCGGAAATCGGTTCAAAATTGGCAAAGAGATCGCTCCTCCTAAAAAGGAGTAAAAACGTCTTCAAAAATGAAGACGTTTGAAAAACCGTACGGTCAAAGATGTGCCACACCAAAAGTTGGGAACTGTAGATATACTTGTACCTACAGCAGGTACTGACAGTTGACTGTTATTTGTTATACTTTGCAGCGAAGTACAATTAATGTGACGTCCTTTTACCCGCGTTATATAGAGCTTGTATATGCGTTTGACGTAAGAGATAATTTGTTTGTCTGTTACCTGTTAAAAAATGCATTTCAATCGGTTTCGGAAATAAACATTTCCAAATGATTTATTTCCAATTGATGAAATGCAGTTTTTTTACAAGTGATTTATTTGAATTCAAGAATGACTCATGGAATATTTTTATTAAATGCCACAAGGGGGCGCTGCAATAGACGATTCAAAACATTTTAGAAATGTTATTACGACTATACCACGTACTCTAAACGGTCAACGAAACGTCAGCATTAGAATAGTAAAGTACGTGGTATAGTCGTAATAATATTCTAAAATGATACCAAACCACGATAATTTTAACTCCATGATACAAAACATGTTGGGGACTTAACATTTTGCTAATATTAACTCTGAAATGCGTGTACGCAACTTAGTTTCGAGAAAAATTCGATAATCCGGTATTCAAATGATAATTGGCAATGCCTGTCTGGTTCTTCTGATTTGATTAGTTTTGCAACTAGAATGCAGTTGTTTCAACATTCGATCTATGACTATACTAAACATATACATAGAATAAATTACCATTTGTTTCATGGAATAGATTTTATAGCTTCTGCTTATTTATTCTATTTCCTTGTTAACATTAGTCTTTTTGGTATAATTATTTTAAAAATAATATTTAAAAAGTATCTATTAAAAAAAGTAGTAATTTCCATACATCTTTTATCAGTTTTTCTATAAAAAAGTATTTCTTTACCCATTCTAACATGTACTTACTATTGGATACCACGTACCAGTAAGTAATCGTTTTCAAAGTCTCTACAGCTATTAACGTGTCCTAATAATTACGATTTCACGAAAACTTCCGCCCCTTTCCAATAGGCAATGCGTTGTAATACCGCAGGGTATAAATAGCCCATGGAGCCCTATTTACTAATATATGTTTTAACTAACAAAAAAAATCCTTGGAATAACGTTTTTTCTCTCTTTGACATTTGAAAAACGACATCGAACGCTACTCCGTGGCAATGCCATGAGTCAGATCTTTATCTTTATCTACACTTTTGTAGTTAACTCCTCGCGACTTGGTACCGCTATGTACCAACCCAATAAGTTATAAGAGTCATTATTCCACACGTGTTGTCCACAGATGGTGACGTGCGACAACCAAAGTGGTTCACCAGGAGGGTTTCACCTGGGCATGCGAGAAGATGCGCCGCGGAGGCCTCGCGCACCGAGCATATCTTCGCTCTCCTATAAACAGAAGATCGACGCCCTGTTCGATGACACACGATCAGTCACCAGTCTGCCGCAGTGCCCCAGCTTCGTGGCTCAGCTCGAGAGGAGAGATAGCAAAGTAAGATACCTACAGATGCAAGAGAGAGCATTTTTGGAAGAGAGTAACTCAAATTTCAACTACTCAGACTTATTTCTAAGGACTCCGTTGCCCTTAATTACCAAAATAACTATTCAACTCAATTTTACGTCTCGTTTCGCTTGCAAGTGTGTGAGGAAGAGAATCAAAAATGTTGGTGTTGTATAAATGTATTTGAATGGTGTCTAAATAAACTGCTAGTATAATGTGTGCTTAAATTCATAAGTAAAATTGGTTTTTACAGGTAAGCTCAACGACTGACGACAAAGTGACTCTATTCGAAGATGACGATCACTTCTGCAAAAAAACACTCAGCAATATCAACAATACAGTTCAAGATCGCATAGAAAGGATGTTCATGGACATGGCTGGGGACGCTCGGCCTTCTATGGAGAGCATAGGGGTCCATATGTTTAGTGTACACTATCTAGGTTCCACTCCTCTGCACAGCAAAGTTACAAGCTTATCCGGCCTTCAAACTCCACTAAGAGACCTTTACTTTGGGTATAGAAGAAACCATCGCCATAAAAGTGCTTTGAACGGCCGATTAGAAATATCCAAAGGAGGACTCAAAGTCAGATATAAAGGAGACAAAGGCGACTTAGAACAACTTAACCCTTTTCCTACGATAGCAGTATGGTCAGCAGTCAAATTTGTCGTCCAACCTTCAGAGGAAAACAACAAAGAGTTGAGCTACGCATTTCTACCCCTTATCACCGATCCCGACAACATAGATCGCCAGGCATTATTCAACACATTAGAATCACCAGACAGAAAATACATCCTCTCCCACAACGAAAATTCGCATTCTCCTCTTTTCGCTGTCGTGATGAGGAAAATTGGCGTCGCCAAGCAGTTGGAGTGTCATGGGTTTGTATGTCAGACGACCGAGGATGCTATAGTAATAGCGGCTACGTTATACAAATCTCTAATGTCACACATGAGCCGGCAGGGACACAATGACAAAAAGAAGTTCAAGAATCGGAACGGAGTCAGTTGTATGAGTATTGCGAGTAGTAACCAAAACGATGCCCCAGTCAGACCACCTCGGAAAAAGCGGAGTACGTCGTCTATAAGCGGTGATAGTGACAGAGCCGACGGGTTCTCTGCTAGTGAATCCTTTTCAGAAAAGCCGCATTTAGAAAGAACTAAAAAGATCTCCATGGAGAGTCTACCCGCACTCCCCCCACCTCCATCAATCCCACCCGCCGAAATCAAACGAATCACAGTCGAAGAAGTCAAAGCCAAATTAGACTCTATAAAACACAACGAAAGCGGAAGCGATACCCAAGACTCTAAAAAGTCCGCTAAACCAATCAACCCAAAACTAAGCAAACTCCAGCAGTCGTCGAAACCTCAAAACAGCAGCGAGTCTTCAGTTCGAAGTAAAGTGTCCGAGAAAATCGAGCTATTCAGAGAGTTGGAGAGACGAAAGAACATACAAAGACCACCGACCTTACCACCACCTATCCCTACGAAACCACAATCAGACTCACTGTCTGAAGCTTCAAAAGAACCTTTGAGACGAAGTCAAAGTGGCAGGAAATCTATAAACGAATCTGGTGATATTTTTACTAAAGTAGCGATACCACGTTCGGGCAGTTTTCTGAACGCCGGCGGACTGACGAGGTACAAGTCCATCGGACACAGGTATGCGCATTTCTTTCCGTTTCGTTACGATCAATTCATAAATCAGACATATCACAGCTACTTCTCGGTAATTCCATTTCAACGCTTGAGTGACATTTCCTTTCTACCGGTATACACTGCTGATATGTCAATAAGTACGATGTCTGCTTTGGTACTTTTGTTTGTCGTGGTAATCCGCTTTTCTGGGAAACTGATGTATTGTGAGTTATACTTCGAACAAATGATTTGCTAAGTGGAGTGTGTGATCATTGCATGTTAATTATTGTGCCAATGCAAGCGCGTCCGATATTTTTTTTTGATTTGATAAATACTGAGCGAAGTTCTTCTGCACTCTAAAAAATTCGGTAATTATGTTTATTTAAAAAATAGGTGGATTTTAGACCTACGATTTCAGCGGTTATAAATATTATCTAGTGGGAACAAACATCTTAACATCCACAATTTTGCATTTCTGTCATTAGCACGAGTTAGAAATAGGTTGCTGGATCCTGGAAATAATATTTTTTTTCCTAATTTAAATAATTATTATTTCAGGAACAACGGAAAGAAGGGTGGCGGTTCACCCTTAGGGTTCAATGAGCTTTTTAACGAATTCAAAGTTCAGGAGAACTTACACTCGATGGACGAAATCCTCAACGCCATCATAGACGCTGAAGGAATGTCTTTTAATGACCTCAAGCCGATTTACAAAGAGTTCCTACTAAAACTGGCAGTAACGCTGACGAAAGACGAGCTGTTTCAACACAGCAAAGCGATCATGAAAAAACAAAAGAAAAAGATACTAAGACGGAACAGCATATTTCAAAACAAAAGACGGAAGATCTTCAAAGGGGCGAGCGGGCTCCGAATGGTATTCAGGATGCCGTTCGGCAAAGAGATGAGAAAAAAGGAAACTAAAATTGGACCTCTAGACTTCCAAACAACTACAACGAAGGAACCAGTCTCAGAGAGTTCAGTATCCACTTCAAGCTATGATATAAGACAGTTTCGTCCCAAAGAACCAATGCTCCCTCCTCCGAAACGCCCAGCGACTCGACAACGCCATTCAAAAAGATCTGACAAATCTGTCCATGTCTCCAAACGCAATGGAAAAGTATCAAGACCTGGGGAAAGGACCTCGGCGTCCGAAGACTCTGACTTTCTAACCCTCAGCAATAGACTTGGATGTCAGAATCGGAACAGCTCTAGCGGATACGTGTCGTGTTCTGAATGCGAGTCAGAGAGTTGCGCTGACAGGTGCTACTGCTCTATGAAGGAGTGCCCGTCGAAGTGCTACTGCTCTGCGGTTGAGAGGAAGGACTCAGCGAAGACCAGGCTCTTGGCAAAAAGCAAGAGCTGTAAGGATTGTTCGAAGTGAGTATCTACTAACTTTATAAGGCTGTGAGGTTAGACACCTTTGAGGGCGTGGTGAATTATTCGATGTTCCTAAAATAAATAAATATATCCTAATTATATTATAAACGCGAAAGTTTGTGAGGATGGATGTTTGTTACTCTTTCACGCAAAAACTACTAAACGGATATTAATGAAACTGTACAGTAATATAGCTTATACATCAGAATAACACATAGGCTACTTTTTATCCGGGTAAGACGTGGGCGAAGCCGTGGGCAGAAGCTAGTAGATAATAAATAAACACTCAACAGACACATATATAGTTCTGACGCCACACCAGATTTATCTGTGTCATGGGTATCAGGAACTACGAGTACCGTGGAACTACAATACCCATAAATAATTTATTGAGCGAGTGTATAGATAACACATTAAACGTTAGATTTTCGCAGGGGCTTTTGAATAATGTCGATACATTTTTCAACCCGTTATTCAAAAGCCCCTATGAAAAATGTATCAGGTCAGTTAGACCAGATGGTTTATTTGACCTGATACATTTTTCAACACAGATTAAAGGGAGCTGAATAATATTTGACAATTTCAATAATTTAAGGTTTACCTTAAACCTATTAACGTTGTTTTTTTCTTCTATACACTGTAATTTAATTTTCTTCTGAAAACCTGATATAATGTTTATTTTTTTATCTTTTGTCTTTATATGTTTTTTCTTGAAACCTTCAATTTATGGACTTCTACAACTTGATCCTTCAAATGCCTACAAGAACTTTAATGAAATTCCACTGACAAACTCTATGAAACTTTAGCAGTATATTCCACTGTAACATTATATTATTTAGCTACATTTACATCACTTACGTTGATGTATGATTACGAATCAAACCCACTTATAAACAACAACAAAATTATTTTAATGAAAATCTCCCATCTTAAATCTTCAATTTCACGTTACATGTTTTCATCAGTTGAATTTCTCTACTTTCTTCCTTCGTTAAACATTTCATTTATCTCCAATAGACTCTCGGCGAAGTGAGTGTTGCATTAATTACTTTACAGACTCATCGCGCACGTACAGAGGAATTCGTGCCTTGTTAAGTAATTTTTATGGTTCATTATTAATAATCTGTGCGTCGTAGAAATGAAATGTGGAGATTATCAGAGCGTGGCGCGTCCGCGGCTCGCGACGGCACATGACTAACTGAGCCAAATTAAAATTATTAACAGTTGTATGGTTCACATTTTCACTGAAATCTGCTTTAGTTTCATTGAAACTTTCAAGTGAATCTTTTTAGATGGGTTGCAATGGCCCCAATAGACTTTGGCAAGAATTCCGTCTGCATGTTGTTGTTTTTGTGTGTACTTCCTCTATAGAATGTATTTACTCATAGCGTGCATTACCTAATTAGTTTATTTTTATATTTCACTTAGCTAAATGTTGCGTGTGGTGTTCAGTTGCTGTAATAAAATGCTCTGGATCAAATTATAGTGGAATGATACCATCGCATGACTGCTTCCATAAATCATAACGCACTAATAACACTCAGCAACCCGGTCTATGAGAACGTTTGTCTAATTTAAAAATTCCACTATGTGTTGTATAAAAACCCATCGAAGCTAAGTCATCCAAGAAGTAGACGGCAGAGCTTTTCTCGGGAACTATACGTACTTCTAAAACAAATGACTGTGACATACCTACACGTTGTCGTGGTCACACCACAAAGCTTTTAAGACTTTTTGCATTATGGGGTTTTATTCGACAGTGGGATTTTTCTATCTAGATAGTAAAGATAAAGATGAAAATCGTTTATATTGTGTCATAAAAAGAGTTAAGTCATTAAAAAAATTGAGCTTGATAGCAAAAACGTTCAATGCTAAAGAAGCACTTTGTGTCACTATCACGCTGGTCCTCCGTGACGTTATTTTAAGGATAACTAAAGGATATTAAAAGGTTACTGTCTAACCTTTAAATTTTGTCAAAATAATTCGAGCCGTGCCTCACATTTTATTATAAAAACAAACAAATATATAATGTTAAAAATTGTTCGTTAAAATAATACTTGATGGGATGTATCGTACAGAGTGAAATGAAACGAACTCAACTTAACTTTTCGTGATTCCAGAGAATGTTACGAAGGCGACTTCAGTTATTGCTCTTGTGACTCTGAGAGCTGTGCTGATAGTAATAAGTGCTACTGTACTGGAGGTGGAACCGGAGGTCCGGGAGGAGGCGCAGGCGGAGGACACGCGGTTTTTCAGAGCTCGCAGAGTCTGGAGTACCTACGCAGCCCTGCACAGCGCACGTACTCGGACAGGATGCGGCATGCCTTTGACGAGCATGACCCACGGGCGACCAGGAACAGGTGAGATCGTATATTCATGAAATTTTCCGCTCACCTACCGACTTTAAAGCCCATAGACTATACATTGCAAGGCTTAATGCAAATAGTTGCTTATATAAATATTGGTACTACTATCTTTTCGACCTATCGCGACAGTAAATAATGGAAAAGCGTCTGTGGGAATATTTAATAGCTTGGTTCATATGTTTTCTATACTTTCGTTTATAGATTTCAAAAATAATAAATAATGCTGGACATTTTTCACACAGCATCATCTAGCTCCAAACTAAGCAGAGCTTGTGTTATGGGAACTACATGACTGATATACTACTTATATACTTTTTGTAAATACATACATATTATACATAGAAAACACCCAGATCTCGAGACAAATGTTTGCAGATACAAACATTTGTCCCGCAGCGGGAATCGAACCCGCAACCTTCTGCGTCTCAGGCGGGCCTTTGCCCACTGCGCCACAGAGGCGCAAAAAGGTTTGTTGATTACATTTTGATTTGTATTTCAGAAGTAGTTCCGGGCGTCGCCGCGAGGAGCGGAGCCGACGAGCTCGCAGCTCCGACAGCCTCGCACTCGACTACGAGTTGCTGCTGCAGAACAAACCGCGCGATAGGAACAGAAACATGCAGAGACTTACAGGTGCGTTATCTTCTAAGAAAACAAACTAAAGATTTAAACATAACAATGTCCAGAGACTTGTGTTTAAATTCCCAGCTGTGACGTACGTAACTAGTGCCATAGTACTATAATACCCAGACCCGGAACAAATAGATGCAGAATATGCTAACATTTGTCTCGCAGTGGGAATCGAACCCGCACCTCATGCCTAGCAGCTGGCTACTCGCCTGCGCCAAGGAGCTCGATAACTTAAGCATGCATTTTTTTCATATAAATCTGTAATCTAAGACAGGCGTTGGGGTCGCGTTCACACATGCGATTCAAGTGGCGAGGCGAATAACGAAAGTTGACTTCTTGGTGTAGTCAAATTTTAGTGTATATTTGGCGTAAGACGCAGGTGTGTACGGCACCCTCGTCATTCGCCTCGCGACTCGCGAGACTGAAAACACCGGGATTTCGTAATTTGAAATAAATATTACATGTATTCATGTTTCTACAATAAAATATAAATGGTTTCTCATTCCAGTTCGTAGCACCGGGGCGGGGTCTCAGGACGCGCTCAGCGTGAAGAAGTCCGCGGAGATGGCGGCTCTGTTCGCGGACGTGCGACTCTCGCAGCGAACGGACGTGCGGTCGCTGTGCGGGGCGCGCAGGCCCAGGCCTCCGCCCCTACCGCCCGCGCCCCCCCGAGGGACCAGTCTGGCGAGGGTGTTCGACCACCGCCCGCTTAGCAGAAACGCGAGCCTTGAAGATACCTTAGGATATCTGCCCTAACCTTAACTGCTGGTATTCTAGACTTCATTCAGGGTTTTTCATTCACGTACGATTAAAAAAACATAGTTCCATATCACTGGCTCGCTAGATGGCGCTGACTTAAAGAAATGGTGCATTAAAGAGAGTTCCTTTGGTTCAACAAATTTTGATGCTTGCTTGTCTAATTTACATTATCAATATGACTTAATTACGCCATGACATTGATTATATACCTACTATGCATAGAAGAACTATGTAAATACTATAATATATACACCAGGCCTTCGGACATCAGAAACTTTCTGTTTACTTTAAGGCCCCGGTCAAACGCGGAGGCTCTCGCAATCAAGAGGAAAATGATTGTCAAGGGGTTGTCTACTTGACAATCATTTTCAAGTTCGCGTGAATATTTTGATTGGTGCTGCGTAATGTTTGCTTGCTCTGCAGATATTGAATATGCATAACAAGCAAACGAGAGTGAAGGTTCTCGTAATGTGTCGAAATGTAGTCGGCGCCTTCACAGGTACGTGAAAATTCCCTTTTTTACAATATAATATGATTATCACGATAGTATTTGGCACCTGACTAAATTCTTTGAGCATTAGCAATTTCCGGCGTTGCAAAATTGCCTTACGATAAGGACTAGGTGTCGGTGGCGATCATAGGAGTATGGTTTTCAAGGTTCATGTAAATATACTGATTGCCACCGCCAACGCAACCGCGTCAGTTTGAACTAGCCCTTAGACGCGCCGGTCGCAGCGTGCAGCAAATAATGCTCCTATTATTTGAATAAAAAAAATAAAGGTACCTATTTACTATTTGCAGTCACGATAGGAATTAATACAATTATGTATTTATATCCGTAAATAGAGAAAAGTCAAAAATTAACCTACAATTATTCAAAGCAAAAATGGTTTCATTATGAATGAAAATGACTTTAATCATTTAAGATACGCGATACCTTTCTTTAATGACTGTCTAAGCTAAACATGATATTTTTGGCTTTAAAATATAAAATAGAAATATAATAATCGTTTATTGTCTTACTGTGTGTACAAAGATGGAATAAATTGGTAACATTTAGTAACAACAGTTGCCCTTCCTGGGCATACAATAATAAAAAAAGGTATATCTACAAAAACAAACAAAAAATAAACATAAAACATTATTACATTAGAAATCATCATCAAAATATTCATTTACGTTATAGAAAACTTTTGAAATCAGCCATTTTTTTAGAGATTTTTTTTTTCATTTCATTCTTTTCCATTCTAAATTCCACTACTTACTAATTGTAACATTTAATTAGTGATTATCATTTACAATTTATACCACCTTATTAAAAATAAGGATTATAATTTCATTTATTTAGTTGCTCGTTTGACTACCTAATAGAAATATTTTGAACAAAATCTAGAACATGTATAATTAATAATTTACGAAGATGAAATTTCGTAAATTATTAATTATGATTTAGATAATTAAACGTTGATCTTATTCGTGTTGTATAAATTAGTAGATTTATTAACTTAAGCCTATTATTGTTTTATTTACTGGTATTTTATATTAAATTACGTATCCTTGTATTTTGTCTGTATTTATGTATACCTTTTTGTAAATATTGCATGATTAAGGTATATTATTTTTTATTCCAATGTTAGATTTTCCATGGCGTAACATGATGTTATTGGTAATATAGCCTTTAAAATTGAGCTTAATTGTAACATGTGCAATAGTGGGTGCAATAATTAGATTGTAATTCGTTGTATTGTAAATGCTTAGGATTTCTTTGTGCAATATATTGTAAATGAACAAGAAAACTATTTCAAATAACTTGTCCGTTTTATTTTTCTAATACTTTGTACATTTTGAGCGACCGCGTTTAAGTGTTTTGGATATAAACCATATTAAACATTTAAAATAGTGATTTTATTTTTTATATTTTGACATTTTGAGCGAGCGCGTTTAAGTCTTTTGGATGTAAAAAATATTAAACATTTTTGAATAGTGATTTTTATTTTTTATATTTTGCTAGTCTCTGCCCGCGGCTTTGCTCGCAAGGTACCCCGTAAAATTAACCTGATATGCTGTTCTAAGGCACGAATAATACATATTCCAAATATCATCCAAACCGAATCAGCTATGACGGAGATATTTAGCAACAAACATTTAAACATCCAAACTATTGCATTAATAATATTAGTAGGACTCGGTAGAAAACAATAAATAAAACAAGTCTTATTAACTTCATACTTTATTTATTTTAATAGATCTAAATAAAATATTTTTTTCAATACAAATTAATAGATTTTCTCAAGTATAGCAACAATCATAATTTGTTTATGGAGTCTTTAAATGTTGATCAGTACCTATTCTAATAAATATTGATAAAAGGTACCACCAAAACGTCTAAACGAGATATGATTTACCTATGATCAAAAAGGATCTTGTTCAAAAATACAGGAGAATATTGGTAGACCTGCTTTTTATGTTGTATGCTTTTAAGGTGTGGTTGAACACATTCATAGCACGTTTCAGTTATAGGGGGCGACCTTTAAGGTACGGTTGATATTAATATTTACAAAAAGTATAATAATGTTACTGTTTTAAACTGATTATTAGGTACATAAATATCTCTACTGCGAAGGCTCTTAGAATTAATAAAAGATCCTTCTTTCTCATTAAATCGGTACCTTTTCGTCTGGAAAAAGGTACCTATGCTGTTTTATAAGTACTGTTAATATGAGCAAAAGTCCCTTTTAGTTAGAATAAAAGTAAGATGACTTGAATCTTCCTGCTTGTTTTCTTTTAAAATATTTGACTTCTGAATAACAGTAATAAAAACGAATAACGAAGGGTTCTCTACAAATAAACTAACACACACATCTCCATGTATTATTTTGTCAACTACGACTAAAATAAACGATAATAATATATTATTGATTACATCAGGTATTTTATATTCCATTCGATATTAGCTTTAAAAAACTGGCCCGTTTATATCTATGTTAATACAGGGCTCTAAAAATAACTTTAAAGGTAGTTACGATAAGGCACATGTCAAATTATGAATACATGTGTATGTTGTCCGTGTATAACAGCGCACATCGAAAAAGCCCCACGAAAAATATATCAGACGGAATGTAAACAAAACAGACAAATCAAAAATGTGATAAATATCTCGCTGTGCTTTTTCGCAGTGCGATCTTACAGTAAACTCGATTCAATCAATTTACATATACCGTAATTCTTACCAATCAACAATCAGCATCGTCAATCTCTAGTCTATTATGGCATTTCAATAAGGTCGCACAGTCCCGAGTCGGCCCCTGGGTATCGGCTCTGCGTAGCTATGGCGGAATTTATTCGGCTGTCGCTCGGCCAACTCACGATAATCCCTGTACTCTCTGTCGTAGTACCTATCTCTGTCTCCGTCAGTGTATGATTGGCGGTGCTCTTCCAGAAGCCGAGAGCGACTAAAGGCTCGTTGCCTGTCGCTCCAATCGCGCCTCGCTGTCCTCTCCTCGATCACAGGCTCGATGATTTCGTCCTCTTCAATGCGACGATCAAGCTCTCTTCGTTCTCTGTATCTGTCAAATTCTTCCCTGTGAGGCTTTGTTTCGGTTCTTGTCCCAAACTCGTCTCTGTGTGGTTTTGATTCCATCCTTGGTTCCATCCTGTTCAAATACTCCTCGGTTCCGTATTCGTATCTCTTTCCTTCCTCCCGTTTCCGGCCCACTCGAGGAAGCCTCTCAACCTCCCTGTGGACTACCTCGTCCCGGCCCCGTTCCGGCTCTTTCCTCCTCTCCGGCTCCCTGTGAGAACGCTCCAAATCCCGATGGGAACGCTCAGGTTCCCGTCGGGAGCTCAATTCTCTGTGCCTCTCGGGCCGCTCGTCCCGTCTTTCTTCCTCTGGGGAAGAAGTCGAGCGACTATTCCTTTCGAGCATACTTCTTCGTATAGCCATGTGCTGTTCTAATTCACGATTGAATCTCTCTCTTTCCAGGTTCTTGAATTTTTCTTTCGCGACGTTGAATCTGTCTTTCGGCGAAGCGTCTGCTAGCTTCAAACTGCCTTCGCTGGCGCCTCGCGTCAACTTCCCGAAGCGTCTATCTTCCACCCTGTCTATGCTCCGGTTAGAAGGTTTCGTGTCAGCGATGTATCGGCGTCTGTAGGTTACCGTTTCGTCAGTGAATTTGTCGGGTTTGTCTTTGCGTTCGGGGGAGTCGTTCCTGAATCGACGCTCGAAATCCTGGTCTCTGAATGGGGCTACCGTGTCTCTGAATGGGGCTGGTTGCTCGCGGAAAGGAGCTACTTGGTCGCGGTACGTGTCTGGGTAGTCGTCGTTGAACTCTCTGTCGAAGCGAGGGGAGAGGGTGCGGCGAGGGGGCGAGCGATGCGGGGAGGCGGCCCGTCGGGGAGAAGCGTCAAAAGCCTCGTGCATCATGTAGGCTGTGCTCTCTGCCCAATCTTCCTCTGAAAATTAGCAAAAAGTAAATTAGTTTAAATATTTTCATGGTTTCGTAAACACATTTCTTGTAAAATTTTAAAAGTCAGCGGGACTTGAATCTGTAATTTCTGCCGCATCTAATCAGCAATGTGTTTCTCACTATCTATTCAGCAAAGTGCTGATGGGATGCAAAATATAGATTGCTCAAGAAATTTGTCTGAATTCGATTCATCGTGAGACTAGTCAACGCATTGCTAATTAAGAGGCGAAGATGCGTGTTCAAGTCCCACAGTATCCGAATTTTTGAAACATATTTCTATTTGTCCGTAAGTGTAATTTTCACTTAAAAATTAACAAACATTTATAAAACCAAAACATGACCTAGATGACCTACTCCCTTTTGTTTCCCAAATGTCAGACAGGGAGAAAAAACGCTATTCCGAGCTAAATTGTCACTGTTCCGGCTTTATAAAATATGACTTTTACATGTATTAATTTAGGGTAAGTTCTTCAATAGGTATAAATGATGCTACACGACACTAGGGGTTTTGCAATATATGATAGAATACACCAGAATGTATTTTTTAATATTATTAAAATTGAGTTGTAGATTGTAAACGACCATCTACGGATTTTTTTTTTCTGTAGTTCCGTAGACTGTTTGAAGGTTCTTCCTCATGAGCACCGTCCGCGACCACACTTGGTACTAAGACAGGCACAGTGGACAGTAATGTTATATAGTTGTTTGTAAATCCAAAAAAGTATTGCCTGGGTATATTAAAAATGTTAATGTTATGCAGATTTGTTCATAACGAAGGAATGCAAGACTATCTATAAATTATGCATATAATGATGATATAAGCGACATTGCCATTGATATCGAAATTTAATCTAAATGTAAATAGGTACCGTGGTGAAACATTTGCCACTTATTGGGCAAAAACACACAAGTTTTTGCCCAATAAGTGGCAAATGTTTTTAATGCTGCAACAGAAATCGAATGCATAAAATACATATGTCAATTACATCATTATCCATTTATCTTTATGAGCAATTGCTTAAATATTCTAAACAAATTAAATATTTTGCTCCGTTAGCCCACTTTGCGTGTGTGTAATTTATGCATTTATTCGCGCACTTGACTTTCGACTGGACCTATTGTCCTATAACGTTTACATTTTTGTAACGGGATTTATTTCAAACTTGTTTCTCTGCAATTTATCGTAGAAAAGAACCAGTGGCACTTGCAAGACTCCCACGTCGACGTTTTGATTTTATCAGACACCATTTTGAATTGCTAAAAGCGCGCGCTTTTAATTGTTCCTATGGGATTTAGGTGTGATTCAAGTTTCATTTTATTGTTGTGGCATGTTGTTCTAGTTCCCTGTACCTTATTGTTATAATTACTATGCAATTGAGGACAAAGAAACTTTATTATGGTTAAGTAAAAGTGTATTTGAAAAGCGAAAGTGAATCCAGTACAGTAAATTCACTTACGTACGAGTAGATACCAAATATTCATAATGAATAATCTGTTTAAAAGCTTAAGCTGTTTAACAATCGCAAAAATCTAAATCATTATAACTAAATAATCGTCAATCATTGCGTAGTGCGTAGGTAACTCTACTTAAAGTAAATTATAATTACCTTGCTACAAAAATATTTTAATTATCAAATCAATTCCATGGTTTAATTAATTTGTAAAATACATTTTAAGTGCGTAGTAGGTTGGAAAAACTGGCCAGCAGTGTCATTAAAAACAAATTACCACTCGATTAGCCCATTTGCTTTAACTGTGAAAAAAAAAACTTCCATACTTCACAATGTTGTCACAAAAATCATACCTACTTACATTATTAATATTGACATACTTAACTATTTCATCAAATAAACAATTTAAAGTCTAGGCATCGTACGTTTTTTTTGTTATCTAATGTTTTATTATGTTCAAGGGAAGTATGACTTTCTATATCTATGTATGCGTATTTAAACAATACACTTGTAAGGTACCGACCCCTAAACAAAGGAACCAATTAGCAGATTCATAGACAAGGGAAGGTCAAGCATCCATTGAAAAATATTTTCCAAGCAGTCACTATTTTTTCCGCTTTGGGAAACCAGCGCCTCTGCTCATTATAATTGAAAATGTCTTTTGTTTAACTCATACGTAATCGTTAGTACAAAGTGTGTGAACACAGCTAAATTGTGTGTCTGCCCTACAAACCTCTTGTGAGAGAATGCATATGTATAGAAGGTCCTTTGTCCTTCCATACTATAGTCATGTATTGCTTCTTAGTTGGCGATGTTATGACCATTGTACCTTTATAATATTACATTAAAACAAAACAAAAAAAAAACAAACACGCTCACGACTGTATTCCCCATGGTGGACATCCTCAGATACATACTCAGTGAGTAGATCTTTGAGGATACCAAGTAGGGGGTAGTCAGAGGCACGTCCAAACATTACATTTGGTACATGCCCGCGTTTTGCAAGTAGTAAGCATTCCACGTGACAGGTTGCTTGCCCATCGCCGCTTATTGGAACACTAACTGTTGGCACATGCCTTCGAATTTTTGGTTCTAGGGCGATGCTTTCCTTCACCGTTTTGAGCACGTGTTAATGCGCACATAATTTTTTTGAGTGGAAAAATCCATTGGTGCACGACCAGGTTCGAACCCACGACCTCTGGATCAGAAGTCGGGGTATCGCCCACTAGGCCAACACGGCGTTAAAAAACTTCCATAAAGAGTAAAATAAAGTCTGTTGAAGTATGGGAATGTTCATACATTCGTACAATTTCAGTAGGTTCTTGATTATTGTAGGAATATGGCTATAGGAACTAAAGAATGGCCCTCATTTCGCCAGACCTAAAAATACCCAAAACTTGGGTAAGAGTAGGTCAAGAAGTGTCTCCTCGATATTGCCATTACCAGTAATCAGACAGATTGCTAGCAGAATTCCATGATTTTATTACTCGCTTATTGCAATCATGATTACATATATATCTATAATCTGACATTCAAAAAGGTGACCGACCCCGACTCTCCAGTTCCATCCGGCTCGAAGGACCAAGAGATTCCGCGGAGTCATCTTATGAGATGTTTTTGTGCTGGGCCCGCGTCGGGGTTCCCCATGTAAACTGTGAAAGGCTTTCTTCTGGAGTGTTTCTCATCATCATCATCATCTAAGGCGCTACAGCCGCGGGTGGGCCTTGGCCTGGTCCAGTACCTTTATGAATTTTGATTTTGTATTTTGCTCTGGGTGTACAATAAATAATGTATTTATCTATCTATCTAATTTCAAGTGGAAAAAAAAACTAAGTACTTTTAAGGAAATTGTGGTCAAGTTCGGTATGTTTGGTCGAGCAGGTGCTCGACAGCCTAGAAACCTATTTGGCTTTGCTTAAGTAAACAGTGCTTACATTGCCTAGTTAAATACGTGAATAAATTAAGAACCGTTGTAAAAGCATCCTTATAATTACCTACTTTGTAGAGTTGCCGGTGTTTCACTTGCAAATAATAATAATATTCTTTATTTTCAGACACGAGATCCATAGTACAATACAATTTTACACATTATTTTAAAAAGCCTATGATACCTATGTCCAAAAAAATATAGTAAGTTTAGTATTCTAGGTGGCAATAGCCACCCACCGTTTGTACATATTTGACAAGATCAAACGGTCTGCCATACTCTTTATAATTGCGTTTTTACACATGTCAACTCTGGACATAAACGAGGCTATTCTCTTTCTCTGGATGGCATTAAAAGAGTCAACACGAGCTTCAGTATACATCATATTAAAAGGTAATGGAACTAAGGGAGCCTGCTTAAGCGAGATAACGAAGAATGTGATAATTAAAATTCGAGCCAAACATATTACTGTTGGGTGTGTCGCGCTAAGTAGGTATATTGAGTTAAGTTACATTCACATTGTTTAAAAAAAGGCCATTATTGTCCTCCTAAAGATGTCGTGTTATGATATGTCACATTTAAGAAGGTAGTGTGGTAGAAACAATACACCCAGCCTCAAATGTGATCACTACTTTACACACGCGCACGCTCCGTTATAATGTTTGACGACCTCTGTGGCGCAGTGGGCGAAGGCGCGCCTGTGACGCAAAAGGTTGCGGGTTCGATTTACGCCGCGGAAAAAACTTTTGTATGATTAGCAAATATTCATCTCGGGTGTGGGTATTTTCTATGTATGTATTTACAAAAAAAAAGTATATAAGTAGCATAAACTTTTTTTCAGTCATGTGGTTCCCATAATATGATTAGTTTGGGGTTAAATGATGACGTGTGAAAAGTGTCCAGCATTATAATTCTTATTATTTTAGTCAATATGTAGGCATATAGATTATGGTAGCATGCCAGCTTTTAAGCAATGTAATGTATCTTTGTTAGATAATTACTTATCTTTGATATTAAACAAAGTAAGCCATAAAGTTACTTTGTTACTAAAATAATCATAAAACCGTTCACATCCATTCCCATGCTAGTTTCGCAATATTCATTAGCATCTCATGGGTTTCAATACAGCATTATAAAGGCAATGCCCTTGAACTATTTGAGTGTGAACACTCAGCCGCAGAAATCAGTTGTATCTTACCAATAAGGTATTAAAGGAATTAATATGAATTTAGTTAGTTTGTTCTCAAGTCAAACTTAATACATTCAGGTACATTGCACCCCAATCACTGGCCAAGTAAGTGTGTCCTCGTACCTACATAATCATAATTAAATGATAAAAATGGGAAAGTACTAATTACCGAGACAAGTTACATTAAGAAGGGCTATCACAAAAATGTGATGTACTGTAGTGAAAAAAATAATAATAATTATTATCACTGCTGGACATGTTTCTTCCCGAAAGTGTGAGATGACAAACGATCTTGGGCCACCTCCATCAACCGATTTCTTTGTGTGAATTGTACAATTGTGAAATTCACGGAGAAAGACGGAATAAGAAAATCACGGTAATTTATGTCATTGGCAATAAGACGTGTGATAGAATTCAAAGTCCTAAAGAAACCTTTAGTAAAGTCTTTGACGTAGCAAATGGATAGTATGTCTGAACGGTAGTAATGAGATATCTAGTATGTTATATCTACTATATCTTGGGTAATTAATAATTCTGATACATAAATTACAGAAAGCTCACTGAAAAGCGACTTCAATCGATGACTGACTGTAGATAGAGAGATATATAGAAAATGCATTATTGCACAAGATAAAACAAGTACGTAGACGAACTTAATGCTAATTATAATTTTCTTCCAGCTGATCTTTGTGTAATGAGGAGGGGGCGTTTGAAGGAAATAATCGAAATAAGAGTTTTTTTAAACTAAATAAATAGTTACTTAGCTTCTGTTATGTATATAGTTTACATCTATTTTAAGTTGCTATAAGCAAGCTGCTTAAAATAGTAAACTACATATAATAACAGACTGTACAATGTACAGGTTCACAGATTTCATAAAAAACAGCTATGCATTGTTGCAGGAAGGTCTCCAATGTCAATATTTGTGGGCACCATTGTGATGCACGTAATTAGCTACGTGTTTTTGAGAACTTATTTCTGATCTTCAATCACTTCAAACGTTTATTTCGGTCAGACCATAGGCATCGAAAAATAGTTAAGAACCTCATTTCCATACTGATTGTACAAAGTTATCACCACAGTCTTCAAGTGTTGAAGTAAATAGGCCTGCGGCTTAGTGTTTCTATAGCCAGCCTGTATCGACAGCTAAAGTTGCCTCCAAAGCACATAACTACTCAGTTTAAAGCCATCTTAATGCTCGTGCTTACTTACCAAGTCAAGAACAACCAGACAAGCATAACCGAACGGTTAAGCGTGTTATGCTTAGTTAGTCTAGTTGTGGCGTGATAACCAGATATTTTGCGTTTTTTTTAGCAAACAAAAAAAACAAACACGCTCACGACTGTCTTCCCCATGGTGGACATCCTCAGATACATACTCAGTGAGTAGATCTTTGAGGATACCAAGTAGTAGGTAAGGTAGTCAGAGGCACGTCCAAACATTACATTTGGTACATGCCCGCGTTTTGCAAGTAGTAAGCATTCCACGTGACAGGTTGCAAGCCCATCGCCGCTTATTAAAACACTAACTGTTGGCACATGCCATCGAATTTTTGGTTCAAGGGCATGTCGGTTTCCTCACGATGTTTTCCTTCACCGTTTTGAGCACGTGTTATTGCGCACATAATTTTTTCGAGTAATAATCCATTAGTGCACGACCGGGTTCGAACCCACGACCTCCGGATCAGAAGTCGGGTTATCGCCCACTAGGCCAACACGGCTTTTTTTAGCAATGTAATAAATAAATAAATGAACGCCCAACAGACTCGTACATAGTCCTGACCCCACACTAGGATTTCATGTGTCGTGTGAGCAGCGAATATTTTGTTGTTTCACTCTTTCGTATGCACCTACCTAATTAACTTCTCGGCTTTTCCGTCATTGGCACTACTTTCAGTATTCACCGATACATAACTTATATCTCATTTTATTCTTCACATCCAACTCAAAATTCGCATATCTGCCGCGTAATCGTAAACTCCATTTTATTATATAAATTAGCGCCTGATTTTTGGCCTAATCTGATCTATAGAATCTTTAAGCATGACTCTATAGTGAAAAGTTGTAAAAACATAGACAGTTTTCTTATATTCCTGATTACATTTAGCTTTTTTCGCTTAAAAGGAAGGATGGCGTATCATGCTCTACAATTTGCTCCATAATTGTTGCTTGGCACCAGGTATTTCCTCTTCATAAAAACTGGATCTCATCATTCAATTCTTAGTTACGGGGTGTATAATTATTACATTTTCAATAATGAGTAAGCAGGTGTGTTTAGATAAAAACGTAGTATAGACTACGATCGCTTTCTAATAGACTGGTAATTATTTATAACGGAGAATAGGCACCTAAAGCATATCATTTTATATTACTTCTGTCACCATAACTGTCACACCATAACAGTAGGTTTATCGTTTGTTTGTTTGTTACAATTTTTCACCAAAACGGCTGAACCGATTATGATACGGTTTCTGAAATTGCATTATAATGTGATGGAAATTTGCCAATTATAATGTTTGGAAGTGCCTCCGATTATCCTCTACTTGGTGACCCTATAGATCTATGTAGGTACTGAGTAGGTCAAGATCTGAGGATTTATCAAGGGTATTATCTCCAGTCGCGAGCGTGTTCATTTGCATTGTACGTATTAACAGAAAGTAGGTATTTAGATAGGTTTTATTGCCACAGGTTACATCGGCGTTTGTAAATTTTGTATAATATTACATGTTGGGTATGTAAATTTATTTATATTTTTTGTATTAATACACGAATCCGTGATTACAATGACATCATATAGTCATGATATGATACCAGATATAAATCTGGTTTTCACATTTCCTATTCTACAGACGTTGGTTTTGTGGGCTGCTCCTAGACTTTCATCATCATAGACAAACAGCCTGTAGAAGTCCACTACTGGACGTAGGCCTCCTTCAAACAGTTCCATGACGAACGCCATTTTCAACCACAGAGTTTCAGTTGTGAGCGATAAGAGTGAATTTAGCTTTATGACGACATAATTGACCGGCCAGCTGTATCATTCAATGGTGCGAATACTTACCATGTCCGTGGACTGTGATTATTACCTACAGTTTAATTTACACTAACTAACTTATCTATTTAATGAGGAAATTGAATTTATATACCTTCAGCAAACTACTAGGTTTATTAGGCGTACTAAACATAATTACGTAACTGTAAACTTTTTTAAGAAAAAATAAAACAATATATAATAAATATATACTAATATACAACGACTATAATGATCTCTGGCTTTGATGGCCACCCACTAAATTAATGTTTCATCGTTTTGGTAATAAATAGACGCTTTACAAATTTAATATTTATAAATACAAGCGAAATACCACAAAGACGCTGGGTATACAGATGATGAAACATCTGATACTACCTACCTCTCGGTGAGCGGCAGGTCACGACTGTTGACGCCATCGGAACGTTCATAAATGTAGTTTTTTTTTGTCACTACGAAAATAATTTAGGCTTGGTATTTGATTGGTCATAAAATGCCAAATATCCTTGTACTTATGTTTTATTGCGGTAAGCAACATTCAGTAGTTTACTGACTCTAAAATTTTAAAACCAATAGCAAAGGACGGTTTGCTTTTTTATCAAAATAAATACATATATTTGTCCATTTCATATCAAGAATATTGTTACAATGATTCTTGTAAAATGCATAATCAATAGATATAATTATGTGTACCTACATTACTGATCGGTGATGCTAATGACAGACAAGGTACCAACCATCCAAACATCGAAGTATCCAAACTTTGTCATTTAAAATATTAGTTAGATTCAACCAATTTTAACCGTGACAGCACAGTAATAGTGGAAAACGAGCTCCTATGCGTTTTCCACTATTATCATAAAACGAAAACTATGATGTTATACAACTAAGCATGATTATATGAATTCGTAATCACGACATTATTTTTTGTTTATACGGAAACGATCATATTTTTTAGTTGCAAACAGCTTTGTAATCGGTTATGATGAGCAAGAAATAAATCATAGATGATTGATATGCGTGGTCATAAATACTTTATACCGTGTAATATCAATCAAACATGAATATGATTCAGTTCTTTACAACTATTTTAGTACTTTTTAGAATATTATTACGACTATACCACGTCTCACGACCGTCGAGCGTGGTCGCGGACGATGCTCATGAGGACCTCTAAACGGTCAACGAAACGTCAGCAGGAGAATAGTAAAATACGTGGTGTACAGTCGTAATAATATTCTTAAATGATACCAAACCACGATAATTTTAAATCCATACTTTAATACTTTTATTATATTATTTAATAGCATTCCTTTAATAAAGTTTACTTTATTTATAATTATATAGGAAGGCCTTAGTCTAACGGTGGATTTAACTTCTTACAGCTGATTATGATGACTCTATTAGAGCAGTTTTTTTTTTAAATGACTTTTGATCTTATGTTTTTATAGTGGTATAGGAAAATGTCTCTGTGAAAATTAAAAAAAACTTTTGTATTTAGTCCTATCTACAAAAGACTTTGTTTTCGAAAGCGCTAAGTTTGATTTGTTATATGTGGGGGGTACCCTATGATGTACATCCTGATATCTATACTAGATATGTATATACGTTCATAGATCTACTGAGGTTACCAAGAAGGGAGTAGATAGTAGCTTGTGTAGTTACCTAACTAATGGAATATGCGCATAACTGTAATGTGGAATTAACTTAGTTTGGCTCCAAGCTGACTAACGACTGGCAAGGTATCAATGTTAAATATTGATGGTGAGTATAATCTGCAGAAACAAAAGCAGAACATTTTTTTCAGAGATTTCACTCGCGCTTTGACGGGTGAAAGAAAATACTTAAAATTACCTACAACATATCGTGGAGATATTTTTGCTATGTAGCACAGTTGCAATAACTCTGTAATAGCTTATTAAGTGAGTAAAGTTATATCTATTAATTATAATTATTCTAATCAACGGAATACAAGTGTAGTGGCTGCTTTTGGATCGAAAATCTGGGACAAATACTGTGAAGGAAAACATCGATGGGAAACCAGATGTCCTAGAACAAAAAAATCGAAGACCACATACATAATAGGAGCAATCAGTCACTAAGTCCTTTTCAGGGCCACCATAACTCAAACTGGTCGTTTGAGCCGAGTGCCTAAGAAAGAACTGGTGAACAAAACTAATAAAAATATAAGCCAATAATACCCACTGCTGAGTAAAGGCCTATTATCTGATCGAAGAGAGAATATAGAGAGTCGTATTACCACTGCAATCGATATCAGCTTTAATTGGTTAAAAAAATTAGGCCAAGTAGGATCTAAGGAATCACGTCAGAAATCTTAAAAATTCTTACCACTAGTGCTGTGATTGTCATGCTGCCTCGTATACTCGTTCCTCTCCGGAGACGGCGCCAGATCGCTGCCGATGCCCGAGCTGCCTCCTGAAGACTCCAGCTTACGGCGCGCGTTCACACCCACGATGTTCTGATTGAGGCACCTTCGGGTGTCAATGTTGTTGAGGTTCCCTTTCTGACGGTGGACTGTGTCGTAGTCGCGGGGTGGCAGGAGAATCGGGCTTTTGCCTGAAATGTGCAGTGCTGATGTTAGTTTGTGAAGAGTTTTAAGGTTTTGAAAGCTTTAGCTGTTTATGTGGTTGAATTGTGAGTCACATTTGAATGGCAAATCTTAAAAGCAATAAAATGATGTTAAATACATAAAACCCGAAATATAAGTATATGTCGTTTGGATAGATATGTCGTAGCCAAAATGTACAATACGCCGCTCGCTTTAGCCGGATCAGCACGGCTAAACAAACGCTAGATTGTTAGAGCGTTTTGTGTTGTGCAATGCGGCTCAAATGTGTAGCGTTTTTTTTGTAATTTTTAGTCTAAAAAATATTATTATAACACTTTAAAAAAACTTAAGAATCCACCTCTTTTCTGTTTACAATATGGAGAAACATTGGCAGCCTTTTTGCTAAACATAATATCGCAATGACATTCCGGCTATTGACGTACGTCAATACGCCCAAATTAGAAAACAGCACTGTTTTGTTAACCGCTCGCTTGCTTTTGCGCCAAACCAAAACGACTCAAATACATGCGCGCAAAACTTGACACATCGACAAGTTGTCCCTGTTTTAATAACGCGCGCAACTCGATGCCACTTAGTGATAAAATACATTTATGACCGTCTTAAATGGAGCATTTTAAAACCAATAACTGTTTTTAAAAGGGAAAACCCTAACGAATATATTGTAAGAATTAGCTCAATTAACCATTTAATAAAATATTAAATAATCAGCGCTGAAAGTTAACACTTACAATATTTTCGCACCCGACTTAGTAAAATAGCTTTATTTCATTATTTTGAGTGATGAGGTATAGATTTTTTTATTTAATAAAATACTTTAATCTATAATTGACCTAATTAATCATAAATATAAATGAAGTAGTAAGAAAAAAATCCCAGAAACATTTTTTCAAAATTGGTTAATAGTTCTTGTTCGGCGCATTACGCCGCAAAACGGTGCTCGTTATTGAAACTAGATTAGCACTATATCATGAGAGTGTAGACTAAAAATAATAACATGCACAGAAAGACTAGTTCAATAGCTATAATATCATGTATAAGGTTTTACCATTTCTTCGAAATTCGTATCACTATTGTATGAAAAAGGAAATGTGACTACATTTAATTGAAAAAAAACATGCTATTTTCAAAAGCAGAATTCAGACACTTAGACTTAACTTTTTGACTAAAAGTTAAAACAATAGAATAAAAATATATATAAAGTATTTAAAAATAGGAAAAAAATTGTTGTAATGTTATTTTTCTATGTACATTAAAACAAAATAGAATTTTACTTTGCGCGTAATTTGACCTTGAACCAGTCAAAAGATGCAAGATGGCCGCCGATAAGGCTTGCTTTACACTATTTTGATAATAATAAATCCAGATCTATTTCTTATAAAATATACCTAGGTAATCGAATTTTTAAATATTTACATTAAACCTAATTAGTAGTTAATAAAGTAGTAAGATGAAAAGTTTAATTTAAAATATTTTGTAGATTGAGTGTTAAAAATAACTATTTACCTAATCGATTACCTAGTTTCCTTAGCATTTTATATATAAGGGTGACAAAAAAAACAGCAGATTTCTTTTAATTTATTTTAATAAAGTCAGTGTTTTTAACAAAATATACATAGGTATTGGTCCTGTAAAAATAAGCCGTTTGGGAGCCAAACTCTGCCCGCCACTCTCCTTTCCCTGACCTTTTTCCTTTGGGCACCTATAAAAAATATACTCAAAATTAAAGATACCTACCTAAAAATCTTATAAAATATACATTATAAAAACTGGAAATCAATTGGAGTAATTTATGAATATACCAATAATAATTAGATTTGGGAAAAAATATCATCTACCAAACAAAAATATAGTTAGTTTCACCTATAGACAAAACGATTTCCTAGTTCGTTTAAAAAATCCCCAAAAAAGAAAATTGTTTACCGTAGTAATTATTGGTTGTACTTGCTGAAAAATCGATCTACGTAGTTACTTTTTAATTTGAAACTAAGAAGTACCAAAACCAAAAGTGTAATATAGCCTTATCCACCCAAAAACGCGAATTGCTCTTGGGTCCTACTGTTACCAACGAAACGGAAACGATTCTTGAAGTAGATGTGCGTCTGAATCCAACTGTTTTGTCCTAATCTCAACATTTATCTGCAAATTTATGTTTAAAACCAATAACTAATAGATAAAACTAAATTATTTTATATGCATAATTCGCAGAATGCTTATTTATCACAGGAAATAGTCGACAAGAAACGTTAGCATAACCACACCACATCGAAAGAAACTAGAAATTAAGAACAGTTTGTAACAAAAACGATTAAAAATATTACTGTATCCAAGTAGAACCTGAAATTAGCATTCTTTTGATATCTAACACACAATAATACCATGAAAATTGAATACTTACGGGATATTTAAAAAAACGAATCACTTTCACTGCTCACAGAAACAGACAGACAGCGTGTACTGATCAAAACAACGAATGTTTTGACATTATTTTGTTCCAAGTGGTTGCTACATTGACTTGCTTGACGTTCCCAACATTATAAACATGTAATAAAACAAGTGAAAAACCACCTAGGTATGGTAGAAATAGAGTAAAAAATATAAAATGTATAAAATGCCTTTGGGTTCCATAGAACCCAAGAGCAACTTAACGAAAAAAATATTGGGTCCTACAGCACCCAGGAGCAATTTGGCGTCAAAAATCTTGGGTTCTGTAGCACCCAGAAGCAAGCGAGCGGTTAAGCGGCTAGCCTGGCAGAATTGTGACAAATGTCTAGTTGCAAAAGCCATAATCAAGAAGTTGTTACCCTTTTAATTTGTAAATAGTATTTTGTCTTTATGTAACATACTAAATTATTGTAAAATCATTTTGTAAGTTTAAAAAATCTTGCTGATTCTCATATTATTGTACCGGTCATATTCTTTATAACCTCAAGTTTATGACACTATCATGAAACGGACATTGGCAGAATTGTGACAAATGTTTAGTTACAAAAGCCATAATCAAGAAGTGAAGTGAAGTGAAGCGGCTAGCCGTTATGTAAAATAGCGTATTTATTATATATACGTTTTAGCTGCGACAGATACATTTCTATATTAAATACTGAACATATCTACGATTTTCCGACGGTTTTTCATATAACATTTTACAAGTAAGACGATATATTATTCTGAGAAATCAAATATTTGTCGTAATGCGACTTATACTTTTTTAGCAGGTATTTGATTAATAATTATATACATTTGTATGGTGCTTTTCTTATTAATGTGGAATAAATGCTCCATAAACAATAAATTATTATGTAAATACAATAATTTTATTGCGAAATTAATACATAATATTATACTCATAAAAGCTCTATCTACTATGATATCAGCATAAATAGAATACTTACATATGTAATGCATATATAAATGAGAATGTTCGTAAGCGGCTACCTACAAAAATCAAAAACTCAACTGACCTAGGCCTTTTTTACCTGTCGACAACTTTTGCTTCAACTCAGCAGCTAAACTGTCGTACAAGTTAGCTACGCATCGCTCCTCATTGCTTCCGGAATCTGATTCACGTGAGACTTCAGAACCAAGAGAGGAGTCTGGTGGTTTTTTCGAAGAGGGTAAAGCGCCGCGCATTTGCAGTTTCCGTTCTATGTCTGCGAATTTCTTCTGGTTCTCTGGACGATCGATCAGGGCTTGGAGGTGCGTGAACAGCATTTCGGCTGTGTGGTCGGAATCGCATCTGTAACAACAGTTTGAAAGGTTATATGATATTTTGATAGCTACCAATTTGTATAGCTTTGTATGCAAGTAATTGTAAATTAGCGAAATATTTATTTTGTAAAATCATAGATTTGCATGGATTTCAATGTTTGACTGTCCATGGCGACATAATATCAGTTTTAACCTCTTCTTACAAACACCATCAAAATCAAACCATGCCTGTCGCTCAATGTCATCTAGTGATGTCTATTGCAAATATCTATATGTCCTACCTACTTATTAAATGCCACGATAAGGGTACACAGCGTGACGGATCACGTAACAGATACCACTTTAAAATGTTCGTGGGTATTACTATTTGTGCGGTTCGTGTGAATGTCAAAGTTGAGGTTTTTCGATTGACAAGGCCTAGTTTGTCGCATGCCTTTTGTTCATTCTTGAATGTTTAGTCATGTGGTAATAATTTGAGATATCAATACCTTGCTCATGTTAGACTAGATGTCGACATAATAAAATAATAATAAATAATGCTGGTCATTTTTCACACAGCATCATCTAGCTCCAAACTAAGCAGAGCTTGTATTATGGGAACTACATGACTTATATACTACTTATATACTTTTCTTTTGTAAATACATACATATTATACATATGTATATATGTACCCAGACTCGAGAATAATATTACAAACATTTGTCCCGCAGCGGGAATCGAACCCGCAACTTTCTGCGTCTCAGACGGGCCTTCGCCCCCTGCGCTACAGATGTCGTAATATGACTGCAATTTTTCTTTATTATTTTATGTACACACAGATAAACACTTACAAAAGGCAGAATTAAATGACATGTACAAAGGCGAGCTTAACCTTAAACATAGTATTTTTAAGCGTATTTAAAAAAGCTTTTGATACGTCCAAAAAATGCAATTTGTTAGGTCTAGTTTAAAATACTAAAGAGGACCTTTCATGAGGACCAAAGTGCGAGTACAACGAAGACCAAATTATTGTATTCGAAGGCACCAAAAATTATGCTTTCAAGTCCATCATTATCAATCGGTATTGATAACAGGAATCTAACAGGAGTCCCTTCCATCATGTCTAAGACGCGATGGAAGGGACTCTCACTCACTTTAACTCAAAGATTTTAAGTTCGAAACTTGTATGGCTACTTTTTGATTCGGCTCCTGTCTGCGCCTTAAGTAGACCAACTTGAACTTTACAGGTACTTCTGTCGGATATGTTACAAGTATAACGTTGGGCGTCAGCCGGCCCTCCGGTTTGCATGTTGCTATTGCCATGCCATTGAATTGAGTAACATATTAAAATGCTATTCAGTAATACGTTACGATTGTGTTATGGTAATAAGCCGACCGCGTTCCACATTATTCGTTTGGTAACTACAACTATGAAGAATTTCACATTACGAGAAGACTATTAAATATCAATGTGAATAGAAAAAAAAAGCAGAGGTCAGTTAAAGAAAAGATGGAGGAATTGTGTGAAAGATGGCATGGGTAAGAAAATAGTGAGTACTGACAAGACGGCTGATAGGGTAGAGTAGTAGAAGAAAACATGTTATGCCGACTCCACGTCGTCTGAGACAAGAACAAGAAGATTATGAAGAATTAGTACCTAGAAATACACAAGTGCAAAATTCAAAATCTTATCTATATAAATAAAATGAATTGCTGTTCGTTGAACGGCTGGACCGATTTGACTGTTTTTTGTTTTAAAATGTTCGTTCATAAAAACCAACGACTATGGTTTTTATGGCAAGAAAAATTGGAGGAAAAAAGTTGAGAAGACCTTTTCCTAGCAGGACATTGAGGACTAAAAATTTTACGAATACTAGGAAACAAACTACTACAACGGACTCTTTACGGGTACGCAATTGAGCATGGATCTTAAAATGTCCATCGTGGAAATAACAGTCAGAGCATGTTTTTTTACTAAACTAACACCACATGCTATAGACTAGTTTTTCTACGAATGTTGATTTTAAACTGTGTTTTTACTCAGACTGAACAACCAACAACAACTTAAATCTAGCCTTGAATATTTCGGCTTCAAACACATATTAGGCAGACTTTTTTCTTAGAAACACGACTGTCAGACAGAAAAATGTGCATGAAGTAACCATAAATACGTAACACTTAGCCTGTGTTAATTAAAACATGTATTTGTCTTTAGCAAACAAATTAAAAATAGGATTTTAAGTAAAAGTGATGTCATGCAAAAAGTTGTAAAAAGTGTTACTTGTTTTACCAGTGTCAATGATATCGTTGAAAGCATCCAACTGCGTTATGATCACTAAAATCATCGGCATCAAAACCTTGACATTAAAATGTCAGCATTCCTCTGCGAAGCTAGTTCCAAGCTATGAGACTCATAGTGAGTTTTTTTTGCAATAATTTGCATAGTATAATAAGTGGATCCTTGTTAGGCTGTTTTCACAAGCAGCCCCAAGTATTTTTTTTCACTTTTAGCTTGAGTCCGTACCCTTAGCACTAACCGTACCGTAACTCGGACAAGTGAATATTGGAATCAAATGCCGAATCAAAAAGTAGCCATACAAGTTTCGAACTTCAAATCATTGAGTTAAAGCTGACGCCTGACAACGCTGACAAAATGTGCAGGAAGCAGGATACTTGAGACGTAGTGACGACAGGTGGATCAAAGCCTAGACCGATTCAAGACCGAGAACTGGAAAAATAAACTGGGACGTCCGCCCGCCGGCCGTCTATTCGACGACATTGTGCCGACGGTGGGTTGTACGTGGTGGACTGGCACAGGATCGGGACCAGTGGCACAGTGACATACGCCCAGCAGTGGCTCTAGAATATATAAAGAAGTTAAAAGGAAAACTATCACAGCTAAGTTGGCTTTACAAGTTATCGAGTAATAGCCGACTCACTTATAAAATGTACTTGGGAAAGTAAAAAGGTGAATTTCGAACAAATACCATTGAAAATTACTTAGATAAAGTTGTTAGTTGAGTAAAACAGGTAGCAAATATATGTAAGTCAGCATTTGTGACGGGCAACTACGGAACCATACACTGCGCGTTCCCGACACGCTCTTGGTCTTTTTTTGTAAAGCATTTTCTTTAAATTTTATTGCATTTTTATTGCACAATGTTGTGATAGACACTCGTTCGTACGCAATAATTCACTACCAATTATTAGTTGCATGCTATGTTATTTTACGTTTCATGTCGCTAAAATAACTTCACGCTCTCGTTTTTATCTTGAAACAATTAATAGATGTACTTATTCATTATCTTAACATATTTTTATATATATGTGTGTGTTGTAGTTAATATTATATTATTATTATTATTTTATGTACACCCCGCCACTCTCACAATCTCTTATTATCCTCTCCATCCAAAGGTTGTCTGGAAGAGATCGCTTCTAATCGATAATACCATTGTGCTTTCTTTAGAATAATTAGATTTTGTTTATTATGTGATTTTTTGTTTAAGGTGTACAATAGAGTATTTTCATTCATTCATTATTCAATTAAACTTTATTATATTTAGGTACTACAAATATATTTACCTAACAAGCCACTCATATTTACAAATATATACGCAAAACGACAGATTTAACGCTTGTTTATCCTTAAGGTATTAGACTATTACTCATTCCAAGTCTAGTTTGAAAAAGAGGAATAGTTCATTCAATTATTTCTCATAACACTATAAAAGTTAAAAATATTAGATGTTTTGTCTATGACATTAGATTATACTTTAGATCATAACGTGACCTGTTGTGAGAGTAAATGTCAAGGTTTATTGATCCATCAAAATACTTACTCAAAATACTAGATATTAGTACTACTAATACTACATAGTAGGTAACCGATACGGTTACGTTACTATGTTAGGGCTACGAATTAATACTAGTAACCATGGTTACTAGTTCTAACAACGGCTACTTGAAGTGCAAAAAGTTTACGATAACACACTTGAGGAAAATATTACATAACAACAATAGTAGAATGAATATTTATGTAAGTGAGAATTGAAAGAATTTAATATCTATGCCACAACAACGAATAATAAAAATCATAGATACAATCAGAAAACTTTTCAATTCAGGCAATCAGAAGGAAAAAAAAAGAACTGTTGACACAAAGCTACTGGCGAAAACGTTTAATTCCCACTTCACGGTTTAATAGCACTATTCAAAATATTTTTAGCACCCAAACGTGTTTCATTGTAATTTTTTTTATTACTACCGACAGGCAAAAAAATATTGGTGAAAGTGTTGCCAACTTTTTTTTACGAATGAAACAACTGTCAGATATGACGCAAATTGTCAAAACGCGTGAAATTCGGTACGTGCTTCATTGCTGGCGGTGAAAGGATATCATAAACTAATGAAATGCAAGTCTATGGTTCTACAATAAGTTATCAACAAAGTATTAGGTTTCGGTGTCTTTGTCGGCGGGGGTCACGGCGTCACCTTTGCGCTAGAAAACGCTAAGAAATGTGTGTTCATTAGAAAGCATGCGCGCGAAGAACGGTACCTACCATAAGTCACCAGATTTAAATTGATGGGTATTCGTAATTGATTGCAGAATTTGCCCTTTCTTGATCTTGGATAGATTTTAAAGATCTGTCCATACTTTATTATAAGGCCGATCTCAGACAACCGTTTGCATAGTAAAAATCCATAACGCCGGAATTACATGCGATTCCGTAAGTGATTATCAGATTTTTATGTTAGATTAATGTGTATAATTAGAGAAATCTATAGATGGATAGATAGAAAATTCTTTATTGGACAAAAAATATGAGTACATAGGCGAACTTAATGCTAAAAAGCATTCTTTTCCAGATAACCTTTGTGTATTGTGGAAAAAGATGTGTCGGTATCTATCTAAAGAGGTAGGAAGGAAGTCTGTGACTGATGGTGATGCCCACAAAAGAGTATATTCCCCTATTTCGTGAAATCACATGTAGAACTTAATCAATAATTTTAAGTTTAAGAGTCCTAATAATTAGGACTAAAGTATAAAACGTTACTCTTAGTTAGTCGGTATGTTAGTGGTAGGTATTTTTACCCGACTGTGACGGGTGACGGGTTACGTTTTTTACGCGTATATATGCATGTGTCTGAATGTGCGATTAAGCAGAGCTTGCATTATGGGAACTACCTGACTGATATACTTGAATACTTTTTTTTTGTAAATACATACATATTATACATATAAAATACCCAGACCCGAAACAAATATTTGCAGATCATACAAACATTTGCCCCGCGGCGGGAATCGAACCTGCAACCTTCTGCATCTCAGGCGGACTTTCGCCCACTGCACCGCTGAGGTCGTCAATGACTTCGTAGCATCCAAACGGAAGATTTTGATGAATAAAGTCTTGTTAGACATGAGAAGACCCCGAGATTGACATAATTATGTTACAAAAACGATCAAAAAATAACAGTTCTTTGAAATCTTATAAACAATGCAGTTGGGGTTTTTAGATTTTTAATATTATTCTGCATATTTGTAGTTTCTACCTCATCGCATAAACAGCTAAATGGATTCTAATGAGACGTACCACGGTCCTCAGGCTATTCAGGCGTTGTTCGAGATTCTGTATAAAAACAAATATCGCGGCTGCGAACTTCAATATTGTCTGTAAGTTTTTTTTTTAAACACACGTAAGTATTGCCAGTGTATCGGTATATATGTATTAGGTCAGAAGAAATATATTTCAAATTAGAATACCTAACAATTTCTATCTTCTGAAACTTCTATCATGTTATAACTATCGTTACCTGTAACCGCAATAGCAAACCCAGTACCTGTATAACAAATAACCTTTGTTTAAAGCTCAATTCTATCGAATCACTTTTATTCATATGCAAAAGTTAAGATCTTTCTACACCTTCCCTTATAATTTTCTCTCTTGGTTTTAATTTAGATTTCTAATCAAAGTTTACAACTTCCATAAATGACTGAATCCTATCAGAGACCCGTTTATCTTTAACGAGGTCTGGTTTCAGTTATGTCGTAGCTTAATAGAGCTTAGCTGGTTTGTCCCCTTAAATAGCAATTTACAAACCCCGCTTGTATCAGTTTAATCAAATACCCACATGCCATAATTAGTGAGGCTCATGACAGATTTCTACACTTTTACCTACGTTATATTACTTAGGCGCACTTACGTTACACAAGCTTACTATTTTAACGTAGTTTATAATCTAACTCATCGATTATACATTAAAAAATGATCTGCGTAGTCAATGAACCCTGAGCTGAGATGAGCTGAGATGTCTGGCTCACGCAAGTGATACCTATGCATCGAATTTGCAAGTTAGATAGTTGGTTTTTTAAAAGACATAAGGTGAAAATACATGGAACCTAGGTTTCGATTTTTTTAACCCTCCAGTTATTTAGAAAACTTTGCATTGCACTTGCTGTCGTGGATTTTGCAAAGCAGCTGTAGTTCTGCCAATCTTGGCCAGTTAGTGCATAGATGCATAGATCATTTTCTAGCTATCAAGATAGAGAATTATCTTGGTAGATAATTTGTAATCTGTACAAACTTCCTTCGATTTGATTTATTTTACATTTTCTTATTTTCTGAAGAAGTAACCATCATAAACTAGTACCTAATCTAGACCTAGAATTAAAGTTTTAAACTTCCATCCCCCATAGTTCACCCTACCATTTAAGCTTATATTTGAACTCCAAAAGTGTATAAGTATAATGAAATATATTAATATTTACATACCTACACAATAAAAATATCAATCATCAATCAAAACAGCTATGATATTTTGATTGTTTTTCAATAAGCTATCAAAATATCTACAAATATGGGATTATCTCATATCACTAAGTTGATGATAAAAATCAATAATAATATAATAATAATAATGCTGGACATATTCACACAGCATAATCTTGCCCCAAAGTAAGCAGAGCTTGTGTTATGGGAACTGACTGATATATTACTTATATACCTTTTTTTGTAAATACATACATATTATACATAGAAAACACCCAGATCCCGAGACAAATATTTGCATATACAAACATATCCACGGCGGGAATCGAACCCAGGCGAGCCTTCGCGCCACAGAGGGTATTAATAATAATAATGTATGAATAGGCCTTGCCACAAATATCGTGCAAGTCGATAGATGTCGCCACGACCCTGCACTAATCGTAGATGCTCATAAACGTGATATGTCACGTTAGGGTTGCCATATAAAAATTGCTTGAAAGGCTGAAAACTAATGCCAAAGTTGGAAATTTTTAATTCAGATATGTATACTCTCTACATTATGTTATAAAACATTAGTTATTTGGCCAAACGTCAATACAAATTACTTTATAATATATATTAATTATATATCATCTTTTTCAATGTTTTTGAAACTATTATAGTAAGAAACATATTTTTAGACTAAAAACTAGGTATTTACCATGTTTTTTGAGGTAAAATGGTTTTAATTTAAAACATTCAAACTAACGACTCATGATGAATATTTAGTTTTAGTAAATATATTTTTCTATGTAGAATTCGAAAACAAATCGAGGTACCATCCACTAGACCAACATTTCATTATAAATAGTCCAAATTAGTGTTGAACCCATACAAAGTTGCAAACTAATCCGTAGAAGCTACTGTACTTAAATACCACGATCAGTACTAGACTAGGTCGCCTGCCCTTACTCGTGGGCATATTTTTACTGTGACCTCTAGCCGGGCATTCCTGACGATACCGGTGCTTAGAAGGCTAGGCAGCTTAAGGCATTCTACACGTGCTGGTGTGTTGAGAACAGCCGCGAGTTTTTGTATAGATTGACGCTTGTGCCAGCCATCAAATGAGTTTCAACCCACATAAGAAACTGAGTTGGGTATCTGGGACCGCACGTGCGGAAGCTCGATAAAATTATGGGTACCCACGCCGTGTTTAGCAACAGTTGAAATGTATTGTTCTATGAGGTGCGGCGCCGCACATTGAGGGGCTAATATTTGTAAATTCAGTGCTAGAATTTACAAATATCAGCTCCTTGGTCTGAACTATCAACATTTTAAATCTTCCTAATAATCGCAAAGCTAGTCTGATAGGAAATATTTAACAACGATTTAATTACGTGGGTATATAGTGTATAATAAAGTAAATTTCTAGTATGTGGTATACCACTCAAACCCCTTGTAAACTTTCGTACAGCCCGTTCCATCCAAAGGTTGTCTGGTAGAGATCGCTAGTTAGCGATAACACCGCCCATTGTAGGTACTTACAACATTATCAAAATTTGTAGGACTTATCTAAACTGAAATATTATTTGGTGTGTTTTATATCATCTATTTATCTATCTATCTAAAAAAGTATCATTACTAATTTTGTAAAATACTTTTTCAGAATTTCTTTTATAAATTAAAGTATTTTACTTAACATGTGTTTTATCATAGACAGAATCCCTAGGTTATAGGTCCTATTCATTTGGTTGCCACACAGCCGTTCTAGCTAAATGTCAGGCGAAGATGCTCCAACCCTTTGTATATTGTTTATTTTATATTAATGTTTGAATTAAGGCCCATTTAGATGAAGAATAAATTCTGTATAGTTCGATGATGCAATTATCGAAAGAGTGCAAAAAAACATTCTTCATGTAAACTTAATGTACAGTATCCGAATGTGGATGCCATTGATGCTTTCATAATCTCCACAAAGCATGCGAAAAACTCCATATAAATGGGCCTTTAGTTTCAGCTGGATTGAGCCCGGTCAAACTGACACGGTGGCGGTCAGTAATTTCATGCTACTTTGACAACCATTTCCTTCGATTTGATCAAATAATTTAATTTGATTAGGGCTTCCTCTAAAGCGTGCCGTGACGAATGGTCTTGGGCTACCATCATCCTTCGACTTCCCGCAACCCTCAAGATGTCATAACTTCCTCTAACCATTCTAAATTTATATTTCCCACTCCAACTACAAAAGTAGGTATAACGAACCAATATAAATATTTAAAATATGTGTTTATTATTTTCATAAACATCTAATAGCATATGGCATTTTCAAAGGTCGTCGGAAATGCCAAATGTCTTTACAATATTTTTCTAGCACTTCAATATTAGAAACCAGCCTTCTCAACGAAGTTATGCAATTGAGTGAAACACAAAGTAGGCGAGAACAGAACAAAGTTATATGGCATAGGTACGTAATCCATAAACGTCAGGTGCCTATTCCGTTTCATATAATTAAGCTCTGTTCTTAGTTCATTTATTTATTAAAATATAAGTAAAATCAAGTATTGATATTAAACATTTTTAATATTAACACCATACTTTTATAGTAAACACATTTAGTGATAGCGCCTACGCTTTCAGAATAATGATGAAGATGCTTCGCTTTGCCGGGATGTACGCTTGTCTACGAGTATGTACGAATACTCTGGCACACCTCTATTTGCGAAATTTCTGGCACATTAACTGCCAGATGGCTTTTCTACTAGCATCTAGGTTGCCATTATGTATTCAGCACACGGTCAATATAAAAGGAGAAATACTTGGGTTTATTGCAAATTGAAATCAAGAAATAAGTATAATAAAATAACTAGGATTCCATAAATATTTTGATAGAAGGGAATAAACGGTAGCCCATCAAAGCGTGTGAAAACTAGTTGTATTATTTTATTGAGTACAGATAGGCCTACTCTTTATAGGAAAAATCAACAACGAGACAAAGGCGCGCCGCGTTTATCTCAAACAATACGGCACATACGCGTAGTCCGTTCATGAAAATAAAACCTACTAAAAATATATGAATAGTCTAATACAATTAAATAAATTTACAATGAGACATTATTAACACAGCATCATCTAGCCCCAAAGTAAGCAGAGCTTGTGTTATGGGAACTACATGACTGATATACTACTTATATACTTTTTTTTTGTAAATACATACATATTATACATAGAAAACACCCAGATCCCGAGACAAATATTTGAAGATGCAAACATTTGTCCCGCGGCGGGAATCGAACCCGCTACCTTCTGCGTCTCAGGCGGGCCATCGCCCACTGCGCCACAGAAGTCGTCAATGGATGTTTATTAATATAAAAATAATCAATTTTAGAAGTAGAAGAGCTCCTTGTGAAAGAGCTCGTGCGGGGAAGTACCACCATACCTATTTCTGTTTCCATGCCATGTTCCAGTAATGCACGCATTGCTGTGTTCTGGTTTGAAGGGGAGGGATGCCGGTGAAATGACAATCACATGAAACTTTTTACCCGTTATGTCTCAGGTTAGCTACGCGCGAGTTACTTAGTAAGCGTCAATAGGTAACGGTTACCAACAGGTGGGCCCCGTATGTTTGTTTGCAATTTAGTTGTATAAAAAAAAGACTCTTTAATCGATTTAGAAAGTCATGTCTTGAACGAGTAAATGGACATCTCTTTTACAGCATTGGTAGTTTATTGAATGTCCGGGATGCCATGAAAAATACGCTACGTATATGAAAGTGACTAACGTACGTCTACGTACAAAATAAATGACGACCTTTGTGGCGCAGTGGGCGAAGGCCCGCCTGTGACGCAGAAGGGTGCGGGTAAGATTCCCGCCGCGGGACAATTCGGTAAGATTATCCGAATTGTCTGGGTGTTTTCTATGCATTATATGTATGTATTTACAAAAAAAAAGTATGTAACTAGTATATTAGTCATGTAGTTCCCATAATACAAGCTTTGCTTAGTTTGGGGCTAGATGGTGCTGTGTGAAAATGTCCAGCATTATTTATTTATTTTATTTAATAAGTTTTTTATTTAATAATATTGTTTATTTTAATCTGTTATGGTTTAATTTTGTAGTAGGATCTCAATACCTACGTTAGTTATTAATATTATTTACACCTAATTATTATTAGTATGTTCGTGCGTCATTGCCCTCAAACCAGGTCCGTACTGAAAATCAGCGCTACAGTCATCTGTAGCATTTAACACGGACCTACTATTACGGCTTGTAGATGTTTTATCTACGCACGTTGCAGAATCTACTGCCAACGTCGACGTGCTATTGTGGGGCTTACCTGTAAGCGTGCACATGTACAGGGCACCCTGTGACAGGGTTGTACAGTAGGAGCACACATGCGACGACATCGCCCTGTACCACGGCGCTGGTAATGCTGCCGTGCGGAATGAAGTGCTTTATGGTCTGCTGCTTGCCTTTCGTCGTCACATTCTGGATGATCTTCAGTCCTTTGTGGGATACCTACGGACAAAATTAATAGAAAATCAATTTAATAAAAAAATATACAGTATTTACCTATGTAAAGTTACAATCCTACTAATAATACGGGTATCACTTTACTTCAGAAAAAAAATATTCTCTTCTACTATCAAATTCTTTTTCCTACTAGTTTGAGTATTATTTTGTTCGTGATTATTTTAAGGAAACATCGTGAAGACACCTGCTTGTGCATCATTATCTATGTTTATGTATCTTCTGTAAAGAGTGTTTTAGGTCGAAAGATCGAAATAGTTTTTTATTGCTGTAAAACGTTTTAAATTTTTAAAAAGGTTGTATTCGGATTAAACGAAATATTATTTTTCTTTAAATCACTTTCTAAACTGTGCACTACCGTCCTTTACCATTTGAGTATTTTTATCCTAAGCTTGAAAGAAATTGCTGTCAGCGAAAATACCACCCATTCTAATTAATGCCTTATTTTTTTGTGTCAAATTATAAAAGTCAAAGTCAAAGTAAAAGACAATAGGTTTTTATTCATTGAAATCACAAGGATCATATAGAAAGGTCAACTTAAAAACTAGGTGAATTTAAAATTTTAAAGTGAATTTACGCCGATACCTCGCGCGCGACCAAGCCTAGAAGAATCAGGCAACAAACTCTGATTCAGCTTTCAGCTTTGTGGTGCCAATCGAACAAGGTGAACTCGTTTATAGAAAAAAAGTACTAATCAAAGTATAAAATCAAGTCTATCCTGATGCACAATAAAGTATTTATTCATTTATTTACTTTTTAATCTGTCCTATATGTTTTATCTTTGCTAGCATGGGACAGAATATAACACTGATTGATTATGTAATGTTAAATTGTTAATGTTGCAAACGTATAACTGATTCTTAGAGCCCTCGTAAACTTATCTTTGTAAAGCAACTTACTACCGGTAAGAGTTCATGTTAGAGCGGATTGCGTTGATAGCGTCCACGAGAATTGACCCTTGACTGCCTCTTTGAAATCTAATCAATGAGACGTATGATATGTTGCATAATGCAATTACTAGTCCAATAAGGCTGTGTTCACAATATAAACTTACCTACGGTGAGGTGTTGTTAATATTCGAATACAATACGCGTCGCGAATTTACAGAAATCTCAGCTAGCAATTTAGAACGCGTGCGAATTTGTCCACGTTCATTTCCATTCAAAAGCCATCTTCCCGCTACAACCACTTTTCGGAAAATAATTTCTTACGGCATCCCTAAAAGGAATAAATCCTAATAATCTAAATTCTAATTCAATACTAGAGTTAATTGTCAGTGAGTCAGTGAGTTACAAACGCGATTATTCTATGTATTTGACAATATGGTAGAGTTTCTTGATTTATTCGATTGTAATAGTTTGGCAAAGCCTAAGCTTTCAATAGTCTATATTTGAAATAAGTAAGAACGTAATTCTTATTCGAAATTGAATTCAAAAATAATCCTGGTCTTAGCACACAACCTTACAATCTTTACAATATTACATGATGCATTGTGGGTTATCAAATCGATTAGATCTAATAACTTTCTACTTGCTCTTCTTCCGTCACTGTGCTTTAGGCTACATTACGCAGTGCCAGTTACTGGCGCTAGTTGCTTACCCCCTAATTAGATACGAAAGCGATAATAATAGTTTTGGAACACACCTACCTATAATACGAAATGCTATGGTATTTGGTATTTATAAAGTTGTAAATGAGTTTGAACTTTGAACTGTAGATAGCTACAGTATAATTTTACGTAAGTGATTTTTACTACATTTGGGTAGACATTATAGGAGTTTAATGTTTCTCATATAAATTTCAAAGCATTATAACTTTGCTTTGATGGCTCTGGTAGTATAATTCGCAATACGTCGTTAAATCCACTTCAATCTTAGTAAAATATGATGTAGATTTTTCTACTTAGCCATCAGATTCAATATAAAAGGCATCTGTTGCCTGAGACTTTATTTTTCGAAACCACATAGTTAGCTGTGCTACGCATTATCAAATTTTGTTGTGACAAGTAACGTTTTTTTTTTTATTTATTCTATGTACCAGGCTTGTCTCACCTGTCTTGAGTCACCATCCATCGACTTCCCTTTAAGATTTCTACTGACCTGTAGGGTAACCTTGAAGGGTTCCAAGTCTCGCGCCCGCTCCTCAAGTGTTGCGATAGCTGGAAGGGCATACTCTTCGCCACGAAGCCCCCTGGACTCCTGTGCTCCGAGGAACCACACGTAGTACGACGCTTTTTTTATGTCCTTTTTCAATCTGAGCGCCATTTTGGAGGACTATGGCATTGTTGGGTGGCTGTAACAGAAGAAAAGCGCTTTACATCATGCAATCTAACCTCATGAAATAAAGTTTTTTTGGAAATCTCGAATCAAGCTTTCGGTGATGAAAATAGATAGCCCTGCTGAATAGAACATACAAAAATGTAAACAAATGTACTTATACCAATGAAAACGGATTTGTTCCTTAGTCCAAATGAAAAATAACAAACTATGTTATATATTTATATTACATAGGTATCTTAGGTCTCTGGAATTCACGATTTGAGCTGTGAGTTCAGTCAATGAGTTACATATACAGTCAAATACGAAAACTCTACTCAAGATTTACATAGGACGCTATAAAAAATATATAAAGCTGACATTTTCTAATTGTCCATTATGTCGTAATTCGTAATTCATGTTGACCGTTTCAAAAATATAAACTTAAATATCCATAGAAAGCCCATTTTATGACCTTAAAGTCTCATCTAAGAGATATTTATAAATAGGCTGGATGCGGAAGCGGTGGAGATCTAAGTGTTTTGATCTGATCGTAGATCTATACACCATTTTTAGATAAAAACTTAAGCGTAAATTTAACCGTTCAAAGTGTCTTTGTAGGCGAAGTGTCTTTGTAGGCGTGAACATGGAAAACAGAGTCATTAAATACACTATTTGGACCGTTCAAAACATATCTTTTAGTCATTGTTGTTCTGCTTGGAATATGTGTGAATTTGTTTTTTTTTTTGAAAGAAAAATTATGTAAACCAACGTGTTTTTCTTATATCCTGTGTGTTTCTCGTATTTTTCCTGTAAACAGATATGGCCGGCTGATATATGGGGGATGCCGGGTTTAACTATGATATTTTTCTCTAGTGTTAGTTCACCACGTGCTCAAAATGAGAGTTCATGATAAAAAAATAGGCACTGTCATTTTATACAAAAGGTATTACTACCGACACCGTAAGAGTAACTGTGCAGGAGTGCATAGCCAAGATTCCGAATTCCTAATAGTGGTTCCCGAACAAAACATTTCACAGGCATATTGAAATTCATCACAAGCTTTTGTTTAGAATTCCGAACTCGAAGCCAGCTGGACACTTGACAGATAGTCCATAAGATTTACCATGCAACGATTACGTAATAAAGGCAATGAATTGAACAGAATGCAGTAAGACCAAAACACTTGTCGAATACAGGGTGACTCAATGCAGATGGTTCAGAAGCAGCAAAGGCTTGTTTTTTACCAATTTCTTGATACTATGGATTTTGGATGGTTTGGGAACAATTAATTGTGTACGCCGAAACAGACCAATAGAACCTTAGAAACGAATAGTCAATTTTTGGGGATGAAGCCGCTGCATAAAGCTTTTTGTTAAGCTGTGTAGTCCTTGAAGTGCGAATTTCTTAGTGTTATCTCTGTTGCACCTGTATTATATTTATGAAATGTACCAAAACTGGATTATAATGTATAATAATTTAAGCCTACAAGCCTATGATTATTTACTCTTTTCATTATAGTCAACCACAATTGGTATTGCAAGCAACTTCAAACATGGAATCTCACAATCTCACAAAATTTTGCTACATATTTTGCTGGTGTAATTTAGCCCTAATAATGCTGTTTTAAAAACTCTCACGCAGTCTACCCAACTTGTAACCTTGAGTTACATTTTTAATTGCTTCAAACAAAATCGCTGTTGATATAAATCATTGAGCAATGGTAATTATAAGATTTTAATTTGTATGCAAATATATCAAAGGTCGTTGCTACGATTTATCTTGGTTCACTACTTACCTATTGACACAAAGAAGAAGCCAGATCAAACTATACGTACAAAAAAACCTTAGGCAACTAAGTTTTTTTAACTGAGCATAGCAAAGTTTTGGATTGGATTTTTATCAAAAGAACCCTAAGTACAATATCTAAGTCGGAAATATTGCGAAGATAATTTTATACGCAGGAATTTATAAGAAACATTACCCGGAAACGGAAAAGTTATACTACTTGTTTCTTCAGAAAATACCTATTCTGTTCGACCCAAAAATGAAAAGTGTTATATATTATGGAGTAACATCAGCATAAACGTAAACGAGTCATCAAAATTTGGCCCATGACATGTTTTATGGATTAAAACTCCGATTAAAGATCGGAAGCCCCAAACTAAGCAGAGGATTATGGGTACCACATGACTGATTATACTACTTAAATATATATTTTTTTTAAATACTTACATATTATACATAGTAAACACCAAGACCCGAGACAAATATTTGCATATACAAACATTTGTCCCGCGGCGGGAATTGAACCCGCAACCTTCTGTGTCCCAGGCGGGCCTTTGCCAACTGTGCCATAGAGGTCGTCATTAAATTCTTATCTTAACTTTACTAATGAAAGAACTCAAATATATTGTTATAAATCATTTCTGACCTTGATAGATCACGAATAAATTAGAAACAGGTTGGTCTTTCACGGGGTTTGATATATCTATTATTCACTACGATAAATACCTCGCAATAAAATTATTCATAGAATTATTCAAATCATATTGTAGTATCTTCCCACACGGTCTTAACTTTAGCTAAGAGCACCTGTAACATATACTGAGCTTAGAAATGAGGGTCAAACTTCACCTCTCAACATTTATTAGCATTGCGTCTATGAATAATTGTATTAGCGCATAATTTCAACTGATAGGTACACTGATGAGTGTTTATTGTATGGTTTAGATATTGAGAGAAGACAGAGGGGAAAATACCTCGCGGTTGATCACCGAGTCTCTGGTCTGACCAATTCAAGCCTGAAACAAGTCGTTTTCAATCAACATTAAGGAAGAGAAGAATCAAGTGGATAGTGCCATCTAGATAAATATTTTTATGAGTTAAATAACCAAGTATTTTATCACAAACTCAACTGATAGAAAGTGTCGATATAATCGAGGATATAGGACGCTTGACTAGAAGATACCTATTTACCTTCAATACTTGAAGACTCCAAGATTGAATTTGTCGGGGGAGATAGTGACAGTTTTATTCCTTTACTAGTGATGAAAATCGACTTGACTTAAAATGAAAAAAAAAACCGTTAGAAGCAAATTAAAAAAAACAAATAAGCGAAGAAGAGATGTGCTGTTGGATGTTGACAGGTGACTTGAGCGTAAAGAACTAGCACAAACATATCTCACATTCTCGCATACAATGCCAACGAATTATGCAGAAACGAGCCTAGAATTTGATTCCGATATTCAAATCAAATCGCGTTTTCTAAATTGAGACGAAACTTGGCCTGAATACCGGAGAAGAAACATCTTTTCATTATAATAAAACTGTTACAGCTGTGTTCGCAATAATATTTCTGCAATTTTTTGAAATCCCATTTAAAATATACTGCTAGCTAAACCAGCCGCCATCTTGTAATTCTCTTAATAATTTTACAACCAGGTCTGGATATAATATTGGGGCAGTCTACTGTCGATCCAATTGAAACCTAAACTTTTAGTAATAAATAATTTTATTGTTATTTTTTAGTAGAATCGGGATCATAAAACAAAAAAAGTAGAATTTGTAGCCTGATTCTTCCAGACATGGTCGCGCGTGAGGAATCGGCATAAATTCACTTAATATAAATTCACATAGTTTATAAGTTGACATTTCTATGTAATCCTTGTGATTTCAATTTATAAAAAACTTTTGACTTTTAATTTGTTTTGACGTTCATACTTTTGTGTTCGAGCATTTGTATGACTGCCCTTATAAATACATGGGGGCTTCTGCTTGTATTATATTAATAAAGAAGATGGTATATTCGTTCTCTCCTGTTTAGACCCAGACCCGTTACCACCGTACCAGATTAGTATACGCAGAACATGCAAACATTTGTCCAGCATGTTCGAGCGATAATCGAATCTTCACTTTTTGCGTCTCAGCCGGCATCATTCGTTATTTTTTTCGTAAACACTACTTACTCTATACTTGAATGCAACATAACTCACATTGCAAGACAGGAGCAGTGTATTAAAATATCCGGTACTGTACACCATTATACTTTTGCAGTAGTCGCTGCAATTTTATTAAATTACTTGTATTATTGCGGTAACTAGATTTTACGCGTGCTTTCTCACAGCTTAGAGAAGTATAGTGTCTTTCATACATAAGTAATAAAATACGTTTTACTCGCGATGGCCGTCTAAGAAATGTCTGTTTAGTGGATAGCTAAATCAAATTTTTACGATAATTTTATGAAATCTGGTCAAGGTTTAAACATGTAAAATGTATGGGAGTGATTAATGTAATTTTTTTGGATATTTCTCGTTTTATTTTTAAAAAGTTATTAATGTCATCTTACTCATTAGGTAAAGTACTATCGATATCAGTTTAAAGTTTTTTGATATCTGCAATAGTTACGGAATAATCGCCTGTGCACACTTAACGATTACACCCTGTATACAAAACATTGTACTCTGTAAAATACAAAGTACCTTAACCTTTAACCTATAATACTTTGCGAGATCTTTAACACTGCGAATCTTTGCTATACGAGGTTGTTTGTTTGTTAGTTAGCATTTATCTCAGAGCTTGTGTTATGGGAACTAAATGACCGATATACTACTTTACATAGTTTTTTTTGTAAATACATACATATTATACATAGAAAACACCCAGACCAGAGAAAAATGTATGCAGATCAAGCAAACATTTGTCCCGCAGTGGGAATCGAACCCGCAACCTGCAGCGTTTCAGGCGGACCTTCGCCCACTGCGCCACAGAGGTCGTCAACGGTAGTTTCGCAAAAAATAACTTGTTTACTTATCCATTTCGATTTTCCAACGGGACAACTAGTAGTAACACCTTACATAACGAGCCCTAACAGTTGTGTAATTAATGGACAATCGCCATAACTATTTGATTACTTTCACTAAGTACAGTCAGCTGCATTAGTATCCCAATCAAACATTTTTCTAGAGAAATAGCCCGGCGTATATTTCAATTGCACAAATCAATCATATGCAGATTGATGTGTTAAATAGAAAAAAAAGTTAATTACAAAGTATTAGATTTAACATAGATAGAACACAATCATCTTAAGCTTATTATATGGATACACATTGATTGTTATGCAGAGAACTTAATATCTAGAAAAAGTTACTGTCGGCTTCCAAACTAGGCTAAGCCTGTAAATCAAGGGGTACGAAAATAAGGAAATTTTAAAAACCATAATCGATTTATGTTGTTGACTGTACAGCGTACGACAATCGGGGACCGTGACGGAACGTTATCCGATGTTCTGATTATCTGATTCAAATAATTGATGAACGAAATCAGATAATGGTTGAGAATTAGATAATTGATTTGAATCTTAAATATACTAGAACTAATGAATCGAATTTAATTCATAAATTAGTTGGGGGGAGAATACCGCACTCCTTTATTTGAAGTTACCTTAGTTATTAAGTACTAACCCGTATTACGATGTATGAATAAAAAAAATATTATTTTGATTATAAGGAATCCATATAAAATGCTTTTATCCTAAAAGGTTGTTTGTTTGTCTGTTACTATTTATTTCCGAAACGGCAAAACAGGATTATAATGGTTCCCCAGGGGCGGTACAATCGCTGTTGGAAATGCACGTCGAGGGGAACTGACTTTTGTAAAAATTAACTTATTCAAGTTACTTTTCCCTGATGTAGTTTTTGCTGATCCGTTTCTTTGACTTTGACATATATTTTTTTTAAAGTATAAATCAATATTAGTAGCAGCATCAAATATTGGCGTAAGAATCAAAACCGGAACAGGTTTTTTATTTCAGAGTTTTTTATTTGAAATAAAAAAATGCAAATTGCTCATATTGCTGATCTACTACGAATGATCTTCTTTCACGACACAGAACTTGATAAACGACTAGACCAATTTCGCGTTTTTTTTAAATAATATCTAATTTTATTGTTGAGATTTAATTAAAGGTTAACTTTTTAAAAATATTTTTATTCATAGGGGCTTGGTTACCAAGCAATCATTTGCATACCTATTGTGAATGTACGTTTGTGTACCAACCCAATTCATGACCTTGTTACGAATAAATACTGTCATATTAGAATGAGGAAATGGTGTTTTATCTATGGAAAGGATAATGGATTACTTATTTCGGGTAAAAACGTACAGGACTATTTATATTTTTTTAGGAATCATTTTATTTTCCGTCTCTTTTATTTGTAGGATATATGCTTATTAAGAGCATTTTTTAAGTTAACTTGAAGAGGCGCCGGTACTTTGGGGTAGCCAACAGCCTCTCTGTTTTAAAAATTACGTGTTGAGTATGTCTTGATAGCCATACCCCGCGGGCAGAAGCCGAAGCCCCTGCCCACGTGCCATCGAAGCGGCAAACACCCTTTTATTAACTGCCTCAATCCGCGACGAGTATATATGGAAAGGCCAAAACGCTTCGATAGCGCGTTCTAGAGTTTGGTCACTTTTAGCAGCGCCATCTAGTTTGAAATTGGTTAAACTACATCTGGCTGAATGTGTTGAACTACTATCAATTGGTTATGACATCCAGTCAAGGTACCACGATATATATTATATTATATATAGATATATTATATCATAATAATATTAATAGACCTATAAACTCAGGTATATTTAAGACTATAAATTAGCGAAAAAAATACATTACTTATACAAAATTGGGAAGGCAACCTGATAGAGCGATGTCATTTCCGAGAAGTCGGTGAAAATTGGATGTTAGCCCAAAACTGTTCGTCATGGCACTCTTTAGGGGAGGCATGTGTCCCAGCCGTGGACTTCTATAGGCTGGATGATGATGAGGTAATACTAAATACACAATATATTTATTGCTTTCACATGGTAACAAGTTGTTATTTTATGTAGATGTATCTCTAGTAACAGGTTTTTTTTATTAAGCAGGTGCATGAAAGTGGGGAGACTACGTAGATATTTTTTAATATTCAGAGATAGTTAAAATAATAATATATAATATTAATGTTGGACATTTTTCACACAGCATCATCTTGCCCCAAAGTAAGCAGAGCTTGTGTTATGGGAACTACATGAGTCTATGTGTGAACTAATTATTATTTTTAAGAGTAATTGCTTTTTTTTAATAAAAAGTAATGCTAAATCAATCAATGTAATTGTTGACGAGATATTTTTATGAGATTATATTGTAGATTAAATTTTTAACTGACTGTAGTAAACAGCTTTAATAAATTGATAGTGTCCGAATTGTCGGTAAAAAACTATAAAAAATAAAATGTGTCAATTCGGACACTGTGTCAGAATATTTTGTGCCCGAGTCGTCAGCAAGTCGACTGATATACTACTTATATACTTTGTTTTTGAAATACGTTCATATTACATAGAAAACACTCAGATCCCGAGACAAATATTTGCAGATGCAAAATTTGTCCAGCGGCGGGAATCGAACCTGCAACCTTGATCGTTCGTCAAGGCACTCTTTAGAGATACCTATGTACAGCAGTGGAAAGAGGTGGTCCCTGATCGTTCATCAAGGCACTCTTTAGAGATACCTATGTTCAGCAGTGGAAAGAGGTGGTCCCAGATCGTTCGTCAAGGCACTCTTTAGAGATACCTATGTACAGTAGTGGAAAGAGGTGGTCCCTGATCGTTCGTCGAGGCACTCTTAGGGATACCTATGTACAGCAGTGGAAAGAGGTGGTCCCTGATCGTTTGTCAAGGCACTCTTTAGAGATTCCTATGTACAGCAGTGGAAAGCGGTGGTCCCAGATCGTTCGTCAAGGCACTCTTTAGGGAATACCTAGGTATTTCCTAAAGAGTGCCTTGACGAAAGAGTGCCTGAAGTCCACTGCTGTACCAAGGTACAGCAGTGGACTTCAGTATACTGTTAATGATGATGATTGACATAATTGTAAGGTGGTCTTTACGGCACTGTTCTGCTTGACCCAGTTAACGGCGGAAACCAGCGGTGATTGATTACACGTTTAATAAGCAGTTTAGCAGTTGAACGGGGGAGCCGCGTTGGCCTTGTGAGTGGCGCTCCGACTTCTGATTCCAAAGTTATGGGCTCAAACCCGGATTTTGTTCAATAAATTAGTTTATATATATACAAGGCGAGCGTGAACAGTATGGTTGGATGGGGATGGCCTCGGCGAACGTACTCTAACCAAAGATATTCTGGAGAAAGGCCAGGTCAAGAGTACACTAAACCGACGAGCGTGTGTGAAGAATGTGACGAGGATGAATGAAACGAGACAGTTATGCCAGGATCGTAGCAAGTGGAAATCCGTGGTCTCTGCCTTACCCCTCCGGGAAACAGACCCGAGGCAAATATTTGCAGATGATACAAAAATTTATCACGCGGCAGGAATCGAACCCGCAACCTTCTGCGTCTCAGATGGGCTTTTGCGAACTAGGTCAATCAGTTCACACAGATGGTTAACACAGAATCTACTAGCCTCAAACTAAACAGAGTAAGTATGTGTAAAAGTGTATATCAACGCTGTTTTGAGCACGTGTGCTACCACGTGTTATTAAAACAGTGAAGAAAAACATCGTGAGGTAGCCGACATGCAATAGAGCCAAACATTCAAAGGCACGTGCCATGCTTAGCGTTCCAATATACGGCTATGGGCTTACAACCTGTCACGTGGAATGAATTGAACCTTTGTAATACCAAAAAATAACCTATCTACAACGCCTTGACAGGGCCAATGTACCTACCAACCTACTTATGAGCTACATAGGTAGGTTGGTAGGTACAGGCCTAAGCTTAACCATTGTATGTAGGACATTAAGCATAGATAAATAAAATTGAAAATTGAAAACCACTTTGCAAAACGTCGGCTTGTGCCAATTATAATATTAGGACGTGCCTCTGACCACCCCCTACTTGGTAACCTCACGGATCTGCATACTGAGTATGCGTGAGCGGTTTTATAATATCCTACTAATATAATAAATGCGAAAGTTTGTGAGGATGGATGTTTGTTACTCTTTCACGCAAAAACTAGTGAACGGATTTTGATGAAACTTTACAGTAATATAGCTTATACATCAGAATAACACATAGCCTTTTTATCCGGGTACCACGCAGACGAAGCCGTGGGCAGAAGCTAGTTTTGTATAATTTTTAAATTGACTAAAGTGTCTGGCTACTGGCTCCAACCCGATGGATCTATGCCATCTTAAAGGTTGCGGGAAGTTAGTCGAGGAAGCCTAAGATCGTTCGTCATGGCATTCCGTTGATGATGATGATTATATTAGCTACAAATTATTCAAAAGGAAACACGGCTAAAATGAACATAAACAAATCTCCGAACAACAGTGACAGTTAAACGTGTATGTTAATTTAATATAATGTTAATTTTCAAATTATTTCGGCTATGTTGTAGGCAATGACTAGCTCTACATTTAAAACTCCAAATAGACTATTCAACTGTATTACGTTTTAAACAACGCTTTATTTTGCAAGACGTCGAAATGATTACGGTAATTTTCCAAACTATGTGAACGGGCAAAGACCAACGAAATAAAAGTGAGAATGCGAGTTTTAGGCCACCCGGTCATTTTGACGAGAAGATTTACTCGTATTCAATTATATAAATAACTAGCTTCTGCCCACGGCTTAGCCCGCTTGGTACCAAGTATAGATAAAAAGTAGCCTATCTGCTATTCTGATGTATAAGCTATATAACTTTAAAGTTTCATCAAAATCCGTTCAGTAGTTCCGTGAAAAAACTTTCGCGTTTAAAATAGTAGATGGATGTATGTATTTACAAAAAATGTATATAAGTGTATTAGTCGTGTAGTTCTCTTAACACAAGCTCTGCTTACTTTGGGGCCAGATGATGCTGTGTGAAAATGTCCAGCATTATTTATTTATAAAGCTGTAATTTTCTATTTTCCCTTAAGTCGTGATTAAATATTAAGTAGCGTTTCAGTATTCGACAGAAAAGTGATAAACCTACACTTTAGGTACCTACATGTATGTTGTGTAGGAGTTTTATTAAAACTAAATAATAGTGGCATTTCACGACGAAAAACGGTCGAGCGAATGCGTTTCTTACGAATTTATTTATTTCTTTCAACATAAACGTGGATCCTTATCAGTAAAGATAGGTGCACAATTAGCAATTAAAGCAAGGTTGTGTCAACGTTACGTCACAGTAACTGTCACGGTAACGGTATTATACGGTAACGGTGTCGGGAGGTCGCGCATGCATTTGTTTTTACACGGGTGAGGCGATACGATGGGTTGCCATATCAGGATATAGCCTTCTAGCTTTAAATCTGAATCCTTATTGCCCGTTTAGCATGAGCACCCAAGACAACGTTTAGTCTACGAAAGAGAAGACAAAAACTATTTCCGTCGCCTATTATGTCAAAAAAAAGAGAGGGACAAAATATTTTTTCTCTTCTCGGCGGTAGAGAAAACCGTTGGGTCTTCATGCTAAGCAGGCTGCTCACAAGTTATCTAGAAACTACTATCTACTGCAGTAAATCGAGTGAACAATACCGTTCGGCATCTTTATATTTCCGAACCAGTTGGAATTCAGTGGATGGAGATATCTTGTGACAGCAGATAGTATTGAAGAACACAGCACGCGATGGCTTCTCATGATGGAATAACCGTTTAAAAAAAACAATTATATGTATTATCGCCTGGTAGTGATCTGGATCAGTTGAGCTATCTATAGATCGTTTGCAACGGTCTTTAGATAGCTAGCTGTTTCATCTGTATTTTTTGTATATACCTACTTGTACATGTATTATTATTTTAATAGGTTATGGGCCCAGTTATTTAAATTTTATGACATATGTAGTAATATGTTTTATTGAATTTTCGATGCCTTTTTTTCGAAATCCGTTTCAGAATTCACATAAACAGTACAAGATTCGAAACTTTCGATCTAAATTCAAATAATTGTAGCTCTAATTCACACGTGCACAACACACTAAAGGCGTGCCCGCACTCGAACAATACAATGTGCCATTATGTGAGGACGGAAGGCATAACAATAGATCCTATGATATATTGTAGGTTTTTAACCTGATTCTTTGTAAGGTGGGGCCTATCCTGTTCGGTATTTGAAGCTTAGCATATATATTAGATGCTCGAATGCGTGTGTTGAACTGCGTCACGATTTATTTTAATATTAATTTATACAAATTAAATAAACGTGTAAGTAATTATCATAATATCATGGTAGAAAGCCAGCAGGTTTTAATGACATCCCTGATGAACTAGTATTCACCCCCCTAAATTTTAACTGCCTGCTTAGCATGAAGACCACAGATAACGGTTTTTGTCTACCGCCGAAAAGAAATATTATGTCCCTCTCTTTTGTTTGACAGAATAGGCGACAGAATTATTTTTTGTCTTCTCTTTCATAGACAAAACGTTATCTTGGGTGCTCATGCTAAGCGGGCTGGTGTAAAATTAATTGTTTTATTTTTACACCAGTAAATAATACTAATAAACATCCAACATACATATACATAGTCCAGACTCCACACTAAGATTCCATGTATCGTGGGTACCCCGTAACATATTCTGCAGAACATGCAAACATTTGTCCCGCAGCGGCAATCGAACCCACACTGGCTACGCAGCTGGCTATTCGCCTGCCGCGTCACCGAGATCGTTACGTAAATACACAGTAACCTAATAATATTTTTCCATAATCTTTGTTTCTTCAATAAATATATTGTTTTATACAAGTCCAATGCAAAAATATGTAAATACATCCAATGCAGTAGGAGTCTGCAATCTGTTCCTAGTTCTACTAAAATAATTGTATACACCCAATTAATTAATATTCATTGTTCATTAAAATCAAGAGCATGTTAGTTGAAAATGCGCACAAAAACTTCGCAATGCATTCTCTCATCGTTTTTGCGTTCTCCGAATGAAAGTCGGAAATCGCGCGGAAAACTTTTACCGGTTTTTTGCTTGTTTATTGTTTTATTAGGCTATCTGTCATTGCTTTATGATACTGTTTGTTGGAAGGTGTAAGATAACTAGGGTAGTAGACATGGTGTCTTCCACCAGTGTTCCAATACTAAAAAACACTAGAGAGCGAACGTTAAAATGCTGTAACGCGCATTTAAGCATGCATATTTTTATCTATTTTGGACAGTAGACTAGATTAACGCGCGTGTTATCCGAAAAAAAAATAGGTTTATATAAAAAATCCCAAGTACTTCACCAAACATATAACATTTGTTTTGGTTTGTAAAGCAACACATTTAAGGTATTTAAGAACGCCAGAGATATTTACCTTCGTAATACTAGAAATGACGAGCGTCTTGTGAACGACACTTCAAGAAAATTTGTTTTTATATAGGAGAAAATTTGCCAAATAATATTAAAGATCAGCCTTTTAGAAGCTTCAAAGTATGCTAAGAACCTGGTTGCTTGATCATTAATTTTATATAATAAATGAATACTTGGACAAATAGGTAGATAGGAACGACATAAAAATTGGGTTAAAATTTGCATGCTAGTACTAATAATACAGCGGAATATGGACCTTTATATTATCTTTTTTAACAACCTGTATGCACTTATTTCAAGCAAATAAAGAAATTCTATTCTACTCCATTCAAAGAGTCTACTCTATTCTACTCTGATGAATAAATAAATGGTGTTTAACATTTTTTATCATTAGTATGATAAACTTATCTGTCCTAGCTATGTCGTAGAAATCTATAATTTTTAATGTTAAAATAGATATTTACTTTTATTTTATTAGGTACGACTATAAATTGAGCGTTTAGATATTCTTATTAGCATCTTTTGCTTAACGGCCAAACCACAGGAACTCAGATTTCTAATTTTTTTTTATTTGTCTGAACCCGACTCTCTTGTAATTTGCGTTGAAAAGTTATTGTAAGAGACATACACATGATATAATTGAAGTTAGCAACAACTCAACAGGTAAAAAATGATCTAACTTCCGGCAACGGAAGCCATTATGACATCACATCCTTTGCATACAGCTGGTTGCTCTATAATTTTAAAGAAAGCAATTGCAGTGTCTTACCTTTTAGTTGTTGTGTTTTTCTTTTTCAATCTGAAACAATATAAACCAAAAATTAGATAAAACAGCATTATATATTTTTTAGGTATATAATCAGCGATGATTAATATGATCAGTGACAAAATAACATAACAGCAAAAACAAAAAGTTCTAACGCCAAAAAAAAACTACAATGATTTCAGTTGTAGGACTATATTTCAGGGTAAAGAAACTACTACAAAACTCCTTTCCAAAGCTACAAAACAGTTACTTAAACCGGGGTTCTTATCTAAGGTTACTGACCCGAGATAAGAGTACACGAGAAGCTGAATAAAACTTGTACTACGATTGAAATCTACAGTTTAACTACCTGAATCACTGAATCCGATTTAGAAATTGTAGAAGGTGATTTTTATTAAACCTTTTTCCCGTTGGCCTAGTGGGCGATACCCCGACTTCTGATCCGTAGGTCGTGGGTTCGAAACCGGTCGTGCACCAATGGATTTTTCCACTCGAAAAAATTATGTGCGCATTTCCACGTGCTCAAAACGGTGAAGGAAAACATCGTGAGGAAACCGGCATGCCCTAGAACCAACCATTCAGGGCATGTGCCAACAGTTAGTGTTCCAATAAGTGGCGATGGGCTTGCAACCTGTCACGTGGAATGCTTACTACATGCAAAAAGCGGGCATGTACCAAATGTAATGTTTGAAAGTGCCTCTGACTACCCCCTACTTGGTATCCTCAAAGATCTACTCACTGAGCATGTATCTGAGGATGTCCACCATGGGGAAGACAGTCGTGAGCGTGTTTGTTTTTTTTGTTCTTTTTCCTGACGATTTTGTACAAACATTTAGTTTTTTTCTGTATTTTAATATAACTTTTCTTTATATTTTTAAACAGGAGGTATGTAAAACTATAAAATCGTTGGTGACTTTAAGATACAGAATCTGCCCTGTTCTGTATCTTAAAATCACTCAGGGGCGAACGTTTGGACAAGTTAAATGAGTTTCACTAGCACATTTACTACCAATATAGTCACAAAATACGGGCTTGTATGATCATTTGACTTGTGAGTGATATTCATATACAGAATAGGGGGGCTGAGATATGGTATAGTTTGAGGTACGGTATGATAGTGAAGTCCTATCTATAAAATCATTAAAAATATATATATATATACAATAATAATTATTCAATGTTAAATAAATAAATTAAAACATAAATTACCTAGATAAATTCCATGAATTGTAAAATAATATTTTTTAAGTTATGGAATAAATTTAGGTATATATTAATTTAGGTATGGTAGTTTCAGTGTAGTGAAAAGATTTAGTACGCCTTAAAGAACCTCCTTTCATTCACGATCTTCGAATTTTTGGTTCAAGGACGTCCTCAATAATTCATTTTCCTTCGCTCAATAAATTACATCGACCGAACAAAATTTTTAAGTATAGCTTATTCTGCGAAGTGGTCCAAGGTTTGCCCCAGGCACGCTCAAACAATTTCAAACATTTCTACTAGTGTCATAATTATATGTAATAACTGTTTTCGACCTCGAAACCGTCAATTAAACGCCCAAGCGTAGTCTGTTCACTGAACATTATATTATTATTTTGCTTTGCAAAGTACATTATTTACTTGCAACGTGTTGTTTATGTAACAACTAATTAAAAACACTTTTGGAACCAGAGATATCCAGTGATATAGTCTAAAATACGTTGTCGATAGATATAGGCACAGCAGTAAAATTACATTCTACTTTACCTACGAATCCACCCAATCAGCCATTACTGACAGCCGCCATATTTATTATTTTCTTGTAAATTAAGGTTATATTTTTTTTGCTGTCGGCTTAATTTGACAGTCTGAGAACGCCATTCTTATTTAAATTGGCTTTGAAGACAGTAGAAACTGGACTGCCATAAATAAATAAAAAAACTCTCTTGTCACGTAAGTAAGATACGACATTACAGGATTTATGAAGAGTCCAATGATAGATATCATTGGACTCTTCATAAATCCTGTAATGGTCATATGGTTAAAGCACCTTCCACATACACAGATACTCAAAAACAAAATCCTCCTAAAGTAGTTCCGCGCAAAAACTTGTTCAACGATCAAGGAAGTTTATCGTATTGTCAATGATTGATGCCAGAAAGGAATTTCGGAGTTGCAACAGTGAAGTTGGGATGTCGATAACTTCAGATAAGTATGGAATTTGACATAAAGATAGGGGTAGGGATAGGTCAAAATATGTGTCAACTGATAAGATAGCGATATAAACAGACGCTTCCTAAATATTTATATAAATATATATATAATCACATGGATATTGAAGAAAATAATACGACTTTTTTATGACTGACTCCATAAAATATAAATTCTGACTTCCTAATAATGCGTCCATGTGACATTTCACTGTGACTATGGCTTGTAAAAAAACCAACGCAGTTTGTTTTGTGACATAGGTACCCGTTGTACGTTGATGCACGTTCAAATATCACAAATGTGGTTCCGCCTTTAAAGAATGTCCACAGTCCAGGTTTTAAAATTCCTTTATCGAAAGCGATAATTACCACGCCCGGCCTGTTTAGTTTGCGGACATTTCTAGAATAACTGAGCGACAATTTAGTCAAACCCAATTTTTGCCACAAGATATATTTGGCTCCACAGTTAATTCACCTGCAACATTTCAAAACTTTATCTCAATGCTTTAAGGCTTATAATCATTTGAACTTAGCTCAAATTATTCTGCAAGTTAAGAGCGTTGCGTTAATCAGCGCAAAAAACGTCTTAATTCGAATCACGTCTGGTCCATGACCGATTACTTAACCTAAAACGTTACTTGTAAATAATGTGCTTGATTTTATATTATTTTAAGTGATTTTTATTATAATAAGAGAACAATAACAATCTGAATCCATCTTTTCGTGTGGCTCTTTTGTTTGGCTGAAGGGCTAACTAGTTTTTTCTTCGGAATGTATCACTTGGAAACCCGTGAGAGGGAAACATTTATAAAGCCACAGTTCCGGCAGTCATTATTTCATTACCTTTCAATGAGGCGTCTGATGCTTTTGTATTCCATATTGACGTTGAAGAATTATAAAGGCGCCACAAAGTCAAAGTCAAAATTCATTTATTCATTAAAATCACAAGGATCACTTTGAAACGTCGGTTTTATATACTGCCTGTTCTTCCGCGACCAAGCCACGAAAGAAAGGCAATAAAACAAGGCTGGTTATTCTTTTTAATGATCCTTTTACAAAACAATGAAATGGAGCATTTTCAATCCCAAGAGCTTTTATCATCTGAATAATGAGATATTTTATAGTATGCCTTTTTATAAAGTTGTTTTTTAATTACGTTTTTCAATTTATTAATTGACAATTTTAGTGTTTATTCATGGGAGTTTATTATAAAAAAAAAGTTCGAAAAAAAAGTCACATTTTGATAATTCTATTTTACATTTGTTTATTAACACTTTATAAGTATATTTTAAATTTATAATCTACGTACAAGTCTAACATAAAAGGACCTAAACTTATAAGATGTTGCGTCCCATCTTGTCCCGTTACCGACGCCTAGCTTGAAGCACGGTCAGTACAGGTAACTATTAATTTCTAGGAAGTGACTGCGGACCTTGAATTAGATATGATTGATAGTTATTATGCATGGTACTTTTCTATACAATTATAACTGTAAACTCGAAGTTCGCGGCTTGGATTATACCGATTAGGTGCGTGCGTTAAATGAGACGGCATTTTTGTAAAATTACTTTGGCCGGCGTTCAGTAAATCACTCTGTACAAAAACGTTGACAGACCAGACATTTTATTCAGGAATCAAATAAAAATTAACTTTAAATACCGGGAACTTGATAAAAAGTCTAACGTGAAATTTAATCCCCCAAATTTTCAATTAAGATCTTCCTCCTTTTCAGGCTGAAAAAGAGGTAACCACTCGACGGCACAAACAACCAACGCTCATGGAAAGCGATGGGGCAAATAAAAAATGGACATCGGTGATAATGATGATAACTTTATATATGTCTATGCAATCCATATAGTTTTTATACATACAATGACTATATTAAAGATAAAGATAAAGTTTATTTGTTCAGAAATACTGTTTAGTACAATTTTAGTAATACAGTAATCATAAGTTAATAATCATTATTTGAACACTTAGATTTATTTATGCAAGAAAATTAGTAGGTACTCATTTTGTTAGTAGTATCTTAAAACCTTAAGACTTCTTAAGACATTAGGTTTGTTTAGCTGGACACTAGGTTCTCGAAGTGTTATTGTATCCGTATCTATGATTTATTAAATATGAACCATAGCTTATCGAAATACCCTTATAATGACATTCGATCAAATGCGTTATAAAGTACGTTCTACCTTTTATCCTACTATTATAAACGCGAAAGTTTGTGAGGATGGATGTTTGTTACTCTTTCACGCAACATTTACTGAACGTATTTTGATGAAACTTTACAGTAATATAGCTTATACATCAGAATAACATGTAGGCTACTTTCTATCCGGGTACCACGCGGGCGAAGCCGTGGGAAGAAGATAGACCCGACTTCAAAAAAAACTGTTTACAAACGTATCAATAAAAACTATGTATAAACCTACTAAAAAAAAACAGATAAACCGCCAAACGACTACGGTTAAAAGATAAAAGAAAAACAATGTTTAAAAATGGTATAAATCATCATCTTTATCCAACTCCACGTAAATCTTGAGTGCCTAGCGTTTCAGTACTAGGCCGAGACTGAAAAACGTTAAATGTTTGTATCAGAATGCATTAATTCTAATAAAGTAAAAAGTACGGTCTCACCTTGATAAATAGCTACATAGCAGGTGATTCTAAGACGTATTTAGAATCAATTAACATGTAGCGGCCTCGCATGATCGACAATCACTTAGCTAAGATGGCTAAGAAATAGGTTGAAGGTTCATTAATGTAATTTTTTTTTCTTTTAGTTCATTGATGTATTCACCATGGGGATAAAACGGTGTCATGGGCACCGTATTGAATCCCGATCCTAACGAAGGATTCTTGTTGAGAGATTCATAATGACTAGAATCCTGAGGAACCAGCCAGCCTCTTCTTCGATACGTATTCTTATTTAAACTCGCCCAAGACTGAGATAGCTTTATCCCTGAAGAAAATACTCCCCTTTTCCCACTTTGGGACAATAGCGAGGCTTCTAAAACAAAACATTTTAATATGGTTCTTTAAATTCTAAGTTGTAAATGAACGGTGTTGGCGTAGTAGGTGGTAACGACTTCTAATCTGAAGGTCGAAGGTTTGAACCCGGTCGTGCATCAATAAGTTTTTTACTCAAAAGTTTTAAGTGCGCTTATAACATCGTGAGGAAACTAGCATGCTAGTGCATGTTAGTTCGTGCCTCTTAATACCCACTTCTTGGATCCTCACGGATCTATGAACTGATTTCTGAGTATGCCCATTAGCGAGTGTACAGTAGTGAGCGTGTTTGGATTTTGTTTTTAATTAATTAATTAAAAGTGAAAGTTGATGTTTGGTACATTAGTCGTACACATGACATACCTTCATCAATCACTTTGAAATGTGTTGTGCTGATAGTACCATTTTCATATACGGCTTTGGTTGTTTTATTTTGCATTTGGTGGTGGTTGCCAGTTTAATTTTTAGGGTTCCGTAGTCAACAAAGAACCCTTATAGTTTCACCATGTCTGTACGTCTGTCTGTCTGTCAGTCCGCGGCTTAGCTCAGAGACTCTTAGTACTAGAGAGCTGTAATTTTGCATGGGTTTACATACTAATCACGCCAACAAAGTGTAAAATAAAAATATTATATTACATTTTTTTAGGGTACCTCCACGTAAAGTGGAGTTGTTTTTTCTCGTCTATCTCATAGTGTGAAACCCATTTTTTAATTCAGGAATCCGTTTGCGACATATTAAGCTTTAAAGTGCAAATTTTTTATAGAATCAAGTGTCCCTTGCCAGCTAAATGGTTGTTTTTGGATATGTGAATAAATTTACGGAGTAGTATATTTATAACGAATACTATATAACGAAGTTAAAAGAAAAACTATCACAGCGAAGTAGGCTTTACAAGTTAACGAGTAATAGTCGAGCAACTTATGAAAAAGGAAAATTTTGTACAAATTCCATTGAAAATTATTAGATGAAGTTGTTAGTTGTGTAAAACAGGTAGTAAATATAAGTTTATGGGTAACTACGGAACTCTACACTGCGCTTGGCTCGATACGCACTTGGCCGGTTTTGAAAAAGGAAATGCCCGGTCAAACAGACGCGTATGCTGTGACGATGGCAATCAACTGAAAATAGTAATTAAAGTTCGCGTGAATGCATTGCCGCCGCGCCAGTATTAGCTAGAATTCTATGAAGTTTACATATCATTGAGGTTCCAAATTCAAATCACATTATTGACCAGCGTATTATATATATTGAAAATCAGCACAACAACTTTGCCCAGCTCTAGCCGCGACATAATCTATTGGAGGCTTTGTAGGTGTTCTAAATTACTCTCTTCTCTATGAAAATTGTATTTCCTTGAGTTACATTTTTTAAAGAACTTTTTATTATAGCTACCTTCAAGTAAGAACCTACATATATCAAATTAATTAAGCTCTTTTTCGGCGCAATTTTCAAGAGTATAGTTAAGTATAGTATCTGTTTATAAACTATACTTAGTAATAAAAATTTTACAGTCACTCATCAAACAATATGTTTCTCGCTTAAAGTAGTAGGTAGAGACCTCGATCTTCGAATTGCTTTTTAATCTGTGGTACGATCACTTTACCATTGTAGAGATATAATCGAAGGATGATTGATCAATTAATGATGATGTATTCGTTAATGAGCTGCGTTGGTGGAGAAAAGACGGAGATGTGTGGGCTAGCCGTTAAATATAATCAAGCTTTGGTGATGTTCAATTGATGATATTAAAATATAATTACACTGAATAAATCGTTATCGTATCGTTATTGTCAAATAAAATGATTCAAAAATTGCTGTTAAAAGACAAAGTCATATTTGTAGATTTTCGTATTCCAGGACGAATTTCAAAATTAATCTCGAGTGCTGGAGCACATATTTTTGAAAGTTTTCAAAGAGTCTATGTTTGATTCAGGGCTTCCAGAATTGGCATCTAGGATCCTAAAAAAAAATACTTGTACCTAAATAATAAGGGTCAAACTGACGCGGTGGCAATCAGTATACCCACGCGAACTTCGACAATCACTTGCCACATTTCCCTTTAATCGCCACTTCCAGAGCCGCTGCCACCGCGTCACTTTGACCGGACCCAAGCATGAAAATGTCGTACATTTTACTTGTCTTTCTAGAAGTTCAAAACTTATACCAAGAAAAAAAAAGTTAAAATATACTTTAAAAAAATTAACTTACCCTACCCATGCCATGATTGCCATGATATATATCATGGCATGGTATACCCAGTAATTGAGAAGGGTGATGCGTCGGCAGCCTTGGAAAGTAACCGGCTTATGGAATGTTCATACATCATTCACAATGATAATGTACAAACGAGCCTGCAACTGCATCAGTGCAATATATCAAATTGCCCGTTTCTTGAAAAAGATTTTATCGTACAGTAGACTATAATAACGCACGGTTTTGTTACCCGTTATCAGTCAAGCGTAAACTAGCTGCTTAAGATAGGCCTGTAGTCATTTGTTCAACCTACGAGTATGTTAATCATCTCTTAAGAGAAGATTTTGAGAATGTGTGATTAATTCTGGTAAGTTTAAACGCGCGGCTCAAAGAGCAAAAATAGGTTGTAACACCACTACGGACGCTGGAATGTAAAAAAGGCTAATTGATTGGCAAACAGGTTTTTTCTAATGGTTTTGTATGACTTCAAGAAAAAGTCATACAAAACCTAAGATTATTAGCCCTGTAATACGTGATGAAACACGCGTCAGGGTTTTTGCTTTTTATAAAAATGCTTGTAAGGTATTTGTTGAATACTTATATTAATTGATATTAATCTTACTACCTGTTGTTATGACCTATGACTTGGTATTTTGCATACTTCGGTCATTCATATTTTTAGACATAGGTAGTATGTTCTGTTATAAAGAATATATATAGGGGCAGCATATCTAGTATGTATGATGATAAGTACGTTTTATTTTTAAATTATGTTAATATTAATGTAAAATTATGTGATCAATAAACACGTGCTCAAAACGGTAAGAAGCCCAGCATTATTTATTTAATAACCTCAAATTATTGTTATTTGTTTTTAAATTAGCTACAGGAGATGTGCGAGTGTGTTGATTAACAATTACACAAAGATTATGCAATAAACTTTGTCTAAGAAGCAAATTAAAGATTTCGAGAAGAAAAGGAAATTTCAAAATACCAAAACTAACTTGTAAAAAACTAGAATATCTTCTTTTCCAACACAATAATAGGACCACATTCCTCGACACGTGAAAAATAGTATTTGATTCAATCGTCGTGGCATTATATTTGTTTATAACCGAACAATTATGGTGAAAAGATTCAGCGCGTTTTGTATGTGTTGTTTTCATGCAAAAACAAACGATTAATAAATCGATCAGAACATTCAGGTCGCTATCGATAAATCATATCAGTTAGTAGCTAGGTTAATAGCCGGGCGTTAAAAGTTACATCTACAGCCGATAACTGTTACATTTAAACGATCAGTTTAACCAATAACGGTAAGAGTGGTTGTCCATTGCTCTAGGTACCTACTGCAAAATCACGTACCTATCGGAGTATCGATCAGAGACATTTTGCGATTAGAGTCGCAAAAAGTGATTCGAAAATGAAAGAATGAAAAGTTCTAGTAATGTGCCGAACAAGCACAATACTGGAACTTTGTGGACATACAAGTTTCGAACGCAAAATCATTGAATTAATCTTTTAAAGCTTACATCAGCGCAAAACCTCGCGCTGACAAAAATGCGAGAAAACACACATTTTCTAGACTTTTATCTCTGAAACGATACTCTTCGAAAATTTAAAACAACACGGTTTAAAGTATAGTCTTCAAATTTCATAAATATATGTCGGTTAATCCTGTAGAGTGTATGACTCTACAGTCTGACGTTAATCCTAATGACGTTAATCCTGTAGAGTGTGTGACTGTACAGTCATAATGACTGTACAGTCACACACTCTACAGTCATAATCATAAACCGTACCTGTTAACGGCACCGATAAGTTTAGGATAATCGTCTAAACTAAGTACTTAAGTATTAACTCTTTCTGTTATTAACGTCAGCAGAAGAATATATATTATAATATCCTAAAATGATTTTAGAATATTATTACGACTTTACTTTACTATTCTCCTGCTGACGTTTCATTGACCGTTTAGAGGTCTCTGAGCACCGTCCGTCATTCCATAAAATCTTAAAATAGTATCAAACCACGATAATTTAAGTTGAATGGCAACTATCAGGCCGATGGCGCTGATGATACCGATTTGCTCATTTTTGCAGCTCTGTTTTATAAGAGACTAGCTTCTGCCCACGGCTTCGCCCACGTGGTACCCGGATAAAAAGGAGCCTATGTGTTATTCCCATGTATAAGTTATATTACTGTAAAATTTCAACAAAATCCTTTCAGTGGTTTTTTCGTGAACGAGTAACAAACATCCATCCTTACAATCTTTCGCGTTTATAATAGTAGTAGGATTGTGCGGCCGTTTTCGTAGAGTAATGAACACGCACTAAAACCTGTAAGAGTAGTAATTAGTATAATTAAACCTGCTGCATGTTATCAACACATATCTGCGCTAAAACCCGCCAAGCAGCGCAGCGGCTAGGATATGTTTACGGTAATTTCTTATTAGAGTAAGCAATACTGAACGTCGTACCAAGTATGAACACTTGTAGATGAAATCGTTCACGAACCCATCTGAAGAGATCGATAGATTCCCACCTTAAACTTCAATAATACATAGTTTTGTAACTATAATAAAAAAATCTATAGTTGGCCTTCTTGCTAAAGGCGATATGCTCTTTCAGGCAAGCTTAGAATGGACATATAGGTCTTGTTTTTACGAAAAACTACAGTGCACATACATACATACGTTCCGTTGTGCGTTTATAGTATTGACATAAAGCTTCCTCATTAAACCCAGCTCCTAATCAAGACTAAAGTACCGCCTTCATATTTAATCCTCCTTTTTTCATAGCAAATCAAACTCGTCTTGACTGCTTACGCTAGGCTTCCCTTTCTCTTACTTTTGTTACTCAGTCATTAAACAAGTTGACAAAGTAGACGTTGACGCACCCTTATCTACAAACAAATTTTCAGGTTTGTCGAATATAACGCATTTATATTCATTTATATGAGCTAGATAGAGTTGAGTTCTCTAATAAAAATGTTAGAATTCAGTCGCTGCTTGATTGGCTTCCGTACAAAACGTTTGACAGAAATGTATGTAACAAAAATAACTTATTCTCATAATCTATTCAGTATTTATAAACAGCGTTCTTACGACCTTCAATATATGGGAAAAGAGGCGTTATATGTATATATTTATGATGTAAATATATACATATAGCGATTTTATTCATTTAAAATAATTTTTAATTTGAATTGTATGTTTATTCTCCACACTTTCAGAAAGGCAATAACATCATCATTCTTTTAAAAATATCTCGCCATCCTAAGGGTGTCTGGAAGATATCGATTACAGCGATAAGACCGCCCATTGTGCATTTCTTTTGTTTTTTTTATTTTATTATGTCTCTGTGTTTTGTACTGTAAATTGGTGATATGCATAATAAAGAGTTTACCTATCTATCATAATATCTTGATAGATGGTAACTTACTGTATAATGTTTAAACTACACAAATAAGGCCCTTTCCCTACCCACACCCACAATTTGCATTCGTTTGTATTCTATGACCTTAAGCTGTGGGACGTGAGAGAAAATGCTGTTTAGAATGTGTTGCTTTGGGCAGGGTTTGATCACATGACCAAACCCTGATTCATCAAACCGATCGTGGTTCGCTTTTAATCACTCTTAAGGCTTGAATTTGCTTGACGAATTTTACTAACTACAGACATTAATGACTTATCTATAAATGAACAGAAAGGAATGTATATTTTTTCACATGATCAACATGACAAGTATGCTTTTCAAAGAGAGGTGCCAATTTGCTTCGACAACCAAGGCACGCCTAATGCCTATGCGATGGACTGAAAAATACAAAGATACGCTTAAATCCTTGCTTAACTTTAGTGCGAACAGGCATTTTACTATCACACTGTAATGCAAGTATTATATACTTATCTTTCTTTAAATTCTTGCAAAAGAAACCCTGAAACATAATCTTCAATCAACAGACTTTATAATCTTTAATGCAACAAAGTTTGAGCATGGAATTAAAATTATCGTGGTTTGGTATCATTTTAGAATATTATTTACGACTATACCACCGTCTGCGACCACGCTCCCGTCTCACAACCGTCGAGCGTGGTCGCGGACGGTGCTCATGAGGAAGGACCTCTAAACGGTCAACGAAACGTCATCAGGAGAATAGTAAAGTACGTGGTACAGTCGTAATAATATTCTAAAAAGTTTGAGCAGCTGGATAGTGTGGAGTAAACCTTATCTCTATAAATAGAACTGCATGTATCCTCCTTACTCGCGACTAATAAAGCCTATACGCATACGTCCGAGTAATCATAGTGAATGTATAGGTGTAAGTTATCTTGAAGAAAGCGCGGAAACTGTATCTTACATTTCTGTATCATGATTTCCTATTCCGAGTTTAGATAGTTTTGTTTCTCTTATGCATGGTACGTACAACACCTCGACAAACTGCAAACAAAAGAGATGCGCATGTTACGCTGGTCAGCAGACGTCACACTACTAGATAAAACCGAGACTACATATGAGGTAGTTTTAAAGTGGCCCCAATAGTTACCAAAATAAAAGAAAAACGCCTCAGATTGTACGGGCACGTCCAGAGACGCCCGGAAGATCACGTGGTTAAGCTTGCCCTAAACTTGCCAACCACGAAGCGTGGACGTGGAAGACCACCCTCCACTTGGTTCACGACGGTCAAAAAAGACCTTTTAGAAGCCCAACTCTACACCGAAACTGCATATAATCGTGCGCAGTCGAGAAAAAGGACAAGCAAGGCCGACCCCGAGTAAATGGGATAAACGGTCGAGGGATAAATATATATATATATCCATGGTACGTAGTGTGTTTTTATACTAAAGCCTAATTACAATAACAAAATAGCAATGGAGAACGAATCATTTGCCAGGATTAGAGATGACCAAGCTTCTTAACTTAAAAAGGAACACTTCGCAACTTAATCTTTCCAATTTTCAGGTTTTAAAGTTTTGGCCATTCCTAAGGTTGGCAAAATGAGTGCCCATTGTTTCGTTCCTCTAGCCATTATGCTAAGGTTGTTTTATTAGGATATAAATTTCATACCCTAATCAAACAAGCATCGAAACGAGAATATATTTGGGCCTAATTTGATAATTTATAACTCTTACCGTTAAGGCAGCGTTCGTAAGAAAAGCACTCGCTAGACCGTTTTTACGTCGACTATCTTCCACCAAAACTTAGACCAAAATTGGTCTCCACGAAAGGTTATTTTATCGGGATAATATACAGCCTATGTCCATCCTGAAGGTCCATTCTGAAATTTAGTTAAATATTTTTGAAATTGGATGAATAATTTCGGTTTCCACATCAAAACTTACAAACGTTACCTCTTTATAATATTATAAGTATTGATTAATTCGCTACAAATTGGATGGTCATTACACTAATGTCAAATCAGGTATTGCATGTATATACATGCCGGATTTCATAGATAATCGGTTCAATTGTTTATGTGAAAGTAAAACGAGATAATCTTCCGAGTATTTTATAACCTATTGTGTCCCACTTCTGGGCAAAGGTCAGCATTATTATGAATTAAAATTATAGTTTTTTGGGATATTATTAAGACTATATTATTATAAAGATTGTGAGACGGTACTCATGTGGAAGGACCTCTAAACGGTCTACAAAACGGCAGCAGGAGAGTTGTGACGTGGTATAGTCGCAATAATCTTCGTATGATAATTTGCGTTTCAATTTCGCAATAGGCGTGAATTCAATTATTAAAAAAATGCTGGACTTTTTTCACACAGCATCATCTAGTCCCAAACCAAGCAGAGCTTGTATTATGGGAACTACATGACTGATATACTACTTTTTGTAAAAAATAATAATATATTCTATGTATATTGTACATAGAAAACATCCAAGACAGCAATTTGTCTGTATGTATTTTTTTTTAAATTATGTTGCAGAGAACCTAGAAAAAATACCGCTATACAAGAATAAATTCAAGAATATTTACGCACGGAATTGCTGCAAAAACAGATTCGCAATCAGCTTACATTCTTGCAATAAACAAAAGGCATAAACAAGGAACGAAAACGAAGCTTATCGAATGAAAAAACAAAAATACAGTGAATCAAAGGAATGCGAGCGGTCAGCTAACCTTGGGTGAAGGGCGACCACTCGAGACAATGGTAACTAGGCTCGAGACATTGCTACTAGCGAAGGATTGCTAGCTTACCTAGTAGAAAATAGCTTGAGCAAACGATAGATTTTATTCAGTTTTAAAGCCTCAATCGCGAGAATCGAAACATTGCACCTGTCAAGCCGATATGGACTCGTGGGATCATTGATTTTAACCACATTTATAAATTCTCGTCGTTGTTCATCACGTTTAAAGCGCTCCTAGTGACGTGTGGCGATGGAACATCTCTAAGAACAATTATTAAAGCCATACGTGGCGATACAGAACAATTGCAAAATAACTGTACTTTAAAGCCGTTTTGGAAAAAAAAATAACAGACAAACAAACAGTACTATAATTAAGTAGGTATCTACCTAAGTAGGTGCACTCTTATACACTCCCAGATATTTTCAATCAAATCTCTCTCCATCCAAATATTGTCTGGACCAATTTTCAGTGTCAGAAATTTCAAAGATAAACGTATTAAAGAATACTTTACTTATTTCTTAAAGTCAAGTCCATAAACGACCGTTTCTACCACAAGAAATACACCATAATGGACTCAGTAATTATCACGATGTATATCTTTATAATGACTTCCCGTACAAGTCTACTCGGATCCACCGCGAGAATGATATCATTCTCTCATTTTATAATACCTGCCATTATAGAATTTTTGTTAGCTGAATATATTTTGGCGATGGCACTTTGACCCAAGACCCTAAAGTTCAAAAGCATGATCATCGGTTAGTGTGTTCTAATAAGGAGCGATATGGACTTGTAATCTGCCAATCGTTAGCATGTGTCAGTATAACGTTTGAACTTGCCTCTAACTACCCCGTTCTTGGTATCCTCGTGGCTCTGCGTACTGTGCATACATCTAAGGGTCCATTATGCGGATTATAATAGTCTTTGATCATGTTTTTTTTTTGCTCTTGTCATCGATTGCCTGGTAGCATGCAGTATGCTAGCAGTATGTTATTTGGTTAATGGTTGTCATTAGTATAATTGTCAACTTAGCGTTTTCGTGTCCCAGCTATAAAAAATTACTATAAACTCTGGGCCCAGAGTTGACAATAATCGTCATCTACAACATCCACTAACTAGGACTCCTTCATAGATTGCCATGCCGAATAATCTTGGGACATCTTCATCCACCGACTTCCCGTAACCTTTACAATATTATCGGTACATCGTGATTTCCTACACTGCGTCATTCTGTTCGTGGTTGCCTTTCGAGAACCTTTCTTCCCCAGCGGTTGTCGGATTGATCAATAAGGATTTCTTTAGTAGCGATAACTTTAGCTAGTAAAAGGTCATAACTATCTATGAGTATCCGGCCTTGGTCAGGCTTTCGCCGACCACAGGGCGAGTCAAGTAAGGTCAGGCTTTAGAAAAGGCAAAATATATTGCTTCCACAACCGCCTACCTATAGGTAAATAACGTCACCGGTAAGTTAGCTTAGCTTCAAACTAGATTTTAAAGAGACAAATCCGTGTGCACTAGGCTTAGGCAAAGACTTAATTTTTATGACAATCTATGAACAAAATTACGTATTACGTACAACACAAGTTTTTGACAGATACTCGTAGGTTTCATTTTATTATATATTAAATTATAAAAAAACAAAAACTAACAAACACGCTCACGACTGTCTTCCCCATGATGGACAACGTCAGATACATACTCAGTGAGTAGATCTTTGAGGATACCAAGTAGGGGGTAGTCAGCATATCTAAACATTATATTAGGTACATGCCCGCGTTTTGCAAGTTAGCATTCCACGTGACAGGTTGCAAGCCCATCGCCGCTTATTGGAACACTAACTGTTGGCACATGCTTTCGAATTTTTGGGAATTCTAGGGCATGCTGGTTTCCCCACGATGTTTTCCTTCACCGTTTTGAGCACATGTTATATCCTTCCTATTCTACTTTATAGTGTAAATTCGAAAGTTTGGATCTAAAAAATACATCTAAACTGTTCATGAACATTAATCTGAACTTGTGAACATGTTTGAACACTGATTGGCCATGATTTTACATTTCACTAGGAATTAAAAATCATGAAAAAAACAAGCAATGTTGTGATGCCAGAGTCTTCTAAGCTTGGTTGCGAGTATCAGAGTAATATTACTTTATAATTTAAATTCACGTAGTTTATTAAGCTGACGTTTCTATATAATCCTTGTGCATTCGATGATTTTCCAAAAAGTAACCTGAATAAGGTGCAGCGGAAAGAAAGATTATACGAATAATATTTCAACGCGGACCAAGTCACAGTTGAGGAGATAAATGGATATAAACAAACAAACTCTTACCTCAAACACAAATACCTACTAGCTTCTTGCGTCGGAAAAAAATATAAATCTTTATTCGGATTAGTTTTGACTGGAACCATAAAACTCAGAAATTTAATACGCCAGATTTACCACAAAAATAAACGGACAGTCAAATTTATCCAGTGATGTGATGACAGATTCCTATGAAAACATGTGTCAAGAAGCTTAGATTAGATTAACCACCCGTTATTGTGTTGGTGAACTCAGGTCTAAGCTGAATACATATTATATAGAGCAGCAATATAATTATTTACTTGTAAAAGGAGGCTTCCACCACAGTAGTCCGATTAAGCAATATCGATTTTCCGGAATCGCATCGATTGGTCACTGCAAGTCGGCCAAGTGCTTATCAAATCGGACGATGTTTTAGTTACTTGTCGTTTACAGGCAAACAAGCGAATATCTTGTATCAAAAAACCACCAAGTAGCATATTATTTGAGAGTGCAAACTCAGCTTTATTGAGAGTATTTTTAGATTAAAATAGGTAAGAAAATGGTTGATGGAAATATGAAGAATGTGAAGTGATTTTGAAGATAATTGTCAAAAAATTTGAAATTGTTGGGTTGGTATCATTTAAGGAGATATGGCGACTATAAGGACCCTGTCAAACTGATGCAGTGGTGATCAATACATATTCACCCGAACATTGACAACCACTAACAACCATTTTCCTTTGCCATCGCCACTGCATAAGTATTTGCTTAAACTTGTACCTAAAGTGCAGACGAAAATTAAACTTTTACTATTATGCTATTAAGATACCTAACCGTATAAAAAAGAATAGAATATCACTTTGGTAATCGTATTTCGACACGCCCCGGTAAAACTAATCCTTTTTAACCGAATTCTTTCACATAAAACCTGCCCTAAACCAGCTTGTAAAAGATTTTAAAAGCAAAAAATAACAAAGACGTTATTAAAATACCAAAACACGGGCACGCGATCGGGAATCGAACCTTTAACATTAACGTGCCAGACACACCTACCTGTCTCGAAAAAAGGTGACCCTGTACAGTCGTTGACAAAAAATGTTTACAATTTCAACTACTTACTCCAATGAGGGTTTAGGCCAAATCTTTGGTTTTAGGACAAACTTAATATGATTTCTTGCTCACACTTTTAATAAACACTATGCCCGTGATTTTTAAAGATCCGAGCATCGATAGAAAGAGACAGTATGGTAAAGGGATTGATTTGCTACTTACATGTAAGAATCGAAAGAGCACATTAGCTTGATTTACCAATTTATTTTCTTGTCCAATAATAATAATTGATCCTGTCATAATTTGCTACGATAGAAACATATAGAATGGGAACATTGCTTCACAATGTTGGTTGTTAGAAAAATACAGGATAAAAAACGCTTTTCTATGTGATTGTACAAAAACAAGTTTAGAATTATAGTATGAGATTAGAGATAAAAATAATCACACCGTCAAAAATCGTGAATTTTGTGTTTGAAAGACTTCTACAGTGATTCGGTAGTCGTCACATAGAAATGCAGAGGTGCACAGATTTAAGGCGTCCTCATGACTCTTTTCATATAAATATTTGTAAAAGATTGAACTCCTCAAAATAGCGCAACTTTTTTTAACCTTAACTTGAGGAGCTGGGCCAAAACAAGTTTATGTGACATCTTTACACACCGAATACATTTTTATTTTATTATAACACTGTAATTTGTGGACACAAAGATCACGCAAGACTCCTGTAGGTACGTTTCGTCACTATGAGATATTTAGCCTGTCTGTCCGGTGCCTAAGAATACTACTGAATCTTTGCTTTATAGAAGTGAAACTCTTATGCTATTCAGGCCCAATAATTCGAGAATTCAAAAGGATATTATTATTAAAACTGTCGCGATCAGTAAAGAACGTTGCACTAGGATGGCACTGATTATAAAAGTTGCAATATTCTCCAAGCATTAAAATTACTGGAGTATATTTAGTTTATTCGCCTCTTGTAGTCTTCTGTAATTTACATAGATCATTTCCTCAAAAAGTGTCACTATCTTGAGTTACGATTTCCATTCTAACACTACGCGAAAGTCATTTGGTTCGTGGTCTCCATTAGAGAACCTTTCTTCCCCAGTGGTTGTCATGTAGTTGCTGAGATAGACCTCCTAGCAGTACTGCTTCGTATACAGGCGTTTGCGTTGATTATATTTATCTGAATTCTTAACAGAGTTTCGCTTCTATACGGCTAGTTATTTAAGCCGGTATTGGTCTCGGCTTCCGGCATTCAATCGGAATTTGGTCCAAACATCTGAAATTGGTCAGACAGGCATTTTGCAACTACGCAATGTAGTTACGTGTTTTTAACCGTAAAAGGCTGCGGTTGCTCTAATGAAGTGAGTTATGTAGTGAGTTATGGGATCTCGTAATGAGTAATCGCCGGTAAATACATACGCAATGTTTAATGCCCCATTTCATTTTATTTTGCAGAAAAAAACTAAGTTTGTTTCCTCCTGTACCCTAGTACAGTAGGAAACAAACTTAGTTTTTTTACATTTATGTATAGAAGTTTTATCGAAATTGAGACAAATAACGCTACTCTTAATGTTTTCAAAATATAAATGAGGAGGGAATTTCGCGATAGTAGACATAGTGATAGGGACTTTTCTGATACTGGAGATAAAATGAAGGTAGTTGCGATTACAGCCAAAATTTCCCGACGTTAGCTCCATATACTCCAGCTAACCCAAAACCACGGCTGTTACAACACCAAGCCAAAACGTCGAAAAATTATTTAAATACCAAATAAAAGACCTGTAAAATAGTAATAATAACGAATTGATCATGTTTAAACTTCAAAATTATTTCAAAGAGTCAATTGCAAACATACGAGGAGATGAAATACAACACAAGGGAAATTCGAAATTAAGTTTAGATTAATAGACCAATGAATCGTTCGAATGAACCAATGTTTTAAACATCAAAAGCGATTAGCGAGAGTAAACGCCCCGTCTATTCGCAAGTGCAGCGTATGTCCAATTAATGCATCACAATCTATAATTGATCACTTTCGAAGCCCGCGAGCCTACAAAGGAAAGTAAGCTCATCAACTCGACCAGCTAATGCGCTAACTTGCCTCTAACACAGCTTATAGGGAATAGCTTGTCTAGCCCACCAACTTATGGTCCTATGAATTTTATGGTCCCGAAATTTCATAACTATAATAAAATAAAATAAAAATAAAAACTCAAATAGAGCTATACTTAAAAAACTCTTGTAATCATTTTCTTATAGTATAAGTAATTATTGGTAGGAGCGGGCGGGGTGATTTTCACCCGCGATGTAAGGAGCCCGTATGCGTATACAGACTGCATTTTATTTTTTCGACTTAAAAATAAAAAGTCAACAAACAAAAAACCTCTTACAGAAAGTGCGTACTTGCTTTTTGTTTGTTTGTCTGTATATGTGTATGTTTGTCTGTAATTTATCTCGGAAACAGACTGTTAGGTATATTGAAATTCGATTTTTGCAATCGATATGTGTCTTCAAGGATGGTGGTTCTTAGATAGGGTTTGTTGCCAGACCACTAAGGGCGCTACAATATACGATGGAAATAATAACGGCGATTTTACAATTTTGAAATAAATTACAGAGATTAAGTGTTATGATTAAGTTATGCTAACCGCGTGGATAAGACGATTTTAGACGAGCCTCAGATCTCCCGGGGCGTAATGCACGTCTCCCGCGTGCATTACGCCCCGTACAAATGTCACGGGATTGAAACGTCAGGTCAATTCCTTAACTCAGAGTTGAGTAATTGACGACCTCCCCATGAGTTTTTCCATTAAACTCTTTCCTTATTTATTGGCTTATTTGAAAAACAGTTAATATTCCACAGGGCCGTAGATGGTTTAAAGCAGTGCATGTTCTTGGTAAAAACCACACAAACCGAGAGAGTACTATACAAAAAGCAGGGCTGAAACCCAACCGGGTTTCATGTATGTGCGTTTACACGCAAATCCATTAAGTCTGAAGTGAATCGGCTATGTTCCTTATGGTCTGGTCTTTGACATAAAGGCAGCTTTCCCTGTAGCAGGAAAGTTGGTTTTCATTATCATCATATTAGGTTCGAGAGTGAGATTAATGAAAACGAGATTGAAATAAGTTGTAGGTATCGACTTATACATAATTTCATACCATCAAATGATAGGTAAGTTTCAATAATTGAGACTTAAATTTTATTAGCAGTAATTAATTTGCTTATGTTTGATAAGACTTAAGCCCAATAAAATATTTTAATTTATTCATTCATATGGTTTCTTTCTTCATTTTTACAAACACTACGGAACCATGCAAAACATTATTTATTATGAGCGTAATATTATTTATTGGCATTCCATTCGTGGGAAGTACCTTCCGAATAATAATTAATTATCGTGATAATAATTAATACTTAATTTATTCTGTGTATACATAGACCTACCTACCGGTACCTATAGGTACCTACCTACCGATATCATGATCAGATAATATCACACTATTGCAGAGGCCGCGAATTAGGGAATTGCAGGTCGAGTATCAGTTTGAAAGCCGAGCCACAGGCGAGGACTTCAATGATACGAGACAGGCAATGGCCATTTCCGCTGAGGCATATTAGAGTGCTTTTATAAAAAAATGCAAGGATATAAAATACTATTTCGGAGAACATGTTTTCTTCTTGTTTTTTCAGGTCATTAAATTCTCATACCTTTACGTATTTGATATTAATTTTAACGTAATACCTCCACGCGTTCCTGAGATAAAAGACAGACAGACGGACGGACAACGAAGTGATCCAATAAGGGATACTTCTTTATTTTGAGTTACATAACTCTAAAATCATTAAACATTTGTATGGAAGTATGTTTTTATAACACGACTCGACGCGTGCAAAGCCGTAGTTTTTAATAATATTGCAACATATCAAATATATGTTAAGTTTTCAAGCTGATCGAAGACAGTGATAGCTAATCTTAAATTTTGATGTGCTTAGCTATTGTAAATTGGATCAATATCTCTAGAATCACGACTCGAGCTGATCGCTACAGGATTCAACTTCAGGTCAAACGCGAAGAAATGCTATGCACAGCATGTGAAAGTGCTCGCATACATAATAGATACAGACAGACCGATTGTCTTCACCCCATCGCGTGAATATTAATAGTAAAAGTGAGTCTGCTAGTGCGGAGAATCACAAATTGATCTAAGGATATATTTGAATGAACCGCGACAAAAAAAATGCCTGCAACTTTAGTAAGGTAATTTAAGCGAAAAAAGTAAGTACCCTACAGAATTTAGGTTTTTGGAACTTTTGTTATACCTACGAGTAGAATAATGACAATGAAAAAGCTTTACTATTTACGACACAATTTGTCACACAAAAATTGTTAATACTAATAAGTTGTAAATTTATACAAAATCATAATATATCTTTTGATAAATGAATACAACCGATTTTGGTTTAAAACCGCGTCCAACAAATTATCGTATTTGCATATGACTGTTAATTTTATTTATAAATATCCATAAAATTAACAGTCATATTCAAAGATATTAACGACTCTTTTATAAGACTTTTCAGGTAATTCGAATATAAAACCTAAAATATTATTATAAACTATAACCATAAACTAATAGGAAAAAAAAAAAGAAGTAAAAAAATGAAACGCTACTCCGACTAAATAGTAATAGTCGGGGTAGCGTTTAATTTTACTATTTATTATTCTTAATAATAATATCTAATTTATATATTATTGTTCACACACACAAATAAACAATTACAAAAAACAAAATGAAATGACATGTACAAAGGCGAGCGAGGCAACGAGGCCCTAAAAAGAGTTTTCTTATTTAGAGTTTTTTTTATTTCCTATTCGTTTGTGGTTATAGTTTATAATAATATTTAAGGTTTTATATTCGTATTACCTGAAGTCTTATTTAAGAGTCGTTAATATCTTTGAAATGGTATTCAAAGATATAACTTTTAAATAAGGCAGGATAATGAGGGGGTAATTATCATTATTTACGAATGGGATAACTTAAACACGAGAGGAACTTATGAAGTTAGGTTTATACCGACAACACAAGAGTATGGTACAGTTTTATGAACTAGTGGCCAACCCTAAGCCATTACTAATCATAAGCAGTGGTGAAGCCAGTTAAACTAAGGTAGATAAAAACTGTTTGTAGTCCATGATCTAATGTTATATTCTCAGCTAATCATTATGTAGAGGCTAACACGGTATCTAGATACACGATAACGTGTGTGAGGATTACTGCTTACAATGGCATTGTAAACCTTGTTTCTAGGGGGTAGAGCTATGTCACATGATACAAGTTCAACTGAGACGAGATTGTAGAATTTAATAAGATTACCGATCCATAGATTGATTCTTTAATAAATAAATAAATAATAAATAATGCTAGACATTTTCACACAACATCATCTAGCCCCAAAGTAAGCAGAGCTTGTGTTATGGGAACTACATGACTGATATACTTTTTTTTTGTATTGTACATAGAAAACACCCAGCCAGACTCGAAACAAATATTTGCAGGTTATACAAACATATGTCCCGCAGCGGGAATTGAACCCGTAACCATTTGCGTCTCGGGCGGTCCTTCACCCACAGCGCAAAAGAGGTCTTTAATTATTTATTATACAACATCATGGTCCTAGTAGGTACTCTTGGTTATATATTTTTAGATACTTTACTGATTGCCCAAGTACAATATAGTTTATACAATAACCTACGAAAAAAACATGTTTAAAATTGTTTATTGCTATATAAATAAAAAAGAAATTTAATAATAAAGAAATAATAGAGTCATATTTTTTATCAATTAAATTGATACTATACCTTTCATAAGAGCATAGTGTAAACTGGTTTCAATTTCAAGTGTGTTTTTATTACCAAGGTCATGTAAATCACATTTTTGTGCGACTCTACAAGCTATAACCGTGCCAAGGTAGGGTCGTGCATTCACACAGTCGCAGGTGGTAATGAACCAACACTCAACTTGTGTGATATCACCGAGAGTGTCGGAGAGCAATGTTGTTTTTGGAAGAAAAATAAATAAAAAAGACACGACTTCCAAGAGATGGTGCCATTAAAAAACAAAGGTCCGCCGAAATTAAATAAATTACGATTATTGTAAGTGATCCAGCATAAGGATTACGAATCAAGAACAAGAATTACGACAGGACAGCTGTAAAAAATGTGCGATAAAGTGCGTGGCGTGCGGATATGAAAGCGTAAGCTTAGTTTTATGGACAAACATTTCGCATTTGCGTCGAGTCAACTCAAAGATCTGTTGAGGTGAAGCCAGCTTTCTCACTGTTTATATTTCACACGTTATGGACGTAACAAGAAAAGATTTAATACCTACATTTTGAACGTAACGTAAACGTATGCATGGAATGCTCAGTGATATAATAGAAATTACAGCAGAGAAATTTGAGAGTTTGCACCATGTTTACGCGTTCCAATACACGCAAGATTTCTTTTCTCGAAATGCTTCAGTTCAGATTGCTATATTGTGTACTCAAATGAAAACATGCATATTTTTAACGAGTTTCGTTAAAAATATGCAGTTGCTGTTAGCAACTGAAATGTATTGTCTAGAGCATTTTACTATTAAACTTCTAATGGATGCATATAGCAACTATTATATTCATGATTTCAATCCAATCAATAATTCATAGACAAATTACCGACAGCTTAATAATCCTCTTATTAAATTCAAATCAAGTCATCTATTCTTTCTTTCGATAATAGTGACATGTATGTAGCTATCGTATATATTACAGATGCGTAAGTATTGATGGATATTTGTTGTAAATAATATTTTTAAAGGCTGAATCGACGTAATCTGGAACAGCCTCAGTAGATGATAGAGAATACATTTTTTTTTGTTCCAAGATTTGTGAACCTTCGACGTGTAAAAACCGCATTACAATCCGATAAGCCGTTTCGTAGATAAAAATAACAGATAAACAAACAAACTAACGTTCTTCTTACCGCTTCTTAAGTTGAGGGTTTTTTTTTATTAGTTGATAAGTATGTAGGGACTAGGGAGATACATACATAGTTGATGTGGTACTGGCTACCTGAAAAAGGAAATATACGAATTAGAAACAAGTTATGAAAGAATGAACGACTACGCCCCCTTTATCAAAAGAGACAGAGTAAGGTGCAAAATACTTCAGACGAACGAAAAGTTAGATTAATTGTCAAATATGTGGCTCTATTATATTTGACGACCTGGCGCAGTGGGCGAAGGCTCGCCTGAGACGCAGAAGGTTACGGGTTCGATTCCCGCTGCGGGACAATGTTTGTAATGTTTGTCTCGGGTCTGGGTGTTTTCTATGTATAATATGTATGAATTTACAAAAAAAAAGTATATTAGTAGTATATCAGTCATGTAGTTCCCATAATACAAGCTCTGCTTAGTTTGGGGCTAGATGATGCTGTGAGAAAAATGTCCAGCATTATTTATTTATTTATATTTATTATGCATTGATCTACTGAATTACATGCGACATACTGTGCCTTAATAGTAAGCTTCATAAACCATAGCTAATTTTTGAATGTAACCTTTAAATCCAGCATGTTGGATAAAAAGAAAACCTCTAAGCTCTTTATGAATGCAAAAACAAATGAACTGAGTTGAAAGACTACATGTCTATCAACACAGTTATTTGTTTTTAAAAATAGAATAGAATTTGGTTTATTTGACATAGCTATTAAACACAGTGCGGACAGGTGAAAAATAATAAATATAATGAGCAAATTTTTATAACAAATCACAATCTTTATAGGTGACAGTATTTTGACAAAAATACAGTGACACCGAGGAAATTTTTTAAGTATTTATTTGCCAGATTAGCGAACACTTTTCTGTGACCTAGGCTATTCTAGGAAACGTCTAATGAATTCAGTTATCTTGGGATATCGTCCGTCCCGCTCCACAAATCTAGAAAATGATTAAATTGTATGCAATTTGTGATGTGGGTTACTATCTAAAGTGGAGGAAAATCGCAGTTAAGACGCATGAAATTGATTTAAATGTAGACCTTTTTCTGTCAAAGGTTTCTGGAAGATGAAATGTCAGAAGAGTTTTAAAGGAAAACAATGAAAATCGCTTTGAAATCCGTTTATTAGTGCCGTAGATAGTATCCATATGAAATAAATTTATTATCAATTAACTGGTACACAAACTCAATATCTACACTATTATTATAAATACTTAAAGTTTGTAAGTTCGAAAGTAATCTCCAAAATTTAGCATCCGATTAAAAAAACTTTCACCCATGTTTAAAATGGACCTACAGGGTGGACATAGATATATTATCCCGTTAAAATAAAATGACTTTTCGTGGAGACAATTTTTGCAACGTAAATCGACGAAACAATGGACGAGCTAATGCATTTCTTACGAAAGCTACTTATCGGCTAAACTCATCGAAGCTGGGGAAAAAGGAGTTTTTGGCTTCAGACTTCAAAAGTCGCAATAAACCTAGTTTCAATTATTTTCTCCTAAACCTTACACCTGCTCATCCACCATGACGAGTCAGGACTTCAAATTGTCACGTCTTATCTTTACGCTTGATGCTTTTCGCTTTGTAGGCAGGTTTTGATAAACAGGTTCAAGGCCTACTTAACCACAGCTCACTTCCTGCTACAAACAAAAGCCCACGCTAGTTTTCTGTAGGGATATACCATGCCATATATGTGTTTACTGAACTGATCATTTAAACATCTTCTGTTTCGCTAAAACATACGTAAAATATAACTAACTTGTTGATCTATGTAATCTATTTGGATCCGTGTTGAAATTGTTAAAAACGTTTTCTGTATTGTCTAAAATATAAATAAAAAAATAACTATGTTCTTTCCCATGAAGAGTTACCAACTATACGAACTTGCTGATCTGGTATTTATTTGGATCCATGTTGAAGAAAGTGATAAATCCTTTACTTCCTTCTTCAAATGGAAAGGTTATTTTGAATATTAATAAGAGCAGTTAAAAAACTGGCAAATTGTAAGGGAAAAGCTATTAGTCACATTAAGTGGCAGATAACGAACCTGCCAAATAACAGATTGTATAACTGATAAATTACAGTACTTTCCTTAAAACTGGAAAAACGCTTGCAAGTTGGAGAGAGAAATCGCCGAGCTATTGAAAGTTTTGTCATTTAAATAACATTTTTTTTTAAATTAAGTACTTGCGTTTCATAATCTATGTGAAACTGCGAACGTCACATATTACAATTCGACATAGATTTGTTGATATATTATAATGATTCTGCTTGGGGGTCTGCCAATATCTAAAGAAACTCCTAGTTTCACTAGGCTGGGCTTTTGATCCACGACTGAATCAAATTGAATCAAAGTTAAGCTAAAATATTGGAGTCTAAAATTGTGATTTCATTTAGTGAGTCATGTCTGTGTGAAATTTCGCCGTATCTTTTTTTGGGAAAGTATCTTCTGCCCACGTTATTAATCGATTAGAGCAATCCGCTAATATATTGGTTATAAACATTATATCTATTTATATGCGTTATAAAGCAATTATATCGAGAGTTGGGATTGGCTGGTAGGTACAAAATGTATGAAAGTCCGAGCATTGGCTTTCACCTGTTCCATGAGTTGCGTGAGGGTAACATAACAATCGCTTGGAGCCTTGTATTGACTAGGCACTACTAGACACGTACTATCAAGTAATATAGTAGGGGGGCATAAAATATCATATCATAATGAGAAGACTCGCCAGCTCTATTGTTCTATCGAGGTCACGCACGAAATATGGAAAAACAACGATACTCCATGAAGGAGCACAGCTTTACAATAACCTACCCTCCCAAATTAAAAATGTAACCTCATTCAATGTATTTAAATCTAACCAAACCGAGCATATCAATAATGATGATTCACTTATTAAAAAATAAGCACATTGAAAGAGTAAATTCTCAAGTAAGTGACATGAAATACTTGTCTTTTTGAGAATAAATGATTTAAAACGTTACGTTAAAACGTTACTCGTAACGCTATACTATGATATCCGGATGAAAATTGATTCAGTACTTTTTGGTGAGTTAAAATTGTGGCAGTGTTTCGAAAATGGTATCAGTGGATTGAATGGTCAGATGAGATCCTTGTCACGTATACAAAGAACAACAGCAATAAATCCAAAAAAGGCGTAGACCTGATGCGTCAGTATCCAGGTCTAACACATAACAGTTTTTGTGTCGCCATGCCGGATGCGACACAAGTGGAATAAGCAGCGAGCGCATCCGGGGGTGATCGGGACACAGTCAACTATCAGCTTAAATCCTCTGGATTAAAGGATATTATCGTTTACTTATAAGTGCGAAAGCATACAAGGCTATCCCATTTACATGAAAAAGTTTTGATACACGGTAATTGCGTCGTCGCCACTTGAATTTTAAGTTGTTTTGCTGAATTTTGAATTTTAAGTAGTAGTTAATACGTGGTTACTTAAATAGCCATTTATTCGACTTCATTGACGATTACTGAGCCGTTTCTATGGTTAATTGCACTCAGAAATTACCTCTGGCCAAAAAATATGACAGCTGGTCAAAGCCACGCCTCCAGAGTCATGCACGGTAAACGAATACGCTCACGACTGTATTCCCCAAGATGGTCATCCTCAGATTTAGGCACTATTTTGCACATGCCCGCGTCTTGCAAGTAGTTTGCATTCCACGTGACAGGTGGCTATCCCATCGTCGCTTATTGAAACACTAACCGATTGCACATGCCTACTAATGGTGCACGAGTGGGTTCGAAACTACGACCGCAAATCGGGATACCGCCCACTAGGCCAACAACGGAATCAATAGGTTTTAAGTTGTTCCCCTATCAACAAAATGTTGTTTGGAAATCTGCAAAGTCTCTGCAAAAAGAAATACAGTTCGGACAGACTAAGAAATATCTTAATTAAACTATTCGCAAGCTATCCCATTTGAAAATGTGCGGAAACCGCAGCAGCAGGCTCTATGTTTCTATTTTTAGCGTGCGCGTACAATCACCCCTGCGTCAATTTCATAAGCCGTAATCCAGTTTGCAGGGTGTCCGCCTAAACTACTGTTTTGTATGCTTTTTGTGTGGGGAAAACTGCTTCGATAGCTTGGCTTATTCTCGAGGAATCGGCGTAAAATCACATGTGTTTTCAAAGCTGATATATGGTATGTTCCAAACGGTGGTAAGTTATATCGCGAATAGTAGGAACAAAAAATAGTTCTACTGGATATGGCAAGAATACTGTGCATATTTTTAAGACTACATTAAGTCTTCTTTAGAATTATACGTAACCACAACTCGTGGAATCTGGTAGATTAGCACTAAATTACTGTTTAAAGTCCTTGTAATTTACATCATAAAATTTTTATGAATTCAATGAATAACAATTTAACTATCCAACCTGAATAAATACTTCCTTTCCTTTAAAATAAGCTCTTTAGAAGTCCTTATAGCACCACAACTCTCTTTATGTTGAGTCAAAAGAAGGAGCAACTATGCTTTTAAAGAAGCAATGGACATTTTAATGGGCACTCGGTTTATAAATTGATTCACACTCCAGTACGCGAATTTAAAAGCCCGAAGGGTTTATACAAAATCTTTAGACAAGTAACAAGTTCTTACTACTGTCGGACTTACCACGTTAAATAGCCTACCGATGTTAGTCAAACTGGTATGTTTGGTACAAACAGGTTGGCCAAATTTGTGGGGCCTCAAGCGCAACTTTCTTCAATAAAACATACCACGTGCTACAGATGTTAGTACGTGTTACGTAAGTGCAATCAACAAGATAGTTGTGAGCCATCGGCTACTTTCCAACGTATTTACAGATGCCAGCTTTGGTTGTTTCAACATTTTATTGGAGCTCGTGCAAATCTGCGCGGTGTATGGCGATTCGCGGTAGCATCAACTTGCGGGCAAAAGGTCCAACCGCTAAAGACGTCGTATAAAATATTGTATAGCATTATGTGTGAGTGCAGTAAAGCATGAAATTAATAAAATGTTCTCAAAGTTCGAGTCAATGTGGACCAATAAAATACCTACACTTACTACTGCAGTATCCATGAGTTACCCATGTTTTGATTTTGCAACCTACCTGCTGAGTATTTCTACGGTTCTTTGGTTAGGTGTTCAATTTGTTTTTTGGTCCGTAAGTTTGAATAAATGAACGCTCACGTATTAATCTTGCATTATCCACGTAGTTGTTAAGGTTGCGAGAAGTCGGTCGGACCAGACTATTAATATAGGATTTATGAGACCAAGTGCCTCAAGACTTTTTGAAAAGGCAGCCAGGTCCAAGAAAAGCAGATAAGACCATCTCGGTCCATATTGCAAAAATTCAAAACTGTTTTAGTATAATTATAGGACAGGGGACAATCGCTATTATGGTAGAAGTTAAGCAATCGCCTAACAGAACAGGACAGAACTGTATTGTATGAGAAAGTACCGCTAATTTCTACTCTGATTTAAATTGCAGTCTTTAATTAAGTGAAAAGTGCACGTCTTGTATGAGACTTTAAATTGACATGAACACACAATAATACAACTTTACATAACAGCAGCTATAATTAAATACGAGTACTAATTATCATCGCGTTTACCATTTTAAACTCTCAGTAGAATTAATAAAGAACAAATAACAATGTCATGTAGAGCGTGTCTAAATGCATTACCAACATTATTTAAATAATTGATTAACGCCTTAAAAACACATAATTTTCTATGAGTAGTAAAGTTGCCTTCATATAATTATGACAATGTTAGTGTTAATATATGCAGCAACTTTAATACGAGTAATTTCATAGAAATATTAGGTTGGGGAAAAAGTCTTTTCGCATTATTGTATGTATGAACTTGTATGTATCTTTGGCTATACTATTTGTATCTGGCTGGTTTTGGTATCATTAAAAGTTTAAATTTTAAAGAAGATAATTCCAAATTCAAATTAGGAAAATGTGTGATTTTTATTTGTTTTTCGTACTGTTAAGATGAGTGAATCTAATGAAGAAATTCGATACATTTTAAAATTTTACTACAAAAAAGGTAAAAATGCAACGCAAGCCGCGAAAAAAATTTGCGATGTTTATGGACCTAGTGCAGTGTCTGTGAGAGTAGCACAAATTTGGTTTAAGCGTTTTCAATCCGGAAATTTTGATGTCAAAGATGCACGTCGCTCTGGTCGCCCTATTACGGATAAAATGGATGCCATTTTTGAAAAAGTGGAGCAAGATCGGCATATCAGTAGTTACGACGTAGCTGAAGAACTGGGAATTGACCACAAAACAGTTTTGGCGCATTTGAAAAAAACTGGGTACACAAAAAAGCTCGATATTTGGGTACCTCACGAGCTCACTGAAAGAAACCTAATGAACCGTGTTCTCATTTGTGATTCTTTATTACGACGTAATGAAACCGAACCATTTTTGAAGAAGCTGATAACTGGTGATGAAAAGTGGATCACGTACGACAAGAACGTGCGAAAAAGGTCGTGGTCAAAGGCCGGTCAGGCTTCACAGACTGTGGCGAAACCCGGGTTAACTCGCAACAAGGTGATGCTGTGTGTGTGGTGGGATTGGAAGGGCATTATTCATTATGAGCTGTTACCACCAGGCAGGACCATCGATTCTGAACTCTACTGCGAACAACTGATGAGATTAAAACAAGAAGTTGAGAGAAAGCGGCCGGAGTTAATCAACAGAAGGGGTGTGGTTTTTCATCATGATAACGCTAGACCTCACACATCTTTAGCCACTCAGCAAAAATTAAGAGAGTTTGGCTGGGATGTGTTAATGCATCCGCCGTATAGTCCTGACCTTGCACCTTCAGATTTCCACCTGTTTCGGTCTCTTCAGAATTCTTTAGGCAGTGTCAGGTTAACATCACGAGAGGACTGCCAAAACCACTTGTCGCGGTATTTTGAACAGAAGCCCCAAAGTTTTTATAGCAATGGGATCATGTCCCTGCCTACAAAATGGCAAAAAGTTATCGAACAAAATGGTACCTACATACTTTAGTTAAATGTAAATAAACTATATTAAAAAATGTTTTGAATTTTCTTAAAAAATGCGAAGAAACTTTTTCCCCAACCTATTATTTTCTATGAAATACTACTTACAAAAGTGCATCATAATTATTGATCCTAGGGTTACAAAACATTAGGTTTAGGTCAAATGAAATTAGTTACTTTAAGTATAAAACGAAAAAAAATAAGCGTCGAATCAGTTACTATTACGTTAGGAAGAAAATAGTTATCACAGATGTGTTGAAGGGATTGACTACAGCTTTTTTTGACTATTAAGTATGTGTTACAACTTTAGGACAAAGATGTCACGAACGGAGGGTCACAGATAATGAACATAGGCTAGGCCCCCTGACCACCAAATGTCGGTATGCACCTAAGAAAAAACAATTTGTTTCCAAGCTATTTTCTGTGAGTACAAAAATAGTAAATTTCTGTAAATGGGGTTCCTTAAAGGAATATTTAAATGCCATAAATAGGGTCACGTATTATACAATATTGGAGGTTTGTCTTATGACGTTTCTCATTATTTTTTCTTCAATAATCGACTTCGAACTAACTTTTGTTACAAAAAACACCCTTTTTTGGTAGAAATGTTGATTTAACTTCACGCATATTTCTAGAGTCGTTGAAAAACATGTCTTGTCCATTTGTTTTTACACCACAGAACCAAATGGCATTAACGAAGCTTTAGTTTTATTTATGATCTATTAGATTTACGAAACGGTGTCGCTCTAATTTCAGTCGTAACAAAAGGTATTAAAGTTCCAATTAATCTACTGGTTTATTTATTAAAGCACATTATTACAGTAGAAAAACAAGTTAAGATGATTTGTGGAACGGTAATCGTTTGTGTTGGGTGGTCGAACTGTCATCAACCTCCATAAGACGACAACAGGTAATGCTACATAGAACTGAAAGTACGATATCTTTATTGTGCATTTAGGTCCATTTTCCATGTAGGTAGGCCGTGCTTATCGTTTGATAGAAATAATTGACTGATACAATAATCAGAAAAAAAAGCATGTAAGGTAAAACCATAGTAGAACATGGTAGTCAGAAAGTCAAAAATTACAAGGACAGTTTTAAAGTGTTTTCAAGATTGCTCTCATTGTTCGATTAAGTGGAAAACTACTGCTGGTATTTAAGTGTAACTAATAATTTAATGTCAGATCATTCAAACCATAAAATGAGTTTTCTTATACAATAAATAGAGTCTGGAAAATGCTAAATACCTACCTACTATTTCGATGACACCAGGAATAAAAAAGTTTAGCATCCATAGCATCAGGAACGCGCACGGTCGAATATTCAGCGCAGATCTACCAAAGGAGTTGCGGTTCTAGTACGATATAATGATTAACTATTCCGTTTCAATAATACCAATCCATCTTTGTCATGCGTGCATTGTAGTAGGCACGGAATAGGGGAATCCTTATCTGCTGTGGACATCGTTCATCGAATGTTGCAATGATTTCGGCACATTTGGTAAATGATGAAGATTGCTAATGGTGTCATAAACATCAAGGTTGACAAAACTGTCTCCTTGCCATTTGCATTAGATTGGGCAAACACAGTATATTTGATGGTGCAAAATGATGAAAAGATTATGAAAACCAAAACGTGTTCCCAAAAATGAAACACCGACGTTGAAAACGAAACACAAGCAAAAAATAAAATATTGACGACAGCATTTAAAAAACAGAGAACGGAATAACTGCGTTGCAAGCAAAAATTTTAGGACCCAAGTTTTAATAATTAATGGCATATAATAGCATCCGCATAATTAAAAAAAATGCAGGCCATTTTTCACACAACATCATCTAGCCTTAAAGTAAGCAAAGCTTGTGTGTTATGGGAACTACATGACATATATATCACTTTTTGGTTTATTTGTAAATACATATACATATTCGACATAGAAACACCTAGACCAGAGACAATTTTTTTCATTTCATACAAAAAATTTCCCGCGGCGTGAAGCGAACCCGCAACCTTTTGCGTCTCAGGCGGAGCCAAACGTATGTTAACTAACTCAGAGATTTAATATCTATTCCTTTAAAAAAAAAAGATGAATGCCAAGAATACATTTACGGTAGTTGATCAGTTTTTCTGATAAAACGTAGGTACTTAATCGGATGCGTTGTCGTGAAATCTTTTCTAAGGTGAAACTTTATTTTGCAAATTCGGACTATGCTTTGCGAATAGGAAAGGATATAATGAAAGTTTATTGAATTTGTTTCAACCGTCCCTGACAACAGATAAGATATCGATCAACATTTTATGATGCATTGTTTCAAACTTGCAACTCAATTCGATACAAACCAATCATTAATCACAATAAAATGGAATGTCGATTGTCCGGTGGCTTGTTTGTTGAATGCAAAGACATTTTATAAACAAACAAATTATAATGTTATTCTTAGTTTTTATACCATCCGATTGTCATTTGTGTTTTCTTTATTCTCTGCTACAAAATAGCTAATAAATGTTTATCTTTACTAACTTTTACACTTTAAAGATGCACATCACGAAATACCAAGTGTTGCCCGGTTTGAGTTCATAGACCTATTGGAGTTTTGAACATTCGATCAAAGATCAAAACAAGTACCTAGCAGCGTTGTCATTTTGAATGTGAAGGAAGTTGACAATGATGGACAAAAAAGGCCCGCCTGAGACGCAGAAGGTTGCGGGTTCGATTCCCGCTACGGGACAAATGTTTGTACGATTAGCTAATGTTTGTCTTGTCTGTATTTACAAAAAAGTATATAAGTAGTATATCAGTCATGTAGTTCCCATAATACAAGCTCTGCTTAGTTTGGGGCTAGATAATGCTGTGTGAAAAATGTCCAGCATTTTTTTTAAATTATGTAGAATATGAGCTGATAAAATTTAACAGGCAACACTTCAGCAATTCCCCTTTGTTTTGCACATGTCAATGCTATTAAATATCGCGTATTGAAATCAACCGCACGACTTTGATACCTATCAGTTATAACTGAAATTTCGCTACTTTAGCTCAGAACACAAAAAAATAAGTATAAAATTATTTCACCACATACAATTGAAGATCAAAGTATTGATTAAGTACATTGTAGAGAGATATACAATTTTCTGGGTCGGTCTGATTGGGTAGAAAGTGACGGCAGTATAAATAGGGCCTTTGTTAATGAAAATACAAGATGCCTAATCATTGTTGATGCAACGTTTTAGTTGAGAGGAATTTCATACAAAAGACTTCATGTGCGCACATTTAAAAAGTGGATTACAGCGTGAAATAAATATATAATATTACAAACACGCCGGACGGCCATACGCGCACCAAAATAAGGTTGTTCAAAGTAACTCGATCAAAATTGGGAAACTATATTACTAACTGCCGACATATAGTTGGAATAGATTTTTTTTTGTAATGGACAAGAGTTTATCTATCTATCTATTCCTACTTATGAGTATAACATTGAATATTCCAGGAATACTTAGATATAGTTCAAATCTGATAAAACCACATAGTATACTTTTATATGTATATCACGCAAGCGAAACCGGGGACAGAAGCTGGTGTAGATAACATCGTAACTGATTTTATCTAATCAGTTGCTCTGTCATTAGTCTTATCTTTAGTTATATCAGAAACGAAAATTTCACCGGCCGCTAATTATACATCGAGATGAGTCTCGAGCAAATGATACGAGCGATTAAAAAATTGTAACCAATGTCATTGAGCTTCAATAAAATTACTCAACTAGATGTCACTTTACTTTCATCTGTTACTTTCCAAACATTAAAATACCTAACATTGAACTTGCGAATCAATTCAACGAACTGACCGACCATCAGATAATCTTGAATGAAAGTGGGCGCGTTTGGGTAAACGAAATTTCGCCCACATATTGAAGCTACTTTCATTCTCGGTTAGTACAGGTTGAATATTGTGGGACCGGCGTCACAGATATAATAATAATATACGACTACCGGTGTCAAGTGTTACTCGGGTCTCTGGGAGAGCCGGAGAAATGTTGAACCTTCCAAATACACTCACACACACAATGATAAAACTGATAAATTGGGAAAGTTACGAGCTAGTGACCAATCCAGGGAAAAATATTTTTCGATACGACTGGTTACGACTATTTCATGTAGGTACTTATCTATAGATAGGTACATACACTCACGCCGGTATCCCGGAGGGTTAGGCAGATACCACGGATTTACAGTTGCTACAATATTGACATAACTCTTTTGATTAATTCAGTCTCATCATATTCATGTATGTATGACAGGGCAGTCGGAGTTAGCCAGGCCCAAAGGCTAAGCCTTCACCACCACTGGGCTAGAAAGGTTCTCGAATGGCGACCATGAACCGGACAGCTCAGTGTAGGAACCTACCCTAACGACCGATGCGCTCAAAAAACTCGTTTATTCCATCCAGTCCTACTAGTAGTTCGATTATTAGTTTGAACAGAAATATTCCAAATTGTCTAATCGAACATTTTGGATACGCAGATTTTATTCCAAATAGAACTACAGTTAGTGAAGTACAGTGAAATAAAAAAGAAAAACTAAATTAATCATTAGTTATTTTTATTTCATAACCTATTTTTATCCAGTTTGCTGAATGCTGCAGTTTTAAAAAAAAAAATATCTCAATATTTCCAAACAATCCCCCACAGAGATTTCATCATGTATTAGCATTATTTGGACATTTCTAACGTGCTAATCTCTCAGAACACTCTCTTTTAAATGGTGCGACATCGTTTTCAACTTGCGTTCTTAAAACAGTCATTCTAATAATTTTGAATATTTCTGTCCAAACAGTTAGATAATCGAACTACTAGTAGGACTGGATGGAATAAACGGAAAAACTCCTTAAAGGCTCCTAAGGCACTGACGCGTACATTGTCAGGACACAATGTTCGGCATCATTAGCTCGAGGGATCATAGTTAAACGTAATTGTTATCCACCGCGTACATTTGCGCGGACCTATAAAGCCAAGGTCCAATAGCTATATATGCCCTATTAAATATAGAAGTACTTGTAAACAACTGTATTCTTTTTTACACCCAACAGTCACACACATAATCCTGACCCCGCTCTAGGATTCCCGGTACCGTGGGTATTAGTTATTACGAGTACCATGGTACCTAAAACAACACAGACCTGGAACAAATATCGGCAGAACATGCGAAAATTTGTCCCGCAGCTTTAACATTAATGAGCCGCCGAATGTTGATCGTGCTGAACTTACGCTACTTAATTAACAAATTCGAGAAATTTAAAATTCATTCAATGAGCTTAATAAAATAAGATATTTTAGCAGCACTCGTTAAAGGGTAAATTCATAACATCGTTTCGCGTTAATTGGTTGTAAATAATTTGTAAGTGTTACAACTGGGTGTGACGTCACGTAGAAACTTTGTTATTTTAGTTAGTTAAATATGATTTTTCAATTTTATGATTTTTTTTAAATTAAAAAATACAAAATTTTGATAAACACTAAAACCTTCAACGTTTTGTGACCACCTCTTGTGAAAAAACCTTTGCTTTGCTTGACATTTATGTCAATCCATTCCATTCCAGGACCATTTGGAGGTCTCCCAACGATTACTAAAATCAAGTTGAATTCATTCAAAGGTATCATTAACAATCAAAAATCTTAATCATGATAATTTTGCGTGAAAAACAAATTAGGTACCTACCTCAGTAGGTATTAAAACATGTAACTTGTCTATTTATACCTAACTGGTTGTAAGCAGAACAAACTCTTCCAAATTATTCAAAGTGGCTAGGTATAAAATTACATGATTAACTGTGCACAAAACCCAAGGAAAATTGCAAATATGGCGTTAAGAACCGTGAAAATTCCACCTCATAGGTACCTACCTAGTTGTATCACGATTTTAGCTTTTCAATGGCATAGTAATTAGTTACTCGCTTATGATACCTACAACCCCACGATTTTCAACCTTACACTAATGAAAGTGGAGCACATAATAATTTGTAGCCAGCTTAAGGTGTCTGATAAGTGATGATGACATAGAAATTTAACGAGCATTTTATAAAATACCTTAACTTAATAAAATAGTTTACGCAATTTTATCAGAATTCACCGACTCACGCATTTTATTTAGTAACAGTGGAAAGATAGCCCCATTCATTTTTTTTAATAACTAAGTTAACCGACCTGCAAAAAACTTACCTTCAACTTGATGCCTACTGACACTACCCGAAATAAAACATCTCAATTTACCAATTCTGTTTTCGCAACTTTAATCTTTGTAGGGAGGAAGATATGAGATGCCTTTAAATTTTACCAGCTTTAGAATTTGTGAAAGTAAGATTCAATCACGGAAGACGTAATTTATTAGTTGTCTTAGATGTTTGTCGTACCTACCCGCATAATCACATTAGCCACATGACTTCAAAAGGATTGGTGTACCAAACGGTTATTTCGTTTTACCATTTATTGGCCGTGTAATCCGACAATTACTATTCAACTTACCGGTTAGACCACAAGCATTCGAGGCCTAGCTTATCCATTTTCTACGGAACATTTCCTGACAAAATGCTATTAAAACTATTGTAACATTCTTGCATTCTTACCTGCCAACCAGCATGCAACAATCCCCAATTATACAAATGCTTTAAAAATTCACTGTTTCTTTGACAATCAAAACTTTCGTAACACTGTCCTTGCAATTGAAAAACAAACGCTGAAACGGTAAAAACTTTCGAAGTTTTCGAACGAACCGACCGGTTCGCGGTTGTTTTTTATTTGATTATAGATCCCGTAAACCACACAAGTTCAATAAAACACCAATTAGCAATGATTATTTGGCTTTCGAAGGAACGGCAAGACGGCCTCCTTACAAGACAGTTCGCGGTTCACTGAAGTAAAAGAAGCGAGACGAGCGAGACACGTCACTCGCTGCGCCCGCGCAGAACTCACCTTTACCTCGTTGGGTATGCGGAGCGAATGCTTTGATACTTTTAGAAGCTATTTGGAATTCCTTCAAATATTAAAGCATTCTGTCAATCGTTGGTTTATTTATTCTTATGTTTATTTGCTGTTGAAAATCTATCAAACCCGAAAGAAAATGTTCTTTCTCTTCAACGAATTAAGCATTATTTCAATCAAATCAGTAATTACTCTAATTAATTGATTCATAAGAAATAAAGAATAGTTTAAAACAAGTTTCAGGACACATGCAAAATTAAATGCAGAACGCGGTTAGGGCACATTGTGCCAAACATAATGTTTGGACCGTCTCTGACTACCCCCTACTTGGTATCCTCATAAATCTGCGTAAAGCGTATGGATCTGAAGGTCTCCGTCATGAAGATTACGGTCGTGAGAAACTTATTCTTCCCTTGGCTACTAGTATAGTATTATCTAAATCTGTAACTTGGCATTGACCAAGTGAAGTGAAGTGCTTTGCATTGACCAAGTCAATTGGTAGGGTTCACAATCTTCACATTCATGTAGGTAAGTACTCGGCAGAGCCGATTGGTAAATATAAAACGATGTGTCTCGAAAGTATCAAACGCACGAGGCAAGTGTATAAACACCAACAACTCGTGCTGCGGCCTCGATATTCGGACGGACAGAAACACCTCTCTACGCTCCATCTAGCCATTCCACAATCCCACAAGTGCGCAACCTTTCAACTTAAACCGCTTAGCAATAGAGCTGCTTTCAGCAACAGAACTTTGGTGGATGACTGTAAGACCATTGGAGCGTTAAAGATGGGTACCAGTTAAAAGTACTTAGAAAAAAAGGTTGTGTGTCAAAAATATGGCTTACTGCCATATTTTTGACACAGCATTTGATGCAGTTTCTTCAACAGATGTAAATTCTTTGACAGGTAGATTTAGTTGAAAGATGCCGGTCAAGCTTAGACACGCCTAAATAACTTGATTAGTTTATAAGACTGACGGTGTTTTAATTATTCACTACGAATCGGTTATCAAATGGTTCTATTAAATATTAACTTAGGTAAGTACGGCTTATTGCGGACATTGGTGGTTTGATTATTACAACTCTAAATATAACTTTACCTATAATAGGAATATTTATGTAAAAAAAACTTCACAGTTTAGGTAGATAAATAACATTGCGATGCACAATATTATTAAGCTTGAATAAAAGCACACTCAATACTCAATTACTTACAATACGTAGTAAGTATACATAGATATGCAAGTAGGTACAACTATAATAATATGTAATTTCAATGTTACATAACAAGCCAAACCGCCAGCAAAATAAACACCTTAGCAGGAACTTTAATTGGTTGTTGCATAACCTATACACACATTTAATTAAATATCCATTACATACTTCCACGGCTTTAAATACCTACGTTTCTATGGTTTACTTTCCGTTGCAAGTAGGTTAATGGTTGCCTATATAAATACTTATACATGTTTAGAAATAAAGTCACTGCGTCCAATTTTGATGACATTTTGTATGGGTGCTGGTCAATACTCATTTCTTAAGGAACCTATGTTATGGCTGTTGGGTGTTGTAATGAAAAAGATTTTTTGTAAAAAAATTTACACACCTGCGTAAAACGGATTTCAAATTTTCAACAGGATTTTGACCTATGGACACACCTCTTTCTAGGGACCTCAAAGATAACTTACCAGGTCAAGAGTCTTCCGAGCTTTAGATTTACATTTTAGCATCGAAGTTTATAACCAGGTATTGGGTTAACAGTAGTCGTATCGTCAGCAGGTAAACCTAGCAAAAAATATATAAATAGAGTATCACAACAACCCAAGCAACCTTATTTTTGAGCGCATGAGCAAATAAAACATTAAATGAATGATTAACTTATGATTTTTTTTCAACCATTTTTAAACCATACCCTAAAAATAATCATTATAAAAATTAAATCGCGATATTCGCAATACGTTTGCAGTCCCAAGTTTACGGTTTCTATCCTGTATGTACTCTATCATTAGATCCTCACGTACTTTCGTTATTTAGCTTACTCGGGATGACACTCTTTCGAATAAAAAATAAAAGTAAATCACCCACAAAAAATGTTTCGGCTAGTCGTAATTCCTTAATATGTTGATGTTGTTTTTTAAGTTTTACGCGATAATAGCAATCCCGACCACCTCGAGATCATTCTCTATACAATAACAAAGAATCATCAAAATCGGTTAAGAATTGGCGAAGATATCAAGTAATAAACATACACGATGATAATGATAAAAAAATACAGCCTGTTCATTATAGCTGATCTGAAGTAGATAGTACTTACAATAAAAAAGATAAGACGTAGGTATAATCACTATGCGTTCATTAGAAACACGATCCTTAGAAAACTAGTAACCTACACATTGCACAGAAGATGTACCATTTCCTACGTCTGAAAGTTTGGTCCAATAGTATTTTCTATACGAGTTTACTATAAATACGTATGACTTTAATCACTTTGGCCTTAAACACTGAGATTTTTTTGCGACCAAGTCGAGCAATGATCAAACATTAAACTCATTACAAGGACAACAAATGCTTTTTCCGCCAAGTTCCCAACCAAAAAGCTTCCTTTGTTTTTTTTTTTAATTATTTATGTAAGAGAACAGAAGTATTTTTGTTCCAAGTCCGGCCAAACTTCAATTTTCCATTCAAATTTCTTATTCCACTTTCCTGATTAAATCTCATATACATTTTTACGGATCGAACTTTATTGAGAAAGAATTCGGCCGTTTTTCTGCGGGTAGGCCAAACCATATTGTTAACGATATTAATATTTAAAAGCATAATCAAAAAGAAATAAACATAATGTCGACGAAAAAGCGTCCTCAATATCACCATGTTGCTGTTATTTGCGGCGATCAATCATTTAGCTAAATGACGAGAAATTCTAGCGGTGTTATACCGATGAAAGATGCGCGGGCGCTTGGCAAAAAATGGTTATGAGAAAGATTATTTATGTTCAGGTGTCTCTAGCATCTATTGTGTGTCTATCTATCTAATAAAATTATTAAGGGAATCACTTCAAATCATTGTTGGTAGATTCTTCTAAACTCATCGAAATTCTTAATTATCATATTCTCTAGATATAATTTTCAAGATTCACATCATTGTGTGATTGAAATAATTTAGACAAAAACATTATTTTGAATACTTCGTGTAACTAACAAACTAAATAACAAACAAACAAACAATGTTAATAAATCTTGGAAGTAAATTTTATATTTCACCCCCATCCCCCACTTAAAATGCGAAAATTAAAAAACCCACGTCATAAATTATTTATGCTCAGCTTTAATTCAAATTTTCATGTTTCTTTCATGCAAAGTTCATCCCCTCTCATTTTACTCTAATAAAATTAAAATTTACAAAAATCCTTTTTTTATCAGATTCTTACGTTATTATATAAATGTTCCCAATTTCAGCTTTCTTGACTTAGTGTTTTTGGCTGTGCGTTTATAGATCAGTCAGTCAGTCAGTCAGGGCAAAAGATTTTATAAGTTTAGATGATCCCGAAGTGGGTCCATAAAAGTTTTATATAAAGAATATGTAGCGACAAGAATAGAGAAAGGTATGCTAAGGTGGTTTGGGCATGTAGAAAGGATGGACGAAAGGAGATTGACGAATAAGTAAGTGGAATAATTGGACAGGGTAGACTCCGGCGAACGTACTCTGACCACATTGGAGACATTCTGGAGAAAGGGAGTATCTACTCTATGCCGGCGAAAATGTATGAAGAATGTAATGAGAGTGAATGAAACAAATGAGGTATGTAACGATCGTAGCAAGTGAAAATCCGTACTCTGCCTACCCCTCCAGTTACTTTGCCAGTTGTGAACCGGTTTAATTATTATTTCTTTAATGCGTAGATTAGGTTCTACGCATTTAACTTAAACTTATACTTAAAAAGTTGGTCCCATATAAATGTTATGAAAAAACCCCTCTCCTAAGGTTAAAAGAATGGGTAATGAAATTTCATTTTACTTTTTATCAATTTCCCGTAATTTAAGGTCGGGTTTTGACATTTAATGTTCTATAAATTATAAAATATCGTTTTCGTTATCAGCGCCTTTAGACCCGTGAAGTGTTAGAGATACATAGACAATCAGACATTCGTTGAATATTCGGTTGAGGTGCAGTTGGCAAAAAGTCTACGAAAATAATACTTATACTCACGAAAATAATATTTATTCCAAAATTTATTCATAAGAAGCAAGTTTTTTTTCACCGGTGAAGCTATGAAAAGCTTGCTTTCCCACTTCACAGGCAGCGTAAAATCTCCAAAATCTGTCAACTCTTCTGGGCCGCAATTTTCAAGCAAAGAAAGTTACCACCAAGTGGGCCACAACCTGCACCGTGAACTTGACACAAACCGGTCCAGCCAATACTGATAATTCCAAATTATAGGCCACTGACACACTGCGAGAATGTAAATTGGCTTCGCTTAGCATGTTGAAGACGGGTGTTTGTGAGATAGACATTCTTTCGGGCCGTAACGCTTTTCAAATAATACATTGCTTTCCTTGGACTATCACAAAACCTGTCTTACTCGTAATTTCAGAATCAGAGTTGGGCAACTAAAGAGACGGATGAAAGGAGAGTACATGCAGCTGAGATGATAATGTGGAGGTAGGTGTATTGAGTTACAAGAATGGACAAAACTAGGAAAAGGTATACCTACCTATATGAAGGAGTTGATAGTTGAACTAACTGAAAAGATAGTTAATGTACCTACCTGAATGGTAATCGTGGTATAGATATGAGGGACGATGTATAACGAAAAGAGTGTTGAATATGGATGGGGATGGATTGTTTCATCATCATCATTAACAGCATGTAAAAGTCCTCTACTGGATAAGGCCTCCTTCAAAGAGTGCCATGACGAACGATCTCCATCCACCGACCGTGGGGCCTTCCCATGGGCCGAGCGTTATCCGGTTCGTGATCTCCATTCGATTCATTCATTCCTTCCAAACGTTTGCATGACGAATTAGTCGAGTACAGTGATACATAACAAACTAGCTTAAGAACTAATGTACCTACCTGTATTCAAGCAAATAGAGTTTAACATTCATACATTCCCCAGGGGGTATTATTTCTGAGAGCTACGAATATGGCCTGCCCATTGCCAAATCAACTTGCTAATTTTAAGTAATTCTAAAGATTGTGGAGGTATCAACGAAGATGCCTTAGAAATGGGTGATTACTGAGTTGAGGGTTTCATAAAGGTGAATGGAAAAAGAAAACCTGGTGTGCCAACACCGACGTACCTAATGTGGAACAAGGTTAAAGAGATGCTATTAATTTCCTAAGTTTCTTAGAAAAAGTAATCGATTTTGGACCCTATCTAAAACCAATCTTAAAATATTGACTTATTTATCATAGCCACATAACTCCAAACTACATATCAATCTTCTACAGGCAGACAGATACATAACAAGTAGATCTATTAAGAACATAACAACTTTATAACATGAAACAATCTTTCAAATTAGAAAGGTAATTAATTTGTGTTACGTACTAACAAGATCTGTTGAACCTACTGGTAACGCAGGTATATGGTAATGCACGAGTGTAAGTGATTGAAAAAAACCAGACATTTTTACCAAATCTATGATGTGCCATAGCAAACGCTGTAGATATATACTTATTATTATAGTACCTATCTATATACCTACGAGTAATAATAATGATCATAATTCTTTATTTCAGGCGACACAGTATAGTATACGTTCATATACAGGGTATATATTAACTATACATATAAAAAACAAAACTTATTTAGCTGATACGTAGTGACTGGAACGTGGGCGCGCCTGGGTTCAGTAATCGACCCCAGAAACATCGATGGTAGATTCCCTTAGGCCACAGATCTTCCTTCATTTAGGTCGACAGGTGTTTAGTCGGGACTCTCACCACGAAGGAGTTCCAAACTGACCCTATAGCGTAACTACAACCTTACCTATCAGTTTACCTATCCATTTTTTCAATCACTTACTCTCGTGCATTACCATACACTGCTTTATCAGTAGGTTTAACAGATCAATTTAGTACGTAACACAAATAAATTACCTTTCTAATTGATTGTTTTGAAAATCTTAACCGCTGGGGGTAGAAAGTTTATAGACTAGCGACTACGAACCCGACGACACCGTTGCAGTGTAGGAAGGCACCCCTGCCGATGGACCGATCACATCTTAAAGGTTGCAGGAAGTCGCTAGATGGATCGTTCGTGATGGCACTTCGTTAGCCTAAAGCCTATGTTCAGCGATGGACAGTTCCATCAATGACTTGTCAACAAAATAATATGAAGATGCCAGGACAATGATGAAATCGTTATTTTATTCCCGCGACCAGAGGCCCGTATAGCGTTTGCCTTATGTGCGGTTGTTGTCTTGTGCCATTTAACTCCGAAATGGCTTATTGGATTGTAATGCGGTTATTTGATTTGCGTTTTGTATGTCTTCAAGGATGGTTCATACATAGGTTTTATCATCACGAGTCACTAGGAGGTGCTGAAATCGAAAACGGCGTTTTTTTAATTTTGTAATTAATTATTTTGACCAAAAGTTTAAGAAGGAATGTTTGGAAATAAGGCGGATTAGGTCTTAAATAAAACACTTAATTTAATATAAACAGATAATATAATTATTTGACACCGTCAACTTATAAATAATACATAATATTTAGGTATTAACGTTTGTCTACGTCCTTTCAAAACTATCATATTACTACGTGAAAAAACCTTTGAGGTCAGTTACTTCGAAACAGTTTGAATACTTTAGACAATTCTTTAAAACCAACAGGTGATCCCGAAAACCCATGGAATAAATGTATTTTTATACTGGTACTTATACGTGGCCGAAATATTTGATACAGAATATCCCATCTTTCCTGAGCAATCTATAAAGCAAGCCAAATAACTAGTCTACTGGTAATTCTTACGCATGTCAAAATCCCACTGTAGGATGAATTGTAGTGGGGACAGTTTCGTAGGGATTTTGAAAATAAGTCTGAAAAACTATCACAAATAGTAACGAAATATACAAACGAGTAAACATGGCCATTTTTATTTCTTCTATGACTTAGCTAGATAAATCATTTTGAGATTCGCTATAGTTCATTAAAAAGGGCTCAATTAGGCAATTCCTTCAAGAATAGTGGAATATTTTGTAATCAGATACTTCTGATTGAAATGTTAGTTTACCTAGTAACCAGTAATACTGTGACTAGAAATAATTAAATATGTATAACCATTATCTTAACCAATAAAATATGGAATGAAGCGAATTACATAACACCTACCACCGATCCGAGCAAAAACAAAAACAAACAAACATGCTCACGACTGTCTTCCCCATGGTGGACATCCTCGATACATACTCAGTGAGTAGATCTTTGAGGATACCAAGTAGGGGGAGTAGAGGCACGTCCAAACATTAAATTTGGTACATGCCCGCGTTTTGCAAGTTAGCATTCCACGTGACAGGTTGCAAGCCTATTGCCGCAAAAAAAAACAGCTCACAATAATGATTACTGTGCGATTCAACAAACAATAGGACGGTAAACGACACCATTTTGTATCTTTCTGTAACTGGCATAAATGCGGTAGATAAAGTGGCGTCATTAAAACTATTCTTATTAAAAACACAGTATGTTTAAAGGCGAAACATAATGTACAAAAACCAGGGGATATAGTGCTTCTTGTTTGTTTACTTAGCGAATGAATGAGCCCGGATAGGAGTCATTGAAAAATGGTGCCCAGGTTTTACTGATTTAATTCAAATCAAAAAGGTTGCAATAGCTCTTCAGTACAAATACAGGGCTATATTCAATATCTGCTCATATTTATCATTCATTAAATGATAGAGTAGCTTTTTCTGTTGAAAACAATCATTCACTGGAGAAGGTTTTTTCTTTTTAATTACATTCTTAATTACTAAACTATGAAAGGTTAGTACATGTTTTAAAACAATTCAGTGGATACATAAAAATAAAGCAATTAAATTAGCATTAATATTGTTACATACATAGTTTTCAAAACTGTTATATCAGACTGGGAACATTTTATTAATGGTTTAGAACTTTCTAGCAAAGTTAATGTAATCGTTCCTACTAGTCTAGATTTCGTGTAACATCTATCAATATATTTCATGAAAAACTTCAAAAATTGGTTTTATATCATAAAAGTTATTATACTTACTCCTACTTGATTTCACTTGTATTTGTGATAAGAATGTGTTGTTATATTATTGTCAATGTGCTAAAAAAACTATTTCTAACAAGGTACATTTGTATGAAATCGTCTAGTTACATTTAGGATATTTTAATTGGTAGAATAAATAATTTTATTGCTATAAAATTATAGTAAAATAAAAATGAAATAATTTAGGCCATTTCTGGTGTGCACTTTATTATTGTTCGAAGTGTAACGTGAAACAAGAACATCTTATCTCTTACAGTAACAAGTATACATGAATATCAATAGAGGAAGGATATGTTGTTTAGTTCGATTTCACAATGGCACTCACTCTAACTAAACAAACACGTTATCAATACATCTAAGTATATTATAGTTTGCAATCTCACACGCTACCTAGGCCAAGATCACTGTGCAAAATACATTATAATCTACCGTCACATGTATTTGAGAACGCATAGTGACATAAACCATCCGGCTCGAAGGACCATTTATTAAACGGCCAAGTGCATGAATATAATATAAAGTTTACTGTTTACATATAGATGATTTTGGGGCAAAAACGTCAAAAACATTGGCACTGACAACGTTTCTCCTGTCTTGATAAAGTCCAGCTTTTTCTACAAACTTACCTTTTCTTGTTTCAACGAAACTATTCAAAATGTGAATTTATTAAAAGATTTGTGATAATAGTCATAAGCATTCACATATATAAATTATTCAATTCAAGTATCGTTCATTGATTACATTAATAAAAGAGAGTTCATTCATTCTTAAAACTAATCCATTCACACACACAAACACTGATAGGAAATTGACAGATAGGATAAGAAGTGTCTTATGAGAGGCTAATAAACTATGACTATCATACGAGGCCATATGACCAACTCTGTCAAATTCAACACAGCTGTATTCTCAGACAACGCAGCGCACACTTTGCTCACCTACCGGATGTTAAGGTAACAAAATTGATTTGGCACATGCCCGTATAGAATACGCTATGCGGGCATATGTCAAAAGAAATGTTCTGAAACGCGGCTCTGACAACCCACTACTGGGTATCCTGAAACATCTACTCACTGAGTTTGTATCTGAGGATGCCAGTCATGGAAAATATAGTAGTGAGCGTGTTCATTTTGTTTTTTTTAGATAAGGACCTTTACACTGCGTTGTATGAGAATACGTCCCAACTATCTATCCCAACTAGCTACTTCATTTCGCAACAATAATATACAACGATTATTACTCATAACAATTTTAACTACAAAGCTGATAAACTATTATTTAAAGCTACAAGTATGCTAATAATAACACTTATTTTTCCATTATCAATATATTGACACACATATTAACGCCCAACAGACACATACATAGTCCTAAAACCACACTAGGATTTCCCGTGTCGTGAGTATCAGGAACTACGAGTACTTTGGTAACACAACATCCAGACCCGTTACATATATCTGCAGAACATACAAACATTTGCCCCGCAGCAGGAATCGAACCCGACCTCTTGCGTCGCAGCCGGCTTCTCTTCCGCCATTTTGTTTAAAGCCCCCGAATTTACAAGCTAGTTCCTGCCTCACAACAAATGTAAGATTATATCGGCCATATTGGATTTTAACCAAAACGAATATGGCGGTCGTGGTTGTGGTTGTGGCTATGCACCCTAAAGGATTTAAAACCTTTGGGTATCCGTGGTCCAATCGGCTTTGTTAGCTTATTCTGACCACGGACACAAAAAATAATGTATCGTAGGCAAGATTGTCGTAATAGGTGTCTTCAGATTGCACTTAAAAACAAAAATAATCAACAATTTTTTTTATCGGTAAACGTCACTAACATTCCACAATGCCTCCTATTAAGTATAATAAGTACGATACATATTATCAGCACAACTGCAACGGTTAAAAATCCCAGACGCCCAGATTCTTATTTACCTTTGTATGTTTGCGGTTCTTAACCTGAGTTAAGACACAGTTTTGTTAATTTCTGTGTGTTCTCTTAAACAGTATAGTTAGGCACTAAGGGTGCCAAAGATTTCGCAGTATATTTCTATACAACGTTATTAACTAGCTTGTGTGTTCGAGTTTGGATAAACACGAAATTCAATTATGATCTAAATGCCGCAACCATAGACCAAGCAACAGCTTCAAAACGTTCATAATGCATTTGTACATGTCACTGTCATTATTATTCTCATCCCGATAAGTCAACCTGTTATCTCTTACTATCGTTCTGCCAGTCACAATCTTTACAAACAACTTACTCAGCATCTTTCGTGCAAAACCACTACCATTTGCATCGTCCGTACAAATCCTGCAATCACATCTTATTTCTATATTGGAAGGTCTGGAAATAGCGTGCTCTAAGTTGCTGGAAGTTCTAGGGTGTTTATTGTTTGAACATTCCGTATTTGTGAGCACGATCGTGGGAATGTTTGATGAAGGTTTCATAGATGAAAATGTCCGTTTTAGCTTTAGCAAGGGAGAAACGCTGTCAGTATCATCTACGTCATATTTAAAAAAATGATTCTCTGCCAACGGACGACGAGAGTGAAACCTTTTTGCAGAAACATCATCGCAGCTTTTAAAATCAGACAGATTCTTCTTTAACAAAACTTCTTTTCCAAAATAGACCTCTTTGATACCTTGGCACTCAACAACATCTATCCTTCTTTGGCGCGGTATTAATTCCGTCTTATCATAATTGTTGCCCATTGCTATGTTCCTATACATCGGACCTTTGACTTGAAGTTTGATATTATCTGCCTTGTCACAGAAATCTTCGGTCGAATTTCTGAAGGACAAACTTCTGTGCAGCATTCTGACTCGATGCAGACCACTTCTGCTGCCAAATTCCGGTCTCGGACTTGGCGTTTTAAAACGAACTCCAGGCACTTCAAATACTTCGCTGATGTTTTCCACCGAGCTTTTCACAGCCTCCATAAACTCCTCCAGCTTGTCCGGAAAAGTAAAACTTCGTTGCAGCTTCTTTATTTGCGGGATCGTGCTTCCAATGCCCATGTCCATCCCTTTATAGCTATCTTTCAGTACCGACAACGCGAGATTTCGTCTAAACGTGTCTATACCTGATACCCTCCTGCTTTTCACTGACTGAGAAACAGGTATATCTTCGAAGCTTCTACACTGTTCGAACAGTAAACTTTCGCGTTCGTCGGAATGCAGCGTCCATGATGACCCAACCTCTGCTCCTGACCAATCTGATCCAATCGTCTGTAAATACTTGAATATCTCAATACCCCCATCGAGGGATATCGACCTTTGCAACGGATTATCATATGTAAACTGTTCGTGATAAGGTTCAAACTCATCTTTCTCTTCAAATTCGTGGCCGAAACATCCGATGTACTCCTGTCTGTTTAAGTTAAGGTTTTGTAGTTCCTGACGTAGATCTAACTTTAGGTTTTTGATCTCGGAATGTCGTCTGTGTGTGTTGTTTGGTGTGGTTTTGTGTATGGGGTCGGAGTGCCTACGAGGCGGTGGTGGGGGGGCCACCGGGCGCGGACATCTTGGCGAGAGTGGATAGCGAGCGACGGGGTAACGAGCCCACGGCGATATCAGACTCAGCAAAGAGCTTGCGAAAACTGTGGATAAAGAATTTTGTGAGTATTTGTTGTTTCGAGATCGAAACACAAGTTAGCGGCTCAAAATCTGGACTGACAATCGGTATGCCTCTATAATGTGTTTACGCCGTATACCTCTGTGGCAAAATAATGGGACAAGCAAGTTTTTTTTTTTTAGAAAATACATTTTGGGTAGCCCCCAATTTTATATTAATCATAATCCACCTAATGTTTCCTAAGAGATACTTTCCTTTAGAATCACAATATCATGCCACACCTGTATATTCCATTTAAAGTAGACGTTGCCAGTTCCAAAAAATGTTGACTCCAGACTACTGTCATAGCATCCTGTATTATTCATGATAAAAAATTATTCGATAGATATCTGAGAAAAGAAAGCGTTCAGATCTTAGAGACGAGAACATGAGACCGCTTAGGTTTCCAGAATTAATCACTTTAAACACGCCCTTTGAGGTTTACCTACGCATTTAGAAAGTAGCTAGACGATTTCATGTTTTTGCTCTACTGCTCAAAAAAAAGCAATGGCTGGCTTTGTAACGGCGGTTGAGTTCTGGAAATATCTACGGCCTCGTATCGTAATCTCTAAAACCCGATTATTCCAAAGCTGAAATGTATTGTTCACGTACGCTAATTCGACAATAAATAACCTCCGTTAAAATGATTCTCGTTGATAATCAAGCAATAAAATTATTTCATTGTATTGAATTTTAATCGAATTGAATGTCAACTGAAATAATTGATGCCGATTGAGTGTCAACTGAATGTCCATTGAAAGTCATGTTAAAAATATATATTTACACTATATTCTGCCCACGGCTTCGCCCTTGTGGTACCCGGATAAAAAGTAGCCTATGTGCTGTTCTGATATATAAGCTATATTACTGCAAAGTTTCATCAAAATCCGTTCAGTAGTGTTTGCGTGAAAGAGTAACAAACATCCATCCTCACAAACTTTCGCGTTTATAATAGTAGTAGGATTTAATCAAATGAATGTCCATCGAATACCAACTGAATGCTAATTACACAAATTGCCAGTTTAGGGTACAAACATGGTTATTTTATAAAGGTACCAGTAATGAGGTTGTACATTTTAAAAGACGGTGTGGACTCCTTAATGCCTAAGCTAAGTTAAAAACTTGAAAGTCAATTGATATCCAATACCCATTGGATATCAGTAGGAAAAATAGATTAATGCCACGGTACATAAAATTTAATGTCAGTAAATATAATTGTTAAATTAATGTCAATTGTGAGTAATATGAGTGTTAATTTAAAGTCAACTTATGGTCAAACTGTGAAGGACATTATTATATTTAACACGGAGGCAATTGACTGTCGCATTGGCGTACGTAAAGCAGCAAAAAGCCGAAACGTACCGGCCACATCCACATCAGTAGTGATCAGTACCACGGGCCGAAAGAGATCCGCGCGGGCGGCGACCTGCGACCCTCCGCCACACTACGCGACGTCAGCGCTAGGAAGAACCTGACGCGGTGTCAAAACAAAAATAAAACATAAAGGGGAAGTACGCGCGCACGTATTGTGATTATTCCGCAGTGATTTTGATTCTCTTTGGTCTCTTTGGTACTATGAAACGAGATGTTTTATTTTTTATCTGTGGTTTTCTATTTTATCTGTGACAGCCCGTTTGACAGCCCACCGAAATCATTTGAAAGGCTTTAGACAAATGTCTCCGGGAAGGATGTCGAACAATCACAAAACAAAATGAAAACCGATATCAAATGAAAAGATTGAAGAGACAAGAAGATTGCTAAAGATAAGGATCACTCGATATTATTTTTCTGATTAAAGGAACTATTGGATAGCATAGGGAAAATGAAAAATGCGATAATTCAGAAAACTAAAGCTAGCCTTGCGATGATTATTCTTCTGCTATTTGACAGAGCAGCAAGCTTAGCATGAACACCAAGAGAAGAGGTTTTGTCGAAAAGCAGAAGTCATTTTGGTATTACTTATGCATTTCAAAAGACCAATGAGAGAGACAGAAATTGTTTTCGTTTTCTATTCCGTAAACAAAGGCGTTGTCTTGGGTGATTGTTGCTTGGATATAAGGAGACAACAGTAGCTAAGTTAATTTACAATGATAAAGAACCTTAGACAACAGCTGAGATTATCGCGTCGTCTACAAATGATTCCATTGGTTACCACTCAAACAAAAAGTAAATCGCGTCGGAATACCACAAGTACGTACGGGCGCTAAGCAGGGAATAAAAATCGATATTAGATTAGATTACTTTTATTTCGTGGCTCTCTTTAAGAGTCTTTTGAGCCAAGTCTGTTGACACTTTTATGTGAATTTATAAGACTTTTATATATTTTTATCAGCTAAAGTTTATAATCGAATGGCACAATACTAATCAAAATATAAATAGACTTTCATTATCAATACAATTTAAAGCAAATATACAACAACTTATTATAAAAGGTATATTTTAAAAATCGACTAGTAACAAAATGAGAAAACATTGAATATCTAGCAATCTAGCTTACAATGTTTGTTTTAAAGGACTCGTACATAAAATGTCAATGAATATAAAACACGTTGAATTTTTACACTGTTAAGAAAACATAACATAACAAAAAAAAACAAATAGGTGGGATGGGGTATGCGTACAGTACAGTTCAAAGCACGGTACATACGTGCTTAAACCACGCACGGCCATGTTACCAAAATCACACTCACGTCAAAATAAAGACCCCTAGAAGCAATTCAATCATCCGCATTATACGAAAGTGCTAAAAGAATGTATAGAGAAAGCATAAGCGATCGAGAACGCTGCGTGGGTCAAAACCATTTCAATACATGTTTAGCGCTTTCGTTTAAACAATGCTATCGATTGGTCCCGAAACATCCTGTGGTCGTGTGATACGTGGCCGTTATTGTGACGGAGTTCTTTATGGCAATATAGTACCGTGCTTCAGTTTGTACTGTTGAAGGAGGTATAAAGCGATAAAGCGGTTTAAGGTTCACATTTATTGAACCATGCTATATTTAATGCCGTGCTGATGACTGTGTAACGATGATCTTGTGCGTGATCTCTTTCGGCCCTGGTGTCATTTTCCATTATTTATACAATAACACACCTAAAAAGACAAAATTATTTTTGAAAATAAAACGTCAGACGGTTTGGTTTCTTAGTCCCATACTTAACCTCATGCGGCACGCCCGACTTGTTAAACTAAGAGCCAAAAAAAATATAAACAAAATGTTTAGAAAAATGTACCAGAACCAGAATATGCTGGCATTTTGTTGTTGCCAATCCATCTTAGTATCAAGCCATTTCTATTTATCTATCTAACCAGCCCACATTGACTACTGGGTGGTCTTCTCTAGCACGCCATTCTTCCCGGACCATCTGGCTGGTGGTCTGCCTCGAGATCTATCACCTTCGCGTGGTGTAGTTAGTTAGTAAACCAAAGCCCTTTAGTTTTTAATTATGTATCACAGTAACCTCTGCGAGACGCACTAGATCTTTTGACTGTATTGGTTCTTTCACCATCGACCATTACCCTTTTTAGGGTTCCCAAACCTCAATCTGGCCTTTAATTACACTAGCAAAATGAACAATGGTAACGAGACAATAGCACTCATATTGCCAGGCTATATAATGTCTAAAACTTGAAAATGGTAATGTTTACCCTCATAAACACATTAATAATCATGTCAAAATGAATTGTTTCCCATTGCCATTTTGTTACTGTTATAAGAGGTGGATCTCTGATCTAAAAGTTGTCTGGAAGAGATCGCTTTAAGTGTTAAGACCACCCATTTTACCATGCATGTATATTTAATTCCTTTGGTTGATACTATCCTTTGGTCTGCAATACAAGTAGATATAACCAAGGAAGAGTGGATGATACAACGAAGGTAATAATTTAATTTAATTTAAAAACTCCTTGCATACCTTGTGCCAAAGTAAAAGTCACTTCAAACAATAATGAACGTAGTATGCAAGATAAGATTTTTTTTTATGGTATCCTATGTCACAGATATTATAATACCCACTGTGTTCGAATAATTCACAAAGGGAATAATGACGTAGCGTATTTCAGAATTTAACATTCTTATTCAGTTTCGTGAGCCGATGAATGAAACCCGAAACAATGCAATCTTAGTGCAATCGTGCATTCGTGCAACACGCAATCAAATCTCAATGGAAAACCTTATGAAATACTAAATCTAGTAAACGTGCATAATTATGAATAATTCGTGATATTAGCGATCAGGCATACGATGTGGATAGATACTGTGCGTATTATTAGAAAATTAATTCCCAAAACATTTCTTCTAAGCCCAGTGTTAGCCCTTAGCAATTTCTAATACCGCGTTTACATATGCGTCATTCTCGCACGAATGTTGATTACTAAGTACTAATCTGTAGCGGGAAGTTTATGGGTAGGTATTCTCTATTCCGCCATAGATCAATACTATGTATTCGGCATTCGTGCGCTAATGACGCATATTCATTTATTCATGTCGTGTCAATAACTCATTTTTTTTTTTTTTGTTTTTTTTTTGTTTTGACCAATGCTTGAAGTTGCCACTTGTACAGCCTCATCGGTTGCCTCTATGAGATGTTCCCGGGTGCAGGTGATAGGGCACAGAGGGCAGGAGAGCAAGTGCGCCATGTTCTGTATGGGTTCCCCGCACTCGCACTGAACTTGAGTTGGGTCAAGACGTTGACGCATATGGAAACGCGGTATACGTCTATAACTTGGAATAGGGACAATTCTAGATCAAAACTTTCCCATTTCCAAGTTTACCAAGTTTCTATTTCAAATTAAAATTAATTTATTTTTTTTACTATGTCCAGTACATAGTGTTATTGTAAATATAATTTACTAGACACTACTGGTAGCATTTTCATCCAACTGGTAGTAGGTTCAGCAAGTACAATTTACATAATTCTATAATGTTAGTAGGTTTATTTTAAGTTCCTACCCGCATTCCATTCCGAAGCCCCATATAGTTCAGCTTTTATTGCGACACTAGCGCCAGTTACTTCTACACGAGGTGTTAGTTCTCATACTGATATGAATGAGAGGTTTTCTTTTGGTCTGTGGTGTCAATAGTTCTACAAAAGTTACAGAGATGGCGCCGTGCAAGCAGATTGAAATAATGACTATTAAAAATGCGGTAGGCATGTGTATGACCCTGACAATTATTTTTCTACCATAATTATAGTTTTGCGGTGATACGATTGTGTAGGGTGTAAACGGACTTTTCTTTCGGACTTTTGAAGGAGTTTGAAGTAAAAATTAGGGTCATAGCGGCTATAGCCATCGTTTCTCGACGGTAGCCTTATACTCCAGTCAATCCGTGACCACGACTGTTGCAACACACAACACAATAGTAAAGTATGTGGTAAAAACAAATCACAATAATCAACTTCAATTTAAAAAAAAAAAACAATTTTATGCCGATTTTTTTTTTTCAACTCAGCCTAAAATATGATAAAAAGTTCCGTGTACGTTTAATAATTACGTTTACTGATGGTGTTAGTGTGAAAAATACTAATTCTACAATACAGCGCCACCTAGTTTGCGTCTGGAAAATAACTCCGCCAAAGATAAAAAGATACCTCTCAATCCACCTTTGATTTATAAAAGTTACCTCTCAATCCACCGTCGATATGTAAAAGTGTGTACTTACAACTTCCTGATGCCGCTGTTCCGTTTCCAGGGCGCGTCGTCCGGTTCCGCGGGCAGCGGGCCCTGCACCGGCGGCTCGTCGTCATAACATGCGCCCGCGATCGCTGACGGCGATGTGTCTGAACTACTGCGAACAGACAAATCATAATGCTGGACATTTTTCACAGAACATCATCTAGCCCCAAAGTAAGCAGAGCTTGTGTTATGGGAACTACATGAATGATATACTACCTGAGACGCAGAAGGTTGCGGGTTCGATTACCGTCGCGGAACAAATGTTTGCATCTATTTATTGATTTTATTTATACATACAGACATATCATAAACGCAGCGAATGAAAGGGAACAGTTTGTGTGAACACCGTTGAAAAAGGAAAAAGATCTTCTACAAATTTATCTCCTTTATTTAATGTATTTTCATTAATTATTAATATATGCATGCCAGGCTTTGGAAGAAATTAATAAATAAATAAAAACCCAACAGACACATACATAGACCCAAACCACACTAGGATTCCCTGTGTCGTGGGTATCAGGAACTACGAGTACCGTGGTACAACAACCACATACACAAAGGTTATCTGGAAATAATGCATTCTAGCATTAAGTTTTACTATGTTCTACTGTATTGTGCAATACAGAATTTTCTTTCTATAAAAGTAGCCAAGTTTTCCGGAAAATTATAGTTTGGAACACCCCTAAACTGTTTATTAAAAACCTGCCTATCTGCGCCCTGGCAGCATACGTTCTTTGTATGTTATACTTGTCCTCTTTCACCCCATGTACGATCCGACCTGGAATTCGATTGATGTAGTTGACGACTATCAACTCCCGGTCTATCTACTTCTATACTATATATTATAAAGAGGTAAAGTTTGTAAGTTTGTATGTAGGAATAATCTACGAAACTACTCATACGAAAAAACGGTCGAGTGAATTTATCCATTGCAGTAGGTAGGCATTAGCTAGTCTATATACTAATAATAAAGTTGAAGAGTTTGTTTGTTGTTTTGTTTGAACGCGCTAATCTCTAAAACTACCAGTTCGATTTGAAAAATCCGTATTGCATTTGATAGCCCAATTTACGAGGAAGTTTATAAGTTATTTCACATCACGCTACGACCCTTGGGAGCCGAGAATGAGAAGCAAGTTGGATATAAATGCTCGGCTAGTTGGATATAAAGTTGTATATTCACCTGTCTGGTTCCTGCTGCGGCTCGGCCTGTAACGCCTGCAGCTGCTCCTCAGCTTTGTTAAGCTTCAGTTTGAGTTCGTTGCGCTCGTGCAGAATGGCCCTTAGCTCGCGTACGCTGAACGTCGGCTTCGATGATTGATCATCGTCCACTCCGTCGGGCGTCCCAGCGCCGCATGCTGCGCACTTCTGAAATGTGAACAAAATTATACTACTATTAAAAACGCGAAAGTTTGTGAGGATGGATGTTTGTTACTCTTTCACGCAAAAACTAATGAACGTATTTTGATGAAACTTTACAGTAATATAGCTTATACATCAGAATAACACATGGACTACTTTTTATCCGGGTACCACGCGGGCGAAGACGTGGGCAGAAGCTATTATTATAAACAAGTATAGTTTTGCAAATTTTGTAAACCTCGTGATGTGTTTTCCAGCATCTATTCCAGTGTCCCTTTGCGACTTGTGGCGATAAAACGTATCTAGAAACAAAAATCTCGTATGGAAAAAGCTTTTATTAATTGTTTATGACTTGTTTACTATTGATGGATTAGGAAGGTGGTGAAAGGAAGGCGAGTAGTAGATGCGAGGTCCACCCATTCAACCATTTTGAAACCAACTTTTATAACATAAACACATGACTATATAACGGCTAGCTGTTTTACAAAACCGCACTGTTTTCATATCCGACGTATTGCCGATTGTAATTCGAATAAACAATGGTACGCCACATTGTAAGAGCGTTTCGCGTTTTTCAATGCGACTGACAATATGTAGCCGAATTGCAAATTGGAGCGCCGTTTTGTAAATTAAAATAAAACCTTAGAACCTAACCTCATTCCTGTTTGCAATATGTCTAAACATTTGCAGCCTTCTTGTTAAACGTATCGCAATGGCATTCCAGCTGGACGTCAATATGCCGGATAATAAGGGCAAGAAAACAGTACGGTTTTGAAAAACGGCTAGCCGTTATAAAAAACAGCTAATCAAGGGGTACATTTGCGACACATACATAACGTTATACTGAACTTACTTGATTCTGTGCTTCTTTCTGCTGAAGTGTGGTGATGTCTCTCTGCTGGGATTGCACTATGGCCGTCAACTCCGAACGCTCTTCGCATACAAGGCGCATCTGGAAATGTTCAAACAGATGTCGAATTAGATTAAACCAAAAAGTACATTCGATCAGGAAAACGGGCCGCTGAAGCCCGTTAATTGTACGACTATCCAAACTACGACGTGCCCAAACCGTGCTTGTCGGGTCGTCAGTTAATACAAATGCCATCAATTACATAATTGTTTTTGATGTAAACGTCATGAAAATATATATATATATATCATTTCATTTCATTTATTCATGCTTAATGTCCTACATACAATGGTTAAGCTTAGGTCTAATGTAGCTCCAAGTAGGTTGGTAGGTACATCGGCCCTGACAGGGCGTTGCAGAGGTTTACAATTAATTATAAAATTTATATTATTACAATGGTGAATTATGCTGGTAAGTATACAAAATAAAAAATAAAAAATGACAATAATCATACAAAATGTCAAAATTATAATAAATTGCAATATTAGAATACTTATAATTATCACGAAGTAGGTAGGTAGTTCAATAATCAATGTCAAAGTAAGTTAAGTTTTGGAATATTCTGTAGATCAGTAGGTACGTCATATTTATTAAATAAAAATGTCGGAGTCAAAGAATGGAATGGTCTCTGAGTAGGTAGGTTATGAAAGTTTGTCAGATAAGTATTGGTCAACAGTGTAGTAGACTTGTTTCGTCAGGATTGTTTTGATGTGTTTGTGGAATAATGAGTCCTTTTCCTTTTCTTCACTTTTTATTTTTTCGGGCAGTTGTTATATATTTTTACAAGTCTGTAGGCAGGACTATTATGTACTCTTTGCAAGGTTGTCGCGGGTAGCTTAAGTTTGTTTCTTGTTAATGGTATATTATGGTATGGTTTAGGGAATTGATTATTTTGTGAAATGATTCATAGTTTTCGTTCGTGTTTCTACGGGCTTGTATAACATCCAAATAATAATTTATATTTCGGTTTGGAAATTATTTAAGTTAGTTTCGTTAAATATACGTTTTTGTATGTAGGCCTGAGGTTTTGGTTTTAATATTTGCGTGGTATTTTGGGTGTAGATTATGGCTCGGTGGTCTGAAATACCTTTATCAACTACGTTTACCGTAGATTTTTTATGATTCACGAATAATCGATCGACGACCTCTGTGGCGTAGTGGGCGAAGGCCCGCCTGAGACGCAGAAGGTTGCGGGTTCGATTCCCGCCGCGAGACAAATGTTTGTATCATCTGCAATTATTTGCCTCGGGTCTGGGTGTTTTCTATGTATAATATGTATGTATTTACAAAACAAAAACGTATATAAGTAGTATATCAGTCATGTAGTTCCCATAATACAAGCTCTTCTTAGTTTGGGGCTAGATGACGCTGTGTGAAAATGTCCAGCATTATTTATTTATTTGTTTATACATTTTGATGTGCAGGTTGTCAGTCTAGTCGGTTTTTTTGACTTGTTGATAGAAATTGTGTTCATACATTGAGTCTGCTAGTTTTTTATAGTTGTGAACGTTCGCTAGGTAGTCCAGATTAAAATGTCCGGTGATAGTTATTAGTTTTTTTTAAATATTTTTTATGAATAATTTTAGTAGCTTATCCATAAATGTAAAGAATATGTCAATGTGTCTACCAAGTCTGTGTATGTTAATAATAATAGTTTTTTTGTGATATATCATTATTTGACTTCAAAGCTTAATCATGAATGACCAACATAAACTACTAGTTTTTACAGTATTAACCCACATTTATGATTACACTCCACATAAATCACAAATGGGACGGCTCACTTAAACACGTAAATTGAGCCGTCCCATTAGCTTTGCTTTGCTTACGAAAAGTAAGCATTTATTAAGCTAAGCTCTACCTTCTTCTTAATGTACTAAAATAACTTTAGTCTTTAGTATTTTTGTACATGCTCTCGTACTATCATCTTCTTGCGCTTGTCTCACGCTACGTGGGGTCGGCATAACATGTTTTCTTCTTCCAGTCTCCTCTATCAGCCGTCATCTCTATACTCACTCCTTTCTTCCCACCTTATCTTTAATAGTAGCCTGTATGATATATTTAATCTGGATCACGTCATAGTATAATCTAAAGGTCGGATGTGACTTGTGTCAAAGGTCATATGTTCATATTTACCTGATTTTGGAGCTGCTTATGCTTTCTCTTGAGATCGCGTGTGACCTGCGCCAATTTCTCAACTTGATTCGTCAACTGTAACGTATCCAAAATCGCCATATTATTTAAAACTTACTTTAAAAAAAAACTATCCAACAATTATTTTAAGACTATAAGACCTATTCTGAATACGTATTTCTTCCAAAACACGTGATAGAAGCATGAAGCATACAACTCAAAGTGTAACAGAGTATTATCATGACATAAATAAAATTTTATTTTTGATACGAGCTGAATTGTTTTTGTTATTGAACGATAGTAGATAAGATACCAACAGTCAGATTAGAGTCAACTAGTATCACTGTTAGGGAAAAACGTTAGAACGATTCAAGACTATACCCACTTTTGCAAATCTTACGATTCTTTGTCTAGTGTATTTGATATTTGCATGCTTATTAATATGGTAGAGCATAATTAAACACTTTTATTTTATCTGAAGACCTACTTTATATTCAAAGAAATAAATTAATTTATATCTCAATACGTACCGAATGTACAAATAAACAGATTTTTACATTATAATGCGTCTAGCATTCGCCATATTAAACATCCTCTGACTTGATCAAGACGAATTTAATGACACCTCGTTTACACAAACGAACGGTTCAGTAGCTTAGACCGTATGTGTGTCAATAAGTTTCTTTTTCTGACAACATACGGTCTGTGAAATTCATATTCCTTCTGTTTGCATTTACTGGAAGATTACGGCTACAGAACGACGATTCTTCCTGATTATTCTTGAGGATACTAATACCGAACTAACATTTCTGTCGACGTTTATTTTAGTAGACGTAGGTATCTAATCTTTGATTAGCCTACTATTGAATCAGACCCTTGATATTCAAAAAACCTTATCCAAAACATTTATCAAAAACAGGCTTTACAATTTGCGTCTTCCATTTCCGCCGTAATGAGGTTAATTCTCGTGATTCCAGATTCACCCCCAATATAATCTGTATCTAGGCCACGTTTTAACCCAGACAGTTCAACTCGTTTAACGTTTTAACCTGACATTTGGCTGTATATTTAGCTCAGTTTGATGCATATTTCACGGGATTTATTTCCAGTCAGTTCGTTAAAACCGTATGGTCTAGTGGGTTAAACCCCGACTTTTCATCTGAAGCTTGTGGCTTCGAATGCACCAATGGATTGCCCACTCGAAAATTGTATGTGTGTATTAACACTAACTCAAACACGATGAAGTAAAATAATAGGCAGAAACCGGCATGCAAATATTGTTCCAATAGTATTTTTCAAACTTTTGCAAATATAAGTTGATTATAAGTTTTATCGCGTTTACTTTATTTATAATTATCCTTATTATTTTCCCGACGTTTCGACTGAGTTGTAACAGCCGTGGTCACGAATAAACTAAAACCCCGTATAAAACTTATAATAGTGTACTAATAAGCGGAGACGGGCTTGCAACCTATCTAAAACTTAACTATAAAAATAAACCTCTGATATTTCCGCCGTTACTTAGCCCTCGTGTTCGAAAGAACCTTAGCCCCACGGGAACACATTATATGAGCTTGGCGATTGGTTGTTTGTTTGGGAAATATTTGACGTCTAATATCAGAGGATATAATAGCAAAGGCTACCTAAAAAACTCGAACTAAGATCTATTATAGTATTTCATTGTTTTTTTGTCATAAAATAGGTATATTTTAAATGGTTTCTGCTTATCTATATAAGATAAGCATCGCCGATTTTCGGCTATCATAATATTACGAGTAAAACAATAGTAAACAGGCCTTGGAGATTAAAATGGTATTCAATATCACAAATGCGTCACATACAAGACCTGAACCCGAAAGATTATAATTCTGGTCATGAATGTGAAAAAGTTTACCTGAAAAATAATTCGAATTTTCTAAATTTTACCTTAGGAAAATGATTTTAAATTCTTTGAACCCTTTAATTAGCTGTATTTTTGACTGTATGCCAACCATTAAACGAACAAGATGTTTGACATCGGAAACAGTACCGAAATCAGCTGATGATATTTCAATAAGAATAGCCGAATTTCGAAAAGTGGTAGCACAAACACCTACTATGTGCAGAATAATCCCCATTCGGAATTATAAATAATAGGTTGGGGAAAAAGTTTCTTCGCATTTTTTAAGAAAATTCAAAACATTTTTTAATATAGTTTATTTACATTTAACTAAAGTATGTAGGTACCATTTTGTTCGATAACTTTTTGCCATTTTGTAGGCAGGGACATGATCCCATTGCTATAAAAACTTTGGGGCTTCTGTTCAAAATACCGCGACAAGTGGTTTTGGCAGTCCTCTCGTGATGTTAACCTGACACTGCCTAAAGAATTCTGAAGAGACCGAAACAGGTGGAAATCTGAAGGTGCAAGGTCAGGACTATACGGCGGATGCATTAACACATCCCAGCCAAACTCTCTTAATTTTTGCTGAGTGGCTAAAGATGTGTGAGGTCTAGCGTTATCATGATGAAAAACCACACCCCTTCTGTTGATTAACTCCGGCCGCTTTCTCTCAACTTCTTGTTTTAATCTCATCAGTTGTTCGCAGTAGAGTTCAGAATCGATGGTCCTGCCTGGTGGTAACAGCTCATAATGAATAATGCCCTTCCAATCCCACCACACACACAGCATCACCTTGTTGCGAGTTAACCCGGGTTTCGCCACAGTCTGTGAAGCCTGACCGGCCTTTGACCACGACCTTTTTCGCACGTTCTTGTCGTACGTGATCCACTTTTCATCACCAGTTATCAGCTTCTTCAAAAATGGTTCGGTTTCATTACGTCGTAATAAAGAATCACAAATGAGAACACGGTTCATTAGGTTTCTTTCAGTGAGCTCGTGAGGTACCCAAATATCGAGCTTTTTTGTGTACCCAGTTTTTTTCAAATGCGCCAAAACTGTTTTGTGGTCAATTCCCAGTTCTTCAGCTACGTCGTAACTACTGATATGCCGATCTTGCTCCACTTTTTCAAAAATGGCATCCATTTTATCCGTAATAGGGCGACCAGAGCGACGTGCATCTTTGACATCAAAATTTCCGGATTGAAAACGCTTAAACCAAATTTGTGCTACTCTCACAGACACTGCACTAGGTCCATAAACATCGCAAATTTTTTTCGCGGCTTGCGTTGCATTTTTACCTTTTTTTGTAGTAAAATTTTAAAATGTATCGAATTTCTTCATTAGATTCACTCATCTTGACAGTACGAAAAACAAATAAAAATCACACATTTTCCTAATTTGAATTTGGAATTATCTTCTTTAAAATTTAAACTTTTAATGATACCAAAACCAGCCAGATACAAATAGTATAGCCAAAGAGATTTTATTACAAGTTCATACATACAATAATGCGAAAAGACTTTTTCCCCAACCTAATATTTTATGAAAACTTCCTAGGTCTTACCAGGTTGGGGTATGATGGCACTGAAAAGAGCATAGTTACTGATTGTGAAAAAAAGTCTGGTGAAAGGATTTTGGGCGCCTCGTAAAGACTCCTTTTCATGCACGTATCACATGTCTTCGAGTATTCGGTTTTAGGCCATGTATCGTGTCATCACGATGTTTTCCACCGCCAAACGGCGAACATTTGAGGGACTAAAATGTTTTCTACAAAATAAGAACAAAATAAGCTACAAAATAAATAGTTATAGCTACAACATGATCAATCACCATCCGTGCATATAAACTAATATTATTTACGTAAGTCATTACTAAGAGTTCAAGTCTCTGCTATTACAAAACTGAAAAACATCAAAACTCACACCAAACTCTTCATTCTCTCACGAAATCGTAAGATTAAACTATTATCCAACTAGAATGCAATCACACAATTTATAAATAAGCCGTTGTCTGGGAATACTCTGCAGTATTACGATACATAGCTATCCAAGTCAGCGTTTGACATTTCAACGACCTATCCAAATATTGGCCTAGCTTACCCCTATATTTTGCCTAAGGTATGCGTTCCACCAGAATTTAAGCTTTAAGTTAAGAATATAAGAATGATATTGCATATTGTTCCGATTCAGTGATATTTTGTTCGCCGTGTTAAGTTCGAAACAACTTATGAATAAACTGCTGCAGACGGGTCAAGCTATTTTAGGGTCCCGAAGTTGCCTTATATCTCCTTTGAACCAAAATTAATTGGTAATGCCTACGAAATGCTACTCGCTTAACATGGTTTCACACTTTTAGGACACAAGGTTAAAAATCGAGGGACACGATTTTAGATCCAGGTGATCTCCAGAAGTCGCGAGGAGCGTTCGTTGCGGCACTCTTTGGGAAAGGCCTTTATCTAGCAGTGGACTTCTACAGACTGTGGATCGTGATGAAGAGCATCGGCTCTATCAGCCTTGTCATTCGTACGAAAGACTTATGATTAAAAATGTGGCATATTCTGAACCAAAACATTTGAAGACAATTACAACACGTGCATGAAAGGAACCGTCTGTGCAAGTTTTACGTTTTCCCTAGAAAATATTTAAAAAAAACGACACATTCGTAGTCGATTTGCGTCTGTGATTTGGCTAAGATAGCAGCCGTACTCTAAGCGGCCGGCTTCGCGTCTCGCGTTTCGTGGCTTCACCTTGAGTAAACCAATACAAATGGACGGACCAGCCGCACTGTGCGCTTAGAGGCTCGCGAATCTCCCCCCGTGTAGCGAAGCGACCGAATATATTGCCTGTTTTACTCTCAATAGACGCCAAGATAGGTGCCTAGCGACTCGCCTAAATGGTGGCCGCAAATTTGCGGCCACCATGCATCGTAGCAAGTCAAAGCCCAGTATGAGGCCATTTTATAGTTTTTGGCACATCGGTTCCGTCGGTCAGTCTCGACCGACCCCTATGCAAGCCAATAAACCTGTCCACGTAAAATTACAGGTTTCGTGATCACCCGCATACGTTGAGGTCACTACAAGGCCGGGCGAGGATATCATCTAAATAACATGGGCAAAGCGACCCTGAAGTCCTAAACATAGGTTTTATTTTATCATTTTTATTTAATGTATAGTCATCAGAGTGAAACAAATATCTATGACAGCGACCTAAAAGGATTATCTTACTTTATTATTTATTTTTTTGATCAATAATTCTGATCTTACAATTTTGTAGTCACAGATAAGATTCTGAAAATGACTCCAAGACAAGGTTTTTGATAAGCCCGGGGTGAGTGATCATAAATGGCATTTACAGTGTGCTTTCACGTCGGTCTCGTTTAACAGTCACTAAGCTACCTTTATAGACGACCTTTAGGTATCTTAAACATCGATACTATGGTGGGCCACTAAAATATCTAGTCAATAGCAACGAAACGACAAAATCAGAAGCGTACGCGTAAGCGAAATAGTTTGATATGATAGAAGTCGAAGTCAATCTTACTCCGAAAGGAAACAAACGAGAACGTGAATTATTAAGTGCGTCATAGCATAGCTCTGTGCTCGCAATGATCATTTCAACGACAGCAAAACGATAAAAAGTATTTTGTATAAAGTAGTTCCATTTCTTTTTAGAAGACTTGCAAAGTATTAAAATAATCTTTAAATGTTAATTATCCACCTCATTCACTGTTTGTTTATTGAGAAGCCTGACAAGGGCAAAGTAATAATATTTATAAAGCCTAAATAACTTAATGAAGTACGACCCATCGTATTTATAACTACGAAAAATACGATTAATACAATCTAGATCTTAAGAGGCAAACGAACTTGCGGCGAACCTTGTGGTGAGCGGTTACCGTAGCCTATGGACGCTTGCAATACCAGAGGTATCACTCACGCGTTGCCTACCTGATATATCAAGATACATGATCTCATATGCCTGTAATTTCACCGGCAACTATACAATTCAAACCGGAATACAGCAATGAGGACATTACTGCTTGGCTACAGATATAGGCATGGTGGTAGCACTTCCCCGGACGAGCTAAGTTGTAGTGGTTTAAAGAATATGGGTTTATCTTCATTACAACGAGCAGACTTTTAAAAGAAACGCAGCGTGATCAACAATTTATGGATGGATAGTTGTCATTAGTCCTGCCCCTGTATTTACAGACAAACTAGCAATGGACTATCTACGAATAATTATGTTTGTCCTACAATGTTCAAAACTTAAAAAGAGGACAATAAAATTCTCGAACTAAGCTAAACATACCAATTACCATTTAAAAAGTTGAATGCCATTTCAGAAGTTTTGCTAACCCACCCAAGATTAAAGTTGTCTTGTTCTTATTGGCATTTTGTTATTGTTATTAGGGGACTGTAGTAGTCCTTCGAGCCGAGTTAAGATAGTGGAATTTACGAGACATCTTTCATACGTATCTAATGTTGTCATTAAAGCATCTGGGGAAACGTCGATCGCAATTTGACTCCGACCGACGCTCTTTTCTAATGTTTTGTTGATAGTTCCCTCATCTCACGTTATAGGAACTTTAAAATACATGCAATTTCAATAACTGAGGAACATGACTCTCGATATTATGAAAACTTTCAGAGAAGACAGCTGAGAAAGACATCTGTGTCTCGCTGAAGGTTTATTTTGCAGCTATTTGTACTAAAAACCTAGCAAGTCGGTGTGGGTTGGGTATGCGTGGGAGCCATTCATTTCCCCTGATGGAAAATGCATTCAGTTTTCCAGATCTTTGCATGGAGATCTACATATACATACTACGTAGATCAATGTGGTGATAAAAAGAAACGTAGTAAGTTCGGCAGACGATATTGTCAATGTCACGGGTCGTGAATGCTTTAGACAAGTGCAAAATCATGGTAGATGGCACAAACTGAAGCCAGCAGTGGGTGTAGCTGGGCTGTGAATGATGATGATGATGAATCTGCATCCATCGATAAGGTCAACTACAATAGGTTTTGTGAAAAGAACATTCGAGATCGAGAAAGCGACGCCTTTGTTATCAAAGATATAAAACACTAAACGAGGCCGCCCCAACTTTACGATCAATCTCATAAACCAGGCGATTGTGGACCTTATAGCTCAGGGAATTGGGGGTTGTAAATAAAGGGCGGTTAAGGCGAGATGAGGTGACAATATTGGGGAGGCAGGTTGTAAAGATCTTAGGGCACACCTGCCTTTGCATAATATGAAAGACGTGGGAGGGTCGCGTTGCATATTCAGACCTTTGCCCTTATTAGAATGAAGACGAAAATTTTCGAACAAAAAACGTCGGTTTTGCATCTTATCAAAATGCGAAAAAGATAAAGGAACTTTTTTCTGAAATTACTTTTTTCATGTAGACATTTTCTTTTCAAATGGTACCATTTACCCAAGTTTGTCCGGAGGCTGTATATAAAACTGAGAAAAGGTCGACGATGGATAAGGAATGTCCCTAGCTTTTGCTTCTTATACATCATAGGTATTTTTAAAAAGCTTTGTGTCAAGTCAGAACACCCGTATTTTAAGTCAACAGTTTTAAATCAACAGTATTTTATGTGAACAAAGTTGTTTATGCAAATTTCTTTGTCAATTCAATAGTTTTATAAAATCTTTAGGAACACTACATTCCTTATACCGTTGCCAACTATAGCAATGCAGCTGTTATTATTTTTCTACATCGTGTCATCGGTTCTTTCATGGTCACCGCGTGAAGTCAGTGATCTGACCGGGTTGAGGTATGGTGGTCAGAAAGATAAATTTGAAAAAGATTGCCAACTGGGTAGAAAATCATAATCTTCTGTTTTCACAGGCCAACCCCATGATCACTAAGAAAAACGGGCCTGAATTCACTAAGTCCGGATTGGTGAATGTCGCATTATCTTGGATATGTGTAAATAGAAAATCGGTAGATAAAAAACAGCACCGTTTACATCAAGAAGAAAATTAGGAACAAGTTGAGGAAAAAGACGAAAAGACGGAGAATGAGAGACAGTGGCGTCCATTCCCTTGTACACCAAATAAACTTAATAGCATCTCTCTCTTTCACCTACAAGAACAAAATAAAATATATATTAGCGCTGCTAAATTAGTCTGAATTCAGTTTTCCATACAAGTTTAGTCGTGATTTCAAAACATGCCGACCATAAACACGAAGAAAGGCGACACGTAAACTAATTTGACAAAAGTAAAATTGCCATCTCTTTCCAGCGACAGTTTAAAATTAAGTTAATTTGCTGTACTATAGAATCGGCAGTATTATGAATAGAAGGACAAGATTGGTAAATACTTACACCATCAATCAGCAGCTGTTTCTCCTGCAGTTGTGATTCCTGATGCCGCAGCGTAGACCTCTGCTTCTCCGCTGTACTGCTTAACCGAGACAGAACTTCCTGATCATGTTCCCGAGCCGGCGAGGGCGGCGCGCTCGTGCCTGTGTGAATATACACTTTACCACTGATTCAATATGAACTTTGTTGCAGTGACAAGATTTCTAGAGATATGATGTCATACGAGCTGATGGTGAGTTGTATTTAGTTGTGATAATATATAATGGAGCTAGAAGATCAATTCGGGTTATTATTTCACAAACAAATCGTGAGATAATATTGCGTCAGTCTAATTTCAGTCCACTTTTCATAGCAATTTCGTCATTTATCAAAGGAAGGACTGACAATTGTCTATGAGTAGGTATACCGACTTTGAAGTTTATCAAAGCGTGACTTTACTTTGACTGGTTCTGAAAATTACAGGTATGAGAATTGGACTTGAGGACGTAACGATTGAAACTAACAGGAATATAGACATTCATTAGTAACCGAAGTTTTCTAAAGCTTTGATAAAATATGTTATTCTCACCCAAAATATTTCTATCCAGCGAGACTCGAACCCGCATCGTCGGCAATGCCGTGACAAATTTAACCATGAAAATGTTTTTAATAAAACATCGCTGTACCTGCTGCTCAAAATAATAATTTAAATTCCATTACACCAATCTACTGGCATAATGTAAATACTGGCAATTTGAAAGTAAGCCATGCCTGAATCAAGTTATGCTATGGGCAGTGGAATATCAACCCCCAATAGTGGATATTTCTACCCAGCCTTCATTAGCCTTGAAGTTTTCTCGCGACAAACAGACTTTCTACTCAGGGACTATCAAGCTTTATTCCCTTGACAATGGCATAGAGCCGAATTGAAAGTATACTCAGAAATATTGGAGTGCCTAATTAGTGGACATTTTAATCTACAACAAATGTCAGTGGTTAATTAGAATGAAGCTACTTTGAGAACGAAACTCGATCGTCAAAAGCCAAGCGGCTAGAAGTTAAATAGGAGTTCAGTGAGTAATTTTAAACATGACTGTTGTTGATAGATGATCTCATCATGTCAATTTACAACTTTACCTGTACACACATCAAAAAAAGTTTACGGTCACATTGAAAAGTTGAAATAATAATGGCTTCTCATAGGAATGGATTTAAATTCAAATAAAAAAAACAATATTGATTTGTGTACGTATATGTTCTATTAGCTGCATTATTATACGTACATATTATATGTTCTATTTGCTGGATGATAATCCAGTCATCTAACGTAGCGAGAAATGACAGATTACAAAATCGAATCCTTTGTCAGGAGAAATCATCTGGATGTCGCTGTCCTTTGTGATGTGATTACATAACCATTTTGTGATAAAGGTCTCCTGCCTGTCCGAGGGTCGGATAGCATTGGATATTCACGGCCTCTGTCACAGGTGTTGGACTCCACGCTTAGCAATGCGGTGTACATTAAATTGCTATTATCGATTCTGTGACTGTGTTATTTATAATAGTCACGCCATTGTCAATTACATTATACAAATTATACAAGCGCTAATGGCAATGTTTAGGTCTAGGTCACAGCCAACACCAACACTGTATACCTACCGCATTCGACGACCTCTGTGGGTACGATTCCCGCCACGGGGCAAATGTTTGTATATGCAAATATTTGTCTCGGGATCTGGGTGTTTTCTAACTATAATATGTATATATTTACAAAAAAAATGTATATAAGTAGTATATCAGTCATGTAGTTCCCATAACACAAGCTCTGCCTACTTTGGGGCTAGATGATTGCCTTACCGTCCGAAGGCGCGTTCAGTGTCCTTCTCAGTCGTTTGTTCTCGTCCTGGAGCCTGGCCACTGCCGCGACCAGCTCTGCTGATTCCATCCTCCATTGCTCTTCGATCGCTTCTATTTCCTAAGACAGAACGGTTTTTTAAGACAGATTATCAGCTCATCACCTTACAGGCGACTTATGGACAATACTGAAACGTTCCACATGATTTAAGAAGAGTGAAAAGAGATTAGCTTTGTATGAAATCTATATAAAACTGTTAAATTCTAAATGTATTTACGTACGTCGTGATCAAAAGTTGAGTAGCGCTTCAGTATTTGGCCTTAAGACAAGGTACAAATGACTTAATAAGGATTTAGTTTTCGTCTTACTTGTAATCAAATATGCATACGGCTAAACAGATGGTAGGCGGTTACCATCTCTAATTTACATCTGTAACACCAGGGACATTGCTGATGGGTTGTCTGCCTTAGACAAAGTTGAAAGAACTCATGTACCAGTAATTTTAACGACACCCATGCTCTTCAAGCTGAAGATCTTTAGTGGCATTCGAAATTAAACTTTTTAGTGTTTCGGAGGACACATTAAGCAAACGATCGCGGCTATTAACAGTCGCTAAGCCGTTAAGGTGGTATTCAGGCACCTTTTAAACTACGGATAACCTCCAGCCAAAATTTTAAAAACCAAATACAAGTATCTAGATAATAATGTTTTCCAATAACATTACAGCCTGTTACAAACCACTACATAATCTGCCCAATGGTGTAATATTATCAGTAACATGGTATTAAATGACTGCAATACTCTGCAATGCTCTGCTCTCATTACTAAGTAGGAGATACGCGGCTGAATGGGTGAAATCATTGTGATTGAGGTGTAACATTCACTTAGGGCGAACACGTTACAAGGTCACATTCTCTGAGTATTTGGGGACTGGTTTAAAGGCAAAGATACCTAAATTACGCTCGCGACTTAGTTTTTTTTTTAATTTTTAAGACTAGCTTGTTTGTTATTGTCCACGGCTTCGTTTGCGCTAACAATTTAAATTCCAAATGATATTAATTGGAATCGGAAGTCATGGTATCGCTCAATGGGCGAACACGGCTCTTCAACGGATTGAGTTTCAAGATTGAGTTTAGGAGTTTCGTTCTGGTAGGCCTCAAAGGCATATGACATGGTTTCCTGTTATAGCTGACCACCAATGAAGGACGGTCGTAAATGTCATTACATAGTCACCTAGTAAAATGTTGATTGTAAAACTTGTCAGCAGATAATTTGGATTGCGTGGTACAATAGTAAGGTAGTACTTATGCGAATACCGGATATGTGGATGTAACTTTTTTACCAGAATAGGTGAAAATAAATTTATAGATTCTTTTTTCTTTATTTCAGAGAAATAAGAGGTAATCCCAGGTCTTGAAAAAAAAAAACAAATCTCGTTTTACAATCTTACATACTGAACAGTTTGCTGAAGCAAGGTGTAACACAATACTAAAACAAGCTATTCACAATTACGAGTACTTGCGCAGGAAATGGGCAATTTCAATCAATTGAGTGAGCAGAAGGTTTGTGGTGCAAAATGTAATAATAGCATTCTTTGGTTTGAGTTGTTGTTTTGAATTTCTAGCATTTGGATTTCAAGCAATTTGGCATTCTCGATGTATTGTTGGAAAGAAAATTTGCTTTAAATTTTGGGAACAATTTATAATTTTCAAAATTTGTAATGAACTGCCTCTTACCCCAAAAACATTCACGGGATGGTGGTAAAGATTCCTAACTTAAATGTAAAGGCATGGGCAAACAGTGTAGGAAAGGTCCCCCGATAGACCCATGACATCTTAAAGGTTGCAGATTGAGGTAGCCTAAGTTTGTTTGTCATGGCACTCTTTAAGGGAGGTCTATGTCTAGTAGTACACTTCGACAGGCTTCAGTGAAGGCTTTTTGCTAACATGTTTATTGTGCATCAAAATTCAGGTTGAATATTATTTGAACAAAACTAGCTTGTTCCATATATGCTTGTAATGCCTTGAAATTGATATTTTGTGATTAGTTACCATCCAGGTAAACTGACTAAAAGAATAATAGCTCATAAAATTAGTTTTAACTATTATTTGGCCTCAAGCAAATAGGTAGGTAGGTACCTTATAAGTGTTGCAAGTGAAAGTAGCTTTAAAAATGGTACCTATTTACCTTATTTTATTTTATTCGGAAAACAAACAGTATTTATAACTAGATAGACAACTTCTTAAGATACTATTCACCATTAAGATGTTTTCACATATAAGAAACGAAATAAGCTTATTTGCCTGAGTTAGCTATACAAAAATAAGTTTAAAAAAAAAAATTGTATGTACGATTATTTGAGAAAAAAAGAAAAGGACTAAACAGTTATTGAACCGATTCAAACCAGTGATTAGAGAGGATGCGCTTGAAAACGGATGGATTACAGTTAAATAGATCTAAGTCTGGGAAGTCAACGAGCTTATTATAACAACTTGCAGATTTAATAAAGAATGAGTTTTATTAAGAACTTATTTTCTTTAATTTTTTGGCTTTATGTATAGTGAAAGCTCCAAACTAAAATTATAGGTACATGTAATTATTATGAGCCTTCTAGATGTTTATTATTATGATGTTAGGTAACATGGGTCAATGAACCAGTTGGAACTCGATTTGAATAAATCAGTTTTGAAAGGACTTAGTTAGCATTGAACAAAAATCTATAATGTTCTTTAAGACCTGAAGGCATAGCTTGCCTGACAATTAATTCAAGCTATGCCTTCAGGTAAAGGAATCAATATGGTCAAAATTTGGGTGAGTATAAGTTGAGGTATAATTCAAAACATGACCACAGATAGCAAATGGCAGCAACAATGCAGTCAGAAACTATAATTCCATAGAAAGTAGCTACATAGTGTATGTTTAAAAAAAATGCCTACAAGACATGACTTCGGCTCAAATTAAATTCAATGTAGACTTACCAACAACATCATCCCTACAAACCTTAGTGGTTTTTAATTGCTATTCACCATAAGTAACTGTTTTGTGATAATCAATTTGTTAATTAGCAAAAAAAATATTGAATACGCACCACTAGGGTACTGGACTTGTTATAATAAGGTAGTTAATACTACTGTTGCAGTCAACACTTCACAAAAAGTTTTTTGATGACATAAAAACAGTGTGCTTGAAAAAATAAACTACTTACATATCAAACACATTTACCATGCACAGGAATCAAACCCTCACAAAACAACCAACTTTATGCCCACAAAGTGGTACATTACATGACTTCCAGATTCAAAGTATTCAAAACTAGGAATAATACAGTAATATATTAAGTAGGTACTAACCTGACTTGCCTTACTATGTATACATACATATTTACAACATATTTGCATTCACAGTACCTATACACCAGTGATTCACAACAGTTATATTCACTACAACTATAGCAATTATTTTCAGTGCATTGACGCGACAGAGCGCGCAACGCAGTCGAAGTGCCGCGCAATACCATCACTTCACTTCTTCACCAATTCTTTTGCAACTGCACCGAATGCACAGTGACGAAAGCGTTTCGTGCATCCATTGGCACGCATAATCAATACCACCAATTTAGTTAATCATGACCTCTTGTCTAGTCTACCTACCTTCTCGAAGCGCTGCCTATATTCAGCCTTCTCAATCTTGTCATTTTCCAGCTGTGAAATCTTTGCTGTCAGATCCTGTAACGCCTGGTTTTCCTTCTCATTTCGAACAGCTAAGTTCTCCAGCAGCTCTAGAGCGTTGATAACCTTCGGCAGAAGCGCAGTTACCGCGTCAGGACCGTATTTCTCGATGATTATCTCACATTCTTTGCCAATGTCCGACGCCAAATCGTACACATCAACGACTGTTACGTCGTCTTCGTAATCCGACATCTTGGCAGAAAAACGCCTGCGGTACGGCATTAAAATACTTTGTTTTCACTTCACGGCACTGGATAAAATTCAACTTGTTTCAAGTTTTACAATAAAACATACAACTTCCACAAACTCGCCATCATGACTGAAGTAAGAAAAAAAGTAAAATGTCAAATTGGCGTAGTGTTGTATTGTGGGTCACGTCAAGTCACAAAATAGCATGAAGATATTGGAGCGCATGATCACTTCGATTCGTTATTTTCATATTATCAAACGTCGTCTATGCGTTATCATACGATAGAAATTATTGTAAGATTTTGATGATTTATCGATAGCGGATATTACATTATTAGGAATGGGCTACGTGAAATAAGTAGATATGTACCTACACAAGAATTCCCAAATTGGTTTTCAAAATATCGCAATTAGGTACTTATTTGCTTCCTGAAAAAATAATGGTAAGGTATATGTTATTTATTGGATGAAAACTACATTTATATTCCTAACTGGGGGAACTATCTGCACTCGCGTTGAACTATCTGTTCCGCATGGGGATGTAAAACAAAACTAACTTATGAAGAACATTAAATTGAAATGGTTCAAATCAACAGGACTTGGCGTCTAATCGGGAATGCGACCATTTCCGCTATGAATCAAGTGATGCTGAGTTTGAATTTATTGATCACTTTCTATTAGATGCTTTCTGCAAGTGTTTCATTTGGCAACATTCCTGCTCAATGTCCAAAATTGCCGCTAAATCGGAATTTTCGGTACACATAAATTTAACATAATGAGAAAATGCGTCACAAAAAGTTATCCAAATAACTGCTTTGACATAGAAATAAAACTGATATTGCGCCAGAAGCAGAACGGCTGTTTGATGGACATCACTATTCACAAGAAAGAGACAAGCTACATCTTTCCTTTTCTTTTGTGTTCGGATACTGATAATAAGTGTAATTTCGGATAAATATTTATATGTTTGGATACACAAGAATATGAAAATAAGGCTACTTACACACGATGCCTGCGTTCCACTTGTCATAATGTAAGCGGGACTGGCCCGAACCATATATATATAGATCGTAAAATTCGTATCCAATTGTCATTTTCATCTATGTTATAACATGTAAAAAAAATATGTATGGTGTTTGTTTATTTACGAAATATTACCTGGTGCAATTTAATTTTAGAGGAAGGTATTCATCGCTGATTGAATGTGCGACTTAACTTACTTATGTATAGCAAATCAGTAGGTATTTAGATAAATGTACCAACTTAGTTTAAGAGCTGAAGAAATTATCTCAGCTACGGATAGATCTGTAAACTTCGCTAAATAGGCAGGTAGGTTTTCTGTATCTACCAACAATGTAGGAAAGGAAAAGCTCAACAATGTAACACAATGTAGAGAGCAATACATTAAAAAGCTTATCACACCCCGTGAGATAGGATGTCTCTATCCATTACACAATTTAGTTTTCAAGTGCGTTGTTTATCGATTTATCAAGATCTCCACTCTACACAACAAACTGTTCTGTATTCTGTGTAAACGCGAATCAACAGTTGAATGCTTACAACAGGCGGGAACGCGCGGCGTGCCTATCCCCCGCGAATTATTCGTGCTTTTTTTATTTAATTATTTTTTTATGAATTTTTGCAATGAATTACCAAAGTAAAGCCAACAAATATGTGTGCCCGAATGATAGACAGCTCTCTCTGCGTGCCAAGTGAGTAAAAACTTTAGTGACTAAGTACCCAGCTGTTTTCTGTTTGTTTTGTTTGCGTTCTGATTAATGTAGTTTAAAAGATTAAATATGTTTACTACATACGTACATATTTAAAGGGAAAATCCTTTATACAGACGATTTTATCATTAGTTTGTTTAGGTAATAGGTATTTTTGTATGATTTTATTTTTACCCGCGAGACGCAAGAAGCTAAACATAAAAGTACCTACCTAATAATTAGGTATGCGTTTGGGGATAAGAAGTTGTTTTTTTTTTTCTTTTAAGGTATATTTTCCTCCGGGATGGCTTATCCCATTGCAATTTGTCTTTTTATCATCGTTTTGTATGACATGAGGGGTGGTCCGTAACCCCACATCACAATTGATTAGTACGTAGGTACTACGGCGCTACAATAGGTACGTAATGGAAAACACGTTATATGTTTTTAAATTTGCTTGTACCTAAAAGGTACCTACCGAATGAGATCAATATGGTTCAAAGGAAATTATTTTCCTGAAACTTATGCATATAATTAGCTCCAAGGTTCCACGGGCTAATTCATCCATAGAATAACACACAGTTATTATGGTTACCTTATAATAGAGTCAATGCAGCAGCCCTGGATAGAGGTAAGGACTTTGACAGAGTGCAGGCGATACCGCGCGATCACATGCAATGCGACTGAATGGGAAATCCGATTTTTCGGTGAATCTACCTGATTTAAGAATTATTTTCATACTGAAATAAGTACCTATGTAACAATTTTAGGATTAATCAGGAAAGAACTGCTAGAGGTTCTATGCCGAGTTTAACATGTCAAAACGATGATCGTATCGACACGATTTTCATACCAAAATTAACAATACGTTCACCATTGGTTTATTTGCATAGATACTCTGTAATCTGAACCTGAGAATTTTGTGACCTTTATTGGCAAAAAATGACCGGAAATTCACTGGCTCTTTTGGAGACTTGTCCAGCAGTGGACTTCTAAAGACTGTTAATGATGACGAATCAGGAACTACATATGTCTGGAGATATAGTTTATACCTATGGATCTGCCCCCTAATCACACTAGCATTATGGTTAATAGAACTCATTATGCATGGCTTGCAATGTCCAACATTTCTAAATCTAGAATGTAGGAAAGCTTAGATCCTAAACGTGACCGTGACCGTTTTCAAAATTTAGAACTTTTGAGCAGTCATAAGACTGACTAAATAAGGCCATTACCATTTTGTTAGTGTAATAAGGCCTGTTGGTAAACCCTTTGGATAACACTCGAGATCGCCTGAACACCGTACAAGCCCACCGTACAACACCGGAAACGGATGTTCGCACAGATAGTGTCGTCGAGGCCAATATCAAGTTGAACCGTAACTACTACCAGTTACGGTTCAACTTGATATTGGCCTCGACGACACTATCTGTGCGAACATCCGTTTCCGGTGTTTTGTATTAGTTTCTGTAATCGGTTCGTAGTGCTGCCTCAGTATTTTATGAAACAACGTCGGATGAATATATACATTTCTATAAAACATGGACACACAGAGGTGTAATGAACAAATCTCTCGATTTGCAACATCTAATTTGCATCTTCAATCCCTCTAGTCTTATAAGTATAAGAAGAAATACTAATACTTCTGTAGGAGCTAAGCTACACGTAGACCCTTCTACGGTGGTGGTAGAATACCTTCGTACCAAAAACTTCCGGTAAGTTCCGCTATGCTCGATTCCCGCTGTGCTCGGATTTTAAAATACCTAACAAAAAGTGCCGCTATGCTACGAATTTCTCAGTTCTTAATTCTCGTTCTCAGGTACCTTTAACAATGCAAGGTACAGTTCGATAGAAAAGTGTTCCTAAATTATACTCTAAAAGCTAGCCTGGGCCTACATAAATTTGAGGAAAAACAGTTTTGGTAAATAAAAATCTAAATGCAAATAATCAACAATTATAGTATTTTAATTACAAAATAAAATAGATTACAAATTATAAATCACGTTTGTTTAGTTACTTAAATTAGTATCTTATCATATTTTTGGAAGCTATCGTAGAAGACTGTGTACAGAATGAGGTCACAAGTGCCATGGAGCATTTCATGCTCGACATATTTTGGAATTTGCAAATGTTGAGATCCGGAGACGGACAAAGGCATTGGCTTTATGATTATAGAACTGAAATGAAGTACGGCGGAACACATTTCAGATGTGGTGATGATAGGTGAAGTAGAAAAAGAACTGTTGGACGTCCGGCAGCTAGATGGCTAGACGATAAAGTCAACGTCACGGGCCGTGGATGGTTCAGACAAGATTTAGATCGTGGGGAATATCCCAAACTAAGGGAGGGAAGTTCAACCACTGCCGGGCATACCCAACAGTAGGTGTGAACTCATGCTGTTGATTATTATGATCTATCTTTGCTTATAGAAACCTAACTATCCGAATGACAAAAGTAGGTAAGACCTGCTCCTAACTTCCTAAAAATAAGTCTTCAAAGGTCCGCTACCAGTGCATTCTCTACATTCTACATTGTTAGAATAATTAATCTCGATAAAAAATAACTCAAGATTTTCCTAAATAAAGTCTGCCTACCTATCCTCAAAGGATTAGTACTGAATTATGGAAGCACTCCTTACAAAAATGCTAAATAAGTTGAAGGTTAACCAAAGGTTTCGCCTACGTTTGTGAATAACAAATCTGAAAGATCGCGAAGAAGCCACACATTATGAATGAGGTAGGGCTCATTCATAATGTGTGGTATTCAGCAAAAAAATATAAATGAAAAATTGTATTAACAAACATAACAAATACGCTCTCGGCCGTAATTACCATGATGGACATCCAGAAGGATGTATAATGATACATACTCAGTGCGTAGATCTTTGAGGAGGACTTCAACACAAGGAGGTAGGATGTATAATGATACATACTCAGTGCGTAGATCTTTGAGGAGTACTTCAACACAAGAAGGAGGTTGTATATTATGTTTTTTTTTATATTTACCCTACCTGCATAGATTACTCAGTGATGTGTGATCATAGAGAAAGTTTATGAAAGTACCGAATGCTTACCTAAATCGAGTAGTTTTGGTAAACTACCCAGTAGTTTGAACAAAAAAGACTCGAATTTGTCGTCTTACTTCCCTTACAAACCAAATAAGTCGATTTATTAGCTTAAAAAAATTGCTATATTCATGATCCTCTTTCCCTAGTATCTACATCGTAAACTTGCAATGAGAGCCAGAGATTCTATGTGATAAATTGACAAACGCCGAGAACCTAAAAATGTTTGATTGGGGATTGTTTGATAGATACCTAAGTACCTACATAGGTACCTATCAAACAATCCAACTAAATGCTTGAACTCCACTTTGAAGGAGAAAGCCATTCCATTCCAATTTCAATATAACAGGTGCCATACCTAAGCCGGATTAAGGCCGAACCAGAAGCTATAGTGTCAAAACTGTAATTTCCACTCGAAATATTTATGTGTGCATTAACACGTGCTTAAAACGGTGAAAGAAAACATCGTGAGGAAACCAGCATACCATAGAACCAAAAATTCGAAGGAATGTGCCATCCGGTAGTGTTCTAATAAGCGACGATGGGTTTACAACCTGTTACGTGGAATGCTTACTACTTGTATAACACGGGCATATGCCAAATGTAATGTTTGAACGTGCCTCTGACTACTCCCTACTTGGTATCCTCAGAAAAGAGTATGTATCTGAGGATATCCATCATAATATAAATTTTTAAAGTGTTTAAAAAAAAATGAGTCACTCATTTTAGCCCTAGAACCTCCTTGTTCCGGCCCTGGACCAACATTTTAATAAAGAGCTTCGTAGAATTCAGCGCGCTACAAAACAACAGAAATGTTTCATAAGTCTTTGTGCCCGGTAAGCAACAAGAGCATTTCATTATGGGTAGGTGATATACATCTACCTACTTTCGATTCTCAGTATAAGAGTGTTGACAACCGACACAGCAGCCTCACGACAGTGTCAGATAAGGACACGTGGTAGGACACGAATTTGAATGATGCCAAAAGCCATAATCAAGAAGTGAAGTGAATTTGTATGAAATATTCACACGAACTACACATGCGGTCGCTTCAATCGACTCTCTGTTGTCATCGTGTAGACAGTTTTTTTTGCTCTATGGTGTGGACGATAACGACCAAGGCAGCGCGAGCTACGTCTCGCCCCACTCCAGTCGGTTCTTGTCTTTGTCTTTATCATTCGGTCAGCTGGCCACTAGATTGTTTATTGAGCCGAAAGAGAGGTGAAGGCTTGGGCAACCCAAGAGGGAGGTCTCGGATATTAGCTTTAGATGTGATCTTAATGTGCCCTCCAAAGCGGTCACCCATAAAATTTTTATTCGTTCTGATTTAAATGGTCCTATTTTATGTACTGGCTACTTTTTTCCTAAGAATTATAATTTCAAACTGTTGCACAAATTGGCTTGGTCGCCTTATCTAATTAGGTCCATAGATGTATATGTACTTATGATTATTCATTCCATCAATCACTTGTCTCAAGTGATAAAGCAGGATACCCTTCGATCACGTTACACACCCCGACGGTAAAATATAACGATCTAGCTACAGATATCGGAAATTCGGGGTAATAAAAGCAATTGCTTCAATTTATCGTACGTTTCGCGAGATTCGTTCAATGTGCGAGCGTTTCAACTAATAATGCTCTATTCAGAACTGTACCACGTGTGTAAAGTATTTTTAACCGACTTCTAAAAAGGAGGAAGCTCTCAATTCGTCTGTTTTTTTGTGTATGTTACGCCAATTGTTAACCAATTTTGTTGATTCTTACCAACTGCGAAACAAATTTTATCATGTTCTGAAGATATTTGTCTGGGTCTGGGCGTTGTGATATAATGGTACTCGCAGTTTCTGATACCCATGACACAGAGATCATTGTGTGGGGTCAGGATTATGGTATTGTTGGATGTTTGATATTAAGTATTATTTATTTATTAAATGACTAGCTGAACAAACGGCCAGCATAGCCACGCACTTATGCACGTATGCACTAAGCTTAGACAAACTTAAGCATGTCTTGCTATAGTTTTCCATACAAATCTGTCACTAGACATTCTATAAGGTGGCTTCCTCTCATTTTAATAATAATAATAAAGCTGGAAATCTTCACGCAACATCATCTAGCCACAAAATGTGGGAATTACATGACTGAAATACTACTTATAGTTTTTTTTTGCAAATACATACATATTAGACATAGAAAACACTCAGACCCTAGATAAGTATTTACAGATCATACGCAAACTTCTGAGTCTCAGACGGGCTTTCGCCCACTGCGCCATAGAGGTCGTCCTCAATCTTTCTTCTTTCCCTCTAGTAGCGATTACTACTCGCACGTAACTTCGCGAACTCTAAGGGCTCGGTCAAACCAACGCGGTGGCGGCGGTGACGATCAAAAAAAATGGTTGTCAAAGTTCACTTGATCGCCACCGCTACAGCCACCGCGTTAGTTTGACTAGACCCTTAGTGAAGCAGTAGCACAGAACAGTTCAATTAAATTCTTGATGGTATTTGCTGACCTCAGCACACTTTGCCCACTGCGAAAGTAAATAGTCGGGCTAATGAAAACCGTTAAAGCTTGAACATTTTGACACTGCCATTAATTAATGATCTATTTACCATCCAAAATTCATCAATATTTACCTAATACTTAAATTAAGAAAATTACTATATATATAGCCAGTATTCGATTTTAGAAAATCTCTGATTTTGAGATTTTGAGTGTCAAAAGAAATGTCCTCACATTTTTTTCTTACAGACATAATGCCAAATGCCAAAACTTGGATCCTCAAAGATCTACGTACTGAGTGTGTATCTGAGAATGTCCAACATAGGATAGGTATTTACCTAAAATGTCTAATAATACCTTTTGGTTAGTTTTGTGAAAATGTGACAATAAATTGCATAGATATGTAATATCTGTCCTTTGGTTAGATAGCTGTCTAGCAGTGAACTAGGATTTTGATGATATAATAATGAGATATATTTAAAAATGCCCCAAGAAGCGCTCCACACAAATCACATAAATCCTAGGCGTATCGGAGGCAAATACCTATTATTGTCTCTTCTCTGCCTACTTCGCATTTTATACCTGTTACCTACATACAAGTATATTTGTGTCTGCCACCCTGTTGGCGCCCAAAAGCTTCAAATTCCAATTGACCGATTTACGCGAATAAGGGGGCGGCAAATTGGGCCTACGCGCCAGGCGCCAGAAACACGCTGCTCTAATTACTGCCCAAGGTAAGATAACTGTATCTCAGTTAAAGAACATATTTAAGAGCCAGGACACATCACGGCATGACGACGCGTCGTCATGCCGTGCCAAAACGGTGCCGCGACGCGACGCGCCGCCCGCCGCCGTGGACCTACGAGTATTTCCTGGCCCTTACGGTTTACTCCACCCTAGCCCTAAGATGCATAAGGTTGTGCCATATGTTCCTCTATTTTTGTTAACTGTATAATTAATATAAATTAAATAAATTTGCCTTGATATTTACCTACGCGCTTTAAGTTTGAGTAAAACTACCTACTTCATAATTAAATCAAGAGCGCAAGTAACTAAAGCTTTTAAACCTCATACAATTATAAAGGTCTATTATAGATATTTGAGCTATTGTTTTAACGCAGGGATCCTCAGAGTTAGAGCTTGTGGCTATAGACACAAACTATGAATTTTTGTTGTACTAGAAAAAGCATACGATACCTGCGGCATTACGATCTTATCGGTCGATCAAGAAAACTAGCCCTGTTTGTTGAAGTAAGAAGTTCACAAATAAATTAATATTTACTTTTTATTTATTTGCGAATTTCTTTACTTCAACAATATGTATATGATCAGTCACATACATATTGTTGAAGTAAAGAAATTTGCAAATACTTTTTTTTTATTATGATCGACATTTATTACATGGACAGGTATTGTATACCATATCAACAGAACATGCAAACATTTATCCCGCAGCGGAACACGAACAAAGTCATGAAATAAAGAGAACAAAAACCGTTGTGTAATTTTTTCTCGTTGCCTTTGCATTCCCATCCCTATTTGAGTTGAGGATCCTTTTGTTTGATTTCAAATGCCCTACTTTGAAGTCTTATACTTAGGAAACAAGGGCCATGTTTCATATTGATTAAGCACGAGTACTTATTTGCTATGAGTTGAAAACGTCTATTTTAGTGCCACAGTTTGTATTAAGTAAGTTCGTATTTTACTTCAATCATATTTAACCAACCGTTAAATACGTTGAACAAACTCTATAGCTCGTTATAAGTCTGAAGTTTCACTCTCACAAAATTAAATTGTTGGGCATTTTGTAACTCTTTGTTGTGGCCGGTCTAGATTGATAAAACTTCGATGAAAAACATAGTGTTGTATACCTTTATTTATGTACCAGTGGCGGAAATACTACCTAAAATAAAGTACAAAGCATTTTTAACCGACTTCAAAAAAAGGAAGAGGTTCTCAATTCTCAATTGCTAAGTATGTTTCTTTTCGTGTGTGTTTTGTTATCTTCGCCAATTGTTAACTGATTTTGATGATTCTTTTTGTGATCCCGAGGTGGTTCCATAATAGTTTTATTACTGAGAGATTGCGGTTTTGCCCATAAAACTTAAAATTAACATGGTCATCTAATGGAATCACGACTTGCCAAATATATTTTATTTTTCAAAAAAGAAAGCTAAGCAAAATCGCAAGGGCACGTTAAGATCAATTCATCTGTATATTTTTTATGTGTATATTATGGCTAATATCTTCGCCAATTTGTGAAACGATTTTAATTATTATTTTATTAAAGGTGGTTTCATGTACATTTTATGAAAAATCCCGCTCCTAAGGGTGAAAAACTGGGTTTTATTTTCCTTGTCCCCAATTCACACTTTTGTCATCTAGATTAAAAAAATCAAAGATGTTTAACACAAATTGTATGTTCAAAAAATCGTTAATAGGGTTCAGTTTTTACTAATTTGTGAATGCTGATTATGAAAAGGAGGTCCATTTTGAAAACAAAGATGGCGCATGCATTCATTCATATATCGAAGTTATTTTTTCACTCTATCTAGATATTAATGTATAATTATATAATTATACATTAATTGGTTAGTTAATGTAGTTACCAAGACAATCTGAATCCTTTTTATTTTTTTTAAACTCTTCATCCCTTTAGCAAATAATGCTTTACTTACTTTTATTATAGCTTAACAAGACCCCCCGTCTTGTTACAGCCCACTGAACTCGAAAAGCTTACGGGCATTAAAATGGTTTATTTTAGGGTTCCAAAGCCAAATGGCGATTACAGCACCCCTATAGTTTTGCCATGTCTCTCTGTCTGTTTGTAGATATACTATGCGTTTTTTACTAACACAAAAACGAAAATCATAAAATAAGAGAATATCTAACTCGCGCACTCCTTTGTTACTGTAAACTTTTAACTGATTACCTCTATGGGATTTAAAGTTTGAAATTAAAATGTGTGGGATAGTATATTTATTTGGAGATTTTATGCCTCATTTGTTGTGTATTTTTTCATAGGCTAAATTTTTACCTCAGAAAAAAAACTCACGAGTATAATGCTTAATCTTTTAACAACAGAAGTCTTTCTTCTTTAACCATTTGGTAATGCTTATATAATGTTTTATTTTAAGAGGAGGTTGTATTTTAATTGCATTGCACCCCGTTTAAAATAGAGGGGGTGCAATACAATGAAAAACCATTTTGAGAACTATTTTATATTTTAAGCTCTCGTCCAGGAAGTATAAGGCTTCGAAGGACGTTAAATTGTGTGTCTCCCTCTAACTTTTAACCTGTCCTAGAACCATGAATCAAAAGCGAGTAGCATTCGATAGGCACTGCCATCGAAAACTGTTTCGATGCGACAGATTTCCAACTTTAGGAGTTATGCGGCAAATCCGGGACCCTAAAGTATCTAATCGCGACACGTCTTGTACTGTTAGATTATCATTCTCTATCCATATTTCAAATGCGTGAAAGCTGAACAAGCAGTAAGTCTGGTCTGGAAGCGTGGCTGCAGGTGATTATAACCGTTGATCGAAAATCCAATTAAAACGAACAACACCCCCACTATATAGCCTTCCGCCACTTGATCGGATTTTCATCCACCGCAGCGTTTTAGCATTGTTCCGCTAATAGAGTGGCAGATGTTCTTCGGAAACAATGGCCAGTTTACTGTTCCGGTTTAGGAAAAAATAGATAGAGGGCGATCACTTTTGGCATGTTTTTAATATATTTTTGCCTATCACTTGTAGTTTTGATAGTTGAGAAAAAATCTGGACGTGCCCACTCCACTCGGCCGTTAATCTTTATCTTTATTTTTTTAGAAACTACTCTTATAAGAATTTCCTCTCCTTATTTGTCTTTGTTTTAAGCAGATTTATGGCTTGATCTATATGTTCAGTTTCGACATTTTCCACTGTTATGTTAGCCAGTTCTATCCAACTGCAGGCACCGCTGATCCCAAAAATTAAATCCACCTGTAAAACAAAAAATAAGTGTTTTAAAACTGTATTTTGGTTGGTACCTACCAATTTAGTTTGATGAAAATCATAGAAAAACTTTTACAAATGTATAGGTAATTTGATAAGGAACTACCTTTGTTGCCAAGTATTTTTCATTTGGTAATATTTACAAAATTCTCGATATCTTTCCTTGTGAAAACTTTGATTTCTTGGCCTTGGACCGGTGAATAATTTCTTGAGAAAAGTCGTAAAATTTTCATATTTCTTTATATTGGCATTATGTCTTGTCTGTATAATTGTTCGTAACATTAAATATGTGCTCCAACTTTTATATTTTTTGAAAAGTTTTCAAAATACGTAAGAACCCACTCGTCCGAATCCACTCGTTTTCTGTAAACTTTTCATAAACTTTACATATTTAAATAAATTATTTGTGACCTTAATGGCAATATATTAAAAATTATTTGTTTTCCTTTCTCTTTTATTTGTAAATTAGGGTCTCCATTCTCACTAGATGATGGCATTTTCACTGTTGTTAAATAAATTAAGATCACCAATTCAATATATTAGGTTGGGGAAAAAGTCTTTTCGCATTATTGTATGTATGAACTTGTAATAAAATCTCTTTGGCTATACTATTTGTATCTGGCTGGTTTTGGTATCATTAAAAGTTTAAATTTTAAAGAAGATAATTCCAAATTCAAATTAGGAAAATGTGTGATTTTTATTTGTTTTTCGTACTGTCAAGATGAGTGAATCTAATGAAGAAATTCGATACATTTTAAAATTTTACTACAAAAAAGGTAAAAATGCAACGCAAGCCGCGAAAAAAATTTGCGATGTTTATGGACCTAGTGCAGTGTCTGTGAGAGTAGCACAAATTTGGTTTAAGCGTTTTCAATCCGGAAATTTTGATGTCAAAGATGCACGTCGCTCTGGTCGCCCTATTACGGATAAAATGGATGCCATTTTTGAAAAAGTGGAGCAAGATCGGCATATCAGTAGTTACGACGTAGCTGAAGAACTGGGAATTGACCACAAAACAGTTTTGGCGCATTTGAAAAAAACTGGGTACACAAAAAAGCTCGATATTTGGGTACCTCACGAGCTCACTGAAAGAAACCTAATGAACCGTGTTCTCATTTGTGATTCTTTATTACGACGTAATGAAACCGAACCATTTTTGAAGAAGCTGATAACTGGTGATGAAAAGTGGATCACGTACGACAAGAACGTGCGAAAAAGGTCGTGGTCAAAGGCCGGTCAGGCTTCACAGACTGTGGCGAAACCCGGGTTAACTCGCAACAAGGTGATGCTGTGTGTGTGGTGGGATTGGAAGGGCATTATTCATTATGAGCTGTTACCACCAGGCAGGACCATCGATTCTGAACTCTACTGCGAACAACTGATGAGATTAAAACAAGAAGTTGAGAGAAAGCGGCCGGAGTTAATCAACAGAAGGGTTGTGGTTTTTCATCATGATAACGCTAGACCTCACACATCTTTAGCCACTCAGCAAAAATTAAGAGAGTTTGGCTGGGATGTGTTAATGCATCCGCCGTATAGTCCTGACCTTGCACCTTCAGATTTCCACCTGTTTCGGTCTCTTCAGAATTCTTTAGGCAGTGTCAGGTTAACATCACGAGAGGACTGCCAAAACCACTTGTCGCGGTATTTTGAACAGAAGCCCCAAAGTTTTTATAGCAATGGGATCATGTCCCTGCCTACAAAATGGCAAAAAGTTATCGAACAAAATGGTACCAACATACTTTAGTTAAATGTAAATAAACTATATTAAAAAATGTTTTGAATTTTCTTAAAAAATGCGAAGAAACTTTTTCCCCAACCTATTATATTTTTTTATATTTTTTTTTCTTAGATTTAGTTCAGATGAACTAAATCTAAGAAACCACTTATGGATAGAACTAAGGAGAGATCCTAAAAACGAAACTCTTGTAGCAGACTACAAAGCAAAAAGAGAGTATACAGCGAAACTTATAAAGATAACGAAGAATACCTATCACTATAACGAATTCATAAAATGCACAGGGAAACCAAAAAAAATGTGGAAGCTTATAAATAATTTAGCGAACAACAAAATCATACAAAGCTGTGCCCCTCCGAAGCTATTAATAGATTCTAAGAATTACCAATGCAAATGACATTTGTGAGCAGTTTAATCAGTACTTTTCAACCATTGGCTCCATCTTAGCTGAACAAATACCTAAATCTTTTCACAATAATTTTACACAAGCTTTGCCACACGCAACAAGCACTTTCAACACTTGACCCATGCACGTTTGATGAAGTTAACAAAATCATAAGCAAGCTCGATACAAATAGTACCGCCGGACTAGATGGAATCAATACCAAATCAATAAAATGTTTAAAACCCCTTATATTAGCGAACCTAACAAATTGCTTCAACAAGCTATTACAAGAAGGTTCAAACAGATAACATAGATAACGTCCAAAGCAAACCAGCACCAATAACTTACGGTGTCCCCCAAGGATCGATATTGGGTCCATTACTCTTCCTGATCTACATTAACAACATAAACGAGATAGGCCTACACGGTCAAATAACTTTGTATGCGAATGACACATGTTTGTTTTACTTTCATATCTCGATACATGACATACTTTCACATGATCAGCAAGATTTAAACACTCTGTCTCATTGAATCCAATCGAAACTTCTAAAACTTGTTACATAATTTCTTCGAAGGCGCACAGCTGTATAATAAATTACCCTCATTTGCTCATTTGACGTGTTTAAACACAAATTAGCCCATCATATTATCAATGATGCATCACTGCTAAAGACACGTTAAATTGGCACAACCTAAACTTATTACTTTAGTGGGTCGTTCTGTATAAGAACGACCCACTTTAAAATTAGTAATTAAGTTTGTATTGTTCTCAAATAAATATAATATAATCTTTATTGAGAATAAAGTGATTTAAACCTTAAGCCTTTCAATCACTTTCTTTCATAATTTACATGAAGTAAAGGATTTGTTTGGCTAAGCCGTGGCGTCAGGAAAACTGCCTGGAGCCTCATAAAAGCCTACAGACGGCCCGATTTTGAACTCGATTTGGTCGAGCCCAATCAAAGCAAATTCCACTGTGAATGTGGCTCAAGTGCAAAATGATGTGTGCCGAATTCAGGTGGAATAATTGTAGGGGAAATATAGCCAAAAAGCAAAAAATAACATAACGATCGCATCTTTAGAAAACGAATGGAAATAATTTCTCAGTTTCCGGAAACTCATCAGCCGAGTAGCCCCGCAGATAAAAATGCAATACAACCCAGTCCAATCTGTGAGGAATTGCACCTAAAATTGTCTCGTCTTCAGACGCTTAATTCATAACTATCGTATACAGAGGTATTGTAATATATGTGCCAGAGTTAATGTTAATACTTATCATATTCATGTCATTCTATGACATTATATTGGCACGGCTGGCACCCACACAGACGCATTTCAATGTACTAAGGTTTGAGCTACTTACCGACTCAATGACTCTATTTAGGTAGGTAGGTTTTACAGCACAAATTACAAATGCAAATCAATGCCTTTATTTTTTACCCCGTAACGTTTCTCATACGTGTGTTGTTTGCCTGTTACCATTTGTCTCCGAAAGGGCTTATTGGATCGTAATGCGGCTTATTGAGAAACCTGATTCGATTTGTATGTCTCCAAGAATGTTTCTTAGATAGATTTAATGGCCAATAAGTTACTTGGGGGCGCTTTATCATGATGGTTTTACAATTTTACAAATTGATGGTATATGCTGCGTTTCCATATTATGATCCTTGTGATTAATGAATAAAAATCTGTAAAATAAACTAGCAATAAGGTAGTCAGGTCGAGTTTTTAACGTTTGTTAATTTTAAAATTACACTCATATAAAACATTAAACTTAATTGTTTCGCAAAAAAACAGATTCAGCTGGACCCATGACGCGGGTCGAGTATTTTAGTTAAAGTTGATGAACGACTCAAATATTTCAAGCCGCAATGTTTTTTAATCAACACTCAGATTACGACGTAGCACCAGCTACGAACGGTAGCTCGCAGGCACTGGACATTAGCTGCATTATATCTCATCTGACCCAGTTATCGTGAGTAATGAAATGACAACGGCGTTTGTAAAGTTATCAGCGCGTGGACAAACTTTTAGGCCACCGATGCAAATATGTTTCACAATAAACCTGTCTAAACTACCTACTAAAACCAACTAAAAGATTTTCAGACCTTATCTGATTTCTCGATAGGATCTGAACAAAAACAAAAACGCTCTGTATTCATGATGAACATCCTCAGATATATACTCAGTAAGTAGTTCTTTGAGGACACCAAGAAGGAGGTAGTCAGAGGCACGTAAAAACATTACATTTGGCACATGCCCGCGTTTAGCAAGTTGTTAGCATTCCACGTGACAGATTGGAAGCTCATCGCCGCTCATTGAAACACTGATTGAGCATGCCGGCTACCTCACGATGTTTTCCATCGCTGCAATTTTAATTAATGCACGTTATATTACGTTAATGCATAATATATTATATGCTATCGTTATAACATAATTTTTTGATTGGAAAAATCCATTGGCTCCATTTATTGGTGCTCGAACATTTTGTGCACGAAAGATTAAATAGTACGTCAGAGAATCTAATCCTTATGCTATTGCATGAAAAGAACATTGTACCCGACTGTTGTTATGCAAATCGGGGGTAAAAGAGCCATTACTATCGTTCATACCTACGCGATACGAATATGTAAATAAATAAATAGCGCTTTACATTTTCACACAGCATCGTCTAGCCCCAAACTAAGCAGTGCTTGAATTACGGGAACTATTTTTTTTTGTAAATTCATACTTTTTATATATCGAAAACAACCAGAACCGAGACAAATATTTGCTGATCATACAAACATCTGTCCCACGGCGGGAATCGAACTCGCAACCTTCTTTGTTATTGCGTATTCTGTGAATGTTATGTATTACTAGCCTCTGCCCGCGGCTTTGTGTTATTCTGATGTATAAGCTATATTACTGTAAAGTTTCATCAAAATCCGTTCAATAGTTTTTGCGTGAAAGTGTAACAAACATCGATCTTCACAAACTTTCGCGTTTGTAATACTAGTAGGATAATTAAATCGAATAAAGTTTCTTCCGCAATCGGAAACATTTGTATCGCAACATGTTTTTGTCTCAAGGTATCGGCATAAGTTGCGAAGTTGATGGGCCAAAAATTAAATATGTTTCTGATTTTTTTTTAAATACATTGCCCCATACAAAATGCGATATTGACATATTGTATATCGATGTGTGCCATAGTGCGGACAAGGCTATAAGTAAACATATTTTTCTCTTTATTCTATCTCTCTCTTCTGTTCCGTGAAATACTAGAGTACGCTGTCACTCCAATTTGGCGATTTTACCCTCAGAACAATTCATTATGTCATGGTTTTACCCAACCCTGAACTCAGTATTGATTTACGCGCGTTTATCTAAATCCGGGAGGGTAGATAAAATTAACCGACAATCCTAATCTGTATTTAATACGTAAAGGGAACAGGGAAATTATCTGTCATAACCTCTTTTAAGTACTCAGGAGGTATGTTATAATAATTATTGTTCTGTGGTCCGATCACGAAGCAAAAATATATGTTTTTTCTAAACGGAATATATGGAAACCGATTGATCGCGCGACCCATTTGAACTTTTAGCATAGTCGACCTAAAATCACTCTTAGAATCAGCAAGTTAAAGTGAAAATAGGCAGGTCATATAGCTCGCAAAACCGTCAACCACTAAGAAAGAAATCTATGTAAAATATTAAATAGATTTGTTTTAATCCATTGGTTAAAAAAACGTCAGACCGAAAAACAGCAGTACAAAAACATATCACGGTTGTCTCGCGTCTATACTTAGTGGTGCAAAGAGCATTCTTAGCTCAGAAAAAGTGTATTAGGGCGATATTTGGTATACCGCAATTGGAATCCAGCAAACCGCTGTTCAAGGATCCTAAGCTGCTCACTCTATCCAGTATGTACATTTTTGAGGCGGCTTTATTTGTAAAAAAGCATAATGTAAAAGTAAAATATAATGTACCTATTTGTAAAAGTGAGCGAAATGTATCTACAAAACACCCGATACTGTCTAAATTATTTTATCAAGGGTTCCACGGACAGCACTTTACCAAAGTAACTACTATGCTATGTGCCTCGCAGAACATTAAGTCTTCCGTTGAATAAATTTGCCAACATTTGGCTACTCGTGAAATATTTTACGATTTAAAAGAATTGCTAATAAGAACAAAAAATATAAGTCATGTAGTTCCCATTACACAGGCTCTGCTTAGTTTGGGGCTAGATGATGTTGTGTGAAAATGTCCAGCATTATTATTTTTTTATTTATTCACGAAGACCTGAAACCGAATCATAAAAAAATTTAGACGATTGGTCCTACACTAATGTGGTTTGATTCAATCGCTAGATTGTCCCCAAATGGATTGTTGGCTTTTGTCAAAGTGTCAAAGTACCAAAGGTAGGGTGATGGATTAAAGTAAGCTTGGAAGATCATTTTTATCGGAGACTAACGATAAATACTTGGGCATATTTAAAGGCTGTTTACATTTGCATTAGTAGCGAGTTAAGTTTCAGTAAGTGTGGGCTTTCAGACGAACTTCCTCCCACGAACACTATTGATTTTCCAGTTGAGGTTTTTCCAAGTGACACAAGTACAGTATGAGCGACCTCTGTGGCACAGTGGACGAAGGCCGGCCTGAGATGCAGAAGGTTGCCGGTTCTATTCCTGCCGCGGGACAAATGTTTGTATGTTCTACAAATATTTGTCTCGGGTCTGCCTTTTTTATGTATAATATGTATGTAATTACAAAAAAAAATATAAGTAGTATATCAGTCATGTAGTTCCCATAACACAAGCTTTGCTTACTTTGGGGCTAGAGATGCTGTGTGGAAAAATGTCCGGCATTATTATTATTATGAGGTTCTTCAGGGCGTTTTTAAATTTTTCATGGTTTAAAAGGTTCCCACAGTGCTTCCATTTTTTCTACATGATCGTAATATTACTACCGACTCTTGGAAATATATTTCCAAACGATAATAAGGACTTACTCGTAAATCACCAGTCTCACAAGATAACTCGCTACTTAACTAGTCGCTAGTAAATCAAACTTTAAAGACAGATGTCTGTCGAACAACTTCAGTTAGTCACGACTTGGCCTAAGCTTAGTATAAAGTACAGACGGGAATTCATTACTAGAGAACACTAGTTACTATAGAATAGAATAGAATAGAATAATCGTTTATTGTCTTACTGTGTGTACAAAGATGGAATAAATTGGTAACATTTAGTAACAACAGTTGCCGTTCCTGGGCATACTAGTTAGATGTTACTGTGGCGCATATTGGAGGAGGCTTGAAAAATAATATTAGATTTTTAAGCGATCTTGGAATCTGTGATAACTTATTATGACGATTCTAAGTTATACTATTTTATATGCGATTTTAATGATGAATGATGGCTAGTCGCTATTAATAATGGAGAGCTTTGGGATATTCGGTGGGTGTGTGAAGTAATAAATGTGCTTGGATTGATACGTCTTTTCTGTTTAACGGTGTATTCGTTATGAGGAATGGCATATGTGCGCTAATTAACAATACTTATAATATCGTAATCCATGTACTGGTATCGGAATGTCCTGAGGCTTGCGCTCACTCCACAAAAGACAACCCATTGTACTCTTACTTTTTTGTAGTTTTTTTTTTTAATTTACTTGTCAATATAGTATTTTTATTTACAAATGAATTAAATTAAAAAAGTAAGTTCTTGAATTTTTTTGGAATGAGAAAGTTTATGGGTTAACTCTCATATTTTTCGTGGACAGGCAGAGTTAAGGTAAAATAAAAAAAAAGATTTCGTCAAAAGCAATATTTTTGTATAGGCCGTTTCACAAAACAAGTCCCGCGGCCATTCGAGGAATTAACTATTATATTAGAAAATTAGATTTAAATAAATGTTTAGCGTAGTGTCTGTGGGACATGTTTGTGTAACAGACATATGTTGGAACCGTAGAACCATAGAAGAAATAACCACCACAGACTAGTTATGTATTGATGGCCTTTAGCTAGAATGAGATGGCCGAACCTATATCAAAAAAGTTAGATGAAAAGTTTTTCTATATATAGTTTTGAACCAAAGAGGTTGCAAAGCACATCGTTGACCTCATCTAGAGACAAAGATTTAAGATTAGAAGGTAAGGTTTCAATGCATTTCAAATAATTTCAATCAATTTCGGCTATTTTGTTCACTTAATTTCTGCTGCCATAACTAAAATATTAACGTAACATTTTAACGGCTAATGTCATTCCCATACATTTAAATCTTTTCGCAGACGTTATCGCCAACAGAAAGTGGTAGGTATTTGTCTAGACACCCCCTGCTGTTCTTTCTTTACATAACATTCGGCAACTGTAAGGACTAACAAAAGTCAATGTGGCAAAGAGGCGATGCAAGTATGTACCATGTGAACCCTTTTAGTGAAAGGTCCATTAGCAAGCGCATTCTGCAGGTATCCAACATCGAAACACAATAATCCCATTTCATAACTTTAGTTTGGTATTAAAATGGCTTTGATGCTTTGAGTGTTATGTACCAAGTTTGTAAATAACCCCCCGCAGTCGGATTTATAAAGAACACGTTTTACTCCGCTCCGGTTTAACAGATTGATTCTTCTAGGCTTGGTCGTGTGGAAGGAAAGCAAAGAATCGGCTCAAAATAATTCATGTAGTTTACAAGTTGATGTTTCTATACGATCTTTGGTGATTTCAATGATTAGAAAATCTATTGACTCTGACAGTACTATAAGCTCAACAAACAGCACGACTTCGTTTTTTAATAAACCGTATAAATCCAGGATTATTTTTCAATTTCGAGGAAAGTCTAGTATACTTATTGGTTTAACAAACAATCTATTGGGCTATTTATGTAGGTATGCATTGGAAATTTATCACAACATGGCAGAAATGTATTTTTAACGTTCATTTCGTGAAAATCTCTTTCACACTAAGTGCGAGAAAGCCATAAATATATTAAGTCGATGGAGAGAATCAAAGTTAAAAATACTAGTCAACTCGTTGTATTTCAAAATTTTGCTCTACATAAATAAATGATTTATTCGCCATTGCTTTTTATAGAAATAATAACATACTAATGTATTCCAGACTCCGCACAGGATGGTGCGCGGCCCGCAGCGAGCCCCCGCTGAGTGAAAGCGAGAGGGAAGCTATTGCCGCTGTCGTCAAGCGAGCCGAGCAGGTGGATGAAGTAGAAGCCAAACGAGTCGGCCGACTAGTCGCTCGACTTGAAGGTTAGCATATATTATACCAAGATAGTGTTGGCTCGTTCATTTTAAACTAAATTAGAAATGAGGAGGAAAATTATGTTAGTTGTCGGTTTGTAAGTGTCGGACAACTACGTGGGCGCGCCGCGTCGTCCTAGGCTGTTGGTGACAACGAGGGCGAGGACTAATGAAAAAAAATGCCTACTTTCGTCATATTATCCTCACGTCACAGATACCAATTGCCTCAGGACTAAAGTCAACAATTGTGATGATGATGGCATATTAGCTTATATAAGCCGTAATATTTTTACCGTTTGTATATGAAATGGGAATCCATTTTTTTAATAACCCATGCTCTCTTTATAATTGAAAACAGCAAACGAGAATACTAAATACGTACTCAAACAGGTCACAAAACCACAACACGTGTTCGAACATTAGAAAATAATGAACAGTTGAAGAAAAGCCGGTGGCCGTTTTCTGTAAAAACGTGGTGCAATCACATGGAAAAAGGTCCTTGTACTTGGACACTTCTCTTAGTTCGTACCTATTTAATACGTGTCAGCTAAAATGAACTCAACCGATGTTCTTAATCCTCAATCTATTCTCGTCAGATCGTTGGCTTCGGATTACTACCTATATTTCGTGGTTCCAATATGCTGAAATTAATGATATGTAGATTATTTTGCAAAACGTGCCATGTATAATAATGTTTGAACAAGACTTTGACTATTACTTCAATTTCACGTGATAGTGAAAGTCATACACAGACGGCAGATCCGTTAGAATCTGAGTATGAATATGGATGACCACCATAATGAATCGAGATCAAGCTTTTATTTGTCACATCGCTGGACATTGCGAGTTTATTTATTTTACAGAAAAAAAATATACAATAAGCCTCACGCCTCATGGTACCTTTTTGTAGAAAACTTTCAATAAAAGGTTTAATTGAACGCGTGGAATAACTGGTTTATTATTTTCAAGAAAGTTTAAGCTAATGAGAGACCTTTTTTTTTTTTTTTTTTTTTTATATTAATGGCAACTGATTCCTCTGAGTTGTGAGGAATATTACTGCCAACTTCACGTAGCTCGTTCACGGTACGGTTAAAATGGATATATACAAGAATGACTATACAATTATTGTGGCTGAAATCTAGCTAGTGTTATATCTAAGACAAATAATAGTTTTATAAGTAATTTATAATTTAATATTATAAAGGGTTAAAAATTGTAATAATGCTTTCGTTGATTTTTTTTCTTTAAGGGAGAGAAGGGAAAATACGTTAGATGGAAGTGGAGCTTTAAGATGGGCTAAAATATCATAAAGAGATGGGTTAGAGTATCTAGGGCAGGAGAACAGTATGTGAGCAATAGAACCCTCGTCTAGACCACATTCACACAGAGCTGAATCTCGAACTCTTATTTTGCGTAAATGGACCGGTGAAGAACAGTGATTAATTCGCATTCTGCAGATTACCAACAATACCCCTATGTCCAGGTATCCATGCCAATGCAACATTCATATCATCTTCATGACAAAGTCGTAGTAGATGTTTGATAGATAGAGAAATAGGACAGTTAGCTGCAGTTTTGCCAAAAGGGTTCGTTTGCAATAGCTGTAGACTACTTTTGGAGTCAGAAAAAATCACTGAATCAGGGATATTATTATTTCTAATAAATTTCACACATTCTAAAATGGCTAGACTTTCACCAGTAAAATTTGAACTGTAATGAAGATATTTAAATAATTGAGAAATGTTAGAATTTACATGTAAGAAAGCAGCGCCTACAGAACTTTGTAAATCCAGCTTAGAGGCATCCGTAAAAAATATGTCTGATTTTGGCCAGAGGTCTGCAATTATTTCATTAAGTTTCAAATTTGGATTAGAAGTTCTCTTGTCAATTCCTATTGAAAGTTTAACATCAACTTGAAAAATTTTGGATTTAAAATCGAACAAAAATAATGGATGAATTGGAAATCTCTCCACTTTATATTTAATACCATCAAGTTTTCTGTAGCTTTTAACTAAGGGAGGCAAGGGTTTATGTCTCCAGTATGGTTTGGTTTGAGTGTACGAATTTAGTAATTTTAGTTTAGGAATCAAAGGATGGTTTGCAAAGACGCTAATTTTATAGATGAATCTGTCTGCAAGAAATTGTCGTCTAATGTTCAGAGGAGGATCGGAGCATTCAACTTGGATAGCATTAGTAGGCGAAGATTTCATGGCCCCTATAACTATTCGCAGAGCCTTCAGTTGACATAAGTCTAGTTTTTTAATAGTTGTTTTACTACCTGGAATCAAGAGATAGGAACCAAAATCTAAATGGCTCCTAACTATAGCATTATATAAGATTCTAAGGGAGAATGGGTGAGCACCCCACCATACTCCAGCTAAGCATCTCATGATGTTAATACCACGTTCGCTTTTAGCCAACATGTCTCTAACATGGCTCACACCGTTTAGTTTATAATCAAAAGTTTTACCTAGAAATTTAACTTCCTTAACGACTGGGATGACTGAACCCTTACAGGCAATGTGAACATCAGGAATTTGTCTTTTTCTAGAGAAAATACAGATTGAGCTTTTTGAAACCGACAGAGAGAGAGAATTATTGTTCAACCACCTAGATAGGATAACAATACCCTCTTCCAGCTTATTTGCTGCTTGATTTATAGAAGAGTCAGTAGAATAAATAAGTAAGTCATCAGCATATTGCAGAATTCTGCACACCACAGTTATAGATCTCTCAATATCAGCAGTGTAAACATCATACAAAAGAGGACTCAAAACAGATCCTTGAGGGAGACCTTTCCAAATCACCCTGTCAGTCTCATTCACGCCTTTGAGACGCAGAGAAATATGCCTACCCGATAACAAATTAAATATGAAAGAGGTCATCTTATTTGGAATTTTTAGCTCGAGCAACTTTTGCCTAAGGATCCAAAGATCAACATTATCATATGCAGCTGAGATGTCCAAGAAACCAGCAACAACTGATTCTTTTCTAATCAGCGATAATTGTATATCTGTAGTAAATATGGCTTGGCTATCGGAGATGCTTTTACCCTTTCTAAATCCGTATTGAGTACTCGGTAGAAGAGAGTTATGTTCTAAAAACCACTCTAGACGGTTTTTTATTAAGTGCTCAATTATTTTAGGTAGGGTAGATGATAAAGCAATTGGGCGATAAGATGATGAATCTAATGGGTCTTTCCCAGGTTTACATATAGGAATTATTATTTGATGTTTCCAGAACTGAGGGATAAGACCTGAATCTATAACTATATTGATTAAATTTAAGAAATATGTAAGGGTAGTCTCATTTGCATTAGAAATAAATGAATATGGAATTCCATCTGGTCCAGGCGCAGAATCTTTCAAATGGTTCAGAACCAAACGTAATTCTCGGAAAGAATATAGGGAATCTAGCCTAAAGCTAGAGTTAGAAATCTGTGAATATGACTCATTAGAACAATAGTAAGGCTTAGCAATCTGATTATAATTGGGAGCTAAAGGAGGAGCTAATTTACTCATGAAGTCGTTTGCCCAAGAGGTAGAATATGAAGAGTTCAAGTTCTGTCTGCGAGATGATCTAAACCGTCTTATTTTGTCCCAGACAATAGTAGAGGGAGTTTGAGGGGAAATAGACGAACAGAAATTTCGCCAACCCTGAATTTTTTTCTTCTTTAACAATCGTTTGATGGCAGCATTTATATTTTTAAGAGCTAGAAAATTATGTAGCGTTATTGATTGGTCGCAAGAAGATTCCGCAACTTTTCTGCGTTTAATTGCGTTAGTACAGTCAGCATCCCACCATGGAGGAGATGGAATTTTACCCAGAAAGGAGTTCTTTTTTTTAAAACAATCATCAGCAGCTTCAATGATAGAATCCTTAAATAATTTGCAACAGTCTAATATATTAGACGAATCAGGAATAGGAAGAACTTTTATTTTTTCATCTAACAGGGAGGAGAACGAGTTCCATTTATTTTTATCTATTATGTAAGGGAGTAAGGGAGGTAAACTAGGAATAGAAGTATTTTGACTGGGAAAAGAGATAGTAATAGGATAATGGTCTGACCCATGAGTAGAAGGCAATCTAGACCAAGATAAAAGGCTCGCCAAAGAAGAGGAACAACAAGAAATATCCACAAAGCTACTATTTATACCCGGAGAAGTTCTTCGTGTAGGAGAACCATCATTTAGCACACATAAATCAAAATGGTCCAGGATATCCAGAATTTGTTGCGCAAAGGGGTGACTATCTGGGGCCCCCCATAGTTGATGATGGCAATTGAAATCCCCTAGTAGAACTAAAGGAGAAGGAACTGATGACAGATAAGATTTTAGCAGAGGAATAACAGCATTATTTTTAACGGGAATATACACGGAGACATAAGAAATATTATTAAATCGAAGGGCAACAATATTTAGTAAATCACTAGAGTTATTAATGGGGATACGAGTAAAAGATAGATTGTTTTTAATAAATAGGGCGACACCGCCCCACCCATCCTTTCTATCGTCTCGGAGAATGGTGAATCCGGGGGTTCTAAATATAGACCCAGGCTTCAACCATGTCTCCGAGACGGCAGAAATGAATGGTTTATGCTTATTCAAAAGGTAGTGCAGTTCAGATTTATTCTGAACCACACTTCTACTATTCCATTGGAGGACTGCATCCATGTTTAATAACATTCAAAAGTGTGATAGATATAGTGTTTATCATGTGTATGGCGACGTTGTTCGGTAAATCCGAGTATAGGATAATATTTGTTAAAGAGGAAAGAAGTTTATTAATCGTTTCAGGAGTAATGATTTCATTACTTTTTGGCTCACACCCTTTATTTAAGTTAATGGCAGAGCCATTTGATGGAGCTGGAATATCGTAAGATTGGACAATTTCTCGATGTGCTTTTTGGTCATAACCTTTTTCTTGGACTGGGCGAGATTTGGTTGGAAGAGTAATGGTTTTCCGGTATGAATGGATAACATCATGTGGTTGGGAGGGAGGAGCTAAATGTGATGATGATGAGGAGTTTTGTTGAGAGGGATCAGGAGAGGATGCAAGGACTTCAGCAAAGGATTTCTTGATTTGAGGGACAAATTTAACAGCCTCTTGATAGGACACATTGTGACTAGCCATGTGATGTTTTACATGGACCTTGTTAGTGGCAAAATGGTGTGCAGAGCAATACATGCAAATAGATTCCGACTCTTCAACAGAGCAAGAGTCACCTGTGTGGTAATCAGAGCATTTATAGCATCGAGGCTTAGATCGACACTGAAGTTTTGTATGACCAAACCTACAACAGTTAAAACATTGTATTGTAGGGAAAACATATTGCTGAACTGCCAAAATGGTGTAGCAACATGTAACCATTTTGGGTAAAACTTGACCATCAAACGTGAAAACGACCGTTTGGGTTGGAGTCCAACTACTACCATCAGCTGTTATAATTTTTTTGTTTAGGCGACGAGTTTTTTAAATATTCCCTGTCCCCTCAGGACAACGAACAGCTTCCAATATTTCTTCATGGGTCCATTCAGACGGGATACCCTTAACAATTCCCATGCGGCAGATATTGTGGGAAGGAATATAAGCCCTGTATTGGTTAATAGAGAGTAAATCATTTTTCAAAAAAACGTTTGCGCCCTCAGCAGTTCTAAAATTTATGGCAAGACGATTACGCCCAATTTTTTTAATACCATCATCAATGATTGATGAAAATTTATTTTTGTATAGGAATGAACCAAACTTAAGGGGGTGAAGGGTAGTACCTGACATACCATTAAGCTCAGTTAACTCAACATATACTATGAAGGGTCCACAGTCATAATTTTCATAATGGTCTCTTGTTATTGGAGAGATGGTCGGATTTGGTAGGGACATTGTCGTTGACGAGTTGTTACGATTATCATGGGTAATGGACATAGGGGTAACACAATCTGTTGTCTGGTTTATTTTAATAGATGTAATTTTGTTGGAAATAATCGGAGCCATTACATTGATATCTGATTTTATATTTGTATGTATTATTGCCTTGTTGACAGCTAACTCAATAGGTTTCTTTAGTTTAGCAATCGATATCAATTTGTCTGTTTTCTTCTGTTTTTTTTCTACTTTTTTAAATGGCACGTTAGTCCTGTTATAATCTTGTTTTTTTAAGAATTCTGCCCGTCTGTTGGAGGATGCAACAGAACTTGTTGCATCCTCGTATACTTCCGAAGCTGGAGATTCATAAAAGAGCTCAGGTGAGGCAGTAGGCGAGGCTATTATAAAACCCGGTGGAGGGTCTAACTCGAACTCTGGCTCAGGGCCAGTGTTCGAGACATCCAACTCCATCTTGGCTTTCCCATACGGAAAATGCAATGGAAAAAAAAGCAAGCACAACTTACAAGCACGGTGTAGGACAATAATAAATATATATGCTTAGTGAAATTAACACACAGATTACAAATAAAAAGCAGTTAGAATACGATTAAAGCCACAAATAAATACGAAATTAATAATTTAACGGATTAGAGAAAAACAACGCGTGAACTTCACCAGTGTCGCCAGCCGAAAAACCTGAGAGACCTTTATTTGTCATTGGTGATGTCTGCCGCTCCAAAATAGATCGAATGCAGTTCGAATATTAGCGGACACGGATATGATCTATGTGCATCCATAGACCTATGGAATCTACAAGTATCTATGGATTATTGATAAACAATACACACCATAGATGTACAATTTCATATGTGCTTTGTTTAACTCTATTACCCACACACACTATTGAATAGTACATATGACTGAAATTTAATAGATAATTTCAACACACATAAAACAATTGGGCCGTCCATATCACTACCAGATGGCAGCATCCCCAAAACACTGGCTGCACTACCCCACTGAATGTTAATGCTTGAATATATTCTTGTTAATAGGTATGCGCCGCTCAGCCAACGGCCCAGTACCCAGGTCGTGTCTAGTATGCGGAGATACATCACGGCTGCTGTCACCACTGAGGACATGCTCCATCTGCCGAAACACGGCTTGCTCCAAATGTGTCATCGATACGCCTCCTCATAGGTAAACTTACCATTACCATTAGGTAAACTTACCATTATCTACTGATATGATTAATCATATGACTTTCGACTTCTATTCTGCTATTTATATAAAAAACGTATTTTTTTTAAACAAAATTAACATATTAACTTTAAACGGAATCTTACATAATATCCTGAAGCATATTAATAATATTTTTGTACAGAGTTTACTCAAGAGAATCTTACATGTGCAACCTCTGCGCTGAAACTCGGGAGATGTGGAAGAAGTCAGGTGCCTGGTTCTACAAGTCTCTCCCGAAATACATTCTACCAGAGCGTCGTATTACGGGGCGATACTACGAGACAGAACTAGCCCGGTCTTTGCAGGTTTGTTCCTATCATACTATTCTCATAGTAACACCATCAGCCGACGATTCCACCTCGGATGCGTAGCGTTCGGGAAACTTCGTCATATCTTCTCGTCACAGATACCGCAGAGCCTTAAGAGAAGCCTCAAGTCTACTACTAGTGCGTGTTCCCAGTGCTGCCATATGGCACTGAGAGGTGGTTGATAACTATTGGCCGCATACACGCGCTCAAAGTCGCATAGCGGGCTAAGAAAACAGCTATGCTCGGAGTTTAACTATTTGATAAGTTCGCAACGAGGAAATCCATGGAAGAACTAAAGACACTGACATAGCTCCTAGAATAAGCAAGCCGAAGTGGCATTGGGCATGTCATATAGCTTGCAGATCTCATGACCGCTGGGGAAGAAAGGTTGTCGAATGCTGGCCTCAAGCCAGATGACGCAGTGTAAAGCTTGAGGGAATTCCGTTAGAGGGTTGAGGGGTGGATGGAGATGGTTCAAGATCGTTTGTTATGGAACTCTTTAAGGGAAGCCCATGTCCAGCAGTGGACTCTGTAGGCTAATGATGATGATGATGTGCACCAATGTATTGATGTGTTTATAAGCAGCCCCGAGTTGTTTATAACGATGTGTTTATAAGGAATTTATTTGAAGAAACTTTGTTTTAGAGAAATAAAGCAATATCTTTGCGAATGAAAATTATATCCAGTAACAAATAGGAAAGTAATAGACAACCAATATAATAGGAAAGGAGCTTGGGAAATTCCTTCGGCCCCGATATTAAATTGTCTTCCGCTATCCATTGGCTACTCAATTTCCCTTTAAATTTCAAACCGATCACAATATAGACAGTAAGAACTTAGTTTATATTTTATCTAGAGTTCTGCAACAGTTATTACCTAGGTTGTTAAAGTGTTAACCCTCATTTAAATCGTTTCGAGCAAAAACATGACTCACGAGTACCACAACACCCAGACCCGAAACAAATATCTGCAGAACCTGCAGACATTTATTCTCCAACGGGATTCAAATCTGCACTTGGCTGTTTACTCGCCCACCGCACCAAAGGATATTTTAAATTAGAAATATAATATATAGCCATTGAGGTTGTCTTTTTGCATGATCTATGGATATTTGTTCTGCAGCGGGAATTAAACTCGCACCTCACAGCGGGCTACACACCAGCCCCTTTCAGATTAACATTGCATAATGGTTCTAATTTCTAATTGTAATTGGTTGTAAACAATTTAATTTCTTGCAGGAGGCAGCTGGCAACAGCAGTAACGAAGGCAACACGGACACTGAGCCGGGCTCGCCCCTCAGTCTGCATGCACCTTCATTCTCCAGGCAGCCCAGCAATACTGATAGTCGGAAATCCATCGGTTCTCCTCACGTGAGTCACTTCAAACAAACGCATATGTTTTTTGACGCTTGCAACACCAGATGCATTACTCGCGCGTTGCTGACCCTGAGACATAACGAGTGAAAAGTCTCGTGTGCCTGAAATTTTATCGGTGACCATACCCTTTAAATCGGAACACTGAAATGCGAGCATTACTGCTTGGTAGAATGGGGCAGAAATAGGTTTCGTGGTAGTACTTCACCGGACGAGCTCTTCACAAGGAGCTTTAATACTTCTAAATGTATAATGTGTCTCTATAATGGATATCGTCAGATCCATGCACTCAGTACCATATATTTCGAACGTAACTCAAGCACGAACAGTTATGGGATACCATGCAGCAAAATAATTTTATCCCAGATACTTATGCAAGACGCCTTCCTCCTTGCTCGGGTCGCAAGGGCACGCCGGGCTCTCCCTGCACTTGAAACGATTCAAGTACTGGGAGAACCCCCCGTGCCCCGTATGTTACCTACAATATTTGAATTCACAGAGAAATTGCTACCCGTAACTGTCAGTACAGTGACAGCTATAATGTTAAATATCTAAGGTTGACAGTAGTTGTAGACATGTCTACGTATCCGGTTCCGATGAGTGTCATGTAGGAAAACGTTGTGAAAATTTCATTTGCCGCCACTACTCCAGAAGGTTTATATCTAATAGGTTATGGGCCCAACATAAATAGCATACCCGTAACTCTGTTTTATACATCAATTTATTATCGACAACAGATTTTTTTTTTGCTGTTTGACTGACAATCCACGCACAGCGTAAGGCCCAATCAAACAGACGCGGTGGCGGTGGCGTTCCGTACATATACGCGAACTTTGGCAACTTGATAACCATTTGCGTTTGATTGCCACAGCCACCAAAATTAAAAACTCTTACGTTTTTTTCCATTATACAAAAAAATGGTAACTTATAAACAACCGCTTTAATATGTCACTAGTTAACACAACTAATGAAGTTGCGGAGCGTTCTACTAGTACGTGGAAACTTTAAGTGGAACCTACAAATGATCCACCTATATTACACTATATAGCACAGTTATGCCTTCGTTCCGGGCGGCCGATTCTTGGTTGAACATTTGGAGGAAACCATAGTATCGTTAACAACCTATCCTTCACATTTTCTTGTCATTTACAATTCAACGCCACCCCTCATGGCGATGTATTGTTCTGATAATTATAAGGGCAACGTGATAGAAAGATAGAGTAGAGTCAGCCAAACTCGGATATGTAAGAACCTACCTGATTCTTCTTAGGTGTCTCAGCTTGAAAATTGGCTGGTTTTTTTTTTGGGTTATTATCTACTACTCAAATCGAAACGGTGGGTCTACCTTGATAATGGTGGATGAATAATATTTTATAACGCTACAACGCTTTCAGAATACAGATCAAATAAAAGACCAAATTTTACTAAAATTTGGTCAGACTATTACAGACTTACGTAAGACCACATCATCCTGATCAAAGATAATGTAAGATATGCCACTGTTGTTATGTCAAACTCCAAGTAGGTTGGATACTACAGATCTGGGACTGCCCGCCGCCTGGCTCATTGATAGCTGCTGCTAAAAAGATTTCAAACTGTATCCGCGTCACAATTTGAATTTCTAAACAACAGTCTACGTAATAGTCCATACAATAAAGACCGCGACTATAGTTGAGTGGAATTGGTTTAAATTCCAACTCTTCACTGTCCTTATAACAATACAAAATTAGATTAATACTATTATAATAGTGGTGCCTTTGGGTAATACAAGATATTGTTTTTTGAATAAATATCCTTATTCCGGGATGGTAGATACATCTATAGCCAGAACCTGCCAGAAAACAAAGCCTCGGGGTCCTTGTTTGTTTTTGTTCCACGAATTGAATGTAGGTCATTATAAAGCTATTTTATATAAAGCCATAGAGGGAAATGTAAAACTCTTTTATGAAATAATTTTGTTAACTGGCAAAGTTTTGTCTAGTTACACTTTGATCCTAACAGAGGAAACTTCGCATGTGAAACAAAGCAAGCTGACGGTTGGTAAAATCAGGCACCGAGTAAACCCATCATTAAAAGTCTAAACAAAAAAATCGGCTACCATCCAACGAATTCTAGCAGGAGGCTGTTATCTGGTTTGTGGTAGCCAATCGAGAACCTGTCTTCCCTAGCGGTTGTCGGTTTAATATGGTCTGCCTATTATTTCCTTATTGTTAATTTTATGTCAACAAAGTCTTATTTGATGAACAATGATTGAAAAAAGTGATCGAAATACGTATTATCAAAGCCAAGAGCGAATGTACGAAAATTCGCATAATCCGAGTAATCGGAAAAATAAATATTGGGTTAGAAGTTTATATTTACAATATCCACCGCAAAACTAGCACATATCTAGGCTAGATCCATCTCATTTTCTTCGCCGATCCAGCTTCAACATTTCTAAGCTTTTAGTCGATTTGATTAACGTTTGTAGAAACATCTAGGTGATGATTTAATTTATGAAATAAGTAGATGATCTATATTCCCACTTTCAAGAAGTTCAGCAACGCCACGCAACGCCTTAGGTTTTTAATAAAATAGGTTGCCGACAGCACCTGAGGATAAGTTTTTTAACGCCAGTTTATTTCCAAAAATAAATAGCAACAGCCGAACATACAATCAACCTCTTGAAGCAAACACATAAACGGGCTCCTTGCGTCGCGGGTAAAAATAAAACCAATACTAAAATTAATATCGATATATTCAAGGTTGTGTTTTCCTCTACAAAATGGCTGTTCTATTTGTTCTATTTATGGAGATCGCCTACATACTCTATATAACTAGGTCCTTCTACAGGTGGGATCGAACGTAATCACTCTTCAAGGTGAGGCATATATCAGAAATATTATACGGGTGGACGGAAATACATAAAAAAACTATTTTTATAAATGCTTAGATTAGTTTACTTTAGCCAGCACAAGAACGCGTTTGATTTATTTTCATTAATATAACTTATTTATTTATAACAACGGTAAGTTACATGGCCAGTCTGTAAATTATAGGTAAGTTTGAAGACCTCGGTGACGCAGCGGGCGAGTAGCCATCTGAGACACCACAGGCGCGGGTTCGACTCCCGCTGCGGGACAAGTGTTTGCATGCTCTGCAGATATTTGTATCGGATCTGATTATTGTGGTGCAATGATACTTGTAATTCCTGATTCCCACGATACAGGGAATCCTAGTGTAAGGTCAGGACTATGTGATTGGATTAGGTATTCCTTTTACTATATGTAACGATTAAAATACTAGCTTTTTTTTATTTTTAAATTTATAAATATTTTTGTAAAATGTGTAAATTATTCAATAACCCAAAGTTGAAACGATAAAAAAGGTTTCTTTCCCAACAACTTCTGGTATACAATATTTTAAAGTAAACACAAGAAATCTATCTCATTTTTCAGAGCCTATTTTCGAAAGTAGTTTTTTCCCCCTATACGTAGCTGGTTACCAAGCCTGGTAATGTAGGTACACACGCTAAATGTATCGAAATATATGAAACCGACTCAAGTTGTTACTTTCTTATCCAGAATGGAACTCCCGCGGGGCAAGCCGACATCGCGTCGCCTCAGCCTGATTTTGACAGGCTTGTCCCTACCTACTTATCTTTTACTTATAAAAGTACCCGCTGGGATAAGTATCACAAACTTTGTCAATTTTATACAATGGATGGTCCTATTGCTAATTAGCGATCCTAACCAGACAACCTTTGGTTTGAAAGTACATTTTTAAACAGAGCAGTTGACAAGGCCTGCAAATTCAGAACCCGAGGCTTGCAAAGTCATGTGAGAAATACAAGCGTACGTCATTATATAATGGCCGTAGAGCGCTCGGTCAGTATTCTATGTTTGGGGGTGTATCCTTGCCTGCTACTATTTTTCTCCAACACTGCTATCCTATCCTAAGAAAAACATCACATCATGAGTAAACCAGTGTGTCCGGAACCGAAAAATCGAATGAAAATCGAAAACCTTCAGTTAGTGATCTAACAAGCGGTGATGGGCATGCAAAATGCGGGCATTTGTCATATCTAATTTTAGGACGTGCCTCTGACTACTCCTTACCTGTATCCTCAAAGTTCTACTCACTGAGTATGCATTTGAGACAAATATTGCATTTCAGACAAATATTTGCATATGCAAATATTTGTCTCGGGATCTGGGTGTTTTCTATATATAATAAGTATGTATTTACAAAAAAAAGTATATAAGTAGTATATCAGTCATTTAGTTCCCATAACACAAGCTTTGCTTACTTTGGGGCTAGATGATGCTGTGTGAAAAATGTCCAGCATTATTTATTTATTTATTTCCATCTTGGGGAATACAGTCTTGAGTGTGTTTTTTTTGCTTATCCTATGAATTGTTTGTCCTTAGTCAAGGTACACTACTTATCCTCGAGTCACTAACTGTTGCCTATTTCTGGCTTACTTAAGTATGTATTATAGAATAGTTAATGCTGGTATGTAGGTTTTATGCTGTGTAGTAAGTAAGTAGTTATGTAGGTAAAATAATAAAATAGTGTTTTCATAGTATGTGGTACACCACTTACAACACTAATTTTACACGTAATTTTTCGTACAGTCCGTTCCATCCAAAGGTTGTCTGGTAATGATCGCTAATTAGCGCCAAGACTGCCTATTGTACAACAATGTTAAAGTTTGTACTATTTATTTAAGCTGAAATATTTGGTCTGCAATAAGGTATCTTCTATCTACCTATCTATTGTAATGCGGCTTTTGCCAATCCTCTTGTATGACTTCAAAGAAGGTTCTTGGATAGGTTTTATCGCCACACGTCACTGAGGAGTGCTCCCATACCAGGATGGTCGTTTAAACATTATTATTATCATTAGTCAAAAGAAGTTCATCGCGCGAAAGACAAACTAAAATACTGTTGCGATCAAGACATCAAGAAATCTATAAAATGCCTTCGATTCATAAGCTATTTTGATTTAGATCAGCAGACTAAAACATAAATTTATTTATATATTTTTATTAGGGCACAAACGGTTTACAATATCAGATAAATAATAACTAAGCATTCCTACACCAACTAAGCTGCCGCTAATAGTAACTCTATTTAAATAATTTTGAAGACTTCTTAAACTAGGTTACAAATAAATGAATATAAGTAATACTTAGAATTATTTTAGCAGCTGGAGATAGTAATTACCTTCAATTTAAAGTTGACAGATAAGTTAAATGCCACGTTGTAGAGCACCCTCGTGAAAGCCTGCCTTTTCCATCAAGTGATTTTTATTCATTACTCTGGTACCAGCGATGCGTGATACAATATAAAAATACGTGATTGCTTTTTGTGTGTGACCTGACTTTTGCATTGAAAGAGGGAGGCCATATAACTAAGTAGAGCTTGTATAATGGGAACTACATGACTGATACTAATGACTTATAAACTTAATTTTTGTAAATACATACATATTATTTATAGAAAACACCCAGACCAGAGAAAAATATTTGCAGATGATACAAATATTTATCTCGCGGCGGGAATCGAGCCCGCAACCTTCTGCGCCACAGACGTGGTCATTATGAACTCTACAAATCATAAAAATAATAATAATAAGTAGGTAAGTATTCTCTGCTTGCCTACTTATTCAGCTACCTCTTACAAAGGAAACTTAGCTTCGATACTTACTAGAGATCATGTAGAGTGGAAATGCCGTAAAGATTATCCTGAATATGGGTGCTGACATGTTATGAAATTTTAATGTTGAGTGTCGGGTACTAGACAAATGCCGCTTTCAGTTGGAGTTAACTCATGCGGAAAGACTGAATTGTGTGGAAAAACATGTGGAATGTCACGTGACTGCTGCAAAGTTTTACCTTGACAAATTTGTGCTAGCGTAAAAGAAAAAGTAAGCGTGTGGTATTTGTCTAGCCACCCATTTTTTTATGATATATATTTTACACACGATATGACACGCGTCATTTTGCTTAAAGTACAATTAGCATTTTAGATTTTTACAACTCAAATATTTCTGGAAGTGGATTTTAGTTTAAAATATTACTATTTCTATATTAAAAACATTTAAAGGTGTAACAAAGTTTTAACCTTTTAAAGGTTAAAAAAGAGCATCTGAAAACTCAAAACTGTGACTATACTTTTGTCACTGGCTCTAACTATGCTTTTTATTTGGTGGGTACGAATCTTGTTCAAGTAGAAACGTATCAAATAAAATTGTATCGAAGCGATCAAAATTAAAAGCCACGATCATACCACAGAATAAATAATAGAAACCATAACTTATTTCCGAAAGCAGGTAGCTAAGAGTACTTGTAAACAATCCTTGAAAACAGTGTTCTAAAATAAACCTACCCGCATCTGAGTTTAAAACAAGAGATATATTTCCTGTATCACGGCCTTAAGCACAGAATAAATCATAGTACTGCTTTAGTTTTATTTATAGAGGCAAATGCTACTGAGATATGGGAGCTATCAAGGCCTCAGATTTGTTTCATACAATGTATTGTTACACAAATTTTTAAAATAATTGTGATAGCACGATGAAATCATTGTCTCGTAGACCCCTCTACGCCGTAGTAGTCTACGAGTAATGTTATTTCATGATTATGGTCACAGAGTAATTATTAGTAAACACGTATTTGTCATCTATGCCATGCAGCGCACTTAGTGCCATAAAACCTAACTGATAACCTAATACGTTAAACAATGAATACACTAAAATACAAACGAAGACCCTCGTACCCAAAACATTTACCGGCATCTTGCGTGGCGGTTTAACAAAGGGTTAGTATAGCTAAGCATTGTGTCTAAGTTTGTACATCCAAGTTATATATATATTATGTTTAGGCAAAGACATATGCCTATCTTATTGACTGATTTCTATGAAAATGCCTGGCCCAAATATTTACTTAGCTTATTGCAGAAGGGCACCTTTAAGCCGTGTTTTGATACATGATAAATGTCGGCTTAGTAACAGCTAATACAACATAGACGGTCATCTGCGTCATTTGTGCGTCATGTTATCTATTATCAGAGGGAGACTGGAGAGTTTGACACAGCTTATTGGAAATAGCTGGTTTAGTTTACGCTACGAAAGTACTACGGAGGCGTCAAGGTCTTCTTAAGTACTATCTATTTTCTTAAAACTTGTATTATATACGCGTGCGTTGCCGAAGACGACGGGACACTTGTATAAATGTCCTTGTAGGATAATAAAATTGAAAATAGTTACTGACAAACAATCTTTCATTCCGAACATTATTGGTTCCTTGCGTCGCGTCGCGGCTATAAAAACAATGTATCACAAGAGATGGTATTTAAATAAAATATAGATAGTATCTGTTTAAGGAATTTACTTGATTTCGTTTGAAGTAAATTACTTTATAAAATCTTGCTTCTAATCACGTGGCTTGTGAATGTGTGCAAAAAACCGATTAAGGAGTTGGGTTGCAGCATAGAGGTAAAGCTCGGACTTAGTGTAATTTCATGTCAGATAAAAAAAATAACGGAAAATTTTCAGTGTCACTAGAGGATGAAAAATTTGCAATATCCAATTTCCAGTATCATAATTTTATTACGTGTTTTCTCATAGTTCGTTTGTATATAATTCTTAAAATGATGTTCTGCGTACTCTGCTACTCAGCATCCATTAACTAGGGCAGGTTTAAAGGAACCAACTAACTAGGAGTAGTGTCGTCAACAAAGAAGAAATTAGATTTATTCAACAGAAAAAAAAACCCGTAGGCGAACTATATTTGACGTATAGTTGACAGGTTGGTACATGTTTTTTCTTAGACTGTTTAAGAATTCCTACCCATAACGTAACTACTTTCCCGATACTTGAACTCAGAGTTTAGCTTCAATTAGAGTAAGCCTGGTTTACAGCTTACATACAAGCTTCAAGTTTATTCAAGTTTAGATAGACAGTTAATAAGTTGCAGTAACTTACCAGCTGTATGTCTGTCTGGCTTAGTGTAAGAGATGTTAGGTACCATGTTGTGAAATGGCTTTCCTCCTCGGAGCTGCGGCTGCGGGAGTAATAGGAGGCTGTAAGGGGGACGCTCAATGAGAGACGCTGGGTTTTTATTGATTTACAGCTAATTGAGGCCCCGTTTGTCAAGTGCTAAAGCAGAATTCAAGGCTTTATGATTTAGATAAAATCTTCCTTGAACCTAACTTTGGTTCTATTTTGGGTCAAGGTATTTTCCTTAAAAACATGTGAGTGTATTTAAAAATGTAGCTACATTAATTACTTATTTTCGATTATAGTTCGACCACTAACTCGACACATCCACTGAGCAGACCATAGCATAATAAAATCGTCGGCTCTTTTTCAGTCACTCTACGTTGGTTCAGTGACGACATAACTTGACGTTAGGTATTTTTTTTTTATATGACTTATGAATAACCAAAGATTGTGATCTATAATTTATACGATAGCAAACGATCTATATCGTTTGCAACGGTCTTTAGATAGCTGGTTTTAACTGTATTTTCTTGTATATACCTACATAGTGGTATATATAAATGTATTTTACTTAAAGCTAATTGTTCTACAAGGAAGCTACTTGTTTCTAACAGAAAATATTCCAGAGGCTTATAATAACTATTTTATTTAGAAATAGGTTGTACATTATGAAAATATCCTCCCTGAAGGAATAATATTATTCATGCTAAACCATTTTATACCTCAGCTTTTATAAGGTAACTCTTGCATGTATGTTCTTCAACAACGAACTTTATCATAATTACTTAGAATTTTTGTAGCGGAAGGTCCTGGTCAAAGTGACGCGGTGGCGATCAAAGGGTTGTCAAGTAGTTGTCAAACTTCGCGTGAATGTATGAACCGCCACCGCGTCAGTTTGAAGTCAACCGTTGTATTGGAGTTCATTGGAACTCCAATATAACGGCAAAAAAACTGTGGCCTCTGCTAACAATATTTCCGTTGTAAACGCCACTAACGGTCACCCTTCGAAGTGCTAACCATGCTTACGTTGCCTTACCTAGCTAGTTGTTTAGTGCTTCGAATAAGATACATAGCAAATAAGTTTTTACCTCAAAAATGTTTTAACCAAAACAAGGTCTGGTCTGAAGCAGGTGGAAAGCCGTTGTCTCTACCTCCAAAAGAAATAGACTTGAGTTTTTATACCACCTAGTAGTAGGTACCTAGTAGTGCGAGAACACAATAGAGTGAGTTTTTGCTAGTGTGTTACGAGTGGGTGTTATTATTATTATGAAAATGTATTTGCATACCATTTGGCTTCATGCTCAAACTGGATGTTATCGATGTTGTGAACCTACCCACACTACAAACTTCTACGAGTCAGATGCTCGGCTTCTTTTAATTAGTAAAGTTAGCTCAAAGTTATTATTAGAAACGACTAGGAAATTTTAATTTTGTAAGTACCGGAGTTATACGACCTTTACGGGAGTTTTATTATAGAAAGTTCTGTTACAAGAATAATTTGTGAGATCCGGGACACACAAAACCAAACCACAACAATGCGAAGGTGATAGTAACTAACAGTAAAACGAAATGTTGGTAGAGAGTTTGATAAAACGTTGAATTGATAAGAATATAATTTAACTAACGAACCTTTACGTGGTCAGTCCATAACTACGTAAGGTATGGAAACCAAAATGAGAATCAAACACTTGACTTCACCAGTTACAAGTATGTTTTCCATCTAGTGCAGCGCCTTCTTGTGACTTGTCCTATCTAAGTGCTATCCTTGAAGTCATACAATACGAGTCAAACAATATGGTGTTATACTTAGAAGGTATGTTTGTAAGTAAATAAAAAGGCAAACAAATGAACAAGCTCGCGATAAAAAAGAGATCTAAGTAAGCTTCACCTTTCTTTAGAATGGTGTACAAATGATCATCACATTCACTTTCTTATTTCTTTGCAGGAATGGAACGAAACAGATATCCTCACTCACGGATTGAGCGGCTTAAGCCTGCATCGCCAAGACAGCATGACCCAGCGTCCGCTAGGAGCCCTCAAACGCACGGGCAGCAAAGGCAGTGCTTACAGCCTTCGGAGCGGTCGCAAAGATGTCAAGCCACCAACCCAGGTATTTTTATCATCAGAATCTTCAGGTATTCGAAGGTCTCCTGACTTAAAATCTTAACGTTCAAATTCTTGAAATCTGAAGTTTTCTTAGGAGACGTACCTTTTAGCAACAATGACGCTTACCTGCTTAAAACGTTAAAAAGACGTCAAGCCACCAACCTAAGTATCTTAATCATCAAAATCTTTCATCAACTATCGTGAATTTGAGCATTATTATTGTAAAATGGGAAATTTTCACGTATCGTACTATCGCTGAAGGCACCGATAAGTTTCGACTCATTGAGGGTCTTATTAGAGTGAGTGATCACGACGCTCTCCCTCCGCATCGCGTCAGTCGCCGTGCACTTCCGACTGTGACTTAAATTCTTCATCATCAAATTCTTGATATCCGAAGATTCCTTAAGAGATATAGAGCATTTATCTGCTTATAACGATTCATTTGGACTAGCAATACTTCTACAATTCGAAAAGGAGACACTTCTCGACTTAAGACATTCCCATTTTTAAGAGAGGAAGTAGAAGTAGTAGAGCTCATTTTGAAGAGCTGGTCCAGGAAAGTACTATACCTATTGCTGCCACCAAGCTGTAATGCTCGCGATCCGGTTTGAAGGGAGACTTTTCACCCGTTACGACTCAGGGTGAGCAACGCGCGTGTGATACTTTTGGTGTTGCAAGTTTGCATAATTTACACTAACCACTTAAGTGGGCCGTATGCTTGTTTGCCACTTTAGTTGTATAAAAAAAGATGTAGAACACATTGCTAAGCGTGGTAAAAGAGTGTCATTATAATAGTAGTTCTCAAAGTGATTTTATTAGGGGACATACTACCAATCCGTATCATCATCTTCCACTACATACTACATAGTCTAATCTATCTAGGTGGAACGAGCACCAGCTATTCCTGACGCAGGGTTCGGCACGTTGGAGATCAGGTTGGCTTATGAGAATCCGACGTCTTCGCTAGCTGTTACGGTTCTAAGGGCTAGGGGACTTCTTGGGATGGATATGACAGGATTGTCGGATCCGTTTTGCAGATTGGAAATTCTGCCCAGAGGTAAGATACTCGATTGTACTTTAAGTTTACTTAAGTTATATAGTTTTAGCGCTTAGGTTTGTTTGGGACAATATGGTTTCCAAACTAGGTTCATCATGATGAACCTTCATATTTTACTGAGGAAAAATCCTACTGACAATATTAGTCTTATTACGTAAAATGTTACATCATCAGCCTTAGATGTCTGCAGTTGGACACGGGCCGCCCCTTAAATACTGCTATGATGAACTGTCTTGAACTACCGCCATCCCCCGATTTTCCACACTATTTAAGATGACATCCAATTGGGATAAAAAGGCCTCTTTTTACGCTGCATCGTAAAAAGCCTATAAGACCTATTTACATGGAGGGAGGGTGACTTTAGTATTTCTACGGATTTCTTCATTTTATATATAACGTAATGTAATTTTTACCATTACTAGATGCAGTGTAGGAAAGCCCCCCCGCCTGTTGAGAAAAAGCATTCCCAACACACTTGCAAAATAGGTTTCAAAGCTTACATGAACTTTTTGTAACTTTCCAGAGGGATCATATTCAAATAGAATGAGGACTAAGACAGTGCACAAAACGAAGAACCCAGAATTCAACGAAACACTCCACTTCTTCGGCATCACCGAATCGGACCTCGCCGCAAAGTCGCTGGAGATAGTTATGTTTGATGACGACAGGTCAGTACTTAAAAATGTAAAAATGTATCCTTTTTGGGATATTATTACCTACGAGTGTGACGGGAACTAGTCAGTTCTCGTTTAACGACAGTCGAGCGTGATCGCGGATGGCGCTCATGAGGAAGAACCTATAAACGATCAACGAAACGTCAGCAGGTGAGAAGTAAAGTACTTGGTATAGTCGCAATAATATCCTAAGGTCAGTACCTGCTACAAAGGCACACATATCAGCTGGGCATAGCCTCAACTCGAACCGTTCAGTATTATTTCTATGAAATTGCATACTGCAACGTACAATCATCAGCATTGTAACGGCACGTTCGTCGCCGATACGCTGCTCTGATATGTGTACGATTATAACCTTTAATATCATATACTCGGTATGTACTTTCCAGGTATGGCTGCGATGAAATGGGTTCCGCTGTGGTTTCCCTACGAGAGTGCGCCAAGGCCCCCTCGCAGCTCCGCCTAGCCCTCTCTAGCTCGTCCGGCTGCGAGCCTGTCGGGCCGCGGATCCTGCTAGCACTGAGCTACAGCACCAAGCGACGCGCGCTCGTCGTCATTGTCTGCAAAGGAGCCGAGCTGCCGCCGCAAGACAACAACGGATATTCTGATCCTTTTGTCAAGATGTGAGTAGATTTCTAACATTACTTGTTTATCTGATTAAAAAGAATAGCTGGTGATCACTGTCTGCGAGCGAGCCGAGCTCCCTTCGATCCTTTTTTCAAGATTTGAGTAAATTTGTAACATTACTTAGGTACTTGAATTTACTTAACTACCTTACTATCGGTGACTAGTAACGGCACCGACTAAGTTTCTATTCATTCCGAGAGTCTTCATCAGGGTTAGTGATCGCAACGCTCTCCCTTCGTGTAGAGCCGTGCACTCGTTTCATAATACGAATGATCAAAATGGGTTACACCGCGTTCGAAAAGCCAACCAAAGCCTTACATTTCATTGTATGAGAGCTAAAAAATCAGTCCCACTTACAGGTTTGTAAAACTAGGTACGCACTTCCTAGGTATTATAGATTATATTAGGTAGATGGCACAAACTTACTACGTTATATAGTGGCTGATAGATACAATTCTGATCTGCATAAAATAATCGTGTTTGTGATATTATTTTCTTTAATTTTTATCTTTAACTTAATAAATGTCTATCTTCATGTATACCAGTCATTAAACAGTTCCTTCGACACCAAAAAAAAACTAAAAGTTATGAAAGTTGTTATCTTTTGACTTCAGACATTTGGACCCGGACCCCTACCACAAAAAGCACAAGACCTCAATAAAATGGCGCAACTTGAACCCCGTTTGGAATGAGGAGTTCCTCTTCGAGACACGCCCTACCGAGCTTTCCCGCCAAAACTTGACACTGACAGTTTGGGATAAGGACTACGGCAAACCGAACGATTTTCTCGGAAGCCTCGTTTTGGGGGCGAGTAGCAAAGGGCGGAGGCTGAAACATTGGATGGATTGTATAAAATTTCCTGATCACAGACACGAGCAATGGCATTCTCTGACTGATACACAACATTTGTAAACTTGTAATCTTTGAATTGTAGCTATTGTATATTTTATGTAATTTAGATGTAAAGAGCTTTTACAGAAATTATGCGCAAAAATCATGTAAAAATGAACATGATTATTTACCTTAGCTATTTACATATCCAAGTATGATCCTGACCCTGGATAAAATAAAGCAAATTATTTAATTTTACTGTGTAGTAGGTAGTAAAATATTTGCTTATCAGGCAACCATTGAGTCGCTGAGCTGAAATCAAACCCGCATCTCTCGAGTCTCAGCCGGCTACTGACTGGCCGAGCATATAATATGAATATACCACCTACTTAACCGGTTATTGATATATTTACTACTTCACTACTAACTTTCACTATATAAAATACACCTACGACTATATAAAACCTAGTAGTTAGGTAATTTGTAACGCATGTAGTTACTACCAACATCTACTAACCTAACTACCTCAAGTCAGGTAACTACTTAGGTACCTAGGTAGGTAGGTACTTATCTTAAGTTTAGATTAATACCTACTTAACTCAAATATTACTATAACTACATATATCATCATACTATACTAGTACTTTAACTGAGGATTAAACACTATTATACAATACCTACTTGATACGTTCATACTAATGTTTATTTTCTAAAATCATAATGATTGTGCCAAATGATTGTTGGAACAAAATTAAATGTTTTTTTTATAATCGCCTTTGTATTTCTACTTTTAAGATGCCTACTTTTATTTATTACCTAGATAGGTCCTGAATATTTCAGCTTCCACTGACTTACTTTGAAAATTGTTACCTATCTAAGATTTAGAACAACGCTTTAAGAATTGACATGTCGCCTAAATTATAGGTTATCGCTGGTCTTTGAGTTGATGGCACTCTGATCCTGTCATTGATTCATTTTCTTTTTTAATGTAGTTAGTACTTAAGTACCTACATCTCGAGTATCGAGTCCTGAAAATGGTTTTTTTGAAAAAAAATGGTTACAAGTTGCTTGCTAACAATAAACGTGTTTTCATGCAAAGCTCCACCCACCATATATGCACTTTTATTGAATTATACAGCGTTAAACTATTATCGTGTGCACGGGCCCTTATTTCAGCTATATTTGCACAGACTACAAACATTGTGACCTTTTCAGTGCTGCCAGATCGCCCTTATAGTGTTAGTTTGTGTTTGTGTCGTAAAATCCGTAAACTTGATTGTTGATAATAAATTAATATGCCAAGTATTTTATTGTTTTCGCTAGTTCGTACCTACTAACTTACTTGACTACATTAATTTAATAAATAATCTGATGCTATCATCGCGCCTATATCGCTGAATGTTTCGCAGAGCTCACTCCCTCTGCTATTTATTATTATCTATGTAGGTATGTACTTTATGTATTTATTTAAAATTTAGGTTTAAATGTTTGCGTTATTCTTTTTATTTCCATTTTGTACCTAGATATAACATTACAGGTTATTTTTATTGTACGTATTTTTAACAACTTACTCTTCTCTGTCTTCATCAAACCTAACACAGGTTAGCTGCCAAGAAAATGCTAACTAGCATTATGTTCGCCTATTATTATATTTGTTTTATTTTGGGTATAATAGGATTTTTTATAATAATATAGGTACTCATAAACACAAGCTCTAAATACATTAGGGATAGATGATGCAAAAATGTACACTTTTATTGTTATTGATATTCCTCTTTATTTAAAATCTAAGGCTTATGCCTGGAGCCTTTACAGATATTTGTGGAGCCGATGCTAACACTAAGAGGCCTTTGGTAAAATACAATAAATAAAAAACGTTATTATGAGGATAGCGGCTGATGAAACTATTGGAAATATTGGGTGATAAACTGGGCTATTGCTGGAGTATATGCTTAAGGAATGTTTGCTGGGCTATGTAATGATGAAACGGAACCTGCGAATTCTGACTCATATTCAAATCAAATCATAGGCAAGTGATGACTTTTCGCCCACTAAACGGGCCCCATAAGTGCCGCCAACAATAGGCAGCGTAGGGGCAACGTTGGTATGAACGGCTAAAGGGCGTCGAGAGGTGTACTGCAGTTTCACTAAACGCTACTCGCGGCTTTATGCCTTTAACACTTCCACCCTTGGAACATAGGTTCTGGCAGCACAGACCAATCAAGTCATTCGTTTCGTTTTCGTTCGTTCGTTCATGTAATGTCAATGTCAAACACAATGAATGAAATGTCGGTCGTAGTCTCGATGATCGTGTAAAAACTGAAAAGATTTTAGGACAAATAAATTAATGGCGAATCCTAAATTGATTCCTTTATCCTTTTAGGTACTGATACGATAATTTGTGTGTAAAACAACATGGCATTCTTGTGTCCAGTCAGAATAAGAAGGGGGAAGAAGAAGAAATGTAAGTTTGAAACTTTGCTAAACTTTTCAAGTCAATGACCTCAAACTTTCTATGTATATAAATAGTTATGTAGGTACCTACATTTATTAATAAATACCTGCCTACTTTACAAGTATTAAAGCCTGCTCCTGAGATGACTTAAAGAAAAATGTTAAAATACTTAAAATAGAAAATAACAACAGTTAACATAGTCAATTTTAACATCAAATGCATTAACAACAAAACTATGTTTATCATTATCTTCTGAGAAGTTTTCAAGTCGCCTTGATAATCTTCAGTCTTCAACAAGTTTGAGCGCCATACCACCGATATTATAATACTACACTCCATACTAAAGCGATTTAAACACAACTCCAGAATTGGCTCATACAAACTCACTCACCATCATCATCTAGCCTTCTTCTACAGGCTCTAGATGTTGATGATGATAATACAACTTGGCTTAAGAAATAAAGTCCTTGTGTTTTTGCCTTAATCAGCTAGTAGCGGAGATTCGGATAAAGAACTCTCCCGTCCTGGCTCAGGGCTCAGCCCCGGCATGGGCCGGATCACTGGCTCAGCCAGCATAGAAACCCTGGTGAGGGTAGGGATTGAGAAGGAGCATGGACTAAGTCCAGACTCCAAGATGGTGGTGCTTCATGATTTCGCTCCATGTGTTGATGATGAGTTAGAGGTTGGTATTGTTTCACTTTTTTTAATATAAGTTCGAATTAATTGATGTATCATGTATGGTATCCAAAGTCATGAGTGATTTGCATATAATACTCCAGTTTCATATATATTTTTGTCTCAGTATTGTTGGTGATCATACTATCCCAGACCAGCTCCTTCTCATGGAGCTCTTCTACTGAAACTTACTCAAACTATCATCGCATTTCCAGGTAAAACGTGGTCAGATAGTAAATGTACTGTACAGAGAGAATGACTGGGTGTACGTGATTCTGGCAGACTCTAGGCGGGAGGGTTTCATTCCGCACTCGTACTGCGCGCCGTGTGAGCATCACGATCTCAAGAAGAAACTGCCTAGGAGTCGCTCGCCTGCTGACTTGGCGCATAGAGATGTTTCACAGTAAGTTGTGCATAAAAGTTCAATTTTGCAAAATTTAAAACTCTAAGTTGTATATTGCAGCCTTTAATGACTTGTGGCAATAAAACCTCCAAACTTTCATTCAAATAGATTGCAAAAAAATATATTTCAATCTGTTTCCGAGATAAATGTTAACAGACAAACATACAAATAACCTCTTAGGGTTGTTAATTCTAAGGGAAACCTAAATCTGACATCCATCATTGGGGTGTACTATGCATCATGCTTTCTAACTTGACCCCAACCATTCCAACTCAGGAGGACTCTGTGATGACAGCAATGTTCCAGTATCCCTGACCCCATGAAAGTTGTAGCCGAAAGAGAGCATGATTTGATAAGCTCTTGCAGTCCCGTCTGACCGAGTCTTACCACTTGGTTCACTATATCTTTATCCTGAAGACAATCGCGACAAAGTCCACTGACTGTAACCCTTGTCTTCAAAGAGAGTAGTAGTAGACCTCCTTGTGAAGTGCTTGTCTGGGAAAGAACTACCACCATACCTATTTCTGCCGCCAAGCAGTAATGCATTTCTCGCATTACTGTGTTCCGGTTTGAGGTGCCGGTGAAATTACAGGCTAATGAGACTTCACCGTTATGTCTGGGTCTGCAACGCCAAAGTGACACATCTGGTGTTGCAAGTGTCCACCAATAGGTTACGGTAACCGTTTACCAACAGGTGAGTTGTATGCTAGTTTGCAACTTTAGTTGTAAAAAACAACATAGCAGTTGATTTTTCGTCCCTATTTCCCAGATTATCAGTATCGGACGGGGTGACGAATGACGGCACATCAGAAATAGGCAGCGAAGGCGAGGCGTGCCCGTTCAGCAAGGACCCCTCCGGACGATATGTGGTTCTCTACACGTTCACTGCGAGGGATGAAAACGATGTAGACGTGGAACGCGGAGAGTTCGTTACAGGTTTGTTAAAACTATCGAAGAACTATCCGAAACAAACTTATAGGTAGGTCGGATTGTTTGAATATAACTAATTGATTGTAGGTAACCTTATTACAATCTGATAAGCCGTTTCTGAGATAAATGGTATGGTAACAGACACAAACAACCTCTCATGGCTCCGTAAGTCGCTCGCAGGTATACAAGTTATTGCAGCGTCCAACTTTTTTGCATAAAAAGCAAATCAATTGCATGAAACCACAATCAAATAGTTTATATTTAATTACAAAATGTATTAACCAATATAACTTATATTTATCCTTAGTCTATCCACGGCACAGATAGGCTTGGACAATTATTAAAAGGGCAGTCATTTGCAACTTCTAAAGTTGAGGAAAATTAATAAGAAAATTAAAAATATAATGCTGGACATTTTTCACACAGCATCATCTAGCCCCAAAGTAAGCAGAGCTTGTGTTATGGGAACTACATGACTGATACTACTTATATACATTTTTTTTTGTAAATAGATACATATTATACATAGAAATCAACCAGACCCAAGACAAATATTTGTCCTGCACCGGGAATTGTATCCGCAACCTTTTGCGTCTCAGGTGGACCTTCGTCCACAGAGGTCGTGTTAATTGTAAATTGTTCAAAATTAAAAAGGAACTATTTTCTTCTAGTAGTGAACTAGAAGAAAATAGTTTTAATAATCAATGGTTGTCTGGTTGAGATAGTTTTTAGAAAAAAGACCGCCCCTTGCACGTTGTCCAATAAATATCTTTCTATCTAGAAAAAATAGATAAAATCTATTCTGTTCCAGTGCTAAACAGAGAAGACCCGGACTGGTACTGGATAGTCCGAAGCGACGGACAGGAAGGATTCATTCCGTCTGGCTTCGTTTACCCAGCTGTCGTCCAACGTAAGAATGATTATAATAATTTATTTATACATCAATCATCATTGGATCATTTTGTTAGTACAAATTTCTTAAACCTAGTGTTAATATTAACAAAACACAAAAAAAAAGTCAATATGTTTTTATTCATTGAAATCACAAGGATCATATAGAAACGTCAACTTAAAAACTAGGTGAATTTAAAAAAACAACATGTCGTTATGTTAATTTAATACTAACTAGGTTTTTGTATTATGTCAATCACTTTAAATTTATTGTCAATGCATGCTTTAAATAGATTACCAAGAGTTACCAATAGATGTAATATCAGAAGTGGTGATAGATGATTTATTACGATTCAACGTCAAGCAGTCCGAAGCGGACTCCATTTGATGTCACGCACGACGTGCCTTCTGGTCAATCAATAATGTATCCTTAGAATAATCTATATACACTACATACATTGAAGTGAAATGTAAGTTTCTTGTTGTATTTTCCACAGCTCAACTAGACAGCACACAGCCAGTGCTATCTCCGCAGCCGCCGCCGATACCGTCCAGCGCGCTGAACACCTCGCAAGACACGGACGGCCGGTACCACGGCACTGAACTAGTCATGCTGTATGATTACAAGGTACCTGAATCATACACGCGAAAGTATTTAACTTTCCTGATCAGTTATCATAATGGGGCCGAACTTAATTTAAACGTCGCTCACTTTTACTGTTAGTGTAGAATTTAAACCATGTCATATTGGTTTATAGTTAAATTAGATGTTCGGAAACACGAACGTTGCCGAAGCATCTAATTTAAATTGTTTTGCTGTATGTGTGTGTTCTTTGTATTTATAAACAGCATGTTTTAAAATAACGACTAAACTTGTGTGGAAAACTTAAATCTGACTAATTTGACTGCACTAAAATTGTTAATGTTACTGAGAGTGATAAATAAAATTAAGTAGTTGGTGTACAAGAGAGACAAGGCCTACTATAAGTTTTTTGGTTTTAAATATATTATCATGTCAATTTTTGACCAAACTTAAAGTCCTTATCCTTGTTTACAGGCGCAAGCACCAGACGATCTATCTGTGAAAAGAGGAGAGTGGGTATACGCGGACCTCACTCAGCAAACTGTGGAGGGCTGGTTATGGGCCCATGCACCTAAATCGCGACGGTCTGGGTTCATACCTACCGCGTATGCACGAGCGCCCCACACAACTTCTTTGTGACAATGTTATAATCAATCTCCATTATAAAATAGCTGCCGTAACGCACATTGGCAATCGTATTTACAGATTTTAAAACGCCCGGTGTTCTTTTACAGCCCACTAGGGTGCTATAGTGCGTAAGTAATCTACTTAGAATTTCACATATTTGTACATGTAAGAAACTCATGTATGTTATACTAAATGTAAATAGCTTTTAGTGTATTTCATATGAACTTGCTAAATGTTAAAAACAGCATTTATTAAAATTATCACTAAATTATCCGTCCAAATTCGACTGATTTTGATATTACGCTTTTTACTTCTAATGTTAAGTAGGTGTAAGAATCATTGTGTATGTAATTGAAAATAAATGTTAAAATTATTAATTAAGCTTTTTACTGTAATTTTAATCTACCGATGAAAAGTTAAAAATGCTGATTTTATGTAATAGGGGCCAGTAAAAACAATTATGAACTATTTGAACTGTATATTTTACAAAACCTAGTCTAATTCCAAAAGTATATTCTTCTTTTTCTTCTGAGCCTGCTGTTTGATTTCATCTTTGACAGTCCATTCTTTAAGTTTCTCCTCCACATTCTTTATATCTTTTTCAGTGACAGTTATCGGCATTTGAAGTTCAGTTTGCTCACTCCTAATAAACTTCAGTGCATCTAATTTCTGTTTCAAGAATGGTCCTTGTTGGCTTTCGAGAAGATTTCTGTAACTGTCCAGCTTAGTTTCGCGTATGTCATTGCAGTGCATATCAGTGAGTTTCCGTAGGGATTCCTTGCGAGATAACTTGTGGTAGGACCTAGAAATAAAATTGTTATTTTTCTCAATGTGTCTTCAATGATGTACTATGTGAAATAGGCATGGTATGTTTAGGCATGTGCAGTTTAAAAATACATGGCAACACTTGCAACTCTGTCACATGGAATGCTACCAACAATGCCAAACATGGGCACTTACCAAATATATTGTCAGACATGCCTCTGACTACCCCCTTTTAGTATAAAATCCCTCAAAAGCATGGGAGTGCTCAGTTCTTAATCAACTAACAGTCACGAAATGTTAAGTGGTCTGAAAATTGCTTTGCCTAGTTAATCAGCATTCGAGAACAGTTGAATAATTCAATGGTGTTAAATGTGTTTTCCCGACATTATTCCTTAAATACGTGAACACAACATTGGCGTTCACTTATTTGAACTAGATTGGCGGCATAGGAGCTGTGCCATCATCATCATCTCAGCTTATAAAGGTCCACTGATGTACAAAGGTCCTCTAAAGAGTGCCATGACAAACCATCCTGAGCCACTCCATCCATTCCCACAATCTTTATGATATCATTGGTTCATTAGGAAGGAAAGCCATCTCACACTGTGTCATTTGATTCTTGGTCACCATTTGAGATTCTATTCAAGCTTGTATCTTTCCAGAACCGACAACTGCTAGGCGCATTATCTTTTTGTGACTTTGATGTCGTTGCAGTAGTGACAGGTCTTTTATGATCACCATTCAAAGTTCACTGCTCATCCCTGCAGCTGGTTGAAACTGCAGGAATCTTTGAAGGTGTGACCATTGGGGAAATGCTATATAACATTCAACCTCTATGTAAAAGCTATGTTGGTGACTATAGGTTCTATGGATATCTTCCAGCCATGCCACAAATGCTTTAAAATATTACTTACTCAGGGTGTCCTTTGTATTCAATTTCCAATTTCTCCAAAAGCCACTCGAATTTCTTGTAGTCGTATTGACGAAGGAACTTCATCAATTTCTTTCGTTTATCTATCTGTTCTTGGAGCACAATCTGCAAAACACAAACAAGAAATTAAAATTAGGCCTACGTGACTTTTTGTAGTGGAATATATAAAAATATGGATGCAGTAACAATTGCAAATGGATCATTCATGCAAAATGCATGATGGTGAAGGACAACATCATGAGAAAACTGCATGCTTACTATGCAGGATAATATGTTTTATGTGGGCAAAAGCATGTGCTATTCATAAAACTGGCATGCCTTAGAGCACAAAATTCAAGGATAATTTCAAATTCTACTATGCAAAATTTGTGTAAGGACATTTGCCAAATAAATTGTTTGGACTCAATCCTCTCATCAGGGATCAACATACTAATTATGAATTGGCAGGTGTTATGGGAAATAAAGTGGTGATGTAATTTTTTTTTCATATTACCTTCCTTTTGCAATCTCTGGGGTTTTTAACCATGGAGGCCTGAAGATATCTTATGCTAGCAGTTAGATTTGCAACTGAAAATTAGCATAAGATTTAATTTCGAAGTGGATCACACACATATATTGTTTGAAAGGAATAATAATCATTATTATTTCTCTAAGAAAGTATGCAGACTAGTGACAGTGCTGTGTGGTTATCCAATTATCCATACTTTAGGTCCACAAATGTAGGTAAAATAATTTTAGTAAAATTATTACATGTGACAATAAAACCAATCTAAGAACCATTGCATACAATACAATTGTACAAAACACATTTCAATCAGATAAGCCTTTTCATATATTGGTAACAGACAAACAAATAAACAACCTCTAATGCCAAACAGGCTATTTAATTAGAAGGGTAAAACTTTGTTTGTCTTAGCCTTTATTTAAACAAAAGATCTCGGCAAGGCACACTGAATCCTTTCACATGTGACTAGGCCATATTTATTTAGGAAACCCAACAGAGACATCAACATACAATGTTAAATATTGTGGTCTTTAATATAGATTTAGTGTTCCCCCAATCATAAGGCTGCCAGAGTGTGCACAAAATAGATAAACTGGCTTAATAACACTAACATAAAATAATAAAAAAGTAGCATCTACATCATAAAAGGCTGCAACTATGTAAGTAAGAATAATAATTAGTGAGATCACTTGGAATACATATAATATAATTATGTAATTATAATAATGTGAATTGAAAAGATAACTTATTTTCTATGAGTAGTGAGGTAAATTACAAATGGGTTCAAGTTTTTGTTAAAATAAGAAATCAAGATTTATAAACAAAAACAAAAAAATAATTTCTGGGTTGTTAAGAAGAAGTCTTTTAAACTTAGGCAAAGTGTCATTAACATTACATGTTAGTAATGTCATTACTTTTAGAAAGCGCATTATAATACCCAAAAATACTTGGCAAGGAAGAGTGTTTTCCAAAATTTTTTCTGGGATATTATGAGGAGAAAAGGTTTTAGGCACTTTTCTGGGCAGACGAGGAGCATGAATTTGTAATTTCTCGATTAATACAGTGCAATTGATATCTCTGTTAAAAAGTTTGTGGAAAAAAATAAGGTCTAATATTGTTGACAAGAAATCTGGTTCATGTGGTAGTGTTTTAATCTGTTGTTATTGGGGGTAACCATATACCTATAGCTAGTCATGGACTATAAACAGGATGACCAAGAAAAAACCAGGGATACGAAAAAGGATATTTTTCTTACTTCTAGTTTCTGCTGTGCATGTATCATATTTGTGACGTCTCACTCTATTTTCTAGATCTTGTGTTACTAAAACACTGAATTCTTTCTGGCCAAGGTAAGCCACTGAAAATATTTTCTTCACCGATTCAGGGGCACTGGAAACATATTAGCGTAAATTGTTAGGGTCATGTTGTCTAGAAATCATTTTAATGTGAATAACAGAATTTATCACAGTACTAACTCTTTTATCTCATCAGTTTGGGCATAGTATTTGCCGAACGCGGTGTCTGGGATCGGAGGCAGACCCTCCAAGTCACCAGATTTTTCAGGTTTGTATGAAGGCACATAATCCGGCCTCACCCATTTCACATTGACCGTCTGCTTGATTCCACGAGATTGGACGATGGAGAAGGATAATCGCCGTAGCATTGCGACTAAAATTAACTTAATAAGTTTTGAAAGTTCAAAATTTCTTGTTTTTACAAAATATAACCTCAAAGTAGATTTATCGTAGTGTCAATTTTAATTCAAATTAGCTGGCTGACGTTGACATACATGACAGAAAATAGTATCTATCTAGGGCCTTTTGTATATCCATTTACTTCGTAGCTATTCAATTTTTCGTTATCGCCCAAATATCTATAGAAATTAGAACTGAATAGACCACGTGACATTGCGACATCAATTCACATTATTTTATTACAACAAACTATTTCGAGATACTTACTACGTATTTTTATTACAGTAGGTACACTGATTATACTGAAACAGCAAGTTAATAATTATATTCGTAGTTATATTCTAATGAATAGATACCTACAACACTACTTGTGATGTTTCATAATTCGTGTTGGTGGATAAATAAAAGCCATGAGTTCTAGATAACACAGTACTAAACAACACGTCCGCTCGCCTCAATCGTCGAGCCCGAAGTGCGGGAAGCGGGCGGGTCGTCTCGCACCATAATTATTTAATATAGTGTACATCACATCTCTCCTTTCCAATGAATTTCTAAATAGATTACAAGTAAACATCCATCCACCAAAATAGAAGATATTACCTAGGTAGATGGATAGTCTCGAACCTATATATCAATAAAATATAATATTCGTACACCCATATTCAAGAAGGTATATATAAACAATACAGATGAAACAGCCAGCCATCCAAAGATCATTACAAACGATCTATAGACTGATCGATACAGATCACTGCCGGACGGAAGCTTCAATATTATAATAAACAATAGATTACAACTTAGTGTCATTCAGGCAACAACAAGATCAACTTCATCAATACGCAGATTTTAATAAATGACTGTTTCCATTTCTTCGATATTTTCTTGATCTTCCTTTTAATTTTGGATTTTCCGTTGTCCCTCTATTTTCTGTAGGTGTATTACATTTCTTCTTTCATTTTATCCTTTCATCTCCACACATTTCGTAATCCTCAGCTCTTCTTATTATGTCTTCGATTATCTTTCCTTTCTCTTTCATTGCCTTATACTTCTCATACACCTCCAAATCTACAAGTCTGCTTTCAACGTCTTGGAATCCCAATTCTTGCTAGAAAGCGCCATTTTAACAAGCGAAATGTCCTAATTTTTTTGTTATTGAATAACTATATCCTCCATGGACACAGCTACTGGTCCTGCCAATTCTACAACTTTGTTAATGTGCTGCTCATCTTTAAAGAATCATAAAATTTGGTGAGGAAATAACTGTGAAAGAGAATTGGATAAAACAGTCTTGCCAGGGCAGTGCATGACTTTAGGATTGTACGCCTATCAAACGTAACCAGCGTTCGATTCACGCACAAGGCCTTGATTTCGGCTCAAATATTACCTTTGGAACGGCTTGTGATCGGCAACTAGCTCAAATTATTTCAAGCCATACATAGAGATATATCTCCATCCTAAAGTTGTCTGGAAGTCTGTATCGCTTCCAGCGATTTTTTTGTTTTATTATGTTTTTCCATACAAAGTATTGTACCTACTGTAAAATAGTGTTATGCCAAATAAAGATTATATCTATCTATCTACATATTTAAATGCTCTTTTGCTCAAACCAAAGCTAAAGCTTCCTTGGAAAAGAAACGTCTCGACAGAAGCGTTTTCCTACATCCGTCAAACTCTTGTGCATATTATACTTGGAATACCCAGACTCAAACATTTATCCCATGGTGGGAATCGAACCTGCAACCTTCTGCGTCTCAGGCGGGACTTCACCCACTGCACCACAGATATCGTCAAATGAATGTAGCCAATTTAGGATTCCATATTCCGATCTAATTACCGAGACCCAGAAAACCTTATTATATTCATTCAGCAGTACATTATTGTTATTTCAGACTTGCAAAAGATGTTTCAGTCTAGCACCATGTTCATCTTCATCGCTTCTAAACACGACGATATCCTCGATAAAATTTATGTAGCCTTCACAAGGCAGAACGCGCATAAGCCATCCTATCAAGATTTTTCGAAAACGCTCTAGCGCACACTATGTTCCGAACATTAGCCGTTTCTAACGAAATAGACTTCTGCTGGTAGTAAAAGTTGCTATCTTTCGACAATACCTTTTTAAACTCCACTTGGCGGAATGCGTTCTTGATATCGAGTTTAGGAGACACACATGCTTACCTAACTGAGGACAGTTTAGGTAAGAGTTAGGTCATAGTTAGGTAAAGGATGATTATTGACACATCTCAGGTCAAAACTCTTAATTAGGTCGTCGCTCTAAAGAGCGAGAATCTCATATTTTATATTGAGATATTAAAATATGGGGACAATTTGAGAGACCCAAGTTTCGGAGTGATCAACTGGTTCAATTGTGTCTCTGTAACTAACTAACAAGTATGTCATTCATTTAGCTTTAAAAATAACAGGGACTCTTCTATAAGGCTGGTAAATCGGAGGAACTGAACAAGTAATTACTTCTTAATCATGTTATTAAATATAACACTGATGATATTATGTTATTATACATGTCATAAAATAACAGTCAAAAACGAGAAGCGGTTGTAATAGTGATTAATTTACCATACATAACTTCTCCATACAGATCAAATACTATCTTCTTACGTTGGCGTTATTTAAAATAAGTCATGTAAAATGAAATCTATGTATATTTTAAAAAAATATTTTAGTAGATTTTTATTCTCTTAGTTCTTTTTATACTTTTAAAACATTAGGTTTTAATTGTATTGGTATTGTGCATCAACAATTACAACGAAACTATTCTCATTGCTTACTTTCCTCCTATCTGTAAGTGCAGCCTTCATATAAAAGATGACACGCATGTATATTGAACTGCGTCGTGTTGTGGATGCAATTTGCGTGCATTGCTCATATAGTCATGGACGATTGGTTCTACAAAATCGTCTCAGTCACTCTAAACACTCGGTTTGCTGGTAAGACCGACCCCAATGACGGATGACAGAGAGGGACAGAGTGACCACACCATCCACACCTATTATGCATAACGATGCGCAAAACTAATATTTTGACTGTGATTAATATATTTTTCTCATATTTAGCACCTATTATGATTTAATTTCGGGAAAGTCTCTGAATTTATTGAATTGACTAAGTGACAATTCAAGTTTAAGTACATTGAGTTTCATTGCCGTCTCTTTGCCCAGCAAATTACGGGTGCCATTTTTATGTAGAACTTTACAGGTTTTTGTATCGGTACAGCTGTGATAGAAATAACCCGAAGATATATCACACGTTTTGTTATATATAGAGATATTCCCAGATTTTATCTATTATATGTATATGCAAATTTATCAAGACTTTAAACACTGCTTTATTCCCTTCTGTTGAAATGCCAAATAACAGAAGATCAAAGCAGTTTCCAGCCATTCAACCGCTCAATAGATATTATAACTAAGACCCGCGTTTTGTAAATAATTTACATCGTGCATTGATGTCTTTTGTATGTGCAAAATGTATTTATCTGCTGCTGCAGAGTCAATGAGCATATCCACATTAATGGCACATTGATCATACAAGATATTTCTGCATGAAACACGTAGTAGGGGTTAGATTGTTTTGTTGTTTAATCGTTTGGTCTCACTTTTTATTAAAGTTATGTTTTTTTCTCACGGTGGGAGTAGCTTTTCGCTTAATTGTCTGTTACAACACTGAGTCTTAAAGTGGCCTTTGTATCCAGATTTATGACAGACTTAAATGTTTAGCGGGACAGCCCACATCGTCACCATCGTGATTGAAACTCCCTCACCTTGTACACCGTAGTTTTGTTTAGCTGCCTTGAGCTTGATTACTATTAGGTCTTGTTCCAATCATGTTAAAGTCTACAGTTTGTTTCCCTTGAAACTCCTTCAATTGTCTTTGAACGGTTTCAATGGAGTTCGCTTCTATTGTTGCAATCATCGCATTGTTGCAATAATCTCCTAATCGCGGGTGTTTGTCAAACATCTACTCATCAGTTCAAGTGATTGAACAAGTACCTACTTAATTACTCAATTTGAAGAACAAATATTTAACAAACAATTTCGTTATTTCATCATGGAAGCGAACAATTTTGTACAATTACAGGAACTGACCGTATATAGTCACTTGCATAAACCAATATAATTTTATATCAGTCTAAGAACTTGGTAAGTTTTTACTCACAGACTTGGTGTACTTTTCTTTGTCAGAATGTTCTCGTTTAACGTTCTGGCTTGGCTAATAAATACAGGCACAATTTTTTGTTGTTGTATAGTCGGTAAACTTAGGCACGTGAATGTGGGTGTATCAAATACTACCCAATTGTACACCTACATACCATACGTTTTAAATGAGTAGGTAGGTGCAATATTAGCTTTCGTCGAGCGTTATCAGCTGTTTTGAATAAAAACATTAGACCATAGAATGACAGAATTTACACGTATAGCTAATTATTTTCTTTTACCCGCCATTACACTTCATTCTCATGGAAATAAAAGCAAATCATCGGTTAATAATGAATGTTTTGAAAAACAACTGTATAGTAGAAACTTTAAAGGTAAAAACCCTTTACATCCCTTCCTTTTTTTTATGATTCAGCAGGTGTATATTTTTGACAAGTGAAATGTAGGTGATAAACAAAATTTATTTTTCAGCTGATAACGTCGAAATGTTTACAAAGTCGCATGAAGACAAAACTTCATGCGCTTTCAATTGCATAAACTCCTGTACTTGGTACTAAGTGCAGTTTATGACCTTGATGAGTTTTAACTCATTCGCCAAATGTACGGTATAAGTACTATTTTTTTTCTGTCAGGCAGTTCTTCACATTCTGACTTGGCTAATATATACAGGCACATTTTGTTGTTGTATAGTTGGTAAAACTCATTTGAACCATACAACAATGGAACTGGTTTTTTTTTTTTTTTTATATAGGTATAATTAGCAGGCACGAATTGTACGACTTCATCAAGCATTATCAGTTGTTAAAAGTATAATTAGTTACTGTACAAAATGTTGACACACAAAATTCGTAGCATATAATTATCAAAGCAAAATGAAGCTACCCACATCGAATTTTACTGATAAAACACGACGAATCAACATGACTACGACTATTAATAAGTTAATTTTTTAAGTTAAGTTAATGAAGATATTAAATATCTACTTACAAAACTACATCAAACTACTTTTTCCTAATTAAAACAAGTTCCCTTCTTTTTTTTTCAACTGATAAACTTGAATGTTGTAGTCGTATGGTACTTTTATTGTTTATTACTCACGTTCTTTGTCCTCGTCGCCATTTGTGATGTTTCATAATTCGTGTTGGTGGATAAATAAAAGCCATGAGTTCTAGATAACACAGTACTAAACAACACGTCCGTTTAATATAGTTTACATCACACTACTTATACACTACTTACTATACGGTAAGAATTTACCTACTATATAAGACTATTTGTATGATTAAAATATAAAACCCAAGTACCTATCCATTTCTTTCACCTGTGAACTTACCGTTGTTGCAGAGGATATGTACTCCAGCTACATGAGACACTGGCTGGTAGTACTCAAGCCAACCTCTCGCCTAGTGTCTAAGTAGGTTAATGTATAGGTGTTTTGTATCATTTTATTTGCTTGTGTTGACTAACATAGTTGTATAAGTTGTTTTTGTATAGGTACTAACAAATTATGCATCATTGGTCTGAAATAAACATTATTATTATTATAATTATTATATTAAAATAAATGTAGATAGTTTATTTTATGGTCATTAATAGGCGTCTAAACTGTTCATAAATGGTTGTTATAGACTAGATCTATCCATAATTAGGTTTCTTTGACTGGATTTTCCTTGTTTTTGAATTGTTATTATTTAATTAGTTTATACACCTAAGTATTCCATTCCATTCGCAATAACGTTCATTACATGATGGCAAATAATAATAAATGTTAAAAAAAAGCATAATTGGGGCCGTTACCTTACTTACCGAGTATTGTTTTTAATTCTGTTTCTACATTTGAAGCAAACGACGCGCTATAGTAAAAATAAAAAAGCTACGAAGCAAATTAACATTGACTACTCCTCACTTAGTTTAAAACACAAGAGGTTGTAATTTAATTATTCCTGCATTTTAATCAACTGAATTTAACGACACTTCCACAAACCTTACACACAAAATAACGCTGGCTTCACTTTTTGCAACTCTGTTAAGCTCGAATCGAAACTTTTTAGCGTCAAGTATGTTGATACTTCGTAAGCCAGGTCTACCTATGCATCTTAAGGTCTAAATAGGTAAGAAATAAGTCAAAACATCATGAACATTCATTATTTATTGCACTTATAACAAACCTCACACTTACAAGCAATATTTGTACTAACGTACCACACCACATGACTAAAGCTGGCGCCACATTATTAACACGCGCACCAACCGACGCATGTAACAACACTCCTCGAAAGAGAATCTTAATATAGGTACCGACTCCAAAATCTTGAAGAAGTACCTACTTCAAAAAATTCATTATCAGACGTCGAGTTGCGTGTATATAATGTGTCGTCGGTTTAACACTACAAACCATTCTAATAAATTCTATACAATATCATTTGCGAATAAAATACCAAACTTTAACAAAAAAAGTGAACAATCCTAGCTTTATTACAATACATATTACATAAAATATCGATGCACACAACTTTTTAATTTACTCAGTATTCATCGGATGTGAACCACAATAATATGGAGGAACCATAATTAACTGATGATCTGAACGAAGGGAAACAAAGTAAGTACTTATCACAACATTGGATTACAATCATAGCATTTGCAGAAAATTATCTACTTTAATACAATATTTTCAATAATATAAAGTAAAACGCGTACTGAGACAATTCACGGGATTAGAGATTTAACGACGATCCCGATTTGTTCACAAACTAGACGATGGCATCGGATCACGCGTTAACAGTGTTCCCCCAGCTTTAATTTCTTACGATGTAAGAATATGCATCAAGTTCATACAATTTAGACCACTGCTTGTATGAAATAATATTTGTGGAATGTCAAAGCTAAAAGTACAAAACATGGTACAATTTCTCATATCAAATTAAATTCTTGAATATTTTATTATACATTTTACATGAAAATGCTTTATTTTCGTCAAAACTGCTTTCTCTGAAACTGGCATGCTGTACATCGCCTATAATGTCCTCGAGCGTAATTTTGTGAAACGGTTCTAAATCACTTCCAAACTTATTAATACTGGACTTCGTTTAACTACTTATCTTTACACACTTCACTATACCATGCTAATTAATTACATTGTCTTTCATACATGCTTAGTTTAGTTGCGAATGAAGATACCTTTTCAAATGGACTTTCATTTAGTATGTTTACAATTTTGTTTACGAAAGTTTGGTTAGAATACCCGCGCAACTCACGTGATTAAATTTGATTATTAAATTTTATCAATAACTAAAGTTGCTTAAGTGGGATTGGATAGGCCATAGGACTCGAATGGAACGTTGGGCAAAGCTACTCGTGTGTGTACATAGTGGGTGCCGAATAACGGACAACTTCGCCGCGGAAGACCGTGAAAAAAGTCCATGAAAAGATGGCCTTACATTCGAATGTAACTACTAAAGGTAGCTTTATTGTGAATTTACCGGATGCAGGAATGTAGCTGCCGCCTAATACTATGGTATTTAGAGTTTTTTTTTCAATTTGTCACCAAGACATGCTAAGACCTCAATCTTTGTGCAGACGGCAAAAGGTTTGATAAATTTGTATTTTATTGCAATTCAATACCAATGTTAAAAAAGTTTTCGACTAAGAAGCAAATGTCCAGTTACATTAATCAAAATATTTCTGTAACAAAAATATTCATAATAATTCTTAAATCAAAGAGATTATTTTTCCGACCCAAATATCGACCAATAGAATTGCACCATTCGACGTCACGTGGTACAACCTACATGGTATTATACTGATTATTTTTCCGACCCAAATATCGACCAATAGAATTGCACCATTCGACGTCACGTGGTACAACCTACATGGTATTATACTGATAATTTTTTGAAAATTTTCTCTGGTAGTTGCTATATATAAAAAACAAAACATGATCCAGTCAAATTAACCACACGTCAAACTGACAGGTTGAATTCAATTGTGAAAATTGGAGATTTTGCATGAAAATGAGTCGATTTGGAGTTTGTTCTCTGTCCACCATCGATAAAAAAGTCAAAGGAAATGTTCCCATAATCTTAATTAAATGTTGTTTTATTCATTATGAAATTCTTATTTGTTAACTGTACATTTCGTCTCATGGTGCAATTCTATTGGCCGACATTTGGGACGGAAAAATAATCCCCTGAATACTACAAGAGCTTCAAAATTATCTGGCATTTCCCTCAAGGTTCCCTGCAAACAAATAAAGTCGTCAAGTTTTTCAGGAAAAATCACTCGCGCTTCGCGCTCGTGATTTTTTAACCTAAAAACTTGACTCCTTCATTTGTTTGCAACGAACCTATCGGGAAATACCCGATAATTTTGAAGCTCTTGTAGTATTATAAGTGATAATTTTTTGAAAATTTTCTCTGGTCGTCTCATGGTGCAATTCTATTGGCCGACATTTGGGACGGAAAAATAATCCCCTGAATACCACACGAGCTTCAAAATTATCTGGCATTTCCCTCAAGGTTCCCTGCAAACAAATAAAGTCGTCAAGTTTTTCAGGAAAAATCACTCGCGCTTCGCGCTCGTGATTTTTTAACCTGAAAAACTTGACTCCTTCATTTGTTTGCAACGAACCTATCGGGAAATACCCGATAATTTTGAAGCTCTTGTAGTATTATAAGTGAATAATTATATTAATCCAATTTTTCACGGACTTGGTCGTTAATGAAAATTATAACATATTAGAAACAGCACAAAAATAAAACATGCTATTTTTGGAATATTCTGAAGATCACAAAAACTTTACTTCTTAAAGTTTTCTAGTAATACTAGAAAAATTTAAGAAGTAAAGTATGTTTTTTTTTTAAATAATTTTACACTTAATTTTTAACAAACTGCCCAAATACCAAAGCTACGTCAAAAACAGTGCTCCAATCCAAAAACGTATGAATTTAAATAATTTCACATTAAACTTATTATTTAACATAAACGAGTATGTATGACTGTCCAGACTTATCACTAAAACGCTCTCATATAATTAACATTTACTTGAGAACTCCTAACTGAATTCGTAATAACAGTAATACGCTCAACCAAACTCAGAATCCCGAATCTCTGAGTCATCAATTAGTTTTTTATTTAAAGTTCAGCAATCAGATTTCCTTATTTGGCGGTCCACACCCGATGGATATAACGGTCATCGGATGATTTTACGGTCGCAGGAAGTCTGTGGATATATGCGGGTCAAGACCGTTCGACGGCATGCTATGGGACTAATGAAGGACTAATGAAACGTACGGTGAAGATCGACAGATTAAAGAATGAATTATGGTTTTTATATTAATCAGTCCATCGATCTTAACTATTCAGTATACTATCGTGCATAGAAGGAGCCTCTACGAGGCGCACTGAACCCTTTCACCACGGCTGGTTCTTTCAACATCGGTCACCAGGCTCCTATCAGGCTCTTAATTAATGACACTACAAATTTTGTTAGCTAGTTAGGGCTAGTCCACCATACCTCAAGCTTGTCTACCTAAAGGTGACCTAGAAAGAACCAGCGACACGACGAAAACGAAGTATCTATTCTACAGTACTACGACTAAAGTTACGCGCCTCGGCTATCCTCGTCTATCTTCGGAAAAGGGAAACTGTAGGCGAAATTCTTTCAAAGTGCTTTTTTTTTTAATGTTGTTGTGATCGTGCCGTATGTGCTTCCACGTGTGTGGTTCAAGCACAATTCATGAAATGAAAAAACTGGAGGCGTTAAAAACTCGTATTAGTAAAACTTGTAACTTTAGTCATAGTACAGTATTTAACTATTTTTACTCTAGCTATTGATAATGCCACCATGATTTGAGCACCTGTACAACTAGCGTTTACATTACTTTAGCTACATTCGCTATTAAATAGTTTTTATTTGTATTTAAATGGGTTAATTTTATGATTATGAGCTGCATGGACCCTGATGCTAGGAGACACGGCTGCTCTACTAACATGCGTTGGTTTTCTCAAGGTGGAGCGGCGAGACGCGAAATCTGCCGTTTGCAGTCCGACCACCATTCACGTGACGACATTATGATATAAACTGATAATTTGATCTTAGGTAGCCCGTGACAAGTTGTTGAAAATGTAAGTATGACAACATTATAGGGGGCCGGGGACCAGTTAAACTTAAGAACAATTCTATTTTGGATGATTTCTGTTGTAGCAGCAATAATGTTAACCGGATTTTTATTTAATTATACGTTTTTTTACGGGTTTTCATCGCGTTTACCTTTTTATCATTCGCCCGACTGTGTTGCCACAGCCGTGGTAACGGGTTGGATTTTTATTTATTCCACGCGTTTTAGGGAATACTTAAATGTTATTTACTATGCTTTTTCACTCTATCGGCAAAGTTAACATTTTCCTTTTTTTCTGTTTATTCTAATGTAAATTATTAACATTTACACTTTTACTTATTTACATTTTGGTAAGGGCAAGACAACGATTCGTCGGACGATAGCTGCTTTATAAAACATGGGCTTAAATAATTACATATTCTATGTAAGATTATTTGTTAAACTCATGGAATAAATTAAATGAATGATTTAATGATTGTTTTACATACAGAATATCATTTAAGAAATTCTCAGAAACGGCATCAACGATATTGAAGATATTTAAATGTTTTTTGTGACCTGAAAAAACTACTTCTACCCAGTTTTAGTTCATGTTTTCAAACATTCAATAGTATTTTTCATACTATCGCGATTAGATACCATAATTATAAGTTTTACGGGTCTTTATCGCGTTTCGATACACGCGATGGATTACTCATGGGATGACTAATCCATGCTGGCAATACAGTCAACGGCTGTTGCAATACAGTCCACGGGCTTTTGCAATACAGTCCACGGGCTGTTGCAATACAGTCCACGCGCTGTTGCAATACAGTCCACGCGCTGTTGCAATACAATCCACGGGATGTTGCAATACAGTCCACGCGCTGTTGCAATACAGTCCACGGCTTTTGCAATAAAGTTCACGGTTTTTGCAATACAGTCCACAGCTTTTGCAATACAGTGCACGGCTGTTGCAACACAGTGTAAAAACGTCAGAAAAGTAATAAAAAAGGTAAACGGAATTAAGACCCGTAAAACTTATAATAATTATTCAATTGTAAATACTAAGTTCTTATGACTGTAACACTCATTATAACATAATCTGCCATCACAACTCTGATGGCAGACACAAATGTCTTTTCACTATTTCGTTACATCTTGACTGTCCAAACACTTCTCTAAATAACTTAGGTGCAAGAGCTACTATCGGTCACCCATCCAGAGTACTGACCATTATGAACATTGCTTAAACCAAGTTGATCTGTTAAGAACCAGGCAAGTTACACCGCAAGTGTTTCAAAAAAACAGTTATGTAATCATTAATGCTAACTACTTGCAAAACGCGGGCATGTGCCAAATGTTATGTTTGGACGTGCCTCTGCCTAGTACCTCTTACTTGGTATCCTCAAAGCTCTGCGCACTGAGTAAGTCCATCATGGGGATAAAGTCGTGAGCTTGTTTGTTTATCTTTTTTGTATTTATTAATTTTGGAAGCGGTAAATTCTTCTGTAAAATTGAGTTAGAAGCGCAAGAGAAAAAAGCGCCGCTGCTAAAGGGCTCTCAAAATGGATTGAAACTGTCGGCGCTTTTTTAACCAACATTATGGGGAGAATGTAGGATTTTCCCGTTTAAAAAAATTTACGATATCACTCTTGGAAATTGCGACTGTTACTGGTATGTACATATTCCACACAATCTATTTGTAAGTCTGTTAAAGTACTTAGTATTCGCGAGGAGTTGAGATTTCACTGACACTGTGTACGGCAGTTTGTACGACCTCCGTTCTAACGGCGCCTGAATTCGTTTTGTCACCGCGCTGTAAAAATAAATACATGGCATTATTAACTAGACTCTACCCACGGCTTAGTCCACGTGTTACCTGAATTAAAAGCCTTTTTATGATTCTAGATCATACATAGTTCACGAACTATACTCGTACCATATTTCATCCAAATCGGTTTAACTGTTGCCACTACCATTCGATATTTAAGTTCTTTTTTTTATAAGTATATATATATATATATATATATATATATATTATATTACTATTATATTTTATATATATTATTTTTTATGTTATCTAAAGTCATACTGGACACACCAAACCATCTTTTTGCACGCCCAGGATGACTGGTAGAAAATGCTTTAGCATTAAGTCCTCCTAGCACTACATTGTTTGTGCGGAAGTGTAAATAAATATTTTGCGACAAACATTAAAACTTTCGGATTTATAATATTAGCATCCACCCCTAAAATGTTGCCTGTTATTTTGGGTTATTCTCGTTGTCCCCCGGTCTTCGGCTCCCGTCGGGGGATAACGGGAATTTATTTTTCCCATTCCCATTTATAGTGGTATGAATCGATGGATAGGTCATGAACTATACCTGTTCCATATTTCATCCAAATCGGTTTAGCCGTTACGGAAATATTTAGCGGCAAACATCTAAACATTCGCATTTAATATGCAAATTAATGTAAAAGTCATGCATTATAAAACCCTACTAGATTTAATAATACATGAGTCGTTTCATCATCTATTGCATCAGGTTGGCTATAAAATTAATATTCATAAAGTAAACGACAGATATGGATAGTACTTTCTATACTAACCATATCTGCCGTTATGAGTAGCTTAAAAATATATTTCCTCAAATGAATTTAAAAATTCACACAGAGAAAATACAAGTTACCCACAAATAATCTAAATAATAATTAGCCGTTAATTCAACTCACCAAATCCACAAACCTCTTCAGCCGTCTCAAAACCTCATTCCCTCTTCTTCCCCTTCTTTTTACTTATTCTCTTGCTGTAATTCTGCGCCAGCGCATTCACAATAGAAACCACGAAGTAAACAACCATAGCTAGGACAAACTTCTCAAGTAGGTTCGATAGTACGGAACCCTGGTTGTCGGCCGGTGTGGCCGCTTCGTTTTTGTGTAAGCGCAATTTTTGGTTGCGAAGGAACTCTAGTAATGGCGCCTCTAGTTTCGGTCCTATGTAGGGTATCCTTTCCACCCATGACAGGACTTGACTGTAAGAAAAAAAACACATTATTAGCACGGTCTCGTGAAACCGATTTAACTCCTGCCTGCATGAAGACCATGCTAAGTGGGCAGAACACTAATCATCGCCTGAGAGGCTGGCCGCGTTTTCTTTTCGTCGTGCGTTAACGCCAACTTAGGGCAGTCAGGATCGGTGGCGCGTCCAGTGAGGTCTCTTCGTTACCGAGATTAAGACATATCGATCGCCTGAGAGACGATCGTTAGGGCTTACAGATTTCTCCAAATCGCTCATAAGTTAAAAAACTTATTATACAAACGAGACATTAGTTCCTACATTATGTTATAATTTCGATACCAATATATATGTAAGTCTTTTACATATACACCTTAAACAAATAACATTTTATTGTTAAATAAATAACAATGGATGGTCTTATCTCTTAGAAGCGATCTCTTCCAGACGACCTTAACGGTAAGCTCGATAACGGTAAGCTTTAATAAACAAGGGTTTGCCTTTTTATCTGAACCTAGAGGACAGGGTAGTATCCCTGACGATAACTAGATGGTGATATATCAGATATATATTTATAATCTTAATAGGTCATCTACGATATGGCGTGACAACCTTTTTTTCTTTAATTAGTAAGTGGTTTTACAAAATACCGTTCTAATTAAAGTAAAATAAAGCTATATACTAATAATAAAGCTGAAGCGTTTGTTTTTTTTTTGTTTGAACGCGCTAATCTCTGGAACTACCAGTCATTAACATAATCATAAAATTATTTCACGAGTTTTTTCCATCCGAGAAAAGGCGTGTATATGATTTGAAAAAAATCTGCATTTGTTAGTCATATTCATGAGGAAGGTTATTATTTAACATCACGCTACGATCCTTAGGAGCTGAGCAAAAGAATTTATAGCACGGGAGGGTGATGCGACGCGGTGGGTCGATTGGGGGCTGAGGGCGGCCGTGGCACAGCTAGTAAATAATAAAATATAATAAAACTTACCCAACTAAGCTCTCATTGAACGCGATTATGACAAACATCTTCTGTATATGCATCTTGATAACAGCTTTTCCTAAGACAGTCGCTCCGAAAAACGTCCAGAATGGTACCAAGAAGTGACCGCAAGTGAGGCCAGCCAGGTCAAACAGCGGATTCGGTATCGACGCACAAGCCAGGATTCCGGCGAAACCAACGCGTTGGACTAGCTTCTGCACCATTTGTTTTGCTCTGAAAGAAGGAAAATAATGTTATACCGTACCAACAATATGCTGCTGAGCTCTGACGACCTCTGTGGCGCAGTGGACGAAGACCCGCCTGAGACGCAGAAGGTTGCGGGTTCGATTCCCGCCGCGGGACAAATGTTTGCATCTGCAAATATTTGTCTCGGGATCTGGGTGTTATCTATGCATAAAATGTATGTATTTCCAAAAATAAAAGTATATAAGTAGTATATCAGTGATGTAGTTCCCATAACACAAGCTCTGCTTACTTTGGGGCTAGATGATGCTGTGTGAAAAATGCCCAGCATTATTTATTTATTTATTTGGATCTCAACCAATTAAGTACCTACACTAGTTATAATGTTCATCTCAATGCGTACCTATCTATTACTCATGTTTTTGTTGTGCACTTTTGTTTTGGATTCAATAATACTTCGAGAACCTCGTGTCTACAAACATAACATAGATTTTAGGATACTAAAAACTAACTTTATATCTTAGTTAAATATTTGCATGCCAATGTGTTGGTGAAATGTGTAAAACTATAAGAAAAAAAATTTAGCACAAATAAAAAAAAATGGCAACAAAGGTGGGATAAATTATAAATAAAACTTATACCTATAAGTAAGAATAGCCTACTTACTATAATATCTTTGTAGCCATATTTCTCGCAAATAAACCATTTAATTTCTTACTATATACCTACTAAGTTTTTTTAATAAATCAATATTAATTTTAACACATCTTTTATAGAAAGAAAACACATTTATTGCCCCTATATGCTTCTTTAAAGCAGCTTATTCTGATATTACTTGACAAAGCGCATTTTCAGCAGATAGGATAACGTGACATGAGCACAATTTAGTTTATTTTAGTTTTATGATTTTACAAATATTTTTTTTTGTTTCCTGTGATTTGACATGTACATAATTTATAGTATATTTAGTTTGTTATTGTGCTTTGACAATAATTCTTTACAGTAGCATAATATTAAAAAAAAAAATATTTTATTGTATTGTATTGTATTGTATTGCATACATTTATTTGGCCCAAACCCATTCTGAAATCCTGGTATCTGGTCTGTTTAATGGCTTTAAATAACTGACAAGGGGGGTCTAGACAAATACCTCACGCTTACTTTTCCTTTCACGCTAACGCAAATTTGTCAAGGTAAAACTTGGCAGTATTCACATGACATTTCCACATCTAATGTCATTCCCATACAATTCAATCTTTCCGCAGGCGTTAACGCCACCAGAAAGTGGTATCTGTCTAGCCCCTCCAAAATCTTTGTGTATGTATTTTTGTTCTAATTTGACAAAACCAAGTGTACTGTAAAGTTCCTGCGGTTGGGTCAGAACATACATTTACAACAATCACAGAACAATTTACATAAAGAAAGCAGAAATAATACTGTTTGCTTTGCTGTGTGGGGTTCAATTGTCCCCGATCTAAGCATAACCATCAGTTTGAGTTTTTGGGTTCAAATGAATATATTTTCTTCTCTCTTCTACTAAAGAGAAAAAACATATTCTCTCTTCTACTATTATAAAATATATTATAAAAACATATTCACGACGGCCAAGCGCACTTTAGATTTGAGCAACACAGGAACATAGTAGACTGATTATAAAAAGTACCTTCCCGTAGTAGAGTCATCATCTTTTTCATTCAGCTCAGCTACACCACCGCCCGAAAGTCTTGCTGCCCGCGCCATAAAATATGGCGGCAACTCTCCCAAAGCGGTCCCGAGACCCCACATCATCGACTCCACTCTGACTTTGGACATTATGTTCCATATTGATACTGCGTTGTTGGGGTCTATCTCCGCTGGGCAGATAATGCTGGAAATACGAAATTACATTAGAAAAACATAAAGTCTAATATATAAAGCATGTTTATGATATTTTTTAGTCTTATACCCGTTTGAAGTAAACCTTGACAGTTCCTAAGTTTATGGATTGTAAAAGTATTCTATAGAAAAACGGTTCAAAATCTCTGCTATGCTATTTTGTATCTGACATGTTTTCTGCCATTTTGTATCTGTTATGTTGTCTTCCAATGACATAAAAACGGTCGCTGGAAATACGGCACAGTTTTTAATTCTGTAATTTTCAACGTTTTTTCCTGTTCGTCTGTAATAGCTTGTTCCAAATAAATAAACGTTTCGAAAGTTACAGTCAGTCATTTTGCACGATTAATGAAGTGAGTTCTGTTCAATTTACCAAATTGAGTCTATTAATTGACGAGGATCAGGAGGGTCTAGACAAATACCTCACGCCTTAGTTTTCCTTTCACGATAACGCAAATTTGCCAAGGAAAACCTTGACAGTAGTCACGTGACATTTCAATAGCTAATGTCATTCCCATTGAATTCAATCTTTCCGCAGGCGTTAACGCCAACTGAAAGTGGTGTTTGTCTAGACCCCTGGGAAGTGCTTGTTTTATTCACACAAACGTACTACGGGTTTCACTACGCTCTATTTTAGAGTCGACCTTGACTCCGGACTACGGACATTGACACGCTTTTTTTTAAATCCAAAATATACATTTATTTTGCTGTAATCTCACTTGATAGAAAGTTATGAATTGATGATATATCCGACGATGGAGCATGAGTCTAAAAGATACCTATCATTGAAGAGGCCCGGATTGTATTTTTTGAGGTAAGACAGACGATGATAATGATTTGCTTTAAAGTTTCCCCCTACAGGATTGAGACTTACTCGTTAGGATAAGGTGGTTCGGGGAAGTTAAGCGAGCCGCACTCGTACGCGGCTAGTGTGACGCGCGCTATGTGCGGCCCGAGGTACAGCAGGAATGTGTGCAGCCCTGTGCCGAGCCCGACGGAGCTGCACACGCCGAGGATCACCCACCATCCCCACCAGGCCAGGGTCGTTAGAACTAACTGAAAAAAAAACATTTAAATGTATTGGGAGAGGACGGAAGATCAGCCAGCTACTTAACTACACCAGGTCTGCGGCGCTTTACGCTGAGTCAAATCCCAATTTGTAGCTACTTACCTCATCAGCAGTGCAACCATCTTAGTTATACAAATAATTAATAAGTAGTTACAAATAAATCTATCATCTTTAATTATTAGTTATTAGCTATTAAGCTGGCAATGGGGCCGAATGGGGCCGAATGGGGCCCCATAACTCATATTCTCCTTGACTTTATTCCACATCAATTGGGTTACATTTTATGTCGTCGTGTCGCCCGCGCGCTATTATTTCTTTTGCTCCGCTCCTAAGGGTCGTAGGCTACAACCCGTAGCGTGTTGTCAAATAATCTTCCTAAAGAATTGGGCTATCAAATGCATTTTTTTTTTAAATCTGGTTGAATAGTTCCAGAGACGCGCTAACGTTTAAACAAAAAAAAATAACTCATCAGCTATATTAGCAGTATAGATTAATTGACCTCGGTGGCGTGGCGGACTAGTAGCCGGCTGCGACGCGTGAGTTAGGGGTTCGATTCCCACTGCAGGACAAATATCGGTACGTTCTGCAGATATTTGTTTCCGGTCTTGGTGTTGCGTTACCACGGTACTCGTAGGTCCTAATACCCGCGACACAGGGAATCCTAGTGTGGACGGATTCAGGACTATATCACATACGTAGTCCTGACTCCGTCTACATTGTTGGGGTGTATTCATGAACTTTGTTTGAAAGGTAACTTAGTATAAAATCGAAATCCTTTGAAGACTCGGACAAAATTCAATCGACTTACTTGTACATAAGGCTGGTGAGGCCCACTTATCTGATGCGAGGCAGCTGTGCCGCTTATCAATAACACTATCAACAACGCTAGTAATTTGTACGCTAGTAATCTGAAAATAAAAACAAATATTTAGTCTATGCATACGCTGAATTACATTTCAAGTTGATTTTTATGAACATTTAAAAACAAGTTTTTTCGTGTTTTTCGACACGTATTGCGACGCTCCCTAGTGACGTGTGGCATTAAAACCTTTATAAAACTCAATCCCACATAAAGCTATGTATTTTAAATATCTAAATATAAAAACATGCCCCCTCACTCATGACGATAAAACCTATAAGAAGATCCACCCTTGATGATTACTAATCGATTACAAAAACCTCATTTATTACAATCGGTTAAGCCGTTTCGGAGTAAGATAAGTAACGGATGAACAAACAAATACAATTTCTTACCTTGGGGTAAGAGATTACACCGGATACGGGCTCCTTGGGTCGTGGGTATAAATACATATGGCAAATAAAGATGGATACGGGCTCCTTGCGTCGCGGGTATAAATACATACAGTAAAAAAAGATTGATACGAGCTCCTTGCGTCGCGGGTATAAATACATACGGCAAATAGAGATGGATATGGGCTTCTTGACTCGCGGTTATAAATACATACAGTAAAAAGAGATGGATACGGGCTCCTTGCGTCGCGGGTATAAATACATACGGCAAATAGAGATGGATACGGGCTCCTTGCGTCGCGGGTATTAATACATACGGTAAAAAGAGATGGATATACGGGCTCCTTGCGTCGCGGGTATAAATACATACGGCAAACAGAGATGGATATGGGCTTCTTGACTCGCGGTTATAAATTCATACGGCAAACAGAGATAGATACGGGCTTCTTGCGTGCGGGTATAAATACGTACGGCAAATAGAGATGGATACCGGCTTCTTGACTCGCGGTTATAAATACATACGGCAAACAGAGAAGGATACGGGATTCTTGCGTCGCGGGTATTAATTCATACGGTAAAAAGAGATGGATATACAGGATACGGGATTCTTGCGTCGCGGGTATTAATACATACGGTAAAAAGAGATGGATATACGGGCTCCTTGCGTCGCGGGTATAAATACATACGACAAACAGAGATAGATACGGGCTTCTTGCGGCGCAGGTATAAATACATAAGGCAAACAGAGAAGGATATGGGCTTCTTGCGTCGCGGTTATAAATACATACGGCAAACAGAGATAGATACGGGCTTCTTGCGTCGCGGGTATAAATACATACGGCAAATAGAGATGCTCAGACAAACAATTGCATTTCGTGCCAAAATTGCTAGTAAGAGTACTGGTATAATATAGTTTTCGAGTTTAACTTCAGCCTAAAAACTTGCAACAATGTTATGATCACTGAACAACCAAGTTTAAACAGTTTTAAATAAATATCAGAGCAGCTATTTGTATAGACGGCATATTGATTCATCAAAATATTGCGTGATAGTTAGTTTTGCTTACCTTTGTAACCCTGTGGTGATAAGAATGAAGAGTTCTTTGAAGAAATATTCTAATGTTGTGAACGGCCGCCGCCATAAGACCAAACTATCTGTGTCCACCATTGTGGCTGGTTTACTCCGACTGAAAATAATATAGGTAACAAAAACCATATTTATATTTTTATTTTACTGTTATTATAAGAGAGCGTTAGATCTAATTAAGTTTAGTTGGTCTAGCCGTGTTGGCCTAGTGGGTGAGACCCCGACTTCTGATCCGGAGGTCGTGGGTTCGACCTCCGGATTCACATTAACACGTGCTCAAAACGGTGAAGGAAAACATCGTGACGAAACCGGCATGCTCTAGAACCAAAAATTCGAAGGCATGTGCAGTTAGTGTTCCAATAAGCGGCGATGGGCTTTCAACCTGTCACGTAGAATGCTTACTACTTGCAAAACGCGGGCATGTACCAAATGTAATGTTTGGATGTGCCTCTGACTACCCCCTACTTGGTATCCTCAAAGATCTACTCACTGAGTATGTATCTGAGGATGTCCATCATGGGGAAGAAAGTCGTGAGCGTGTTTGTTTTGTTTTTGTTAAATTTAGTTGGTATACAAGAGATCGAACGCTTGTTGTTGAACAATTGTTGAAATGTTAAAAAAATACCTGAATTCTTTAGGGTGAGGTTGTTTCAGACCGTTCTGAGGACGATGCTCAGTATCAACTTGGGCAGCGGCCGCCAGTTTGTAGTACCCAAGACGCGACAGCTGAAAGGAAACAATACATTCAATGACCCTGAGCTTTAAACACATGCGACGCGAATGACGAATGTTAACTACTTAATACAAATATGTGGCAAAAGACGCATGTGTGAACGACACTCGTCGCTTTGTCATTCGCAGCACTAGTTCACGACGAGTCCCGTGACGAATGCGAACGTACATGTGTAAACCGGTTTAATAGTTTTCATTTTATTTAGGCTACCCGGCTGGCCTATGCAATAGACATTCCCGACTGCCGAAAACTAGGGAATAGCGTAATTCGTATTTTTGATTTCGTATCACTTGTCGGTTGAAAGCTTAGTACTCGTAGACAAATGTCTTAAAAACACATCCTGTCTCTTTCTTTTTATCTGATGGAAAAAAGAAACATAAGTATTTTTGTCAGAAGATAAGAGCTGATGCTTAGACTGCTGTGTGGCATGGTACATCAACTGTTAAAAAAACATTATAGATGTGTTTTTTTACAGCACACCAAAATGTGTATTAATATAAAAGTCTGGAGGAGATAATTAAAAAAAACATATTCGATTTATATTACTGTCCGATTAAACAGCAGTCGGGCTTCTCCATTTTTATATTTGTTTCGAACTTGTATTCTATTGTGAAGCCAAACGGCAAAATTCCGGGAAGCCTGACGGATATTGGAATTTGGGGTGCGTTTTCATAAGACATTCTACGAACTGTTGTCAGATTAAAGTGTTAAAATTCTATGTTAAGCCAAAATATGTTTTTATAATACACTGCAAAAAAAACACACAGCAAAATCAAGATCGTATTTTCACTATGACGTTAGACTATAGCGTGAACCGGGTAACGATGCATGCACTACATAATAATTGTGACTAATTTAAGTGAAAACAACGACAGGAAGACGTGTACTACAAAGCTGTTTAATTGTCGTATCCGCCCCGTTGCAATGTGTAAATACACATTGCAACGGGGCGGATACGACACAGAGAAGAGAAGTCAACCTTAAAAATATACGCGACCGACGACGTGGCGATACAAGTCTCGTCGACTACATAAAAGGCCTTTGATCGACTAGTGTCTCAAATATTCGAAGGCACGTGTCATCAGTAGTGTTAAAATTAGTGGCGATAGGCTTAATACCTATCACACGGAATGCTTACTACTGTACAAAACGTGGGCATGTGCCAAATATAAGGTTTGAACGTACTGACTACCCCTTCCCTTTGTAAGGATGTTCACCATGGAGATTATCATTATCGTGTTTGTATAAGTTTTGTTTACAAAAAATCACATACCTAATCCACTCCGGATCGTCTCTAATACCGCTAATACCTACATAAGTACCTACGTACCTACTAATTACTTTTTTTATTACCAATAAACATCTTTGCATTTAATTAAATGAAACTGTAGGTATACGACAAGGTTCAAGAGATTTTAGGGCAGTCACTAAATAACTAGATTTCATTACAAAACATCGAAACAAATGCCACTTTGGTTTATTAGATTAAAATTAGCATTATTTTATTAGATTTAAATTCTTCATATACTTAAATATTTTTAATCCACGCTCTTATATAAAAAGGAGTTAAATGTGTTAGTATGTAGTATCTCTGAAACTAAAGAAGAATCTCTGAAAACATAGGCTATATTTTATTATGATAAAAAATAGTTTCCAGTTCGAAATCTGAATCAGATCAGAAGACAAAGTCGCTGTCTGGCAGCTTTATCCACGTGCGCTGACCAAATGATTAGAAAAAAACAGGCAATTTTTGTGGTAAAAATAAATTAAAAATTAACAGTTACATTATGTTCCTTATTTAAAAATTGTTTATAATAATAATAAATATAATAAATTTTGCTATACACAGCAGGTTATTTGGTAGTATACTCTGGAGATCATACAAATTTTAAATAATTAACAGCAAAATGAATTATGTTTCTGTTAATTATTTGGATACATAACAAACATATGGCGAGTCATAGCTATAGGACTGCTTATAATCTCCGTAAACGCTAAATCATGGCCTACACTAGAACAACACAATATCTTTAATCTAGTTCCTCACGCGCGACTGTATAAAATAAATTTTAATTGCGGATTGTCCATATTCACGTCAAACAACCATAAAAAATTACAGTCTTATTAATGTCATCGCTAACTTGGTACCTCTATGCATGCTTGGATATGATGTTTCTTGATAAACATTTTTTAGATACTTACCTAAATTCCATACAATTCGTATCATGTCTCTAATTCAAGTCATCAGTATATAAGGTATAATTGCTTGAATATGGTAAGTACTCCTTCTTGGTAAGTATTGTATTGGACTGTATGCTGTGCGTTAATAGTGCTCATTGTGAAATCCCATACACTGTAACAGTGTATGAGATTTAAATATCTTGTGCGCCCTTACAACACTTCTCTCGACACGATAATTGGTTCTACTTTCAACTCGTTATGTATGACTGAAAACTTTCTTGTGCTCAAACGAGTTTTGGAAATCATCCATTATTATTTATTTACATATTGTGACGTGCGCTGCTAGCTAACTACGGTATGCTAGCGCCATCTCTTATCAAATGGACGCACTACTCGTTCTACCGCCATCTAGTATCGCGTAGAAAGAGCTAGCACGCACGTAGCGGACGCCCCGCCCCTTATGGAACTGACTAGAACGGTCATTAACCGCGTTAGTAAGAGATAGCAAATGCGTTAGAAGGGGATAGTGCGCGCTTAGAAAGGACGGGATTGTACGAGATCTTTCTGGAAGGATCGAGGTATCGTCTTAGGAGGATTTATAAGCGCGGTGAGCGGCCCGTAGCGACAGTTCCGATCGAGATTTGGAAGTGAATTGATCAAAGTGATAAAGAAGCGATACCCAGTGATTAGTAAAGTGACTGTTTGTGTTATAGTGTTGTACCTAGTAATTCAGTGTTTTAGTGCTTTTGTTTAAGTGGTGTAATTCTTTTGTGCTGTTAGTGTCAAAGTTAATTTTATAGTGTAACCTGACTAATACAGTGTTCTTTTGAGTGTTTGGACTTCATTATTTTATCCCGTACCCTAGCTCGTAACAATTTGGTGTCAGAAGTGGGATAAAATAATGCCGATTCTACCAAAGGACGACAGTATGGAGGGTGTCAGGACGAGACATCAACGACAGCAAGAAGTCGATGGAAGGCGTTTCGGAGGTTCCCCATCACAAGAACCTGGGCGGGTACCTCAGCCGGAGATGGAGTCAGCTGCTGGATCATCTGCAGAATCATCGACTGTGGCCCGATCTCCTGCTTCGTTTGATTTTGCTGCCTTAATGACTATGATGGAAAATCAGGCACGTCGGCAGGAGGAGCAACTCCGTCAGCTGGAAGCAGACCAGGCTCGTCGACAGGAGGAACAAGCTCACCTTCTGAAGGAACTACACGTGACTATTGGAAAAGACCTCAAAGAAGTGAAGGAGCAGGTGAAGCACCACGAGAATCGTATCTCAGAGGCCGAAACTCAGATCGCCGACGTGAAGAAAGCTCTGGGTGTACTAAAATCTGGCGAAGGCAACGTGGCTCCTGTAGTAACTTCTACATCGGTTCGAGGTTTTAAGGTCCCACCCTTCGATGGAAGTTCTTCGTGGTCAGCGTACAAGATCCAGCTTGATGCTGTTGTTGAAGCAAATGGATGGACCAAGAAGCAAGCCATGACTGCACTTACACTAGGCCTTCGTGACCAGGCGCTCACCATCTTAGAAGCCCTGGGGAAGGAAGTCAGCTACGAGCAACTGCTGGAAGCTTTGGAGTCCCGATATGGCGACGCACACCTGGAGCACGTGTTCCGTGCTCAGCTAAAGGACAGAAGCCAACGGAGCACCGAGAACCTACAACAGTGGGCTTTGGAAATTGAAAAGCTGGTTCGGAAGGCGTATCAATCTTCACCTGCGCTCATTGATGGAATCTTGATCCAGGCGTTCGTCGATGGAATACGTGACCTGGAAGTACGAGCTACTGTGAGGCTTGGGCACCACGAGTCTCTGAAGAACGCCTTGGCCCATGCTTTGGAGGTAGAGGCCGTACGTCAGGACCATCGAGCGCACCGCGTCAGGGAAGTGGTGGCATCTCCTTCCAGTGACAGATTCAGCCGCCCTAAATTTAGTCCTCGATGCTACGAGTGTGGAGAAAAAGGTCACCTGAGGTCTAGCTGCCCAAAACGCACTTCGAGAGGGGAAGATCGGCCTCAAGGAGAACAGGGTCCAACAGCAGCAGGGAAACGAGTAAACGCCAGGACTACGGGACGGGTGCTGGCTGGTAGTGAAAAAGTCCCAAGAATTTCGATCTCACAAGCACACGACGGGAACAGCCTGATTATCAATGGCCAAATCAATGGAACACCCTGCAAGATCACATTGGATACTGGTGCTTCTCGTACAGTGATCAGTTCCCAACTTGCAAATCGCTTACTTGGGAACTTCTTCCGTAACAGTGACCGAGTCCAACTCTTAACAGCAACCGGTCAGCACATATCCGTCCGAGGCGAGAAGCGGGTAGAGGTGAAGCTGGGTGAAAGGATTTTCCTGCATAACGTCATCGTGGCCGACGTGGTTGACGACTGTATCCTGGGTTTGGATTTCTTGCGAGAGCACCGCTGCAAGATCGACGTGAATCAAGGAGTGTTAAAATGTGGAACGGAGGAAATTTTTATGGAAGGTGGATCACCAGGGAATATTTACTGTCTACAGAAAACTGTTCTGCCTCCAAGGTCGGAAACCATTGTACCAGTAAGATTGTCACACACTGCGGGAAATAATCGATGTGTACTGATAGAGAGATTGAATACCGTCCAACCATGGATTATGTCACGAACTCTAGTGAAGGCTACGAGTACCTCAGCAGTGCGAATATTGAACTTGAGTAGTGAAGAAAACCTCATCGAAAAAGGGACGTTAATGGGAACCTGTGAGGAAGTAGCTTGCTTGCGAAGGTGTCAAGAATTGCCCAGTGGCCAAAACCTAAAGAACAAATATGATGTGTCATCGTTTCTGGAAGTTTGTCGCAAGGATCTTTCTGAACAAGAAGTTGCAATGGCTAAAAAGACGTTACTTCAGTATGCCGATGTATTCTCTTCGAATGATGCTGATATTGGAAAGACTGGACTAGTACAGCATGCGATAAACACAGGTAATGAGCTACCGATCCGCCAGCGACCTAGACGATTACCAGTAGCACGGGAGAAAGAAGTAGAAACCATGATTGAGGGAATGATGAAGGATGGTGTAATAGAACCTTCATCCAGTCCTTGGTGCTCGCCTGTCGTGCTAGTCAAGAAGAAGGACGGAACTATGCGTTTCTGTGTGGATTATCGTCGTCTCAATGAAGTAACGAAGAAAGACAGTTATCCACTACCCAGAATTGATGACACGTTAGATACACTGACAGGAATGAAGTGGTTTACTACTCTGGATTTGAAAAGTGGCTACTGGCAAGTAGAAATAGACCCTAGAGACAAGGAAAAGACTGCATTCTCTACGGGAAAGGGACTTTGGCAATTTCGAGTCATGCCGTTCGGATTATGCAACGCCCCTGCGACTTTTGAGAGGCTAATGGAGCTAGTACTTGTTGGATTGATCGGAGACGCCTGCCTTGTCTACTTGGATGACATCATCATTATTGGAAGAACATTTCAAGAACATCTTCAAAATCTGGAACGCGTGTTGTCAAAGATCCGCGCAGCAAATCTAAAGTTAAGTCCGAAAAAGTGCTCGTTCTTCAGACGGCAAGTAAGCTTCTTGGGTCATGTAGTTTCACGAAACGGTATACAAACTGACCCAGAGAAAATAGACGCTGTCAAGGATTGGCCGATTCCAATGGACAAGACACAAGTCAGAGCATTTTTAGGGTTGTGCTCCTATTACCGACGGTTTGTGAAGAACTTTGCTGATGTAGCTAAGCCTTTGCACAAGCTCACCGAGGAGAAGCGACTATTCTGCTGGGATGAAGACTGCAACCATGCTTTTCAGGAACTAAAGAAGCGTCTGTGTGAGGCACCTATTCTTGGCTTTCCTGACCTAGATAACGAGTTCATCGTGGACACAGATGCAAGTAATACCGGTATTGGTGGTGTATTATCTCAGCGCAAAGGAGATCAAGAAGTGGTGATAGCCTACTTCAGCAAATCTTTATCCAAACCGGAAAGAAATTACTGTGTCACACGAAGGGAACTGCTGGCAGTAGTAAAATCTTTGCAGCATTTCAGTAAATATCTGCTAGGACGTAAATTTCATCTGCGAACTGACCATGCTGCGTTAACATGGCTATTACAGTTCAAGAACCCCGAGGGGCAAGTGGCAAGATGGATAGAACAGCTACAGGAGTTTGATTTTCAAATTGAACATCGCAGTGGAAAATCTCACGGTAACGCGGATGCACTCTCTAGAAGACCTTGCCTGGAAAACTGTAAGCATTGTGTCAAACAGGAGTCCAAAGAAGCAGTACCCATAAGAATGCTGAGAACAGACCTTAGCGAGGAGTGGAAGGAAGCCCTGCAGCAAGCACAGCAGGAGGATAACGATCTCAAGCCAATTGTAGAACGGATCAAAGCTGGTAGCCCCAAACCTAAGTGGAGTGATGTTGCTGGAATGAGCACAACTACAAAAAGTTATTGGGCACAGTGGGACAGTCTGGTTGTCCATAATGGAGTATTGTGCCGTAAATGGGAAAATGCTCGAGGAGATCATTGTCACCTTCAAATGGTTGTCCCTAGGAACAAAATATCTGACGTTCTGAAGCTCTACCACGAGGGATGTTCGGGTGGTCATATGGGAATAAAAAGGACATTGTTAAAAATCCGCGAACGATTTTACTGGATCCATTGTCGAGATGATGTGGAGGACTGGTGCCGGAAATGTACGAGTTGTGCAGCCGTAAAAGGACCCCACACGCGCAGCAAAGGAGCATTGAAGTTATACAATGTCGGAGCGCCGTGGGAACGTATAGCGCTGGACGTTGCTGGACCGTTTCCTGTTAGTGAAAACGGGAACAAATACTTCTTGGTAGTCATGGATTATTTTACAAAATGGCCGGAAGTTTTCGCAATTCCTAACCAAGAAGCTTCGACGGTAGCGGATAAATTAGTACACGAAGTTTTCTGTCGTTTTGGAGTACCTCTGGAAATTCACAGCGACCAAGGAAGGAATTTTGAGTCCCAGGTATTTCAGGAGACATGTCGTTTAATGGGCACTCATAAGACCAGAACCACCTCCTATCACCCACAATCGGACGGAATGGTAGAAAGGTTTAATCAGACGTTGCAACATTATCTGGCAAAAGTGGTGGAGACCAATCAGAAGGATTGGGACAAGTACATTCAGCCATTTCTGTTGTCATATCGAAGTGCAGTTCACGAGAGCACAAATGTCACCCCTGCCTTTGCGAACTTTGGACGTGAACTGCGATTACCTGCGGACTTGATAACTGGCATTCCACCTGATTCACCACGCACAATAACAGATTATGCGAGCGACTTACGAAATAAAATGAACGACGTATATGAAAACATCCGACAATCCAGCCAACAAACGTCTGAAAAGATGAAGACCCGTTATGACAGAAAACTGAACAATTTGGGATTCAACGAAGGTTCACTGGTGTGGTTGCATAATCCAGTGCGGAAAAAAGGAAAGTCTCCCAAATTACAGCCCAAATGGGACGGACCGTACCGTGTTATGACCAGGATTAACGATGTCACTTATCGGATACAGAAGGGTCTGCGAGGAGCCCCTAAGATCGTTCATGTTGACCGTTTGGCGAGGTATTACGGGTCTGACAATGCTCGGGACGAGCATGTCTAAGGAGGGGGCAGTGTGACGTGCGCTGCTAGCTAACTACGGTATGCTAGCGCCATCTCTTATCAAATGGACGCACTACTCGTTCTACCGCCATCTAGTATCGCGTAGAAAGAGCTAGCACGCACGTAGCGGACGCCCCGCCCCTTATGGAACTGACTAGAACGGTCATTAACCGCGTTAGTAAGAGATAGCAAATGCGTTAGAAGGGGATAGTGCGCGCTTAGAAAGGACGGGATTGTACGAGATCTTTCTGGAAGGATCGAGGTATCGTCTTAGGAGGATTTATAAGCGCGGTGAGCGGCCCGTAGCGACAGTTCCGATCGAGATTTGGAAGTGAATTGATCAAAGTGATAAAGAAGCGATACCCAGTGATTAGTAAAGTGACTGTTTGTGTTATAGTGTTGTACCTAGTAATTCAGTGTTTTAGTGCTTTTGTTTAAGTGGTGTAATTCTGTTGTGCTGTTAGTGTCAAAGTTAATTTTATAGTGTAACCTGACTAATACAGTGTTCTTTTGAGTGTTTGGACTTCATTATTTTATCCCGTACCCTAGCTCGTAACAATATCTTTTGGGTCTTACTTATAATGTTTTCAACAGAAGATTAACTAAACACTGATTTTTCTGATAACACATGCGTAATTTCAAATTCAATCAAACAGAACACTGTTAAGATAAACAACTCTTTAAAAATCTTATTAAGAAAGGTAAACCATTAATGATAAGAATAATATTATCATTGCGTAACTGTTTCCTACAGAAGAATTATAATAATAATATTTAATTTACAAAACTATCTATAAGTAAATACCTACTTATTTTAATTATGTTTCTTATCATTAGGTATGAATGAGCAATTTATTATGTTGTGAGTTGACGTCACAATATTACGTTTAAATTATTTATTTGGTCTATTCATTTGCCACACCATACTCAATAACATAATAATATCCTACGTAAATTGTGACTAATTATTGTAGCACCATCATGCAACAGCGGAATAGACTTCTCCATTGCATCTAAACAAAGCGTATAAAATTTATTAAATTTTCCCAAATACTCATCCATAATATGAGATCTTTACAATATATTTTGTTAAGCATACTACGCCCAAACTGAGATCAATATACATTTCCGGGAAAAAATCCCGTAGATGTTCAGATCCGACTAGCGGGTGAATGAATAAAAAATGTACTTAACGTCTTAAAAAATCGCTTGTATTATTTTATAGTAAAAGCTTTTCTCAACTTTATTCCATATTCTGGCTCTCAAATCATTAAGTAAAAAGGCTAAAATAAAAAATTTACTACTTTTGAAACATGCAATCAACGCGATACACTATATGACCTGATATATATGTTTTCGCCCCATTTGCAACCACCTCTAAAAAACCACCCCACTTTTTTAAAAACCTCCCGCGACATCAAAAACTATGTGTTAGGTATAATCTCTATTGATTTTTTATGAAAATAAGTTAAATCATAATGAGATTTATCTTTGGACACACAAACAGAGATGTCGTTTTGCTGGCTCGATCAATATTCAACTTAGGAAGATAATTTAAGAATACAACAAAAGACACCGCAAATCAACAACACGCAGACAACACGCCCAATTAAAAGCATGTCATGTTTTGTCAAAGGCATGGAACAGCTGATTCAATAAAATACTTATTAATGATCCGTCTACAAGAGAACGTGATACTGATATCAGTTATATTTACGTAATTTTACTAGATAATGATAAGAGTTAAAATCATGGCAACCAACAAAATTACGAAGTCAAGCGGTAATTCTCTATGATTTGTTTAAGGATATAGGTACATTGAATCTTTACAATGAGTGGACATTGTATTAATTTAAAATGTCATAAGGTACGAATTTCAAAACCCCAGACAGATATAAATGGCTTCAATCTAAACTGACTGGACAGATCATCATCTGCCTCAGGAGTGGAGCTAGACTAGAGTTGAGGACTGGATGCAGATCTTCTCGATGATAAAGATCGACATGGGATACTAAGGATGTCTGAGGTGAAGAAGAAAACCAGCAAAGTGCCTACAAAGTATAAGTTTATAGGCTTATAAAGATAATTGTGGGTGACTAGAAGTGACTTTTTGGGAATGAATACTTTGCTCAAGGATACCATGTTTCAAAAGGAATGATCTGACCGAGAGTCTAGCAAGATAGGATCATCATAGATATATTTTATCTAATAGATAGCTGCTAGAGTTCTTACATCCTTTCCGACAATTCTATTTATTTATTAAGGTTCGCTTGAACCTCGTAGGTTTGTAATTAGCTCTCTAAATTGCGTAATCCCTAGCAGCATTGTGAAAGTACAACACCTTATCTAGTGTTTGCAGCTGTCCATAGCTTTTCTAAGACGGACAATCTGTCTGAAAAGTTGCCAAGATAAAGACAGAAGAAACGAAATACCTACCCAAATAGAGCATTTGCCAAACGACGAAATTTGAATAGGATTATAGCTAAAAGAAAATAAGTACTTAAAGTTCAATAAGGATTAATCTTTTGAGTTCGGAAAATAATATATACAGAAACGCGCCTCAAATTTAGATAAATTGCTCTAAGCGGTAAGGCCGCCCATTGTACCGTGGATTAGTTTGTCGCACAAACTATCTATAGATATGCAATCATAATCATTATTGTTTAAAAAAATATTCACCTAGATACTTACGTTACGGGAAGTCGCACAGAGCACAAATAAAAACTATTTAAATTTTACATTACGACACGTGCTGTTACAAGCACGGTGAATGGGTAACTGGTTTGCTCTACACTGTGACATCACAAATCACAGGTCAGGTAATAGTTACAGCAATTTCACTTTTAAGTCACTCTCTCATTTCACTATCGCCTGGGCCGGATTACAAATAAAACGTTAGAAATTAAAACTTACTTTTTTTGACACGGACGTAAAAGGTCTAGCTCGGTATTCGTTGTAAAGCGCACTGAGATAGGTATGCAGATTGGAACCAGTACTGATGAACTCATCAAAACTAACTAATACCGATCAAACACAATAATGATCGATTTATTCTAGTACTCACACTTGAACACAAAGGCACTGAATGCGCCAAAACAAAGACTGACTGGTTGAGACTGAATACTCATTTGTTTTATTTATGTATCCATCAGCATGTATATACATCATGACAAGAACGATGATGAAAAAGCCAGAAGCATGTTTAAAAATAATATATGTATGTCTTAATTTCTGTTTCTCAAGAGAAATCTCTTTGATGAAAACATTAATGGGGGTTTAAAAACGCGATTTAGACATAGCTAGAACCTGTAGCCAAGAAAGTCTTCAGTAACCTGCTTATCTACTAGTAAATTATCATCATCAACAGCCCGTAGAATTCCTCTGGAAGGAAGACGGCCATAACGAACGATCTTGAGCTACCGAATTCCCGCAACCTGATGTTAACGGTTCATCGAGTGGGTAAATAAATTTAACACGTAAGTGTCCTTAAGAATGGACTAGAAAATAATAAGCATTTTTCCGCTTACTAACTACTGATGTTCTATTTAATTTATGCAGACTGGCTTTCCTCCAAAACCGATACACGTGCAATTATACGCCGTATCAGAAATGCATAGAGTACAATGTATGTGATGCTGCACCTAAAAAATCATAATTAAAAATTCTAATTGAACTTTGATTGTTTTGAACTACAGTCCATCTTTTAAAACAAAGCATTTTATTTCTTTTAATTGTAATGTTACAGCTAGAGCTAGCTATAGCTAGAGTAATAGAGCTCATAATCGATTGTATTACGGAAATAGCAGAAGTGGCGTGATTGTCGCAAGTGCGCGTACGCAGGTTTACTGACCTGTATTGAGATTTGAATCATGCATTTATACTACTATGTTTTGTTTACCTGTCCGAACATAATAATACATGAATTCTCATTAGGTACCTACTTGGAGTGTTGTCAGAATGCTTGCAATATATCACCCAAAGAGCTACTGAGATAAAAATTTACATTAAAGGTCACATTCAATTAGGTAGGCACTGTGTATCTACTTTGGATTTTATAGGTACTAAACTCTTTAACTTCTGTGGAAATAATTATTACGAAATTTATTTTAAAAAAACCTACTTCAGAACTAGAACAAGATCGAGTGGCTGGGTCTATTAACCCAGTGCGTGCTAGTTATTGAATAATTTCATGATCATTTGCAGGATTTCAAAGCACGTTGGGCGAGCCAAAGATTTATTTTGGACACTTTAATAAAACAGAAATACCTCCCTTTGTCTTTGCCCCTTCTCCGACCACCGGGCACATGAACTTAAACAATGCAACATTAATTACCACGCACTGTACCAGTTTTGCCCCATCTTGCACCACGTACCTACATTTTGCCTTAACAGAAATACAGCTTTTGGCTCTCATAAGACCAAAATTACTATACGATGTCGTGCAACATGAATCGACGCTTACTGTACCGGCGTTGTCCCCTTTTACAATAAGTACCTATCCTATTGATTAACTACCCATTGACCTCAAAGCTCAGTGGATTGGAAGAGGGAAGACAGCTTGAAGTAACTTGAAACATTGTAGGTAAGTTGGGTACTTTCAATGGTGTGAGTAAGCGATTATTGAACCAACTAGTAAACGACCCCTTATCCATAGAATTGGGATAATTTGTGTGAATATACTAATGAGAGACTAATTATCAGGACCCGAAAGTACCTAATATATCGTACGACAAAGGGATATCTTAGTAGATATGCATCTGCGCTAGGGTTGGGCAAAGACTTAGGCGGATCTTTTTCATAGAAAGTCTTTGCCTAAGTAGACGGACATAAGTGATTCGGCCAAGCGCAAACAGAAACATTTCATCCATCCAAAGTTATCAAGAATGGATTAAAAAATCCTTCACCAAAAACTCCCTTGGCGTCGGGTATACTGAAACATTGCTGTCATGATGACAGTGTCATCAACCCAGTCCTCAGCTATTACAAGGAGTTGGGATGGTTGAGGTCAGGTAAGAAGGGGGACCATGCACATTACACGACAATGCGGAACGTCACTACAAATCTTGTTACCTCATATATACTATCGTCTGTCACGTAACGCGACATCTACAAAACCCCAAATAGCTCGCAATTCATGGTGTCTGGACAACGTCTGACAGCTTCATCTGTGATTCCTTGACGGTAAAATTGTTGCTTGAATAATATGACCAGAATTCAAGATCAAAGGGAAGTATGATCATGGTTTATTCGTGGGGAAGAATTCAACACATAAATCGTTCGATACTCCATTAGCGGTATCTACAATCAATGTCACACACACACACACAAACAACCCAACACAGCCAATCGACAGCAATATGAACTCGATTTCGTAATAGTGCGCCAACTTGCCGTAAAAATACAGCCAGCAACGGTACTTAATTATCCAGGTGCCGAGCTAGTCTATCTCCTAGTGGGCACAAGGGTCTAAATTATGACTAGTTCTAGTCTAGCTCTGAAGTTTGGGATCAGTTTAGGATGGATCTGAACAGCAGTACAAGAATATTGTCTATAACGTCTACTATTATTACTGGGGTGGATTAAATAAATAAATAAGTAAACACCCAACAGATACAAGCATAGCTGGGGGGACTATGCATGTGTCTGTTGGGTGTTTAGTACCACAACACCCAGACCAGAAACAAACATCTGTATACATTTGTTCCGCAACAGGAATCAAACCTGCTCCACCTTGACCAAGTTGTCAAAAATAAGTATGTTACAGTTACTGGTTGTGTTTTAGTGTACTTACTGTGGTCATGTTTAAAATGGATTGTATAAACTGAAGGAGTCATGTTCAATGGAATCAGTTTAAAGTTAAGAGCAATTTATGTACAACCACAGTACAATACATTTTATAGCATGCCTGTGTAACTATTTATAAATTAATAGTTATTTTATACTGGCCTAGAATTAATATAGTTTACAAAGCATTGATGTTGATATCTGTGCCAAAACTGGCAGCTGTTGTTTATAAAATGTTAAACTAACACACTTTGCTCATTGTGTATTTTCTTACTTAATCATAAGCTTGTGTATTGGCTTATGATTCAGGCAAACTTATTTACTGAATACACCTTAAAACTTGATCATATAAGTACTGTCTCAGATTAACATGAAGATACCTTGTCCTACCTTGTGGGATATGAGTTAATAAATAAGTTACTATTAAAAAGTTGGTATGGAAGTAAAACAAATTGCAGATAAAATTATTGCACAACAAACTATTTTCAACAAAATACTTGTTTTCTAGTTACAACACTCAAAAATATAAAGTTTTGCATTGCAGTCAATCTACAAAATAAAGAAAATGCAAGCAACACAGCACGGCCAGCAAAACAATTATGTTAAAGCACAGATCTTATAAAGGCAAACAGCCACAAACTTAAATACAGATAACATCAGTAAGGACACTAGTAAATAATGGAGTGTTCAAGCCCTCAGGGCCTGAATAGTAAGTCTTTATGAGCTAGTAAACTAGTGTAGGTAGATAAAGGCATTTGGCGTGGCTTTTGTTTAAGCTTTCACCAACAGCACAACATGCCCTCCGAAACACAGAAGTGCTCATTGTAATGTCACAGTCTACTATCGAAATGTTGACAGTACTGAATGATGTTATGAATATGCTTTTATGTGTTTTTTATTTGTTTCAGTTAATTTGTTAATTTGTTTTAAAACTTGTGGAAAGCCCTCAGGAATTGAATACCAGACCTTTTTTAATAGTGTCCTTACTGCTAGGTATCCATATTGTGCTCAAACTTTATACCAGCTCAGTTTTGTTGCCTGTAGACTTTTGTCCTCGTTTCCTGCACTCTGTCCTGAGTTGCTCCTTATTCATAGCACCCAAAACTTCAGGGCTTAGGTTCTGGCGAGCTTTTCCATTGTCAGACACAGAGTTCTGACGCGGTAGGGCCACAGAGTTTGCCTGATTACGGGCCCGTCTTGTGGCTGCCATTCTTATTACTACAATGTGCTGTTATTTAGATTTCTATAACTTTCCGTATCCTCACAGCCTTGGATTGTGGATGCATTAAATATAAAATAAATATTTTACATATCATAAATGCTTACAAAAGTACATACTTTATATTATGAAAATGTGTTGTAACATTATAAATAAATATTAGTATAATGCAGGTAATGTAAGTTAAATTAAAATTGATTAGATTTGAACAGTTGCTTTAATATATGGTTTAATACAGCAACAAAGTATTAATTCTATACACATAAGACCTGAGCTTTACAAACATGATAGATGTAGGTAAAGAACTATTAATGTGGTACCTGACCTGTTATGTTAATAAATGATTAGAAATAGTAGTGCTGTAACGTAGATTGCTTGTTTAATAAACACCTACCAAAATATTAAACAATAGGTTTCTACTAATAATCCGACCACTTAACTCAAATATTGATTGGCCAATTGGAACAACATTCGTAAATGCTAGATAAAAATGTAGGTACATTATTTTTTTCAAGCATTTCAAAACAAATAAGCTACTTTCAGCCCCTTTAAAGTAATCAAGCGTAGTTTTGTAGGAATCAGCGAAAATGATTATTGTAGGATATTCAGTCAGCATTATTAGTTATTCTAACCTAATCTAACAACGTAAAATCATAAATTTCAACTCACAATCAGAAATCCCAGTACGGTAGAATTATTGACTGTTGCTTTTATTTCGTTTCATGTAAATTTTCTTTCTTCTTGAAATAAAAATATACGGCACAACACAAAGCAGTTCCTTCCAAGTTTCTTTCCAAAATAATTTTGACTATAAATGACGTTTAGTTTTTTTGTTGCCATTGTTCGGCTATGGATTCCCAAAAAAACAAGAGAGACGAGTGGTTTTCTTTTTTCTCGAGATGTGAGCTCGAGTATGCGGTTGTCGTATATAAGAGGTTGTTTGTTTGTTTGTCATTTAATTTTTATCTGTAACAATATTTTCCGAATTAAAATATTGAAATCGTTTTTTTGCAATCGACTGGATTACTTCAAGGATGATTCTTAGAATTAATTGCCACAAGTCAAATGGGGGCGCTGCAGTAGCCGATGTAAATACATGTCAAGGGATTTAAAATTTTATAAAATTTAGGCAATGATTGATATATATTGAAGTAAAGTAAAGTAAGAGTTTATTTTGACCAAACCACACACCTAGGTAAGTAAGTACAACTCATGTCAGCCATACACGATCAATTTTACCGACAAATTTGCAGCGGGCTTGAAGCGGCAATCATTAAACTTGAGTTTTCCAATAAGATAGATAGATTTATTCATACATACATATATATATATGTATATAAATAAATATATTTTCTATCTATCTATCTATCTTATTGGAAAACTCAAGTTTAATGATTGATTGAATATATATATATATATATATATATATATATATATATATATATATATATATATATATATATACATATAGGTTATACTTATATCCTTTATTTTGTAAGTATTTAACAAGTTCACTTTTGGGTGTCATTTTTTTATTAAATAGTCAGCATATCAAATCGATCATATAAAAACGATTAAAAATCGCAATATTCTTCTTTATTTAACACCTTAATACCAGTTTTACAAAAATTTACAAACATAAACGTCGTCTTCTTTTTAAACATAATTTGTAAACTATCTACTATATTAGAAAAGTCTATGTGTGTGTTTAGTTTAGTTGGGGATGCCGGTTTTCTTACGATAATTATGTATTGTTACACTGCTTTGAGCACGTGCTAAAACCGTTTGCGAACGATGATTTGTAGGACGCAATTGAATACAGCATACGTATCTGTAATACGTCCGTATTATACCAAAAAATCCAATTTGATCGCGTTTCAAGCAATTTGGCCCTGTGGAGCAAACAGTGTAGTAGGCCATTTCCTTTATATGAGAGAACCGTTTTCTTTTTGATAGCAATTTTTTGGTCCAGTAGTAGTAGTTTCTGTAGGACATTTTATTTTTCCTGCTTTCTCAATTGTGAGTAATAAGCCTACGATGGCTAACGCAACGTCGTCCGTCACTGTTAGATGACGTCATGGTTTCAACTGGCAGGCACCATGCAAACTGGACGGTAAACTTGATTGGGTGTGATCTCTATAGATGAACTGCAAACTTGACGGTAAAATTAATCAAGTACCTATGGCCCGCATTATGAAACACTTATTGACACATTGTATGGGTCCCGACAAAAAGATAGCACTGCAAGAATTATTGTTGTTCTGAGAATGTAATTCTCCCGTGCTCAGGAGTATGCATTTTAATTGTGGCAATAAAAAACAAACACTGACGTGTTGTGTAGAAACTCACGAAATTAAAAAAGATTCCTACGCATGTTAAAAGGTGTATACATTGAACGCATACATATAATAAAATAATATTATATAATTAATCGAATATCTTATAATAAAAACATAAAAAACATACTTTCAATCCCGCTATTTGCTTAAATTATCAATTTTATCTGTAGCTTTTGACCGAGAATCTCTTTTCAAACAGAACATGCATTAGCATCCCTAGTAAGTATGTGCCTGCTGTGAACAGAACAGAATGTCAATATCAAATAGACAGTCTGAAATGTCAATTACTCCACTCTCTGAGGTTGTTCTGTGCTCTGGCCACTCTGACTATTATCTAAACTGTGCTCTGCTTAGACATTGGCGCCTAACCCGCCGTCCTTCCTACCCCGCGGCTCAAGGAGCCTTTGTTTGTGTTTGGGGTATGAGGTCGTTTGGTTCTCACATTACTTTATTTATTCTCTAAAACTGAATGAAATATATTTTTTGCAAATTTAACGATCGTTTAGTATGTACTTATGATTTCATAGAATATATATAAGATAGGTTTTAGCGCCAGACGTCCTAAGGGGCACCGCAAATTATGATAGAAGTAAGGAGTATGGTTCTTAGATAGATTTACAGCTAAACCTCACTTCCTCTCCTCTTAACCTCTTAAGTACTTATAAAAATATGATTTGCAACAACAAAACAAATTGTGAATAATCAAGAATAATAAAATCTGCTAAAGCATTGTCAAGATATTGATTATACACAGATATTGTAATACTAGTGTTTATAAAATACTAGGCTAAATTAAATTTATAATGTCAAATATTTATTTATTGCTACACTGCATTTTATAACTCCTAACTCCTTGAGTACCTACCAACACAATAGTTTCCACAAAAGAGAATACTTTTACCTACCTAATACCTAATATAATTAAATTTAATTAAATATATTTATTCATCATGACATAAAAAAATATATACCTATGCAAGATAATGAAAGAAACTTTATGAAACAAAAACAACAAATAAGTAATAATTAGAATAGCCTACCTATATGTAAAACTAAAAAAGAATCGAAAAAAAAATCAGCAAGGTTCATAACCTTGCTGATCCCTCTAATTAGACGGTTTAATATCGTGCCACAAAGGTGTCAGCTCAGCATAATGCTTAGGTTTAAACCTAAAAAGGTTCCATTACAGGTTGTCTGGAAGAGATTGTTTGTAGCGATAAGATCGTCTATTGTACCTTTTATGTTTATGCATATCTGTGTTTTAGTATTTTGCTTTGGTGTGCAATAAAGAGTTTATATATCTATTTATCTATCTTAGATATGCTTCATCAATAAAAGTACCTATTTTGCATGAAAAGAAAAGTAAAGTCAATGCCAATGTACTTGTTTGGTTCTATTGTAACTTTTAAGGTGAGTATAGACTACAACATTTTCTCGAGCATTTCTGTGTAATGTAACGTTCTTACGAATGGTACAATACAGACAAAAGCTCAGTTTCCAAAGCATTTCCATGTAATGTAAAGTTCCTGCGAATGCTCGGCGTTGTTATGTAGGTAAATGCTCACAGCGAGTGTGCATTTACCAACATTTCGTTGTACCTTGCTTTCATTCTTCTTTGAAACGTCAGACCTACAAGTTGCGTGTGCTGCGTTTATCTTGATGAATTATATTAAAAGAAAAAAGAAAAATAGAAATAGAAGATGGCAAATGAACATTTACAATAGAAGACAAATTCTTGGAGGTGTGCAATTAATGTCAGACTTAAAATCGCAGGAATTAAGTGGTCAATATAAGAACTTTACTGCACTATCTTCAAGTGATTTTGAAAGTTTATTGAATTCAATTGGTGCTAAAATATCAAAGCAAAATACACGATTCACCTGTAGAGTTAAGTTCAAATTAAGAAAAAAAAAGGCATAAATAATTATTCTTTCTCTTCCATTGACAAAACAGTTGTCTTGCTTGTATGCACAGAGTACCTAGTAAATTTCCAATATAAAAAAGTACTCTGTGCTATTATAAATACTAAAATACGTATCTTTTGGTACTGCGCATTTTTGTTGAGTTACACAGAGTACAGTATTCTCACACAAAACTTATTTCTGAATGTGTTCCAATAATGGAAATGCCAAGCACAAATGGTATGGAGGACATCAATGAATTTGTGCCTTCGATTTTGAATCCAAGACAAGTCAAAAAACAGGATTTATTGCTGACACAGGTGAGATTATATTGTGTTCAGACACAATTATAAATCATAGTTAAACTTGCCTAACTTTTGTAGGTATAAATCGTACAGAAAAAGTATCTATGGATGTTGAAATTTTACACTATTATTTGTAGGTATTAAGGTTTAGGTATACAATTAATTATATAATGTATACCGCTGAATGCATTTCTTCCAAGAGTCTTGGAGCAAGCTTGGGTTTGTTTAAGACCAAGTTTGTTTTAGTTTTGTTTTATTATATATGGTTTAAAAAAAACAAATCATATAAGCCTAAACTTGAGAGGTTTACTAGTGGCCACTGAAGAGTTCCAATATCCACCTCCTGGCACCATCATCAGACCCTAAACACCAAGTGCAATCTATTGGACTTGTCAAAACGAATCATATGAGCTCAAAAAGTTTCATTTCCATACAACAATATGAGAAGTAGGATAAAATTTACTTATAGATTTGATTACATTGTTTGTTTGTTATTTAGTTAGTTACAAGTTAAGCATATTAAAAAAGTTAACTATTTTCCATCTATCTCAAGTTCTTCTGTTTTCAGGATTCTTTTGTAAGCCGATGCTCTCTATCACTGAAGAGGGGCAATGTTTTGACACCACAAAATAATATCATAAAGGTAACTGTGCTTATCGGTTCAGCTTGCAATCAAACAATCCTCACTTAGTCCTCCAGACAGCAAATATCAGTTCGTAAGTAGGATATAGAATTCCAGTATTGCTATATTTATGTATACATAAATATAGCAATATAGACTATAGTCTATATTAATCTTGCATCCTCAGGCATAAATTGCTTAAATCTAGACAGACAGATCACTGTGCACTGTCAATTCGTTTTGAGGCACTATGTCTTCATGCATGCCTCACAGGAAGAGACTAGTTATACATAAATAAAAATGCATTGGTGTCGACTGTGGACTGCCATGACAAACATTCTAACAAACTGAGTCAAAACCCCTTTGCCACTAAACAGGTATTGTACCTTAATGTTTAAGTACTAAGTATGTTTAAGTGCTTTTTTCTAATTACAGGATGTACCAACATTCAGAAATACTATGCAGCATAGCAGCAAGAATAAGGTATAACTGAACAAAATAAAATTTTTGTGTATTGTTTTCAGTTTTTGAGATATTAAAATATGTACCTATCATTATCCTATTATACTAAAATTGAGAAAATGCGAAAGTATGGCTTGACGTTTGTTAACTGTGAAGGCCAGATCGAAACGACAATGCGACGCGGTGGCGATCAAAGGGTCAAGTGTCAAAAGGTTGTCAAAGTTCGCAGCCATGTATTGAACGCCATCGCCACAGTCGCGTCGACGCGCCGGCTCCGTTTTTCTCGCCAGTTTGGCCGAGCCTTAAACCTTGTAACGGCTAAACGGCGATTTGAATGTATGGAATAGATATCGTTTGTGACTTTGAGTAAAAAATAGGCTACTATTTATGGGGTACCATGCAAGAGGAGCTGAAGAAAGTACTAGTCCGGTTAAGTTTAGATAAAACTCATCTCAATCAATTATGTTCAATAATACTTATCTTACTAATTGCACATAACGCATCGATATCAAGTGCAAGCGTACCTTAACATGCATAACTTATTACTATTAGACAGGAGCCATTAAATAAAAAAGAAATAAATAACACCCAACACACACATACATAGTCCTGACCCCACACTAGGATTCCCTGTGTTGTATCAGAAACTAAGGCATCGTGGTACCACAACACCCAGACCCGGAACAAAAATCTGCAGAACATGCAAATATTTGTCCCGCAGCGGGAATCAAACGCGCATCCATTGCGTCGCAGCTGGCTACGCGCCCGCCGCGCGACTAAGGTCTTCATTGGCAGAAGCTAGTTCTTTATACAAGCAACATTCAGTTTGCGTTTAAAACTAAATGGCCAGCGTATAAAGTATATTGGCGCTTTTATGGTTCTGGTGTCGATCAGTAGCATTTGTATGGAGGGCAAACTTTACCCGAAAGTTGGTCACGACACCGCGCCATTTCGCGCGGACCTTTAAGAGTTTTGGCACAAGACAAATGACCTTGCTAGTCCTGCCAGCTCATTAAAATCCCAGTAACCATTGTAGCTTAGATTTAGTTCATCTGCCTAGTTCCATAAAGTAGTAGATAAAGTACCCATCTATTATCTACTAGCTTTCCAACCCAGACTTCGTCCGCGCTGACGAAGGTAGATAATATGAGTGTCTTTCGCCCTCGAATCCCGCTCCCTCATCCATGCACTCGCACTGCCTGAGTTATCTATAACGCCGAAATACCTACTTGTACAAAATATGATGCAAGCTTTTTCTCTGGCAAAATCTGTCAGCAGTTAGATAGACTATAGATACATACGTATACAAAGGTATGTATGTACTTTTAAAAAAAACAATTCATTTTTACCTTGATTGGTCAAAAACGCACAAATATTTTTTATTTCTTACTAAAAGTATAGATATGATGATTTTTTTATACTTAACATGCGAAATGATTGGTTCCTCATACAATCTTTCATCCCCTATTTCACCTCTAACCTTTTAAACCTTTTTTCGCGACAAAAAGTAGCCTATGTAATTCTCCAAGGTCCCATCTATCTCTATACCAAAATACATCAAAATTGGTTTAGGCTTGAAAACGTAACAGACAGACAGAGTTACTTTCGCATTTATAATATTAGTATGGATATTACAAGGGAACATTATCATATATTTCAGGTTGTGTTAGTAAATAAAGAGAATCATCCGAATAACATCAGTGAATCTAAAAAAAAAAAAGATTTGGATAGCCTTGGTTTTTCAGCCATCGAAGACTTCCAAACAAATAATGAGTCTTTATTAGTGAATAAAAAAGGAACCGAAGAAAATTATAATAAGAAACAAGAATCCTTCATAACAATATCTTCTGCAACGACATTAGATAAAGAGGAAGCTAACAGTGAATCAACAGTACTCATTGAACCAATCATAAATGTGTCATTTGGTGTAGAAAATTCTGAAAGCATTGAAGTATCTGCTAGAAATGGTGCCATAAAAAGATTTCTGATCACACACCACAATAACAGCTCAAATGTTGACTGTGAAGTCCTTCAGACCTCCCAAATATCTGAAATATCCGAAATGGAGCTAGATGAAACCTACTCTAGACCACTTAAGAACTCCGCTGTAGCTGTTAGCCTGGAAATTAAAAAGCAAAAGCTGTCAGAAAATGACAGAATAGAAGACGCAAAGGTTCTAATTTTAAACACAAACGCCATTGAGAAGATTTCCCATGTCATTGTCCAGCCACCAAATTATAGATTCGTGAAGCGTAATTTACACAGGAATAAATTTAAAAGCAGCAAAAGTGTTGATAATGGAAAGTTTAAAGCAGGCTTAAAGCAGATATCAATCGACAGTTTTTTCCGTCAAACTCATGCCGCTGTAAAAAGAATTGGATCTGATAAATTCGAGGATGCGGAGGAAATGAGTAGGAATTCGGGTGTCTTTGACACCGTCAAATGCGAGCGAGTTACCAGATCTGCGAAGGCATTTCGGAGAGAGAGCAATGACTCACCCAAGCCCACCAAACAACCAGCAAAGCGGGATGCTTTCTCTCCGCGAAGGGATGTCAAGACCTCGAATTCTGAAGCCCATTCTCCAAGAGTGGGTAGCTCAAATTCGCCGAGGAAAAACGTGGAGTCCATACATTTTAGTCTGCCCACAACCAAATCCAAGTCGATCAGATCTTCACTGTCGCCTCGGAATATACCGCATCATAAAATCGTTGCAGGTGAAACATAACCTTTCCTACTAATATTATAAATGTCAAAATTCAGATATTTGAATGTTTATTGCTGATAATCTTCATAACGTCTGGACCAATTTGGATGAAATCTGGAACAGGTATAGTTCGGGTCTTTTTATATGAATGCCACACGGGAGAAGCCTAGTTGATTCATCATCTTCTTGTCCTTATCTCAGGCTAGGTTTTGATAAACTAGGCTTATATTTAGCTGACTAGTAAAGATTTCATAGCTTTTTATCTGCTTAGCAATGGCTAATTATAATCGCGTGGTATCCGGGAATAGTAGGCAGTATTTATTCAGGTGGCTATGTTTTATTCCGAATTTCATCCTAATCGTTTAGCCAATAGGGTATGAGGGTAAGTAGTTCTATATTTTTTTTTCTCTTAATTAAAGATTCGCAGTTTAAAGTTGTTGAAAATGTATTATTGATAGTAGAAAATGAATGAAAATATTTGACTGTACACCTTATGAATAGATAAGTCGGTCGGTCGGTCTTATCACTTAAAGGTGATCTCTTCCAGACAACCTTTCGATGTGAAAGCATCCGTGATTATGAGAAAGTTTTACTTGTTTTATTCCAGGAACGCATTTCGCAGTAGACGCGTTTTCGTACGGTGATATTCCTAACGTGAAACACTATTTTCTCACCCATTTCCATTCAGACCACTATTCTGGGTTGAAGAAGAGTTTCAGCAAATTATTGTTTTGTTCTAAAATTACGGGTAAGTGAAAACTTAATATTTTGTTAGACTTGCTGTGTGTCCAGCCAAGCAAACTTCCAAGGTTTTTTCTTGACAGATTTGCGTTAGCGTGAAAGGACAAGTAAGCTTGTGCTATTTGTCTAGACCCCTGAAATCTAGAATAGAAATTATCGTGGTTTATTTTTTATTTTTTTTAACGCTAGAAGTTCATTTTACTTTTGTAGTGATTCTTGTTTGTTCGTATGCATGTTTGTTTTTCTGTTATCACTTCAACGGCTAACTTGTAATGCGGGTATTTTGAGATCGTATGACTTCGAGGGTGGTTCTTAGATAGGGCACTGCAATGGTCGATATAATGTGAAACTACCCACTTGTCCAGACATTTTTTTTGTAAACGTTTTGTATGTCTTCTAGTAATGCTTTTAGATATGTTATAACGCCACACGTCACTAGAACCACTACGCGAGACGTAATGAAAAACATCTCGGGGATTTTCAACCTATTTATATATATACACTTAACGTAAGCGATCACAATAAAAACTTTGAGGTTTTCCCAAGTGACTACAGTATGAGATTCTTTAAAAAGGTTTTAACATTTTTAAAACCTTCAAAAAGGTTCGGCAACGCGCATTTGATGTGTCTGATATTGCAAGCGGCCTTAAGCTACGGTAACCGCTTACCAACAGGTGGGCTTGTTTGCCATGCACCTTGTTCATTTATATAAATACCACCAAGTCACGGCCTTAGTTGATATAAGAACCACCAAAAGAAAATAAAATAGTACTGTTCTATGGTGGTAGTGCTACCTCGGAGTAGGTCCACTTTTGCTAAATTATTATTTATTTTGCAGCCGATCTCTGCATATCTCGGCTAGGAGTTAATCCGAAGTACATCCACGTAGTCAACATTGACGAGACGTTGAGCGTTGACGGCGTCGAGGTGACGGCTGTCGATGCCAATCAGTGAGTACTATAAGCATGTCTCTGATGTTAAAAAAAAAACACAAGTTTGTAACCATATTCTTATATAATTACATAGATTCCGCTCCATCCCAAAGTTGTTTGGAAGAGATCGCCTTAAACTCGGTTTAAAGCATTAATACCGCCCATTTAGGTTTTAGTCATATTAAGTTTTTGTTTGTTTTGTTATCTTGTGGCGTACAATAAAGTATTTTCTTAGCTGTTTATAAAAAAAAAACGAAATCTTATTAACCCGTGCCAAAACCAAAACCGCGATAACGACTGTAAAATAAGAGCTACTTTTACCCGCGAGTTAAGGAGCCCGTTATACGCATATATATATTTGGTAGTTATAAGACAACGTATTATTGATAATACGTTTTCGCAATCGATTTGTCTTGATGATGTTTCTTAGAAAGGTTTACACTAGGGAGCGCTGCTATTGATAATGGAAACGAGAGCTGTTTTAAAATTTTGTAAAAAAAAAATTGTCCTCGGTATTCGCAACTATTACGTCGCTCCATGGTTTAAAACTTGGATCTAAATCTTTTTAACTCGAGCTTTCAACCATCATAAAAAAAGGATTAGATTTTTAATGGATGGTCCCATATACATTTTATGGAAAAACACCATCCCTAAGGGTGAAAAATTTGGGATGAAATTTCATATCGAACTTCCCGTTTTTTATTTTTCGATCCACAGTTGTCCCGGCGCACTGATGCTGGTCTTCACACTGCCAAACGGAAAGACATTGCTTCACACGGGTGACTTCCGTGCATGCCCCCCTATGGAGTCCTACCCCGTGTTCTGGAACCGAGATATACACACCATCTACTTAGATACTACGTAAGAATATAATTCGTAACTAGCTGTGCAACGGCTGCCCTAGGCTCTCGACCCACCGCGTCACATCCCATTCGGTACGTTAGGTCTAGGTTACCGGTTGGTCCAGTTACCACTTTTGTCAATTTTCCCAGTTAGTCTATAGGCTACGTTTTTCTATTTCCACTTTCGTCCAATTACTCTAATGTCTAGTGGAGAACGCCCACCCGCGCTATTATTTCTTTTGCTCGGCTCCAAGGGTCATTGTAGGGATCATATTATTATGGCAAAGTTAAGTTAATTTGAGGGCATCGTCGGTTAAATAGTGTTCCAATAAGCGACGATGGGCTTGCGACCTGTCACGCGGAATGCTTATTACTATGCAAACGCGGACATGTATCAAATATAATGTTTGGACGTAGAAACACGTCAAAACATTTGTTAGTTAAAGCCTAGCTAGTTTCTTAGAAGACCAGACCCAGAAGGGGAGACCTTCTGGGGCTTGGGAATCCGTTTCTGTCTCGTGCATGTTTGTTGCGGATTCGATTCTCGCTGCGGGAAAAATGTTTGTACTATTAGCTAATGTTTGTCTCGGGTCTGGGTGTTTTCTATGTATTATATGAATGTATTTACAAAAAAAAAGTGTATAAGTCAGTCATGTAGTTCTCATAATACAAGCTCTGCTTAATTTGGGGCTAGATGATGCTGTGTGAAAAATGTCCAGCATTTTTTTTTGTTATGTATTTGTGTCTTCGTTTTCAGTTGTGTGTCCATGTGTCCAAAATGTCATGTGACTGTGTGAAGGCCCGGTCGAACAGACGCGGTGGCGGCAACCATTTCACCTTTGACCGCCCCCAGTTTGACCGGGCCTTAAAAAGATTCACGTTGATTCTAGTTACTGCAATCCCCGGTACGACTTCCCGACTCAAGATCAGAGCCTAGAGATGGCGGTGTACCTTCTGCGGCAGAAGAAAATGGTGCTAGAGAAGGCCGGGAAGAAGTTCACTTCTGTTCTCATCGTCTGCGGCACTTATACCATTGGTAAGGTTTATCACCAACATACTCATAAAAAAACAAACAAACACGCTCACGACTATCTTCCCCGTGGTGGACATACTCAGATACATAATCAGTGAGTAGATCTTTGAGGATACCAAGTAGGGAGTAGTCAAAGGCACGTCCAACATTACATTTGGTACATGTCCGCGTTTTGCAAGTAGTTAGAATTCCACGTGACAGGTTGCAAGCCCATCACCCCTTATTAGAACACTAACTGGTTCCACATGCCTTCGATTTTTTTGGTTCTAGGGCATGCCGGTTTCCTCACGATGTTTTCCTTCACCGTTTTGAGCACGTTTTAATGCGCACATAACTTTTTGGAGCGGAAAAATCCATTGGTGCACGACCGGGTTCGAACCCACGACCTCCGGATCAAAAGTCGGGGAATCGCCCACTAGGCCAACACACCAAAATGATCAATACAATTTAATTCAAAACACTATCGTGATTTCATTAATCATATTGTAAAACAGGATTTTTCACGTACCGTGTACCAATCGGTGAAGGTACCGACTAAGTTTCGACTCATTCCGAGAATCATCAGGGAGAGCTTTGCTCACCCAACCCTGAATGCAGTAATCATTCCATGTTAACGCTTAAAACTAGCTATCATAATAAAATCCGTACACAAAATTTCGTGTCTGTGCTGATGACCGTTGAAGAGTTCCTTTATCTGGAGCTAATCCTGGATGTCGATTCAGGTCACGCTTACCATAAAAATGCATTGTCATCGGAACTCCACCAACACGTAAAAATTCAACTCCGTAGTATAAGACGAAGTAGTTCTAATTCAGCTTGCAAGATTTGACCTAAATAAACTAACTTACATACAAACATTGCAAGTTATACAGTATAACAGCTTGTAAAAATGACGTCTAATTGACAATGACGATTTTGTTGTCGTGAAAAAAAAAAACAATTACGAATAACAGTGGTAATAGGCATAAATTTAACATCCCAAAAAAACATTTAGTACATAATTTTTTGGGATGAATCAAAGCTGAATTAGAACCACTTCCTCTTATCCTACGGAGTTGAAATGTATTGTTTCATAAAATGTATTTTTTTTAACAACCCTCTATTGGTATTCTCAAGGATTGCATACATCAAGGGCTTTACGACGATGTGCATGTTTTTTGAATTATTTTTTTCAGGCAAAGAAAAGTTTTTCCTCGGTATGTCGCGGCGGGTCGGATGCTCAGTTTGGGCGTGCCCGGAGAAAGAGCGGGTGCTGCAAACGGTAGAAGGGAAAAGTTGCAGTCGAGACGCACCGCAGGCTTGCCAATTACACGTGGTGCCGATGAGAGATCTAACACACGAGGTTGGTTTACTTGGTAATAACTAGTACCTAGTTCGCGACGAACTAAAATTTCGCGATGCAACGTTTTTATCCTTTAGTTCAAAACCCCTCTAACGATTAAGTTAGCAAACTTCAAAATTCTGTCTACCATCAAAATTGAATAAACGTTTCGGCAGTTATCGTCGGATAAACAAACATACATAGAAACGCCAGATTGTAGTAGTTTTTTTTTAATAACCACTTTTAAAGACATGGGGAATATAAATCAGTTGCAAAAAGCGCATTACAATCCGATCAGCTGTTTCCGAGATAAATCGTAACAGGCAAACAAACGAACCACCTCTTACGGCAAACGCATATACGGACTCCTGTTGTCGTGGAAAAAAATACTATCGATGAATGTATAGACTAGATTAACATAAGATGAAAAAGTAAAAATACCCTAGCTTCTTACAGCGTGACAAAACAATAAAAGTAGTCGTCTTTTAAAACCAAACCATGACCTTTATTTCACCAAAACATTAATGTATTACTAGCGACCCGCCCCGACTTCGCACGGGTCATCAAAATTTCCTACTTTACTGATGGATCAAAAATTTACTTTCAATACAAACCCTGTATTTACAATTGCGAACACAACAAAAAAAAAACAAATCGGTCGAGCCTTTCTCAAGTCTTCTTCCATACATGCGGCAATTAATTTTTATTTATATAGATTGTTTTGACCTCATGGTTAATAAATAAATTAACATTCACATATCTACGTAGCCCTGATCTCACACTATCGTAACTTATGATATGGCCGAGGATAAACCACGAAGTTCTAGAAGATACCTATTCACTATTGCATTATGCCAAGTAGTATCTCTGAGAAACTGCCTAAATAGGCCTTTCTCGAGCTTTTTGTACCAACTCACAGACATACGATACTCGTCTATTTGAATTGTGGTATGGAACAGTGTCGGTAAATTATGACAGAACTTTTGTTTTTGCAGAAATTACGAAGCTACCTAGACAGTCTGCAGGGCGCGTTCAGCGAAGTGGTAGCGTTTAAACCGAGCGGCTGGGAGAACGGGAAAAACTCTAGCGTTGAAAAAGATAACGTTACCATACATGGTAAGACTGCGTGTCTTAGACAAATACCTCACGCTTACTTTTCAATTCACGCTAACGCAAATTTGTCAAGCTGTTTGTTTTTGGCAGCTGTCACGTGACATTTTCACAGCTAATGTCTTTCAAATACAATTTAATCTTTCCCCGCAGGCGTTAACGTCAACAGAAAGTGTCCCACTTATGTTTATTTTTTCTTATGGTCCTTCATTTAGCTATTGTGTAGAGATCTTGTATCGAACAAGATTAATGATTGGCAACACCACACTATAACTCAACTAAAAAACTTGTCGAATGTAAAAGATGCCAAAGACACAAAAACAAACCCGGCTCTTTTTGCGTTGAGGTTTTATATTGTTTTTTTTTAAACAGGAATTCCGTACAGCGAACATTCAAGCTTCTCCGAGCTAATACGGTTCGTTAAGTTTCTAAAGCCAAAACAAGTCGTGCCTACTGTCGACATTTCTGGCGGAGTGAAGGCAGTTCAGGTATTTTTTTAATTTGTAATTTGGTAGGGGTGGTCCCATAAAAAAAAAACCCCACTCCTAATGCTGATAAAATAGTATACTAAACTTTTTATAAATTTACCGTGATTTGGAATTGATTTCGGTTTTGTTACATTAGTGTCTTCATTTTGATTTGACAGAAATACTTCCCGTGTCCACTGGTGTATAAGGACGAGATCCTGTGCCAGAACAAAGTGACAGACTACTTTAGCATACAGAGTCGACAGCAAGCCGCGGCCGTCACCTGAATCTCTAATATATTGTGAGTCTACCCCCCAAGAGTTGTTATTTTGTAAACCACCAAAGTGGCAAACAAACACGTTGCCCACCTTTTGATGAGGAGTTACCGCAGCCTATGTAGTGGAAGTGCAACACCAGAGGTATCACGCGCTCGGTTCCCGTCCCTGATAAGGAACGGGTGAACATTCTTATGTGCCCGTAATTTCACCGGGCACCCTTCAAACCGGAACACAGCAGTATTACTATGCTATGGATTTTAAAACTATCATAACTAAAAAAGCGGGATATATACCATGAGTTTGAAACTCACAAGTTTCTCGATATTTCGGCACAGTTGCATAATGTACCATGATCACGGGAGAAACTGATCCCCGGACGTACCTCTCTGGACGAGCTCTTTCAGAAGGAGCTCTTCTACTGCTTAATTCATTTTTTTTTAATTTCTTGTCACCTTAGATATCTGTAAATCTTGAGCATCGACACAGTTGCAATGCAGATTCGATACGGTCGCGTTGCAGCATCTTTATAGTCGTTATGCAGTAGTGGCTCAGAAAGTCTTGCGCTGCAGTTGCAATACTTTATATATATCACTCGATACAGTCTCGCGTGTCGATACAGTAGCGATGCTGAATCGATGAAATGCGACCTTATGCATAAGCGATGCTGTTGGGCGTTAAAAAGGTGACATGCGTCGACATGTCATTGTATGCGATGACTGCGATACAGTTGTGCGTTCACGAAACGCGCTGTATCGCCGCAAAAAGTCGTCGTGGGCGATACCCAGTTTAATGGTTACTACGATTTTGAAACAATTGATTTTTTTGTATATTAGTTAAGGTTTCTAATTTATAAGTTACTTACTGCATTAGTTTAGTTACAAAGAATTTGGTTTCATTTCAAATTGAAAAATAAATGATCCTTATGTTTATTTATATTTTGTTTCAGGTATTATTTATTTTTTTAAAAGAGCCTACCGATTAAGCTGCTATTGCCTGTGATGTATTTTTGATATTGTTATATTTTAGGTTGTAATGATTATAAAAATATTCAATAATAAAACTATTGAAAAGACAAAACATCTTTGAAATACGAAAATAAGATTTATTTCAGTTTAACCTCTGAACTAAAAATACAGTTAAACACAACTACCGTCTTATTTATAAATGTGATTTTGCCATTATTGTTTAAATTCCTCCCTACCTCTTGTAAAAAAACATGACTACTACCATGGAAATAAATAACAGTGATGCCAATACACAAGCTAAATCGCGTTTTTAAAGACAGTAAGCACATAATTAGCACTCCGATAACTCATTAATTATTAACCTCTATTTATAAATCTTAAAACACAATCAGACAATTTAACAATGACAGCTAAGCCAAATAAAAACTATACAGAGAAACCACGTTTATAAATAAGAGTGAGTGTACATAGGTACATAATTAAATTAATTGTCTTCTTATTTTAGGGTTATTCCCACAGAAATTTTGTCCTCTATTTATAAATCTTAAAACACAATCAGACAATTTAACAATGACAGCTAAGCCAAATAAAAACTATACAGAGAAACCACGTTTATAAATAAGAGTGAGTGTACATAGGTACATAATTAAATTAATTGTCTTCTTATTTTAGGATTATTCCCACAGAAATTTTGTTCCATCTTCCTCAAGTTTGGCCCATAAACCCGGTGTCATTTATACCAGCAATGGTACTAATGGCACCAATGTATGTGTCACACCAAGACAACGTTTTGTCTACGAAAGAGAAGACAAAAATCATTTCTGTCGCCTATTCTGTCAAACAAAAGAGAGGGACAAAATATTTTTTGTCTTCTCGTTGGTAGACCGTTATCTAGGGTCTTCATTCTAAGCAGGCTGGGGTACTGGCTGATGGTACAACTGGTCCTGAAGGCCAAATTCTTACCAAAATGGACATTTCTTTTTCTTGAACCTCTTAAACCGTTTTTTATCACTGTATTTAACTGTTATCGGGTTAACTGTCACATTATTGCGTCCGTCTTCGACTCCGAAAGGATGGTCGCAGTCAGACCCGCTGCAGTTCAGCATCTGTACCAACGTCAATTTGTACCAATGCTTGATGGCGGGGAGAACCGAGTCGACTACGTTATGAAGTTCGTACGGGTCAACTGCTAAGTTGTACATTTCGGAGAAGCTCTGAAATAAAGTTCTGATTGGTTATAGCTATCAACCTTGTGATTGCAGTCTGGCATCATTTATCTTTTTGCATCATTTATAGACTTACTTGTAAAGCAGAATTACCAGAATCCTGTGGAAGTTAAACTAAAATGTAGGAACTGTTATTAAAAGTAGAATAAAAACAACATTCAACAAACATAATTATTAGAATGAGCGGTTTATTTTGAAAGTATTTTTTAAGTCAATTTCATGATTAAAAGCTAAATGAAACGTCAGAAAAATCGTCGAAAAACTAAAAATAACTAGTTGTATCTGATCATATTTTTAAACCTCAATTCCTATAGCGCTATAGGTGTAGGGATACAGAATTCACACCAACATTCTTTGAAATTTATATAGGACACTTCTATAGCCTGGATTCGAGCATTTTTTTTTGGAAATTGTAGAGATGTATTCAATTTTAGACCATAAATTCTTAGCTGCCCCAAGAAGATAGATTTTTATATCGATATTTCAAACTACCTTACCTAGTAAAGTATTAAAATATCTGTGAATAATAAGAAATAAATCCAATCTGGTGCAAAAATAATTAGTGCATCAATTCAAAATTTAACACTTACGGTGATATTATAGATAGTAAAGTTCTGAAAAAATTGCAAAATGATGTGAATGAATGTACATTATAAGATACTTGATATTTTTTTGCAACCCGACTTTGGCCAGTTAGTTCCATTTTTAAATATTATAAGGTTTTATCATGGAGATTGTATTTCATTGTAGCATATTATTAAAGTAATGAACCTCATTCTATCCCTAAAAAATATATTATTAATAAAAAAAAACTTACAGCTTCGTCGGCGAACAAGCAGTACTTCTTATTAATTCTCTCAGCGATGTGCCGCAAACACGCAAATGTATTGTTTCTTGAATCTTGACATTTGCATTCGTATTGTGGGTAACATTCCTGTAATGAGAAAACAATAGATATATATATAACTATTTGTAGAATAGATAAAAGTAGTACGTAGGCGAGCTTAATGCTAAAAAGTATTATCTTCCAGACAACCTTTGTGAATAACGATATTGTCATAAAGAACCTATTTTACAGCCGCAGCTGTTATTTTTCCTGTGAAATCAACTAATCGATTGATAATATTCTGTTAATTCAATCGGTTCATAGGATTTAAGGATTATTATAGGTTTTATTTGTGACGACCTCTGTGGCGCAGTGGGCGCAGGCCCGCCTGTAACGTAGAAGGTTGTGGTTTCGATTCCCGCCGCGGGAAAAATGTTTGTATGATCTGCAAATATTTGTATCGGGCCTGCTTGTCCTCTGTGTAAAATATGTACAAAAAAAGTAATATATCAGTCATGTAGTTCCTATGACACAAGCTCTGCTTACTCTGGGGCTAGATGATGCTGTGTGAAAATGTCCAGCATTATTATTATCTAGCGCCACACCACACAAGGAGGTTTTGCATACATGAGCTGGAGAAAAAAAAATCGAGTTTATAATAAAATTACACTTGATTCGTATTTTCAATGAAACTATGTATTTTTTTGCATCATCACAGTGTAAGAAGGTCCCACCCGATGGACCGGAGACATCGTAAAGGTTGCAATGGAAGAGATTGCTCATCATGGCATTGCTAGACACAGCTTTGTTTCTTACTGATATGTGACATTTTAAAATCAACAGCAGGAAATGAAACCACTGTACAGAACTGTTTAGAAACAATAGTAATACTTATTACACATGTTTTTTTCATGCACTTTTGATTCATATAAAATAAAATTGATTACACTTCGAGAACCTACTGTCTAGACAAATCTAACATAAGGATCCTATAGTACTAACTATTGTACCTAGTCTGTTTGTTAAATAAATAAATCTATCTAAATTCTGTTTTCATCCCATCTATTCGAAAAACGACGTTTTGTTCCTCGATAAGTGCGAGCAGAATGGGTCAATCCGGCGTACTTAATAACAGTGACGAAATGACTTTTGAATTTGGAACACTATATAATTAAAAAGTTTGAACGCATTTCGCTTCGATAAAGTACTGGCTGGCAATAAAAAAAAGCGCGCCTGTGTGCGAGGGATTCAACTCTAGAATCTTTCGCTTCGCTCTAGATTCAAAAAATCGCTCCGCCCTCGATACATTATTTTGGTCCCTTGTGACACAATCTACTATTTCCACCTGTAGTCTTGCCACTTCAGAGGTAGAAAAGCGTATTTTTTTCCCATTTTATTATAATGTGGGTAGTTTTAAAATAATAATTTTAACGGAGGCCTATGGGGACTCGGGATTCCACAGTCACAACAGGTCGTTAAAACAGAATGTAAAGTTTATTTAGGAAGGTAAACAGAACACGGAAATATTATAGAATACAGAATTACTTATAGGTAGGTACAAAATGATGTGAGTCGGTCGCGGAGGATACGAAAGCGCGCGTGAACATCGCATGCTCGCTCTGGGCCGACTGTTGCTAGGCGCTCGTCGCGATGCGCCGGCGAGCGCCGGTTTTGACGAAGAGAGCCGGTGCGACGGACTACCGAGGGCAACCGAATAAAAACGACTTGCTACATAATTTATTTTTCTGTTTTTAAGTAGCTATAAAAATTTTCTGATAAAAAAGTATTAATTTTAATTTCAGTTTGGAATATCAGAAAAAATATTGTTTTTTTTCACCTATCTAAATAAGGCTATATTATATTCCAAATTTCATCCACCACGGTGCAGAAGTGACAAAGTAACTTTTAACTCACCGACAATTGAGTATGATCGTACTTCCACGGGCAATTCGCGTCCACTGTACTATCGCTGCCTTCTCCGTAATACTCGATCAACATGTTTCTCTCCACTAGACTGCCATCATTGACATTTATCGGCCTTCCGTCCATTTTCTCCGGCACTTTCAAACCTGGAAATTTTCAATATTAGAAAAGATTCTACACTAAAAATTCGGCGTGAATTGGGCTTTTGAGACTAAAGGCTAATTACTAAATGCCTACCTACCAACCCTACCTGGATAGATGACGATCCAAATTCGAGTGTTCGAATATGTGATCCATTTCAAAATCAAAGATGGCGGATACTATTTTGTTTTTATGTCGATTTATGTATAGTTGCGAAAATTTGGTCTAATCCACTCATAAAATCGGTATAGTCATATAACCTCATATAATCGAAACGACCTCTGTGGCGCAGTGGGCGAAGGCTCGCCTGAGACGCAGAAGGTTGTGGGTTCGATTCCCGCCGCGGAATAAATGTTTGTATATGCTAATATTTGTCTCGGGTCTGGTGTTTTCTATAAATAATATGTATGTATACAAAGTATATAAGTAGTTTATCAGTCATCCAGTTCCCATAACACAAGCTCTGATTAGTTTGGGGCTAGATGATGCTGTGTGAAAAATGTCCAGCATTATAAAAAAAATATATAGGTAACAGGTTTATCGGATATGGATATTATCATTGAGGAATTTTCATTTGAATGTTCGTATCTTAAAGCTTAGAAATGGCCTATTACCTGCCAATTCTATGATGGTCGGTGCGATGTCTATGTTTAGTACGGGACTCGGATTAGTAAAGTTCTTGACTATAGTTGGTCCTTTGATGAGCAGAGGCACTTTGATGTCCGTCTCGTATGGTTGGCGTTTGTCGTAAACTTGAGAAAATTGGCCTGGAAAATAAACACGATCATTTTTAACCAATGGCACAAATATAAGTTTAAAGCCACTAAACCAATACCGTTGATTATACGTGCTCCTTTAGCACTCACCATTGACGAACTCTGTGGCGCAGCGGGTGAGTAGCCGGCAGAGACGCAAGAGGTGCGCGTTCGATTCCTGCTGCGGGACAAATGTTTGCATGCTCTGAAGATATTCAATCCGGGTCTGAGTGTTTAGGTACCACGGTACTCGTAGTTCCTGATACCCACGATACAGGGAATCCTAGTGTGCGATCAGGACTATGGTGACAGTTGGGTGTTAAAAAAAACTTTATCATCGACAGCCTGTAGAAGTCCGCATCGCTGAACATAGGCCTCTCCCCAAAGAGTGCCATAACGAACTGTCTTGGCCCACCTCCATCCACCCCCCTTTAAGATGCCATCGACGTCCCGCCTTTAAGATGTCACTCACCAATATGATAGCCGTTATCCGACGTATAGATCAAATAGGTGTTTTCCATTAAAGCGGCGCTCTCTAAAGCTCCCACCACATCGGCCACCATCTCGTCCACGGCCAGCAATGACTCCCAACGCGATCTGAAGACTTCATCCAGTTGTGGCAGCATGGTATCGGGGAGCGGGGACGGTGGCATTTGAAGAAGCCAGTGCTTGTCCTTAGAAAATAATCAAGTTTTTGCGTGGAAGAGCTTAATGTTGCCTGACTGCTAAAGAACGATTATGCTGGCTTAACAAAGTAGGTAAATTGGGTGGACTTTGACTGCAGTGTTTTTTTTTCTGTAAATTAAAAGAACTATTGAACAAATTAAATGAAAAAGTTCACTCTTTATCGAATTCAAAGTTTGCGTATTTGATTATGTATATGGCGTGGATTTTAATGCATAAGGTAGCGCAATACTTACGCGTCATGGTCATGTAGAGAGGCCACAAACGTGTCGATACATTTATGAATCCATAGGTAATTCAAAATGGCGGACACTAGTCGCCATAATTTGTAATCGTGAGTTTTGCATTTATGACGCTATATGAAATTCAATATGGCAGACGCTAGACGCCATATTTTTATCGTGAGTCTTCAATCATAACATCACAGGAAATTTAAAATCGCGTAGGTATGCCATACGCCATAGTGTAAAATTGTAGCGTAGGTTTATTCGATTTTGCTAATTTATTAATAATCTGGTTTTACATGATGAATTACTTACATCAGCTACTACATTGAAGTTTGGATGCTTTACAGCGGATACGTTGGCATATATTCCTTTATGCCGTGTCGCGGGTGTGAACGGCTGATGAGGAGCCGGTGGTGCCAAGACCATCAGAAATGGCTGGGCTTCCGTCTGGTTCTCTACGTAGCTGACTGCCATATCTCTCTGAAATGTACAGATTTTCATGCATACTTTTGCATGTCCAAGAAGATAAGCCTAGTGACTTGTGTTGATAAAAAAAAAAGTTATACAAATAGATTGAAAAAAAAAAAACCAATTGGATAATTTGTTTCGGAGATAAATGGTAACAGACAAACACCCTCTTACGGCATTAATATTCCGTCACGTGTAAAAATAAAAAAAACGACGGTAGGTAACTAGGTACTTACAATGACGTCAGTTAGGTAATCATTAGTGGAATGCGTAGGTACACCATTGTTGGATATGGTATAGTCATAGTAGACAGAGTTACCAACGAGGCCGTGCCATTCCGTCCAGCCGGGCGGCACTTTGCTGGGCCCACCTGTGTCTTTTGTTCCGTACTGAAAAAAGCATACATTTAAAACCAACCAAGTGCGAGACGGACTCGCGCACTAAAGACTGCGCACCACAACATAAACGCAATTTATGTAAGTATGTACATACACACACACATAGATACATACACGGCATATCTGTTAGTAAGCGATTACCGTGGTCTAGCCTGTAGACGCTTGCAATACCAGAGGTGAAAATTGCCGACCTCGAGACATAATGGTGAAATGTCTCATGTGCCTGAAGTTCACCGCCACCTATATTCTTCAAACGGGAACACAGCAATTAAAGTATAAGCTTAGCGGCAGAAATAGGTATGGTGGTTAGTAACTCCCCGGACGAGCTCTTCTACACCTAAATTCATTTATTTTGGTTAAATACACACCTGATTCAAATACTTCCCAGCATAGAAAGTATTGTAGCCAGCGTTCTTGAGTACAGTCGCGAAGGTAACGTTCTCGTGGAGTCGCCGCCATTTATTGCTGTAGCATCCACCGGCGATACTGTTGTTCTTTGTATTGTGGTTGTGCACGTACTGGCCGGTTAGGAAACTAGCGCGGCTGGGGCAGCAGATAGGCGAGGTTGTGTACTGAAACCAACCAAACAAGTTCATTTATGAATACAAAATTAAAAAAGAATCATAGTCTATGGCAGCTTGCTCTAGTGACGTGTAGCGTAAAAATCGAACAAATGAGTTATATAGGTATGTGGAATGTCATAAAACGAATTTAAAGTACCTACTCAAACAAAAAAGTTTATTTCGTTTCCTACATTATGACAAATAATTTTTAGAATGCCGATACGCCGATACCTAACTTTTGTAGTTTTTAACTGACTTCAAAATAAGGAGGTTTTCAATTATGTTGTAGTTTTCTGTTGTTTTTTATTCGAAAGAGTTCGTATAATAATGTGGGCACGTGAGGATCTGATGCTGTAAGAGTATTTGCAGGATAGAACCGTTAACTTGGGACTGCAAGCGTACCTATCGCGAATATCGCTGTTTAATTATAATTAACCGAATTCAAAACAGGAATTTCTCAATTTGTCTGTTTTTTTGTGTGTAGGTTACGCGATATCTTCGCCAATTGTAAACCGCCAATTGTTTAATGATTCTTTTTTTTGAATCCTGGGTCTTCTGAGAAATACAACCAACAAAAAGCTCCATTGTTGATAAGAGTGCTTCAACGCAGTCTACAACGTTGCTTATTATGAGACAAACTGTGTTAGTCGGCAGGGATGGCAATCGCCAACGAAGTCGCGGGTACAGCTAGTACCTATTAAGAAAGTATTTTGAAAATTCACATTCTAATAGATCCAAAAAGGTAAAACAAAAAAGCTTCATAACCACGTACCTAATACTCTTATACCTATTACTAACCCACGCAAACGAAGTTGAAGACAGCTAGTCATTAAACCTACTAATATAATAAATGCGAAAGTCTGTGTGTGTGTGAATGTTCGTTACCACGTATTTCCGTAACTACTAAACCGGTCGTAGTTACGGAGATACGTGCTCGAATTGCTTGGTTCGGTTCAGTTGAAGTCACTCAAAAGTTGCTGAAAATAAACTTTAACCTAAATAATGAAATACATTTTTTTATTTACCCTTTCAGAGTGTTCAATATTACTAAGATCGTAAAGTTGTATTTTTATTCCTTGGTTCGATTCACTCACAACATGGTAAAAATAAACCTTAAAGCAAACGACAGAGTTGTAGTACCTACTATTGTTTGTTCGATTAAGATAATAAATACTACAACCGTCCTATCAAAACAATCGCGATCAGTATGAATCATCAATAGCGCAGTCCTAGGTATCCTACTTTTACTTTATTAAACGCGAAAGATTTTTAGGACGGATGGATGAATGTTTGTAACTCTTTCACGTAAAAACTACTGAACGAATTTTGATGAAACTTTACAGTAATATAGTTTATACATCAGAATAACACAAAGTCTACAATTTATAATGATATTGTGTGATTTGGCCATAATACAACTATAAGTATCGGTAAGATAAGTAAGTAAAATTATATCGGAATATAAGTTCATGAGTTGGGTATCCTGCAGATACCAGGTGAAGTCTCAGCATCAGGTCAAGATTACCATGTTCTTCCACAATCATTGAAGTAACAGGAACAAAAATTCAATACGCGGGTCCAAAAATGTACAGAGTTTGTACCCGTTTTGTTTGTACTCGCGGACCTTCTATAGCTTATCGGTCCATCGGATGGGGGGTCTACCTACACTGCATCTTCCGGTTTGTGGGCGCCATTCGAGAACCTTCTTCCCCAACGGTTGACGGCTTTACGAGCTATATTGGCCTGCCCATTGCCACTTCAGTTGGCTATTTCTGCTAGCTATGTCGGTGACTTGAGCTTATGTATGAGGCCAAGTTAGCGACCAAGTCTCAGTGCCATAATGTCATCACTGGATCACGCACTGAACTTTCATCTTGAGGCTCCGTTATCTCTGAATTATGAGTACCTAGTCACTACCACAGATATTATAATACTCACTACCTACCTACCTTTACCTAGACTACCTTTGTTAGTTACTACCAAGAAACTAACAAATTGTTAAACAGTATGTAGTTGTCTATACCTACTGTTAAATTTTAAATTACAAATTATCAGTGTTTAGTTAATAGTTGTTTAAACATCTTTATAAATTAAGCCCTAAGTTAGAATAGGTACTCACTGAATTCGTGAAGGTAACTCCTTCATTCCCAATAAAACGACGCACATTCGTCATTGGATTCTGCAATAAAAAAATAAATAAAACAACCATTCAACTACACAGCATTTTATTGATCACATTCTATCACGACTACCAACCATTCCATCCAACACGGCATCCTGGTCATCTGTTATTATAACAATGAAATTTGGTTTCTGTTCTTCACACACTGCCGCAGCGAGGAAAAATAACAATAAATAATTTAACATTTTAGGTACAACTGATTTTCGCTTGGTATTTTACTGTGGCAACGCTGGCATTATTTCAAGGCCCGTGCACTCGCTAGCGATCGCAACTCCGACTGCGAAAAATCCTATGCTCTTCACGAGTGACCTGTAATAGAAAAATTGCTCTTATCAATGCCCAGTTCGAAAGGGATATCAAACCAAATACACTGAACAATATTTATTTGAGTTCACGGCTTAGATAATATGTTTATCAAATAAATAAACGGATAACTACGCTTTTTGTGAATTCGACTAGGTAGTACTGAATACTCTGAGTAGACCGTGTCACAGATATTATAAAATACTATACTAGTAACAGATGTGAACCAATGCTCATGGTTGTCTAAGGCCACTAAAAGTGTTTCGAAACGTGCCCGTACCTGCATACAGCAACATGGGGGCCATATCGAACATCTCTTGCAATAGTTTTATAACCGTTTTTGTACCAAATTACTAAGAAATTGTGTGTGAAAACATTTTATTAAATTTGACTAACTTCCGCTGCTCAGATTTTTTTTCATCCGGTACAATAAAATGATCAGACTGAGTCGATGCAAATCGCCTCAGTCCAATCATTTTATATAATTTTAAAAATGATTTTCCAATTTGATTCCTTTTAAGGCGCTTGGTATAGCATGAGTACATGCTATACCAAAAATTTTTTAATACCAAAATGTTCTTCTCCAAAAATGATATGATATTTCAAAAGAAACTGCAACTGTATCTCCTCTAGTTATGGCCCCCATACTGTCCCAGTTAAAAAAACACTGTATCTAACTGAAAAAAGGCTATAGTAATAGTGTCAAGTACCTGTCAGGAATAAAGTTGCGGTTCATGGACCATTTATATGCACTTTTTTTCTCTATTATAATCTTTAAATCTTATAATAGCTAAAATTACTGATGATAAAGATAAGACAGCAATTGTGTGCAAACAATATTTATTTGGCTGTAAGGCCAACTACAGAAATGATTTGAGTAGAGTTAAAAAGTTGATGGGCGTAACACTGGATTAATATAATGTACTAGCAGCACTATGTGTAATGTATAAAGCTATCATTTTCTAAAGTGCCAAATTAGCTAATCCAAAATTAGTCTCTGAGAGGCTTTTTCTTTGTGTCAAAAGTTTGCCCCATCTAGATTTTCATTGAACAAAATTTGCTCACTTTTATGGCAAGAGGCTGTGTGAGTGACTAGTCTACAAACTTAAGATCTGCAGGCTGCACCTACCTACCTAAATGTTTTGCATTATCTTATGATTATGTATTTGAATACAGTAAGTAGGCATTTGTTAATACTAATTGTTTAAACTATCTAGAGTATCATATTTAATAATGTTTGTTTTTTTAGAATTCACTACTTAAATATGTCATAATGCTTGCTAAAAATTAGATAAAACCAAAAAGTAATGTGCATTTTTTTGCATAGAATAGTTACTTTTTTTAAGTAATCTATATTTTTTGCTGATTTTAGACATAATATCAGAGGGTAGTATAATAATTATTGATGCAATGAATATGAATATGATCCTAGGTGACTATGGTATATAGTCAACTTATTTGAAATTGTTTTAAGCCAAGTCTAAATTAGTCAACAAACAATAATTACTCATAAACAGGATAACATATTGTTTGTCAACACACAATGTAGATAGGAGTGCTAGTTTTTAAATGTTGAGTATTAAATAAGTTATTTTAATATTACAATATTATAATGCCTCCCATTTAGGATAGTGTTATGTAGCAATTAGTGGCTATGTTAATAAGGTCTTCAAAAATAAGGAAAATGTTGAATTAATTTTTAACTTTGAGACTTGACTAGCAAATGATACTAATTTATAAAGTAATTTTTATCAAATTTGAATACCATGATATGTTTTGCCATCATCATACAAATCAATTGCAAAAAACCACATTACTATTTGAAGATAAATGGTAACCAACAAAAAAACAGTTTTCCTTGGAAAACACATGTCAAAAAAATATGAATAATAATAAGTTCAAATATCACAGGACTGAGATGTCTGGGAGGCTTTAGCCCAGATTCAGACAACAGATTCTTACAATACATCTGTATATCCTATTAGCTACTGCCCAAGGCTTTACCCGCCTGTTACCCAGATGGCTCTTACCATTAAGGTAGTGTTTGTAGGGAAGCATTCACTTTTCATTGACTGACAATGCCAAATTGAAAAAACATGTAGAAAAAAATCTCCACAAAGAGTCCTTTTATTTTAACAGGATAATATACCAAAAATAAGTATTTGACATGAAATAAAAGATTAATGATAAAGACCACATACCTATATGAAAAAGCTACTTTTGGTTGTTTTTTCACATAAATGAAACATATTTCTTACTTACTACCTCCAGATAAAATATTTATCATTATTACCCACTTCTTTCAGCAATTATGAATATCAAACATTGAGAATATAAATTATCAGGTATAAGGATGAGAAATATCTTATCTAAAACCACTAGTCTCAAAAACATGACAGAGAAACTAATTCCAGAAACCTAGCTCACTTCTCATTCCAAGTCTTTCTCTGCTTACTTTGGCCACAGATATTATACTATTTACTTTGGGGACTGCATGGTGCTGTATGAAAAACGTCCAGCAATAATTATTTATTTATTTACGTATTCACTAAGAACTAGATATTTACCACGCAAAATAATCAGTAAGCACATCAACTTTCCAGAGTCTTATAACTGGTGGTACAGTCTTCAAGTTACAAGGTAGGTACAATATTTACAAATTCCGAGAACGCCTGATCAGATTCGATGTTTAATTTGAAAACAAGCATTGATCGTGAAATGAGTAGATCACATTAGGAAATAACAAAACGCGCAGTTATCACAAAGCTTTCCAAATGTGAGGTTATGTCTGCTCATTGCTTACCACTTGAAAGGATCGTAATAGAAGTCCTGGACGAATGAAACAACACCTTTTTTACCCATTATACGAAGTAGGTATTTAGCTGGATAATTCAAAAGATTAAGGAAATACAAACAAATTTTAGCGAGAAAATGATGGAATCTTCCAATTTACGAATACCAATTCGTAACTACAATACTGACAGTTGACATGACAAAGTTTGTTCTGAGTGTTAGTGTTGTGACCACAGACTTACTAGAGAAAGATGCTCCACACAGTGTTACCAACTGCTGCTGCCTTTGCCTGTAGCTAGATATCTTGCGAAAATTTGCAAGATTGCCCTAAAAAGTTTCTAGAAGTAGCTAACAATTTCTCAGTATTTAACGATAAAATGGCATATATTTATCAATATTGTTTTAATTAAACAAACGCTGTCGTGTATTTTTTTATTATAATAATGATTCATTATACAATTATACGATATGACTATATGATTTATTTATTTTTACATGTATAATAATGTAAAAATGTAAAACTAATCAATTCAATAGTTGAGGAGGAAGAAGCCGATGTTTAACCTCTCGTATGCCGGAACGTGGAACCGCGCAATACCTTTTAACTGCCGGAACGTACATCCGCGCTGAACCGACTCCTCTCGATTTTTTGCAATTTTCAACTAAATTACAGTACAGATAAGGTAACAAATTAAAGAAAGGCATTGCTATTGAGTGAAGTTATGTTCTCAACTCAATCAAACCATTCAGTCTCGTTCCAAATTCGCGGAAAAAGTGTTTGAAATATTCGTCGTTACTCGTGTTCGAAGGTGTACGTGACCGATACGAAAATTAAGTTTTTGGCTGATTTTTCCAGAAAAGGTAAGTTAAACTTTGTGTTTATTTATGTGTTTCGATATCATAAAAGTATTGAATAAAAATATTATGACTGGGTGCTTAAAAACACCTGATAAATCGACGTAATCTTAGGGACTGGCCGTTAGCCGCAACAAGTGTAAATTTGAATTACTTGTATCTTAGTATAATTATTTTAGTACATACGAGTATTATATGTTCTTTTGAAGTTCATTTTATACAGAAATCAATGAAATATAAATATCAACATCGAAATGTACTATTTCGTCTAAATTCTAGTTGAGACTTATTCATACCGATTTGAGCGCGGATCCGCGTTCCGGCTTTTTGAAAGTTCTGATACAGGTGTGGTAAAATAGATTGACGCCTAGTATTAGAACAAAGTGCATTGATTTGGAACACGTCTTTTTTGTTTCATACGTAAGTGCCCATGTAAAACTAATTTAGGTAAGTACTTATTTATTATGGTTTTCAATTTGTTTAAATGGGAATCGAGTCGGCGCTACACTTTGTTTTTATATCCTCTAGTACATATACTTTTCTATAGGTACCTACACATTTTTTTATTTGTTAAAGGTTATAAGCAAGCAATGGTGGTTATCTTAAATGTTGATAATTATCTCAACAGAGAAGACTACCGTTTATGCATTTATGATTTGAAATGGCCATGGAAGGAGACTCACTTCGTGAAAATGAATGTATGTGCCGTGTGTCGCTTGCCTACCAATCCAAAGCTGAAGCCTCATTTTTTCCGTCGCACTGACATAAATAATACTTTTAAAGTGCTTTTTAATACTAAACTTTATTGTAGTTTCATTAAAATCCATTCAGTAATTTTTACGTAAAAGATTAACAAACATCCATACATCCATCCATACATCTTCACAAACTTTCGCGTTTATAATATTTATTATGAGAAGATGAGATGGAAACCTACAAATATATAATCTATAACCTTTTTATTATAAAATTTGTAATTATATAAATTTTGTTTTTTGAACCCTCCTGTATACAAATGAACAGGTCTATGCCGGAACGCGGATCCGCGCTTAGAAATCCTAAAAAAATGTACTCTAAAGAAACTTATATTTTTTTAAAATATTTCACAAGGAGTAGGTAGCTATTTTACAGTGTAATTACTTACACAATATAACAAAGAATATAATAAAACACGAAAAAGTGAAAATACACATTTTTTTAATATCTATTATCTGTGTTTTACTAGAGTATGTTTTTATTTCCTCCTCTTAGGAAATAATGAGTTATAATAAATTTATTATCCATGCTATTCTAGTAAATGATGCATCTATCAAAACTAGCATTCATGGGCTTTTTCAAACAAAAATCAGATTAACGACACGTTTTGCTTTTCATATAAAAGATATTTGATGTCAAAGTAAATGTTGCGCGAACGCGTGAACACTCAATATTTCCCGGCACACTACGGTACCGTCACTGTTCGAGTCGCGGCATACGAGAGGTTAAGATTCAGTGTTTTTTATTGATTTCGAGTATGGTTGACGGGGGGTTGACGGAGGAAAGGAGTTCCTACTCCGTCGGTTGGAGGTACCGGGCCACTGTGTTGTTTGGAGGGAGGAACCAGCGAGTTCGGCGGCAGGTTGGGTGTACATTTTTCAGGGCGCACTGTCAGAGGTGGAGGCTTCTCCGCAAGTCCCTGAATTTTCCCTTCCTCAAATTTTTTTTAAAGATAGTTACTACTTCCAAGTGGAGTCCAGCTAATAATTTTAATTTAATTATTGGTAGAAATAGTATTTACAATCCAATCAGTAAAAAAGGATATTTTCGTGTAAACGCCTGGGTAATATGCATTCCCACAAGAAAAACCAAACGACACTAAGCCAACCACAAGGCCTTTGTAGATGAGAGGTCCCCCAGAATCGCCAAAGCACCCATCAGGACCACCGACATCCAACTTGCCGGCACACATCATGGCGTCTGTTATCATGGCTCCAATTTTACTGAACCGTTGCTGGCATACGTTCTGATCTATCGTAAGCAAGGTGGTTTGCTGGAGTTGGTCTGGTTGCCTACCATCAACCTGCGAAAAAAACATTTCATATAAATGAAATCGACAACAACGCCGTGACTGATACCTACAGGAATTTCCGTTACCACATTTTGCTGGACGGAACTTTCTGGATCAAGATCCTATTTAAAATTCGAACGCATTGCACGGCAAATCGGTTACTCGTTGGTTAGAGCTAGAAGATAAACTTAAAACACTCACCTCCCGAACACCCCATCCAACGATGATGCTCAATGAATTCGGTTTGATTTCTACTCCTTGTTTAATCAGTGTTCCCTGCCTCACATTTACATTAAGATTGATTCGCTTTGCGACCACTAATACAGCTACATCGTTCGTGTAATAGCTGTTATTGAATTCTGGATGGTGGATGATGTGCTTAACGTTGTGTACAACGCCTCCGCGTGTTCGGAATGTAGAACCAACTCGGATTTTCCAGTATCTAGGTAGGGCATAGCTGTAATAATTGATTTAAAAGTTGTTAAAAAAAACTACCTACCAGTATAGAATTCAGTCGATTCATTATTGTTAAAAAAAAAGATTTATTAAAAAAATAAAAACGGTAAATATCATACCTAGTCCGAGCCTATTCTGTTCAGAAAAAAATAAATACGAGAATCGACTTCCTTATTTTACCGTTTTTGTTGAGTTGAGAAAACAGGTGTTTTTATACCTACTTTTAAGCTTAAATTATGTATAGGTTAGTTCCTCAAAACGATATGTACATACGTCTCTATTCTCTTTCTGAACACTCTACCTCTGCCAAGTATATACCTATCGGAATCAAATACACGCGTACATTATCATGTTAGTTCATAATGCATGTATCGATGTGCAGTATAGTGTCTTCAAATTTATACCTACCTGTATTGAATACTTACTTTACCCGTTAGGGTGGTTGCCCATATTTTATCCAAAGTTGGTATACCCGGATAAGGGAACGCATTAGATTCAATAATTCATTTAAAACTTAACTTCGTGTAAAGTAGATAATAAGGGAATAAAGAACTTCATGGTCAGCAACGGAGGTAGTAACAGACAGACGTGTGCTAATAGTCACACAAATAAGTACCTAAGTACTACACCTACTTACTTTATTCCAGTGTTAATATTGTACTGAAAGCAGTGTGCAGTAGATATGATATGGCGTGCCGTCAATATGACTCCAGCACAATGCTGTGCAAACTGCTGGTTGTCCCAAGCATCTAGGAGGAGCTGAGCTATGATCGGATACTGCTCGATAGTTGTAGGTGAACCTTGAATGACCCTTGCGAAGTAGAATTGCGAGTTCACTGAAATAGAATATAAATTGGTAGTAAGATTTTTCAAACTCAAATCAAAGATTACTTTAATATAATCGAATAGAACGACAACAGTAACCTGAATTAATATTAAATGAAATATTGCAGCTTCTTGTCGTTTTGGTATGGTAGACCATGGAGAAACTATAAGAAGCGTGGATAAATATCCCTAACTAGTCTGTGGTGGGATGTAGGTAATTTATTAAAGTAGGTCCAAATTATTATACTTACCTATAATAATAGATGTATTCACTAGAAAAATCACTACTACACATTTTAAATTCATTTTCGTAGTTACCGGTACGTCTCATGTATTCTTTAGGACTGGATCGCCAAATCGTCAATAACGAAACGTAGTAAGTAGAAAGGTACATACCTACAGAACACATACAATGGATGTGAGATTTTGAGGTTTATACCTGGGTAATAAAGTTTAATGCGGTCTGTACATATATATATTACTTTCTTGACGTTGCGATCATGAACTTGAGGATATTTTGAGCTATTCTTGATACTTGAAATACTTACTTTACTTACTAATAAAATTATCTTAACTTGTTTACAATCACAAAAGTATCTTGTTTAAAATAACAACAGTATATTTTATTGTTGTTATTTAACTGACTGAGGTTTATTGGATAGGTAGAAACTTAATTTGATACTTGTTTAACTAAGTACCTATCTAGGTAGGCTTACCAAAATTTAACAAATTAAATAATATTTCATAATATTTAGGCATCCGAAACAAACATAATTATCTGTAAGCTTAGTGCAATGAGGGTGTTTCGAAAATTAACAGGTAGGTGCTAATAAAGCCTAATACTTACGCTTTTTTTCTCATCCTACCATGATGATAATTTTGATGTACATAATGTACATATAATAGGTATCTACCAGATTACTCTAGATTAAATTCAAGTATCAAAACACTTTGTCTACACGATGCAGTTTACCTTTTAATAATATGATCGACAAAGCAATTTGTAGTTGCAAACATCATTAATCATTGAGAGAAACAAGGAAGTAGGTTATATACAAGTTAAGTTCATTAACTTTGTAAGTCCCGAGTATACAAATTGCGTTGTTAGTGAACCGTCAGCTTCTAATAAATAATCTTCTCAAGACTATCTGTGTCAAGAATTAGAAGGTACATTATAATAACTAATTAATTTTCAAATCCTTTACCGACCTACAGGCACGCAATTTTATTTAAGGGTTTCGTTAAGCGTTTTGACAGAGCATTCAATTGTTATAGGTAAGTATCTAGTCTTTTTGCAAATCAGCGCTGCATCCATTATGGTGAGACGGACCTTTTTTGATGGAACTATACCAAATTACCTACGCATTAAATTGTAACCTACTAGGTATCTATGTAATATGATGTGTGTAACGATCTGTTTACAATAAATATTTTCTATTCTATTTCACGAAACAAGTCCTGCGGACATAGAGCGATGCTTAATATTTTATTAACCTAAACGAATTTTCCACCATCTTATAGGTAGTTGGTTCAAATGGAGCCGAGCCGGGGTCAGATAAAGGGATGATGGAAGTAGGTAGTAACACCATGGGATCTTTCGTAACAAAACGTTTCATTATGTATCTAGTTTTAACAAAAAGATGTGAATACTTCTACCATAATAAAGTTAAATTCTGATATTGATACTATGTTTTAGCTGTATTAATAAAAAAAAAAACTTTTTTTTTACGAAACGCTATTTTCGTAACTCAATGCTTAGATTTTACTAAACGAAACATCCGGTTTATTCATTACAGGATACAAATATTGAATTAAAAAAAAATATTTGGATGAAGGCACTTGTAAAGTATTTATTTAACGAAATAGTAATCTTCTTTATTAGGTAAGGTATTATATGCTAACCTAATCATAACTTATTAGATTATAGTTATAAACCTACAATTACATAGTTGCCTACTATATGCTTAGTTACAAATATTTTAAAGAGTTGTTTAAAATGGTTTTGTTAACACACTTATATTAGATTCACTTGCAGCTAACATAATAACAAAGAAACAAATAAAGTAATCAAATCTTAGAAGTAAATTTTAAGCTACTTTAATCGTCGTATCGAAATTACACTTTGTATGTATATTGGATGGCAATGAAAACATCTATAATTAGTATCTTGGAATTGATCTGATGATGGAGTCAGGAGGTAGATAGTGGAACTCTGTGTTTCGTTTTGATCTGTCCAATAGATTGGGCTTGGTAACAAGGGTCTGATGATGGAGCCAAATAGAGGAATTCTTTTTTTATAACTTTTAGTGCGAATAAAGGGTTTTTTAGTTTGGTTTAAACTACACAAATTATTCTGTTGAATTTGAAATGACATAACAAAAAAAGACAAAGCAGGTTTCAGTTATTGACCTGTTTAATGCACTTAAGAGTAACTTAGCTTTAAGAGTAATTGAGTACTCTTAAAGCTAACCAGTAAGTCAAACTACGTAGGATATATTCTTAATGTATTTTCTATCAATACCCGGTCAAACTGACGCGGTGGCTGTGTAGGTGGCGAACAGTACACAAGACAGCCTTCCCACTTGACCGCCATCCCGCCACCACTGCCGCGTCAGGTTGACGTGTGACATCAGATGTGTTTACTTACGTAACTAATGTACTATGTAACTTATCTAATTATGCCTTTCTTTCTTATAGCCTCTTGGATTTGGCTGTCGATACTTGTAAAATACTTCATGCGACTCAATAATTTTATGACAGTCTTTAAATCTCCATCAGAGAATGCTTTAGATAATTGCTTCTGCAGCTTTGACATGACTGCCTTATTTTCCTTGTACAAGCTCATGATTTCTTCTTCATTAGTGGCATGTTCCACTTCTTCATTCTTCTCCATGATGTCCATAAGGAATTCCTGGTCTACTTCCGTGTTTTCTGGGAGTGCTTGGCCCCTGAGTTCAAGCATGTAGATTCCTGGAAACCGTATGAGAAATTACATTGTTTATGGAATTTAATTTATATTTGATGGAAGCTCCCCTATATTAATGAAAAACTTTAACAACAACCCTCTCACATACATAATGTACACTCAGTTAAGGTAGCTCATGTAGATATTACTATGTACCTACTTTTTCTAAATGAGTTAGCTTCAATGAATTAAATTTATGATGTACACGCACCTACCTAAGTTCCTATTATGAAAACATCCCTGACTAACTTTATTCTGTAACTAACTGAATCAACGTCGGCAAAGGCTCTGCCATGTGTTAACGAGGACTGTCCAGTGAGGATGTAAACTTGCTTGTTTTCACACTTGTTCCAGGGACGGTGGACATCCAAACTAGACAGCATGGTGGCAGGGATTTTAGAAACAACCTTAGTTTTAGTATAGGTAATGGTTTTCTGGAACAAATTGCTGTTTGTGCTAAGACCACCAATTGTAGGACAAATGTATTTTGTATTTTTAAATAATAATGTATTTTTTTGTCATGGTGCATAATATGTTAAGTCCTCAATCAAGTATTATTATTATATACTAGCTGTGCCAAACCACTCTTGGCCACCGACTTGCATTGCCCGCCCACAACTCTTTTCTATTTTCTTGGCTTTATTTATTTTTGTCCTATATTTAAGTTTTTGTGTCTGTATTCGCTGTGTAAAGAATAAAGAGAGATGGAAAGATAAAGAATCAACTGTTTATCAGGGGGTAAGTTGTTGAGGTTGTGGCCAACAATTTGTTTTTATTTCACTGGCAAGCATCGGACCCACCTAGGGGTTACAATCGTGAGCATGTTTGTTTTTTCTTTTTAAATAGCTACATATATTTTTTAATCATAACTTCACAACTTACCTCTTGATAATGGCTCCAAAAGAGTGTTATAAGCTTCATTCACTAGTGATGAGTATTCCTCTGATATAGCTTGCTCCTCTTTTTCTCTGAAAAATAAATGCAAATTGTTATTACAGGACAGGATCTTGGAACTACTATCAATAGAATATTAATAAATAGGGCTCCATCCTACCAACAGATTCTTCATATTAGCTGATAATGTGAGATTGACTGGTCACTAAAATTGATTGAACCAATTTCAATGATTTATTAATTATTCTTAGAAAGTTGTAGCATTAGGTGTCCCCAAAGAGTGACACAACAAATAGTTTTAAGCTATGTTTCTGGATGGAGGCATCCACAGACTTCGTGTAATCTTTATGATGTAATTTGTCCTTCCTGTACTTCAAGAATTACAGGAAACTTTATTCCTCAGTTTGAGTTTTGTGAAGTATAATAGGTACCCACCAACTCACCAACTTGGAAATTTGAACACTGGACTTTATTTATTTGTTATGAAAGTTGTCTTTCATTTGCATCTCTAATTGGAACCCAGAGTAAGATTAATGGCTGTTATTTTATATATAGTGTCAGAGCATGGGTTAAAACAATTCCTTTTAATGTGTGTACTTAAAAACAGACTTTTAGTGTTCATACAGGGCCACAAGCACTAATGCGCCTTTGGCTTAGACTGCGTTTCTGTACATGTTTAAAGGATGCATTATGCCAGTAAAGAAGATTGGCACCTTAATTGAAATACAGGCTCAAATGCCAGACAAGGTAAAATAAATCCATGGATACTATTAATCATTATATACTCATAATATTGTGAGTATTGTGACTCACTTGACTCACCTATTTGCATATTTATCCGGGTGTAGATACCTCTGCAAGTCCTTGAACCTCCTCGCTAACTCGTTTTCATTCAAATCGTAACTTTCAACCACACCTATTAGGTTAAAATAGTTTTTGCTACTCTCTGGACCCTGCAGCGCTTTGCAGTTTGGACAGAACAGATTTGAAACAAGATTGTTGGCATTTGTTCTACAGGACCAGCATGTTATCAGTCTAAATTGACGAAAATAAACTATTTTTTTAAAGTGGTTTCTAAATAAACTTTTAACACTCATATTTTTGTGTTCTTGCTGCTGAATTTGGTAAATCGAAAGCAAAATCCGTAATGAAATAAGAACTTGAGGCGGAAGACGGATTACACTGTTCGTGCTTTAAAATTTTCACTACGTTCACATAAATCAACATAAAAAATATTATGACAGCTGATTGCCTTGACTTAGGTACCTACCTATGTTGATATGTTCTTGCTGGATTGAATGGCTTCTGGAATTGGCTATTTGTGTTACTAATTTTATGTTTTTTTTTTATATTACCTGCCTACGACCAATACCTGGTTTTTGTTTGTTTCCATGTACGCGGTCCGGGTATGGGCCAAGTATTTTGGCCCATACCCGGACTTTCAAGAAATGAAAGCATACAAACTCTAATAATGAATAAGATTCAAATAATTCGCATGAGAATCTTAATTCTTTCAAGAAAAGTTGAAATCACTTATTAAACCAATCGGGGTTTCATAAGTGATTTCATTTTTTTTTAAGAGAGTCCCATATAAATCCCAAAAATTTCGATAAAACTAAAGAAAATATGGCTTTACAAGTTTTTAGCAAAACGGTTGCAGCAGCTATGAATAATTTAAACTGTTCTATGACCTTTGTTATCCAAAAGAGGAAACTATTGTAAAAACAGAAAGAAAAGCACAATGGATATCGCGAGGCATAAACACTTGTAGCAAACGAAAAAGACATTTTCTGTGGAATCGCAGAACCAAACTTAATAATGAAAATAAATTAAAATATGATGTATACAACAAACGGTTTAAAAAAATTATTGCCCTTACAAAACGAGTTCAAAATATATATAAAATAAAAACATCAGATAACAAATCTAAAACAACTTGGGAATTTATCAATAAAACACAATGCAACATTCCTAAAGAACCTTAAAAATGACAATAATGAATATATAACTGATCCCACAGAAATAGCCAACATATAATATATGTAATAAATTTATTATTACATATTATGTAATAATAAATTTATTGAAAAGGTTGAACCAGTACCAGGCGCTGGTAAAGAAGTAACAGCTAACATATGTCATTGTGAGAGATCAATGTTTATGGCACCATGTTTGCCACACCATATTAATAAAATTATAAATAGCCTTAAAAATACAAATAGTACTGGATCTGATGGAGTAACGACAAAAATAATAAAAGCGGTCAAAGAAGATATATTATGCTCTCATCTTAGTTACTTAATTAATCTCAGTACTTATAACAAGTAATTTTCTTCAAGGTCTAAAGATGACTATAGTGAAACCATTATTTAAAAAAGCAAATAAAGGCTAATGGAGTATTACAGACCTATTGCTCTCATATAAATTTTTCAAAGATATATGAGAAATATTTTTATGGCGAAATTAACGACTATTTAGAAAAAAAAGACATGTATTATGTAATGAGCAAAAAGGTTTCCGCCAAAATAAAACTATCAACATGGCAATATATGACATATGAATGTTATTTATCAAGTTAACGACAGAAAACGCGTATGTACCATATTTTGTGATATGACACAAGCATTTGACTACGTAGATCACAGTATTCAGTAAACTGGAAGCACATCGAATAAGAGGCAATATTTTAAAATTAATTTGTTTATATCTAACAGGTCGGAAACAAATAACAGAAATATCAAGGTTTTACTATAAAACCAAGTATAATGTTACCTATAAATCGGGTGAACGAAATAATGGTGTTCCTCAAGGAAGTGTTCTTGGACCACTACTGTTTGTCATCTATATAAATGACCTCCCAAATAAATTGACTCAAACTATGACATCATTTGCTCATTGACATTATTTAAAAATCAAAACCCATCTGACATTAATTTAATATTTAGAGATACTATAATACAATACAAGTTGACTCTGCACGATTTCTAGGCTTGCAATTAGACCAAAAATTAAATTGGAAAAACCATATTGAATATTTAGGTAAAAGAGTAAGCAACTCGGCATATGCCTTATATAGACTATCCTCGACTGTCAATATAGACACATTGATCAAAGCATATTACGGCCTTGTAGAATCGGTACTCAGATATGGAATCATTTTCTGGGGCAATTCTACAAACAAAGAAATTGTTTTTAAAATACAAAAGCGTTGTCTACGAGCTATGTTTAAAATACACGTGACTGATAGCTGTAGACCATTATTTGCGCATTGTTGCGAAAAAGTGTTGTTTGCATGACACCTATTATTTATAATAAAATACCAAAAAGCTACAAGAAAATTAACTCAAATGAATTTAAAAGTAAATTTAAAAAAAGAATAACTGAAAAATGCTTCTACAATATTGACGAATTCTTGATGGACAAATTTTAATTAGGTTAATTTTAACCTGACCTAACATAACTTCATAGCTTAATTTTATTGTTTGACTTTCTAATATTATCTAATTGTTATTGTGTATGCCATTATTTAACTTTGTTTGTGATTGATTTTTAAATTATAATAAGATTTTAAATGTTTACGTCATGCATGATATTGCACACCGATATCGGTAAATCATGTTGTGTCACTATACCTAATATCATCATATTTACACATGTTTAAGCAAATAAATTATCTTTATCTTTAAAATAGCTCTATAGAATTTGGAAAGCTGGAAAATATTAGTTTATGGACGGCCAAATTTATTGAGTTGATAAACAACACTTTCGAAATTTTTAATTCATATGTGTACAAAAAATGATATTCTGCTAAACCATACCAAATAAACACATTAAATCGGTTCCTGTAATTTTTATCCGATGTCAGTATCCGTGACAAAACGAAAAACAAAGACGTTACAAACTCAATCAAATGTCTTAAGGGTTAAAGAACAGTATAAAGAGCATAACAAGATGCGTTATGAAGATTTATGGTCTGAAGGTTTTTACTTCTTATTTACACGCCGTTTGAACCAAGATACCTTAAATATTTTTTTCGGTACTTCGGTTATTAGAAAACAACAGGGTGTAAATTGTAGATAACCGACCCCAGTACAGTTTAGAAGAGCTTTTATAAAACGGTTTATGGTAAACATGTTACACAACACACCGAAAATACAAATGGCTCCGACGATTTAGGTCAAATGCTCAGGAACACGGTAGAAATAAATACGGTGGTATTCCAAACTAATCAACCATCAGTAGTCTCAGTCGCAACTATCGATTAGATTTGCCAGAAAAAATACATTTACTATCGTTTGTGGCTACCTCAACGGGAATCGAACCCGCAACCTTCTGCGTCTCAGGCGGGCCTTCCCCCACTGCGCCACAGAGGTCGTCAAAATTTACAGCGTTGATAAAAACAATGGATGAACACAATATATCAAAAAATCTTTATTGCATTGGAAACGTAATAATATTAAAGAACATACAGGATATAACTTTTAGGAATCCCAAGACCGTATAAATAATCAATAAAACCGTTTAACGCTTTGGCAATCTATAATTTACTATGGTCACCGTACGACAGCTTTCAGCAACCCGGCACGGTTCTTCTGGGGCTACCTGTGCTACCTCGCCGTAACACAGTGTTTAACTAGCACGGGAGGTAAGTCACCTTACAATGCCACAAGCACCTGCATAATATTTTAATGGACTGCTAAGTACGTTGACCTATACAGCATCATCTACATAAATATAAGCACGCTAAAAATGTTTTGTTATTTAGACCCTAGGTTTTTTTTGTTGTGTGTGTGAAATAAAATTTATTTTATCTTATTTTATTTTGAATACTTTGTTAGCTTTATTAATGACATGTCTTATATAATTGTTCCAGGATTTTTTTTTTATAATAAGACCCCAAAAAATTTACCTCAAGAGATACGGACTAGGGAGAGTTATCTTACTAAATATCAGGCATAGTGGTATATATAATTAAGATCTAAGTAGAAAAAATATTTGTAAAGTTTTGCCAATGCATCATTCGTAATTTCAGCTACTTGAGCTAAATTTGTTGCCGATACATAAACAACTAAATCATCAGCAAATTGTAGACTTAACGAACCGGACATACGAATCTAGAATTATTAATTTATACGACGTATATACAAAATTAAAATTAATAGTGACAAGATACCACCTTGACAAACATCTACTAAAAAAAGCCGTGGACCATGAAGATGCCTATTGTATTTCATAAAAACTTATCTATTCCTTATAAAATGCATGAATCCAACTGATTAATTTTTACGGGAATCCTAAGAGTGACAACTCTCGACAAAGAACTTCAATATTGACACTATTAAAGGCGCCCGAAATATCGAAAAAGTCAGCGACCAAACGATTGTTTACAGATAAATAATTAAGTATGTAGCTGTAACTGACAAATACTTTCACGATTTCTACGAAAACCTAATTGATTTGAAAGTAAGATTTTGTTTTGTTCAACATAAACATAATTTTAAACGTTGCTTTAGCAATTGTTCAAATATATTACCAGCACATGAAGTGATTACTATTGAACGATAGGAATCAGCACAAAGCTTACCTGGATAACGTTCCTCGAACTTCAGAGATCAGATAAAATATTTGCTTGTTAGATATCTCGATTGGGACTGAGGTAAGAAACCTAGTCACTTCGGTATCATGTAGGAACATATTTGCATTGTTTGAGATATCAAATATGATCCTCACTTTATATTTGTTAATGTACCTTATTCTCCACCATGCTCTCTGTAAGAGGACCATCTATCATTGAATTATCTGTCTTCTATATTATACGTGAGAAAAACAATAAACTCACCTTTTTTTTAATCTTATGGGTACTTACGTGAATATTCGGAGACCTTAATGGCTGCATATTTATCTAGGTAGGCCTGTATTTTTGGATGAATCCGCTGCTGCCGACTTCTCTTCATCTGAATCCGAAGACTCGGAGTTAACCCACATATTTATAAATATTCCAAGCAAATAACAAGTAAGATATAACTATTCGGTTTTGAAAAATATAAATATTTTACTCGAAAAGCGCGCCTTCTCGTTTTTGCGATTCCCGCGATAAAAAAACCGTACAATGCTGAGACTCACTCATTAATACATACGTAGTATCCTAGTCTGTGATAAGATGGTAACGTACATCGCATCCCTAGTATGTACGTCTGCAGTGACAGTAACTCTGTGACTCTATCTACCAATCACTACGTTGTCTGATGCGTTAGCATCTTAAGTCTGTGGTTGTCTTTGTTTAGAAACGTAAATAACAAAACCGAAACTGTCTAGCTACGAATCAATAAACAAAGAATAATACCTACTCTTTCTTATACCAAATAAAATGTCATCATATTTCATTGACGATACCAATACTAGTGATTCGGATAACTTCCAGAAAGAAATATCCAACATGATGCACGGCTTCGGCGACAACCCTAATCCGAACCCCGCCACTGTTGTCCTCGTCGAAAGCATTGTCTTACAACAACTGAGATTAGTTCTACGAGAGGCCTTCAAGATCACTGAAAATCGCGGCAATAAGATCGTAAGCAACTACGAACTAATCTTTCTCATGCGTAAGAATATCGAGAAACTAAAGCAACTGCATGACTATCAGTTAACACTGGATCATATCGATAAGAGAACAAACGCAGTCATGACTGATGATGATCTTTACTATTTGGATGATGACAGTAATACAAAGCTAAAACAGAAAAGAACTCACATAGCAATCATCAAATACTTGGATGAGTTAGATGAAGTGCAGCATATCAAAGCGAATTCCATCGCACACACGCGAAAACTCCGGGCTTCGATGCTATCTGAACAAGTCCCATTAGATAAATATGATGTGTATCATAAAGCAAGGTGCGCATCATTCAAATCCAGCACTAAATTAGCCAAAGGTATTATTAGGAATTTACTTAGGCTAATTATATGTTTTATTTACATTACAATAAACATTGTGTAGGAAAAATCTGTATGTACCTCAGTGTTAGCTTGTCCAATGGGCTTGCAACCTGTTATGCAGAATGGTAACTTCTTTCTTACTGCTAAGTAATGTTTGAACATGCATCTGACATACTAAGTATAGATTTGAGGATGTCCATCATTAACTGGATTATAGTTTAAGAATTAAAATGTATTAAAACTATGTTATACCTAGAAACTAGTTCTTAATTATTTTCTTTTTCAGGGTTCCGCAAATTAGAGAAATGGGTAAACCCCAACAAGGAGATAAAGATTGCAGCCTTAGCAATGGAAGTGCTCGGTTTTATTGCATATGAAACTGTTGCTGAGATTGTTGACTGTGTGTATTTGATTCGTCAGGATGCCATGAAAAAGCCGGGGGATCCGTTCAGCAAGTTCGAAGGAGGTTTCTTCTGTAATCCAGGGGTGTTGCAGAATGCTGTCTATATAAAGTCAGGCTATGAAGGTTTCCCAGCTATCACAGTACCAGAAGTGAGGGAAGTTGTGAGGAGGTATTATATGCCTGGTGGAGGCATGAATGGACTGTATTCCAGACACATGAGCCAAGACATTCCTATTAAATTTATTGCATTTTAAATTCAGTGATTCAGTGGTCTTTATAATATTATGTTCGTAGAAAATATTAGTTTAGAACTAGGGTAGGTATATAATTATGTGGATACAACCATGAGTGTTTAAATAAAGTATTTTCACAATGATTTCAGTGTACAAGAATCAAACAAGTCATATGTGTTAGCAATATATTTTCGTATACACTAAAGCTGTTGTGTATATACGAATATGTTTGCAAATCTTATGGTAGGCTATACCTTTTATTATAAGCTTAAAATACAATTTCTCTTTTTCAAAAGATCTCTAGTCATTGTTAGTATGATTAAAGATTTTGATACTTGGTATTATGACCAAAATCAACAGCAAAGAATTGAAATAGTCTTATTTTAGGACGGAATCATAATTAATGTATATATAAATAAGAGTTTGTATAATCAAAATTACTAAATATAAATATATACATACAAAAAAAAAATTGTTGACTGTGACAAATGTGATGAAAACAAGTAGGTACCTACTCTGAGGAGGCTGCACGGGACCCTTTAATTTTGTTAACTATTGCACATTCAATTAAAAGTGAACAATAGGCGGACTTAATGCTAAAGCATTTTCTACCAACCAACCCAAATTGTTGTGATTGGCGGTAAGCATGATACAATTTTTAAACATCTTATACCTATACAATATTATTATATATATCTAATCACGTTTACTAAATATAATAGGTTGGGGAAAAAGTTTCTTCGCATTTTTTAAGAAAATTCAAAACATTTTTTAATATAGTTTATTTACATTTAACTAAAGTATGTAGGTACCATTTTGTTCGATAACTTTTTGCCATTTTGTAGGCAGGGACATGATCCCATTGCTATAAAAACTTTGGGGCTTCTGTTCAAAATACCGCGACAAGTGGTTTTGGCAGTCCTCTCGTGATGTTAACCTGACACTGCCTAAAGAATTCTGAAGAGACCGAAACAGGTGGAAATCTGAAGGTGCAAGGTCAGGACTATACGGCGGATGCATTAACACATCCCAGCCAAACTCTCTTAATTTTTGCTGAGTGGCTAAAGATCCACTTTTCATCACCAGTTATCAGCTTCTTCAAAAATGGTTCGGTTTCATTACGTCGTAATAAAGAATCACAAATGAGAACACGGTTCATTAGGTTTCTTTCAGTGAGCTCGTGAGGTACCCAAATATCGAGCTTTTTTGTGTACCCAGTTTTTTTCAAATGCGCCAAAACTGTTTTGTGGTCAATTCCCAGTTCTTCAGCTACGTCGTAACTACTGATATGCCGATCTTGCTCCACTTTTTCAAAAATGGCATCCATTTTATCCGTAATAGGGCGACCAGAGCGACGTGCATCTTTGACATCAAAATTTCCGGATTGAAAACGCTTAAACCAAATTTGTGCTACTCTCACAGACACTGCACTAGGTCCATAAACATCGCAAATTTTTTTCGCGGCTTGCGTTGCATTTTTACCTTTTTTGTAGTAAAATTTTAAAATGTATCGAATTTCTTCATTAGATTCACTCATCTTAACAGTACGAAAAACAAATAAAAATCACACATTTTCCTAATTTGAATTTGGAATTATCTTCTTTAAAATTTAAACTTTTAATGATACCAAAACCAGCCAGATACAAATAGTATAGCCAAAGATATTTTATTACAAGTTCATACATACAATAATGCGAAAAGACTTTTTCCCCAACCTAATATAATTATAATAATAATATATAATTATATTATTTAATATATAATTAAAATAATTATATATTTATAGGCACTTATACATATAAATAATAGTTTGAAGGTTGGGTAGATAAACTATGAATACAACTCATCAAGGAAATATTTGCGAGTTAATCTTTTGAAGCATTCATAAGAGTCCTTTATAATTTCAAATGGTAGTTTATTCCAGAGCCGGACTTATTCGACAGAGGAAGAGTTTCCACAGAACGATGTAGAATGTTCCGTGGAAACAGGGGTGCCTAGAAGGAGATTGTCAGAAGACCTTAGTTGTTTTTCGTTTGTGTCAGACCGGAAACGAAAACGGATCCTTAAGAACAGAGTAAAGAACACAAAGAATCCTTAGGTTTTTACGCTCCCGAATGTGGAGCCATTTTAATTCAGTGCGGATTTACTCACATGATCGAAAGTGCGAATGCAACTTTTGCGGTTATGTTACACCGCACAAGTTTGTGAAAGAACTTCTGCTATAGATATATATGCTGCTTTCTCTATAGATGAGTGCTTCAGCAATAGTGGCTAAAGAAATGTGATCAAGTCATTCACCTAGAAAAACAAAACTGGCAGCACCACTTTATTGAAGACATCCAGGCATTTGTTATTAATTTAACTGATATAGAATCAGATACTTCAAGTTCAGACGGAGATCTCATTTCAGATTTCTCCAAAATTGAATATTTATAATCGAATTGGGACTATGAATTTGACATTAACTTGTAAATGTGTATTATATTCTAAAATCATTAAAATATTATTATAAAGTACCTATTATATTATTATTTTCTGATTGAAGCGGCATAAGCTAGTTTCATTTGCCTCTTGCTTATATCATCTTTTAACTCTAACTACCCCGTTTGTCCTCTGTTCAGATAGTATCAAAATCAGCAGTCTCACTAGTGTTTCTGTAGATGGAAAAACAATAAAAAAATACAGCTGCGCCCTGAAATTCTCATGCTTTTATATTATTGAACAAACTATCTATTTGTACGAGGTTGAAAGTGTCTTCGTATGTACCTACGGAATACCACACATCGTTTTTGTACGAGGAACCAAGGAAGCACTGATGCCAACTTAGCTACTTTAAAGCTACATTTAGCGTGTCAGGCAACTACGATTTTATGAAACTTGTAGCTAATTTTTTCTACTATTTCTGGCAACTTTTCACATCGCGTAAATATTTTTGATCGAGAGTTCTTAATAGGTCACCAGGCCTTAAAACTAAACGTGGCACTCTATCTTAGAGCCAATACCATTGATGCTCTATCTATGATATGGTTGGCGGTCGGGAACAGAAATTCCGCGTTTCATTCATACATTCAAACCGTTATTAATACCTGTGTTCTGCCTTGTCTTGACAAATGAGTTTGATAACTCTAAACTCAATCCTCTGTATCAGAGACTCTCAGGAAAAGTGGTCAATGCTGCTATAATTGTATTTTGCCTAAGAAGTACTTGAAAAATTGGCTACTGTTTAATACTCGAAATCAATTAAAAACACTTAAGCTCAACCATCTATATCATCCTCTTCAACTATTTTAATTGATAATTTTACATTTTTACTGTATTGTAAATTTTAATAATAATTAATAATCTGCTTTTTAAAACAAGAGTGACCTCGTGTTTTAAAAATGAGTCAACGAAACGTCAGCAGAAGAATAGTAAAGTACGTGGTATAGTCGTAATAATATTCTAAAATGCCATTTTATCGTTACTTATTAAGACATTTTTTGCAATTTTTTTTGGCAATCTACCAACTTTTTGCAAGATATCTAGCTACTGGCAGCCGTTGGCAACACTGCAAGGAAAAATTAAAACAGAAATTAGCAGCCACAGATTAAAATCTGTTTTAAGCATTAAAAAGTACTCTGGTAGCAATAGCAGCGTTTCCTTCCTTTTAGTAAAATTGGTAATAACTGCGAAAAAGGTGTGCCTGAATACTGAAGTGAAAGTGAAATCAGAATGGCATCCAATTTAGATTGCGATTATGACGAATCTACGGTCTTTCAAACAGAAATATCCAAAATGATGTACGGCTTCGGCGACTGTCCAAACCCAAACCCCGACACAGTTCTCCTTATAGAAAGCATCGTCTTACAGCAGCTAAAGTCCTTGCTAAAAGAGGCCTATCAAGTCTCAGTTGAACGTGGCAAAAAGATCATCACTAATTATGAACTGATTTACATAATGCACGCAAATCGAAATGTGATGAAAATGAAGCGTCTTCAGGTTTACCAACTCGCCCAAGACAAGATCTCAGTGATCACCGAGCGCGAAAAGGTAGATGTGGCCGAGATGGATGGTGCATTTAAAAAAAGAAACCACATTGATATTATCCAGAAGTTAGATAAAAAGGGTGAAGTGAACAACATCCATTTTGATTACATAGGACGCCTGCGAATGATCAGAGCTCAGAATGTAACCGATGCAATGTCATCTGACCAGTATAGACTGTTCCATGAAGCTAGACGTTCCTCATTTCGCAAGCAAGGGTACTCAAAATTCAAGCAATGGGTGAATCCCAATAATAAATTCATCATTTCAAGTTCAGGGTTGGAAGTCCTTTGTTTTATTGCTTATGAAACCGTGGCTGATATTATTGATGGTGTGTTACTTATCCGTCAGAAATCACCTAAAGGTCTTCAAGGTTATTCATATCAGTTGGATAATGGGATTTCCGTTCAATGGGCTATTGGTGTGATGGAAGTGCATGAGGCATTGACTAAGTATTTCACACCAAGAGTATGGTTAAATAGCTTGTTTTATAAGGAATTGGGCTTGGAATACCTTTTTGATAGCGATTGAAGTTGAAATAAGATTGCCATGTTTAACTGAATTTTCAGTGTAGTAGTTCTTAAAACAAGCTCATATTATATTCTCTAGACAAGTAATGTATGTTTGTAGGACTATCTGCACAGAACTTATTGAAAATGGATATGTTAGAGGATTTGTGGGACTAGAAAAGTGTTTGTAAAAACTAGTTGTGTCTTTCTCAGCTTTGTGAAATTGGCAAAAAATTTATCACTTCAATCAACTATAATCAATTCTGTTCAAGAATCATCAATTTTTTTAAAGCTTCTACAAACAAAAAAATTGTTACTACAATCAACTACATACCAAAATCTACAAGATTAAAAAAAAAAGATTTTCAAAAGGCAGGTGAAAAGTAGCAAAAAAAAAATGTTGTTTATTGCAACTACATATGAAAATTTTACCACTACAATCAACTACAAACGATTCTGTTCAAGAATCAACTACTACACTTGAGGGCTGACAAAACCGAGAGATAAGTTTTATTTTTAAAGTCTTCTAATATTTCTTTTTATAGCTACTACAAACAAAAAAAAATTGCTACAAGATCAACTACAAAACTAAATCTACAAGAAATAAAAAAAAAACGATTTTCCAAAGTTGCGTGCCAAGTTCACAAAGTTGTCTTCCTCATGTTATTAAATTCTATCTTATGTAGTTTTGTAGTAGTTTATCTTATTACATGTCTTAAAAAGCTGATAAATTATCATGTAGTATGTTTGTCCAAAACAAACGACTTCCCCAACCTTTTCCCCAATGCACAGACTTAGGATAGGTACATAGAAGATCATAAAGTTATTGTCATTGCAATTTTTAAACATTTTGTAGGTTGTATGTTGTATTCTGAAATCAATTCTAATCTAAAATGTCATAGTTCAATACTTATCTACTGTAATAGTTATTATATGTAAATTGAGTATAAGGTATAATAAAATGCATTTTTATATCAATATTAAACTATTCATGAATTTAATTATTCTACTAGATGTACCACTGCCGTCCTTGGCCCCCGACCAACCAACCGCGTCTTTGTGCTATTACTTCAGTTGCTCGGCTCCTAAGGGTCGTAGAGTAATATTAAATATAACCTATAACCTTCATGAGTTGGGCTATCCTTTCCTCATGAGTTGGTCCATAAACAGTCCATTATTACTGCATCAAAATTTTAATTTATGACCTGGCATTTTCATTTAGTATGTTAGGTCTTGTATAATTAAGTCAAAAACAACAGCAGTCATTAATCAAATTGATACATTGACATACCTATGGACTCGCTTTTCCGCATTCTAAGTTGGACAATTACTAGTGGAGGTCAGACTAGATGACTAGCCAGCCTTACTCCACCCAGAAGCACTGAAGCTTCGTGGGATCTTCCTTCGCACTTTTCGCGGAGTGACCTCGGGCTGTTGAAGATTTGTTCGCGTTGAGTTTCTACGCCCGCGCTTTCAAGGACTACGTGGGCAGCAGATTTTTCTTCAGTTACAGTGAGCTGTCGCGTTGCTCCGATGTAGAGATGTCTTTTTAAGGGGAAGTGACCAGTAGCCTCACGACCAGCCAGTGACCTCTCGATGGATCCCTAAGTATGTAATTCTCAGTACCATTACGTGTCTAACGATACCTTATTCGGTCATTAAAAACCATCATGTTTCGGTGTTCCGAGGATTACCTAAATCATCGCGCTTACTTTCCCCGAGAAAAATGTAAGCCAGCTAACTTGCAAGCTCGTGATCACCTAAATTTAATAGAACAAGTTTTGTGCTCGGCGATAGTCTACCATAAGCTTTTTGAAGCATTCGCTTGTAAATTAAATTTAGCTCCACCGAGCTGCAATAGCTTCGATAAAGTCTGGGAGCTAGGGGTAGAGCGCTTACAGCATCGTTCTGCTGAAACCGAAAAAATGACATGAACCTATACTTTACATGATATCGATAAAATGGCCTACTCCTAGTATAAAAGTAAAACGTGTTGTTACTTAGGTGCTTACTTAATACCGACTTGACCCTAAACTCAACAGTTTAAGTAGGTAGGTAGGTAGGAACGTACTTAGTTTAAAATATAAATAACGTTTGTATTGCGACACCCTAGTTAAGTAATCAAATGCACCACCTTGAATATCTTCATCACAGATACCACAGAGTCTGAAGACGAAAGTCTACAATCAATCAGTGCGTGACATATGGCACGCATCTATGACATATGGAATTTCAAGGTCTCTAGAGGGCTCTAGAGGCAGAGAGCTATGTTCGGAGTTTCACTACGTGATAAAGTAGGTACGAAACGAGGAAACCCGTAATATGGCAAACACAAACCAGACGACGACGCAGTGTAGGAAGACCCCCCCCCCATTGGCTGATGACAAGGTTTCGGGAAGTCGGTCGGTTGAGGTAGCTCAAGGCTAGTCATGGCTCTCTGGGGGAGGGCTATGTCATCAAGGTGTTTAGACATATTTGTCTATACACCCTGATGAGCCCTTTTTGAGGATGGATGGAGGTATTCCTCACGCTTAGTTTTCCTTTCACACTAACGATTTGTCAAGGATAAACTTGACTTTTACCGGGTTTTGCCTTGACACGTGACATTCAATAGCTAATGTATTTTCCATACATTTAAATTTCTCCACATACGTTAAAAACCTATATAAGTAATTAGAGTAGCGATTCGCTTTGCTAGCTTGGTACCTCGAAAGAAAAACAGACACCCACCACATTTGGTTACTTCGCTACCATACCGTACAATGGGCATATTCGGGACAAATTTACTAAATAAATGGCCATCAAACTTTTACCTTAAATCCCCTAAAACACATTTTTTTAAATATATGTGGCTGATATTTGTCTACATTATTATGTAGTTTATATTAGTCTAGATGCGTTACAAACGAATATTTTTTTATTAGCTGTCCAAAATAGCCCCTTCGATGGGGCTAATCGAGATCTCCAGATTCAAATGAGGTTTTGTAATACATAAGTCAGATTTATCGATTTATACGACTGGTTATATGTGGGACAGGACTAAAGATGCGTTCAAAACATAACAAACATTATTTTTTTTTGTTTCGAAATATTTTTTTTTTTAAAATCACCATTATTTTCGTACAAAATTGTGAATCAACATAAAAAACTCTGCAAATCCGCAATTCTTTAGCCTTCTCATTGGCACTTGGTGATAAGGAAATACAATGATTATAAAATTTTACTTGTCATACAAAATACCATATAAAATATTCTTAAAAAAATAAAACAATAACCATAATAGCCCCGAATTCGAAATATTCCACGAAAAAACCGTCAAAAATACGATGATTCAATATTTTTTATAATTTGAATTCCAATATTTCATAAATATAATCATGAGAAACCACAGATGTTTTATATAAATCACAATGGGTACTTATAATAGCAGCGCCCTGAAAAGGACGATTCAATCGTGTGATGGTGCACGCCACCAAGCACCCACACTTCATTTCGAGAAAGTTCCAGTGACGCGCACACCACACGGAGCGCAGAGACACGTCGTCACTTCACGCCGGCCGCCGAGCATATGGGAGAGTGCGTCGCTAGGCCCAATATTTATACTTCCGCCGCGCGGTGCACACCGACACGACGCGCGAACTATGACCCCCCCGCGCAGTCTATGACGTCACACATCATGCCACTGCCGCGGGCGTTTTCTGATTGGCTGATTAGGTGTAAATCGCTTGTTACTTTTGTACTAACCTTACTATAAGATTTGTGTATTAATATAGACTAAGTTGTAAATAAAATTTCATTCCTTCATTCATATCTCATATCTTTCATTGTAGGTACTCAAACATACGCAGGCAAGATCCCCTAAACTATTAAACCTTTTTACCTATGAACCTTAGTTGGATAACAATTTAAGATCACTAATTTTAGACTTTTGCAAGAAAACACTTCACTCTCACACGTGCTGCAGTATAACCTTGACAGTGATAGAATTCAATCGACTTTAGAAGTTATGTTGGTAATGTAATTTTTTTTACTATTGTCATATTAGGAATTATAGCATAATGTAACTTGAAATGGGACAGTGTTTCGAATAAACCTCAAATCTTAAATAGCCCCGTTCTACAGGTACATTATACGGTCAGTCGCAAGGTTCAAATCACGCAAACCATTTACATGAGTTGGTTCTCTCAAGAGCCGCTTGAAGTCCAGCCGCGGCTTTATTAGGTACCTAACAGAAAGTTAAGCTCTCGGTACCTATATAGAGTAGATCACATCTGCACGCACCTCTATTGGTTCTATCGGTTTCCCAAGGATTTAATCTACAATGGAATGGCGTAAGAAAAAAATCACTGGCTCCAGAGCTGTATGATATGGTTAAAGAATTATTAAATACATTCTGCATACAATGGGGTAGGATTTACTTTTCTTAGTTGTTGAAGGATTTGTGCTCGGTGGGTGCTTATAATGTAGGTACGAGTAGGTAATTACATTCTAAGTCCTATTCCTTTTTTCATAGAACATAGTCATATGGAACTCTGAAATAGATTTTCTCTTTAAAGTTAAGCCATTTAATTTGAAATTAAAGATTTTATCCTATTCTATATTATCTTACTAATATAATAAATGCGAAAGTCTGTTGTGTGTGAATGTTTGTTACCACGTATGAGTATCTCGGTAATAGTTTAGGTTCTGGAATAACACATACGCATTTAAAAAAATCAACGCCTAATGGGGTTAAACAGGGTTGTAAAGTTTTTAAGGAAATTTTTATTCCTTGGTTAGATTCGCTAAATAATCGGTAGTACAAATAAATAAAATAAATATGTAATAAAAAACGTATTTTTATTTTTTCAAAACTTCCCCAATTTTTCAATAGTTTGTATGGATTTATGGATTATTCTGGTTCGATTTACTCAAAACTCGGTATAAATAAAATTTTAAGTATAAATAATGAATTAAATATTTTCTATCTTTACAAAACTACCTCTAGGGCGTGTGCAATAAAGTTCTGAAATTTGTATGGAAAAAATATTACCTGGTTCGATTCACTCAAAAGTTGGTGAAAATAAGCTTTATCGCAAATAATGAAATAGATTTTTTCTTCACAATTACTCTTAGGCAATGTGTAATATTACTAAGGTCGTATAGTTATAGTTAGTATTGATTTTTTACTTCTTGGTTCGATTAACTCAAAACATGGTAAAAATAAACCTTAAAGCAAACGACAGAGTTGTAGTACCTATTGTCTGTTCGATCAAGACAATAAATACTACAACCGTCCTATCAAAACTTTCGCGATCAGTATAAAATATCAATCGTGCAGTCATAAGTATTCTACTTACTATAATTTTGAGGATGGGTGTTTGTTACTTTTTCATGCATAAAGTTCTGAACGGATTTTAATGAAGCTTTACTGTAATATAGCTTATAAGTACATCAGAATAACACATAGTCTATAATTTATAATGATATTGTGTAATTTGGCCATAATATAATGATAAATATCAATTAATTCACCACCTACATGTTTCACGGCTTAACCGCTGAGCGTTTGTGATGAAATTTGATATGGACATAGTTTTAAGCCTGGAGACGGCTACTTTTATAAACATACCACGCGGGCAGAAGCTAGTTTACTATGTATAATATGTATGTATTTATAAAAAAACAGTTTTAAAACAAATCAGTCACTAGTCTCCATAAAACAAGATCTGCTTACTTTGGGGCTAAATCATGCTGTGTGAAAATGTCCAGAATTATTTATTTATAGGCCTTATTAAAAACATGAGTAACTAAAAATACTTTACCAAAATACAGTAAAAAGAAAAACATAACTCTAAAATATTCAAACTTATAAGTTTGAATACTTTTATCCTACTTAGGTAGGTACCTATTTGATGCTTAACAGTCTAGTGAATTTGCGAATTGAATATCTTTCGATGTTTTAGTTGGTAGCACGAGTGCTAGCGACGATGCAGGCCCGGTGACTAAGCCTACTAGTACCAGTGGACATATTCCAGTTCCAAGGCGAACATTCTTATCCCAGGGAAACTCAAACATCATTACTTCTAGAGATCTTGAGTTTTTCTTTAAACTAAAAAAAAATCGAAAAAAAATCCACCTCAAGACTGTGCAGCGGGCAAAAGTCTGTATGAAAAAAATACGGTATACTGTACCAAACTATCCTTTTATTATTATAAGTGTCAAAATTTGGATATTTAGATGTTGCTAATGATTTTTGATTTGGATGAAACTTAGAACAGGTGAAGTTTGTGAACACACTTATTTCATTTTAGTAGCACGAGGTCAATGCCGTGCAAAGTTTTATACATCCTAAACCTTGATCTGACTTGAAAAGGAATTTTCAGGAAGATTCCAATACTTTCTAGAGGTAGAAAATTTGTCGGTGTTTTTAAATCGCCCTTTGACTCCAACCGGTGAATGGACTCATGCAGCTGTGAAGTTGTGTAAAAGTCTTTCAAAGTCGCAACTTTTTTTTTACAAATCTACTTCCACTAATGAATTTTGGTATGCTAATTGTTGTAAAAACTAGCTATCAATAAAAAAGTATTTCAAGAAAAAATAAAACGAAGTTAATAAAAAAAATCCCCCATAGTTCACCCTCAGGGGTGAGGTTTTATCATCAAATGTATATGGGACCACCCTTAAAGTACCTATACGAAAATATCGCGTCAGACCCTCCTCCTTTTTAGAAGTTGAAAACTGAACTGAAAAAATGGATGGGGCAGGCCTCAGCGAACATACTCTGACCAAATTGCCAGTGGAAATCCGTAGTCCGCCGTAGGAGACCTTCTGGAGAAAGGCCAAGTCAAGAGTACCCTAAACCGACAAGTTTGTATGAAGAATGTGATGAGGATTAATGAAGCTAAAGAGATAAGCCAGGAACGTAGCCAGTGGAAATCCATAGTCTGCCTTCTCCAGGACGCATGACTTTTTGTACTAGCTATCAATATAATTACTATGTTTAGTTCTACGTGGCGATAGAAAAGAGGCCTATACTCAGCATTGAATTCGGGCTGATATGATGATGATGAGTTTTTTGACCACGTTCCTCTTTTTGCACATAAAGTAAAGAAATTCATTGGACCCCTAGTGTAACATACATTCTAAAAAGCGGCGATAGGCTTTCAACCCTGTCACAAGTATTGTGGTCTAGGTCATTTTCGAAAACGTGCTATGTGTCAAATTTCATATTTGGACGACTCTGACTGAACTTTAATCTAACGGATCTACATATAAGTATTGATTTGAGGATGTTCATCAAGGCGATTGCAGATGTGAGCGTGTTTTTTTTGCAATACAGCAGCTGGAACCTTTATGCAGGTGTGTCAGTTCTTGTGGAATCCCGCCAACAGTACGACCATTCAACTTTATTCCATTAAAAGGCTCAATAAACAAGTTCCACGATAATCTTTAACTCGGCAGATGTTTTTATCTAGATTTAGGATAAAGTTTAGCACTTTAGCTGAAGTGTATTAGAGAGGCGATAACTTTTACGACTGTTTTTAAACAGCAATCAAGAGTTTTATGCGAGGTGTCACTCTGTTTAAACTACATTACTTGAGAGGTGAACACGTGAACATTTTGTTAAGGTAGATTATAATCTATGCCCGGATTTTAGGGTAGAATTCAGTTAGATTTGATGGTTGACTCTTTGTTTTGATTATAAGGTTAATATTAAGTATGTAACGTTGCCTAGATAGATGGATATTACTAAGATTATAAAAAGGTAAAGTGGGTACACATAAATAGGTCACATTTGACTCTTCATCAAAATAACTTGTAATGGCGCGGCGGCCACACTATATTATTTACTTTCTCAAAATAAGAACGGCACAATTAGACAACTTTTTTCAATTACATAATATATATTTATTTTAATAATGAAAAAGAAGACAATTTTACGATTAACTTTGACTAATAAACGTAATAATATTTTTTATTCTAAATAAACTGAACGTCGCTTAAGGTTACGCCAGTATACCCGTTTTACTATGGATGTTTAGATTTTTTGTGTGAGTCGGCAAGTGAGAAGTTGGTATTCATAATGACAATACTTACGAGCTAATTTGCCACAAATTAAATTAAAAAAATTAAAAATTAATTCATTGATAAATTAAAAAAAATTGATACATACATATTTAGGCCTCAAAACTCCTAAATACAAGTGAGAACGTATTTCACTTTTTTGTAATTTTCTTCTGACCAGGCTTTTCTCATTGGACTGATCAAACTTATCTAATAACTGCATTCGATTCACAAATGTTAGAAAACCATATCGATTAATTGAATTAAATTTTTAATTTTAAAGCAGGCCATTCCACTATGAGGTAAGACATCAACTGTGACCTATTAAAGTTGCCCTTCTGCATAGTACCTAAGAACGAGTAATGAGAAAATAATTTCTAACATTATCCTACTTCACTTAGCGAAAGATGCAATGTTATGTTATATAAGTATGTTGGGTATTCAAACATAATTTAAGAAAAAACTGCATTTCCAACTGACAAAATGAATCAGTATTTAAGTAGGTACTTTATTCTGCGAAAGAGAAATGAGAAAATGATTTCTAACATTATCCTATCTCATAGCGAAAGATGCAATGTTATGTTATCTACTTCAGCGTTCGCAGCCAGCTCCTTCACAAGTGCCGTGGCCACTTCAGTTCCGCATCTCGAGATGGGCGTTAGGCTTCGCTCCGTTACGACTAATTGAGAGGTTTGGGCGAAAATCTAAATTGCCTATCGACCTCAGCCACATGTTACGTTTATTCTATAGAAAGCATCACTTGCAGAAAAGGATCTCGATAGAACAGCTTGTAAATAGCAAAAAGCTTGCAAACAAAACTTCAGAAATATAGCTTTTGTTCGGTAACTGTTTGTAGCTAGCAGAACAAGATAAACCTAGTTCTTTTTCGAAATCCGGATCGGTACGTAACTGGTTTATATTTTTTTTGTATGTGCGTATGTTTGTGTGTTTGTCTGTTACCATTTATCTTTGAAACGGCTTCCGATTGAAATGCGGTTAATAAATTTTTTTCTGCATTTAAGGATGGTTCATAGGTAGGTTTTATGGCCACAAGAGGGCGCTGTTGATGTAACTTGTACACGACATTAGAAGTTTTTCAAATTTTGTAAAATCCTGCTACTATTATAAACGCGAAAGTTTGTGAGGATGGATGTTTGTTATTCTTGTACGCAAAAACTAATGAACGGAATCTGATGAAACTTTACTGTAATATAGCTTATGCATCAGAATAACAAATATAAGTCTACTTTTTAATCAGGTACTACGCGGGCGAATCCGTGGGCAGAGTTTAGGTTTATATATGTACTGTGACGCAGAGTATATTATTATATTATACAGAGAGTGTTTGGGGATACACAGATGTTATAATACGTTTGGGGTAAGAGGTTGTTTATTTGTTCGTTACTATTTTTCTCCAAACGGATTGTAATTTAATTTTTTTTAAGGGGTTTTAAAGTTTTGTTAAAATAATCTTTTAAAAAACAACTGATGAGTAATGATGACACATTGGGCGGATTTAATTTTTTGACGGTTTTTTTTCCAAAATATTAGTATTATATGAACTAGTTAAGTTAGTTATGTTATGTATCTAGTTATGTATTTACAAAAAAATATATAAGTAGTATATCAGTCATGTAGTTCCCATAATACAAGCTCTGCTAACTTTGGGGCTAGATGGTGCTGTGTGAAAAATATACAGCATTTTTTTTTTATTATAGTCTAAAGTAAGTAGGACATATAATGAACACAATATGCTGCACCTACAAATGATTTCCCGGTTCCATCTACCTCGTAATACAGGAAACTACGAGTGCGTAGCGTTGCTGCGAATTCGTAGCAATTCTACGAACTCGTAGAAATGCTACGCGTCATTTTGCTAAGACTTTTTGTTTAGTTAGAATTATCAATCTCCTTTGTTTGTTCACGACGAACTCCCAAGCGCCTAAAATCTTAATAGATCTCAATCAATCAATTCTTAGTTTATGGCCTTTGCGGGTTAAGGGGTCCGCAATTCCGCCAAAAGATCTCATAAGGGCCTAGTCAAACTGACGCGACGGTGGCAATCAAAGGAAAATGGTTTTCAAACTTTGCGTGAATATACAGATCACCGCCGCCGCCGCGTCAGCTTGGCTGGACCCTAATACACGTCAATTTGCTGATCGTTATGAAGTTATTAGAAGGAAGAGCAATGACTATTTGGACCCTAATACACGTCAATTTGCTGATCGTTATAAAGCTATAAAAAAAGGACCCCGACGACTATTTTTTAAAGATTTAAACAACGGTGTTACCTTACAAAGCTGCTTTTTGAGAGTCTAGGTTAGATAGGTTTGACGTCGGTAATCGGCTCTAGTCGTAAAATTGAATTTTATGAGCTGAAATGGCTTCTGTTAACTTTGAATTAATAATATTAACAATTTATTGTTATTGAAACGGTGCAAAAGAATTAAATTGTGAAGAATTCGGCCAAGCACATATTTAAAGCTATTTGGACAAAACGCTGCCAAAAAAGTATTTGATATAAATTTCGTCAATTGCATTGAATTTTGGAGATATTTTAAGTTGCTCTCCTTTAGCGGTTATTTTTTTAAATCACAACTATAACTGTAGTTTATTATTGTAAGCATTCTTGACACTATTCAGCTATAACGAATTTCGAGACCTATTACTATTTAATTTCGGTTACTATTTCGAAGGTGCAGTAAATGTCGGCCTGAAATACGCACTTTTCCAAACGAAAAGCTACGAAAATGTTTACGGATCGATTAAACACGACAAACGAGCTTCACCGGTCTCACCAAGGGGCTCTTTAACCAAACATATTGAGCCCGTCTGTTACTCATAATTTCTCTTTTAATATATTTATAAGGGATACCATCCCGAGCCGCAATCTGTATCCGAAATTGGAATATTTTTTACTTTATCCCTAGCGGTGCCAATCTACAATCTGTTAACTACAGCCCACGATACAGTTCTCACCTTTATGTTTACCATCATAAGGTCGACTAGGTTAAATATTGGTGGTAAAGGTAAGGCTGTAATTCTTTTCAAGAGGAGTGTAACATTGCGTTTTTTTTATGAAAGAGATGACGTGATGGTGCCATAGTGCCTTTAGACGAACGCGCAAAATGTAAGCAGTACTTAAGTAGACTAATTTAGTTGGTTGAAGATTCTTTATCCAACTATAGTATCAACTTTTCATCGTTATAATAGCCTACTTCCAACGAATATTATAACATTCAAAAGTTTGTATAGTTATAGGTTTGGATACAAATACTTTCCTGATACTCATGACACAGGGAGTAATATTTTGTTTTATTTCTAAAGCGTCGTACGGCCCACCGTAACCTATGAAAACCTCTGCAACACCAGAGGTAACATAACTGATAAGACATTACGGGTAAAAGTCTCATGTGCCTTCCAATCGGAACATACAAAGCACTGCTTGGTAGCAGAAATAGGTATGGTAGTAATACTTTCCTCTGACGACCTCTATGGCGCAGTGGGCGAAGGTCCGCCTGAGACGCAGAAGGTTGCGGGTTCAATTCCCGCCTCGGGACAAATGTGCGTATGATGTGCAATTATTTGTCTCGAGATCTGGGTGTTTTCACGTATAGTATGTTTTTATTTAAAAAAAATGTATATAAATAGTATATCAGTCATGTAGTTCCCATAACACAAGCTCTGCTTACTGTGGGGCTATTCAATTCAATTCAATTCAATTTATTCATCTTTTGACAATATACATGTTCTTAGATAAGTAAATTTAACTAAATACAGATTTTTAAAATACGTTATTAATCATAAGTAAGTCAAAGAATTAAAATAAAACTAAAGTCACTATAAAAAATACGATGTGTAACAACAGAACAAATTGCGAGTAGTCAATTATAAATAGAAAATCTGCAAAAGCATTGTCAAGTGTATAAAATAAACTTAGGCTAAACAAAATTTACAATGTCAAACGTACAACAACAGACATATTAAGTTATAAATATACATCAAATATTTTATTTGCTAATGAAAAGCTTTTGGTCCCTAAGAGCTTCATCTATCTATAAAAACTTTGATGTGACAAGAAAAATGATAATGTGTTGTGTGAAAATGTCCAGCATTATTTATTATTTATTTAGTAATTTACTTCTTCTAGAATAAAATAGAATATAGTATATATTGCAACAATATATTTTGATAATAAAATAATGGTTGTCAGCAATTACGTATAATTTTAATCTACTTCAAAAAAGGAGATTTAGAGCTGAGTGCTTCCATTAAAACAAAGTTAAATGGATCATTTTCGCCCTGACAAATTGGCGAATACCATATTGTTGGGTATTCATTAAAGGTTTAAAATGAACCGTTGTACGTCGAGGCTTTAGCTGGTTGTGCATTTTTGTTTTTTGATATCAACTGAATCATTATTATTTTAAATTGATTATTTTATATCAACTAATTTACTTTATCAAAGTAAAGGACGCATTTTAATTGTCAACGCTGTTTATATATATACAAATAAATTGCTCAAATATTAAAAGTACAAAAGGCAAATTGCTCAATCTTTGGCTTCACCGAGGAAGTGATTGTAGACTCTAGCCCTGAACACTTCAACTGAAGAAGCTTCACGGAAAATGGTTGGGATATGATTCCAGAGACGGGTAGCAGTTATTGTAAATGAGCCGGCATAAGATGCTGTATTAAACTGTGAAGTCTTCATCCACCTACTTCCCGCAACCATTAAGATATCATCGTTCCATCGGGCGTAGTGTCTTCCTAGACTGCGTCATCATCCAATTTCTGGTCCGTGACTAGGCACTTCAGCTTGCGAATTCTAAGAGGTATGTCAGTGACTTTAATTCTTCTACGAATTTCTTCGTTCCGGATTATTTCACAAAATATGCAAGGGGAAATATTCCTAAAAATATTGGTTGAATTACTAAAAATGGCCTAAGTAAACGGCGATGTGTTAACGTAATCATTATTGACATTAACAGAATTTCCAGATAAAATATTAAAGCGCCAAGGAACTACCCTTACAAGAATTTTGCATGAGAAGCGTGTGAATGTTTTTGTAAGGTACAGGGCCGTATTTAGGAACAAGATCAAGAGGTAATACCAGCTATTGACTTTTGGCGTTCTGTGTTACAGAATTATACAGTTGAAACTCTTACTACGTGACAATAGTGGTTGTGAATATTTTTTTGAAGATATTTGTTTCTGCTCAGGGTGTTGTGGTGCCATGGTACTCGTAGTTCGTTGTTCCTGATACCCACGACACAGGGAATCCTAGTATGGGGACCGGACTACGTATGCGACTGTTAGGTGAATATTCATTTTTTATATTAGGGTACCATAGCTAAACTAACTTTTAAAAACAGGATATGTAAATGTTCCTCAATCAATCCCTGTGCGGTTTAACTCAAACCACTGAATACTTTTATCTTACTTGTAAATGCGTAATGAAGGAAGTGTGGCTTCAAGCAAACTCATTAAAGCGCATGAGCTTCTTTATTATGTACATATAAAATAAGCTGAATTATCATTGTCACACAAGATATGAGCTAGTGGCCAAACTGCTCTCGAAGTTTGTTCACAAGCTCATTGGCCGATTAAAGGATAAACAGATAAGGTAGAAAATAGAATAGAATATAAAAGTATTTATTGCCTGAATTATGGTTATAACAGCATCAGGTTACATAATTAAGTAGGTACTTATACATAATAAAACTAACTATATATATCTAAGCAATTGCCATATTCAGGCAAAAGGAGCACACTCAGCAAAATGCTGGCAGACAGGCGCAGCGCTGATTTTCAGTGTACCCCTATGCACGACAGGTGTTAGTCGGCTGAAGATAGATAGCTATAATGATATATATATCATTATTGTTCATCAGTAATGCATATAATGTATGCCGTATTCGTAGATCCTGATACCCACAATATAGGGGGATACTAGTGTGGGGTCAGGAAAAAAAGAAGATAGCTGAGACCTCTAATAACTCAGACTAACAACTGAACCTTTTAAATCACGATTGTGAATGACAGTAAAGATCACTAATCCAAGTGACCAAAATGTTTATAAGGTGACCAGTTAAAAGCGTCTGCGAGTATTTTTATGACACTGAATTTTGTTGGTGGATTCGGTCACTAGGCTCTTCTCAAACTGGATGATAACCTAATAAAGAGCCTTTTTTTGAGCTCTCGACGCCAATATTCCATCATCTATACCCCCTAGTGACGTGTGGTGTTAAAACCTAAAAGATCTAGAAAAGTAAATTTTGAAAAAAACTATATAAAACTATCCTAACACCGGACAAAAAACTAACAAACAAACGAACAGCCTATTATTGAATAACACGTAACACATAGCTTTTTATGTTTATGAACCAGGTAAAGAACCGCAAACTATTTGTTGGATAGACCATCTCCCTTGGTGCGCTCTATCTGATTTTGCCCCGGACAGCAGAGACTGGCGAGACTGCTGAATAATATTTTTTCAGATGCTCCCAATAATAACTAAGTTCTTGTCACTTCCAATCCGGCCCTGTAAAGTATGTACATAGCTGTGAAAATAGTCACAATCACCACGTTCAAGTGACGTTTTCTACGTGCTCTTCATAAATTACCTTCTTAGTTTGTACGCTACGCAGATGTCGAAATAATGTTAGAAAATAGTAGGAATAAAGACGTGAGCAAAAAGATACGGACAAATTCTGTATTAAGAAACTATCATAAGAATATTTATATCAGTGAATCTTATTTCAGGGTAGTATGGACTGTTTTTGAGTGATTGTTTCGCCTTTGTCTGTTGATTCGACGCTTTTTGCATTGCTTTTTCCTCGATAGTTTTGGGATCGCAGTCATTTGGAAGCAACACAATGGGGATTAGGCTACGCTGCTACGAATTTGCTACGGCGTAACCGATCGTGAATTTCACCCGTACTGCCATGCATTCGTAATTTGAGTTCCAGTTTATTCTAGATGCATCATCAAGAATCGGCATCGGTTAAAGAGTCCAGTGCACTTGCCTCATACAAAGAGTGCAATGACGAACGGTATCGAGTCACCTCTATTGGCGACCTCTGTGGCGCAGTGGGCGAAGGCCCGTCTGAGACGTAGAAGGTTGCGGGTGCAATTCCCGTCACGGGACAAATGTTTGTATGATCTGCAAATATTTGTCTGGGTGTGTTCTATGTATATATACAAAAAAGATATATAATTCATGTAGTTCCCATAACAGAAGCTACTTACCTTGGTGGTAAGTAGCTTCTGTGATAATGCTGTGTGAATGTCCAGCATTATTTATTTATCCACGTATCTCCACTTTAACTTGCTAATTATAAGCGTTTTTGGTTTTAATTTTAAAGTGAATTGGGTTCACAACACATAAAGATTTGTAGTCACGAATAGCCTACAAAAATTTGCTATAACACTTTAGAAAGCCAAAGAAAAACTTGGCATGGCATTAAACAACAATTATAAAATGGTGTTTGTAAAGATTTAAATTGTTATTTTCAGTATTTAACACATAGGCTTTTCTGGAAGAACGGCACAGCACTACAGCGTTCTCTGTCGATAAACTTCGCCGTACTCAGTCAGTGTGGCGACAACGCGCGAAGGGGAAAGACGTCCGTTTGTGGAAAAATACGCGTTCGAATTTCGTAAGCTCATGCTTGTGTGTGTCTTGTGAATAAATTCTAGTGAATTAACAATAAACAAGTGGTTGTAAACGTATTACAATTTGTGTATAGAATTTTAGTTAACGTTTAAAGTTAAATTGTACAGATTTACAGTAAAATAAATAAGTGAATTGATATCAGTGGCTTTTTGACAGTGTGGTGTGGTTGCTGAGCCGATCTTCAAATTATTGGTCGGTGTTTTTTTTACTTAATTAATAAAGGTAGAAATATGTATATTAAATCAAGGTATATAAACGATAAGTCCCACCATCAAATTGGAAACTTTGTTTTATGCCAAATAAGTGTTTTTATTTACTTATTAGAGAAACATTTAAAAATGCATTTGAACTAAACTTAAAAGCATGTCTTTACATTGTTTTTCTGATAATAAATCAAGATATCTATTGCACTGTGTAAAAGTGCACATGTGCAATGGCAATGTTTGGGACTTACTTCTGACTAACCCAAACCCTTTAAAATACTGTGTAGAGATTTGAAAAAAAAACCTCACGTTTTTATTTTATATAATTTTCATCCACTTCAAAAATCTTCAGAAGTCTTGAGTATATTTTTTACATACAAGCAAAAGCACACTCCAAAAAATAATTCCACATTACAAAAGCTTGTAGGTAATGTATTTAATTTACGCGTGAATGAAGTAAATTGTGACAGACATTCCTTAGATGCTTTTCGTCTAAATTGGTACAAGATGTCACGTTAGAAAAGTCTTTGCAGCATTTCTGAGAATGTTTTCTTTTTTAGTAAATAATTCACAAAAACACTCAGACATTTCAAAATATAAGTCAAAAAATGTTTTGTTTAAATTTTGATACTCAATCGATTTGTGACGGTTTGAGAACCGATTCGGTAGTAAATAATGATAGTACATGACCTGAAACAACACTGCCATCCATTTGTGAGACCACTATTTAAGCTAAGCCCGGGCCGGAAGCTAGTCTAAAACTATAATATTTGTCACATCGTAGTTACACCTATGGTCATGTTTAATTATCTAATGTGGCTACGGGCTTTTTATTTTGCTTGCTATTTTTTACTGTTCCCAGTGTGTAGGAAGAAGCTATTACTATTAACACTATTTTATTTTTATGCTTTCCTTCTTTTCAAAGGTTTGCTCTAAGAAAACTCTTGTTAGGATTAAAAACGCATCTGTACATATTCTACATGTAAGTTTTTGACTATATTGTCTGTGTATAATAGAATAGATTAAAAAATAAAAAAGATTCGCAGAACAAGTAGATTTTATTTTTATTATTTAATGTTTTCTGTATACAAACAATGTACAAAGGGAGGATTAGTCCTCCCTTTGTACATTGTACAAAGGAATTAAAAAAATGGAAAATGGATACAGCATTTTCTACAGTCATCATCAACGGTTGAAAACAGAGGTTTAAATTTATAATAAGAGGTTCTATAACGACCTTTTTGGCACAGTGGGCGACGGCCCGCCTGAGATATTTGTCTCGGGTCTGGGTGTTTTCGAAGTATAATAAGCAAGTATTTACAAAAAAAAAAAATATCTGAGTAGTATACCAGTCATGTAGTTCCCATAACACAAGCTCTGCTTACTTTGGGGCTAATTGATGCTGCGTCAAAATGATCTCTCAATATCAATCACAAACCTTAAGACTCAGTGTAGGCAGGCCTTCCACCAAAAATACCATCGTTTCATCTATGGTGGCCAAAACGTAGTAATTAGCGAGCATGTCAGTTTATTTTGGAAGATTTCTACTATAATTGTATTCATATGATTTGTTTGAAGAAAAAACTCTACTTATTTACTAGAGAAAAGTAGCTTGTATATTACTCTAGATAATTAACTATACTTACACTATACTAATCCAATTTAAATATATTACCAAATTATATTTCAATTCGATTAGCCGTTACGGAGATCGTCAGCAACAAACATCTTAAGATCCATCCAATCCTAACTTTTGCATATTCAGGTCATAAGAATGTTTTCAGGCGGACGTCAGCGTTCCGTCAGCGCAGTTGCATTTACATTTGAATTTGTTTTTTTTTTTTTTTCCTTTGTTTTGTGGCTGGCCGCGTCGCCTCCCGTCAAGCGTCCGTGTGAACATAGCTTGGGGCTAGAATAAACTAGCTTTGATTACCGTTTTGATAACGCGAAAGATTACAGCTTTCTATAAAAACGGTAAGATACTCACACAAAACATCAGTACGACTCGTAGAGTTTACCCGGCATTTATTTCAAAAAGGTGGTGATTATTGGAGTGTAAATTTATTTATTCAATATGAACGACCACGAAAAAAGTTTCCCTGAGGTCACCCAGTCATTTTTCCCGCGTAAATGAACCCAGAGATAAACCAACAGTAATTTCATCGGCGCCAGATAAGCAAGACAAATTAAGATTAATTCCATGTTCACCCTCGTTCACTTTTACTGTGTGATATAATTAATATCTATGACGGTGGTTTCGTTATTGTTACGTTCGTGGAAGCATGAGGTCTGCCATCCATCATGTCAGATTCCTAGCCCATGAACATTATTGTCTACCTTTGTAGAGATTGAAAAATGGTATGTGAAGAAAGAGTTAAAATAATACCTTTATCAATAAGCGTGTTAGCCTGCGTTCATCAATTGATATTGCATGGAAAAACTGTTTTTTATCAGCAAAACAAGAAGCGTTACAGCGACAAGCAATGAGAATATCCGACAGAGAACAAGATTCATTTACGACATAGCTCAGAGGATTAGCAAGCTGAAGTGGCAATGGGCTGGTCAGAAGAACCGACAACCGATGGGGTAAACGAGTTCTTGAGTGGAGACCGCGTCTGGGCAAACGTAGCGTGGGGCGCCCCCCGGCTAGGTGGAGCGATGACTTAAGAAAGGCGGCGGGCAGAAAGTGGATGATAAGAGCCGAACACCGGGCTCAGTGGCGCGTATTGGGAGAGGCCTATGTCTAGACACTGATGTGATGATAATGATGATGATGCAAGAAGCGTGTGTGTAATTATTTGTTACATCTTCGAAATAGCTTGACTAATAAAATTGTAATGCAGGTTATTTGCAATCGGTTTGTATGACTTCAAGAATGTATATATGTCAGGTTTTACCGCTGCACGTCATAAGATACGTCACGATATTTTAATAATGTTGATACAAGATAGTTTTGGTTGTCCAAATACCTAGATTTTATGCAAAGGGAGTACAAAATTTCATTTCATTTCACGCCAAATGTCGTCATGACATCTGAAATTCGCATTGTTGTTGAAAATCTGATTTCAAATGTCGTACCTACGATTGCATCGCATTTCGCAGCATTTCTACGGAGAGTCGTAGCATTATTATTTTTTGACTCTGGGTTTTAAGAAGCGTAGACCGTCATATGACAGCCGTTCATAGTAAAACTGCGGCGGATGCCAGTTATTTCCTTGACATAAGGTTGACATTTTCAGGCTCCGTTTTAGCAACCACCCGTTACGAAAGAAACTAGAGCTTTAAAATCTCATTATTATTTTGCTCACGTGAAGAAAATAATAATCTTGAAACTTGTTGTGGCTGCAGCCATGTTTCTGACAGTTCTGTAGATTCACGCCGATTCCTTTAAGAAGTTGGCAGTACAGTCTTACAAAAGTTTGTTAGTATTTTTTTATGTTATTGAGAGGCAAATAAGCACGATAAATTAAGTGCTTATCGCCACTGCAACACTAAGGACTTTGCTTATGCGTTTCTTGCGAAAGAGACAAAGTTAATGCGGCCAGTAGTTTGGGAACGCTTCTGTCTGGATCAGTTGAGCTATCTATATAGATCATGTGCCATCGGTTAGTGTTCCAATAAGCGAGCAAGCATAGAGCTTTAAGAATTTCCCTCATGAGGGAAATATACAGTGATACAGTCGTGAGTGTGTTGGTTTTTTTGGAACGTTAAATTTATTTTATACGTTTGGGGGAATACATTTGTCTAAAAAATATATTAAATAAACCCGTAGATACAAAAACAATGTTGTGATTAGGTTAATGCTAAAGTTGCAGTTATTATTAATATAAATGATTCTAGAAACGATTATCACAAAGTTAAGCAGTATTGCCCATTTACCTCGTTTAAAATCATAATAACAAGTTTCAAACGTCAGACGATTCACACGATGCGATTAATATTCTTCTGTACGTCGTTTCTGTACGTCGCACAACGTCGCAATCCACCTGGTAATGCGCCTTGATTAATAGAAGCTTGGAAATTTCATTATTTATCATACGAAGCTGCTACCATACTTCAGATTTGAAATGAGTTCAGTGAGTGAGTCTGTAATAAGGATTTGTGTTAAGGGGTAAAACAAAAAAAAAATTGCCGAAAATTCCATGTTTTGGCAAAATAGAATACGGCCCACTGTTGATAAGCGGTGACTGTAACTTATTCTTGCGATGCTTGCGACACCAGAGATATAACTCGCATGTTGCCGAACCTGAGACATAACAGTGAAAAGTCTCATGTACCTTCAATTTCACCTATACCCTTAAAATCAGAAAACAGGAACGCAAGCATTACTACTTGGCGGCATAAATTGATCTAGTGGTTATACTCTCCGGGACGAGCTCTTTCACAAGTAGCTCTACCTACTACTTCTGCCTATTCTATTATCATTATCTTTTTTTTAATACATTTATTCATACAACTATGTACAAGTAGGTATATACAAAAAATACAGATGAAACAGCTAGTTATCTAAAGACCGTTGCAAACGATCTATAGATAGCTCAACTGATCCAGATCAATACCAGGCAGAAGCGTTCTCAAATGGCAATGCTGAATGGCAATGCTAATGCGTTGACCCAGATAAGAGCCAGCTCTCTATTATTATAGTATTGGCGATTTTTTTTTAAAGATAGAACAACTGAATTAAGACTGAAATCCGTAGTTAGATCCTAGTTACAACCCTGGAGTTGAGAATAGTCTGATAAATTGAAATGAACCTACTCACAAATTTTGTTTGGATATTGTTGCTTGTTGATTCAATAAAGCTTATTGCAAGTTTGTCATAGGCATTACAGACTTTAAATTTAAGCTTTGTGATTTATATTGGATGATATACATACGTACATTAACTACTATTAAAGCTAAGTTTCCATTAACTACTTTCTACAATTCTATTAAATCCTTGACGCTGATGAGACCTTGTTTACTTTTAGACTTGCTATTCCACGTGGCAATACAAAAATAATATTAAGAAAGCTTCTCTCTGGTAGTGATCTGGATCAGTTGACGAATCTATAGATCCTTGGCAACGGCTTTTTGATACCTGTTTCATGTTTTTTTATATAGTACATGTTTTCTCATGGTATTATGGTATAATTATTAAAATAATAATTTGTCATGTATTCAATAAGAATGTGCTCACTCGTTCAGTACTTTTTTAAGGAATGTACCGTTCGCAAGTTAAAATAGTTATTTCACCACATTGCATGCTCCTACAACTAAATCAGAATAAAGTTCCACTCACTAATGTCGGAGTTGTAACTGGTTAGGTGAGCCACACGTCCTACAACTCTGGATTACAGAATTGAGCTAACTTGCCACACAGTGGCAACTTGCGTAGCTACCTCAATTAGTTTTTGTAAATATATAACTATGCTAACGCCACTTGCTGTGCTTTTTTGACTATTATACTTACACATAAAATTTTAACATAACTTTAACTCTGTAATAAGATATGTGTATATCGGCGCAAAGGCTACAATGAGTCATCGGCGCAGAACCACGAGTTACTTAACGATTCATCACTTAGATTATCAAATTACAGGGTAAAATTATTAATTAATGGCTGATTATTATTTGATTGTTGTAATCACATAATAATCAGGTTATTACTTCAAAACCATTTGTAAACTTAAATGATTAATGCTTACAGGTAGTTTCAGCTTGTTCGCACATGTTGCTTGCTCGAGTCTTTGTTTTTTCATAAATACGGGCGACAGACCGAATACGATTCATTCTCGCACGAGCCGTCGGACCGTACAGACCTCGAAAGCCTCTGTACAACCAAGAATAAATAAGAAGTACATTTCCTGGAGTTTACTTTCGTCATCAACTATGAGCGACCAGCATGCTGGTGATGATAGTGACGTTAGCATTGCTGACGTCACACTTTTTAAAGACCACCTTGGAGCTTCTGCTCCGTCATGTATATTTTCTATTCTATTTGATTTTAGTTCTTTTCAAAATATACCAATGCACCAGGAAGTCGATGGATGGAGGTGATTCAGGACTCTTTGGGAGATTGATTGAATTTATTTCAATATTGATTTATTCTTTACAAAATAGGTTGAGTACATACGATTGGTGATTAAAAAACATGTTTGAATTTAAGCTCATGTCCGAATAACGCTCGGCACATTGGTTTTTCAACTAATAGTTTTGTACACACTTTTTAGTATAAAGTGACTACAATATTCTACTCAAGGTTTGACGACGGAATTATAAACAAAATATGAATCTTTAAAATTTCTGCACAGGTTACTAATTTAATACATACGAGTCACGCCTGTTTCCCGGAGGGGTAGGCGGATACCACAGATTTCCACTTGCTACGATCCTGGCATACCTCATTCGCTTTATTCATCCTCATCACAATCACATTCTTTATACAAACTCGTCCGTTTGATATACTCATCCCTTGGCTTTTTTAGATTTATTATTTCAGTGCGTAAATTTGATCAGCTTTCTGTTTTTTTGACTGTGCGCTAGAACTATAAATGACCAACTGTGTTCTAGGAAATTCTGGAGCGTCCAGCTGCCGTTCGTTATTACCCACAGTACCAAACTTGTAATTATTATATATTAAAACTTGTAATGTAAATGTATGGGCCATAAATGTTCGTATGTATAGTTTGACGACCACTGTGGCGCAGAAGGTTGTGTGTCCAATTCCCACCGCGGGACAAATGTTTGTATGATCTGCAAATATTTGTCTCGGGTCTGGGTGTTTTCATGTATAGTATGTATGTATATAAGTAGTATATCAGTCATGTAGTTCCCATTACACAAGCTCTGCTTACTTTGGGGCTAGATGATGCGGTGCGAATCCAGCATTATCTATTATTATTATTATTTATACTTGGATAGTGACCAAATGAATAATGATGTTTATAAAATGAAGGTTGGTGACTTCGTAACAATATATATTTATTTGTTAAATATACAAACAAAAAATATATTTTTTTACTAACGTAGAAGGTTACAATTTTGTCATTTAGTTTCTTCTATCCTGTCTTTGTTCACATACCTACCAACTTCAACACCTCTCTCTCTCTCTCTCTCTCGTCAAAGGTTTGTTTGAAGAATACTCTTTTAAGGGTTAAGCTCGCCCATGCCATGCCTTACCTAATATTTAAATATCTACCTAATATTTATAGAGTACAATAAACAAAAAAATATAGAACATTTAAAATCTATCAAAACAGAAATTAAGCTTATAAAAACATCTTTGGCGGTGTGTCAAAGCAAAAATGATTTTATTACACGATATTACAAGATCATACAAACCAACAAACCACCTGTATTCCATGGACTTCCTCAGATTCATATTCAGTATGTAAATCTTAAGAATACTAAGTAAGTGGTACTCAGTAATCACATTACGTTAGGCCCACGTTTTGCAAGTAATTAGCTTTCAATAATTAATTGCAAAACGTAAACGTCCTTAGTCGGGAATATAACAAAAATACGTAAACGCGATAAAGACCCGTTAAACTTATAATTAATTAGCTATCAATCATAATATAAGCCTTACACATTGAATGATTAGCTTCATTTAAATTTGACTCTGAAGTTAGGGCAGGTAGGTACATTAATGTGTAAAGGCAGAGAGGTATCGAGTATCGACGCTGTCTAATTTAATCATTGAACTGAACGCGAGTCGGCGCACTTAGCTCCGAAAAGCGATGGAGTAAGCCCATGAATTATTTTTACTCCGATTGATACGGAGACGGGATAAAATCTTAATTAGGTTACGCTGCGCAAAGGGTACAATAAAGAGCAATGGTTTGCTTGATTATTTAGGTTAGTTAACCTAGTTAATCCCCGGTGCAAAAGAGGGGTGCTATGAGTTCCAAGTTTTGTATATCTGTATGTCTAACTGTGGTATAGAAGCACACAAACGGTTTAAAACCGGAGTTCGGTTTGAATCGTCTTTTTGAAAGTTAGTTGAATCGTGATTGTTCTTACCAGTTTACATCACACGACGGCGCTGGATGACGTGTTAGAATGTACTACGGCACAGTTTGTAGATCAGTTTTTCGTTGTTTTGTATGGCTTGAAGAAGGTTTTCAGATAGATCTTATCATCACACGCCTCTAAAGGCGCTGCTATACCTGCTGGAATCGAAGCGATATTTTTCTAAAAGTCAAGTTAGTGTAGAATATCTAAAATATTCTACAGCCACCTGTATATGACACTTATAATTGAAATGTCGATCTTTTTGTGAAAACAGTAATTTTATCGTACCGTACTTATTATGTAGCTCCGACTGGTTCGGCTTATTCTGAGAGACTTCATCAGAGTGAGTGATCGTCACGGACTTCCTCTGCGTCACCTCTTGCAGGGATACGTGACGTGATGCTGATTTCTTAGAATTCGCTCAGAAAGTAATTATGACCAAACTAAATAAAAGTTTATTTGACCAAAACTATACACCGCTATCAACTATAAATTAAAATGTCAGCTATGCTACATAACTACATAACTGCCATTGTAATGTTTTAAAGTGCTTTTTATAGAGTTTCACATCCGTGCTCAGCATTATGCTGGAGACGATTGGAGCCATGATTTCGAGCACGGTTGACGCACGGCATGAATAAATAAACATAGAAGTGTTTTTTTTTTCAGGAAAAATGACAACCGACGTTACATAACGGAAAGTTGATAAAAAGTTCAAAATCGAATTTCGTCCCCCGATTTTAACCCTAAAGATTTTACATAACATTTATATAGGACCACACTTTAATTTGTTTATTGCTTATGTTACTAACACGATTTTTAAAATCAATTACACTAGTTACTATTAAAAACATCAATTATAAATTAATAACTAATAACTAATAAATTAAAATTATTGTAAAAACATTTTATAAAATAAATTAATACAGAATAAATAATAATTAAAATAATATTAAGAAAACAAAACAAAACACACAATCATACTTTCATTAATCACTCTCGCAAAACCTCAGGCATACCAACATTAAACTCTTCCATTCATCTGCGAAGATATCGCAGTCTGGGTTCTGGTCAAGGAGTCTGTTGAGCGAGGGTGCGAGAAGTTTAAGTATAACCCTATCCATTGAAAAATAGTGATTAAAATCGTTTCACAATTATCGCGTAACATACATACATAAAATACAGACGAATTGAGAATCTTCTACTTTTTTGAAGTCGGTGGAAAACTACCTATGTATTACGTGTGCATGAAACAGATTCGGAAAAACAAAGCTGAGAAATCCCCACACTTTGCCGATGTGTAAACATTCTTATCTATCAGTTAACCTTACACAAACAGATTAAAGTTGTGTTTACTTACAAGATCTTAATGAATTTCGCTCAGCGAAAAGAAACCAATTACTTTGCTTTTTCGGATTTGTTTTGTTGTGTATAGTTAGTTTGCCGAATACTTTTTGGGTTCCGTAGCCGAATTGTAAATCATTGTAACGAAAGTTTTACAATAGGTATTGTTTAAGATCGTATATAAGAAAAACTTAACGTACGTAAATAGTGTTCTATACATAGGCAAATATAATGCTAGATAGCATAATCTTCCAGCATTTGTTATGTCATTTGTATCTATGATATTTCGAAATAATACCTGATATCACACTATATTAGCCTCCCTCCCTGCCTCCTGGCGACCTTGATAGCGTGGCGGGTGAGTAGACGGCACTCACGACAAAGGGAATCTCACGACTATGTGTTGATAAATAAATAAACACCCAACAATTTTATTTATTTATCAACGAAATAAAATATTTAGTTCAATGCATTATTTTTACATTAATTAATTTTATAACTTATTAAACCTTTTGCGGTTTTCGTTATAATGTTACAATATCTCTTAATTATAAGATTATTTTTTATAATCCTTGCAAAATGATTTGTGTGAAAGTGGGACTTATATTTTAATCTACAGGACCTAGCTACGACACGAATTCGGCTTAAGCATTTTATTTGAAATCCCAAAGAAAGGGCCTTTTTGTTTAATTTATCAGAAGGCTGGATGTGACACTTGAAAAAAAATAATTCACGGCCCAGTTAAGTGCACTGGAATAAAATCTGCTTATGTTCATTTATCTTGAGGCCGAGGTACAGGGTTGTAGCCAGGATTTGTAGAAGGGAGCTTAAGAGTTTGTAATACATTTCAACATAGCTAACGCAAACAGTGCTGGAAAGTTATTTGCTTATAGGTTAGTCTTAGGGAGATTTTTGATGGACCAACTGCCTAATTAACAAAACAAAATGGCAATAAAGAACGACTTATTTTGAAGACTGGTTTCAGAGCACTGCGTATTTAGGTGCAGACCGTCCAGAGCGAAGCGAGTATTCACGGGAGAGAGTGCCGTCCTGTCGGTACACAGCTAAATACGTATTACTCTGAAATTTAAACTCAGTAAATCAACGTCAGCTATGTTTAAAACGTCTGAATTAAGGATATAGAAAAGCTTAGGTTGAGAAGTGTTCGCTGGCAGAATGAGTGAAATGACCTCGTTCCCATAGCCATTTTTCTAATGTAATTAGTTGGTAAGTTTCCTATTGAGATTTTGTGCGTTAGTCAATATACAAATATTTTATGGAAGATTTATATACACTTATAGGTGAACATCGTAAACAAACTGAACTGAGTCCCCTGATTCGCGTTGTACCTACATCTTATGTCTCTCAAAACCGCAGACCGCAGTCTGTAGCACAGACACATGACCTAGCACGGCTGCTAGGTCGTAGGTATTCCAAATTGTATAAAATATATTTTTTTTCTAAATTGTGTTTAGTATCTTTATTTTATTGTAAACATATTGTGTATTTTTTGATTAAATATATAATTATGAATAATAATTATAATTAACGCATAATAAAGAAGTACCTACATATTATCTATAGTCAACTCATTTTATTGCACATCAAACTAAATAAAATAAACTTAAACATAACTATGATAATGGTTTTTTTTCTGTCACTAATAAATTAGAGTTCTATCTTTGGGAACAATAGAATGTCCATGCCCCCGATATGGAACCACATGAATACAACTCTGCAAAGCCGACGCAAATTATTTCGGAGTGGAATAGAAACGTAACTAAAGCATTGTTATTCATTCTTACACAAACTTTGAGCAAGTTGATGAAGCCCTTTCAACAAAATCAGACAACCTAGAGTTGAAGAAAATGTGACGAGATTAATGAAAAAAATGCTATTTCCAGGAACTCTTTGGTAGCCGTGTTGGCCTAGTGGGCGTTATCGGGACTTCCAATCCGAAGGTTGTGGGTTCGGACCCGTCGAGAACCAATCAATTTAACAACTCGGAAAATTTATATTAACACGTTCTCAAAACGGTAAAGCAAAATAACGTTAGGAAACAAGCATGAAAAAAAAGAAAAATTCTAAGGAATGAGCGTTTTTCTATCAGTTAGTGTTTCAATTAGTGTCGATATTGTAGCAACCTGTTACGTGGAATGCTAACTACTCACAAAATGCGGGCATATACCAAATGTAATGTTTGGACGTGCCTCTGACTACCTCCTACTTAGTATCCTCAAAGATTTACGCACTGAGTATGTATCTGAGAATGTCCATCATGGAGTATGCTACTCAGTCGTGATCGTGTTTTTTATTTTTTTTTACCACACTTATCTGTTGGCTAACTGTACAACAAGCCGTTGAGAATTACGATTATTCGAAAGCAAGCAGGATTTATTTCATAATGAAGTTATGAGATGGTCCTTACTGATCAGCAACATGCTTTTTGCTGTGTGTCTAAACCATCTGAAATTGTCTTCAAAAACAATCGCTAATCGAAAAATACATGAAAGAAATAGCTTACCAAATAAACCTCGGGTGAATGTCAATCATGAATTGACATCCACCCGAGGTTAATTTGGTCGAGAGCATTGTATAGATCGCAGGACCTTGAGGTGAGGACCAAGACCGTTCGTCGCGGGGAAGGCCCATAGCTGTGGACCAGTAAAGTCTATCGCATGATAATGATGATTCTATAGAAATATGAAATACCCTGCGCGACGGAGTTGCCTGCCAGGAATATTGTTTGTATTTGGCACGGACTTTATCCTAACGTTTTATAAAAGTAGATTATGCTAACTTTATAGATAAAACTTACGCTGCAATACAAAAAAAAAAAACACGCTCACTACTGTGACATTCTCAGATTCATACTCAGTGTGTAGATCTTTGTTGCATGTTACGATGATTCGTTTGTAATCGAAGTGTGAACCACTTCGATTACATTTTATAGTTATGTGGTAATTTTTTACATTATAGTTATGTGGTCAAGTATTTACCGAAGATGTCAACCACATTTTCGGTAAATAGAAAATTGTACAGTTGGGACTTTTTACATTTTTGATTTTATTTTTAGAACGGGCCACTATCCTGGTCATGAATATAATTCTATATTTCAGCACAGTTGCATGCACTATGATCACGGGAGGAACCTTGCAGGTCTTTGAGAGAATGTTACGACAGAATTTAATGATAGATTAATTACTTTGTCTAACTTTATTATTATTATTTCCATAATAATAGAATGTCACACTGCATGGTGAAGGTCTAACACCCCTCTTTCCATATATCTCTGTTCTGGGTAACTAAGGATCCATTCTTTAAATAAGAGTTAATAGGGACATGACCAAATTCAAGGATCGTATCCAAAAGCTTATTAATCCGTCGGGGCCAATAGAAAATCCAAGCTAGATTTACATCATCTTCATTCTAACCCGTCCATTTTGCGGTGCTAGCACACGTACCCGGCTACTGAATCGATTCTGCAAACAGTGCAGCCCCCAGAGGCTCCCAAATCCGTAAGAGTGGATTTTTAGATCAAAACGTGATGGAAGTACTCAACACCGCTGTCCGAGCGATAGCTTTGTTTTTGAATAGTTCGCCAAGTTTGTATCTGACTCCTTGAATTTTAAGTGCGATGGTTGTATAAAATAGTATACGAGAAAACTGTGGAAGAGTTTTCACAAAGAAGAATAAACGACCCTTTTACTATTTTACTTTTTACTAAAATGCAGTCACATGGTATTATCGAAGATACTTAAAATTATTTAAAAGAAATGGGGCTCGCAAATAGTAAAAAAATAAATAAAAGGAAGTCACCATCTTCGATTTCTAGTTTTAGGTTAATAAAGTACAATCAGCGATAAAAGCGATTATCAATGGAAACCTATAAATGACCTCATAGCTACTAGTTTAGTCATCAATTGTGTATTACACAATATTTTTTGTGTTTTTGAAATAAATAAATAAAAAGTAGATTTAAAATTGAGTCTAAACACTCAATTTTAACTTTTTAATAATTTGCTTCGCATTTAACAAAAACAAACACGCTCACGACTGTCTTCCATATGGTGGACATCCTCAGATACATACTCAGTGAGTAGATCTTTGAGGATACCAAGTAGGAGGTAGTCAGAGGCACGTCCAAACATTACATTTAGTATATGCCCGCGTTTTGCACGTAGTTAGCATTCCACGTGACAGATTGCAAGCCCATCGCCGCTTATTGGAACACTAACTCATGATGTTTTCCTTCACCGTTTTGAGCACGTGCTAATATGCACATAAATTATTGGAGTGGAAAAACCATTGGTGCACGACTGGGTTCGAATCCACGACTTCCGGATGAGAAGTCGGGGTATCGCCTACTAGGCCAACACGGCTACTTAATATTACTGTTTTAAAATTTATTTTAGTTATTAAAACAATAAAACTGGTTACCTATTTTGTCGCTGACTGTACAAGGATAAGTGCGGTAACTTTCTCTAGATTTTATTTGAAGTCATTTATGTTTATTTTTCCCTGAAATTGAGTATTGCCAGTAGCATTACAACCTTTTGTCGGCGGTTTCACCCACCTCCAGAACATTTTCACATCTCAGAGTTTCCGGAAACATACAAACGGTATCGTAACGACCTTGTGGTATGTTGGTAATATAATTTTATGTTCTGTGGCCCGAATACCTGTTATACAAATATTGCGTTGCGTATTGTAAATACACTTCCAATGCTGAATATTGATATTACGTAACATACGATTTTCACCCTTTCTGTTTGGCCGCAAAAGCTTGCTAAATATTATGGTAGGAGGTAAGTGGATACGTGTTATCTACTAGCTAATCTGTGGCTTGTTTGTTTTGGTTCTCGTAGAGTAATAATACACTTGTGATGAAAAGCAACAATAATTATCCTACTAATATTTTAAATGCGAAATCCTACTACTATTATAAACGAAAGTTTGTGAGTATGTTTGTTACTTTTTCACGCAATAACTACTGAACGGATATTTATGAAATTTTACAGTATATAACACATAGGCTACTTTTTACCCGGGTAACAGGCGGGCTAAGCCGTGGGCAGAAACTAGTTAATAAATAAACATTCGAAAGACTGATACCTATAAACAAACAAAGACGCTCACGACTATCTTCCCCATGGTGGACATCCTCAGATACATACTCAGTGAGTAGATCTTTGAGGATACCAAGTAGGGGGTAGTCAGAGGCACGTCCAAACATTACATTTGATACATGCCCGCGTTTTGCAAGTAGTAAGCATTCCACGTGACAGGTTGCAAGCCCATCGCCGCTTATTGGAACACTAACTGTTGGCACATGCCTTCGAATTTTTGGTTCTAGGTCATGCCGGTTTCCTCACGATGTTTTCCTTTGACGTTTTGAGCACGTGTTAATGCGCACATAATTTTTTCGAGTGGAAAAATCCATTGGTGCACGACCTCCGGATCAGAAGTCGAGGTATCGCCCACTAGGCCAGCACGGCTGATACCTATGCATTCTTATTTCTGGGGTCAGGATTATTCCCCGTATCCTACAGAAAAATACCTTTGTGAGAGAAAAAAATATGTTTTATGTATTATTATTAAGACATTGTAACATAACCGGAAAATGGTTGTAGGGAAACGGCTTAAGACTGTTCATCATAGCAAACCTCGGGGAGCTCCCCGAGGATAATGGATACAAAATAGTTCTGATCTTCATGTTTGCTGCTTAATCCGACCTTAACTTAATATTTAATAACCCAACATAATTATTGATTATCTTAATTGGCATCTACAATAAACTTTCAATTATATTTCATTTATTTACCATGTTTATTTACAAAACTACAGCTCTTTTTAAAATTTATTTATAAATTTTGATGATCGCTATGATCGACATATGGATTGGGAGTTTCCTACACGATGGCTCCTGTATCATCAAGAGATATTAATGCTTGATCTGGTTGTGCGGGGTCAAATATAAAACTAAAAACACTATCCGTCAGAATTGGATGCAGGCCCTCAGACATCTGAAAAACATACAAAATTAAAAATCACCCCTATTGTATCTTAAAAGGCATTTTAAATAACTTAGCGCACAAGTAAGTTTTTTCAAAATATTGAAACTAGTGGTAAATTATGGTGGTTACGGAACCCTAAAAAAGAAACAAATCAAACTTTAGTTTAGTTTCATAAAGAAAAGTTTTACCACTGGCCGCGCGAATATCATTATCATCATCAGCCTATAGAAGTCCACTGCTGGACATGAGCGGGAGACATGTTATTGACATGACGTGCTCGCATGTAACTTGCATAAAAAAACTTCCTATTTTTGTTTCAAGTTCAAAATCACCTGTATGCAACCTGCAGCTTGCACTTAACGTTTCCACTACTCGAGCTGCATCCAACTACACCATGCATGCAGTCTAGTACGCAATATAATACAACTATATTATAACGGAGCCAGTAATGAACTTACCTTTGAACGTAGAAATGTAGATTTCTAGTCGTCATTGCTTTAGGTAATTTTCCAGAGGATCTGGCCGATCTGGTTGGAGCGGTTGATCATCCATCACTTTTCGAACGTCTTTCAATAGTTTTACATACATAAGACACTAGAGTCACAATAAAATAACAGTTAGTCCCGAGTCCGCAAACAATTTCCTACTTAATAAAAATCAAAAATTACAAAAAAGAAAAGCACATATAGATTCCGCGACCGACCACTCGAACAGAAAAAACGAGAAGACAGATTTGAACGGGTTAGGGGTTTAGTACTACTAATTCACCTATGATTCAGCTCTCGTCCGGCTACATGTAAACAAATACGTTTCATTACATGGTATTTTATTTTTTGTAACTGATAGTAGTTTGCTTAGCTAATCATAACAAAAGTTTTGTAAAGTTGTACATTGTCTACATTGACCATGTAAAATAAAACAAATTAAGCTATTTTTACAGAACGAATGTTTAAAATAGCTAGTTTTGTTAAGTAACACTTAGACAATGGTAAGAGTCTAACGGTAAATATTACTTTTGCAACATATAGTCAAAGACAATTTGGCTTTACATTTTCGGAAGGTTTTGTTACGTTGTGTAAAAATGGTAGGTAACAGGTAATCGAATCGGTTTGTTTGAAAAAGTTCGGTATAGTACAACAAAAAGTTTGATTGCAATAAACCGAACTAAAAATATCAAAACCAGTTTGGTGCCTATTAAGGAAACCAGTTTTGTCATTTCAAATAAACCTTGGTTATAGCTAAACAAAATTCGGCTATTTCTAAAATAACCGAAATAGTTCGGTTATTTCTTTTTTTCAGTGAGTCAGGATTTCTCCCATTAGGACATTATTTCTTGATACTCGACACGAGTGTTCCAGGTTATAACTGATTTATTTTATTTAATTACCAAAAAGTAATCTTTATTTGAATAAAGAGGTTTTATTTAAAACACATGGTAGAAGCGCCATCTATAGTTTTTATTCTTGTGATCTGTGTGCTAGGTGTCAGACGTATAAAACTTCCTAGTTATTTTAAAAGGATAATATATTTGTATTTGTTAAATCCTTTATCATATTCGTTTTTATTCAATCTACAGAACCCGATTTCCAATAGTTACTGCTATCCCAAAATATGGTGATACAGCTCAAAAAAATGGAACTATTATAAAAAAAATTAATAACCACACTCTTGTAACATAACTATATCTACGGAATAAGATGTGTAATAATAAGAAAATATGTATTTTGCTTGCCTTAAACAAACGATATATTATATTTTTGGTTATCTGGTTTTTAATTTAAGTTGAACCACAATTTAATTAAATAACAAGAATTTATAATATCGGCACTCCGAGCCGAGACATCCCAACAATTTCGACCAGGCTGGTAACAATCTCGTGGCTTAGCCCCGCGTAACAAGTTTGAGGTCGCGGGTTCGAGTCCCACCGAGATTGAATATTTGGGATATTATAAATTCTTATTATATTTTTACCAAATACAGCTGATGATTCCACCTTTTTGAAAATGAAATATGCAGCTATTTCATTCAAAATGATAAGAATGACTGCTTTCATGATAGTATAATATTCTGGGACAGCCTGTATTTAGTTTTTCTATTGAAAAATGGTAATCATAAAAATCATGTTCTGCTACACAAAGAAATTCGCGTTGTTTGCTATAAAACGTACCCGTATTTTTTTGTACTATTGTCTCGATAAATTGAGTCGATGGCTAGAAAATGACATGGAAAAATGGTCGGTGTGCCGGCTACGGAAACATGAAATAGACGGATCTGTTTCACGCCTGCAGCGATCTTGATTTTTATTTATAGGTACTAGAAAGTTCTAGTACCTATAAATATAAACCAAGTGTGTGTGTGGTCACCAATTGTGCAACCAACACAAATGTAAAAGATTATTTTATTTAACGATTTTGTTACTTGTTTAGCTTGAGAATTTATCCTTTATACGACGACGGTGTCTGGATGTTTGATATAAATATAAAAGCTAAAATAATTATTTTAGCTATAAGAAAAATTACTTTTATAAAGGTTATTTATTATTCTTCTGACAAATATTTATGTACATCGTACGCTTTCGTAATTCTTCCCATGCGTAAATAATCTTACAGAACATGAAAGTATGTCTAGTTGCCGAGAGAACGTAAAACCATTACCGATGACAGCTCGATTTTTGAGCTACTAGACTAAGTTAACTACATAGAATAATATACATAGGAATAATTGACGACCTCTGTGGCGCAGTGAGCGAAGGTCCGCCTGAGACGCAGAAGGTTTCGGGTTCATTCCCGCCGCGGGAAAAATATTTGAATGATCTGCAAATATTTGTTACGGGTTTGGGTGTTTTCTATGTATTTACAAGAAAAAGTATATAAGTAGTATATCAATCATGTAGTTCCCATAATACAAGCTCTGCTTAGTTTGGAGGTAAATGATGCCGCGTGAAAAATTACCAGCATTATTATTGTGGAAGGCGTCTGATGAAATTGTTGGAAATATTGGGTTATAAACTGGGCTATTGCAGGAGTATGTCCTTATGGAATGGTTGCTGAAATAGAAACTACCAATTCTGACTGAAATTTAAATCAAATCATAAGCAGGTGAAAATCGAATAAGAATTGGCGAAGATATAAAGTAACAAACACACATGATCAAAAAACAGACTCCTCCTTTTTTGAAGTCGCTTAAAAGGTTTAAAATTTTACAAAAATATTTAAAAACAAACGACAAAAATGTTTACAAGCAAATAAACGACTGTATTCCCCATCCTCCAGATACATAGATAAATAGATAGAATAGTGCTGGACATTTTCACACAGCATCATCTAGCCACAAAATAAGCAGAGCTTGTGTTATGGGAACTTCATGACTGATATGCTACTTATATTTTTTTTTGTAAATACATACATATTATATATAGAAAACACCCAGACCCGAGATAAAAATTAGCTACAACATATGTCCCGCAGCGGGAATCGAACCCACAACCTTCTGCGTCTAAGGCAGGCCTTCACCCACTGCGCCACAGAGGATAGAACATACTTTATTGCACACCAAGTTAAATAAATAGTACAAAATTTAATAAATAGTTCATATTTAGTAGACCTTTGTTACGGCTGAAAGATCTATAACTGGATGCGGGATCGAACGCACTTACTAAAACTTTACAAAAATTCACAACTAATTCGAGCCAAGTTATAGTATTGATTTATGATCACGTGCTCATAATTCCACTTCTAGAAGTCAAAACAAACAGCAAACTTTACCGACAAAAGCAAACAGCCATTACGATCCGAGGAAGGTATAAAAATGTCATCTCTCATACAAAACAGTAAGACACAAAGCATACCAATTATACTGTATGGAAACTGGAGCGAAGTTTAATGTACGGTCAGCAATAAAAGTTCCGATACTGTTGTTTATGTAAATGTCGTTTTAATTCAGTTTGTAGGTACAGTAATGGTACTATAATATTGTTATGATAAAATTCTTGCTTTGCAAGCTACAAAATATATATTTTTGCTGGAATTATAGTTGATTTTCCTACCTAGAAATGAAATTATCGTTGTTCCACGTTCTCTTAGAATTCTCGTTTGTTGAGCGTTTGGAGGTACTTCCTCATGGATCAGACGAGGTCATGGTATAATGTTTTAATAAAAATTTACGTGCCAGGTACAGTGAGTGAGTTTTCGAAGTCAAGCTTAAGAATTCGGCTATATACGGATGTGTAGAATTTGGCTGTCGCAAGAGTTTTTGAAGATGCTTTTGAGATATAAGGGGCCATAGGGGCGAACAATCAGGTCGTGGAGGTGTCATATGAAATAACTTTGATGCAAAATAAAAAATAAAAACCTTGGGCAAAATTAAAAATACTATTGAAAAAGTATCTTCCAGTAAAACTAGTAGACATTGACGAAGGGGCTGATTTATAGAAGAATTGCTATTACTCATATTGATTTCTCAATAGTCAAAATTGAGTTTCTTATTATTTACCTTTTTCAGGATTGGAGTTTACACACACATCGATCTGAGGTGGCGTGGGAATCAAATTCCCCAGGCTTATTTGACATTCCTCTAATTCAATTCAGTAATTTGCGAACCGTACCCGTGCTGGCAAAAACGGTAAAGTGACAAACGTTGTGGGGTTAAACCACATGTGGGAGGGTGGTTAACTACTAGTAAGCCCAGGTTTCGGCAATAGCAGACGTCATACAAATACCATTATATAGCTGTGACAGCCATTTTGAAGATAGGTTAATGGATTTAAAAAAAAATGAGATTTTATAATATTCCAAAAATATCAACTCCGGTGGGGATGGAAACCACAACATTCCTCTTCTGGAATTGGAGATTCTGGAATCACTCAGCCAGTCATATCATTTTGAACCAAAACATGGCAAGCATTTCGACCAGTCTTGACATATTCATATCGATGTCGATAAAAACATTCTTGCGTCTCCGTTATTTCCCAGAACCTGTTTTATCAGCAATCTCGTTATCATACGAGCGTCAAGAAATGTCTGCTGTAATTTAGGAAACCCTAGCTTTACTGTTGGAACTTCTTACGTACATAATTATGTTAAGGTACGCTTACCTTCCGAATACTGCGGTTGCTTTGTCGCGCTAATTTCTACCTATACCAAAGTGGGAACGTCGAATTATGGAAACATGGTACGGTCCTATTTTGAGTGTACTGGAATGTGAATCGTGGACCTATGCTATGGATATGAAAGAGTAACCTTGTTGGGTCAAATGCCTCTACGGTTATCCAGTTTTCCTGACGATATTTACCTACCTATACAGGATATGGCAAGAAAATAACACTTATTTTAGGTGTCAAAATAAGTACATTCTATTTTGTAATTTAAAAGTTTTGTTCTTTATAAGAACTAGGTCAATTATGATGAAAATAAAATTGAAACTATGTTTTTGTTAGAAATTTGTTTGAACTGTTATTCTCAAGAACCCTTCTTTCGGTAGTTGGGTCAAAGGATGAGATTTAAAATGTTGGTGTACTGATTTACTTACGTCTGATTTGTGCTGTATCCGTATGTGTTTAGTTAAAAAACTATCTATCTTTATATAGCAAAATTCACGGAATGTTTCCTCAGAACAAAACATTCTTACTACAAAAGAAAAGGTACTTTCCTTAAACGTAGTAACATTGAAATTGTTTTGGGAAAACTTAAAAGTAACAATAGTAGCCTATTTTGAGTGTGAAACACGGACGTACAGACAGACAAGTCACAACGAAAGTAGGAAGGTTTGTGTAACGGAACCCTAAAAATGTAATCGAACCCACGTTTCAAGTAATCCAAGCAACGCACGCGAAAAATCCCAACAATACATTTTAGTTGCACTTCACGGACGGACAGACAGACAAGTCACAACGAAAGTAGGAAGGTTTGTGTAACGTAACCCTAAAAATGTAATCGAACCCACGTTTCAAGTAATCCAAGCAACGCAGCGAAAAATCCCAACAATATATTTAGTTGCACTTCACGTACGGACAGACAGACAAGTCACAACGAAAGTATGAAGGTTTGTGTAACGGAACCCTAAAAATGTAATCGAACCCACGTTTCAAGTAATCTAAGCAACGCACGCGAAAAATCCCAACAATATAGTTGCACTTCACTAAATATATCTTCGTAGCCTGCGAACTTTCAGCTAGCAAAATTAACAATTCCAAAAGTTCTGTCTAAAATTTGTCATAGTTTTCAGCAGATTTGGCAAAGTACCCAAAAGCACATTGGGGGTGGGTTAACTGCGATTCCTCGAAATAATAACTTATATCATCCAATTCATAATAAGTTAGAGAATCGGGTATGCCTGGTTAGGTATCTTTTCAAATAACTTTTTTTTTTTTTTTTTTTTCAAATAAGTTCTAGATTTCTAGAAATAAATAAATAGTAGCAATGTGCTCATATTGTACAGAATAATCGTGTTAATTAACCTATTTGTTCACGATTATTAATCAAACCTATGTGGCGCAGTGGACGATGGTCTGCTTGAGACGCAGTTGCGGGTTCAATTCCCGCGGCGGGACAAATGTTTGTATGATCTGCAAATATTTGTCTCGGGTCTGGGTGTTTTCATGTATAGTATGTATGTATTTACAAAAAAATGTATTATATATAAGTAGTATATCAGTCATGTAATTCCCAAAACACAAGCTCTGCTTACTTTGGGGCTAGATGATGCTGTGTAAAAAAAATCCAGCATTATTTATTTATTTATTTTAATTGGAATACGCCATCTATCAATCATAGGTCTATTGGGAATGAACTCTCTTTTATTGCCTCTCCACCATTTTGAAAACAATAGTTTAAGCTTACGTGGCAATCAATGCTCGTACGAATCCGAACTTCTCACGGTACTTAAAAAGAAAGTTAGCTATATTGCTCGCGTCTTAGTACAAAGTTCAGCTGAATCGACGTTATAGAGAAACTTCCAAGTTTTTTAATAAGTGCGAGGATATTACGAAATTCAAGTTGTTTCTATTGATGGTAAAGTTTGCGCAGAGCTTATAATATTAAGCTAATTATTCTCCAATTTAGACATCAATAAGTACATTATAATTTCAAACATCAGTCATTTAAGTGATTAAAAATAAGTTGATAAGTTTTGAGTTTGGGTGTCAACTTCGCCACCACCAAGCTGTAAAAAAAACTAAAACTCATTTTGTATTTTTATTCACTGTAGGTAAATATCTACCTACCTAAATCTTAATTGTAGGTGGTGAAATTTTCACCTCGATTGTCTATTTCTTTATGGTTACCTGTTGTTATTTTTAAGCATGCAATGTCCACCTATAACTGGTTGTCCAATAAATCTCCATAATATGCTTGTTATTTTTAGATTGTATTATTGTAACACTCACAGATAGACCAAATAAATAAATACACATTCACATCAACAAATTAACACACTTTAGGTACATAATCATTTATCACGTACCCATCTTCGGGAAAAGGCTTTTGTTACATCAATTGATGTTGTATGCGAAGAGCATACAACAATTTAATGATGCTACGAGCTCGTAACCTAACCTTGGCTATGAAGTAGCAGCTTCCCAGACCGCACGAAATTGAAGTTAATTCAAAAACAATAACAAAGAAACACGCTCACGACTGTCTTCCTTATGGTTGACATCGTCAGATACATACTCAGTGAGAAGATCTTTGAGGATACCAAGTAGGAGGTAGTCAGAGGCACTTCCATACATTACATTTTGGTACATGCCCGCGTTTTGCAAGTTAGTATTCCACGTGACAGGTTGCAAGCCCATCGCCGCTTATTGAAAGTCTAACTGTTGTTACATGCCTTCGAATTTTTGGTTTTTGGGCATGCCGATTTTCTCACAATGTTTTCCTTCACCGTTTGGTGCACGACCGGGTTCGAACTCATGACCTCCGGATCAGAAGTCGGGGTATTGCCCACTGGGCCAACACGGCTTATTGACGTAAATTCACTTAGCATATAATACGACAGTTTTAAATTATCTGTCATCTTAATAAATAATCGGTCGTATTAATAGAGTCGGAACAAGTTAAACATATACTAGCTGACAGTTGCCAAATGTCTTACTTTATACGTATGTAATGTGTAGGTATTCTACTAGGTATTCCCGAGGTTATAAGTTTACCTCTAGCAGGTAAACTTATAACCTCGGGAATACCTAGGACGGAGTGCGAACAAGTAATATATACCTACTTGTTCAACAGTGGCCTTTCAGCTGAAACTTTTCCTCAAATGAAAAATACAATAAGATGGAAACTATTTCACCGCAATGCAAATGCGAGTCCTTTTTCAACCGAAAACTTAAAGGGGAAAAAGTCGGAATGTCTGTAAATTCTATTTACTTTTCCTACATTCGGTATCTTCGCTCGGGGCGTTAGATCCGATACTTTAAAAGAACGAGTGAATGGAAGCTTGCGAATTGGTCGAACTTGTTTCGACAAGGTACTTTAGTGTGGAGTTTGTACCTAATATATTTGGTTGGAAGAATCGGGATCTTTTGCTGGAATTATTAATAGCAAAAATCTAGTCATATTTTTTGTCACGAAGACGACTTTCTTTTGGAACAGAGTTTGCAACGCCACCAGTTTGCAAGAGATGTATAATTATAAATAAATATAATTATGCTGGACATTTTTCTCACAGAATCATCTAGGCCCAAACTAAGCAAAACTTATGTTATGACATGACTGATATACCACATAAATACATTTTTTATAAATTAACACATATTTTACATAGTAAATACCCAGACCCGAGCCAAATATTCCTAGATCATACGAGTATTTGTCCCGCGACAGGAATCGAACCCGCAACCTTCTGCGTCTCAGGCGGGCCTTCATTATAAAGTAGCATACCTATATATGCTACTTAGTATGCAAATCTGACACTATATATCATTCAGTGTCCTTAGTTTTTCAGTGGTTAAAAAGATAATACGTCACCTCACGTAAAGGGCAGAGCCACGAAGGACCAGGCACGTACAGGACAAAAACAAAAACCCAGGCATGGAATCAGGAGAAACCGTGTGATACGATCTCCTTACGATAAGGGAATTAAATCACTGAGGCGTGGTCGCAATTACGGAGAAGCACTTCTGTCCTAGTAACGGTGTCAAATGTCGGGAATTTCAAACGAAAAGTTTTGCCTGATGGTTAGCGGAATTATCTTTGTGGATTGTCATTTTCATACGAAAACGACAATTCACAAAAATAATTCCTAAAAGATGTCAAATAGTTCGTTTCACTGGGTTTTTCTTGTCACTGTCAATTAAATTTATTTAGGTTAATAAATAAATAATGCAGGGCATTTTTCCCACGGCATCATCTAGCCCCAAAGTAAGCAAAGCTTGTGTTATGGGATCTACATGACTGATATGATACTTATATGTTTGTAATGTTTGTCTCGGGTCTGGGTGTTTTCTATGTATAATATGTATGTATTTACAAAAAAAAAAGTATATAAGTAGTATATCAGTCATGTAGTTCCCATAACACAAGCTCTGCTTAGTTTGGGGCTAAATGATGCTGTGTGAAAAATGTCCAGCATTATTATTATTATATAGTTAAAAAAAATACATACATATTATACATAGAAACACACAGACCCGAGACAAATATTTGCATACCATACAAACATTTGTCCCGCAACCGACAAATGTTGTGAGGTAAGTTTTAAATACTCATTTATTTACCCTAGGAACCACATAGTAGGTACACCTGGTTATGTCAAATTTATTAAAAAAAAACGACATAATAAATTTGGTCAGTTATTTAAGCTATTAATACAGACAATAATATGTTTGGGTCAAATAAATACATTTGAATTAATGAAAATTTCATACATTCTATGTATTCAATACAATTCAATAAAACTCTGATGATAGTAAAATATTAATCGTTAACACCAAATAGTTACAAACATAATCCTGACTCACACCAGAATTTTCTGTGATGTGGGAATCAGGAACCATGAGCACCGTGGTACCCTGACCCGAAACAAATTCACGTAGAACATGCTAAGTTTTGTCCCGCAGCGGGAATTTTTCCAGCATCTCTTGTGACTCACCTGGCTACTCGCCTGCCGCTCTACCTTAATATAAACGAATTAATATAACCTACACAATACCAATTCTTTGCCTAATTAAAGGCAAAGAATTGGTATTGTGTAGATAAAAGAAGGAACATTAATAAAACATTACGATTTACTCTGAAACCTCTCCAGCTATAAATAAATATGCTGGTTATTTTTCACACAGCACTATCTAGCCCCAATCTAAGCAGAGCATGTATTATGGGAACTACATAACTGTTATACATATATACCTTATATATAGATGCAGATGAAGATAGAACACCTTGGAAATTGGATACTTAATCATTACTGGAATCCTTTCCCCAAATTATCTGCGGTTGGATCTACGTGTTCGTTGTTTACTGCAGAATGGATTCATTAAATGAATGAACTTGTGGGGGGATAGATTGGTATGAAAGTTTGGTAGAAGTTTCGAGAAACAAACGCAGATTATATTTTTAGGTTCCGTACCTCAAAAGGAAAAAAACGGAACCCTTCTAGGATCACTTCATTGTCCGTCCGTGCGTATTTCTGTCTATCTATCTGTCTGTCAAGTTTTCTCAGGAACGCATGGAGGTATCAAGTTTATATTAATATCAAATACGTATATCTAAGGTCACTTATAGCTTTAAAAAAAATTAAGCTTTTAAGTCAACGCAATGAAAAAATACTGCCATTTATGTGACACATTTCAACTACAAAGTTAAGTTTCTCTTTCAACCCGACTTATCTTTTCGTTACAGCAATGTTTCGTGCTTTCATAGTTTATGAACTTTAGTAATGTTAATTATTTTGGTGAAAATACGAGCTTGTACGGAAGCCTTGGTGCGCGAGTCAGACTCGCATTTGTCCGGGTTTTTCTTCTCTTGCAATTAGTTTTCCTACAATTTAGTTATCATTGATATTATAAATGTAAAGGTATGCACAGATATTTGAATGTAGCCATTAAACTTTAAAACGGCTGACCCGATTTGGATGATAGGAATGGATTATAGCTCGTTGCCTGTAATATATGTATTGAGTAGGTTTCATTTATCCGTTACCACGCGAACGGAGCCGAGGGTTGAAGCTAGTAATAATTATAATTATTAAAAAAAACAAACAAGACTGTATTCTCCATGATGGACATCCTCAGATTCTTCCTCAGAAAGAAAGAAAGAAAAGAAAGAAAAAACATTTATTTACCACAACACAACACAACAGGTAACAAAATAGCTAAATTAAAACAAACATTAAAAAAAAAATATGTACATCAGTATGTACATCTTTAAGGATATCAATTAGGGGGTAGTCAGAGGCACGCTCAAACATTACATTTGGCATAAGCCCGCGTTTTTCATGGCATATGCATTCAATTTTTTTATTCTTGGGCATGCCGGTTACCTCATGATGTTTTCCTTCACCGTTTTGAGCACGTTATTAAATTTTCAATATCAACTAACACCTAACCCCATCATATGGTAGGTATTTTAATCCGTAGCTATTGAATTGTTTATATTTTTCAAACAGGTCTAGAGAGATAATTCCATAATGGTACATTATTAAAATAAAAATTTATTTAACTACAACTAAACAATAAAATTATAAACTCCCTCACTTTTACACAAATCAAATCTCTAAATCATCTGTGTTCTTTAGTTCATTATATAAGATTTAAGGAACTTCTTAAATTGAATTTCGATTGATCATTTAATGCTAACCTACATTGTAATTAATATATCTTTGAAACACAGAAAAGACGAGACTATAAGTTATATTAATGAATTCGAAACAACGCAATATTGCGCTGACAAATTATAAGAGCTCGCCCTTAAAATGGTCAGCAAAATCAACTCCATAAGCTTAAGGCTAACCTACATTGTAATACATATTGGAAAGACAGATAAGACGTAAATAAAAGTTCTATGAATGCATTCGAAACAACGCAATATTGCGTTGACAAATTACAAGAGCTCGCCCTTAAAATGGTCAGCAAAATCAACTCCATAAGCTTAAGGCTAATCTACATTGTAATACATATTGGAAAGACAGATAAGACGTAAATAAAAGTTCTATGAATGCATTCGAAACAACACAATATTGCGTTGACAAATTACAAGAGCTCGCCCTTAAAATGGTCAACAAAATCAACTCCATTGTCAAAGCTTTCTGTCGTTACCTAAAGGACATAAGGTAGGTACTTTATGTCCTTCATAACATAAGAGATGTGACATTAAAACAGCACTCAGGTTGCCCTGAGCATGTTTTGTCAAGTCCCATTATCCTTCATCATTAGAGAAACTTGGAAGAAAGGAAACATAGACTTTTTATATTACTGTTTAAATTATCAAAGTTGCGAATGAATTTTGGGTTTGTGTAACTTCAGCGTTATGAAGTTTAGAGATTTTCATCAAGAAAAAATTGGATGAAATATGTTCAAAATGTGCGAGAAGTCGGATTGCATTGCGGTTTAACAAAAAAAGTATGAACTCAGTTTGTTGTAGGCCTCTGTGAATTTCTGTTATCCTATGTTAATTCTGTTGTGCTTTGATTCTGTTTACCAATTTTATCAGCTGCTGCAGCGCAATGAGAGAAATCATATATTATATACTCGCAGATGGTATAGCGATAATCTCCCAGGTAGTTTTTTTAAAGTTTTTGAACGACATAAAATATCCTACATATCCTAATCGGTAAATTTAGTCATGGGAGGACTCTATGTTCAAAATTTATTTAAAAATAACCCACTATCTTGAAGTAAATAGATATACAAACAATGTATGTTCCACCTATGTGGTGCAGTGGGCGCAGGCCCGCCTGAGACGCAGTAGGTTGCGGGTTCGAATCCCGCCACGTGACAAATGTTTGTATGATCTGCAAATATTTGTCTCGGGTCTGGGTGTTCTATGTATAATATGTATGTATTTACAAAAAAAATGTATATAAGTAGTTTATCAGTCATGTAGTTCCCATAATGCAAGCCATGCTTAGTTTGGGACTATATGATGCTATGTGAAACTGTCTAGCATTATATGTTTGTGCCCCTGAATTTATAAATTCTATAGGTACCTAATGGTATCAAAAACTCGCACTATGAGAATTGGTTACGAGAAGGCGTATGAAAGTGAATAAATTCTGGAAATAATAAGGAAAGAAACAGATTGTCCATGAATAATACGAATCACATACAAATTCCCATTTACTGCGGGGCACGAGGTATAGAATATCTCGAAAAATTCTTTAGCTGTCTTTGTTACATTTCATTTTTACTTGAAAAAGAAAAGTCAACGTCTTTTTTCTGACGGGAAGAGGTTTTCATCTCTTGTCGGGGTTTAAAGTATTATTCAACATGCTCCCTACCTGCTCCGGTTTTGTTATTTGGTTTTTGTGTGCGTTCATTACAATTACGAACGTAACTCTGGAAATGAGGAAATAACGATGACTTCCACAATGACTCGTGGCATCGGAGTTTTTGATTAGATTTTTTTACGTTTTGGCAAGGCTTGTATAAAACAAGCAATGCGTAAAAATATTTTCGTATCTTGAATATCTTTTACCCTCAGAACAACCCTCCTCATGTGATGAGTTATGTGATTTTAATTATTATAACTATTTTTACTAATCAGACTTTATTTTTATAATTAAGGATCCAAAGATAGTCTGGAAGAGTTGTATTTTTTTTACGGTATGAAATCAAATATTTTCATTCATTCAATTACTATATGAAGAATTATGTGGGAAACAGTTGAATGTTTTTTGTTATAATAAAATTATCATAAATGCTCATAAACGAAACAGTTCATGCCAGTAAGTACTTCTGCCGTATTTATTTCTATATATTTTGTTATTTTGTTGTCACCAGATATAATTATAGCTGACGACTTCTGTTGCGCAGTGGGCGAAAGCCCGCCTGAGACGCAGAAGGTTGCGGGTTGACAAATGTTTGTACGATTAGCGATTGTTTGACTCGGGTCTGGGAGTTTTCTATCTATAATATGTATGTATTTACAAAAAAAGTACATTAGTAGCATATCAGTCATGTAGTTCCCATAATACAAGCTTTGCTGCAAGCTTTCCAGCATTATTTATTTTTTATTTATTTTCAAATTATCATTGTGAGATAAAACGCAATGTCCGTCATTATGTGGTTATTGTCACATAGATCATTATATTTAAACTCACGTAAATATAAAGCGTACTCGTACGTAAGATCTCTAGTTCTCTATTCACAATATAACGAGAATTGACTTACAGAACAATAATTTTCAAGTCAAAGGCCTAAAACAATTAGAGAACAGCTTCCAACGATGCTTACACGCCGAAATGATTGCTTAGAACAAACGTCGCACAAAGGTGTTCGCTGTGACTTTAAATTTCCTCTCATTATACTAGGTACATAAGTTGTAGGGTTGTAACGGCAGTCCGACTTTACAGAAATTCAATACTCAATACATTTATTGCTTTCATATGGTTAGTCTCAACAAGCAGGTAGTCTCTCATATGAGATCTAAAAGTTAGGATATAGCAACATTCCGGCAGACCGAGTTTTTTTAACACTTAGAATATCTATGTAGGTAGTCAACGTAGGTAATTTCGGAGTTAGTAAATCGTCATATATTTCGTCTACTTCGAAAAATCGGATTGTTCGCTGTGAGTTATTTCATCATAGAGAGGCTGTAATGTTACTAGCCGGAACGACAGTGTTAGCTTAACTTAGCATTGAAATAATCTTGGAATAACGTTCTCCTTACTTATTTCTGACATTTGAGAAACAAGAGGGATCTCTCCCTTTGAGCACATGCTAATACCATCAATGATCCGACTTTCATAATAATTTTCTGGCTAGCAAACGAATATTTAATAGCGGAGAGTACTATTTTCAAATATGAACAAAACCACAAAGCGCGGTTAACTTTACATATCACACATTGGAAATAATATTTTAGAGTACCGAATGTTTATAAAATACCGAATGCAATTCTACTGAATGTAATAATAAAATGCTATTATGGAAATCGTGGACATATGATAAATACAATGTTAGAACGTACCTCTGACTACTCCGAAGTTGGAACCGAGTATCAGTTCGAGGATATCCATTAGGGCTAATTTAGTAGGATGCAAGTGTTTTCAAAGAGTACTAGTACCGTACTAGTTTCCTAGTTTATTAATGTAGAAAACATTTGTTTGTTGCTAGTTCCTTCTTTATCATACTATAAAATACAGATGGACAACTCTTTGTTAGGAACACCAGAATTAAAATCGCTGATATAAATATGCATAAATGTTAAACGCATGAATAATAATAATCAAGAATAATCAATTTATAGGTAAATAAAATTTTACATGTCAGTCAATTAAGATAAAATGTTCAAATTAAATAAAAAAAAACAAACATAAAATTGTGCTTTACAATAATTGATATTGTAGATAACATTTATTTATTAAAAACATATTATATAATATTTAATAGTCAAATACCAAGGTACTCATCGGATTTTCCCTACAAAATTCTCCACGTTAGAACGCCCTCTCGACAAGCCATGATTTAATTTAGTAAAAATCTGAAAAAACTATTCATGTTTTGATAAAATCTAGGATGATCTCCTGGAATGTAGAGACGAACCATGTTATTGTAGAGGATCTACACAATTTGCGTTGAGAATCAGAGTTTTGAATGTTATCATTTGTATACTGCTTTGAAAATAATGTTATGAAGATACTTCTCTACCTACTTATCAGTTACTACTCACAACCCTAGCCGGCAAGTATCATTTTTGTCTCAAAATGCGTATTGCAAGCATCTTTTATGCGAAGACAAAGGCGCTCGATGGATGGCTCCCTTTGTCTCCGCTTGTAATCAAACACTACTTCTTTTCTATAAGTGTGTTCTTCGGATTTTGGGGCTTGACATCACTATACATAAAGAAATAGACATCTTCTTTATTTTCAAGTCACTTTTGCTGTAGCTTTTTGATTTAAGTCACCTTATTACGCCTTTTATCTTTTGTCAGAGATGGGTGATGGTAACACATCCAAGCCATGAACACCATTATTATACGGTCATACCTTTTTAGACAATTTTTTTTTCTTTTAAATAAAATGAAATTATCTACGCAGTGTAGGTTGATCGACTTCATGGACTTGATTACATAACAGTCGCAGAAAGACGATGGATAAAAGCGGCAGAATACCGTTGGTCGTGGCGTTCGTCCATGTTTTATTGGTGTCTTCTTCGTCGAGCATAAAAGGGTTTTGTCCAAAAATATAGTGCGAAATAAATTGAAAGACATCAAAGTCATTGAAAAAAACATTGTACTGTAAACAAGCCCTCGGCAAAATTGAAATGCCGTAAATACAAGAAGTTCCTTAAAACCCGCTCTACAAAGTAATTTTTCGAGGTATTCCGCGTAGCGCACCCAGATGAAGCGCACCAAGATGAAGCGCACCAAAGTACTTCCACATAGCGCACCCGTTTTGGTGCGCTTCATTCAGTAGGTATAAATTTTAAGTTTTTATTCCTCGTTGCGCACCAATGACAATGTAGGGTCTAGTGATGGGGTTGTTTTTCATCTAATTATAAATCTATTATCTATTTTTTTACTGTATTGTATTTTACCGTTGATTTTTATCGTTGATTAATAGTTATTATTAAAAATCAGTCTTACAGAAAACTAGAACAAACTTAACACCTAAGTAGGTATTAGATTTATGATTTCACAATCAGATTTATTAGGTACACCTAGTCATATTTCTAAAATCACAAATGTTTCATTTTAAGTTCTTGTTTTATTATTCGCTCTTATTTAACACAATTAGTTTACACATTTTTTTTTATGGAAGTTACCATCATCAAATTACATAATTTAACAGTATTGTTTGTTTTTTTAGAGGTGCTTCAGGTAATAAAATTATGTAGATTTTTGAAACAAAAATATCGTTTAATGGAACATACAAAAATTCAGAACATCAGTCTTACGTTGCTTATATTTATCCCTTAATCTAGTTGAACTTAAATTTAGATAATCACATCAGTTCCATTGTTAATGATAGTTTTTACTTTTTATAGTACCTCGATTAGTATAAAAACAATAAACTACGTTTCTTAAAATGAAAACAAGATAATGTTGTAGTAACATTTTAAACTTCCGGTCTTATTAAAATCGAAGTTTCTCTAGGCAACGCCCGAGAGATATTTGGCCATTTTTGTATTCTTGTATTTACATTAAGTCATTTTGGCTTTTTTTTGCTTTGAGATGTAGGCATTTTTTTGCGGATTGCAGAAAAGTTGTTGCAGTTCTTTTCAAAATGTCCCAAAAGCTTGACTAAATTTATCAGTTTATTCTTATACATTAACTTGCCCAGTTCTGCGTAATGAGATTCCACGTGATTATTCGTCTTATGGATTTCGCTATAAATAGAAAATTTGTCTGATCATTGCTCGTGATTGATCCACTGGGTAACCATATAATCGTTAAACTTCGTTACGATATCGTCTTGTTTACATTCACCCATAATGTAAAGCCATGCATCTTTTAAGTCTTCTACTGGTAGATGCGGCAGCACGGCCACAGTGCTACATGTTTTCTATAAATGCTGTCTTTATTAAGTTCCAATGCTTTTGACTTTCTTTTAAGTGCCTGCATATAATGAACATAACACACTTTTACTGTTACATCTGGAAAAACAAGGACCGCGACTTCTTCAAAATTGATACTCGTATAGTATTTTATGTCATAAATGTATATCCAATAATCCAAACAAAAATAAACATTTTAAATTATAATTAATTACTTTTGTTTACCTAAATCCCAATTTTATTTAATTATTTTAAAATTTTAAGAAAACTTACATCTAGGTACCCAAAACATAATTAAATATACATGCTGGGTACCTACATGTCAGCTGAAGGCCAATTATAAATTTCCACTTATAGGTCACTAATTAGATGATAAATAACCCCATCACTAGACCCTACATTGTCATTGGTGCGCAACGAGGAATAAAAACTTAACATTTATACCTACTGAATGAAGCGCACCAAAACGGGTGCGCTATTTGGAAGTACTTTGGTGCGCTTCATCTTGGTGCGCTTCATCTGGGTGCGCTGCGAGGAATGCCTCAATTTTTCTAGATGTAACGAAGCTCACTCTGAAAATCAAACGTCATCCTAGATTATTTGGACGGAAAAACAATTAGGTGAGTACCTAACGCACAGTAAATACGAGTAGGTATCTAAAGATCTGGGTCGCACGTCATGAATTCCTCCACCAATTATCATTGACTTCGACGGCGATTCTAGTGTCAGCCAAAAAATTGATACAAAGTAAGCCGCCCTTTTGGCAATCTAGATACAATAAGTATTTTTTTATAACGGCGGGGATTTAATCCCCCAACGTGTATATCTATCATAGATTGCCACGACTTGTGGTAATTAAACTAATCCAACTAATCACAATCCTTGAAGACATAAAAATAGATAGCATAAAACCTCATTACAATTCAATACGCCGCTTTTTAAATAAATGGTAAACAAACAAACAAACACACAAACCTCTTGTGGCAAACGCAAATACGGTCTTTTTACGTCGCGGGTAATAAGTATCTCGAACAGCGTAAAATTTATCCCGGATTTGATGTCTCCCGATCCATTTATCTCGCTCCTTTTAACCCGAGAGCACCTTAGCATCTTTTTGTCTTCAGTCTGCACAAAACACGGCATCAGCCAAGGGCTGTTGTAAAGAACAAAAATAGAAAAGCCATTACATCCAAAATCAATACAAGAAAGTAAAAGGCAAGGTCATTTTTCCGGCTTAACAACATAGAAAACACCATTACCATTAATATAATATTCTTAAACGCTCAGACGTTGACTGATACTTCAAAACGGTCTCCATTTATCGGAAAAAATGCTCGGATTTAGTCAAAGTTAAAAGGGAGGTTCCGTTAACAAGATAAGAGAAGGATAATGGCCTTTTTGTCGCCAGCCACGTTCTACGATTAAATTGGCGAAAACGTCCGGGATACAAATTTTGTTAGGCTGCATAGAATACCCCCATAGTGGATGTACGAAATTGTCCCACTACTTACGCCACGCTATCTATGACACAGTGCATGGAGAACACCTGGATCAGTCCTTAATCCTCTCAAAAACTATTATTTGCGACGCAAGGTCACTTTATACATGTATGGGGTAAGATGTTGTTTTTTGTTAATGTTAAAATTTTTCTTCGAAATGGCCTTACCAAATATAGTGCAAAATTTTGTAAATATTTTGTATGACCTTAAGAATATTTAAGGTTAAGAATAGGTACTAGGAGGCGCTAGAATTTACAATGGACATAAATTAAGGATTCAAAACTAACTTATCGTGATGTCAAAGTAACCTAAAATACTTCATTCAAATTATTTTCTAAGCTAAGGAAGTAAAGAATAATGTGAAATTAAGAACTATTCTTTATACTTTAATTAAGTTTTTTTGTAAAATGACCATACTCAGTAAGAATACTTTTACCTTTGTTCGTTTGCTTTAATTATTTATTCAGTTTTTCAGAAATCACCGAGTGACAACATTATTTATTTTATCTCAAAAGATTTAGAAGGTGCCTTGATTGTGTTACCGCATTCTCATGATTTTTAGAACTAGCTCATACTATTTTAAGCTGTGAAATGTACAGCCACGTAAATTAAGCTCGACCCAGAAAGTGTGCAGTTTTTGGAACGGTCCTGTTTTTTGGAGCGACTCCATTTTCGATAAATAGTGGAAACTGTTCTTGTCCTAGCTTTATGTGCTATTAAGTGAATTAAGTTTTTAGAATCCACGTCGAGACATTAATATATGATTTTTAAATGTTTTTACTCGTATTTTAGAGAGCTGCATGTGAGCTCAAAGCTGACTTCGTAAAATCTAACTATGATTTGGAATACTTTGCCAGCAATGTGTGTGTGTTACCTTCGCCAATTGTTAACCGATTTTGATAATTCTGTATATAGAATGATCCCGAGATAGTCCTATAAAAGTTTTATTCCTGAGGCATTGCTATTTTTCCCGTAAAACTTAAAAAAAAAACATCATATGGAATCACGAGCCGAAACATTTTTTGTGGGCGATTTTTCTTTTGAATTTTTTTCGATAGATTGTCATCTTTAGTGAGCAAAATAACGCAAGCACGTGAGAATCTGATAATAGTAGAGTACTAACAGGATAGAAACCGTAAATTTGAAGTGCAAACGTTACGCGAATATCACGATTAAATTATTATCAACTGACTTTAAAAAAGAGTTTCTCAATTCGTCTGTATGTTATTTTTGTTACGCGATATCTTTGCCAACTTTGAACCGATTTTAATTATTCTCTTTTTTATTTTAATGGGTAATGTGTACTATGTACTTCAAGGGTAGTTTTGGTTTAAAAAAAATTTTCTCCAAAGAAGTGGGTGATTAAATTGCATATTGGACTTTTTATGAATATCCCATTATATTAGGTTGGGGAAAAAGTCTTTTCGCATTATTGTATGTATGAACTTGTAATAAAATATCTTTGGCTATACTATTTGTATCTGGCTGGTTTTGGTATCATTAAAAGTTTAAATTTTAAAGAAGATAATTCCAAATTCAAATTAGGAAAATGTGTGATTTTTATTTGTTTTTCGTACTGTTAAGATGAGTGAATCTAATGAAGAAATTCGATACATTTTAAAATTTTACTATAAAAAAGGTAAAAATGCAACGCAAGCCGCGAAAAAAATTTGCGATGTTTATGGACCTAGTGCAGTGTCTGTGAGAGTAGCACAAATTTGGTTTAAGCGTTTTCAATCCGGAAATTTTGATGTCAAAGATGCACGTCGCTCTGGTCGCCCTATTACGGATAAAATGGATGCCATTTTTGAAAAAGTGGAGCAAGATCGGCATATCAGTAGTTACGACGTAGCTGAAGAACTGGGAATTGACCACAAAACAGTTTTGGCGCATTTGAAAAAAACTGGGTACACAAAAAAGCTCGATATTTGGGTACCTCACGAGCTCACTGAAAGAAACCTAATGAACCGTGTTCTCATTTGTGATTCTTTATTACGACGTAATGAAACCGAACCATTTTTGAAGAAGCTGATAACTGGTGATGAAAAGTGGATCTTTAGCCACTCAGCAAAAATTAAGAGAGTTTGGCTGGGATGTGTTAATGCATCCGCCGTATAGTCCTGACCTTGCACCTTCAGATTTCCACCTGTTTCGGTCTCTTCAGAATTCTTTAGGCAGTGTCAGGTTAACATCACGAGAGGACTGCCAAAACCACTTGTCGCGGTATTTTGAACAGAAGCCCCAAAGTTTTTATAGCAATGGGATCATGTCCCTGCCTACAAAATGGCAAAAAGATATCGAACAAAATGGTACCTACATACTTTAGTTAAATGTAAATAAACTATATTAAAAAATGTTTTGAATTTTCTTAAAAAATGCGAAGAAACTTTTTCCCCAACCTATTATGTTCCTTTTTAAAAGACATTGAATGTTTTTGACATTTTATGTCTTTTAAATGATGTATATTTGGACCACACGACATAAATGTGAAATGGAAGCCACCCAAATACAGACAAGCAAAACAAATACCTTTAGTAAATATTTGGACAATTATTTCGTTTTGCTTTCGAATACTATAACGTTACATGTTGGTGTTTGTATCACAGTAAACATTTTAGACTAGTAGAGCAAAATGGCAACTGTGACAATTGCCCTTTTCAGAGATAATACCTGACTCAGGGGTAGACAGAGTAGACTCGAAACTAAACAGTCACTTGCTCCACTTTAATTCCTATGATAAACATCAGATCTATAAACACTGTCTGTATGTATTTCTGTCTATATCTCGTTTTATCTAGGCCAGCTAGGAGGACAAGATCTCAATTGGACTTTGTACATCTTGTTCGATTTGCACCACACTAAAGCTAAATGAAGGATTATCAAAACAAAACCATGGCTTCTTTTAGGCTTGGTCAAGCGCGAGAAATCAACGTAAATTCACATAAAATAATAATACTAATAATGCTGTACATTATTCACGCAGGATCATCTAGCCTAAAAAGTAAGCAGAGCTTGTATTATGGGAACTAAATGACTGATACACGACTTATATACTTTTTTTTGTAAACACACAGAACACGAAAACACCCAGAAAAATATTTGCAGATCATGTAAACATTTGTCGCGCGGCGGGAATCGTACCCGCAACCCTCTGCGTCTCAGGCGGGCTTTCGTTCTTCGTTTTTGTTTCAGAGGTCGTCAAAATTAAATTTAATGTTGTTTATAAATCGACGTTCCTGTATCGCAATTCGTTAAGGCTATCTAGAAAAAAAAAATCACTTCAAGTTATTAGTGCAACTTAACATTGTTATTTTAAGCAAAGTAACGAAATAACTTTAAATATTTTGATTGCACATAAATTAACGTAATTTATGTGATAGCTCAGTATTTTTTTGTACATTTTCGTTAATCTTATATTTTGTACTGGATATTTAACCCAACATAACTAGTTAATGTGACGTCCCAATACAACAAAACTACAAAAGACACCTTTAGAATTTATTTAAAACATGTTGCCTCATTTACATTGGCTGTAGAGTCTAGGCATTTATTCTCAAATACTGTACGTCTTGATCCGAGCTCCAGTTCTAGTGTCTCTACGGATGCGCTGTAAATAATTTAATTATTTAAAACTACTTTGGCAGTCTGGTTTATTGCCTGTGGAACCTCTGAGACTCGAGTCTTGAGTGGTTCTGGAGGTATCTTCACTACCTGCCTAGATATGAACATACCTGTACACACATGTCTAATTCACTGGGATTTTGTTTTATCTGATTACGATAGTTTTAGTATAATAGATAGATACTCTTTATTGTGCGTAAAACCATTTAGCAGTACAAAACACAGAAACATAATAAAATAACAAAAAAAAAATATGTTAAATTTGTACCTTCTTTAGTGTTAATATGTACCTTCACATAAGTCTTTAGTGTCCTAAAAAGCAGTCACTTGTTTGATGGACGGCAGATGTCAGTTTTTTACAGATTTAATAATTGTAACTGGTATATTTCACCTACATGTAATATTAACCATCTTTGCTTTTAAATAAATCTGTAACATTCTGCTTGCATCTTCATGGATTTCTATTTTAATTTATTAATTATTTAATTTATCAGTAACAACAAGTTGCTCGTGCAATATATCCAGCAAAGATTAAAATACGGGTTGGCTGTATCAGGGCTGTAGACGCAGTTGAGTAACTACGTAAAACGTCTCGATATATGCACTATCGACTAATGCCTTCTTTTTTCTAAACAATGTTGGTAAAATAATGCCGGGAGGTGCTATATTTCCAAAGTAATAAGCAATCTTGTCATAATATATTTCGTTACTAAGGTTTTTGCAAGTAACCCGCTATGGACCGAAATTAAAGTCATTTCACGTCTTAAAAAAAACAGTGGAACAAACATCATAATTATAGTTATGTTTTACATTAGAAACACGTTATAGTTAAAAAAATTAGCCAATAAACTTTTACATATATACATATATCCATCATATATAGCGACGACGAGGAAATAACATCACGTTCAACCCGGTCATCAAACCTCCAATGTGAAATGCTTGAGAGTAGCCGTCGACCCCTTTATAATAAGGACAATCCTTGTTTTCAGGTGATTTATAATGAGGCTTTAGGTATTTGGTGATTTCTGGTACGATACAGTTTAACAAGCTAGGGTTCGGGTTAAAATAATTAAGCGAAATTTTATATCAAAATCATATACTGATGCACTCATTCGTAAAAAAACAGCATCCCTGATCAAAAGAATACGGGAGAGTCAAAAGAATACGGGAGAGTCAAAAGAATACGGGAGAGTCAAAAGAATACGGGAGAGTCACACAGCATCCTGAGCACTCCAGCGGACAGGTACACGCCACCGCTGCGGAAGAGTCTTGTGCAGTGATCAAATTAGAAACCGAAGTACATATCTATTTAGGTATTAGCTTCTCATTTTACAATTCTTGGCACAGAAACTGGTACCTCATACGCAGCACCCTTTTCTTGTTAATTGTTTTCATTTTTTCTCTACTAACATATTACCTAATTATTTTGTTTCTCTTCTTAATAACCATTATGGATCAATTAGTTGTATTAGTTAGCGCGCGCGGATCACGTGTATTTGCCTTATTCGGCATGCATCGTGTCTAGTGCAGCCCGCGGCTCGTAGTGGTGCTTTTGAGTTTTGCCAAAACAGATGCGCTTGCCCCGTTTTGGAAGGACGACCTGGTTTTATTATTGCAGCATTTTGCCGCCAGGTTGTAGCTGATGTTTTGTTGTAAATTCATTATCCAATTGTAATATTAAAACAGTTATGAACGGTGAATGCCCGAATTAATTTCAAATAATGTTTCAGAATAATTTATTAATATTGCTTGATGAAGTGACATTCGAATTGTGGTGAAGTAATTAATTATGGCTTGGTTAAATGTTCGTTGATAACTTGTTTGAGCGTTCAATCGCTAGGAAAGATTATATAAATCAGTAGTTATCGTTGATTTATTGAATAGAAATCCTCCTAGTACTTTGCCTACCATTCCTGGAAATTTCTAGGAAACTAAATAATGCGTGTTCATTTTTGTCGTGTCATTGGTCCTTGCTCAGCTCTCTCTTAGCTGTTAGGAAATGGCCAAGAGAGAATTGTGACCTAACCAGGTTCAGGTATGTTAGTAGGAATGAACATTCAATGGGCCTCCGTAAACTATTCCTTTGACATATTCGTTGGCTTTGAAAATAAATAAAAAAAATATTAATATAAAAGATTCTCGTAGCAAATACGTTGTAGTCCGCTACGGCCACCTCGATAAGAATTTGACTCACGAAAAATAATGTCATCTGTTACTTATCTGATACATTGTTGATACGAATAGTTTCATATATTTTTAGTTAATGCAAATGTCACCATTAACACCCTATTAAGGCCAAGTCAAGAGTTCCCTTCACCGACGAACTTGTATGAAGAATTTGATGGCGATGAATGAACCGAAATAGAACAGAATCGCAAGTGGAAATCCGTAACTTCAGCCTACCCTCCGGAAAACAGGCGTGCATATCAGCCTGTAGAGGTTCATGGCTGGACATAGCCTCATCCAAAGAGTGCCATGACAAACGACCTTGGGCCTTCATTCCACCGACTTCCCGCAACCTTCGAGATTTCAGCTATTTCAGCCTCCGTACGCGGCATTTACATCATTTACAGAAATGAAATGCAAACACAATAACTATCCGAAGCACAACGATAAAAGCCCTCAAGTGAAATGGAAGGCAACAAGCTTTGAAATACGAAGAAAACACACATTACTATATTATTATCTTGGAGAATCCATTGGGGGAAGAGCTTTTGTATCGGCCTATCAAGAGCCACTATATTACGTGATATACTTATGATATACTTATCGTAATATGGTTTATATGACTTATTATGAAAAGATCTTTTTACTTTCAATGTAAAAATATTATTCAGTTTTTTTTCCAGAAGAAAGTGTTCCCAAAATTCAGGCTGCATTGCCACGCTGAAGGCTAATAACCCCCGGATAAGATCCAAAAATAGTTCAGATTATTTTGTCATCAATTTTTAACAAGGTCATAGCTGTCTACAACATATTTGCTAGGAATATGATATTTATTAGTTAGTAAGGCACGTTAAACTGCTAGCCTCAGCTAAAACAAGAAGTATTTTGACCGCCGATGTAGAAGTTTAACATGTGTTTGGTCATAGAAACTTAATCATTATAGTCTGAAGCTTATCGGAGTCGGCCATGTTGAAACTGGTATATGCGATCGTATCAGAAGCGGTGTATTGATGTGGAAAATGAGCTTGTTTAACAATCTGAATTACCAACACCTAACATGAAATAGGTTAACTGGAAAATAGGCTGAAATGTGCAGCTGAACGATATCATAGTGCATTGTGACGGGAGATTTGTGTGGATGAGTTTGAGTGTTAAGATTTTCCCAAATGTTTTTGGAACGGTGTTATTTTTGCTCAATTAATATATTAGAAATAAATAAATAATGCTGGACATTTTCACACAACATCATCTAGCCCCAAAGTAAGCAGAGCTTGTGTTATGGGAACTACATGACTGATGTACTATTTTAAATTTTTTTGTAAATACATACTTAATGTAGATAGAAAACACCCAGACCCGAGACAAATATTTGCAGATGCAAACATTTGTCTCGCAACTGGAATCGAACCCGCAACCTTCTGCGTCTCAAGCGGGCCTTCCCCCACTGCGCCACAGAGGTCGTATTAACTAGGATTTGCATTTAAAAAACAAATAGTAAACTGCAAAGTGAAGCACAATACCATTTCAGCACCCGCACTTTGAACCGTGCAATTTGTAGGTAAATAGACAATTTTTTAAAGCGATGATAGATTATAAGGTTATTCGTATCATATTGGAATTATTTTTTATGTGGGTCATTTTCCACACAGCATCATCTAGCCTCAAACTAAGCAGAGCTTGTATTATGGGAACTAGATGACTGATATACTACTTATATACTTTTTACTTGTAAATACATACATATAATACATAGAAAACACCCATCGTTTAAACCTTGTGACGAGCACAGTATTTTTTTAATTTGTTAAGGTTTTGCGTTTTAGTTACAAAAATTACATAATTTAACCACACATTAAGATATCAAACAAGATCGATATATTTTTGATGAAAACGTTATCTTTTCGATACGCTAGTATATTCTTAGAAAATAATGTAAAATAATCTTTATTTTTTCAAAGCTCAAAATCAAACAAGACTCGATTCTATGTGTGACCTTACGCCAGATACATCTCCATCAGATGAAATGCCTGACATTTTTACGCAGGAAAGTCTCGTATTGTCAACGGCTTGAATAGGCTGTTCCTATCCTGTAGGCTGACTATGAATCACGATTTACTCAACGATGTTCTGTAAATATACCGATGTTAAAAAACAATACTTAACAGTTTTATAGTTCGCATATGAGTTAACTGCTAGTAAGCTAGTAGACACTGTAAATTGATTTTGGAAAAAAATAAGAAAATTATATTTTTTGCCTGTATTTATTAATTACACCACCGATGTAGTTTTCTATCAACTTCACTTTCAACTTTTGTTATTTGGTTTATGTGGTTAGGGTTGCCACAATTTTGCTAATGTCGTGTCGACAAGATTTAAAAAAAATAAGGCGATGAAGAAGAGTTTACCGAAACTTTGGCCGGTTTAAAATAGAGGGAGACCCGAACAGTTATTTTTTACTATATTTACGTATTACCTGAAAATAAATATAGAGACACACACACATACGTTTTCTATCAAGTTGAAGAGGCAGGACCTGATGACGCAGTTTGTGACATAAATCAATTATAAACAGCTAAAAGACACAGTCGGCTTAGTGGGAGATACCCCGACTTCTGATCCGGAGGTCGTGGATTCAAACCCGGACGTGCAGCAATTGATTTTTCCACTCGAAAAATTTATGTGCGCTCAAAACGGTGAAGGAAAATATCGTGAGGAAACCGGCCAAGAGTTAGTGTTCCAATAAGCGGCGATGGGCTTGCAACCTGTCACGTGGAATACTTACTACTTGCAAAACGCGGGCATGTACCAAATGTTTGGACGTGCCTCTGACTACCCCCTACTGGGTATCCTCAAAGATCTACTCACTGAGTATGTACCTGAGGATGTCCACCATGGGGAAGACAGTTGTGAGCGTGTTCGTTTGTTTTGTTTTTAAAAGACACATACATACATAGCCCTGACCCCATACTAGGATTCCCTGTGTCGTGGGTATCAGGAACTAAGATTACCGTGGTACCACAACTCCCAGACCCGGAACAAATATCTGCAAAACATACAAACATTTGCCCGCAGCGAGAATCGAACCCACCACCTCATGCTTCACAGCCGACTACTCGTCCGCAGTCGGTTGCGAACCACAGTGCTACGAGGTTTTCGTCGTAGACATATACGGAAGGCCTATGTCTATCTGTCGACGTCTACCAGCTGCTGAGAATGATGATGAGTTTCACACGTTTTTTACAGCGTGGTCACTGTCTGTTATCTACAATTTCTGTGAGGCACGGCCGGGTCAAGCTTTTTAATGACGGAAAAATGCTCTGCGCTTTTTTCATAATAAACCTATTATGGTAGGCAGCCTTTTAGTTTATTTAGGTAGGCTGGTCATCAACGAACATAAAAACTTATTGCTGTAGATTTCGGTGATATTTTTATGGAATTATTTAAATATATCAACGAAAAATGCCAATAGCATAAACACATAAATATCACATTCACGCTAAAAATAATATTTTTTGTGACGTTGGTTTAATAATCGTTTCGAACTAAACTTCTTTATTGTGAACTTATCTAATATTGTCTGTTTGTTTTTGCAGGTACTCTTATAACGGAAACAATAAATTAAAATACGGAATTACAAGGTTAGTACTTTATGAGTAATGTCTCAATTTATCATTTCTTGTAGAAAACCACTGTTTTACATAGGTTAAGATTTATTTATTTAATAACGGAATAGTTACAGATGTTTTACAGATGTTTAACGGAACAGATGTTTAAAGTGTCTATGTAAACTTATGCTAGGTTTATCTAGGTTCTCGAAACAAAAGTGTACTAAGCAATAAAAATACCAATAAGTAGGTAGGCGTCGAATAGAACTATAATATTAGTAGGAACTTAATTCTTATGAAGAGTGAATGCATACAAAAATAGCAACATCGTCGTCACAAAGCCGTGACTAACGGTCTTAAGGCATCTCCATCCATCTGCTTGCAACTTTAAAGTTGTGATATACACTTAACTTTGTTTGTTTGTTTGTTTTTAAAAAAGGAGAAGGTTCTATGTATTTATGTATTTTTTTCGTCTGTATGTATTTTTTTTAATACATTTTGTCGGTTCTGCGTTCAGCTATAAATATATCGTGCACATTTTACTCTCGATTTTTAACATTGAATATTTCTCAGGAGATTAGGCAACTTGTATTTTATGAGGCTCATAAGTTGAAATTACTTCAGAACTCCATTGAATAAGCTAATTCCAGACACAATAAATCAATTACAAGGGTCTTTTCATAACATTATGAAAATATATCTGCCTGGCTCAAAATAATATTTTATTTCTATAAACTCTATTGCCTGTCTGTTTGTATGCTTACAACATTAAAGTTACGTTTACTATAGATATTTTCTCTCGGATATAATTTAAGATTTAAAAAAATTATGTATCATCCAGTTGAAGGTACGGGCCAAAGCTATCTCCATGTTGGTATACACGTGCCATGTGGATTCACCCGTCACCGGAGCTAATCTCTGGATGGTTTCCACCCGACCCAGCAATAATGGCCTCGAAATTTGTACTTCAAAACAAAAAACAAACACGCTCACGAATGTCTTCCCCATGGTCGACATCCTCAGATACATACTCAGTGAGTAGATCTTTAAAAGAAAAAGAAAGAAATAATTCTTTGAGGATACCAAGTAGGGGGTAGTCAGAGGTTTCATTCATTCCACGTGACAGGTTGCAAGCCCATCGCCGATTATTGACTAACTGTTGGCACATGCCTTCGAATTTTTGGTTCTAGCATGCCGGTTGCCTCACGATGTTTTCCTTCACCGTTTTGAGCACGTGTTAATGCGCACATAAATTTTTCGAGTGGAAAAATCCATTCCTGCACGACCTGGTTCGAACCCACGACCTCCAGATCAGAAGTCGGGATATCGCCCACTAGGCCAACACGGCTTTTAACTTCAAATTCAAGAAAAAAAAAATCTTGTTTACATAGGACAGTCCATTGCCATTCGCTTGACCAAGTTCATGCTATAACCGACATATAAGCTATATAAAGATCGAACTTTTTCCGCTAGGCACGAGTACGAGGGCGTAATGAGGATATCCTGAGGGGTAAAATTAGCATGAGGACGTTCTACCCGAGATCGGCTGCAGTGACAGTGTTTACTGGACAGGCTTATGTAACACTAACGAGGGCTTTGGTGTTCTGCTCTTTGGTGCGCTCGTTTATGTCATTTTGAGAGCATTTTGGGAATGTCGATACGCTTTTGACGTAGTTGTTAGTGATGGCCAGAGGTGGTCTGGTTTTCAACTCATAATGTTTTTATATTATGACATCTGTGGCGCAGTGGGCGAAGGCCCGTCTGAGACGCAGAACGTTGCGGGTTCGATTCCCGCCGCTGGACAAATGTTTGCATCTGCAAATATTTGTCTCGTGATCTGGGTGTTTTCTATGTATATTATGTATGTATTTACATAAAAAAGTATATAAGTAGTATATCAGTCATGTAGTTCCCATAACACAAGCTCTGCTTACTTGGGGCTAGATGATGCTGTGTGAAAATGTCCAGAATTATTTATTATATTTTTTTACGGTCTGCCTTAAAGGTAGACTTAAACCTGTATGTGAAGCCGTCTCCCTTTGGTGCGTTGTGCTGGATTTGTCTTTCTCAGAGAAGGCTCTATTTTGCCTATATTTTGGGTGAAGTAATGTCTTATGAAGACACTGTCTGATAGTGCGAAGTAATTTGGTCATGTAGAGTTCCATCCTTTTGGAAATCGGTTCCTTTTATTTATACAAACGAAGAAAACAAACACGTTCACGACTACATGCTGATAAATGCAGTCGTGAACGCAGTAGGGGGTAGTCAGCGTCACGTTCAAACGTGTCAAATATGGCAGATGTCTTGCATAGTAACTATATTTTACGTCAAAGAATGCCTTTGGACGTAAAATGTAGTTAGTCCATCGGCTTATTAGTAGCATCGTATTTTTTATCCTAGCTACATGCAAAATGTAATGTGAACGTGCTTTTCACAACCTCACTTGGTATCCTCAAAGATCTACGCACCGAGTATGGATCTCACGATGACCGCCATGGGGAAATAAAGTCGTGAGCGTTTTTGTTTTTGCATTCATTTATAGTTTTCGTAAAATTCAGATCCATTACCTGTTATTCATATTGTAAAAACGTGATTTTTCACGTTCCGCACTATCGGTGAAGGCACCGACTAAGTTTCGACTCATTCCGAGAGTCTCCATCAGGGTGAGTGATCGCGACGCTCTCCGTCCGCGTCGCGTCGTGCACTGAAACTTAGTCGGTGCCTTCACCGATAGTGCGGTACGTGAAAAATCACGTTTTTACAATTAACTGTTGTTTGCTTATTTTAAAAATATACAGTCAAGTAAACAACATGTGCAGACCGAACCATCTCTGCGGTCGGCGGTGATCTCCAATTAATATCAGTATAATGATTATATTTAATTAAATATTGGCACAATTGAGATAAACGACCAACATACCGCAATATTTACGATGTAGTTGATCCATCGACCTCCTCTGACGACCTCTGTGGCGCAGTGGGCGAAGGCTCGCCTGAGACGCAGAAGGTTGCGGGTTCGATTCCCGCCGCGGGACAAAATGTTTGTATATGCAAATATTTGTCTCGTGGTCTGGGTGTTTTCTATGTATAATATGTATGTAATTACAAAAAAAATATATATATAAGTAGTATATCAGTCATTTAGTTCCCATAACACAAGCTCTGCTTACTTTGGGGCTAAATGATGCTGTGTGAATATGTCCAGCATTATTATTATTATTATATCGAATTGGTTGGGATGCCTTCCAATACTGCGTCGTCCAGCTTGTGGTCGCTATTCCACAACTAGAAGTAGTGCTTCTTGTGAAATAGTTAGTCTACCGAGAGGTCTACTAGAGTTGGTTGGTAATGTATTTAAAAATATATAATTAGGGAATACATTATTTTTATATTATATACAGGGTGTAATCGTTAAGTGTGCACAGGCGATTATTCCGTAACTATTGCAGATATCAAAAAACTTTAAACTGATATCGAAAGTACTTTACCTAATGAGTAAAATGACATTAATAACTTTTTAAAAATAAAACGAGAAATATCCAAAAAAATTACATTAATCACTCCCATACATTTTATTTCTTAGTAAGTACAAAATTTTGTGTTCAAAGCATATGTTCGAAGTGACGTCCTCCTTGTGCAATACAATGACGAGCTCTATTTACAGTTTCTAAATGAACTTTCCTTAACATTTGCGGAGTAATTAAAGCAATTGCACGACGTACACGATTCTGTAACTCTTCTAGGCTGTGTACTCTCTCAGCGTACACGTGGTCTTTGACAAATCCCCATAGGAAGAAATCACAAGGCGTGAGATCCGGGGATCTGGCAGGCCAAGGGGTTGCACTATTATTGGCTATTAAGCCATTATAATTGTTTCGTAAGAAATTCATTACAACATTTGTATTATGTGCAGGTGCTCCATCTTGTTGAAAAATTATCGACCTTCTTTCATCGTCTGGAATTGGTTCTAAGAGACTTGGCATATCGTTTTGTACAAAGGATAAATATCTCTGTCCATTTAAGGTTCCACTGTAAAAATATGGCCCAATGATCCGATCTCCAAGAATACCACACCACACATTAATTGAGAATCGCACCTGAGCTCTAACTTCAGTAGTTAAGCGAGGATTGTCAATTGACCAATAATGCGAGTTTTTTCTATTGTAAATGCCGCAGTTTGAAACATTACTTTCATCGGTCCATAAAATTGACCTTACATTGACATAATTATTGACTAGCCAATTGCAATAGACCAGCCGACGAGCAGGATCATCATTGTGCAGCGTTTGAGTAGGTTTTATCTTAAATGCTTTGAAGTTGTGTTTTTTTAATAACTTGTGTACATAATTGTGGGACACTGGAAATGATCGGGCCACTGAACGCGTTGATTCTTGTGGATTATCTACTACGTAGTTAATAATATTGTTATCTAAGTCATTATCAAATTCCGGAGCTCTTGTTCTCGAACCTTTTTTTCTGTTAAAAGATCCATAATTTATCAAATTGTTATCCAACTTACGTAAATACGTACCAGAAGGAACTTCTCTATCTGGGTACTCTCTTCTGTAGGCGATAATGGCCGCCCTATTGTTACAATCATGTTTGTAGTACATTTTTAACATGTCCCTCTTTTCTGTATTGGAATATGCCATTTTTCAATCAATAAATGCAACAATCACGATTATTAACGCAAATTGAAAAATACAATAAATTGGCGGGAACGAGAACCCGCGATAAAGAATTTGAATTTAGAACGAACACCAAAGAGTATCTTTCTTTTTGTTTTTATTTAGTATGTTGCTTTTCAGCTAGTTCAAATCAATACAATATTGAAACAAGGTTTATTATAAGTGGTAAGATAATTAATCTACACGTGTATCTACTTGAAATTCATTAATACCTTCATATCGTACATAATTATAAAATGACAAGGGTAAAATGAGTAGGTACTATTCCACTTAAAATAAGGAAACTAAAACCTTTCTACTATCTCATACTAAATGTATGGGAGTGATTAATGTATTTTTTTTGGATATTTCTCGTTTTATTTTTAAAAAGTTATTAATGTCATTTTACTCATTAGGTAAAGTACTTTCGATATCAGTTTAAAGTTTTTTGATATCTGCAATAGTTACGGAATAATCGCCTGTGCACACTTAACGATTACACCCTGTATAATATATATATAAAAATATATAAAAAAAATATATAAATATATAAAAATATTTTTATATATAATGTATTCCCATAACTCAAGCTCTGCTTACTTTGGGGCTAGATGATGCTGTGTGAAAAATAACAAAAAAAATATATATATAAGTAGTATATCAGTCATTTAGTTCCCATAACACAAGCTCTGCTTACTTTGGGGCTAAATGATGCTGTGTGAATATGTCCAGCATTATTATTATTATTATTATATCGAATTGGTTGGGATGCCTTCCAATACTGCGTCGTCCAGCTTGTGGTCGCTATTCCACAACTAGAAGTAGTGCTTCTTGTGAAAGAGTTAGTCTACCGAGAGGTCTACTAGAGTTGGTTGGTAATGTATTTAAAAATATATAATTAGGGAATACATTATTTTTATATTATATATAATATATATATAAAAATATATAAAAAAAATATATAAATATATAAAAATATTTTTATATATAATGTGTTCCCATAACTCAAGCTCTGCTTACTTTGGGGCTAGATGATGCTGTGTGAAAAATAACCAGCATTTTTTATTTATTATTTTATTTATTTATTTTCCGGTGTGAAGGGGGTGTCAGTGAAGTTACAGGCATATGAGACTTTTCCCCGGTTATGTCTCAAGATCGGCAATATGTGAGTGATACCTCTGATATCAAGTGTCCATAGACCATAGGTATTGCGAGCGGCTTGTTTACCAGTTACATTGTGAAAAAAAGCGGTTGTTGGTCCAGCGAGCTATTATAAGCCTGCCCAACGTGCTATGTCTTTGGTGAATTTGGTTCATCTACGGATAAATTTCACCTCGCCCATATAAGTTTTATCCTGGCTACGTCTCCCAGGCATATTTTGTTCTACATACATATAATTAGGTCACTGCCTTTCACGCCATATGACCGTGTTTCTAGCTGTGTTCCATCCGGTCGGGCTGGGGAATAAATTAGTTTTTTCTGTAACTATTGCCAATGTAGTAGTACTTTACATACACCGTACTTTATACAAGTCAGAACTTTCTGTGCATAAACGGTACCTCTTTGCATAATTCATAAAATTGAACAGATTAGGTATTGTTCGATATTTTTATGATTTTCTTTATAAACTGTATGAATGACAAATGTACGTATCTAATGCTAATCAGTATTTAGTTCGCATAAGTATTCGTTTTATCTTGTGCATTTCTATATTTATCCGAATATCTATCTATGTTCAACCATTTTTTAGGAGAAGCCAATGGCTCCTGAAATACAGTTTCTACTAGTTCAGGAGGCTATGGATTCATTTGTAACAATTTATTATGTCAAAAATAAATATTTCTATTTCTATAAAATTAATATTTCAATTTAGTAACAGCTCAGATTGGGTACTCTGAGCTGTGTATTAATTTGAAATTCTTTCTATAAAAAACCACTGAATGATGTATATTACAAAATAAATTTCAACTTCCCTTTAAGGCCCTATAAATAATTGAAACATTAAGGAAACATGATTTGACGAGAATGAATTGGTTTAGCCCTAAGTAAACAGCAGCGAAGATTTTGGACGCCTTAAATTAAGGTGGGTATACAAATAACCTTTCTGTGGTATTCTCTGCTCATCTTTAAAAGGTTGAACCTATATAACCTTAAATAATAGGTGTATGAAAGGGAAATATTTAATACTCGTGTCGACCAATTTTGAGAAATTTGATTGTGACTTTTGTTCAGACAAAGTCTGTTTTATTTAGATGTAGGTTGAGACAAGTCAGTAAGCGGTTGTCGTTTGTATATGACCATTGATTTTCAATGGCCACGAATCAAATTTTCATGGAAGGTTTCAAAGGACGACCTCTGTAGCGCAGTGGGCGAAGGTCCGTCTCAGACGCAGAAGGTTGCGGGTTCAATTCGCCGCGGGACATTGTTGATCTGCAAATATTTGTCTCGGGTCTGGGGTTTTCATGTATAGTATTTATGTATTTACAAAAATATATATATAAGTATGTAGTATATCAGTCCTGTAGTTCCCATAACACAAGCTCTGCTTACTTTGTACCTAGATAACGCTGTGTGAAAAATGTCCAGCATTATTATTTATTAATATCCAGCTCTTAATAAAATCATCATTGCGATTATAAAATAACCGAAATTATCAAAGGAAAAAATAGTAGTTTATAATATATCGAATAAAGGGAAGATTCTTTATAATAGGGAAATAATTCACTTACTGTGTCCAGGACTATATGAGCACTCGGATGTAATTTTATTAAAAGTTGGGCTGTTTTAACATGGCCACCCTGAAGTTAGACGTATGCCCGTGAGATTGACGTGCTAAATAATAATTCAGAATGGACAAGTTTAGACGATAACTGTCTCGTACATTATTATGATAATAAAAGGTACAAAGTTCGATGAGTATAAATGATGAATGTACGAGACAGTTATGTGTACGAACGCTTTTCACAGATATTTTTAAAGGCGTGGTTTATATGTATCTACATAGGCTGCCGACTCACTGCAATCTAAAATCATAAAACGTTTTCAGTAATTTGACGGATAGACTTACGACGGTAAAACTAGAGCTAGAGAAACTAGAGGTGGTCTGAGTTTTAATTTTATTTTATTTTAAAGTTTTTTTTAATAATTTTATAATTTACAATATTAAGCACAAAACTGGACAGTGTGCAGATATATAGATAGATAAACTCTTTATTGTGTATAATACCAATTTACAGTACAAAACACCGAAACATAATAGAAGAACAAAAAACAAAAGAAACGCACAATTCGCTGAAAGCGATTTCTTCCAAACGACCTAGTTACATGCTTATAAAGATTTTAAAAGTTTGTTTAGCAAAACATTGTTTAGTTTTCTTCTGTTGAATTTGAAATGACATATATATATATATATATATATATATATATATATATATATATTAGTATATGGGCAACCAATCCATCAGCTAGATTTCCTGAAGAAATTCCTCATCACTGTATTTTCAAGTAAACTGGTCAGTATTTTATAAAATATTTTTTTTGTGCGAAAAACAGCTATTATTGAACATACCAGCATCCAGAATTTATTGGTAGAATTCGGTTATTTGTATTTAGGTAACAAGCTATTTTCGGTAGATTCCTTCCAATCAAGAACAAATAGGCTGCTCGTAGGTAGACTCCATACAAATTCAGTAGGTTGTTTGAATACATTGGTAGATTTTAGAGTCCAAACCCTGTTCTCATGTCCCCGGTGGTGCAGTGGTTGGGTAGCGGGCTGAGACGCAAGAGCGTTAAATTCTCGCTAGGGGATAAATAATAATAATATTTCTGGTCATTTTTCACACCGCATCATCTAGCCTCAAACTAAGCAGAGATTGTATTATGGGAACTACATGACTGATATTCTACTTATACAAAAATGTTTGCATGTTCTGCAGATATTTGTTCCGAGTCTGGGTGTAGTACCATGGCACTCGAAGTTCCTGATACCCACGATACAAGAAATCCTAGTGTGGGATATCGACTATGTATGGGAAGTGATTTTAATGTGAAACAAAACAAAACAAACACGCTCACGACTGTCTTCTCCATGGTGGACATCCTCAGATACATACTCAGTGAGTTGATCTTTGAGGATACCAAGAAGGGGGTAGTCAGAGGCACGTCCAAACATTACATTTGGTACAAGCCCGCGTTTTGCAAGTAAGCATTCCACGTGACAGGTTGCAAGCCCATCGCGGCATAAATGTGAAACCTACTTTTATTGCATAAATAATCATGATCACAACAATAATTTGGCAACGTAATTATCAACGAATCCACAATCAACGGATATAACCACTAAGACAGTTCAAATTAAATTGTCGATTTGTGAAGATCAGACGTAATAATCAACGAATCCATACCAACACATAGAACCACTACCACAGTTCAAATTAAATTGTCGCTTAGCGACGAACATACCCTTTAATAAAATACTGTCACAGCAAAATGTAGGTATATGGTTGGGTCAATTTTCACCCGTGACGCAAGGAGTCCGTATAGAGGTTTGTTTGTATGTATGTATGTTTCTTTAACTTTCTGTCTGTTAACTTTTATATGCGATTTGAATGCGGTTTGCAATCAATGTGGTGAAACAAATCAAACTTTAAACATCACCACAAGTCACTAGGAGGCGCTACGAAAATACGTGGAGGGTTTTAAAATGTTGCAAATATTTTATTATCTGTGCAAATAGTATAATGACAGTGAAACATTTGCCATAATATTTTTTAATGCTTAAATCACATATGTCTTGGCTATTTCTTAGATAAACATTAAAATTTGTGTGTGGGGTTCTTGAACAAATAGTTCTTAGAAATAGTCTACAGTTACGATCTGTCTCAGGACCGCTCGCCATCGGCAAGGGATCCTCATAGCCTATTTTTTTTTTTTTTTTATTAGTTTTTAGTGGCTTTGGTATCACTGCGGCCGTTAGGCCTATTGTGATCGCCACTTGTTTATTTTCCCCACAGGGGCGTTCATAATTCACCTCTCAGCCCTGCCGCTGTTAGAAACTGCAGGATCTTTTTGGGTGTTATGAGTTTTAGTTCATCTGGGCTAAGAATGTGTTTTCCCAGATGAAGGCTACGCTTATGTATCAGTGGTCCACACTCTCCTAACAGATGAAGGGGCGATTCGTCTGCCTCATTACAGAGTCTGCAGGTTTGCGTGTCACTCAGCCTTAGTTTGAACATGTGCTTGTTGAGGCGACAGTGTCCAGTCAAGGCTCTTACCATAGTGCGAAGGTTGTTTCTGTTTAGCGCTAAGATTTGGTTGGTATACCGTTTGTCAAAGGCTTTGATCAGTGCTTTAGAATGGTTCATGCCTGGAGAGTTTCTCCAAAGATTGGTCGACTCTTCAAAGCATGAGTTCAGAAGGGTTCTTTGGGCTAGGCTTTTTGGTATACCACAAAATGGCTCTGGTCCCATTTGTGTTCCGTTGGCCCCTGCACGCGCAAGTTCGTCAGCACACTCGTTACCTACGATCCCAGCGTGTCCCGGTACCCATCTTAGCACAACTCTGTTCCTCGAGCCCAGAGTGTTCAGTCTTGACAGACAGTCTTCAACTAGCCTGGACGTGATAACCTTCGAATCCAGAGCCAGAAGGGCCGCCTGACTATCGGAGTTGATGTAAATAGTATGGTTGGTGTAGCGCTTTTGCAGATTGGTTTCTGCACATTCTAGGATGGCGTACACCTCTGCTTGGAAGATGGAGGCGTGATTTCCCAAGTTTATGCTTCTTTTGAACTTGGGTCGCTCTCCATATACTCCACAGCCTACATTCAGCCCCATTTTGGAACCATCTGTGTACCAGTTGAGACACCTGTCCTCACAGAGTAACTGGCTGTTCAACCAGTCTTCTCTAGAGGGCATTACCACAGCGAAGTGTTTTTCGAACACATGCCGTGGCAGCATCAGTTGTCATGTTCAGTACGGGTGATTCCAACGTTGAGTCTTGTAAAGATCTCAGTTTCTGAGAAAGCCAGTTTCTTCTGCCCTGGATGATTACCCTGTACATGCTGGCTTTCGCCTCTTTGTGCATATGTACCTGAAGTGGCGGTAGTCCAAGCAATTCATTGAGCGCTAATCCAGGGGCGGTGGACATGGCTCCCGTGGCCATAAGGCATGCAGTTCTTTGTAGACTGCCTAGTTTTTGTATTGCGGTAGACTGAAAGGCTTTTTCGTACCATACCATGGAGGCGTATGTGATTATCGGCCTCACAATGGTAGTGTACAGCCTCAGTGCAATCATGGGGTTTACACCCCAGTTGTTGCCCATCAGACGGCTGCTAGCCCCCAGGGCAATCTTAGCCTTTTGTAAAACGTTGGCCAAGTGTGTGTTCCACGTCAGTTTTTGGTCGATCGTGACGCCCAGATATTTAACTTCAGTGGAAAAGGTTATAATTTTTCCATTAAGCTTAGGCTTTACAAGCTTGTCTAGCCTCCGCCTATTAGTGAAGGTATAATCACTGTTTTGTCAGCATTAACTGAAAGGTCACTGTTGACACACCAGTCGTTGACAGTGTTCAGTGCTTTTTGCATAATGCTCGAAATTGTGGACTGGCAGAAGCCTCGCACGACGATTACAAGGTCATCTGCGTAGCCTTGAGCATCGATTTGTAGGTCTTCCAGTTTATGCAAGAGTTTATCCACAGCTAGAGTCTATAAAATAGGCGATAGAACTCCGCCTTGTGGGCAGCCTCTAGCCGTGGAAATCTGAATAGCGGTTTGGTGAAGGGCTAGTCTTCCTCATAGCCTAGCTAGAGCCTGGGTAGTCGCGCACCATGCCGATTTCAGGGGAATATCCTCCCACGCACATTAAATAATCCAGCATTATTTAATGTATTTTTATTTTTTTAAGGGTAGGTACCGCACAAGTTTTACCTCTGGTGTTTCAATCGTCCAGGCTATGGTAACCGCTTATAAAACGACCTACATAAACTTTTCTAATGAGTAAGTTTAAGCTCGCTGTAACTTCGGTGACAGCTGAGTAGCCTGCTGAGATATAAGAGGTGCGGGTTCGATTCCCTTTAGTTTGGTTCCGACTAGATTTGTTTTAGGGTTAAAAAATAGGCCTAAATACGAAATTTTATCTCGTGACACTTTAAAATAAGCGAGAAATCAGAAACAGACAGACGTACATGATGAAACTATAACGGGTTTGGTTTTCGATATTTGGCTACGGAACCCTGAAAACCTGTGCTTTATTATAATAAAGACAGAATAATAAGGTTCTTGCAAAATCATATGTGCCATAGCTGTTTCCACTCAGCTGTTGTACCTATCTCATTAAGAATAATTAGTTTAGTACAAATAAATGTGATGCCTCTGGCATACCTCATTAATTATTTAGAATCAAAGCTCGGAATTATTGCTAATGATAATATTGGCGTGCGTTATATATTTACCGCAAAATATTAATATCTGTTAACTACTAGATAATTGTGGTAAACACTTGTTTGTGATGAACGTGGATATGTTTTTGTTTTTACCTGTAATTTGTTGTTTACAGGTAAAACTAACGGGTGTTAAACCGTACGTTTGTTTGTCATAAGAGGTTGTTGATTCCTTGTTACCGTCTCCCAAACAGCCTATCGGATTATAATGCTGTTTTTGCAATCGCTTTGTATGTCTTCACGGATGGTTCTTAGATTTTATCACCATCGGTCACCAGGAGACGCCGCGATTGATGATGGAAATACACGGGGTATTTAAATATTGTACAAATTAACTTGTTTTCTGAGAATCACTTGACTTTGATCAAGCTGGTTGGATGGAATGGTAAAAATACCGGTAAACATGCGCAAAATAACAAACATTTGACTAAAAATGAATCGCAACGACCTGAGGATGACGGTGGGCATCATCACTGGACACTGTGATCTAAACCTCCATCTCCTTAGGACTGGGGCCACAGACAGTGGACTCTGTCCAGGTTGTCTCCAGGCTGAAGATACTGTGGAGCATGTGGTGATACACTGCACCGCCACAAATTAAGTCAGCTCGAAGACGGGACTGCAAGAACTCATCAACACATGCTCTCCGTCATCATTAACTGACAGGAGGTCAGGGATACTGGAACAATGCTGTCATAAACCCAGAGTCCTTCTCCGCTACTTCAAGGAGTTGGGCTGGTTAGGGTCAGATTAGAAGGGGAATAATGCACAATACACCCCAATGCGGGACGTCGGTGCAGACCTTAGTTCCCCCACTTAGATTAGAATTATGATTAGGCCCATATAGCTGTAGGACCGAAAGCGGGTGGGAAATGAAGGTTCTCGAACAACACAGTATCCATCTGTAACTTGTCTAATGGCCACCTGCACTAAATTTTGCCAAAGACTTAGGTATGTTTTTGTGACAAATATCTATGAAACAAGTTAATTTAAATAAAATTTTAAACCGACTGACGTGTTCTTGTGTAAAGCTTATCTATGGAACATCGTTGAAGACACAAATTGATTGCAAAAATGCATTACACTGCAATTATCTTTGTCGTAGGTAAATTGTAACATGCAAACAAACAACCAAACAACCAAACAACCTCTTATGACAAAGGCATATACAGCCTGCTGACATCACGGTTAAAAATATTTGTTCAGTGACAAAAATGTTTAGCCATTGTCACTGAATTTATCCAATTGTGTACAAGTACCCACCACTATTTATCAGCTGTCCCTATCCTAAAGGTTTGCTGTATGAAAACTCTTGTTAGGGCTTAACTCGCCTTTGTACATGTCCTTTATGTAAGTTTTTTGTCTGAATAAAAAATCCAGGGGCTCAGTATCACTACAAACAAATGAACCAAGACTCTTCCAGAGACGTTGTTTCCGTTCGGAGTCGGTTACCACGATAAAATTCTTTATGCATCTGCCGTGGCGAATTGTCTGGGAATTCAGTTTCATTTCGTTAACGAAATAATTCAACTGCGGTTTGGTAGCGTGTCGCTTTCCCACTGCGCATTTGCACCCCTTAATTTTATGGCTGACTTTTGGGAAGACGGCTATCATTTTTTTTTAGAATTTAAACGAAAATGTTAGCGACATTTTTGACAAGTGTTAGCTGATTCACAAACCACGGTTAATACAGGCGTGAGCATGTTATTTTGTGCATTAATTCTGGTATACTAACTTTCTAAGAATCTTCTGTAAAGTTCGAATGCAAAAGCAAGCTTGTATACTCATTTTCCCATTTGTTCCTAATTATTAAGACCACCGAGTCTTTCGTCCCTAACCGAATAGCTAAAATCAATGCTAGAATATTGTATGAAATCCATAGAAAGAAATAGATAAAGAAATATAATATGCGATTCGAATCCGCCGCGGGACAAATGTTTGTATGATCTGCAAATATTTGTTTTGAGTCTGTGTGTTTTTCTATGTATATATTATATAAGTAGTCTATCAGTCACGTAGTTCCTATAACACAAGCTTTGCTTACTTTTGGACCAGATGATGCTGTGTGGAAAATGTCAAATTAAAAAATTTTAAAAATTAAAAACTTTTACGATTCCCTTAAAAAATACTCCCAATTTTTTTTTTTATTATTTGACTTATCGGAATGAATGGCGTCATAAAAAGTAGGCCTATAACAAACCAGTGGGTGCATAAGGCCTAGATGATGACTTAATCAATACGCTGATATTTAACATCTGTTTAGTTTCATCGATGTACATCGTGAAACGTTTTGCCGGTGCGGTGCGGCATGTTGGTATTACATCACGGCATACTGATGTAATACCAACATGCCGCACCGCACTGTTTGAAAAGCCATTAAAATTTAAATTTATAATAGAATACGTTTAATATAGTGATTCATTTTGCTTACAAAATACGGCATTGTTTAAGCGTATCCGAGGCAACGTTTTGAAATAGTGGCGATTTATTCAAAACGTGTTGACTTTTATAAATAACGGTTTCGAAGCTATGAATAATGGCCCTGAATCGTATTAGGTAGTTTTGTATTAAAAACGTCAATTTATAACCTCGTTTAAAAACTGATGAATACCCAAATGGTACAAAATTAAGGGATCGGTCTCTCATCTGTTTGTCTGCGATATGTATTGTGAGTAATAATAAATTGAATTAAACCACTAACTACAAAAATATCCTCGTAGTGTAAACAAATCACAATTTATGATGGCGTGATGTTGATTTTGTACTTTAATAATCGCATATTATTACTTTATTATATTGAAGTTAGTTGAGCTTACATTCTCTTTGGTTGATCACTGGTTTCAAGGTGGCGGTATTCGGTCTATGGTCGATGACTCGACACAGCGCCGGGGGGTAGTTGCTCTGTGGCACCGGTCGGAATAATTATTAAGAACAAACGCCATAAATCAAGAAAAGAAAAAGAAGATAGGCTGATCAATAATAATTATCAAACCTAGGTATGCATTGTAACGTCTCAATTGATTATGTAATAAACGCTGAGTTAAGGAGTTTGGGTTTCAGTTAACAGTAGATAGTAGTATTCAGTATGAAAAACACTGTGGCGGATTCCAGATAACTTTTGTTTTATTATGTAGTAAAAAAACGTGATTTTTCACCTCCACACTTCATGATGATTGACAGTTTCATAATAAATCGACAATCTTTATTTCATGCTTCAACGTACCAGAATAAAATCCAAAAATCACGTTATCAAAATGTGTTTCCGTTTTCTGTGTTATATTGTGAATATTTACGGGGTCATAACAAATTCAGAGATGGCGTGCTCCTAAATCTTCCTGTCTCGGCTCGACATCGGGCATAATCTTTTATGGTCATTTCCCTTGCTTTATGACCCAAGTTAGTGTTACATGATTTTGTAGCTTCCGAACTTTAACTGGATTGAGAGTCTGATGAAGAAATATGTAGACGGAGGAACTTTATGTAGATGTTTTCATTTAGCATGACCTTGACGTTACATTATTCTGACCTTAACATTTCCGCTTATATTTCTCAGTTATGTATCTTTTGAAAAGTACCTAAAAATGAATGCACTTACCTAGTTTTCCAAATGTATGTAGATAGGCTACATATGTAATACTGTTCACAACCTACTTTTGTTAAATAAGAAACAATACAGACTCACAAATAGCATCATCTGTACAAACCATAGCGGTTTTTTGGGTGCTATTATTGTTCAGAATTATTATTGTTAAGCATTTTTTATTTCGTTAAATAAATTAAAAAAAAAGGATAGTATTTTTCAAACTTTCAGTAAACAAACTTATTCATTTATTTTCAAAAGACGAGAAAATAACATCTATGAATACCCAATGCCCGAATAGTTATTTGATTTTATACGGGTCTTATCACGTTTACTGATCAAGAAAGTACATAAAAATCCTTAGCAATTATTATACAAACTAATAATTATTTAGAATGTTGCCCGGTTCATTTTACCATAGATAATTAAAACAAATAGTGTGTAGGAAATTTATTTATAACGTCATCTAATTTTAATTAACTAATTGTGTGTATAATATAAGTAGACGACTACTTTTTCAATTCAATGTTGTCATTTTATTAATTTAACAATAAATAAAATGAAAAAAAAAAGTGATTTATTAAGGGACCACTGCAAGAATGAAAGGTACATTAAAATGGGGAGCATAAACTACTAAAACTAACAACGAAAAGTAATAATAAAAAAAAAGCTACACATTTCCACACAGCATCATCTAGCCCCAAACAAAGCAGAGCTTGTATATTTTACATTTCACTCTTAGAATGGACTCCTCAAAACTGTTCGCTTTTGTACAAATCATTAATTATTAACCTTGTAGCTAGGTTAATAATAATCAGAAATAAAATGCTAAGTAACAAAGCTTAAACCTAATTTGTTGAAGGCACGAACTAGTATTTTAAAGGGCATGAAAACGGTTATGTAAACTCACAGTAGGTATAGGAAATCAGTAGGACTACCTTTAAAATTATTCAGTGTATTCATATCGTCAGTTGCCGCATAATAATTAACGAAAATTAAGCTTATTATAGACCTAAAACAATTGTCATGCCGAGACAAAAAGGTGTACGCCTATTGATATCTGCAATACTGATCCGGTTAAAATTGCTGCTGTGTTGCCTGCTCTAAAGGACGCCGTGTTTTTATAATACAACTTCAAAGGAGTACCTCAATAGGTCAATCGACTGCAATTTTTTTTTCGCATGTGTTTGTTACTTGATATCTTTGATAATTTAAATGATTCTTTTGTTTTTTTTTTGATATAGAGAATGATCTTGAGATGGTTTCATAAAGAGGGATTTCATTGATGAGGATTGCTATTTTTTCCGTAAAACTTAAAAAAAATCATCGTATGGAATGACGACTAGCCGAAACATTCTTGAGTCCACTTTGGTTCGGGCACTCGTCGACTAATCACGCGCTACGCTGATAAGAGAAGAAAAATCATGATATATAGTTTGGTGATTTAGCTTAAGTTATTTTATGATCAGAAACAGTGCCATATTAAAATATGTTGTAGCCATATTTTAATATGGCTACAACATGTCCTCATGAAAACAAGCTTCTATAGGTTACGGTAACTGCTTCCCAATAGATGTTGTTTGCTCGTTAGTTGTATAAAAAATATCAACGTGTTTTCTTTAGTTTTTTCGTTCTAATAGAAGAAACATTGAATTAATATGGTATAGGTACTCTTAAAAATATTTACAAATTAGTACATTGCATGTATGGAGGCTCTATTCCGTTTCAAGCTGAACTACTGTTAAGTTTTGAGTACATCGCATCACGAAAAGTACTCTTTTAATAATAAAGCTATCGATTAAATTCCATTTCGTGAGACTTGCCTTCAGTTTGTCACGTGATCAAGTTTGACCCAGTTATGGTTTAGTCGACGTTTTGTTTACTATCTAATGCAGTTAAAGTTTTTAAAATAGGTACCGTAGATAACTTTTAAATGAGTTAACCATGTTCGATAAGCTTTATAAAGAATCATAAAAAAATCAAGCAGAGTTTGTTGTCTATTTCTACTAAGCTTGATCACGGGAGATCGGCGTAAATTTACATTCTATCCTATCCTACTAATATAAGAAATTACAATGATTGGATGTTTCATCGTTTAGATGTTCGTTGCAAATAATTATCGTAATGGCTGGACTGATTTGGATGAAATTTGTAACACGTATAGTTTATGGAATAATTCACACGTTATTTTTTACAGGGCGAGCCTATCTTATCTTAAATTCACTTGGTTAACGAATCAACGATTCTAAATGATACTTATGATTTTGATTAATTCCCTGTTGACTCAGACCTAAACTTATAAACGATGATGTATTTAAAAATATCACGAATAAAAGCTAACTTATAAAAAGGCATAAACTCAGCATGGCAATAGAATTCTCAGCACAATACTTTCATTACATTAAGGACGAGTATACCACAAAGAAAAACTTTCCCGCACAGATTTGCATAAAGTTTACTCACACAAGGCTTCGGTATGCAGTTGCCAAACATTTTAGTACTAACTTTATCTGCAATCGTAATTTAAAAGCGTAAAGTACTGGGATTCCTTATATTTTTTTTCTCGACGTAACCATGCAATCGCTCTTTGTGTTAGTATTTCATTATGCTAGTAAGTTTATAGTCTGAAGTCTATTTTTCATTCTTATTTAATTTTAAAACACACAAAGACAAACACGAATTTATTGGGATATATATTTGTATAATCTGCAATATTTTGGCCGGTCTTGGTAGTTTTGTATATATAATAAGTATGTATCTACAAAAAAAAGTAGTATATCAGTCATGTAGTCCCATAATACAAGCTCTGCTTAGTTTAGGGCTAGATTATGATGTGTGAAAAATTATCCAAATGATTCCAAGGACTCGTGACGATACCAAGTAAGGGTAGTTAGAGACACGTCCAAACATTATTTTGGTACATGCGCTTTGACGACCTCTGTCGCAGTGAGCGAATGCCCGCCTGATAAGTTGGCGGGTTTGATTCCCGCTGCGGGACAAATGTATGTTTTGCGGATATTAGTCCCGGATCTGGCTGTTGCGGTACCATGGTACTCATAGTTTCTGATACCCATGATACAGGGAATCCTAGTGGGGGGTCAGGACTATGAATGTGTTAGTTGGGTGGGCGTTTATGTGTTTATTTCAAGAAATAGGAGTGTTATGCATTTGAGAAGGGAAAAAATCTAAAACTCTTGAACACGAAAGAGATTCAATTCCATGTCAAAATTACAATACAGTAGCTATATATATACTAATAACTATGCGAGAGTGAATTTCAGCAGATACATATATAGTTCTGACCCTTCACTCGTAATCCCTGTGCCGTGGGTATCAGTAACTAGGGTACAACTAATTCCGTGGTTCCACAACACCACAGGAGAGATGAAGATATTATGATATTTAACAAGAAATAAGAACTCAAATCCAGCCTTAGCATGAAGACCCAAGGTTTTGTCTACCGCTGAGAAAACAAAAATATTTTGTCCCTCTCTTTTGTTTGACAGCCCCAAACTAAGCAGAGCTTGTATTATGGGAACAACAAGACTGATATACTTACTACTTAAATACTTTTTTTTGTAAATACATACTTATTATACATAGAAAACACCCAGACCCGAGACAAACATTAGCTAATCTTACAAACATTGTCCCGCAGCGGGAATAGATTTTGTCTTCTCTTTCGTAGACAAAACGTTGTCTTGGGTGCTCATGCTAAGTGGGCTGGAATAAGGCCGATAGTTACACAAACCATGCATTGAGTACAAAGAGTCCAGAATTAGTTTTAAAACCATTTATCTACTTGTACATTTCGAAAAAGACAAGCACATGCGGGCTAGACCTCTCGTTTGTTTACAGTGTCGGTTCATATCTTTTTTAACTGGATTAAGTAGTTTAAAAGACAAATAGATGTCGAGACTCGTGAATTTAAACGTTCATTTATGCTCGGGAAACATTTTGGGAAGCTTTTTTAATTGACATAGCTTTAGAGGATAGCACGCCATTTTGAACGTAATAAAAGTCATACGATATTACAGTTATACGAAAGGAATATGACGCGTTTAGTTATTTTTAAATGCTTGAATTATTTAGGTATTTTTTTTTATTTTTTTCTTATTTCAGACCTTTCAGAAATCAGAAATCAAAATATTTATTTGCATGAATATAGGTCTGCTAATACATGATGTAATATTTTTTTAGGTCCTTATATATTCTACCATCCATATGGTGTGCAAATGTCAATAGGTAGATTGAGAATCAATTTAAATACAATAATAATTATAAATATCAGAACTTATGCCCTAACGTTTGAATTAAAAATATCAATAATTATTACCTACCTACTATAAACAACTTAATCTAATAATATTCACTCCTAGTCATTGGTCATAATATTATTATTGTCTAAGATAATAAAATTAAACATATTCGTCACTATGTAATCTATGGACTTATACCATCAAAAAATAAAACAATTGTGTTAGAGCCGGGTTTAAATACAATTATTATTTAAACCCGGCTATTAAAAAAAATAAAAAGTATTAAAAACAATTTATTTTTTGTGTAGGTAGTGATGGAAAATATTATTTTCTTTTACGTATTTTTTTTTAATTTTTTAATTTTTTAATTTATTTTATAATTATTCCATTCAGTTATTGGTCTGTCTAAAATCACGATCATCTTTGCTGCATAAGAAACTATCCTAGTAAGGTCTCTTTAAAATATTATCCAACAGATAAATAGTTTTTAAAAACGATTTCAAACTACTCATATGCAAAAAATAAAAAGGTAAAAAATGCTGAAAATAGTCATTGTCTGAATATAAATTATATTATAATTTGTACTGAAATAATCCCATCGCAGCGTACCCATAGCAAGCCTTACAGTTGGCAGCTGTCAATGGCCACGACATTTCCATTCCACCTTCATTTACAAAACAAGGAAAATCCCGTTGTTAATCCCGTGGATATTCAAACACAATTTAATATAGCAATAGCTAATTCAAAACTACCCCAACATTAATTTCAATGATACAAAATGTGTTAAAAAAATTCGAGTACTGCAACATCAACTTTTGACTCAGTCAAAAGTACTAGTGTTCACTTTAGAATCTTCTAAAATATAATATTGTTTTTACAAACAAACGTAATATTAAAAGATTTTAAAAACCGATTTAATATGTTCGTAACCACATACTGGTTACGAACATATTAAATTACTGGACTGTATCATCGATTAATAAAACATACTGAAATTGTGCTAATTTTTGATTACGTTTTTTTATACGTTTTTGATTACTCAATTGGTAAATATACTATAAATAAGAACATAAAATTTTGGTAGCATTAATTTTAGTATAATTTGAAGGCCGTTCGGAGTTCAATTTCTAGCTCACCCGTTCCCAAAACTTTGCGTTTCCGCTCAAAATGATTCAAAAGTTTTCAAACATGACAAGTTTGTGCTCATTTCCACAAGTCGTCAAACCCAAAACGACCGTAGCTCTCAGGACGAATTACTTAATGTCTCTAAAAGGATTCACCGTGCCCCATGGCAATTCCATTCCCTTAACAAAATTCATTCTCTGAACAAAATTATTCAATTAGATACTTGAGCTCCTTCTATATAAGATAAAGATGTGCTTTTTTTAATTTGCATTATCGTCAAGGCAAAATTGACAAGGTTACGAAATAATCCTAATTAGGTTTGGGCAAACAGTTGTCCTAATGAAGGTTGCGTAATTTATACTGGATCTCACTCAGTTGATTCTTGTGATCGCAATTAAATGATTAGAAATAACATTTTCTGCGTCGAACCGGCTTATTCGAACACCATCACTCTTTCTAAGGTTTAGCTTTTAGTACATGTCATATCATATAATTCTGTCATATCATACTTACATAAGTGTTAATTTGTTTGTACAATAATTATAAATATATAAGCCTTAAACTTGTCCACGGCAGTTGTCTCATCCAATCAGTATTCACATTTGGCTAATGCAAAAAACAATATCAGGCGGGTACAAACTAATAGGTTTATGTAAATCAGCTAGTTTGCGTTCAACGTAAGTTTGTAACTAACAAATAATAAACAACAAAATACTAAATAACAAATAAATAATAACTAAGACTTACCTACACGAGATGATGAATAAAATCATCATTTAGAAAGTTACATACAGAAAAAAATATACAGAAAAATATACAAACCCTACTGGGTTTTATTTTAAAGTTAAGAAGCGTTACCCGGCTCAGAAATAGCCGGAGAAGTGTATTCAAAGCGATGTGGAATGTACGAAGAACCGAGGCGTTCTTATCACATTTTATTACTTACTGCACATATCGTCGGCCGGATATCCGGTAGGATTGTGGAGTTTCGGAGAAATTACTTCGCTTCTGAGCGGGGTCTGAAACATTCCTATCGGAATGGGTTTGTTTGAGAAATAGCATTGATTATACGAGGATTTTATTAGGAAATTGTTTGCATTTCGGTAAACCGTAGTGTGCTTTTGACAAAAGTGGTCCGTTCGCTTTACATGATTGAGGGAAGTTTTATATGTATATATTTACTTAGCGATATTCTTCAACATCGATTACTGAACAGCGTTGTATAAACTAAAGTTTAAAGACTGGGCTAGATAGTCTGAGTTTTTTTTATGAGTACCTACCCATTAAATGAATAGTTATTGGTTTTATGCTGTTTTAAGATTAGTTTTAGAGAATTGACAGCAATATTGCGTCAATTTTTTTTTAAAAGTCCCATTCCTTTTACAGTAAATAACTCGTATATTATATTTTGTTCGCTATTAAATAACATAATTATTCGATACACACATACCTTATATACCTCGAATAATAATGTGAATACTTAGGCCTGGTCTAAAATCGAGTTTAAACACATTTCGTAATGAGACCGATAAAGTCCATTAATATTATTTATTAATGACGTCACTTAATGGCAACCGTTTTGATAATAGCCACAAAATCAAAGTAAGGAAGCTCTTTGAAATCCTTATTTTGCTCAACAGCGGGACTTCGTCATTGTGTCTCTCTCGTCGCCTACAAAGAGTGACTTCATTTTTCAAAGTGTCTTTGATTCAATCTATTTACAGGGAGCACGAACAATACTCTAGAACTTTTAGTGAGTCGAGCTTTGAATCGTCTAGCTTTTTATTCTGGCGTTGCTCTGTCTAATTTCTATAGTCTGGGATAACCTCATTTTTTAAAGGTTTATATACATTCCCTCAAAGGAGAATGTAGTATGTTCTCACATATAGGGAGAGCATCCCTTTTACTAAAGCATACCTTACTCATTTATTTTTAATCATAAGAACCTATAGTACACTTGATTACGTCGAAAACTTACTTTATAGGACTTGGAAGGGTGCTAGAAACAGGCAAGTATTTTACTTTCATACTTATGAATGTTTACATAATTAGGTTACTTAAGAATAGATTAAATTGCTGCTGTAAAGGGGCATTGTCCAATGAGAAAATAAGTTTATATAACTTATATAAGTTTTCAAAGCCCGTGATCGGTTTAAGTTAGTTAGAGCTAGCAGATATGTGTGGGGCATCGATGTCGCTTCCGGTGACAACGATTGCGTTATGAGCTTACCTATACGTTGGGGCACAATCGCCTATCTGCAGTACTGCCTTAATCTGTCTTTGCTGCATGGCCAAGTCTCGTACACGCTAACGTTTCATGAAATTTAACAATATAATGTCATATCTATGTCTAAGCTTCATTCGTTTCTAGCATCTGTATGCCATTCGCCAGGATCCTTACTCCAGCGTCCAACGATGTTTTGAAATTTGTGCCTCAAAGTTTCTTACTTTCGGGGTTGCACAAAACGTTATTTTAGTTTAATAGGAATTAAACATTTTGAAAGAAATTAAAAGTATTTATTTGTTATATGACCTTGATAATTGGCGTATTAAGTGTTGAATTGACAAAAACTCTTGGCTCCAAAACTGAGGGTGAATATGACTGTTTGCTTATAGCTTGCATTCGCGTCTTTACAGAAAACAACGGTCATACCTTGATTTTCTTCTGAAAGGAATACGGTTTGGGACCGTTTCATGTTTAAAACCAATTTAAAAAAAGGAGGAGGTCCTCAATTCGACTATGTTTTTTTATCGTGTGTGTTTGTCTGTCAATCTTCGCCAATTGTTAAAGGAGTTTGATGATTCTATTGTCGTTGTGTACAGAATGATCCCGAGGTTTTCCCATAAAAGTTTTGTTCCTAAGGGATTTTTATTTTTTCCCGTAAAACTTAAAAAATAAATAAATAATGCTGGACATTTTTCACACAGCATCATCAAGGAATCATGAGATGATCAAATTTTTTTGTGGGCGACTTTCCTTTTGTTTTTTAATAAAGAGTAAGCAAAATAACGTGCGCACGTGAGGATCTGATGCTATAAGAGTAACTGCAGGATTAAAAAATTGGGACTGCAAGCGTATCCCGAATATCGCAATTTAATTGTTATCAACCGACTTCAAAAAGGAGTCTCTCAATTTATCTGTATGTTTTTTTTGTGTGTTACACGTTATCTTTGCTTTTATTCGCAAACACGCAGGCTGGGTAGACTTCAAATAGTCTGTAATGAGTGGATAATCTGAAAGTAGGGGAAATAATGTTTTTACGTAATTCTTTTTCTTTTGAATAATTAATCATGAAACAGTCTTTGGATCCATTATAACTGTTTTAAGATTCAGAGTTTTTGACAAATTAAGGATCATGTTACTCAATCATTTTGATATAAAATTTACCATGTTCTTGGAAAAAAGCAATAAGTAGTTAAATCTTTTGTTTATTTTGTTGCTTTATGAAATTATACTAATAATCGAAAATAGGAGTTTTACTGAAAATACTCTTTAGTAAAGTCGAAGTCGATTTAGTTTGTGGCAGTAGGAGAAACATTTTATAAAGAATCTCATTGTTTCCAAGACACGATCTTAAAAAATATTCTGTATAAAAGAAATTGGCGAAGCTACCTCTAAAATAAACAAATCTCTGAAGAGTCAACAGATATTGATAAAATTTAGAAAACGTAGACGTGAGTTCACCAACATAATAACGGGTGGTTAGGTCCTAATCAAAGCTTTTTGACACGAAAAACATGTGATTTTCGCCCATTTTTTGCACGCCGCCTTACGTATTCTATATGCTTAAATTCAATGATTTTTTGTACGCTTTTTGATGTGATAATTTAGAGAGAGTAATAAGTCTGTCTCTTAGTGCTAGAAGTAGAAGGTATTTAAATTGATAAGATTTGAAAACCGGAAACAATTGAACTCTTTCACTGTGTTTTATATTTGTTTTTAGGTTATTTATTGTTTCGTACTTTTGTGGGTGCACAAATAAAGAGTTCCCGTAATCTAGGGTTGGAATTTAGGAAAATCCTTTGTTATCCTTGTCACCAAATGGACTCTTCTCTTCGAATTTTAGCAGGCAACGATTTTATGTGTAGATAATAATAAAAATTAAGTCATATAGTAAGTGAAATAAAATCAGACAATTGTGTAAATTATTCGTATATACCATTTCACTTGACTGAGCTTGACATAACAAGGCAGTATTCACGGGACAGATAAAACTAAAGTGATTACCAAGACTCATTACAGCTCGTCTCGCGGCACTTAGCAGAGCATTACACGCAGATATTGCAAAAGTTGAGCCAAACTCCGTCTGTCATTGAAAACCTTCGACTGATTCTCGATTTCAGTTTTGAGCGAATTTAATATTATTTTCGCTGACAGATTGTGCTGATGACATTTATAGGTGAAATGGTAAGCAGTTTTAGGGTTTCGTACTAAACGGGACCATAATACTTAGCCTATTACAGACTTACCAGGGATGCTAAAAGCCGACGCTAACCATATATCTGTCAGACACAGGGCATGCCGGTTATATCACGACTGGACTGGAACCAACGATCTTTGGATCAGAAATCAAGGTACATACCGCACACTACACAAAATACAAAAAAAAACATAAATTATTCCGACATAAAGTAAAAATTATCAAATATTTTGAAAAACATTGTAAATATACCCAGTATTCAGTGACATCGACATAAACAGAATACTCAAATTGAATTTATAAATTGAGGTAATAACGATATGTGTGATTTCATATGTCAGAGTCGCGGGAACCTTGGTTGGAGCTAATAATAGTAAAATTGTGTTCTCGCTTATTTATTATTTTGATCGCAGCCCCATGAGAGAACCAATCTTTCTATCTGAAAGTTCAACGGAATAAAATCGGATGTGGGCGTGTTTTCGTGATAAATAATGTCACATTGTATGTCACCAATTACTCAAACGGCTGGCAGAAAGTTTCTAACAAATTATAGGCTTAGAGTAGATTTTTTTTGTTTTGCAACATTTTAGAAAAAATCCAGAAAGAATAAGGGCGAGTTGGATACTAAGGGCACTTATTTTTGGTGAATTACAAAAAAGTTGCATTATTCAACGTCTTTTGAATTGGGCCATCCAAATGGGGCCATAGATGAACGAACTTGTTTTTTTTTATATTATGCCATCATAGGCTACATAGTTTCTATTGTTTTATTTCTTACCATGATAATCTGGAAAATCCTGTTTATACAAACGAGATCAATATCGTCGGCCTCGTTTGTATAAATCGGATAATACATTAGTTAAGCTAATGTATCATCCGAGACAAAAACAATAAGCTAAACTTTTCTTCAGCCGAACAGAGTGCCATCAATGTCCAATGACCGCCCCAAAAACTAAGGCAGGCTCCATAATACTAAATATTCTACTCCGTTGACCACGAAGGCTGGGCTAAGGTCAACAGGCCTATCTTCACACCCTTTTTGTCCACTTGGGTCTTTTCCAGTAAACTTGCTTTTTTGTATGCAGACATTTCAGCAAAATGATTAATAAAGATAAGGAGGGAACCGAGACGGTCAACAAAAACTCCGGTTCCATCAATTTGATAAAGCTCCGATTCCAGTATAGCTTTTTTCTTTTCAGTTTTAAACATTGAGATAAGTAAATGGAATGAAGCTGAAATTGAGTGATTTAAATTAAGTTAACAAAAACTTGGATAGATAAATACTTTTGTAATAAAGGTAATTGATGATAAAAATATTGGTTTTTGGACATTTTTCACAAAGCATCATCTAGCCCCAAAGTAAGCAGAGCTTGTGTTATGGAAACTACATGATTGATATACTACTGATATACTTTTTTTTTTTTGTAAATACATGCATATTATACATAGAAAACATCTAGATCCCGAGACAAATATTTGTTTATGCAAACATTTGTCCCGCGGCGGGAATCGAACCCGCAACCTTCTGCGTCTCAGGCGGGCCTTCGCCCACTTTGCCACAGAGGTCGTCACATATATGCTACTTTTTATCCGGGTACCACGCGGGTGAAGCGGTGGGCAGAGGCTAGTATTCAATAATCTTTTCATCTATCCAGCTGTGTACAGGATGCGACGGTTTTTTAACCGACTTTATTATGTAAGGTGCTAGTACTTTCCCGGACGAACTTTTTATAAGGAGTATACTGTATACTGAAAAACGTGGACATCCTCAGATACATATTCAGTGAGTAGATCTTTGAGGATACTAAGTAGGGGGTAGTCAGAGGCACGTCCAATCATTACATTTGGTAGGTACATGTCCGCGTTTTGCAAGTAGTAAGCATTTCACGTGACAGGTTGCAAGCCCATCGCCGTTTATTGGAACACTAACTGTTGGCAGATGCCTGAATTTTTAGTTTTAGGGCATGCCGGTTTCCTCACGATGTTTCCTTCGCCGTTTTGAGCACGTGTTAATGCGCACATAAATTTTTCGAGTGGAAAAATCCATTGGTGCACGACTGGGTTCGAACCCACGACCTCCGGATCAGAAGTCGGGGTAGTATTTCTAAATACAACTCCATTATAAGTTTAACGGGTCTTTATCGCGTTTACCTTTTTTATTATTTAAATAAAAAATAAAGAATCGTTAAACTTATAATAACGAGTATGTTCTCTAATCGCAAAAGTTTGAAAAGTACTACTGCGTTGCTTTTTTTTTTGTTTGAAACTCATTTATTCACGGTCTACGAGTCCTTTGTATCAATGGTCATGCTACGAAATGGTAGTAGCTTTCAAAGTGGATCAAACTGGGTCAAACCCAGAAACTGACTTAAAGTCGGGTCGGGTATATTTTAGAATTTTCTTTGATATTATTTGTTAAAAAAATTTTTTTTTTTATTAAAGTCGTTTATTCACAGTCTACGAATCTCTACGTCGTCGTACATTGCTATAAAATGTTGGTAGATATAAGTGTAATTTATTAAGTAACAGAATCGAAAATGTTAATAACACTGCTATTTTTTATGAAACCGCTTCGGTTAAGTGGCTAAATCATTGTATTTTTGACTAAGACTCGTTTATTCACAATCTAAAACACTACGTCGTAGTAGATTGCTACAGAATGTTGGAAAATTTCAGTGTCTGATATTTACCTCATTTCAAATTAGCTATCCTAGGCCTTAAAGAAAATTACCTCATTATTTTCTCGAACGAACCATTAAACGTTTGCTTCGATATAATTTTATATTTAATCGGGGCTGATGTTATAAAGGCAGTGTTTTACTCTAGGGCGCTGTTCAGATGCCTTGATAACATTATGAAGCTTAATGTCAATTTGGTTCGAGTAAAATATGCCTTTGTTTTAAACGGTATGAAGGGCTGTCTTTATTAAATGTTTGAAGTAGCTCCGCGGCCTATGCTTCATTTAATCTCTTTGATATTATGCCAGACTTTAATGTTTCTATCGTTTATACAAAATAACTTATATTAGAGACTACTTACAATAGAGTTAATATTATAAAATAACTACTATTATACTTACACAAATATAAAAAGTACCTAATTAGTTTGGTCTGTATAATATAATTTGTTAAGTGATGTGGACCGTTTAAAACAATACATTCCAAAAAAGTTTTTGAGTATGCTTACTATTTTTTTAGTATTTATAGTATTTTTGGTATTAGTATAGGGAAATTAAGCTTAGATATAGCCATTGATTGGTACAATAATCGGTGTTCTAGAATATGTATACTATTTTGAAATGGGTTCATTCTGCCTAAGAAAGTGAACCAGTTTTTCTGATAAATTAAGTCATTTTTTTACAACAGTACTTTTAAAACAGCAGCTTATTAATTATGATTTTCCTTACAAAAATAGCCAAATATCAAAAAAGTCGTAAAGTAACCAATGTATAATAATGTAGATTTATCCTCTTTCAGAATACTAAGAATATAATTCTGGGACACCTTGTGTTCATCATGAACCCTTTATAGGATAAGATATAAAAGGTGATGACAGCGTAAATCTACATTAAGTTACGTATCACTGCATTATTTCATCCAACATGTCATGAAATCCTTATCAAATTGAAAAAGGCGAATTAGAAATGTGTTGTAAATCTTTAAAAAGGTTGAGGGTCTGACAGCGCCCCTGGAAAGCCCTTGGTCCATACCGTCAGTAATTGTTACCCATCATGCGGCTTTTTAAACTTTTATTCCACTTTTAGACTCTGTCCGATTCCGGATTAAGCTGTGTTTTGCCATCGTGCACCGTTTTTTTATAAAAATGCGTGACTAAACAAAACTCAACGTCTTTAAATAAAAGGTTATGTTCAGCACTAGTGACTTCCACCGCGCAGTTTTTTCCATACAAACATTATAAAGAAATTAACAAAACAAACACGCTCACGACTGTATATTCCCACGATGGACAATCTAAAACATACTCAGTGCGTAGATCTTGGAAGATATCAAGAAAGGGGTTATATACTTATAATTATTTTATAATATCGTGAAAGTTTGAAAGATAATTAAGGGGTTATCAAAGGCATGGTTCTAGGGCATGCCGGTTGCCACACAACGTTTTCTTTCACCCTTTTGTGTATTAGAAATAAATGGTAAGTATTGGAACGAGTATTCGTAAAGCCCTAAACCCCGTATTGAGTAATTGTGATCCACCTGGCTTGAACATTCACATCTGTACCTGCAGTATACAGTTTTGTATTGTATGACATCCTACCATATTTAAAATACATAAAATATATTTATCTTCTCACTGCACACTCTAGAGGCAGATTTTCAAAATATGCATCCCTATGTACCAAAATAACAATATTCATCTCCGAATTTGAGTATCCATATTATTTTACTTTTATCGCTGACTGTACCAAGCATCTCGGACTAAACGGATCTCGGATCCTCTTACTTTTTTGCAATCGGTAAATAATAAACATTTATTTATTCACTTCATTACATATTTTAAATATTTAAACAATAAAATGTAATAACTGCTTGGCATTCGGTTACCTCTGACATTCTATCGTATATGTATAATAGAAATTATACCATCAGTTACGTCATTTCATAGAAAAATGGTAATATATAAGCAAACAATTACACAAATAAACAACTTCTTACTCGAAATGCATATACGGGCTCCTAGCAACGCGACCAAAAATATATATCACCTCTAGAAATAAATTCATTCACAGTTGAAATTATATCTAACGAACCGAAACAAACGAGAGAGATAGCATCGATTTCAAACGCTGTCCATTGCAGCTGACAAATGACTCGTGAACTCAAAGGGCGATCCTGGGAATAAAGTTAATCGCCTCCAACTATACAGCCTTTGACAGCCAACATAGCAAAACGTTGGTTTTTACGGATTACCTAAGTTTCAAAAAAGGGATCCACAGTATTCCACTTCCGACATAATAATTACCGAGTAAATTTACACGGTATTTTTTAATAAAGACTCCTGTTTCCTATCATCTATTATAATAGGGCCTCCTCCTATGAAATGTGGGAAAAGGCAATAAAACCTCAATACATTTCTTGAAGTCACAATCACAATATGAAGTCATATGTGTTTAGAAAAACAGAACAAACGAAATCACATACCTTTCGTCGAAGGCAAGTATTATTTATATTTGTCATTATGGATCTGAAATATTTTTTACGGAATCAATCTAAACTTTGTAATAAACGTGCCCTTACAAGGTCCATGTACTCGTACAATATGACTATAGCTACAATATGACTCTGATGTAAATTTGATCATGAAAATAAATAATAAGTCTGAATTTTATTTTCCTTTTTCAGGATAGTATCAGTACACCAAATTAATAATGTTTGTGAAGAAACGAACAACATCTTATCCACGCACATAATACGGGCATCTAATGTCAAAAATAAAAATGTTGTGTACCACTAAGCGATTGGTGCACAACATTTTCAAATATTATTAATAGGTTTGTACCTTATTTACACACATTTTCAAAGACAAACATGTGTAACTAATACGCTTTCTATAATTTCGATCTAATGAAACACCAAATGTATATAATTTAAAATTGTAATTGGGCATTATGGCATGAACATTCTTAAACAGATTCCCGCCATGCTTGTCTTTTTCACAGGTAATATATCACCACAGATCCTCGCGAGCATTATACCACATGTCAATGTCATTCTGTCGAACTCCAAGTAGATTAGATACAAGAGAATTGGATTGGTGGCACACCTTGCTATTTGATACTCACTGCTACAAAGAGGTTTCGAAGTTGTAAGCGCGACACAGTAAATATATCCGAATTCTTATTTCAAATTCTAATTTACGAATTCTAATTTCAAAATCCTAAATTATTCAACAGAGCAAAGTTTACCGTAACTATTCGGAATCTACTCGAATCCAGAAATTAGTACCGTACGTGTTCAGAACTAGAATAAGACCACATTCAAACTTATAACCGCTTACCCAGTGTTCATGGAACTTGAGTTTCCACCGACGAACCAATTTCAAAGACAATTCGGTCACCCCATTTATTTATGGAAACAAAAGGCGACACAAAGTGTACTTATTAGTAAATCTACAAAACAATAAATCGCAAGGCTAATAAATAGGATTCCACGATTGAATTTCAATAGGGAAAGAGAACAAACTGATGATTTGATATTTGACTTCTTTATATAATAACAAGTGATGAATGAAAAATGTAGGTTCGTATAGTTCGTATACCTACTAAGGTAAGTGTGTTTGTATGGTGACCTGATTAGCTTTTATTTATGTGATGTTTCTTTTGTGATGTAGATAGATGGTTTTTTCTATGTAAGTATAATATGAATGTATTTACAAAAAAGTATATAAGTAGTATATCACTAAAAAAAACACCTTGTGGAAACCAACAACCCTAGAACCAGAAATTGGAAGCTATCAGTTTGTGTTCCAATAAACACCAATGGGCGAAAGTCCATCCTGCTATATGTCACGTGGAATAATAACTGCAACGCAAACGGCGGACATGTGCCAAATATAATGTTTGGGCGTGTCTCTGACTACCCTCTACTTGGTGTCCTCATAGATAAATAATAAATAATGCTGGACATTTTTCACACAGCATCATCTAGCCCCAAAGTAAGCAGAGCTTGTGTTATGGGAACTAAATGACTGATATACTACTTATATACTTTTTTTTTTTGTAAATACATACATATTATACGTAGAAAACATCCAGATCCCGAGACAAATATTTGCATATGTAAACATTTGTCCCGAGGCGGGAATCGAACCCGCAACCTTCTGCGTCTCAGGCGGGCCTTCGCCCACTGCGCCACAGAGGTCGTCCACGTAGAGGTCGATCTACGTAGAGAGTGGAGATCTGAGACTCCACAATAGAGATTAAAGTCGTGAGCGTGTTTGTTCTTATAATTTTTGATTTGATTCGTGTTGTACCTATATTTATATCTGTTATGGTTTATTCATGTTCCTTCGTCGGCTTAGAAGTTCATAGGCAATTACAAAGTTTGTTTAATAGTCGATTCAGCCAATTAAAACTCCTAGTCGCATCGCAAGGGTCAAGATCAGTTTATGAATTGACAAAATAACGACTATTTTGGAATTCATAATAATTTATACATTTGTAAGACTTACGGCCAAGTAAAATGCTACCCAAGATTTAGGTATAGTTTGAAGATATCAAATATATATAAATATGTAAAGTTGAGTAGAGTTTCAATACAAATGAATGAAGGATTAGTGAGGTTTGCAGAAACAGCAGTTTAGGTGTAACAAAACAGTTTAAAATTATACTTAATGGAAATTCAAAAGTTTTTTCATGCAAACTTGAAAACATTCATTGCAGCGCTCTTTAGTGACATGTGGCAACAAAACCTATTTCAGTAAATTTCTTGGTCTCATACAAAACGATAAAAAGAACTGACTTTGAGAAAAGTAGTGAAACAAACAAACAAACTCTTTGCTAATTGGTTTTTAAAGAGTGAATATACTTAAGGGAAATCACAAGATTTTATAATATCCTAAATATTCGATCTCGGCGGGACTCAAACCTGCGACATCCCGCTTGGTAAGCATGGGCTATATAACAATATAACAAGCCGTTAGTAGTTATAGCTAAGATCGTTACGAAACATGCCAAGAATTGGTCGAAATTCTTGGCATATTTCGGTTCGAAGAGCCGAAACTCCACCTTCCTATATATCTGTGTGAAAATTACCAGCATTATTTATTTATTTATATAAGCCTGTTAAATTACTAAAGTTACAAGTTTAGTATAATTAAAGAGAGATATCGCTTTGCCTCATTCATATTAAATAAATAAAATTATTATTATTTACGATATCTTACCCCAAATCAATTGCACCGGATCCTTGCATTGCTTATAAATAATATCACAAAAAATATTACAAGCAATTCTCACAAAAAACGAACTAGAAAAATCTAAACATTGAAATATCGGAAGTATCGTTGAAATTGTGATCTGAAACTCGGCGACGTGCGCGGCATTGCAAATCGGGCGTCACTGATACGATTTACCCGACCCCTGATATTTGTGAACCGACTTTAAAATGGAATAGTATCAATCTCTTTTATCATAGTCAGATATTTAAATTTAAAAAGTATACGCAGGAGGATATGTCGTTTGGCATAATATTCTTAGTAAAATAAGCATCTGTTGCCATTTTCAATTTAGACAATTGTTGACGATTACAAAAACAAAATATTATAATATAAGATACTTCATGTTTTCAATTTTGTCTCTAAATATAATGCAACTTTATCTGTCCTCATTAAAGTGTCAAACTGAAGTTTGCTTTTTACTTACCATTATATATATTTTTTATCTTGGGATGGCTCCATACAATCATATATTATCAAATAATGGGAATTCACGCTCCAACATCAAGATTAGATTTTTATGGAGTATGTAACTAAAAATGGCCGGCCGAAAAACACTCCTAGCACAAAACAATACAGATTCCCTCCTTACTGATAAAAACACTTTATATAAATCTATGTAAATTCTCTTTTTACAAAATTTTACATGAAATCAATACCTTAATTTCATGTAGAAAAACAGTCTATGCATACAATTACTTCGAATTCTAATTCAATCCGATTCATATTGAATATAAATTCAGCGTAACGTTATACAAAGAGCTTAAAACGTACGGATTAGACACGAAAGGTTCTAACTTGATGCTTAATTAGAGCCATGTTGGCCTAGAGGGCAACCTAGAATCTGGAGATCGTGGGATCCATGGATGTGTTTATTCATGCACCTATGGTTTTTTTCAGTCGTATGTGCAGAATATCACATCCTTAAAACGTAGAAGGAAATCGTGGGCAAACCGTCAAGATCATTTTGAATGTATTTTAGTTTAGTGTTTAATAAACAACATGACTTCAAGTTTAGGTTACTGTTTATTAAAATTAATAAACACTAACCTAAAATGCCTTCACATGGAATCTTATTTGCAAAATGTGGACTTGTACCAAATATAGTACATTTAAAGACGTGTCTCTTTGACTACCCTCTATTTGGTATTTTCATGGATCTGCGTATTATCTGTGGGTTACAGTAATGACGGTTACTGCCGTCAGCGTGTTTATTTGTTTTGTTACGTTGGTAGACTGAAAGTATTTGGGCAAATGATAAGTAGCATGTGGTTTAGGAATCGAATTCAAAACTTTGTTTAAAAAAAACAAAATGTCAACTAAAAAAATTAGAATATGTTCCATTCGATGTGGAAAGTCAAACAGTTTGTTTTTTATATTTCCGGGAGCACTCACCAACGGCTATCGAGCAATCTATGTTTGCGTCGCGTTGTTGATTCATTGCTGGATGACACCAAACAGAATATTTTTCAGCGACAAACTATTCGATATTATAAGGTGTGGTCTTCGAGCGAGCAATGCTCGACTACGCGATTTTTCACATTCTCAAAGTATGGAAGTGTGCATAGCTGTAGAAACATGCTCGCTCGGTGAGAACTCACCTTTATATGGAAATTGAAAAATAGATTCACGTTCTCTGTTTTTCGAGTGAACAAACTATTCGAACGAACGCAGCATCGTTTCAATTTTCTTTTATTCTACAGAATTCCATTATTTTACAGATTATTATTACTCGTGATATATTTGTGTTGAGGATTTGGAGAGCAACTTTTACGAAAGCCGCGATCTGATACCTTCAGAAACAATAGGTTTACGGTAAGTATTCATATAATTTTATCAAAATAAAACTGACGTCATTTTGATGTGCCTAGTACATATAAATATAATTCCCATGAAAGTGAACAAACCTAGTCGTATTTTTAAGATTTTTGGGAAAATTACTAATCCGATTCAAATAATATTTTTACGGGTAAGGCCATAAATATCGCATTCTCAACCAAGAAAACACCATTGAGGTAGCATAACAAAGTTATTGACGTACACAGAGAATAAGTATCTAAACACAAAACATTTTTCAAGTCGGTTAAAACGGTTTCCAAAAATCATATTTTTGTACAACATCGAGTCAACAACGAAACAATCTATTTCTAGATAATTTGAAGATTATGATAATAGTTATAAGGGTAGCATCGATAGACCGTCGTCCATAGTTTTATCTAAACACAATCTATTGTTACTTTATTATATCAAGATCAGATTATTTAATGTGCATAAAGGATATGTTATCTAGAGGATAAACGACTGAATTGGGATGTAAGGCTAAACTCACGTTGCGATGTAACGCTTCAATTGTTCTTTATTAATGTGGACAATATACCTAACTTTACCAAAGAGGGATAGACAAAAGTAAAATTTATATTATGTTGAAAAGTAAAAATCGGATTAAGATTAAGGACAAAGAATTTTATTGCAGACAAAGGGGCTAGCCAAAGTTCCATTATACTCAGCGATTAGCAATGTCATTAGTAACAATGTGTATAGGCCCATAAGCTATCGTAATATGATTACTTGAAATTTGGATATTCATGTAAATTTACCATTGTAGAAAGTCTAGACTAGAGCTGCTGGTAACATTATACGACATGATATTCGACGTTAGTCAGTTGTTTGTTGAAAAGATTGCGCAACTTGAGATGCTTATAAGTTGTAGAAGCGATATTTATTTAGTCGCATCGTGTGTTTTGCCCTTAAGTATGCGTGCGTATATAGCTCGATTAGATTATAGTAACAAGTCAATTAGGACCATAAGCTATCGTAATACGGAAATATGGATGTAAATTTACGATTGTAGAAAGTCAACTAGACTAGAGCTGCTGGTAACATTATACGACATGATATTCGACGTTAGAAAGTTGTTTGTTGAAAAGATTGCGCAACTTGCAATGCTTATAAGTTGTAGAAGCGATATTTATTTAGTCGCATCGTGTGTTTTGCCCTTAAGTATGCGTGCGTATATAGCTCGATTAGATTATAGTAACAAGTCAATGTGTATAGGACCATAAGCTATCGTAATACGGAAATATGGATGTAAATTTACGATTGTAGAAAGTCAACTAGACTAGAGCTGCTGGTAACATTATACGACATGATATTCGACGTTAGTCAGTTGTTTGTTGAAAAGATTGCGCAATTTGCGATGCTTACCCGTAAGTTGTAGAAGCGGTATTTATTTAGTCGCATCGTGTGTTTTGGCCTTATGAGTATGCGTGCGTATATATCTCGTTTAGATTATATCAGCGCTACTTTATTTTAGTTGGGTATTTTTCTATTATATTTTGTCAAGTATAAAAGTGGTACAGGATACGGATAACGGAATAAGGAAGAATATATTTTTCAAAAAACTCGTTCGAAAAGAAAATTGTCCTTTATTTTTAAAGACACAAAAAGAAGAAGGATCTCAATTTGGAGGCTATGTTTTTCTTTGCTGAAAATCGTTTGTTTACTTACACAACTACTATTTTTCAGAGAAATATAGATAGGTGTACAAATCTATATTTCTCTGAAAAATTTAAAAACTTCAAGATTTGTCGACACATTTTTTGTATGTTACAATAACTACTTCGTAAAGCTTGGTTATATTTAAATGGTTATACAGGGATGATGTCTAAGGGGTCCTATAAATTATCTACGTCAAATAAGTTTTGTTTGGAATACATTTGCAAGTATATTTATTTATTGTTGGAGACGATTTTTGCAGTTGACAAACTATTTACAGTTCGATGACATCACGTACAGTAAAAAAATCACTTCTATCTCATGGATCTCTTTGCACACACGGCCTTAAGCCATGGCCTCCAACCAATCTTACATCTAAGCTGCGTTGGAACCCAAATCCTATTCCTTCCGATCCTCTGACACGCTGTCTTTTGTTAAAGTAATTTGACACAAACTCTGATCAACTTCTCTTCATTCAGAAGTTCACACCGTAAAACAGCCACGGAACCTTAAATTAAGTTGGGTTTATTTATAGGATCAAGCTAACAAGTAAAGTGCGTACTGTGAAGTTAGGAGTAAGATTTAGTAAGCCATTAGTCTGGTTTATATCAATCGGTGCGGTATCGATCTGATAATAACAATTCTATACTGCTAACTTTGGTATCGATATATATTACCAATTAAACTAGACGGCATAGAGGGGTGCATACATGAACGATTTTGTTACCTAAAGCCGGGCATATCATTCTGCATCGGTAGTTTCTCCGTTTGAAAAAAATCGTCCACACTTTGTGGCAAGATAGGTAGATAGATAAACTCTTTAACTATTTTTTGTGCATAACACCAATTTACAGTACAAAACGCAAAAACATAACAATAATAATAATAATGCTGGACATTTTTCACACTTTGGGAACTACATGATTGATATACTACTTATATACTTTTTTTTTTGTAAATACATACATATTGTACATAGAACACACCCAGACCCGAGACAAACATTACAAACATTTGTCCCGCAGCGGGAATCGAACCCGCAACCTTTTGCGTCTCAGGCGGGCCTTCGCCCACTGCGCCACAGAGGTCGTCAAAAATAAAAGAAACGCACAATGGGCGGTCTTATCGCTGAAAGCGGTTTCTTCCAGACAACCTTAGCATGGAGAGAACTATTTAAAATAATGTCATGAAGCTACCATGTTTAAATATAAAGTTCCCCATACGTGCTTAAAATTATATTCCACGCGCAATCAGTAACAATTAATTAGGTAGATATACCTAATTAAATATTAAATTAGTAAAAGTGGATTACCTGGCCTATCCATTATCGTGCCGGAAATAATAACAAGGCCATTCGACGTTTGTTTAAAGGCAATATTGTAAACCGCTACACATACAATGCGATGCTAAAAACTGCAACTTAAAGACGTAAATAGTTTCTATCTGGGTTAAGTTTTATTTCAGACGGCGATCGCAAAAAAATACGTGGTACTGATTCTTAGTAAAGGAGATGGACTCTTCTTGAATTTATCGTAAAAGTCAGTTCGTTAACTGTTTTAGAACTGGCTGCATTACCAAGCGGAATGACAATGCTTACTTTTTTTAACATGGTATATATCGGCGCAAGACCGCTATAATTATAAGTTTAATTACCTACTTACTTTGATTCCTACTCTACTCTTTTGTTTTCAATGTTTTGTAAATCGAGTATCGACACATGTTTAGGTTAATACTTTAGTTTACAGCTAAGGTTGAATTTAGGCTTGTAAAATTCTAATTGTAATTTGTTAATGATTAACCATATGTTATCGGGTGTTTGCTTTTGTTTAAATTTAATGCAGACATTTGCTTGAACAGCGTTCTGCTAAGTTGAAAGCAACGAACATCATTTCAACTACTGAATTATTTTTAATTAACTATTAAATCAACTAAAGATTAAAACTAACTTTTAAAAATTATTCAACAATTTATGGATAAAGTTAGTTACTGAACGGGATATGAAATATTGCAGTTAATAATTGTATTGACTTTAGAACGCCATTTTGAATTGTGTTGTGAGACGGAGTTCCGAAGCGCCACATTGCGATTGGAGCTACGGACAAGACGAGTGCTCTGTGAGTAAAAACTTAGAATATTATTATTTAGAAATAAGCTTGTACGAATTGGATTTAAGAAAACTTAATTTAATAAATTGTGCTCTGAAATGAAGTAAGTTTTGTTATTTGCGATGTGTGAACCTAGCGATGGAAATGGTGACGTCGGCCCTGCTGACGTCCCTGTTTTTAAAAACCCTGTTGGACGAAGTGCTCCGTTATCAGAAGTGGGATTCACACCCACATCTGCTCGATCATCTGATTCAATTAATGAAATTGCCACGACTTCTGTAAACGGCGTCCCAACAGAGTTTTTCACACAAATGATGCAAATGATGAAGCACGTGTCCGATCGTGTCACGAAAGAGGCTCATGCCAAGATCAAAATCAATGACGTATTCTTACCGTCATACGATCCGGACGCCAATATTGGGGTAAGAGAGTGGTGTCAGCATGTGACCACTGCCATGGAAACCTATAACCTTGGTGACTATGATATCAGAATGAAAGCCAGTAGTTTGCTTAAAGGCCGTGCAAGGTTGTGGGTTGACAATTGGTTGGTGTCAACCGCCACGTGGCAGGAATTGCGTGATGTTTTGATAACGACTTTAGAACCAGAGAACAGATATTCCCGTGATGTTGTCCGCTTTAGAGAACATGCTTATGATAATACAAAGGATATTGCGCAGTTCTTGTCTCAGGCTTGGGTACTATGGCGACGCCTTACTAGGGATAAACTATCGCAAGATGACGCCGTCGAGGCTGTTATTGGGTGTGTCGGGGACGAGCGTCTGAGGATAGAGTTGTTAAATGCCAGGGCTACTTCAGTACCGGAACTGATTTCCGTCGCATCATCCATACGACGCGTTAAGCGCCCGCAACCAAGTACTCCTAATTTGCAACAGGGCTCTATCAAGCGACCTCGGTTTTCCGATAGGCCGTCTCTTTATTGCCAAATATGTAAAAAGCCTGGTCATGACAAACGCGATTGTCGTTACCGTGACAAGATTGAACATCTTCAACCGCGCTATCTGGACAACAAAACTACTACTCAAAACGCTGGCAAACCAACATGCACGTTCTGCTCAAGGGTGGATCATACGTATGAAACTTGTTACAAACGAGAGCGTGCAGTTGTTTCCAACGTGAATTTTGTTGGTTCACCCAAATTGAATTCGATGCCAGTGGTGGTCGGGAACTTAAAAATGCTTGCGATTTTTGATAGCGGAGCCGAATGTTCGGTAATACGTGAATCGCTAGCGGCAAAACTACCCGGAAAAAGAAACCATGTAGTCAATTATTTGAAAGGTATTGGACAGTTCACGGTGGTATCACTAACAACCCTGACGACGGTCTGTGCTATCGATAATTTAAGGGTAGAACTTCAGTTCCATGTAGTTCCGGACTATGAAATATGTTCAGATATTCTGATAGGAATGAATCTTGTCGATAACACAAACTTGAGTGTGGTTGTAAATTCTCGACGTGCAACGTTGATCCATCAGCAGGTTTATCACATGCAATCTCAGAGCGAAAAATTTGACAATCTGGATTGTGATTTAACGAATGATGATCAAATAAATGAGCTTAAAATTATGTTGAATAAGTATGAACATTTGTTTATCCACGGCTACCCTCACACGCGTGTCAATACGGGTGAGCTCGAAATACGGTTGAAAGATCCAGACAAATGTGTCGAGCGTAGACCGTACCGATTGAGTCCCGTTGAACGAGAAAAGGTACGCGATATAGTGGCCGAATTGCTGGAGCACAATATAATTCGCGAAAGTAAATCGCCGTTTTCCAGCCCAATAATATTGGTCAAAAAGAAAAATGGTAAGGATCGCATGTGCGTAGATTACCGTGAACTGAATAGAAACACTCTAAGGGATCACTATCCGTTGCCCATCATTTCGGACCAAATAGACCAACTAGCGGGAGGAATTTATTTCTCTACATTGGACATGGCAGCAGGTTTCCATCAAATCCCCATCGCAGAGGCCTCTATCGAAAAAAGTGCGTTTGTTACTCCTGACGGCTTGTTTGAGTATTTAACCATGCCGTTTGGCTTAAGTAATGCCTGTTCGGTGTACCAGCGGTGCATAAATAGGGCTCTGGCCCTTCTGCTGACCGATCAAGTCTGTCAGGTTTATGTCGATGATGTCTTGTCCAAGTGTAGGGAATTCTCAGAGGGTCTGTCGTATATTGAACGGATACTGATCGCCTTGCAACAAGCCGGATTTTCGATCAATGTCGATAAAACGTCCTTCTTTAAACGCTCCATCGAATATTTGGGCAATATAATTTCAGACGGACAAGTCAGTCCGAGCCCAAGAAAAGTGGAGGCTTTAACGAAGGCACCAATTCCGAAAACTCAAAAACAAGTTAGACAATTTAACGGTCTCGCTGGGTACTTTAGACGTTTCATTCCCGATTTCTCGCGTGTTATGGTACCACTCTATGAACTTACAAAAAAGGACGCAAAATGGGAATGGAACGAAAGACACGACAAGGCTCGAAATAATATTGTGCAACACTTGTCTACTGCGCCTACCCTTTCATTATTTCAGGAAGATGCGCCTATCGAGCTGTACACTGACGCAAGCAGCCTCGGCTATGGAGCGGTGCTGATACAGACCATTGAGAACCGCCAGCATCCAGTCGCGTATATGAGCCAGCGCACCACTGACGCCGAGAGCCGCTACCACTCGTACGAGCTCGAAACCTTGGCGGTGGTAAGAGCCATAAAGCATTTTCGGCATTATCTCTACGGCAGAAAGTTTAAAGTAATTACTGACTGTAATGCCTTAAAGGCATCCAAGCACAAAAAGGATTTACTGCCCCGAATCCATCGGTGGTGGGCCTTCCTGCAGAATTACGATTTCGAGGTCGAGTACAGAAAAGGTGAACGACTGCAACACGCCGACTTCTTTAGTAGAAATCCATCGCTTGAGATTTCAGTCAATATCATGACGAGAGACACTGAGTGGCTACAAATCGAGCAGCGACGTGACGATGTCCTCCGCCCTTTGATAGACAGCATGTCCAGCGATAGTCCAGCCGCAGACTACATCCTGGAAGAGGGCGTACTAAAAAAGAGGCTTACGGATTCACTTGGTACCCAAAAATCTATCGTAGTTCCAAAGTCATTCCAGTGGAGTTTAATAAACTCGTTCCATGCTGCGCTACAGCATCCAGGATGGGAAAAGACTCTACAAAAACTGAGAGAAACGTACTGGTTTGATAAAATGAACACAATCGTCAGGCGATTTGTTGATAATTGCGTGATATGTAGAACCTCGAAGGGGCCATCGGGCGCAATTCAAGCGCAGCTCCACCCTATTCAAAAACCCACTGCAGCATTTCAAGTGATCCATATGGATATCACAGGCAAGCTTGGTACAAGAAACACTGAGGGACGGGACGAGTACGTAATTGTAACAATCGACGCATTCACAAAGTATGTACTACTTAATTACTCCAATGACAAGAGTCAAAGCAGCAGTCTTGCAGCACTAAAACGTGTGGTGCACCTGTTCGGAACCCCAGTGCAGGTGGTAGTGGATGGAGGTAGAGAATTTCTCGGTGAGTTCAAAGCTTATTGCGATCGATTCGGTGTCAATATTCATTCAATAGCGCCAGGAGTAAGCCGAGCGAATGGTCAAGTTGAGCGAGTCATGGGTACATTAAAAAATGCTCTAACCATGATTAAAAATTATGACACCGAAGATTGGCAGACAGCTTTAGAAGTTTTACAACTCTCGTTCAACTGCACACCGCATAGAGTAACTGGAGTTTCACCACTTACTTTACTGACACGCCGCCAAAACTGTGTACCACCGGAGCTCTTAAGGTTGGTGAACATTGATGATGAAACTATCGACTATCACTTGCTTGAGCAGCGTGTCCAACAGAAAATGACTGCTGCAGCTGACTATGACAAACAGCGATTTGACAAAAACAAAGCAAAAATGCGTCCGTTTCAAAGAGGAGACTATGTTCTAATCAGGAACAACCCTCGTAATCAGACGTCCCTAGACCTCAAATACAGCGAACCATACGAGATCCATAGAATACTCGACAACGACCGTTACATGGTAAAGCGTGTGACTGGCAGAGGACGACCACGTAAAGTAGCATGACCAATTACGCCGAGCACCACAACCAGGTGATCAGGAAACCGTATCGGCAGGCTTCGAAGATGACGTTCAACAACAGCTCACCCTTGCATCAAATGAATCACCACCATCTACATCTCAAGCCATCCAATTGGTCGCTGAACCGCTGCCGTCCACATCCCAAGCTGCCCGGCTACTGGATGCCTCAATAAACTGGTTAGTTCTTTCTAAATCTAAACTAATTTTAACAAAAATATAATGTTTGGTTGAATCAAACAAGAAATGAAATCAGCCACTGCTTTATTGGTGGATTTTGTCTGACCTGATACAGCAAAGGCGAACCATACCAATCGCCTATTTAAGACGATACCAATCTTTTGCATTCTAGGTTTCCCTTCCATATCCTAAATTGTTTTCAGAATCACTGTGGACCACGGTCATAAAAATAAGACCTAGGCCACAGCATCGTCCTTCCTAAATCCTTTAGAGCCCCTGTGGACCACGGCGTACAAGACCGCTTAGCACCACAGCATCTATAACCTGTGAGCAATTAACGATAAAGTAAACATAGCAAATTTTGTGGACCACGGCGTACAAGACCGCTCAGAACCACAGAATCAACTGCAATATTTACTACTTTGTATTTTTATCTTTAGAGCCCCTGTGGACCACGGCGTACAAGACCGCTTAGCACCACAGCATCTATAACCTGTGAGCAATTAACGATAAAGTAAACATAGCAAATTTTGTGGACCACGGCGTACAAGACCGCTCAGAACCACAGAATCAACTGCAATATTTACTACTTTTTATTTTTTATCTTTAGAGCCCCTGTGGACCACGGCGTACAAGACCGCTTAGCACCACAGCATCTATAACTTGTGAGCAATTAACGATAAAGTAAACATAGCAAATTTTGTGGACCACGGCGTACAAGACCGCTCAGAACCACAGAATCAACTGCAATATTTACTACTTTTTATTTTTATTTTTAGAGCCTCTGGGGACCACGGTCATAAATAAAGGCCTAGGCCCTAGCATCAACCTAGCCCCTATTCCTTTAGAGCCTCTGTGGACCACGGCGTACGAGACCGCCCAGCACCGCAGCATCATCCTTGTCTACGAGAAATTTAATCATGCAAGTATGCGTGGAGCATTTGCATAGACATTAACAAAAACACAAAATTGTGCTAGTATGTGTGGAGCATCAGCACTCTTTCTTCGCTCACTATCCTATGTACATCAAATAAATTTCACCTACTTAAAAATCAATCGTTTTCGAATGATTCATGATGGCATGTGACAATCATTTTATAAAATAATTTGTCTTTCAGAATACCTACCGTGGTACGGCTTATAACTTGGTTATCTGACTCAACTTACAATTCAGAACTTGGCACCTACCTACTATCAGATCAGAATAATGAGGTTACGTTGTTGACGTAATTATGACGCCTATAACTAAGTTATCAGCTAGTGTACCAGCGAATGGATACCTAGCTCAGAGAATACTTTACTTTATTACAGAACCGCATCGTTCACAATCGCGACTGGTGCAGAGCGCGCACCGTCTCGCAGAATGGCCGTATCGGCGCAAGACCGCTATAATTATAAGTTTAATTACCTACTTACTTTGATTCCTACTCTACTCTTTTGTTTTCAATGTTTTGTAAATCGAGTATCGACACATGTTTAGGTTAATACTTTAGTTTACAGCTAAGGTTGAATTTAGGCTTGTAAAATTCTAATTGTAATTTGTTAATGATTAACCATATGTTATCGGGTGTTTGCTTTTGTTTAAATTTAATGCAGACATTTGCTTGAACAGCGTTCTGCTAAGTTGAAAGCAACGAACATCATTTCAACTACTGAATTATTTTTAATTAACTATTAAATCAACTAAAGATTAAAACTAACTTTTAAAAATTATTCAACAATTTATGGATAAAGTTAGTTACTGAACGGGATATGAAATATTGCAGTTAATAATTGTATTGACTTTAGAACGCCATTTTGAATTGTGTTGTGAGACGGAGTTCCGAAGCGCCACATTGCGATTGGAGCTACGGACAAGACGAGTGCTCTGTGAGTAAAAACTTAGAATATTATTATTTAGAAATAAGCTTGTACGAATTGGATTTAAGAAAACTTAATTTAATAAATTGTGCTCTGAAATGAAGTAAGTTTTGTTATTTGCGATGTGTGAACCTAGCGATGGAAATGGTGACGTCGGCCCTGCTGACGTCCCTGTTTTTAAAAACCCTGTTGGACGAAGTGCTCCGTTATATATGTTAAAAAAAGTAAGCATACATTATCACTCAGGTCACTGAACTATTGCAGATCTTAAGCGTTAGTTCAGTGACCTGTGTTCAGGTATCATCCACGTATCGTTACCCTATTAGTAGTCTAATGCATATGTAATATCACCATCTTTGATGTTGGCCAACCTTTGATGGACTATTAACTTGGCCATTTCAGCGTTACCTTACGTTAATTACATCATTATAATGATTTGCTGATGGTTTGAAGATTATTCTAAAAGCTCTGCCATGAACACTGTCTGTGACTGTGTTGGACGGTAGACCGGCGAGAACAGCAAAGTTCTCAGTAGAGTGTGGCCATTGGATTTGCTCACTTTGACGAATCGCGGCGGTAGATATCTAAAAACATCTTTGAAGACATTCAAATCGATTCAAAAAATCCATATTACAATCAAATAAGCCGTTTCCAAAACAGTTTACAGAACAATCTATTCATACAAATAATCAGTCTACATTAATCCACCGCTTGGTATAGGATTCCTCTCTAGCACGCCACTCTTTCCGGTTCTGCGCCAACCTAGTGCGTTCCCACCGCCTTTACAATATCATCCGAACACCTGGCCTCATGATTTAAGCAGGGCACTTGGAAAGGCAAGAAGACGACAGATATACGAAGGCAGTGACTGAGTGGTGGCCATGAGTTAGGTCATAGATAAATAAACAAACAACAAACATACTCGGGGGGAGTATGTCTGATGCCACTACCAATTGATAATTAAGTACTTTATTTGTAAGTATATTTTATATATTATTGTTATATTTAATATATATTATTTTTATTTTAAATGTAACCGCCATTTTTATGTTATATGTTATATAGAGCCGTGTTGGCCTAGTGGGCGATACCCCGAATTCTGATCCGGAGATCGTGGGTTCGAACCCGGTCGTGCACCAATGGATTTTTGCACTCGGAAAAAATATGTGCGCATTAACACGTGCTCAAAACGGTGAAGGAAAACATCGTGAGGAAACCGGCATGCCCTAGAATCAAAAATTCGAAGGCATGTGCCAATAGTTAGTATTCCAATAAGCGGCGATGGGCTTGCAACCTGTCACGTGGAATGCTTACTACTTGAAAACGCGGGCATGTACCAAATGTAATGTTTGGACGTGCCTCTGACTACCCCTTACTTGGTATCCTCAAAAGATCTACTCACTGAGTATGTATCTGAGGATGTCCACCATGGGAAAGACAGTCGTGAGCGCGTTTGTTTGTTTTTTGTTTTTGTTATATATATGTATATATATTGTATTAAGCATGTAATTATTGGCAATCTAAACACGCCAAACCATCCTTTTTCACTAGTACTATATTGTTTGTGCGGAAGTATAAATAAATAAATACATTTACCTCTATCTCATATTTGGGCTCGTTATCTTACGTCACGGATAAAAATACCTGGATTACAACTCGTTAGGTAGAAGTAGCAATCAACTTAACAAACTCCCAAAAACTTCGTCACAGTTCGTATCCCTCTTAATTAAACAATCTGAGGCATTCAAACGATCTATATAAATTACAGTCGTGTGAGAGGGAGACAGCAAAAATTCCTTCCTTTAATCTGTGAAGATGGGTATCCGAGCGAATTCCAATCATTGCTCTGAGCGATCCCTATATAGACTAGAGATGTCAACAGATAAAACGAAAAGTCGGCTTTTTTATGTTTTCTAGAAGCACTTCTTGATCTCTCAATTTTGAATAAGAATATGGCACCGGTTATACAATATAGTATAAAGGAACACTCTTTAATAATGTTTTGTATTGTTGGTAATGGTAATGTTTTTACCATGACTGTTGAATTCCAAATATCTTATGAGAAGGAATAAGCAAAGGTTTCTTTCTGGCGCCAAGCAGTAATGTTCACATTGCTGTATTTCGGTTCGAAGGGTATGTTTACCGGGGAAACATACCCTTCGAACTTGGTATTCTCAAAGATCTACTCACTGAGTATGTATCTGAGGATGTCCACCATGGGGAAGACAGTCGTGAGCGTGTTTGTGTTTGTTTTTTTATCTTTTGTATTTTATTATACTTCACTGTTCTTCTTTTGTCATTTCTACTTCAGTAGTCAGTCTTCTTCTACTTGTCTACTATTCTACTATAAACTCTAAAAATAACAAGGCCGGATACTAGGCCGGATAGTAATCCCTGGTCGGAATGTATGGGTATTATAGAATGGTGTAATTTGTTTATGCAGATATTATAACAGGACTCTAACTGGCGAAACAATTTAGAGAAACAGTAGTTATCAGATTTCGGGAATATTATTACGGTATTTTGTAATAATTTGGTCTATGAAATGGCTTTATCCTGTAAGGGTATTCTGTGACGTAACGAAAAACATTGATTGTAAGTTACAATAATAATAATAATAATAATAAAATGCTGGACATTTTTCACACAGCATCATCTAGCCCCAAAGTAAGCAGCGCTTGTGTTATGGGAACTACATGACTGGTATACTACTTATATACATTTTTTTTTGTAAATACATACATAACATACAATAGAAAACATTTATTCATGTAACTATGTATAAGTAGGTAAATACAAAAAACACAGATGAAATAGCTATCTAAAGACCGTTGCAAACGATCTCTAGATAGCTCAACTGATCCAGATCACTACCAGGCGGAAGCGTGGCAAAACTGGCCGCATTGCCACGCTGAATGGCAATACTAATTAGTTGCAATTAATTAACCATTTGTTTGATGCACAGATATCAGTGCCTCTGATTATTTTTTGGTCGCCCCGATATTAAATGAACAAGTTGAGGTTTTTTGAAAGAATAGATGCATAGATAATAATATTAATAACAATGACAGACATGCCTAAGTCTTTACCTAAGCTTATTGCAGACGGACACTAGCCTCCTGGCTCAATATTAAGTACGTAATACTTATAATGGATTAATTTATAATTATTTAGTTTATACATTTTATAATTTTTTGATATACATCGTTCTATGTAGGATAACTTTGAAGGGTACGGCTGTAATATGGGAGAACGCATTAAAAACACGAATGCTTGTCGTTAAAATAACAATAAAATGTTAAAGATTTTAATTTTTTAATATTTTTCTTGCGTACCGTGTTAAATCCACTGTGATGATAACCAAGATTTAGCCGTGAAAAGACTAACGCAAACAATTGTGTATAGTGAATTCCTTTCACACAATCCTTTTATTTATTGGACGAACATATGAAAGTTGAAGTGTTTGCTATCAAATTGTTCAGTGTTCGGTGTCGAAGAGTTTTCTTGTTTAGTAATTGACAAAAGTTGAGTACACTCTTGTTACAGCGTGGATCGTAGTACACAAATAAATACTTTGATATCATTCAAGTGATACTCGGATTACGATTGCGTTCGGATATGGTTACAAATGCTTTATATTAAAAAATATTATATATGTATTAAATATTAGGTCTAGCCTGTATCACGGACGCCTAGATTATGTTAGACAAAACAATTGAGGCAAACATTTAAATAAATTAATAAATAATGCTGGACATTTTCACACACCATCATCTAGCCCCAAAGTAAGCAGAGATTGTGTTATGGGAACTACATGACTGATATATTAACTACTTATATTTTTTTATTTGTAAATACATACTTATTTTAGATAGAAAAAAATATATAAATTATATAATATATACATATAAAAAAATCAAAACAACACAATTTAGGGACCGGTATCACAGATTACTATGGCATAACCCCTTAGAAATTAACAAATTTGCAGGTTTTTTTTTAATTTACTGTCTGGAATAAAGTAGCTACTTGATCATAAGCTATCCGTCAGCCGCTAAACAGACCATGTGTTTAAGATCTTTAAGGTATATCCTAGTATAGCTTACAGATTAGTGACTAAGCTAGAGTCACTAAATTGAATTTGTATCCTTAAATTGAATTCAGAAATGCTGAAAAACATCTTCCCCAAACAATAAAATAAACCCAAAATTGAAGAACTATTGTATGTGGAAGCAGTAAAACGTGACAGTAAAAATCTGGAGGATCCACAATTTACCTACCATTCCGAGATACACTAATTTTATGGTCCGTAATAACTAGGGTTTATGTCCCCATATTTTATATGACCAACATCCTTTTATGAAGGACTTCGTGATGCTGGATTAGGAGTGATAATAAAGTACTGAGCCTACTAACGGCTTGTGTATTGACAGGAATGAACAGTCGTCGTTCCTGCTACAGCTAACATCGCCACCTGTCTGCGTCTGACGTCGCTCACGAGCCATAGCTGTCTAACTGGCGCCAACGTGGGTCTAGATAAATACCACACGCACACCTCTGTGGCGCAGGGCAAAGGTCCGCCTGAAACGTAGAAGGTTGCGGGTTCGATTCCCGCTACGGGACAAATGTTTGCTTGATCTGCATATGTGTTTTCTATGTATAATATGCATGTATGTATTTAAAAAACAAAAATCTATATAAGTAGTATATCAGTCATGTTGTTCCCATAACACAAGCTCTGCTTACATTGGGGCTAGATGAGGCTGTGTGAAAATGTCCAGCATTATTTATTTACTTCTAGTTTTCCTTTGACGCTAACGCAAATTTGTCAATAATCTTGGCAGCAGTCACGTGACATCTCATCTATGTCATTCCCATAAAATGCAACCTTTCCACAGGCGTTAACGCCACCAGAAAGAAATAAGTCTAAGGGGCCTGGCAGCTCGTTTAGAATGGCCACATAAGTTATGTGTTTTGTTTTATATAGGTTAGTTACTTAGTTAAGTTATATTTTCGCAGTAGGCACCCAACGCTTTAGGAACTATTATTAAAATCTTTTGTTATTAAGTAAATACCCTCGATACAGGCTTAGCCTAGTAAAGAAGCCGAAAATAACTCCTTCGATATTTATTTTCTCAGCATAACAATGTGTCCATATCACAAGGTGTTTATTATGTTACATTACGATACTTACTTTGTATTTACTGTATTAAAATATACTTTTTAAGAATTCTCTATTATCATTCACAGCTCAGTAAAACCTTGGTTTAATGAAAGCGATGGCCGTAATTTGACGGCCATAATAATATAGCAGAGTATTTTTTAGCGATACACGCTTTTACGGGGTAAACTTTAATACCTGTCTTTACTAAAGGCACGGTCAGACTGATGCGGTGGCCTAGGCGGTGGCAGTGGTCAACGGGAAAAGGTTGTCAAGTGTGGTCAAAAATGTAAGTAAGTTACGGCTAAGTTTGTTTTTAGGTTAAGTGCAGGCAGGCAAAATTCTTGGTTTGTTTCTATTACAAACATAAAACTTACTACTGTTTTATTCGGAGAATCGAAAGTTCTCGCTGAATAACTCTACCTATATCTCCAGATAAATAAACCTAGATTGTTCAGGTTTATTCCCTTTCAATTCATATCCCTCTTAATAAATCTGATTGATAGGTGACGCAAATGGAGAGCGATATAAAATAATATAGGTTAGGCTTTTACGAGCAAAGGTGGAGATAAAGTTTCCTCTGTGACATAAAACTCAAGGTTTTGTTCATAGGAGTGTTAGGCAGGAACCTATTGAAATAGGAGAAGTATGAACCGCTCGTTGTTTAAAAGGTTGACATAAGTCTTGCTTGAAGGTGTTGAAATTTTCACTTCGTTAGTCTCTTTTTCATTGTTACCTAAGTTATTTTTTCTGTAAACTTAGCATGTAGTTTAAACTGTGTTCACTTGTAACTGGGGATCTCATCTTATGGTAGGTACTTGCACCTACCATAAGATGAGTGTAATTTTTAAGATAGTATCATTGTAAAAGCGACTGGTAGACCAAAAATGTCTACGATGTTTATTAATTTTATGAAAAATCGTAGAGCTTTACTTTAGTGTCGGCTTTTTACACTATAATAATTTAAGTCAAAAAAGCGTACATTCTCTTGAGCGTATCGACGCACTTGACAATTTTTTTATACTCGCGATAGCACAAGACAGTATGCGTTTGCCGTGAACGGTTGTTTAGCTCATGAGCTTATCCGTTTGAAATTCGGTTTGTTGCAATCGTTTTTTATGACATTGACTTTTTTCTATAAGTTTCACGTCACTTATTCTATCGGAGATTTGCTAACTTGTCAAATATCACTTGTTTTGGGTTAAGGCATGTCTACACTTGGGCGCTTCCATTTTCTAATTGCCTCTTATACCTCTTTATACATCTTGCGTTTATGGCGTGCATTGTTGAATGCCTGTACTCATTTGCTGTAATTTGCGACAATTGGCATTTAATTATATCCTGTAAAATTCTGGACCACTCCGAAAGGCGTCGAACTTAATGTTTTTGCAAATTAATAAATAGATAATGCCAACTTATTGACGTAAAAAGTTCTGACGTCCATCTACATTTTGAGGTATGCCTCATTGCATGCGCTATGACACTAGATGCATGCTTTCTTTTTGCCAATTTCCAGTAATTCCAGTAATTTATTTGCATAGGACAAGCTATTACACGCATACTCTGTGTTATAGCTTGTATATAAGAGAAAAAATATTACTATGAGTAATTTTTTTAACATTTTATTTTCGCTGTTCTACTCGTAACAGTTACGAGCATCACTCTGGTTCGAACATAAATCTTGGAAGATTGAAACTTTTGTTATTGTATCCGTTTCATACTTCGTGGACTTGAAGTTTGATGAAAAGTATAAATATAAAATCACGTTTCGTGTGCTGACAAAGTTTCGGTGTAAGAAGCGGTGGAAGGAGCGGTAATGCGATGAGTGATAAAATGAAAACGAAAATTCATTTTATCACACATCATATTTATTTGATTTAACGAGCACCTATTAAATGTGGTCTGCCTATTAAAACTGTCACGAAATATTGACTATATAATGGATGGATGGCATCAACAGAATTTGGTTCAGATATATTTTTTGTGATGCGGTTTTCTTTGAGTTTTGAGTGCATTAAGTGGGGGGCTTTTAAGACCGATGTAGGTACGTTATATCTATATCAAGGTTTAATCACTCTAAATACTTTTATTGACTGGTTATAATTATGATTTTTAAAGTTTAACCCGCTACAGCGAGGTATGACAAGCTCGATGGTGTGGCGAGTTGCCGACAGGAGGTTCGATTCTCGCTGCGGGAGAACAAGTTTTCAAGTTATGTTCTTTGTTTGTTTTCGTACTTCCAAATACCCACGATATAGGGGATGCAAGTGTGGGGTTAGGACTATTTATGTAATTGTTGAATATTTATTTGTAAAAAGAAAAAAACAAATGGTAGCTCAAAAATGTTAATCATACGCAGACGAAAGTGCTGTAAACACTAAGGTCCTGGTCAAACCGACGCGGTGGCGATGGTGACCTATACATTTACGCGAACTTTGAGAACCACTTGATGAAAACAACACTGCAGTTTGAAACACTGCCCTTTGACCGCCACCGCGTTAGTTTGACCGGGCACGAGATCGAGTTACAGACAAAATACTATTATGTATATTGACGGTTTTGTAAACTAGTTTCTGAGACACCACTGTGTTTTATTTCGTCTGATTTTTAATACAAAAAATAAAAATGCTTAGAAATAAGCAGACAAATAAAGATAAAAATAAAGTACAAAGTTTGCATGCCTACTGATTTAATTTTAGCGCTCAAGCTCAGAAAAACACAAAACCTTCTTTGCTTTCGCGCTGAACAGTAAAAATAAACTCGTAAACCCCAGCAATCTATATCAGCCTCGAGGCATTCTAGCGGACGAATCCTTAGCCGACGAAAAAATTCAAAAGTTTATTTCAAAAAGGAACTCAAAAGTTCACTATCAAATAGAGTAAGGTGCTCGTTAGTGGCGTCGGCATTTTTTAATTATACGGAAGTGAGAGTTTGCGCGGGTAAATCAACTTTTTTTAATAAATCAGGAAAGCGCTCGGCCTGAGTGAAAATCAAGTTGGACGTGGTGCGTTTAGGCAGAAAGCAGATTTCCCGCGCCGATCTGCCTACTTATTGCAAAGATAGAAACGGTTCAAGCGTCGTGAAATAAATTTTACCTGCGACGTAAGGGGCCCGTATATGCGTACGATGGCTATATTCGATTTGTTCCACATTCGCCCCACTTGTTTGCCCCACATTCCAAAAAATTCTGCTTTCGCCCCATGTCAAAACTATTTCCGGTTTCGCCCCACATTACAAAAGGTACACATTACAGAGGCAAAGTACAGTTGACAAATAAAACCAATTGATCAATGTTTGTAAAAACATGTATGTACTTAATTATACTGTAACTTAATCATAAATCGCAGAAGTTATTAATTAGATAAAATTTTAAATAATCAACGGTTATGATGCGCCAAGGTAAACCTAAAATATAAATATAGTTTTTCATAAAATATCTTCATATCAATGATAATTATTATAAAGTAGTATGATTAAATCAAACAGTCTCATAACCACATTCAAAATCACGGACAAGTTTATTATTAGTACCCAAATAAAAGTTCTAAAAATCTAAACTATTAAACTCTTTGAATATTTAAATCAATAATGTTAATTAAATATTGATTGATATTACAGTGAGGCAACTTACAAGATACATTTGTTAAATAATTAAAAATGACCGAGAAAAAAACTAGCAAAACTAATACAAATATATATACGATCATATAGATTTTTATGAGTAAGTAGCTGGTTTAAAAAACAAAGGGGCATATTTTTTCTAAGCAATGACCCAATGGATTAGAGCCATTTAACATTGATGTTATAGAGTCGTTAATAACTTTATCCATCTGAATAACATTAGGCTGTCTTGGTTTTCCTTGCCCTCGGAATCGGCTCAGAGAGAGTTCAGCATACTTTTGAATAGTTTTTAAAAACCGGATAATGTTTAGTTTTCCTGTAAATGTTCTAAGTAACTTAGGATTACAGCCTTTGGCTGGATTATTTGTTCTGTAAATATACCCAAAGAAATCCCATTTACCCATTGCATTTTTTACCTGCTGAGTTGTAAAGCAAGTTTAAAAAATACCATAACAAAATATTATTTGCGTAGTTTACCATTAAAATGTTTCAATGCTTCAAGCATTTTATATTCTGACTGTACTAAAGTGTATTACAAAAAAATGTGAGGCAAAACAGGAATACAAAATGGGGCAAACGTGGAACAAAATTATTAAAATAAAGAAAACAATATTTTCGGGGCAGACAAGGAATATAATGTGGGGCGAACGTGGAATTTTACATGTGGGGCAAAACTCTGCGGGGCGAACACGGAACAAATCCTATATTCTCTCGCACGTTGTATTGTAATCAGTAAGCGTTACAAGGGTAAAGATAGATGGTTCATTATTAACCGATTTCTATGTGAATACTACCGAGACCGTTAAAGTATGAGCTACTGTTTAAAAAATACCTACTTTCCTTCCGCTTGGTTATGCAATAAAAACCAGTTCGGATTGTGAGGTGCAATTTTAGAAATGATTTTCTTTCCGTATAATTTTTACATGTTTGATTTCGTACCAAAGAAGAAGACTATGCTCGTTTCTTTGGAAAATGGTCTGGAATATTAACAACATAAGTATCATCGTCTACTTAACCTTACTTCACATTACGTAGGGTTAGCACATGTTTGTTCTTCCATTCTCCTCTATAAAGAAATAAAATAAATTAATAATGCTGGATATTTTTCACACGTCGTCATCTAGCCCCAAACTAAGCAGAGCTGATATTATGGAAACTACATGACTGATATCCTCCTCGTACCTATAAATAAAATAAATAAATAATGCTGGACATTTTTCACACAGCATCATCTAGCCCCAAAGTAAGCAGAGCTTGTGTTATGGGAATTACATGACTGATATAATACTTATATACATTTTTTTTGTAAATACATACATAACATACATAGAAAACACCCAGATCCGAGACAAATATTCGCAGATACAAACATATGTCCCGCGTCGGGAATCGAACCCGCAACCTTCTGCGTCTCAGGCGGGCCTTCGCCAACTGCGCCACAGAGGTCTTTATTAATTTATTTTTAAATTTATTATTCATAGAAAATCCTCGACTCCAGACATCCAGACTCGAGACAAATATATGCAGACCATACAAACATTTGTCCCGCGGCGGAAATCGAACCCTCCAGCCATCAACTCTGTATTCACTCCTTTATTTCACTTATTATCGTTCACACAATTCATTTACCGTTTTTTCGGTAAATGGTGTACCTGCTCCACTCCTCATATTCATCCACAATCACATTCAACCCTCTTTTTGTTATATTGTACCAAGTTCTGCACATGGCACGCCCGCGCAGTACCCTGATAAAAAAAGCTTACGTTTTACTTTTGTTCACGAGTTATACCTGTCTCAGATTTCATATGAATCATTTCAGCTGTTACGGTGATTATTAGCTACCAACATCCAAAAATCGGGAAATTATAATATAATATTATATTAATATTATTCATCTCAATATCTAAATATTGAGATATATTCTCAAACAGATTTTTTAAGTAGGTTGCTGCTTGTTTTACAACGAAAAAATCTGTGAAGGTAATGAGATCATTAAACCATTTCATTTGTTTAATTATACTTTAAACGACTTCCTGTAAAAGAAACAATTACCGGGTTTCCTCATTCCGTAGTAAAAATCGGAATCTTCGCATTTATAATATTAGTAGGCTAATCCTCATAAAATGTACTAACATGTTAACATTTTACTCCTAAATACGATATCAACAACGGTCAATAATATCTGCAAAAAGTTTAATGAAATAATATGCAAAGTTCGTAATGGAGAACAAAAGGGGCCAGGGATTATCAGTTCAGAGGCGTTTTACTTTGGTTTTAAGCTGGCATTATGGCCAGATATGTTTTTCAAATACACAAAAGTCTGATTTTATTCCAAAAACTATCGTGGATTCATATTGTACTTATATTGATTATTCATATTGTAAAAACGTACACTCACACACGACGTACATGACGGGACGCGGATGGAGAGCGTCGCGATCACTCACCCTGTTGAAGACTCTCGGCATGAGTCGAAATGAGTCGGTGCCATCACCCCGTTTTTACAATATCGCAAAAGTCCACTTAAACACCTAAAGTTTTAATCGCACAAGTAAGCACGCACAGTCCTATAAAAGAGGGCTTAACCAAAAAATCATTTGAATGTAAAAACTCGAGCCTAATTCCAGAACCGTGTCGTCAACGGATTATCTCGGATTTTCCAGTCCTTTGGGAGGCTGTCAAGGTGGTCCGCTGTCCCACAAAGATATGCGATGTGATTTTATTTGAAACAAGCTTTTAACCGTGGATTTGACCAAATAAATAACCACTTGCTTTAGGTGTAAGCAAGCTCTAATAGCGTTCTTTAGCGGTAAATTAATTAGAATACATACGAAAGAACATTATATGGCCAGGTAGCACTTTTGTTCGAAACACATTGAAAATTTGTTAGGACCATAGTTAAGACTTGGGTAAAGTGCAAGCTTCACATTCACATCATAGTAAATTATTGTACAAAGTAAAGTAAAATACATTATAATTTATTTGACATAAAAAATGTTACAGATTGGAAATTAATCCTCCTGATTAGTTAATCAGGAGGATTAATTTCCAATCCACTGACTCCTGAAATACAGTTTTTACTAGTTAGTAAAAACTGTATTTCAGGAGTCAGTGGATTCTCCCATCGATAGTTCTAAATATAATCATCTAGCCCCAAAGTAAGCAGAGCTTGTGTTATGGGAACTACATGACTGATATACTACGAGCTTTTGTAAATACATACATATTATACATAAAAAACACTTAGATCCGAGACAAATATCTGTAGATCATGCAAACATTTGTCCCGCGGCGGGAATCGAACCCGCAACTTTCGCCCACTGCGCCACAGATGTCGTCAGAATTTTATGTCGTACTCATAGTAAATTAGTAACGACTACAATTAAAAAATATATGACCTTCGTCGTGTCAGGTGTTTATTTTTAGTGTGTTTCTGCATCCTCTTAGCATGAGCACCCAAGACAACGTTTTATCTACGAAAGAGAAGACAAAAACTATTTCTGTCGCCTATTCTGTCAAACAAAAGAGAGGGAAAAAATATGATTTGTCTTCTCGGCGATAGAAAAAACCGGTGTCTTAGATCTTCATGCTAAGCAGACTAGTCAGAACACTATGGTGGTCCTGAAAAGGGTCTAGTGATCAATGGTAAAAGAACCAATGTGTTGAAAGGATGTAGTTCGCAGAGGCTCCATGGACGTGCCAAATGTTTTATTTTTAAGGACATACCTGTTTTCTCACGATAATTTCTTTAACTGTCTGAGATCTTGTGCTCTGCACAAATTTTTCGACCGGAAAAATCGAATGGTGCACGATTGGATTCGAGCCCACTAGACCACTAGTTTTGTTGGTGTAAAAAAAATAAAAGTTAATAGACATAGGTGAATATATGGGCCTTCGTATATTATGTAGGTACTTACATAATAAACAGACGTGACCCATAAAATTTGGGATGTCTGTGCGTAACTTACTCCACTCATTTTTGTATTGTCTATGGTGATTTATGACTTTGAACGCGTGTGTATTTTCAACGTGGTCGATATTTGCACGGGTTTTGCAGGGTTTTGTAGGAAAAATAAAGCTTATGCTGCCAGAGCATTGCCAGATATCAAGTCATTTGTCATGATAGATTGTGTGAGTCTACTATATAATGACATTTCCTTGTCTATGAAAATCTGATGTATGTTCATCTATGAAAATCTGATGTAGGTTTACAATTATATTAATTTGTTTAAGAAAAAAAGCGATAATCACAATGTTAATACCAGAAATAAAGATAAACTCGCTGTTGCCACTTGTAGACTCCATAAAATTAGTAATTAATTTAATGCCCTTTCGTTTAAAGGGCAAGGTGTACGCTTTTACAACAAACTCCCAAAATATATACAAAAATTGACAATTAACAAATTTAAGGCATTCTATAAAATATCTGATTATTTAGATGATAAAAAACTCTTGGGATTTAAAATGCTCCTTCTCGTTGTTTTGTAAAAGGATCAATCAAAAGAATAACCAGCCTTGTTTTCTTGCCTTTCTTTCCTGGCTTGGTCGCGGAAGAACAGGAAACAGTAGATAAAACTGACGTTTCAAAAGATCCTTGCGATTTTAATGAATAAATGAATTTTGACTTTGACTTTACAGTGTGGAAAAGGTACCCACCCTATAGAACAATGGCATCTGAAAGTTTAAGACATGTCAGAGGGTGGAGGTAGTCCAAGATCGGTACTCTTTAGGTGAGACCTATGTCCAGCAGTCTACTGGTACATGCTGTTTACAGTGATATCATCTTTCCTATCCTACTATATTAATAAACTAATACTAATCCTACTACTATTATAAACGTGAAAGTTTGTGAGCATGAATGTTTGTTACTCTTTCACGCAAAAACTACTGAACGTATTTTGATGAAACTTTACAGTAATATAAGGTTATACATCAGAATAACAGGTATTCGGGTTATTCGGGTACCACGCGGGCGAAGCCGTGGGCAGAGGCTAGTATTTATATAAAACAAACATTTATCTAACACGTATTGACAGGGACGTGAGCGCGTGAGCCGAAACAGAAGTCAAAAATGGGCAATTTCAAATCAGCTCGAATACGATTCGATTGTTATGATTGTATACGATGAGATTATATTTTGGAGATTTAGACTTGTCCGGTTAAAGTATGTCGGTCGGCAGTAAAAACCTGGTTGTGGCATTTCTGCCTGCTCCCAGCTTATCCTAGGTTTAACCGAATGCAACCGGTTACAGTAAAACTGCTGGCTAAATCAAAATACATTTGAGAATAGGCATCCGAATTGCCATTTAAACGTCACTCAGTGTATGCGGTTTATATTATTGCATTGTTCAAAGATCTTTGTCAGCTTGGCTACGTGAAGTCCTTCTATAGATTTTAATTGGATTCAATTCGTCAGTATATTTTTTTGTTTTTATGTTACGCGATATCTTCAGCAATTAATGATTATGTTTTTAATGGGTAGGGTTATAGTTCAAAGGTAAATTTTATAAAAATTCCCACATAAAATTAAATATTGGACTTTTTATTTATTTCCCGTTAATGTCTTAATGCAAATATTTGGATTTGAAACATAACAAACAAGCATAATAGTCCAGACACCACTCTTAAATTCCCTGAGTCATAAGTATCTGGAACCACAAGTACAATCATAGTACACCGACACCCAGACCCGAAATAAATATCTGCAGAACTTGCAAACATTTATCCCGCAAGGGGGATCGAACCCGCACCTTTTGCTTCTCAGTTGCCCATCGCGCAGCCGAGGTCGTCGATATAATGAATTTTGTGTAGGACGAAAAGGCCACCAGCGATTTACGCTGTTATTTTTACATGATCATCTTTTAATAATTTCAACACATCAGACCTGCCCTCGTCCACGTTCAGCCTACGTACTCGCGTGTTAGAGCCTTTAATAATAATAATAATAATAATAATGATTTATTTAGCCTACCAAATTATAATAATTCATCTACATATATAGTTGAGTCGCTGTCTCCCGGAGAATCGTCGATAAAAGCAGAAAATATAGCAGTGCTATATCAGTAGCAACGTTGATCCAAGCTGATAAGAATAAGAATAATCCGACATAAGAATTCTAGACTTTTGATTCGAGTATTGAGAGTTTATACAACTGTAATACTTTTGCCCGACTGCGCTAAGCTGAAAGACTGAGGCGTGTCTTATATCGTGAAAAAATAAATGCCCAAACGAGACAATTGCAAAAACACTAATATATTTAAAAAAAAACCTTTGACGTGTTTCATTGTCTATGTCACGACCTCCTTGTGACTTGTGTTCCTAGTAAATTCTTGTATAATTTTAAAACCTGTACGTCTATGACTTCAAGTATGTTTTATAGGAGCCATCATTGTACAGATTGTTTGCAATAAAACCGTTTTTATTTCAATCGGATATAAGCCGTTTCGGAGATAAATGGTACTAGACAAATAAACAAACGAAAACCTTTTTAAGTGTCTGAGAGTCGTATCTGTGACGTCAGCAGCTACATCAGTAGGCGACGATGAAAAACATCGTGACTGAGTCCTCGACCCTTTTTTTTATCTACATACCTTCTAATTATAACACAATTCAAATTATTGTGCTCAGGCTAGGTATGTTTATTTTAGTTTTTCTTACGGTAAACACATATACGGGCTCCTTACTAATAGTAATGTTAGTGGAGCGAAACGGACTTAGTATGAAAGTTTGTAGTTTTTTAGTCTGTAACAAATGTGTATAATGAACAGACTAAAAAAGTACAAATTTTATATTTGCGGATCTTAATATGTTTGTTTTCTTGGCAGACTTGTGACAAATACCTAGTTACTAGTCATAATCAAGAAGTGAAGTGAAGTAATCTGTTAACTAATGTGTTGTCCCTTTAATTTCAGGTATTTAATCAATTTATATTAAAAAAAAAAATGTTCGATTCTCCCTTTATTTTAAACCGGCCAAGTTTTGGTAAACTCCTCTCCTACGACTTATTTTTTTAAATCTTGTCGACACGATATTGGCAAAATTGTGGTAACCCTAACCACATAAGCCATATTTTATAACAAAAGTTGAAGTTGAAATATGTTTTCTAACTGATGGTGGACGGTTACAAAATAATAAAATGGATTTTACTCTCAAAAAATGCACAAACATATTCATTTGGTAACATTAGCCTACATTAGTAATTAACATTAGTATTCCATTTTACAATGTTTACAAAAAATTCCAAGTAGCAACGAACAAAATTAAAAAGAAAATGCCTCGAGTTCTCTCAATAAATGTTTTTTATTCTTGTTACAAATTCCAGTTTTGAATTCGGGACGTTTGTAATCAACTGATTTATTGGGATACGATTCGTTCTTTATTTTTTGTGGGTAAAGTAGCTACTCGTAAATTTACAATAAACAATACACCCTTTTGGCTGTTAAATGGGTTATTTTTTATAATAAATAATGCTGGTCATTTTTACACAGCATCATCTAGCCCCAAACTAAGCAGAGCTTGTGTTATGGGAACTACATGACTGAGTATACTACTTTTTTAATACATACATAATATACATAAAAAACACCCAGACCTGAGACTAATATTTGCAGATCATACAAACATTTGTTCCGCGGCGGGAATCGAACCCGCTACCTTTTGCGTCTCAGGCGGGTCTTCACTCATTGCGGCACAGAGGTCGTCAAACTAAGTAGAGAACTAATTATTATCTAATTATTCGAAAAAACCTAAGAGATGTGACATCGGTACACTGAAAAAAATGTTTCGTTAAATGTAACCAAAACTTTGTCTACCAGTTACACAAAAAAAGTGACAGCCAAACTAAGGTAATGCATAACAAAACACAGTTTAGTTACAGGATTAATGTAGTGTATAATCAATCCATTTTGGTTATGTATTGCTAATTTCCGTAGCTTAAATTCTCTCTGCTAGCTGAACCAAGTTTGTAAATTATAACCTAATAGTTGTTAAACGTAACTCAACGATTTCGTTTTGTGTTGTCATACTTTTCAGTTGATTTAGTTGATTTGTTTTGCTGACCTTCCCTTACGCTTTGACTAATACTAACAAATACATCGTGTTATTTTTTACTAGTCTCTTTTACTGTGTATAGCCTAATAGTTAAGTCAGATATTGATTAACAGTTATTCTATAATCAGATAATTACTTTTGTTATTTGTTGCAAAACTAATTTGTTATTTTCAACTATTTTAGTTTACTTTATAGTACCTATCAGTTGTGTTAGATATAAATTAATAGTTAAGCTATAATTAGTAAAAATTTTTTGTTATATGTTGCATAAAATGGGGTGAAAACGTCATTCAAGATAAACGCTTACTTCCCGAAGCCGCAGTAAACGGAGGAATTTCTTTATAGATTTTGAGCTGTTAGCATTTTGAGAAACGCTATTCAGCTGTCAAATCTATAACGAAAACTCCTGCGCCTCCTACGGCTCCAGCGGGTAGTGCGCGTTTACCTTGACATTTTCACCCCATTTTTGCTACAAATAACACAAAAAAAAATCTAATTACTTATAGCTAAACTATTAATTAATCTACATATTCGGGTAGCTAACAAATTGATTACTAATTAGAACAGATAAACAGTAACATATTAATGCTACATTACAATTTAAGAAATGTAATTGCTGTTTAAGGTAAGTAATGTGGTGGAGACAGTATTAGGTGGTAACTATAATAATACATGTATTTATACTGATAATAACACATTTATTAAGAAGGTATTATGAATAATGGATACAAAATAGGTCTGATCTTCATGTTTGCTGCTTAGTCCGACCTTAACTTAATATTTAATAACCCAACATAATTATTGATTATCTTAATTGGCATCTACAATAAACTTTCAATTATATTTCTTTAATTTACCATGTTTATTTACAAAACTACAGCTCTTTTTAAAATGTATTTATAAATTTTGATGATCGCTATGATCGACATATGGATTGGGAGTTTCCTACACGATGGCTGCTGTATCAGCAAGAGATATTAATGCTTGATCTGGTTGTGCTGGGTCAAATATAAAACTAAAAACACTATCCGTCAGTATTGGATGCAGGCCCTCAGACATCTGAAAAACATACAAAATTAAAAATATCAATATATAATTCAATCAATAATATAATTATTGTATATTAAAAGGCACTTTAAATAACTTAGCGCACAAGTAAGTTTTTTCAAAATATTGAAACTAGTGGTAAATTATGGTGGTTGCGGAACCCTAAAAAAGAAACCAATCAAACTTTAGTTTAGTTTCATAAAGAAAAGTTTTACCACTGGCCGCTAAGTGCGCGCGAATATCATTATCATCATCAGCCTATAGAAGTCCACTGCTGGACATGAGCGGGAGACATGTAATTGACATGACGTGCTCGCATGTAACTTGCATAAAAAACTTCCTATTTTTGTCTCAAGTTCAAAACACCTGTATGCAACCTGCAGCTTGCACTTAACGTTTCCACTACTCGAGCTGCATCCAACTACACCATGCATGCAGTCTAGTACGCAATATAATACAACTATATTATAATGGAGCCAGTAATGAACTTACCTTTGAACGTAGAAATGTAGATTTCTAGTCGCCATTGCTTTAGGTAATTTTCCAGAGGATCTGGCCGATCTGGTTGGAGCGCTTGATCATCCATCACTTTTCGAACGTCTTTCAATAGTTTTACATACATAAGACACTAACTAGAGTCACAATAAAATAACAGTTAGTCCCGAGTCCGCAAACAATTCCCTACTTATCAAAATCAGAAATTACAAAAAAGAAAAGCACAAATAGATTCCGCGACCGACCACTCGAACAGAAAAAACGAGAAGACAGATTTGAACGGGTTAGGGGTTTAGTACTACTAATTCACCTATGATTCAGCTCTCGTCCGGCTACATGTAAACAAATACGTTTCATTACATGGTATTTTTTTTTTGTAACTGATAGTAGTTTGCATAGCTAATCATAACAAAAGTTTTGTAAAGTTGTACATTGTCTACATTGACCATGTAAAATAAAACAAATTAAGCTATTTTTACAGAACGAATGTTTAAAATAGCTAGTTTTGTTAAGTAACACTAAGACAATGGTAAGAGTCAAACGGTAAATATTACTTTTGCAACATATAGTCAAAGACAATTTGGCTTCACATTGTCGGAAGGTTTTGTTACGTTGCGTAAAAATGGTGGGTAACAGGTAATCGAATCGGTTTGTTTGAAAAAGTTCGGTATAGTACAACAAAAAGTTTGATTGCAATAAACCGAACTAAAAATATCAAAACCAGTTGGGTGCCTATTAAGGAAACCAGTTTTGTCATTTCAAATAAACCTTGGTTATGGCTAAACAAAATTCGGCTATTTCTAAAATAACCGAAATAGTTCGGTTATTTCTTTTTTTCAGTGTAGGTTTACCAATAAGCCGCGATATGCTTCCCTTTAATATTCGTCCTGATATTTGAAAGTTAGGGTTGACCACTATTTAACGGGTATGTACTGTAGATAGATAGATATGATAGGATATACATAGATAGAGTATGTTCTTTAGAACTTGTTAAACACTTAGCAAATTAGCGGGAGGCTTAATCACGCTCGTATTTTACAATAAAGGCATGCAGTTTGTTATTGGACAGTAAAAACAAACTGTTGAGTTCCAATTTTCTAAGTTTCGTCTGATGTCGTAGCGGTAAAGAAAAAGCTAGTCCACTTAATGGTATGAGCGAAATAAACCACAGAGGCCCTTTGGCTTTGTGTACTAGCTTAGCGCTTAATGCCTCAAGTTTTTTTTCTGTGATTGAAGGTGCTCTTAGGGCGATCAAAGTAATTAAATAAATAAATAATAACCGCCACCACGTCAGATCGATCGGGTTTTAACTTGTTTTTTGTAAGTCTAGGAAACATGATAGGAATCCCTATGTACAGTCGAAATGATTTCATCCTACTACTATTACAAACGTGAAATTTGTGAAAATGGATGTTTGTTACTCTTTCACGCAAAAAGTACTGAACGGATTTTGATGAAACTTTACAGTGATATATCATATACATCAGAATAACACATAGGCTACTTTTTATCCAGGTACCACGCGGGCGAAGGCATGAGCGGAAGCTAATAATAGATGTCTTTCGATTTTAGCACAAGTTGTTTACTTGTAACTTAGTAACACATTTTGATTATACATCGCAACAAATTCTTATAAACATCGCAATGCTGGACATTTCACAGAGCATCATCCAGCTCCAAAGTAAGCAGAGCATGTGTTACGAGCACTACACGAAGGTATGGAATGTCTTTGCTGTTAAATTTTTAAACTGTGGCAATGCAGGCAGGCGAGCTATTGTGTTGTTCCACGAAAGTTCAAATCGTGAATGAACAAACTAGTTGAAACGGATTTTGAATTTTGGATCAGAGTATGGCGGATCACGCGGTACAATTTGTTTACTATGTTGTTGGTATAAGGCATTGTTGTGAAAGTTTGCAAAATGTTTCATTACGTACAACTTTAGCGAATGTTATGAGTTTGGGAGGTTGTGTGGGGCTCCGTAGCAAAGGTCTACGAACTTTTGAAATTAAGAGCAATGAAAATGGATATTTGTGTTGACTTCCATGGACCCGAGGCGGTTTTTTTTACATAAAAGTTTTGCACTTCATATTATGAAATTGTTGATCGGTTACAAAAAACCTGGCCATCACGCCATCACTATTATATCAGTCTACGGCCACTCTGTACTCTAAACATGATCAGCTTGAGAAACAAGTTATAGAACACAACACAGGGAAGATTGACGATTCAATCCATAATTTTATAGCGTCCTTAACTGCAAACCAGGATTTGGCATCATTTCCTGAATTAAATTCATCTTGGTTAGGCCCCAGATCAACACACAATAAAAAAACAATATATATATAATGCTGGACATTTTTCACACAGCATCATCTAGCCTCAAAGTACGCAGAGCTTATGTTATGGGAACTACATGACTGATATACTACTTATACACTTTTTTTTGTAAATACATAGGTACATATTATACATAGAAAACACCCAGATCCCGAAACAAATATTTGCAGATGCAAACATTCCGCGCGGGAATCGAACCCGCAACCTTCTGCGTCTCAGAATAAAAAAATAAAATTAACTCTGTAAAATTTATAAAAAAAAATAGTTTCATCTTACCTATCAGAATTTGGAGTATCAAGAAGTGCTATCCAGAAGCGGATATTTCAAGGAATGGTATCTGACCTCCTTAACGTCACAGTAAACTGAGACGGCAATGTACTGTACACAGAAATCTTGCACTGTTTGTTGTCAATTGATGTATCATTGCAGTATTTCCAAGACAACGTAACTTGTATATCTCTATTATATGACGACGTACTTGTGGGTAATTAATAGGCGATTAGTCCCTACTTCGAATGCATTATTAGACCAGACGGTTGCCAAGACATTAGTGTAAATTATGACGATTAGTTATTCAGTAGGACGTTAAAAACATATCTGTTTTTATTCTCCCGTGTTATCGGTTATTTTCGGGTGACAATGTAAAGTAGCATTAAAAAATATGTGACTCACGCAACAAGGGTTCCATACCACTATAAACATTATTTTCTGGCAAATAAAAATATATGTTTTAAATGTTTGTAGATTCCTCTTAGGTTTTGATATCACGTACTTTCTAAGAAAATAAAGTATGTTCATTTATCGTTTAAAATATACTAGCTTCTTCCCACGGCTTCACCCGCGTGCTATGTTGATAAAAGTAGCTTCTCCAGGCTATGTCCATATCAAATTTCATAACAAACGGTTCAGCGGTTTAGCTGTGAAACATATAGGTAGGGTATATTTCCGATATACTCGTAAGTTTACTGATTTAATTGATATTTATTGTTATATCACATAATATATTACGGACGGCGTAGATATGCTTAGTAATAAGGTCTTGTTAGCACCGTTTTATGAGGGGACGGAAATTTTGATACTTGATTTTGTTTGATAGAAGGACAGTGAACCCTTCTGACGTGTGGTATGACAACCTTGAATACTTATTATAAAACGCGCTACAATCTAAAACCGCATAAAAAAGGCCAAAAGACAATGATCCAGAATTTTATACAATAAATACAACCTGCATTCCAAGTAGACAGTCCACTGCCTTGTTTATTATTCACAAGAAGTTTACAGAGATTATTTTTAAGTTTACCTACATTTCTTGGTGTATAAAGATGCGAGTGAATTCTAGTTTACGAAATATTTTACTTAGCACGGGTTTGTCAACAGGGATTTTTTATCTTGTGCCATTTCTGATTATTTCTACGTTATACTTCTGAATTTCCCAATTACTGAATATTTTTCAGAACTACGTTTGCTTAAACTATTTAGTTACAAAGAAATACAACTTTATACAAGTAAAAACAAAACATACAGAACACAACTATATTTTATAATTTATTGAAGCGCCTCTTTGTGATTTGTGGCGATTAAACAATATTAAAAACATCCTTGAAGCCGTGTTGTCTTAGTGGGCCCGGTATACCCCGACTTCTGATCCGGAGGTCGTGGGTTCGAACCCGGTAGGGCACCAATGGATTTTTTCACTCGAAAAATTTATTTACGTGCTCAAAACGATGAAGGAAAACATCGTGAGGAGGCACATGCCTTAGAACCAAAAATTCGAAGGCATGTGCCAACAGTTAGTGTTCCAATAAGCGGCGATGGGCTTGCAACCTGTCACGTGGAATGCTTACTACTTGCAAAGCGCGGGCATGTACCAAATGTAATGTTTGGACGTGCCTCTGACTACCCCCTACTTGGTATCCTCAAAGATGTCCACCATGGGGAAGACAGTCGTGAGCGTGTTTGTTTTTGTTTTTGTTCTTGAAGACTTAAATCAATTGCATAGACACAAACAAACAAACTCTTATGGAAAATGCATATCCGATCTCTTGTAGTTGCGGGTAAGAATGCATCGCACCGTCAGTAATTCCTTTATTATGTTTCGCGCTGCAATATCTAATTAAATTGGAGCGTCGTCTCTTTAAGAATTAACTTGATTGCGAAGATATTTTACGGTTATTCGAGTTTCGCTAAAATGAACGTAGAAACGTTAACTTTGTTATTATGATTACGAGAAAATGTTAAAGTTAAAGAAAGTTTAAAACTAACTAAACAAACAAACACACTCACGACTGTCTTCCCCATGGTGGATATCCTCAGATACATACTCAGTGAGTAGATCTTTGAGGATACCAAGTAGGGGGTAGTCAGAGGCACGTCCAAACATTACATTTGGTACATGCCCGCGTTTTGCAAGTAGTAAGAAAGTTTAAAATTAATGATAATATTGACTACCTCAATGGTACGGCGAGGCAGAGGTACGGATTCGATTTCCACTGCGGGACAAATGTTTGCATTTTTTCCGGGTCTGGGTGTTGTGTCAAGGTAGGCGTAGTTCCTGATACCCATGACACAGGGAATCCTAAAGTTAGGACTATGTCTGCTGAGTGTTTATAATTATAACTATTGGCAATCAATCTTACCTTTTTATAGTGTCCGTTTTATTTATTTATTCTATTCCTGTCCTTTTTGTACTTTGCTGTTGTCAAATAAGCCACTTTCTTTTCTATTCTAACAAATATAGGTTATAAACACGGTTAACGTACACCTGGAATCTATGTTTAGGCAAAATGTCTAATAGCGTGGGCTATTACACATTTGCGTACAGCCTTTTTTTGCAAAGACAAAACCTTACGAAGGCAAAAAAGTTATCAGCTTTAAAAGTATTTTTCTGTAGGTACAAATGTCGATGGAATCTGGATTGATTTGGATATAATCTATTCATCGTACGAAACAAATATAAACGTATACTAGCTTCTGTCCACGGCTTCGCCCGCGTAGTACCCGGATAAAAAGTAGCCTATGTGTTATTCTGATGTATAACCTTATATTACTGTAAAGTTTCATCAAAATACGTTCAGTAGTTTTTGCGTGAAAGAGTAACAAACATCCATCCTCACAAACTTTCACGTTTGTATCACCACAACCTAGTTTATAAGATATTGTGTTCTGTTTTAATCTGGTGTATGGAATAAAAAGTTATCAATCTATCTAAAACGTATCCCCTCCCTCATTTGTGCTTTATAAAAGCAAAGAATGTACCAGAACTTCCTACTATATTTTTCACTGCGACGAAAATGAGAAATGCCTCCATCGAGCACCCATTCCTGGCTTCGAGTATCACTTTCCGAGCGGTAGTTCTTTGGCTCTTAATTGAATCGGCCGGGAGCCGATTTGGCTTAGAATCCCCGTCTCTTCAAGTTATAGGCACTTTATTGAGGACGGTAAAGTCAAAGACTCAAAGCTTAGTAAGACCACAAGGTGAGTTAATAGAGAAGAAAAGCTGGCGTTTTTGGAATTCCGAAGCCACTTCATCTAGGGAGCTTAATGTCCGGCTGTAGACTGAACTGGTGATAGTGAAAGATTTATTCATACAACTATGTAGAAGTAGGTATATAATTTTATATTTATAATTCTTATAATTATAAAATTTAACTTAAGAGTTAGTTTGAACTAACTATATCAAATTTGTAAACTCCCAACCGATAAAATATCCCCCGGAAGAGACTAGCCACTCACGACACAGGGAATCCTAGTGTGAGGGCTAGTATTCACAAACCCTTGATTCATTTTTGTTTTCTCAAACTACCTACCTACTTATTGCTTAAGAACCTATTAATTAATGAACAAACCTACATTTATAATTACCTACCTATTATAAAGCATACTTGCCTACAATAGTAATGCTATTGGTAGGTAACGTACCCATTTCTAGCTATTAAGAACCTGCTGTAAATAAGTAGGAAATCCTCTTGTGTAATTTATGGCTCAAACTTATCAAGATAAATACCGATTTTTTTTATTTTTTTTATATAAAAAAATAAAGATAAAACAAATTTTTTACTTAAAATTAGGATATTTACCACTAGCTTCTGTCCACGGCTTCGCCCGCGTGGTACCCGGATAAAAAGTAGACTATGTGTTATTCTAATGTACAAGCTATATTACTGTAAAGTTTCATCAAAATCCGTTTAGTAGTTTTTGCGTAAAAGAGTTACAAACATCCATCCTCATAAGCTTTCGCGTTTATAATATTAGTAGGATAGGATGATTTGTGAGTTTTTAAAGTTTTTTAGTAAACCTTTTATTCATAAACATGATAGTTTCAAAACAAAACAGTTTGCTATCTAAAGACTGTTGCAAACGATCTGATCCAGATCACTACCAGACGGAAGCATTCCCAAACTGCTGGCTTCATTACCACGCTGAATGGCAATGCTTATGCGTTGAATATAAAACCTCTTGATATACCTCTTGATATGGAACTATAATGAGTGACTTATAGTTAAAACAGTATCCACCTTCCTAAAATACCTCTACATCCTAAATGCATTTTACCACCAATCTTCAGAAAATTATGTCAAAAATATCAAATCAAGAATCAATACTTGTTGGGTCCATAATAAATACCCTAACAGTTACATAAATACCTGCCCGATTAACATAAGCACCCAAGACAACGTTTTGTCTACGAAAGAGAAGACAAAAACAATGTCTGTCGCCTATTCTTTCAAACAAAAGAGAGGGACAAAATATTTTTTGTCTTCTCTTACGTAGACAAAACGTTGTGTTGGGTCTTCATGGTAAGTAGGCAGATCCTACACTAAGAATCCCTAAAATATCATACAAAGCTTCGTATTTTTATGAGAACAGCCTATGTAAAGAATACTTATAAAATACAATTGAATCATTTAAATGTACTTAGAGCTCACGTTGCTATCCAGTCTCCGAAAATAATATTTTGCTCATTTATAAAGCCGTTTCACAAAAATAAGGAAAATCGGCTCAAATTCGAAATAATTAAGCTTCGTTTCGCGTTCCTTCACAATGTTATGAGATCTTGTTTGACTCACTACAAAAGAGGGACGAAATTGAAATTAAAAATCATCCTTAAACATGGTTTTTGGGTATAAGGCATTTCTCGTGACATATTTGTTAACCAATGACACTAAGTAAAAAAAAAATATTCTCGAAAACCATTTATTGCTTTTTACGTCGTCGTCGTCTTTAAATTAGAAAATGTCAAAAGTGAATATATAGAATGTAATTCTATAAATTTACCTATACTAGGTACTTATGTAATATAATGTAGTTTTATTTCTGTATTTTTGTATATATTTTTAATATCATTTCTATTTCTATTATGTCACTTGTAGGCGGCCGTCCTTATTTGTTCGTATAATATCCTAGTTTCAATCAATAAGAGATTGCTTTCAGCGCTATACCGCCTATTGTATCACTAGTTTATATTGTAATTTATTTTGTGTTTCCTATTTTTATAAGTGTAAAATAAAGAGTAAATATATATTTATTTTTTACCGTCCCATATTAAAAAATAAATAGAAAGGCTTGGGGAAACAAGCGTCTGCCGACGACTTTGTTCGCAATACCCAAAATACAGGGAATTCTAGTGAGGGATTAGGAATAATTATGTGACGTGCTCAAAACGGTGAAGGAAAACATCGTGATTCCTCACGATGTTTTCCGGCATGCTCTAGTACCAAAAATTCGAAGGCATGTGCCAATAGTTAGTGTTCCAATAAGCGGCGATGGGCTTGCAACCTGTCACCTGGAATGCTAACTTGCAAAACGCGGGCATGTACCAAATGTAATGTGTGGGCGTGCCTCTGACTACCCCCTACTTAGTATCCTCAAAGTTCTACTCACTGAGTATGTATCTGAGGATGTCCGCCATGGGGAACACAGTCGTGAGCGTGTTTGTTTTTGTTTTGCTATTACCACTTCAACTTACTAATTCGAAGATCACACTCACACACAAAAGACTTGTTAAAATTGAATGAATGAATGAATGAAAATACTTTATTGTACATAGTAAACAAAATCTTATTAAGAAGGTGTCTAGTTTCTCACTTTATCACGTAGTATTAGTTGATTGGACTATACAAAATGACTCATAAACGCTTATAAAAGATCTCCCATTAGTTATCAAATCCTGTACGCTTAGATAAAAAGCTCTCACCCAGCGCCATCAATCCTCTAAGTGTATACCTATGTTATAAATGGATGACATTGCGTCACGATCTATCTCTCCGGTGAAATATGGCATCCGTCTCGGTACTTTCGTGGGGCGTGGCCGTATCATGAGAGGTGCATCCTACATGCTAGTTTTACGGATAGTTTATCAGGGTTCAGTACCTCAAAAGGAAAAACGGAAAGATCACTTCGTTGTCCGTCCGTCTTTCTGTCTGTCTGCCTTTTTGTCAGGGTTCCGTACCTCAAAAGGAAAAATGGAAAGATCACTTTGTTGTTCGTCAAAAAGGCAGACAGACAGGAAGACGCGTCTTCCTGTATGTCTGCCTTTTTGTCAGGGATAGTTTTTCAGGGTTCCGTACCTCAAAAGGAAAAACGGAAAGATCACTTCGTTGTCCGTCCGTCTTTCTGTCTGTCTGCCTTTTTGTCAGGGTTCCGTACCTCAAAAGGAAAAATGGAAAGATCACTTCGTTGTCCGTCCGTCTTCCTGTCTGTCTGCCTTTTTGTCAGGGTTAGTTTTTCAGGGTTCCGTACCTCAAAAGGAAAAACGGAAAGATCACTTCGTTGTCCGTCCGTCTTCCTGTTTGTTTGCCTTTTATCAGGGATAGTTTTTCAGGGTTCCGTACCTCAAAAGGAAAAACGGACGAAGTAACACACGATATGTACTTTCTGTTTACATATAGTTTACACGATATGTAAACAGAAAGCATTTAGAATATCTTTTTTTTTTGAGGTTAGTTAAAAATATGATCATTGGTCACTACTGATATTCTTATGATAGATAGATATGGAAACTACATAATTGCATATCAAATAATTTTTCAGCTATGATAGACAACCTTCCCCACATTAATTGGCACTTGCTCACATTTTCAATAGCAGTAATAATTCCACGTGACAGGTTGAAAGATCATCGCCGTTTATTGATACCTACACTGATCGATGGCAGATGTCTTCTATATTTCTGGTAACACGCCCGTAGGAAAAATATGTTTTCTTTCCCCACTTTGACCTTGTATAACATCATCATCACAAACAGTATGTAGAAGTCCGCTGCTGTGGACATAGGTCTCTCTTTTAAAGGGTCATGTCCAACAATTTTGACCTACTTCCATCCACAGACCTGCAACCGTTGAAATGTCATCGGTCTATAGGGCAGTGGCCTTTCCATACTTCAACACTGCGTTGCGTCGCCCAGTTCGTGGTCGCCATTTGATCCTTACTTCGCTAGCGGTTTTTGGTAATGCCAGCTTATTGTGCCAATTGGCCTTTAACTTGGTATTTCTTTATCGTAACTTTGACTTTAATTTTACTAAACGCCGTACTGTTATTTCTGAACGAATATGAAGTATTTTAAAATCGATCACGTAATCTCAAATCATAAAAACATGCTTCTTCAGATACATACTCAGTTCATAGAAGGATACCAAGTAAGGGTAGTCAGAGGCACATCCAAATATAACATTTGGCTCATGGCTGCGTTTTGCAAGTAGTTAGCATTTCACGTGACATGTTGCAAGCCCATCACCGCTTATTAGTACACCAACCAATGGCACGTGCCTTCGAATTGTTGCTTCTAGGGCACCCAGTTTCCTCATGATGTTTTCATATTTTTTTGCATGAACGATGTATGACCGGTTTCGAATGGAAGTCAGGATACTACTAGGCTAACACGGCTCACATAATCTACATGTCTATAAATACTAAAAAAAGAGACCACGGAAAAAAAAGTCTAGATAGTATATTATATGTTCCAGAATGCAAATTCACTGGAAGAATGTTAGGAGTCACTTTTATGAAATTCAGTTGGGACTTGGTTGAAAAATGATGCGGGCATTTTAATTTTAAATTGAAATAGTTGGAACAAGATTGATGGCTTTGAAGTGTGAGGGAGCTATCGATCTTAAAGGTGCATCCTGAAATCATTTTCAGATTCTTTTGAAATTGAGTTTTATGCTTTGGAATCCTCTTGTTTGGGCGATGTTCATTTTCTACGTTACATTCAGTTTCTTAGTCACAAGTATTAAATTCTGCGTTCTGCCAATAGTACACTTTCTTCCCAAAAAAACAATGTATATTCAACCCAAGATGCTATCCAGCTAGTGTTTCGTTTTGTAAATAGACACAATCTCTGTTATTCATAAACCTTTAAACTCTGTTGGTCAAGCTTGAGTTAGATGTGTTTCTATAGGCTTTCAAGTATTTTTTCAACATAGAATGTATACGTACTCTATTAAATAATAAATTACCTGTGGGTTGGTAAGTAATTTTTAATTAAATTTTAAAATTTCGTCCTTTCTAGTATTTATATTTGGTATAATATTATAGGCAAACGTATGACCTCAATCTCATCTGATAGACAGTATCAATGTAGTCGAGGATATAGGAGACTTGTCTAGAAGAAACCACCTTTGTCTTAAAAAAAACGACCGCCCGTCAACGATTTCCATTCCTACAGAGCATACTGGTGTTACGAGCGTAAAAGCGGTTTCATCATCATTGTGCGCTTTACATTGCAGTATCTCCTATTGACGTGTTACTTTAAAACCTATCTAAAACGTAAATTTATGTCGTACAAAATGATGTAATTGTTATTATTTTTTATTGCCATTGGTTACACCTACATTCCGTCATCTATAACAGCCCTCCGTTAGTTCCTTGTGACGGTAAAACTTATTTATAAACCATTTCGATGAGCAATAAAGATCAATTGATTATTGCGCTTTTATTACACTGTAGCGTTGAATACGTAATCCATGCCCTCGCTTTTCACCTTTAGTATGCACACTGCAAACTAATGCACATTCATACTTTGTTTGCGCACTTGGAACGCTTCGCTCTGATTGGTTAATCGCAACGTGGAGGCTGCTTCAAACTACAACGAGACGAGCTATAATATATCTTTGAGAGAGCTTAGTGGGTAAGGTAATAATGTTTAAAATAAATATTTAAATAAATAAATAATGCTGGACATATTCACACAGCGTCATCTAGCCCCAAAGTAAGCAGAGCTTGTGTTATGGGAACTACATGACTGATATACTACTTATATATTTTTTTGTAAATACTTACATATTATGTATAGAAAACACTCAGATCCCGAGACAAATATTTGCATATACAAACATTTGTCCCGCGGCGGTAATAGAACCCGCAACCTTCTGCGTCTCAGGTATAAATAGATAAAAAATCACACCACGTGAAATGAAAAGTGTGTAAAAATTAAAAACCTGTTTAAAAGTACCAAAGTAATTATTGGCATGATAGAAAAATAAATTAGAAGGAAAAAATATGATTCTGATACAAAACAGCGTATTATTGACTCTTTATACGCAGGCTTATTATATTTATGTTTTGGTACGATCTCATTGTTGTCCGCCATTGTTCGACAAGTGATACCTCACAGCGGAAGTGGAACCCGCAGCTTAACCCGTCCGCTTCACTAAGGTCGCCATCAGCTACGCCCACTCTAATGTACCTGTTCCTTGTCGTTCCCGTTCCGTTGTTCTATAAAAATACTGTTATGTATTTAATCCACCGGGCCGGTGCTGTCGAGTCACACAATTCATTAATATTTGCAATCACATTTCGCGCAATGAATCGCGCCCTCGGGTCTCATCACAACACGACAACGAAACCACAGTTTAACTCATTCCCAGAAGATTACCTACGTTGTTAAATAAACAAGGGCAAGTGGATTTTTTTATTAATAGTTATGAGATTTCTAATTAATGGGGTTAAAAATGTGATATTTGTTTTGATAAATTTAAGGCATAAAGTATTATGGGATAGTCGATAAGCCAATGCTTGTTTGACTTCTAATAACCGAACATTAAATTGGTCCAGTGTTTTTAGGTTATGCTCCTAAACACTCCACAAAACGTGGACATGTGCGAATATGAATCTGAATATATCCCATCATGGGATATATTAATGCAGTCGTGAGCTTGTTTTTTTTTGGTACTTTAATCACAAATTCAGATTGCGTCAGATTCACAGTGAACGCAAACAAACATGTTTCAACGCGTCCAATACAAGTTCATTTTCTGGTTCAAAAGGCTGACTCTAGGTACGGGTCAGCTGCACTGTGATACTGAATACTAGATTGTTTTTGACCTAAAGGTCTACCTGCGGGTCACCTACGCCTTTGTGTGGTTTTGCAGGAATTATTTGCATAGGTAAACTTTACCACAACAATACAAAAATAAATGTCAGATGTTTGAACATCTGATATTTACTTTTGTATTTGTTTTTATTGGTAGAAAATGTACAAAAATATATATTAATCATTATATACCTACATCGATTTGAATTTTTTGCTAAATTAATTGGCATTCATAATATTTATTGTATCCAAATGTTAACGGAATAATTGATCTTGTATAGTTTTCGAATCTGTTCGATTTCTAACTCTGTTATTTTGTTTTTTTTACCCGCGAAGAAAGAAGCTCGTATGTATTTATTCAAAACACCACAACTCCAAAATTCCTGAATTATATTACGTGTAATGTCAGTGTTACCATATAAGTAACAGTGTGTCTTTTAAAAAAATAAATAGCGGTATAATACGTTTTTGTTTGTCATTAGTTTGGAGAAAGAGTGTTTTAATATATGCGGTATATGCCTACTTTTAATCTCCAAAACGGCTTATCTGACTAAAATGCTTTTTTTTAGGATTGATTTGTATGACCTCTAGCATTCATCTTAGAAAACTATCTTAGATAGTTTTTTATCGGATTTTTGTCACTAGAGGACGCGGCAATGATATGCAATAAAAATACGTTTATCTTATAGTAACGGCGGACAAAACGCACCCCGTTTTGTCTAGTTTTTTAGTTAAAAGAAAATCAAAACTGTGTGGTCCTTCTGAATACCTCACTCTACGTGCTCTTGCGTCATTTTGATACTATGCCTATATGACACTTGTTCCCCTGTCACCCCACGAATGCAAAACTTGTTTATAATGAAATGTGCACGTTTTCATAATTTACGATTCGTTTATGCAGTTATTTGCACGTTTGTGCTGATGAGTATTTTAATTGGAGCGCTCGTGGCGTTACTTGCCTTGCCCTTTAGGCAACAACCATTTTCTGTTGGTGTTAATGCCTGCAGAACGATTTAATTGTATGGAAATGGCATTAGCTTTTGAGGTATCATGTGACTGCTGCCAAGTTTTCCTTGACGCATTTGCGTTATTGCAAAAGGAAAACTAAGCGTGAGGGATATCAGGAATCATGACGTTGAGCTTCGGAAAATATTTCTAAGAAACTATATATTGAGTATTTTTTTATGGTGAATCAATACCTTAATTCGTACAACTATGTAAAAGGATTTTGATAAGATTTTCGTGATAAAAAAATAAAATATTTTTATTGCATTCTACTAACAGATCAGTCAGTCGTCCTTTACCCTAAAAACAAGGCCAAACATAAGAATCTATTGCAGCACGAATTACTGCCATAATTAGACTTTTTCCAGTATCACACTTATTTTTTCTTGGTATCCCTGCTATATAGGTCTGTAACCTGACCAGGCTCCAAATAATACTAGCAAAATAAGTGTCACTACACTTATTTTTTCAGGCTAAGCAACAACCAAAAAGTTTTTTCAATACCTCACACATTTTTTTTTTCACATGGCAGGTATATAGATGGTTGCCTCGGTTGAAAATGGGAATGTTTAGGTCGAAAAGTTTAAAAAGTTTTGGACACCGATACGCTTAAATTAAAATAAGTCTTGCCCTATTGCCATATTGTGAGTATGGCAGCTCCTACAAAAGTTCTATTAACCAATGTTGAAAAATGCAGTAAGGTGAAAAGAGTGGATCTTTTAGTGGTTCCCTCGTGTCAAATCTTCGAACTTTTGGTTTTAGGTAATGCCAGTTCCCCCAAGATGTTTTCGTTCGCCTTTTTCTACTAAGTAAACAAATAACGTCAGCCATCTGATACCCTTATTCCCTTGATTCCTTTATACATCCTTGTGGAAGTTTAAAGTGCCTGTTACACGATCTGAGATGTTGCATCCAACTGAGGAAGTTGGTTAGGAAGCATCTTCCTTTCAAACTACAAAGAATTGCGCTATAAAGGTAGTAATAGGTATTCACTGTTCCTCTCTCTCTTTTTACCTAACAGATTTTGCACCAATTGAAGGATAAAATTTGTTATGCAAATTGCGTTTGCGTGTGTTTGCGATTCACACACATATATACATCGCCACAAGTCACAAGGGCGCGCTGCAATCGATGGTGGAAATACACATCAGCGGGCTTAAAATTTTGTTTTAATTCATTGTGTTACTCCTTGTTGGTAATTACTTTCTAACTTGATATTATTCCTTTCAACCTTAGTTGGATCTATCGGATCGTATAACATTTGCTTATCTTTGTAAAGCGACTGATGACATATTGATCTAATCAGGAACGTTTTATTTCGCTACCTACCTAATGGTTTGCTAAACCGTTTTCAAAGCTTCAATCTTATTGATATCACCATTTATTTTTCTATAGAATTTTTTCCCTTACTTTGATCAAGCGAACGAAATGAACGAAGCTTTTGGAGTTTGAATAAGTATCGTATCAATTAGGCAATCGTTACGAGGTTTTTTAACTATATTGGGGAATTTAGAAGTCGTGTAAAAACTGTATCTCAGCTTGTAGCTAACTTCTATTAATTAAGAAGGTTACTACTTAAAAATATGTGCTAAAAAACCGTGTCTATTACAAACTATTTCAGGCTCCCTAGTGACAACTAGGAGCCTGAAATAGTTCCTAGGGCAATTGAACTTACGTAACAGTTACTTCCAGGAAGTCATACAAAAGGAGAGTAAAAACTTTAGCTATAATGAAGAAAAATGCTTCTAGACACTAACAAACAATCTCATACCCCAAACACATACATAATACTAGCTTATTATGTTGCCATAAAAAAATTATGCACATAGCCTATACAATATTGGTCGTAACATGATCCAACATTACCATAGCAACTTTTCATCCAATGCCATATTCTGAACGATATTACATCAATACAGAATCAGCAAAAATATTCGGTTCACGTCGCAAATGCTTCAACATCTCATATCTTAAAACATTTTCACAAGCTAAGCATTCGATTTAAGTCCAACAAATATGAAATATCGACAAACACTTGATGGATTTCGTGGCCAAATTCAATTCACGTTCTTATAGGATACGTTCATACGAGTAAACGTTTCTGTGAAAGTGCTTTAATCGGTTCTCAACTCTGTATTGGGTATTAATTTAATGAGATCCGTAAAATAGTTATACGAGTTTAATGGCGCAGGAATTAATATACAGAAAGCTCGATAGGTTTATTAAGGGTTTTCAAAACACTTTTGTTCGGATAGAAGTTTGTTTATTGAGCTTTATATATTTTAGCTTTGTACAGAATGAGAAAATTTTCTTACTCTAGAGCGAGTAAGATCGTTTACTCGGCTCCGTTTATTATTTTAAATTGTATTTTTGGTTCGTCAACTGAAGCGGTAGGCGTTTTCTGTTATGACCCAGAAATTCTTAGCAGTACCGGATACGATTTAATTAGTTCGCGTGTGGTCGAGATTATACTAGAAAGGAAAGAGATCTATGCATGTCATAAATTTTCAGGATGGTTTTTTTTAAATACAAAAATTACAACATTATAAAAACGGACGGACTGAGCCTACCCAAATTAATGAAGCCTACCTTAAACCATGTTTGTAATAATACTGCTCATTCAGAAACACGTTTGATATATCGTCATACTAAACTGAGGTGTACCGCGAAAAGGGATACTAATGACGTCATCAGAAGCATTATAAACAGATAGAACGTGAACACAACGCTACACAAATTTCCCTTTTAATCTCGGAACGAGCAGTTTGGGACCCAACACTTTGCTTCCTTCTCTAACTTGTAATAAACAAGTATTGGTGAGAAAGGGAAGGAGGTTAAAGGTAGGGTAAGGAAGGCCCTATCTCGCCTTCAGATTAAAATACAAATTTACTCATTGAAAACGCTTTACAGTCAGATTACTTCTGTATTTATCCTCTCTCTACCTGCGTTACTTTCACTGTGACGTTCTAAGCGTTTTCAGGGATATTTTATGTCTTATCTGAATTAATGTCGGCTAAAACGAAATTGAAATCCCTGTAATAATTCGTAATAAGTACCTATGAGAACAATTTAATTTTAATTTGTAGCGGTCGTTACCTTTGATTGTTTGCAAATGATTGTCCTAATTCGAGGTAAATTGACTTCTTTTTAATATCGTTCTTTTTTCGCGACAGTTTAGGTAGACTGCTGCGACTTCTAAAAGCAGTCTGCGCTAGGAACAGAATAAAATTTTCAAAGAAACGAAACGTAAACTCATTTGTCTTTCATTATATAAATATGCAGGAGGGTAACTTCGCTATACCTGCCTTCTGTATTAACTGGTTAACAAGCACCCTCAGGGCGATCACACCCATGGCTATCGATATGGCAATCAAACCACAAATTATCTGATTATAAGTTATGTAAAAAACGGAACGTCCAATGGTGAATCCATTTCGTTTTTCGCATTGTCCATCTATGGCACATCCAGCCTACAAATTAGCGTGATACGATTCATCCCATCCGATGGTACCAGCCATGGCTAATACCATGCCTCCATCTCGATAGCCATGGAAAGTGTGATCGCCCCGCTGGGTGGTATTTTATTTTGTGATGTCAGACCGGATTGTCACTGATCACAATTTAATTTCCGACTCTTTTGTTTTATCACGTTCCTCGGCATCTCCTAGTGACGTGTAGTTTGAACCACAAACCACACATCCGTATTTTGCGTTGCGGGTAGAAAATTATTTTTTATCCATGTCTAGCATGTGACGAAGGCCATAGCGAAGTTAAGTAATGAAACTACGTTGTAGAACGGTTCTTCCATAAAATAAATGAATATACATCCAACAGACAAATAGTCCCTACATAGACTACAGTAGTCTATTGTAGTAATATATTTATCTTGTTGTTTTCTCTATTTTATGTAATTTATTGTAATTTAATGACTGTTACCTGTTAAGCTACGTCTAAATAAATACATTCTGATTCTAATATTCCTGATCCCACACTTGGTGTCTCTGTATCACAAGTATCAGCAACTACGAACAGCATGGTACCACGATACCTAGACTTATCTACTTTATAGATAAATATCTAAATAAATAAAATAAACACATATTAATTTGCTGAAACGAAGAAAATTCCATTTTAGTTTTGTTCTCAGAAATATCAATATATACGCGTTAGTAATTAAATAATTACTCACCTACAGATATACGGCAACATCTTCCAAGAAGAACAATAATAGTATCTTACGAGTAGAATAAGCTTTACTTAAACAAAGAGCAGACCTGGCAAGGTGTTCACGCCCTCAACATTTTCTTTAAAACAGATGTACGTTTATTACCGTATATCGGTCGGAAATGTAGGCAACTCTGAACTTGTTTACTTAATTAGAAAATGGCTTTTTGTACCATAGACCGATAATACTTCACAACAGAAATCAAAATGCAACAAAATCGAGATTGCGCATTCCCCTTTACAGTTTTTAAACATAATCTAAGTCTGTATGTTTTAATTTTTGAAGTATAATTGTTACCAAATATATAAACTTTGGCACTTTTCGAGTGGTTAATTTTTTAGGGAAATAAGAATGTTTATGATATAAAAAAATCAAAACGCAGGGATATGACATATTATATATAGAAAACACCCATACCCCAGACAAATATTTGCAGATTATACAAAAAATTGTCCCGCAGCGGGAATCGAACCCCCAAATCGACCTTCTGCGTCCCAGGCGGGCTCGCTCACTGTGTCACACAGGTCGTCAAAGTGACAAAGGTTTGTTTGCAGGTTAATCCGCATCAGAGATTTTCTGCCTCAGATTGCTCCGCACATTCAATCTTTGTTGACATGGCTTTAAAAGGAAGAAATAGTGGCAGATTATCGGTAGACATTTTAATTAGAATAGGTGAGACGTGCATTTAATTCCGGGTTTGAAAACGTTGTTTTACATACTCGCCTCTTGGCGAACATCGTAATTACATATGTGTTGTGAAGTAGTAGAACATTTGTCTAGACGAGACTAATTTCGCTGTATATTTTCAGCACGTTATTTGAGACGGTACGAGTAAAACTTGGATACTTTGATTAAAAACTACGATTGTCATATATTACAAACAAAGGGCTGAGTTTATAATAATATCAAAACGGTGAACGTATTATCAAGATTTCTATACAAACATGTTAAACTGTGACCGGTTTTTAACTTTTTACTGAGCAGAGGCTCAGTAAAAAGTTAAAAACGTGACGTACGTCACATGTCCGTTACCCACATATATCCATGTCTAAACTGCTTTAGAGCCTTGGACAGGCCGACGTGAAAATGAATATATATGTTTACAATATTGGTTTTACCTAGTTTCAAGTTAATCTACTAGTCAAAGGAAGTTTTTCAAAATTTAATCGAGGATTTTCCTTTGACTTTCTGTCGCATAATTAGGCGTCGTTTTTTGATCTTTTTGCGGTTCTAAATGTTCATACAAAGTTTGTTAGAGTTTATAATTGGTTGAAATGGTGACGAAAAATATAATAATTAAACCGGCGTGCTCGTAAGGCACATGATGATTTAGAGACATGTGCGATCGGGTGTTCCGATAAGGGGCGGTGGGCTTACAACTTGTCTCGTGGAATACTAAGCAAAACTTGGGCATGTGTCGTGCTTCTGACTTCCTGGTATCCCCAATTGCGGGTCTACGTAATGAGTATAGATCTGAGAATGCCCATCATGGAAAATCGTCGTTAAAGTGTTTTTTTTAACGTACAAAAACGTACAAAAAAAAAACAGCTATGCTCACGACTGAATCTTCAGGTCCATACTCAGTACACTGATCTGTGAGAATACCAAGTAGAGGGTAGTGATTACATTTTGAACATACCTGCATTTTGCATCCCACGTGACAAGCCCAACGCATCTTTTGGTTCTTGAGCTTGCCAACTCCCTTCACTGTATTGAATAAATTGGTGCATTAGTGCACGATCGGGTTCGAAAACACGACCTTCGGATCGGAAGTCAGGACACAGCCCACTAGGCCAAAACGAGTGTTTTCAAAATGCTTGGTTATCTTTAGATTCGGGTTTATTAAAACGACCACCCCACCATCTTTATATAAGTCACGCGCTTACCCAAAAACAGGTAACATCCTCAAGGTAAAGCGTTCTACCAAAAGTTGTTAGATAAGCTGTAACTAATTAAGTTGAGGGCGGTCCCTTTAGCTCATTAAAATTAAATGCGGTAACATGCTGAGGTATACGATAGTCTTATCTACATGTTGTTATTTGTACTCTAGATAGAAGGTATCTTATTAACACAGCATGTTTTATTGCTTTAAAAGGGCAGGTCATTTTGCTTGTGGAGCCGACAATTGCTGGGCAGAAAGGTTTTTAAACAGCGACCACCGACCCAACGACGTAGGTGGGAAGGCTCCCCACATACGATGGTCGATGAATAAATAAATAATAATAATAAATAAATAATGCTGGTCGTTTTTTCACATATCATATAGCCCCAAACTAAGCAGAGTTTGTATTATGCGAACTAAATGAATGATATACTTTTTTTTGTAAATACATACATATTGTACATAGAAAATATCCAGATCCGAGAAATCATACAGACATTTGTCCCACGGTGGGTATCGATCACGCAACCTTCTGCGTCTCAGGCTCACTACGCCACAGAGGTCGATGAATGAATGAATATATACTTTATTGTAGGTACAAGAAAATTGCAAAAATTTACAAAAACTTTACATAAACTCTTATCGCATTCAAGCGATCTATTTCAGTCAATCTTTGGATGGATAAGAATCTATAAGACGGTCGGCGGTGTATGGTTGATCTTTGCAATTTTTATGTCCAGCAGTGGTCTTCTACAGGCGGTTGCCATTAATTTTTTACAACTTTTAGGAGAACAATTATACGACTCACATGTTGGTAAGCGGTTACAGTAACCTATGGATGCTTGCATCACCAGGGGTATGATTCGCGTGTTGCCAACCCTGATACATAACTTCCGACCCGTTGGATTGAGAAGTCTAATGTCCCTGTAATTTTACCGGAACTCTTCAATTCGGAACACAACAATGCAACACACGATGATGATGAAAAATCATTACATGTTGTTAATATGTTTGTATTTTGGAAACCCTCTCCTGTGTTAAGGGATCCGACTACTTCCTAACGCAGTTTCAAAGCCAAAATAAACCCTAAATTTAATCATCATATTCCTAAATCAAGGTTTTCGAACAGACATTCAAGCCTGCTCTTAACGTTCTGACTTCGTTATATTCTGTGTATCTATCACGTATCTATGCTATTCAGCTCTTGTTTTTTTAAATCGCCGGACCAATGTACTTATGGACGGATCTGGTTTTGATGGCTATAGATAGTTATTATGCCAATAGCATTATCTGTTACTTTTTATTTAAATAACATCATAATACCTACAGCCAGAAGACTGACGAAACGAATACCTTGACCATCCTGCATCCAAAAATATCCTGCTACGATTCTCACTAAAGGAGGTGTAAATGAACTCCTATTGTGAGTCGAAAAGGAAGGAAAAGGCAGATTCTTTAATATACAATCTTTTATTTCTACAACCAAAGTAAAGGAAGAATAGTTTCGGTAAGCAAACGAGTCAGCAATCATGGCAAATACGTGAACAGTGGAGGGACGGGACGCGGCGGGTCCGATTCTACGCAAATATTTGTATGATTTGATAAGTATTTGTCCCTCTGTTTGCCTGAGAGCCCCTTGTGCGATATGAGTATTGATTTTATTTGAATTTCTTACTGGAACGTTCTTACAAAGTGGAAATTGTATTCTGTGAGATGTTTATATCGATTGATAATAATGATAAATAATTTTTGTAACGCAAAAATAATGGTGTTACAAATTATGTGTGTGTTCTGTGGCATCGTAGCTCCCAAATGGTTGAATGGAATTTTAAAATTGTTTTTTTTAAATCAATAGTTGGTTTATTCGGAATGAGTCTTAGACAGGTTTTAATGCCACACGTAGAATAGATGATATAAAATTTAATTTAATATCGGCGTAATTTATTTATCCACCAAGTTTGAGTTTCGAACCTTAACTATTTTTAGAGTGAACAAAAAAAAATCCTATTGGGAAATTCCACTGCTTAAAATTTTGATAGAAATAGTTATCATATAATTCCTGCGATACAAGCATTAACCTCTAATTCGTAAAACCAAAGACTGAACTAAGTCGAAATTACACTATGGCTACAAACCGCACGGGCATTTCGTGTTGCGCCGCGAACTCCGACGTGAATTTATCTAGCCCGATTTAATTAAAGGTGAGGAGGTGAAGGATTGTATTCAGGCTTGGAAGAAGTGAGCAAAAATTCAGCACTGCCCCAAACCGAAACCAGTATTCAGTAACTTTCCTGAGTCATCGTTGGAGAGGCACAATTACAGTAGTTTGACTCGTTGTCACCGTTTTCCTTAAAACAATGTCAACGTTTTCTACAACAAAATGATCATCAAAATGGACCTAAAATTATTTATCAATTTCAGGTTGATCCCTGATGATGCCGACTATTAGCACTATCTTAGATTCATCCCTTCATACCCAATATTTTCCCCATTGTATGATCATTCCTATTACCTAATATTTGCCCCATTCTAGGTTCATCTCTGGCTCCTACTATGCACTTTATTCTAGTTTGTCCCTGCTCTGAATATTCGCCTCATCATGGTTTTGCTCTTAGTCTTAGCTATTATCCCCATTCTAGATTCATCTCTGCCACCGAATAATTAGAAGCAATGGTGAAACTGAAGCCAGGACGAAATTAAACCCAGCTGCATGTAGTGATCGTTACCATGACACATTGTCATGAAAGACATGTCTCCTTCATTGTGAGGAGGCATGTTTATTAAATTCTTCGGGATACGAGTAAAAGCCACATTTACCTTCTATCTGAAGAGGCCTACTAGACTTAACTCAACGAGGTTTATTGGAACATAAATCAATAAAAATACATGCAAATTGAGAAAATTGTTTTTAAGATTTTTTAAAGGATAACTTATCTGCTTTAGAGTACAATAAAGATTTACTAATAAACCTGAATGGTAACACCGATTATATGTGAGGATTTCAGATATGGTTGTAACTAATTCTCCAATTATATGAGTCATCAAAAATAAATGACGTTAGCATGATTCCAAAATGATGTCGTTCATTTTAAGGGATCCATATGATAAAATATGTTTTTGTGATTACAAACTTAGAGTTGGATAATTGGCCGTGATGTATGGGCGATAATTATTTCAACTCCTAAGTTAAGTTTGTCTTTCAATCCGACGTATATTTGCGTTAGAGCAATGTTTGGTGCTTTACAAGCTTGTACGGAAGCCTCGTAGTTAAACTCGCGCTTTTCCGGTTTTATTCCTAAAGTTTCTGAACGACAAAAAAAAAATGTAACTATTCCGAAATCAAAATCTCAATAAAAAAACACCATTCAAGTAGTAACTGATGCCCATAGTTAATATTAATAACGATACCCTATTAGTTTTACCCTAAATACTGACCGACTTAAAAATATCCTCATTGTACGAAGACTTACAATAATGAGACACGTAGACCTTTTAAATCCGGGTGTTTACCGTTTTTGTACCTATTAAGGTCCAGACAGGAATAAATATAAAATGTTTCTTTTGTCGCTTATTTGTTTGATTTTCAACCATGGATATTATAATGTACTTAATATGGCATCTATCCACATATTATTATGATAAATGCTCCTAAGGTAGGTATTATGAAACTGTGCCATATAGTTTTCTATTTCAGCGCTTGCATAGTGGCACAGCGTATAAAGTGTTACCTTGTTCAGTTCTGAAATTGCTCCAAGTAATCTTATTTTGCTTATAATTTAGATAGACTACTTTTAAGTTGACTATTTGTATTAGCTATTATTAAATCCCCTTATTTTGTGCCACTATAAATGCCTTATTTCTGTTTTTCTTTTTTTGTCTGTGTAAGCAAATTATAAAACTAAAAGTTATTTTGAAGATTTTTTGTTTTTGTGACGATCTCTGTGGGTCATTGAGCGAGGACCTGCGCAGATGTATATAATATGTATGTATGTATTAACAAAAAATAAGTATATAAGAAGTATATATCAGTCACACCAGTTCCCATAATACAAGCTCTGCTTAGTTTGGGGCTAGATGATGCTGTGTGAAAATGTAAAGCATTTTTATTTTTTATTTATTTTATAAAATAAACTTATGTCAAGGAAGTTACAGCCTGTTCAACTTTTCAACGATATTTTGTTATTTTCTTTAAAGTTCTATAGGACAGTCTTCACTGTAATAAGTAGATGATGATTACTACGCCTTAAATCATATTTTTTGGACCAGCTTTTTTTGTTTACATCAGAATCTGTAGTTCATAAATTACCTTTAATAGGTATTTTAAACGTTGTCCCTCTCATGCTTTAACTCTCGCTGTGATAGTCCCCTACAATATTTCTACACTCAAACAAATAGTGAATACAGACTATGCGGACAGAGTGATGCTTTTGTATATAGTTGACTGTTAATAAAGATGTTGTATTTGTTTTAATTTACCATTTTAATAAAAATACGAACAAGTATACACTAAACACAAACTATCACCCAAAACCAGGTTCGTGTTTTGTTGTAGACGCGCGGATATTTCGCCAGCTAGCCTAAAATATTCTGTACTGTAACTTTGTGAATTAAGGATTTATCCCTTGCATAAATCCTTAATTCACAAAAAAATCCGAGTGCCGGGGGTGTCGTAGTGTGTCAGACCAAAGATTGCACCAGTTTTTCATACACAGGCTGTACACTGATGCCCTTACAAGCACTAACACGCCTACCGTAGTACAGATATGCAGAAAAGTGGAACTGGGTCAGTAGGATTACTCTAATGCCTGTTTCCATTTAACTCTCTCGGGAATCTTTTTGTTATATTTCATTATGAGAATGTTTTCAAGATTGTTACGAGAAAGCTGTGAAGTTTAAAGTTTCTAGTTTTTGCTACGATGAAGAGTTGAGACGAAGAGTTAAGAATTGTTTGCATGTTGAAATGAAAGGATTAATTTTAAAGTTAATTAACGCTCGTTTTGTAGAAATTAAAATGAAATACCTGGTTGCTTCGAATGGGTTTTATTAAATATATGGTTTTTCAGTGATAAGGCATAATTTTTCAAACTTACGCCGTGGTATTATTTTCTTCGACCTCCGTTACAAAGTGCCAGAGTAACCAAAAACCTGCAGATTGACCAAACAATTCGAAGGCCCATGTGCCATCAGTTAAGGCCCGGTCACTCAATACATTCATATGTATTGAGTGGCGTGTCACCACGAGGAGTGTTTTGTTTGTTTCTTTCGATAAATTACATCTGTACTCATGGTTAAATAAGTCCAAGTTTTAATGGACAACTGACGTCTTTCAACATGGTTTAGAGACTGACTGTTTACCATACCCTCCTAAGTACGAAAATGCTTAGCTGCAGCTATCTTATATAATCTACTTCGTAAAAATTATATAAAAGTGATCTAATTAGTGTCACGTGGAATGATAACTATTAAATAAAACGACATGTCCATAAAATTATAAGCAATGTTTGGATGTGCCTCTGACTACTCCCTACAGATGTGCTGAGTATAAATCTACGGATGTCATAAGGATAATGTTTTTTTAAAGAACATAGTAGGTTTCGCTAAATCTTCTATTCCTTTCACCGCACGATCTAGATTTGTTATTATCAAGACAGCCGACTTAACTCAGCTGCCATTTCTCACATTTGTTTGCGAACTTTGATGGATACCACCATCATCAGTTACCATCGTCTTAAGTAATCAATTTGACCAAAGCTAACGGCCAGTTTAGCTAGAGCTGTCGCATGTATCATGCTTTCTCTGAAAACGTTGGCAGTAAACTTTGATAGGGCGTGCCTGTCGTTATTGGTGTCTTCTGTGTTCGGGTTGCTTCATTTTCTTTACTGTTTGTTTTGTAGATGATACTTGTGAATTAAAGTGGTTCTCGGATGGAATAGATCTTAATTATGTCTGTATTTCTAAATAAATAATTAAACAAGAATTATTCCGATTCAAAATAAAGTCGTATCTCAGGTTCTCACCAAGCTTTGTTCGATGATTTTCACAGAAGGTCGTTCAGAGATCGTTTTGTCGTTCCAAAATACCATGAGATGTGGCATTCCCTGAATTGAGTTAGAATTTTTTCACAGTTTAAGGCCGTGAAACTCAATAAGTTAAAATATGGAAGTTTGACAGATCTTAACTTGGTTTTAGCCTTTTTGGGGTTGGCATTTACCGGGGCCATTCGCATATTCAAAAATATCAGGGAGACATGTGGTTCTCTGAAAATCTAAAAACCATACATAATGTCATTGCAGTACACATTTTAGGTACGCTTCTATCTGACAGTGACCTCAGCTTTTGTTTTGTATATTTAATTTCGCACCAGCAAATATAAAATGCATAAAAAGTAAAACCAATTTTAGTGAATTTACAAAGTAATATTTCACAGCTTTGTTCGGGTATTCCCATCCGAAGCTTCTCATATTTTCAAAACATCCAATCAAAATCCGACGGATAGTTTCATCGGAAAGTTTTGAATCGAACGGAGTTTGAAAGCAGCATAACACGATATCCCTGACATAATGATGTTACTTAACACTTATATATGATTACTAACTTGAAAGGTTAATACTTAAAAGACCAAAAGTTAAATGCTTAGATCACCGCAAAATAATAATACAATCTTATCAATCAATCTTTGACGACCTCTGTGGCGCAGTGGGCGAAGGCTCGCCTGAGACGCAGAAGGTTGCGGGTTCGATTCCGCGGGACAAATGTTTGTATCTGCGAATATTTGTCTCGGGTCTGGGTGTTTTCAATATATAATATGTATGTATTTACAAATAAAAGTATATAAGTAGTATATCAATCTTCCAGTTCCTATAACACAATCTCTGCTTACTTTGGGGCTAGATGATGCTGTAAGAAAAATGTACAGCATTAAAAAAAAAAAACTTATCCCGTGGTACTACAACATCCATCCGTTCTAGATCGGAAAAAATATTTACAGAACACGCAAAAATTTGTCTCGCAGCGAGAATCGAGCCCGCATCTCTTGCGTCGCAACTGGCATCTCGCTCACCGCGCCGCCACCGAGGTCGTCGTTTATTTTAAATTAATATGAGTCCCTACAAATTGTTTTATTCATCCAGTATAATGATATCGCGTGATTTTTAAGCATAATTGTTGGCTTGTTTACTTCCAAAAGTTCTGATAAAAGTTTTGTGCTCAAAGATAATAATTTTCATAATTTTAACTTCATGAACTTATTAATTACCATCACGATCTCGTCATTAAGATTATCGAGTAACTGACAACCATAATCAGGAAGTCCATCGACTACTACTTTAACTTCAAATGTGGTCCCGTTACATAAATATCAGGGTAAATGACACCTCTCATGCGTTGAATATTAAAGCTCACTTGGGCCGGATTTAGGTGATACTAGAGGGCCAAAGATTATCGATAAATAAAGGGCTCATTTTTATTCCATAGGATTTGGGAAGTTTTTTAAGTTATAAAATGAACTACTTTTTCTATAAGTTTATAAACAAATAAAAACAAAAAAGACAAACACGATCACGACTGTCTTCCCATCCTCAGATACATTCTCAATTAATAGATTTTTGAGGATACCAAGCAGGGGGTAGTCAGAGGCACGTCCAAACATTACATTAGGTACATGGTTTTGCAAGTTAGCATTCCACGTGACAGGTTGCAAGCCCATCGCCGCTTATTGGAACACTAACTGTTGGCACATGCCTTCAAATTTTAGGTTTTAGGGTTTTATAAGTCTATCAAACAACAATTCAGGATTATGTGTTCAGGAACTGTTCGGTGTTTATTATTATAATTCTTATTAAGTTGAAAAACCCACACATTCCCTCACTTAATCCGACACTGTACTCCCAGAAGTAAATAAACTTCCCCTCAGGCCTAATGACGACCGGTATCGAACTGTGGTCGTTCACTAATGGTGAATATCACAAATGGTATGCTATGATGCTAAATGCTGACGACCTCTGTGGCGCAGTGGGCGAAGGCCCGCCTGAGACGCAGAAGGTTGCGGGTTCGATTCCCGCCGCGGGACAAATGTTTGCATATCCAAATATTAGTCTCGGGATCTGGGTGTTTTCTATGTATAATATTTATGTATTTACAAAAAAAAAGTATATAAGTAGTGTATCAGTCATGTAGTTCCCATAACACAAGCTCTGCTTACTTTGGGGCTAGATGATGCTGTGTGAAAAATGTCCAGCATTATTTATTTATTTATTATTATTTGTATCTGCTTATTTGAAGTTTTATTTACTTAGATCAAATTTTTTTAAGATTTTAGTTTTGTATTACTCTTTTTGTATTACTTGAAAAGAGCACATGTCTGCATCAGCGTAGCGAACCGGTTGGAAAGGCAAGCTTTTCGACCAAAACTCTAAGTACTAAAAACTCCTGGCAGATGCACCGCCGAGTGTAGAAATCCGATCGGAAAGGTTTAGTTTATTACATCGTACAAAGCGGTAGTTTATCTGCAAGCAGAAGATCCTGGCAAAAGCTCCACTGGTACAAGGGTGCACAAACGTAGAGGGCCAATTGAAAAGATAACTCTTCCTAACTGGCTATTGACGTTCGTAGAGTGTATAACACTTTCCGATCAGACGCGGCATTTCATCTGCGAGGGTACGCCCATGTACGAGCTTATCAGTCGTGACGGCGCATCTGCAAGCAGGAGATCCTAGCAGAATCGCTGCTGGTACAAGGCTGCACGAACGTAAAGACGCAATTAGAAAAAGCGTAGTACACTTTTCAACCGGACGCCGCTTTGCGTCTGCCAGAAGTAAGAAGCCCTGGCAGTGGATGAAGGTAGAGACCTAGTCGTATAAGGATTATCAATTGTATAGCTTTGATGCAACTCAAGTTACTATCCGCTAACTATATTAGGAACTAATCGTAACTTGGAATTAAAATTATCGTGGTTTGGTATCATTTTAGAATATAATTACGACTATACCACGTACTTTACTATTCTCCTGATGACGTTTCGTTGACCGTTTAGAGGTAATAGTAAAGTACGTGGTATAGTCGTAATTATATTCTAAAATAATCGTAACTTACAGGATATCAATTTTAAGCTAACTTTGTTAAGATAAGATTAAACAACTCGTCATGTGTGGTGACATAAACAGCAAATTGCTGTGGGCTCCAAACATGTCGACAAAATTGAAAATTATTGCCTTTGAGCGAAAACATAATTTAATTTCTTCTTCGACAAGTTAAAGTACACTCAGGAACCAATATTAACGTAACAATGTAGGTCGTACGTTGTTAGGGTTGTATAGGAATCTATAGGGTGGGCCAGGACTTTGTGAGTTATTAAAATAAAAATAGAGTTAACTATAAAATCCACTGTTTTCCTTGTCGTTGAAATTGAATTTTAAACTTGTATCTACGATTCGTTTTTCGATCGTCACTTATCAAGATTTCTAAACATAAAATCGTTGCGCGTCACTATCTGACTGACAATCAACGCACGGTATTCCATACTCTTTTGAGATATTATTTCTGATGTTTATGGGAAGAAAAAAAAACAAATGCCTTCACTCGAGGGCGCAGTGAGATGATCAAGTAACTACGAAATATTAATAAAGTTGGGGGAGCTTTCCTCTATAGTCAATACTATTTTGGAACCCCCTGTATACCTGCAAGCTTCTACACGTCCTTAATAATGTTTACCAAGTTAATGTAGCCTACCCACGGACTTAATTCGATTTTCATACTAATGACCCCGAAGTTGTTATATACGTTCTACATATAGAATACGTAGAACGTATAGTACACTGAATGAAACTTTGTGCTAGAGTAGGAAATTGTGGTTTGCTCGTCTATGATAGGATATTGTCAATAAACTGACCAGTAATGGTTTACCTTGAAATATATTGGTTTATATTTTTTATATGTTAGTTTTTTAGAGTAAAGATAAAGTTCGTAATTTGGTTAATATAATATGCTTCTTTTATTCGGATACCATGCGAGTGAAACCGGAAGAAGAAGCTAGTACAATCATTAATGTAATTAACTTGTAAAATAAGGCATATACCAATTACGAGTTTAACACAAAATAATACCATAATTAGAATTCCAAGAATTTCTAAATTCTATGAAATTGTCTGCATCCTTTGAATCTTTTTTATTGTATATGACGGAGCAGAAGCTCCAAGGTGGTCTTTAAAAAGTGTGACGTCAGCAATGCTAACGTCACTATTATCACCAGCATGCTGGTGGCTTATAGTTGATGACGAAAGTAAACTCCAGGAGATGTTCTTCAAATTTATTCTTGGTTGTACAAAGGTTTCAAGGTCTGTACGGTCCGACGGCTCGAGCGAGAATGAATCTTACTCGGTCCGTCGCCCGTATTTATGCAAAAACAAAGACAAAGGCAAGCAACTTGTGCGAACAAGCTAAAACTGCCTGCAAGCATTAATCATTTAAGTTTACAAATGGTTTTGAAGGTAAACATGGTCAAAATAACAACTTGATTACGTAATTACCTAATTGTCATTTGCTTACAACAATCAAATGATAACTAGCTATTAACTAATGATTTTACACTGTAATATGACAATCTAAGTGATGATTCGTTAAATAACTCGTGGTTCTGCGCCGATGACTCATTGTAGAAGCAGAATAACGCCTTTGCGCCGATATATATTTAAAATATATTTTGCTATACCTATATTTGCAATAAATTATTTGAGAATTAGTTTTTTTAAATGAGTGGCTTACTAACCTTCTATTTAAACTTCAGGGGTTATATAGCAAAGGTAATAGAAGATTAATTCATTATAAAAACATATTTACTGTTGGCATTTTCATAATATAAAAGCTCAACAACATCAGAGAATTTAATCGACTCAATTAATAATAAAAACATAATTATTAACTTCAACACAAACATCAAAGAATCAATTATCGGAAATATTAGCAGCTTTATTTATGGTATTAAAATTATCGTGGTTTAGTATCATTTTAGAATATAATTACGACTATACCACGTACTTTACTATTCTCCTGCTGACGTTTCGAGGAAGGACCTCTAAACGGTCAACGAAACGTCAGCAGGAGAATAGTAAAGTACGTGGTATAGTCGTAATTATATTCTAAAAGCTTTATTTATTACAAGCATTGTGTACGCTGTTTATAAATATTATCCATAGTGGCTAAACTACTATACAATAGACCCATAATGAGTGCTATAACGAATGATCTTGAATCAACTCCATCAGACTTCCCGCAACCATGTCATAGGTCTATCTGGTAGATAATGGACAACAGTGGTTGTAATTGTAGGGCAATTTGATGTAACTAGGGTTTAAAAAAAAATGTATTGCCTGATGGTTATCAGGCAATACATTTTTGTCTATGGTCATATACTTGTAGAAAAGAAAGTTAACAGAAAACGATTCTCTTTCATATACAATGCAGCATTTCCAACTACTTCCACAATAAATGTAAATGGACGTTTGCCTTTTTAATATATAAGTATTAAAAAGGTTTACTGTTCGCTTTGTTTGATAAATACTACTAACCTTATTTTGACATAAATTATAAACAATACATAATTATATGTCTGAGGTTTTATTACTTCAGTAATATTTTTCAGTCGCAATAATAAAAAAACACTAATAATACAAATTTTCAAAACATTTTCAGACGGAAAATACTAAAATATTTATTGTATCAAAGCCCGTCCTAAAAATAATCAATTCCGTTTTACGCCCATTAGATCTTCTAATCGCAAATCAGATACAGCTACCATTTTATACGATCAATAAAAATAAATAAACAAACACGGATATATCAATCAATTTTCAAAGGAAATGTATCGCATCCATCATTTTGGTGTCATGGTGTGATCGCGCCTGTATATTAACCATAGCCTATACAGAGCTAGCTTGAACAAGATCGTTTTATCTACGGAAGAGAATTCAAAAACTCATCATGGCTCTCTCTTTTATCTGGAAGAAAGAAGACACATTAGTAATTGTTGTCTTCTCTTCCATAGATCTCACTGAGTATGTATCTGAGGATGTCCAAAATGTTGAAGACAGTCGTGAGCGTGTTTGTTTTTGTCTTCCATAGACAAACGGGTTCTCGGGTACTTGCAGATGGTTTTCTATCATTTTTTACCATCAAGATGGATAACATGCATACGGCCCTATTGCATTATCTATTGGTAAGCGTTACCTAGGCACCTTGATAGTAGCACGTTGCGTTTAAATAATGTATTAATTGTATTGTAATAACATTTAAAGGTATAACATTAGGTCATTCAGCGTCAAAAATCTAATTATGAATTAATAAAATAGTGTTTATTTTCATGTACAAAAATTCATTAACTTGAACGAAAACGATCACTCAATTCAATAGAAGCGTCTTTCTGGGTCCGTGGGGAACCGGGGCCCTTCGCGTTTTCAAAATTCTTTCAGGGCGACTGGTCCAAGCGACGCGTGACAAGAGAGCTGGCTCTTATCTGGGTCAACGCATTAGCATTGCCATTTAGCGTGGCAATGTGGCCAGTATTTTGAGAACGCTTCCGCCTGGAAGTGATCGGGATAGTTGAGCTATCTATAGATCATTTGCAACGGTCTTTAGATAACTAGCTGTTTTATCTGTATTTTTTGTATATACCTACTTGTACATAGTTGTATGAATAAACCTGTCTAAAATTAAAAAAAACTTTTACTCTGATTTTAAATGAAACCATTTAGATTTTTTGAAAATAGATAGAAGCTTAATATTATAATTATTATCACTATTACTATCATGGAATTCACGCTTACTCTTTTTTCTACGACGGCCAAATCTTGGAGGAAAAATAACTTCTGTGCTACTGGTTAGAAAAGTATACTAGCAGTTTGTTTCGTCGACTGTGCGAAGTAGGTATAATATAAAGGAAGGATAGCACATGCTATCCGGACATTAGGAACACTGCAAGACAATAAAATTATTTGGTTTAAACAATTTGTCTTATCAGCCTTTTATTTGGATGATATTATAATAATATCGATTAGGTATTACTCATTGATTGATTTTAATTGACTGTGTTTTTTTATCGATATCACATCGAATAATTTAATGTATAAATAAATAAATAATAAATAATGATGGTCATTTTTCACACAGCATCATCTAGCTCCAAAGTAAGCAGAGCTTGTGTTATGGGAACTACATGACTAATATACTACTTATATTTTTTTTGTAAATACAATAATACATTCATATTATACATAGAAAACCATGATTCCGAGACAAATATTTGCAGGTGCAAACATTTGTCCCGCGGCGGGAATCGAAACCGCAACTTTTTGCATCTTAGGCGGGCCTTCGCCCACTGCGCCACAGAGGTCGTATGTATGTTATGCGATATCTTCGCAAATTGCGAACAAATTTAAATTATATTTTTTTTAATGGATAGTAACTACTACAAGATTTATGGGTACAAGGTCCTGTAAAAAATTTATTAAAAATCCTAACTAGGGTGAAAAAATGGGGGACTTTTTTACCAATTTCCGTCTTATTTACTTGTCAATTACAATCTTTTGAAATCTTAACTTTAATGATTTTTATGTTGACACTCTTTGGAAGATGCGTATAGCAAAATACTTTTTCAGGCTGACGATGACGATTATGAAATGTCTGAAGTCATCTGAAAAAGCAATAAAAAGATAGCAAAAGCCTCATTTGCGAGTTTACGAGCATAGCAACAGTTGAATTAGGTATTCTAATCAAAAAGAAAAACGTCAACATTAAGATTGAAAGTGGATCGAAAATAAACTAGCGCAATTTAATATCGAAACTTGTTTATAAAAGGATTTATATAAAATAATTTTTAATCTGTGTAGACGACAGCGATCGCTTCAAAGAGAAGGACGTTTAAGAGTCAGTTCAAACTGATCCTTGTGATTATAATAAACAAAATAATTTTCACTTTGAGTATAGCGATAGTCGGACAGTCGGCTTACTTAGTCGGCGAAAATAAACTAGCACAATTTAATATCAAAACTTGTTTGTAAAAGGATTTATATAATTTTTTTTTATCTGTGTAGACGACTGCGATCGCTTCAAAGAGAAGGACGTTTACGAGTCAGTTCAAACTGATCCTTGTGATTATAATGAACAAAATAATTTTCACTTTGAGTATAGCGACAGTCGGACAGTCGGCTTACAAAATGACTGACGTCTGCAAGTATCCTCAGGCAGCTTTGTGTTAATGATTTTACAAGTTGACTGTTTTGACAAGTTGATTAGGAGTTCCTCATGACAATATGTTCCGTATTAAAACTTTCCGAAATGAAATAAATAATTTGGGAAATATCGCAGCGCTTTTGTTGTGAAATTATAAAGCGATGGAGCCGTTTAATTTATAACTTTGGCCTAGACCTGACTCAGAACGCCTGGAAGATCTGAAAGGTTTTTTTTTGTTCTAAACACAGTTAGGTACAGTTTACCTATTGACTCTTTTCTCTAATGGTATTTTCTTCGCCTGCGTGGTACTCGGATAAAAAATAGCTAACGTGTTATTATGATGTATAAGCTATATTACTGTAAAGTTTCATCAAAATCTGTTCGGTAGTTTTTGCGTGAAGGAGTAACAAACATCCATCCTCACAAACTTTCGCGTATATAATAGCAGTAAGATAAGAAGTAGGATCCCAAACGATCCCAAACGCTATGTGACAAAATCCCAAACGATCTGAAAGGCTTACAGATATTATGTCTTAAGCGGTTATATTGTAAGGTCCTTTTACGGCAGTGTAATATTATTTTATTCCCAGCGTATTGAATTACTCTGGGTAAACTTGTAGACGGTGGCGAATATTACTGGTGTCGAAGTGCTGCTAAATGTGGTTGAAGATGAGTCGAGGCAGTGTGGAGTATTGTTACTTGGTGGTATACTATAGTAATAAAAATCTCAATTAATTTATTTAAGTGTTTTCATAGATTCTTTAAAAAGGAAATGAGGAATCCCTCTTCATTGGATCAGACAGGGTGTTTGTAACGTACTGAACTATGTGTACCGAGGTATGACTTACTAGCATTGACAACTGCTTGAGTTCGATTCAATTTGAAATAAGCCTCCTTGCTTCGAATGGAGGCTTTTAATTTCCGGTATTAATAATCGGCTACTGAACTCATTCGAACTTTCTATAACAAATATATAAACCATGTTTGGATGTTTATAAGTTTACTGGCAAAAAATCTTCATAGCGGTTAACCGATTTAGAACAGTATAGTTGGTAACCTAAAATAACACAAAGGCTACTTTTTATCTTGGTAGCATGCGGGCAAAGGTGTGGGCAGAAGCTAGTATTAAAATCTGACGAGAAACTCGCCTGGGTATCATCCTCCCTAGAAGAGTCATCAATCATCGCGCGACAAGTAGAGCGTGTCAGATCACTCTGGGGCACGGCCATGCTCTGTGCTAATAGAGCAGTGACTGATTAGATTTGGAACAGTATAGTTGGTAACCTAAAATAACACAAAGGCTACTTTTTATCTTGGTAGCATGCGGGCAAAGGTGTGGGCAGAAGCTAGTATTAAAATCTGACGAGAAATTCGCCTGGGTGTCATCCTCCCTAGAAGAGTCATCAATCATCGCGCGACAAGTAGAGCGTGTCAGATCACTCTGGGGCACGGCCATGCTCTGTGCTGATAGAGCAGTGACTGATTAGATTTGGAACAGTATAGTTGGTAACCTAAAATAACATAAAGGCTATTTTTTATCCTGGTAGCATGCGGGCAAAGGTGTGGGCAGAAGCTAGTATTAAAATCTGACGAGAAATTCGCCTGGGTGTCATCCTCCCTAGAAGAGTCATCAATCATCGCGCGACAAGTAGAGCGTGTCAGATCACTCTGGGGCACGGCCATGCTCTGTGCTGATAGAGCAGTGACTGATTAGATTTGGAACAGTATAGTTGGTAACCTAAAATAACATAAAGGCTATTTTTTATCCTGGTAGCATGCGGGCAAAGGTGTGGGCAGAAGCTAGTATTAAAATCTGACGAGAAATTCGCCTGGGTGTCATCCTCCCTAGAAGAGTCATCAATCATCGCGCGACAAGTAGAGCGTGTCAGATCACTCTGGGGCACGGCCATGCTCTGTGCTGATAGAGCAGTGACTGATTAGATTTGGAACAGTATAGTTGGTAACCTAAAATAACATAAAGGCTATTTTTTATCCTGGTAGCATGCGGACAAAGGTGTGGGCAGAAGCTAGTATTAAAATCTGACGAGAAATTCGCCTGGGTGTCATCCTCCCTAGAAGAGTCATCAATCATCGCGCGACAAGTAGAGCGTGTCAGATCACTCTGGGGCACGGCCATGCTCTGTGCTGATAGAGCAGTGACTGATTAGATTTGGAACAGTATAGTTGGTAACCTAAAATAACACAAAGGCTACTTTTTATCTTGGTAGCATGCGGGCAAAGGTATGGGCAGAAGTTAGTATTGAAATCTGACGAGAAACTCGCCTGGGTGTCATCCTCCCTAGAAGAGTCATCAATCATCGCGCGACAAGTAGAGCGTGTCAGATCACTCTGGGGCACGGCCATGCTCTGTGCTGATAGAGCAGTGACTGATTAGATTTGGAACAGTATAGTTGGTAACCTAAAATAACACAAAGGCTACTTTTTATCTTGGTAGCATGCGGGCAAAGGTGTGGGCAGAAGTTAGTATTGAAATCTGACGAGAAACTCGCCTGGGTGTCATCCTCCCTAGAAGAGTCATCAATCATCGCGCGACAAGTAGAGCGTGTCAGATCACTCTGGGGCACGGCCATGCTCTGTGCTAATAGAGCAGTGACTGATTAGATTTTCTTATCATCCTTATTCATTCACTAGTTGTTATTTTAGCTGCAACCTCTGCAAGTTAAGAACGTCCGCGACTTTTTTTTTGTTTTATAATTTTATTGAAAACTGTCTATTCCAAAACGAGAAAGCTTCCCGAATGTTTTTAAATAGCTCTGCTGAACCTTTTACGGAACAGTTTTTGATGTAACATTGGTCTAAGCAGAACACAATTTTTATACACTGCTTGTTAGGTAGTTGTGTTTACACAACCAGAGTGTATATGACCCAAATTATACCTATACAGGAATTTGACTAACTAAATGACTTATAATATAATGTGGTAAAGCTATAATAAAATGGCTCCAAGTGGTAGGATCACAAATAACTATAGCATTTGGAAGTTGGCGACCCTACCGACCCTTTTCACACCTACATCAAAATTAGTCCTATAAAGTGAAATAGTTAGGCCTCCTCGAATAAGATTAATCTATTGTTTAGAAATAGGTATTGTTCCAACTTATATTCTATACCTATTTAGGCGCTTTTTATTTAAGCAAAATTAAAGAGAATTTGCTTCCTTTGTGAATTACCTGCCTTGAAGAAAGTAATTACTATTGTCTCCATATAAAATTAACTCATAAAAGTTTAGAAAGATAAGAGTACAAGAATACTAGAAATATTATAAAGACTAGATAGAGCGCTATGATTTGCCCAAAATATTTTGGTATGGAACTTTGAAAAATAAAATTATTCATGTGTTGCGGGATTTTTAATGAACCTGTACTCAAAATGACTAAAACTGAACTTTCGTAGAATTAGCAAAACATATCTACCACATTCAAATACCTCTTTATAAGTACCACTCATACCCCTTTTTCTCTATCACAAGTCAGAAAGTTTAGACGGAACTATTTTTGGATTAGATATTTTAACCTAAACGTTTAAATAAACAAACACACTCACGACTGTCTTCCCCATGGTGGACATCCTCAGATACATACTCAGTGAGTAGATCTTTGAGAATACCAAGTAGGGGGTAGTCAGAGGCACGTCCAAACATTACATTTGGTACATGCCCGCGTTTTGCAAGTAGGAAGCATTCCACGTGACAGGTTGCAAGCCCATCGCCGCGTTACAATATCGCAAACGTTAAAATATCTAATCCAAAAATAATGCCGCGGTTTTCTAAATTACCTTCACAAAAACGAGTAGCACTCTATCAGCTAACTTATAGCCCAACAAAAAAAAACTCACCCTGTTACTAGCTAAAAGCAGTCCACAAAACAGAATTAAAATACACAGCAATCAGCGTTAGGTGGTTTGTTTTCTGTGTAGCGGTTTGAACTCTGATTGTTTGCTTTTTGAATCAAATCACGTTTTATTGTTATAACATACTTTACAATTCACGTACTCGAAAAATACTACTTCACCTAATCGGAAAAGACTAATTTGAAACCTAACAAAATGTACGTAAAGCAAACAAAATGTGTAAAATAACGGCCAAGCACATTTATGATATTAAGCATTTTTTTCGTAGTTTAAGTAAAAGTGTCATTCTGGGCGATCTTAATCATTACGCTCATAATTCTGTGATAAAACTTTTCACTCTGTATTAAAAATTATACTGTCAAATTCAATAGGTTTTTCCTGCATCGGGCGACCTTAATCATTACGCTCATAATTCTGTGATAAAACTATTCGCTCTGTATTATAAATTATAGTGTCAAATTCAATAGGTTTTTATTCATTGAAATCACAAGTATCATATGGAAACTTAAAAACTATGTGAATTTAAAATTTGAAAGTGAATTTACGTCGATGCCTCGCGCTCGACCAAGCCTTGAAGAATCAGGCAACAAATTCTGCTTAGTTATTTTTATGATGATCCTTCATTCAGCTTTAATCATGTGTGGTGAATTGTAGTACAATCTTCTACCTACTTTGAATATTGAGCGGTTAAACTGCAGCAGAATATCCGGAATGTTATTTGTAGGTTTCTAATGCTTTAGAAACAACATTTCGGATGTAAATCATACGTACGTGTCGTTAAAAGATCTGTTTGAAGAAATATTATGTAAAAAGTATATTACTAAGCGTCATTTCATACGGTTTTTTCAAAAATAAAAACCAACTGCACTATAAAAGCGCACATGGAAAGTTAAATAAGCCACTAGTGCTACTAAATATTACTTTAAAAATGTTAAACTGAGCATGTGAATTTTAAATTTGGGCTCACACCTGAACTATCTACGTAATACGAACTGAACAAATATTTTCTTCCTTTACAGGTAAGTGTTTTGGCGGCCCTCCAACAACATCGGACTTTAATAAGTGAGTGAACTTATTATCGCTACTGGTTAAACTTTGATAGTTTATAAAAGAGACTGTGTTCTAGATTCCTAATCTGAAAAAAAGTTGAAAGTATGTCATTGGGTGAAATCACTGCACAACCAAAGTTAATAAAACTAGTAGCAATAAAAAAAAACAGTAAAAAACAATCAGAAAATCATTGAGTTATAGCTATAGTGGCTGGTGATTATTTATTTTAATATTTGAAATGCCTATTGGTTACGAAACAACAGCAAAATCAACGAAAAATCTTTAAACCTAAAACTACGTCAGTCAATTCTTTCAATTTATTTATGTGGAGCAAGTTTTGATCTTTACGGCTATTCCATTTTAGACACTAGACCATTATATAGGTTGCAATGTTGGAATGAGAATTCTACAAACTTAACAAATATAATACAACTACTTTATAATAATAAAAAATGAACTAGCTACATACTCTTAAAGAACTGGTGACATTTTCGAACTTTAAGTACAATACATGTAGTTTGAAATACTTCTTATAAATATCTCTGTGATCGACACCAAGACATCTGTGGCTCATTGATCTAATAGTTTAGACGCTTGGGTCTCAGAGCTATTTCAATTCCCATCGAGGGAATGTTTTTGCATGATCCGCAAAATATGTGTTTCGCAAATAAGCAGTGTACCTAGAAGAAGTTTTTGCCACACGTGTACCCCACCCAGGAATCTTAGTTTGAGTGTTGTACATACAACTAACTGTATATATATATAACAGTTAGTTATGTGGCTGTTGGGTCATTTTTTTTATTGCTCTTAAACTTTGTATATAAATTATATTAGAAAGACAAGAAACTGTATACAACGGCAGTGTAACGGCTCAGTCCATTGTAAATACCACTGAGCTAAATTAATGAAGCAGTCTAATTGTGTGGACGTTGTTTCCCCCATATATCCCGACTATAGTCCACGTATTGCAAAGCTAGGAAATATTTAATGCAAGATACTTTTCCTTAAAAAGTCAAAGTTGTGTTTCAAACTACAGGATGATTTGAAGGATCAAATACTGAGTTTTGGTGTGAGATGACTTACCTACGATAAGCCCAAGATAAGATAGATTTAAGTGATAAGACCATCCATTGTAAATTTTCTGTTTATCCCTGTGAATTTCTGTGTTTTTATATGTTTTCTTTGGTATGCATTAAAGAGAGTTTATCTGTCTGCCTTTCATCTTTATAAACATCCTATAGAAATCTTGATTTGAATTGAAATTTTAGCCCTATTCTCTTTGCCGTTGGGCAATCGAAAACTCTGAACTTTGTTGATTCCCAGCCCTAGTGCAAAGCAGAACGCTTGGATGCAGCCACTCAGGTATTTAGTTCAAACTAATTTCTCTGAGTTATCTTGTTTACCCTTACCTCAAGCGTAGTTAAACTTAACCGTATATCACTGAGTACAGAGTTTGCTACAGCAAATTTTTATATATCTTAAAGCAAAGTCTCTGAACTTTTAATTCAACTTATAAAATCCGTTTACAAATAAGACTGTTTACAAACTTGTACAAAGCGTCTAACATAATTTGCAATACCGGATCCAAAATCGGTTTTGAACACTGCAAGTGATTGGAATAGATAAGGCATGTGCTTACTATAAAACTGTATGGATACTAAAAGCGAACGTGTGTTCCAATGTTTAGGCGTACCATAGGCATCTCTAATCTTTGTGCAGTATCTGTTTGACGACCCATGTTGTATGGTTGTATTGTATGGTTCATAAGTTAAAAGCATAGGGCTGGCAAAATCTACGAACTTAACATATGGGTCCGTTGGGAACCGGGGTTCATTAGAGTGTTCGAAATTCTTTCAGGGTGACTGATCATATCGTGATCAGAGAGCTGGCTCTTATCTGAGTCAATGCATTAACATTGCCATTCTGTGTGCAATTCAGTCAGAATTTTGAGAACGCTTCCGTCTGGTAGTAGATCTGGGATCAGTTGACCTACTTACGTATCTATAGATCGTTTTTAACGGTCGTTAGATAGCTGTTACATTAGCAATGCAGTGTTCTGTTTTCGACTGTTAAATTTGAAATGAAACATAATCGGAAAGACAAAGCAGTGTTTTCATATTTATAAGTAAAGTTATTAATCGGTGCCTTTGCCACTTAAACGATATTAGAAAATTTAGTACAAAATTAATATAAAATCAAAGTCACCAAACATAAATAATATTTACCCAGGTGGAACAGCCCTACCCATCGGTTTATATTATATCGCCCATAAAACCATTGCACGCTCTAGTATTTGAGCTAGAGATATTAAATTCAAGCACATAGATTCAGCACTCCTCGCAGGCAATTTATATCTAAACGTTTATCAAGCGGATATCCGTTATCTAATCTATCGAAGCGGACATAACTTTAGTTAGCACCTTTGGAAATAGTCACTCAACTGTTAAGGCGATTTCTAGTGGCTGGAAGTCACATTTAGTTTCTATTTAAATCAAATAGAAACTAAATATTACTTCTAGTATTTATAGAGCAAACGAAATACTTAGGGCCATACTTATAAACATGTATAAAAATATATATTTGATAACCAACTGAACAATGCTTTATCTGATTCTTATATGTGTCATTTAAAATAACACATATAAGACAGAATATAACTTAACCCGCCAACGGTGACGTCGATTTGACTTACATCTTCGGTGACCCCGGTCCCACGCACCGGGGTTTTCAATGGAAGATTTTTCAAAATCTTTCATTTACTGACCATGTTTTTTGTTAGTTATAAATTATTTGATATTAAAACAACGATATTTCATTAATCACTGCCTCGTTTATATATTTTTATTATGATTAAACAACTTCACATTATAACCTATAAAATTTGTTCGTTTTTAAAAATAGCTTTTTAAAAAATTAAAAACACTTTATATGCTACATATTTTTGAAATTAGTTAAGTCTTTTCAGTTTCTAGACTCTAGGAACTTACTTATAATAAACAAAAAATAGCAAACTATAAATATAAAATTAAAAAAAAAATCTTGAAATTTTTACGAAAATTCGCACCCAAACTATCTACCACGTCAACGCCGCCCTTGGTGTCATTGTAGCTCAAATTATATCGGGCTTTTGTGTTTCTGCATCGACTTTAGCAACATAATGCAATGTGCTAATCAGGAGAACGTTTTTACTTGCTTTTGGAACATGTGAAACCAAAACAATGTCGCGAAAACCAAACATATTTGATTTCACAGTTCGACCACGCAATCTGTTGAAGTCAGGGGGAATTTCTTTCTTGTTCTTCCGAATTGTTCCAACTATGGTGAAACCTTTTTAATTTGAATAAAACAATAACAAAGGTGAGTAAAAATGTACATAAACCAGTCAAAAAACGAATAATCAATAATTCAACCCTGCCTATTTTACTTACATATTCGGTGACCCCGGTCTACCGCACCGGGTTGACACCAACACTCAGGAACTTGCGCCCGCACCGACGTCGTGGGGTGAACCGACGGTGGGGGAGGGGAAATGAGGCAGCTACTCGAAATCACAACGAAAATCGTTGGCGAGGGAAAAAGTTATTCGAATTTTTCAAGTCACCCGGTCCCACAGACATATAGGTCACCGTTCCCGGGTTAATACTATTAACATCTTTTAAATAATTATGAGTAAGCATGTAACAGCCCGTGCAAGCGGTCACGGTGACGTCAGCGGTAGCGGTGGCGATCAGGACATTGACGCGAACTTTGTGACAACCACTTGACAACATTGTCCGTTTGCCCCCTACCACCAGCACTACTGCAACCACTGTCGCCGGACGTAAATCTTCCGCTTAATTTAGTCCGCTCGGTGTACGGCACACGGTTTCACGCATACGTGCTTTCCAGCTTATTTCTCCACGCTAATTACCGAATCTCCAGTATGTCTTTGTGCGGCCAAACGTAGCTTATTGGGGAACATGAATAATTTCGCTGCTAATGGGAGTTTGAAGAGAGTGGGCTTATTAAGTTAGGTATTACCATATATAAGCAAATTTCTTACACTTCGTAAAAACTCCAACAGTATTATTAAAATAATGAAAAAGGTAAACGCGATAAAGACCCGTAAAAAAACTTAAAAACTTCACCAGTTCCGCGAAAGAGTACGTAGATATGCACTTTATACTTTTTTACATCCAACACTCAACATTAATCTGTATAGTCCTGACCCCAGAAGCTTTGAAAATACCAATTAGAAGGTAGTCAGAGGCACATCAACACATTATATTTGACACATGTCCGCGTTTTGGATGTAGTTAATAGTATGTAACTCGTATATTCGTTTGATGCAAGAGGTTGTCTGTTCGTTTGTCTCTCGCTATATGTCTTCAAAACGACTTGTCCGATTGAATTGTGGTTATTTTCAGTTGATGACCTCAAGAATGTTTCATAGATAGGTGTTATTACCACAAATCACTGCAATCGATAAAGAGGGCTCTAAAATCTATGACGAATAAAAATGACAGGCTTTTTGCAAACGTTTACTTGTAATTAGGGTATGTCCAACCTAGATCCCGTGCAAAGTTTGGTCCTATTAATTCATCACTTATTTTTGGCTCGCATTCTTTAATGTTGAGAATACCAGGGATTTACAAAAACTGATGGTTCAGTTACAAACTCTGAGTACTACTATGTTAAGATAAAGTTTTTTTTTATTTTACGTAGTATTTAGTTCTGCAATGGCTCGCAACGGAGCAGCCTCCTAATTACCGTAGCAAAATGGGCATGGAAACGTGACAGTGGCACTCATTTTGCAAGGCTCAGAAATGTCAAAAACTTCTTAAATATGAAAAGGGAAAAGTTTCCATCCTTTCAAATTTTAGAAGTTTTAGACATAGTCCTCTTAAAATGCCAAACGGGAGGTACGATCTCTGTCTTGGTTGAATTTTTGTGATGTTATAAAATCACTTTATACCTAATTTTCCCAAACTTTGTAAGGGAGAGTATCCTATCTTTATACTTTACGGAATTTGTAATATCGTTTTACCATCATTACGTTTGTAAGATATGAATAAACCTTAATTACCTAAAACAAGTCTCAAAGATTTTATTAAGATGTAATAATCAAATTAAGGTAATATAACATTGGATTTGATCTAATTAACGGCATTTTACGGACATTGGATATTCGCTTAAAAAGTAATTAACCCTCACTTGAAATGTTATAAACGCAGGATCGCTCTCAAAGCTAAATATAAGGAGAAAATGTAAAGGAAAAAATTAAAACTAAATGTGACGTCATTACATTTACCTAAATGATTTTATTTTGCAGGAAACTTTGTAAGAAAACAAAGTTATATTTACTAATTTACACAAAAAACTGACTTTTTACTTTGAAGCTCCCCATTCAGGAATTAAATAAATAATCAAATAGTAACATTTTACTGAAATATCCAAAGAATTTCAACAAAATATCTAATTATTACTTTAGCATAGGGCTTGGCCTAATAAGTAATTTCAGGTTTGGCCGTTCACTCAAAGAAACATTTCACAAAATATGTTTGAGTCTACTTTCAGTTTCGAATTCGATTTGTGATACGGGCTCAAATCCAAGAATGTCAATATTTTTCCTTATTAAACTTTTATACTAGAGATCCGGTCGTTTCATTTGTGAAGTTGGTCATACTTCGCATTCCTGAGAGGCACCTGAAATGGGAATCGTCGAACAACTTTTCTAATTTTCCAATAAGAACTTATACATTCTGAATGGCGAGAACTGATAGGTTGCGGATAATTAAAATTGGATTGGTCTCCTGTAGTCAAATAATTGGTTCAATGATTATATTTTAAGACAAGCTGTTTTGTGTAAAAAACACAAATAAGGTATATATGTAGATGAAAAGAAAAGTTACATTAAAATATTTCAAAATATAAATAATAATAATAAAAATATGTGTTGTCTGGGGTCAAAAGGTGCCTGTCTCAGCATAATGCTGCACCAAACCTAGGAAAGGTGTAGCGCTGATTATCTGACAGGGCCTGCATCGTGATGTCACGAACAACGGGGAGCAACATAAGTAATAAAACATATATAGATAGATAATAAATTTATAAGTGTTGTGTACAATACATAAATATATCATTAATGTTATAATATATAAATATTATATAATATCAACTACTATTACTTTTTCTATGGAGTTATACCAGCCGCTTTGAGAGGCGGTGAGACAACTGTTGTCTGGTTATTCTGTTGCGATTGATTGATCTCCATCTTAAAAAAATAAAATTAAGTAGAATATCATTTATTTAGTTTCCATAACACAAACAATAATGACTTTAGGGCTAGATGATGTTGACTTAAAAAGATGCCGTGTATCGCAGTTGCTGGCCCGCACGTACTCTGGCGTCACGGAAGACCAGCGTTTTGGTGGCACAAAGTGCTGAGTGGCGGCCGTTTTTGTTGTCAATCTCATTTCCTTGATAACTCTTACGTGTACTCCTGTATCCTTTATTTGACACAAAATAAAATATTGTTATCTTTATCTTTATCTTAACTTGTCAGAGCTGTTAAATATTTGGGCTCCACTGCGATAGAGAGGAGAACTGCTTTGTTAAAAAAATCAATTTGATATGGGGATAAGAATATAGTGCCCCAAAAGCATTACATTAACATTTAAAATTGGTAAGTAAAAATAAGAATTGATAATTCTATAAACCTTTCAAGGTTTATATAATTATCACTTCCTCGAGATAAAATCTGTATAGCACATTAAATTAAATCATTATTTGTGTAGGTATTAGTACGATATATTTTTGTATTGTTTAAGATTTAAGTACCTACCTTTAGTTTTGGCCTATGTACCTATAATATTCTCACAAGAAAGAAATTTTTCTACAGTTTGCTCTATCTTAAACACATGACTTTTTTAACAAATTAGAAATAACCACTTAGTCTAACTAGTAGTGTTAATAGATATCAGACATCAGTGCTATTACAATTTACTTTGGTACGAAGACATTTCTGACCCCAACGTAATTGGCAGAGAACCGACACGAGGCTAATGGCGACCCAGCATTAAGCAATGGGTTCTCTGTAACGAAATCAAGAAAATATATCCATCAACCGAATGGATGGAGACAAGACTAGAACCTACCTTTGGAATTTGGTACGTACCAAGTTGAATTAATATCAAATACTTATGTTCACGACATTCGCAATGTAAATTAAAACCTTTTTTTATATTTACTTCTAGGATTTTTGATGGAATTTGCAACAAGCATGGTCTCAAAGCACCTAAAATAGACTAATTATATCAGATGAAAAAATAGTTCATGCAGTTGAAGACTTGACTGTGATTTATGTATATGGATGGTGGGGTGTTTTTTATTTCAACTGCAATATTTGTCTATAAATCCTTCTTTATCTTTTCGTTAGAGCAATGTTTGTGCTTTCATAGTTTATGAATTTGAGTAATGTTAATAATTTATGTGAACATGTAAGTTTGTACGGAACTCTTAGTGTCGCGAGTCAGACTAAATAATATATAATACTCTGTATTCCTTTTCTCCAACCTTCAATCCATAAATGCTGAATAGTTAAAAATCAACATAAAAAGTCTTAAACTAAGCACAAACTAAATAATAGATAAAGAGAACTAAATATTGTTTGAAAGTTGATTGTGAAAATGTTAATGGAAAATTCACAATTAGGTATTAAGATAATAAAAAAATTGTGAAATAGACGTATGAATTATTGACATAAGTTTCTCTCTATTATATTATTATCTAGAGTCAGTGGACTATAATTCAACAGATAAGGAATAAAAGTACGTATAATCATTGACATGGGAACAGGCGGACATCCTTAGTAACATACTCAGTGCGAGATTTTCGAGGATAGCAAGGGGTAGTTAGTGGGTCGTCCAAACATTATATTTGGTATATATGATCGCATTTTGCAAGTAGTTAGCATTTCACGTGACAGGTCGCAAACCCATCGCTGCTTATTGGTATTTTTTGGTTCCTACTATAAAACTATTTTTGGTTCTAGTCCATGTTTGGCAGGGCGGTTTCGTCATTAGTTTTTTTTTTCGTAGATTTTAATTTTTTTGGAAAAAACTATGTATTTAATTCAGATATTATTTTGTCAATACTATCTTCGGGTTAAGAAAGAAAAAGATAATTTAGAACCAACATCGGAATTCAGATTTTTCTTTTGAAATTGGTCCAAAATTAAAATTCAAGGTATTTAATGCTCTTTTCGTACCTATACTTTATCACCATGTTACCATATATTTGGTTCTATGATGAGTTTCGTCACAAACATTCAAACACAGGTTAGAGCACTAATTAAGAATTTTAATCTGCTTAGTTATAATATTGAAAGTACAATTAAAATTAGCTTTAAAAAAACACCTGTTTAGTTCAATTTCAATAAATATTAAGGATATTTATTAATTATCAAACCGCAAAACCTAGCACATTGTTCTGTTAAAGATCACTGAAAATATATGAATTTCAGAATATTATGAAAAAAAAAACATATTGTCATTGCGTGCTACCTTATCATTAGTAAAACTGATAACAATTTAATCAGAGAAGGCTAAAGAGCGCTCCATTCAAAAATAACTCATCCAATTGTGATTTTAAATGTTTATTTGCATTAAGGTGTGTTAGTCTTAAGAATCACTCAAAACTTTGAAGCATAATTGTTCTTAATGCACTGCAATAGTTTGTTAACCTGTCAAAGCAAGTACCAAACTAACCACTTCTAAATGAAAATTGTTGATAAGAAACTGTTTCCATAACGACACAACCGAACAATAACGATAAGAAAACTATATAAATTTACTACAACTTATCATAGAATCATTTGAAATTACGTACACGCTAGAGACACACTGCGAAAACAACATGAGTTTCGATAATAAAGTAATCATAGTTACAGGAGGAAGTGCCGGTATTGGTGCTGCTATATCAGTGCACTTTGCCAAAGAAGGAGCTTACGTCGTCGTTGTCGGCAGAAGGGAAGCAAAACTAGAGGAAGTAGGTAAAAAATGTGCAGAAGTTGGTAAGAAACCATTACTTATCAAAGCCGATATCAGCAAAGACGAAGAGGCTACAAAAGTAATAGAAAATACTATTCAACAATACGGAAAGATCGATGTGCTTGTCAATAACGCTGGTATACTCGGTGATGGACGAAAGGTTATGGAGGAAAACCTGGTAGATGTCTACGATCAAGTCATGAATACTAACTTGCGTTCCGTTATTCTGCTGACGAATATGGCTGCTCCTTATTTGGCTAAAACGAAGGGTAACGTGGTCAACATATCCAGTGCTGCCGGCATCAAAGGCACTCCGGGGTATGCCATTTACGCGACCTCTAAAGCTGCAATGACGCACTTTGGCACGGTTGCCGCATTTGAGCTGGCTGAAGTAGGAGTAAGAGTGAACACAGTGAGCCCGGGACCGGTCGAAACAGAGATATTTACAGGTCAAAAATACTTGAATATTGACCTGAGCAAGACCAAAACTGCACAGAATCGGATCAGCGCGCCTGAAGAGATAGCGGAGATGGTCGCGTTCATAGCCAGTGATAAGGCTCGTAGCGTCACAGGCTCCAACTATGTCATCGATTGTGGAGCATTATTGAAAAAGTGATTGTTGTGTGATAATACTTTAATGACAGTATTGATTTTGAAGAATTTGTGTATACATAAGATATAACAAAAAAAATATATTGGAATACATGTTCTAAGCCCTTTAATTTATTCCGGGACGTATTTATTACGTATATCTCTTTGTTGTGTAATGTGTTTATCTATCTATTCGTATTTATCTACCTTCAAAAATATCTTTACTATAAATATATGGGAGTTATCTAAGCTATCGAAATTAGATTAAAGTGAGTATGAATTTTAGTTTCAGAGTTTTGTTGGTTACATTTTTTTATGTTCATCGACTTCGTAGTCTAGGTTTCATTCTCAGAACTGTCAACAACTCTTCAAACTATTTCACAAATATTTTATCCAAATATATACTCCAAGTATTAATTAAAATCTATGAACTTGTCAGGGTGAGCCTTTGTCTCCGTTATTTTATGATATCTATTTATTATGAGTTTAAATCAAAGTCAAAAGGCTTTTACTAACAGAAATAGCAAGGATTGTTTTAAACAGTCTTCTTATAAACTAAATGAAGACACAGAAATTCAAGAACAAGCTGAGAATAATTAGTTAACATGACTTTTTTATGCATCTAAAGTGGCTAACGATCACACGACCCACCTATTGATAAGAGGTTACCGTAACCTATAGAAGCTTGACACACCAGAGGTTGAGGTCACTCGAGCGTTGCCGACCCTCTTAGCGGGTCTTTTGCTAAGACATTACGGATGAAAATTTGCATATGCCTGTAATTTCACTCGCACTATTCAAACCTGTACACAACAATACGAGTATTACTGCTTGGTGGCAGATATAGATATGGTGGAAGTACTTCCCCGGACGAGCTCTTAGACGACTTGACTAATTTAGCACGAGAGTGCAACCATCGACAAAAGAGCTTATGAATAAAAAAGGACGAGTCAAAAAAATATATATATGGATAAATTCTGAAGCATATAATGGAGATGATGATAGGTAACCTTATTTAAATGTGCATAATTATGTACCTAAACCAAATAGGCAATTTTATCGTTATAGTTAACTAAATTTAAGGAATACAGCACATGCAGGTAAGTTGACTTTCTAAAAAATGTAAATGTAATTACTCATAATTATAATAATAACTAATTAAACACTCAGCAGACACATACATAGTCCTGACCTCACACTAGGATTCCCTGTGTCGTGGGTATCAGGAACTACGAGTATCATGGTACTACAACAACGGAACTCGGAATAAATATCTACCGAAAAAACGTTGTCCCGCAGCGGGATCCCAACCAGCACCTCTTGTATCGCAGTCTACTCGCCACGCCACCGATATCGTCAGAATAATCAAAATATGATCTAATCAAACGAATTGTTTATGCTAATCCTATTTTACTATGGTAAATGTCCACGTTTTTGCTAGTTAACATAAGTACCATAAACATAAAGTAAGCTAATTTGATTTAGCTTACTTTAACTAAATCAAATACATACAAGCCAGTGATCGGAAAGTACACTAAAACTATTTGACTCAAATTTAGTTTGGATACCTGGCTGAAGTGGTTGAATCTAAAATGAAATACGGTGATAACTGGCAATTTTCTCGCCTTAGGGCCCGGTCAAAGATACGTGGTAGCAGTGGCGGTAGCGGTGGCGATCAGTCGGTAAATTCACGCCAATTTTGACCACCACCTCTTTGTGGTGAATGGCGAAGGAATGGAACACAAGCAAAAAGTCTTTCAGAAAAATATAACCTAGATCTCTTCGAGGTTAGAGTGAATAGTGTAAACTAAAACCCAAACTCCTTAACTCCTTAACTTAAATTGATTATGTTTATTACATAATCAATTTAGACATAACTATGCATACCTAGGTTTAATAAATAAATAAATAAATAATGCTGGACATTTTTCACACAACATTATCTAGCCCCAAAGTAAGCAGAGCTTGTGTTATTGGAACTACATGACTGATATACCTACTACTTATATACTTTTTTTTCTGTAAATACATACATAATATTATACATAGAAAACACCCAGATCCTGAGATAAATATTTGCAGATGCAAACATTTGTCAGCCTATCTTAACCTATTTCTTAATAATTATTCCGACCGGTGCCACAGAACAACTACCCCCCGGCGTTGTGTCGCGTCAGCGACCATAGATTAAATATAGCCACATTGAAATCAGTCATCAACCGTAACAATCAAGTAATAATATGTGTTTATTAAAGTACAAAATCAAAATCATGCTATCATAAATTGTGATTTGTTTGCAATAGGTATCTTCTAGACCTTCATGGCCATATCATCACTTACCATCAAGTGAGGTTATGAATATAACATATATAATGGAATATTGATTTATTTTCTCTACAAAAAAGGTAAAGTATATAACTATGCAAAGCTGTTTTGTGAGAGAATAGTGCCCGTGAAAGGTTTTTAAAAATATATGTATTACTCGACAGATACCACTTTCTGTTTGAGTGCTAAATTATTTAGTTATATGGAAATTATATTAGCAATAGAAATGTCACAGACTTCTGCCAAGTTTTTCCTTGAAAGCGTTAACGCCAACAGAAAGTAACATTTGTCTAGACCTTGGTGACCAGTGCCCCACTCCACGGATCGTACAAGAATGCCATTAACATAATGGAGACGAGCGTCTTGACAAGCATACAAATAGTATGAATGTTACATGAGTATTTACTTAAATTAGCAGTAACGGATAGTGATAGTATATATCATATAATATAGGTATTTTTGTTAGAAACAAATAACTATAATGGTACCAAATATTGAGTTTGTATTGGAGACGTTGAATAATCGGATGGATGGCATGGCTGAAAATAGCCAGACCTAGAGGGTCGCCCTGCTGACAACCAACAGCTGACGAAATATCTTATTGCCGATAAATTAATTTAAAGGCCGAACCATAAAATTAATAAAGAAACGGATAAATTACTGGAATTTTTGTTTTTAATTTATTTTAGCAGAGCGCCTGTATCTAAGAATTAAAGGCGTTTTTTTATCTATCTTTAAAATAATCTCCCCACAATTTTGTTCCAAAAATGTACGTAAAGAGCGTGTAAAGTGTACACACTTATTTTTTGTACAATATAGAAATAAATATATCGATTGTATGAATTTCTGCATATTACTCAACAACTTTCTCACATTGTAATTGCGTGCTACCTCATCGAAAGTACAAAAGATAACAATTTAATCAGAGTAGGCTTAAGAGTGCTTCATTCAATAATAACTCATCCAATTGTGATTTTAAATGTTTATTTGCATTAAGGTGTGATAATCTAAAGAGCCAATCACTCAAAGTGTTGAAGCATAATGTTCTTAATGCAGTGCAATATTTTGTTCACCTGTCAAAGTAAGTACCAAACTAACCACTTCAAGCTGTAAATTGTTGATAAGAAACTGTATGCATTATTATATAACCAAACAATTACGATAAGAAAGCAATATAAATACTCAACTACTTATCATTGAATCATTTAGGATTCTGTACAAGCTAGAGACACACTGCAAAAATAACATGAGTTTCGATAATAAAGTAATCATAGTTACAGGAGGAAGTGCCGGTATTGGTGCTGCTATATCAGTGCACTTTGCCAAAGAAGGAGCTTACGTCGTCGTTGTCGGCAGAAGAGAAGCAAAACTAGAGGAAGTAGCTAAAAAATGTGCAGAAGTTGGTAAGAAACCCTTACTCATCAAAGCCGATATCAGCAAAGACGAAGAGGCTACAAAAATAATAGAAAATACTATTCAAAAATACGGAAAGATCGATGTGCTTGTCAATAATGCTGGTATACTCGGTGATGGACGAAAGGTTACAGAGGCAAACCTGGTAGATGTCTACGACCAAGTCATGAATACTAACTTGCGACCCGTTATTCTGCTGACGAACTTGGCTGCTCCTTATTTGGCTAAAACGAAGGGTAACGTGGTCAACATATCCAGCATTGGCGGCATCAGAGGCTCTCCGGGGTATGCCATTTACGCGACCTCTAAAGCTGCTATAACGCACTTTGGCACGGTTGCCGCATTAGAGCTGGCTGAAGTAGGAGTAAGAGTGAACACAGTGAGCCCGGGACCGGTCGAAACAGAGATATTTACAGGTCAAAAATACATGAATATTGACCTGATCAAGGCTAAAACTGCACAGAATCGAGTCAGCGCGCCTGAAGAGATAGCGGAGGTGGTCGCGTTTATAGCCAGTGATAAGGCTCGTAGCGTCACAGGCTCCAACTATGTCATCGATTGTGGATCAATAGTGAATAAGTGATTGTTGTATGAAAATACTTTTATGACAGTTTTGTTTTTGAAGATTTTGTGTATATTTGGAAACCGTGTTTTTTTTCCTTTAACCTGTATCGTCTCCCTACTGGGCAAAGGTTTCCCCAAATTCTTCAAATTCATAAATATTCCTCGACATTATAAGAGTATTTTTTTTTAGTTTTGTAATTAAATAGAGACTGACGAGATGTTTTGTCAAATTCTCGAGTATCACTCACTAGTGACAGACAATGCGTAAGCATTACTCACATTTTGTGTCAGGATTAACGGAGGTGAAAAATCTAGCAAAAGCCAAAAAAACGCGAAAAGTATTTATTAATGCAAAAGCAGAGAGTACTTCGTCGATCTACACATAGTTAAACATTTTCTTTAATCAATCTAAATACACATTTTTATTTAATTTAAATAAAGCAACAACATATTTAAAAAATATTGATCCCTTTGATGCGCATATATATTATTGAGAATTGAGTATTGAATAGATGGTCTCTGCTCAATCCGGTAAAATATGTCAACATATTTGTCTGAGGATATAGTATGCAAATCGCACACTACTAGGCATATTAAGGTATATAATATAAGATTAGTGGAACTCCCACTGCTTCAAAACCTCCACACGTTTTTCCATACCATGTTCAATAACCCGCTGCAGCCTTCAGAAGCATTTTTTAATAAATTTTTGACCGTCTTTTTGACCTCTTAATATGAATTTTCAAGATTTCTTATAGCAAACCTTCAGGTTTCTAAAAATTACGGTTAAGGCTCTGTGCTGATCTCTCAATCAGTCAGGTCTTTTTTATATACAGATTAAGGGTAGCGGGTATAGTGCAAAGACACATAACTTAATATGGACGTGATCCAAGACATATTAAATTAAAATTATAAAGCCCACCGAATATGAAAAGTCTTAGCAAATACATCCAGAATGTTGGGAAAACCCAGTTACCTAGAGGTTGCCGAGTAACAGACGCCATTGCCGCAAAAGACCATAAAAAATAGCGTGATGAATTTGAATCCAACTGGCCAGAGGTGTCAATAAACCGAGTGATATGGAAGGAAAAAGGAGAGACCTTTTCTATACTTATAAATATAAATTGTATCTTTTATCTTTTTTTTTATTTTGTACTTAGGCACATACCTGTATGTGTTGCTTAGTCAAAGTTATTTTGTCTGGTTACCAATCATAATTCCTGATAGCCACGATACAGAGTATCCTAGTGTGAGGGTATATAACTGTTGGGTGTTAAAAAAACCTCTTACTTTACTTTGCCAAGCATTGGGACATTATAAGCTAAAAAAATATTACGGTATATGAAAATATTGGATAAATTATAACATTCTAACGAAAAGCAAAACTTACATGTTTACAATGTTCATTTTATGTTCACAGCACGGGCGCGATACAAAACAAGCTTTGTGTCATCGAATCAAAGTTTGCTGCGCGGACACTTTTGCTCATAATTTAATACACCACAAAGCGTTCTCGTCCGAGGAGGTTTTAATTTCATAATTTAAATTGCGAGACCACGGCTACAGGGTAAAAGGGTCACAGCTTGTTTATTTCGGTGTTCAGTTCTATTTCACGAGTACCAGCGACCTTATAGCGGGGGGTCGGTGAATGAAGGTGGCTAATTCGATCGCCATAGCACTCATTAGGGGCAGCCTATGCCCAGCTATGGACTTCTACAGAATTTTTTATTACAGGACGACCAGGGAACTTTCAATTATTCATCTGTGGTTTTGAATTATTTTTAATTACAATAAAATGGGGATTTTAGTGTCTTATTTAGTGGATAGTAAAGCACTATGACAAAATATTATCCATTGACATCCTTTGCAAATTCCAAAGTAGTTTTATAACCATTCAAGTAGGGGGTGTTTTTATATGGAAAAAACAATACACATCAGTTGACCAAATTCTTATTTTTTAAGTCTGTCTACAATGGAAGACTTTTATCAAATGCAATGCAACAACATGTTAGATCCGTTCGCATCCATAATAAGTGTATGGACCGTAGATTTTTTCCAGCTACAGCAACACTCGTACAACGCAAATAAGTATACTTATAAAGGTTCTAGCACAAAGGACTGTAATTGCGCCCAATCGTATTGAAATATGTCTCGCTAATGGTAATCGTGGAATCGCCGATTAAATTAACACGAGAGTACTTGATGAATGCTTGAAAGCGTATATTAATCACCTGTTTCCGCTTTCTGTAATAAAAAGCACAGCTATTCGATGACAAGCTGCGCTTAGCACTTGTTTGTGACAAGTGGGAGGCGCAAAAGAGCATTGGGGTTGCAGACCGTTCTAGACATTTTTATTCTGTTCCCGCGCTAAGATCCATTCTCTTGATCTTTGCAGGACTTTGTGCAGTGGAATAAATTTTTAGTTCCGTTTGAGATGAATACAAATTGCTTGTTTTTGAGAAAAATAATAAGCTTCTTTGAGAGGGATATAAAATGTAACTTACAACTCTCACAAGGATACACACGAGTTCCTTGAATTCATAGAATAATGTGTTTACTTAAATAATTAAACCAATCAAGATATTATTTAAAGTTATCATTGGAAATATATTGAGCAAAAATTTTCTACTGAATGGTACTTGCTAAGATTTGTTCCATGCTCTAGACACAAGGGAAGGTTAAAACATGCTTAAGGTGAGGGAGATATCAGATTGTGTCACACGGAGACGGACATATAAATGGACAGGCATACGGACAAGACTAAAACAAACTGTACTTACTACGTATAGGCGGTTTGTGACCATTTTTAAAAGTGTCCACTTCCGGATAAGACAATTTTTGAATTTAAAATTTGGGACCGCGTGTTTCGACACGTCTTTGACATTTTGAAACAGTTAGTCCACGGGAGATTTTGTTTCGAACCATACTATTGACTTTATCATTCGTATCTAGTTAGTGTACGGGTACATAATTTTAGCCTGGTACTAGTGTTACGCGGTAATTAATGTAAGTGATACGGAGAAACAATACCTAGTGTTTATTTACATAACTATCTTCAGATATTTTTAATGACATTGGCTAGATAAAGATTTGTATAAATGGAAATGGTATCATGACCTTTTTGTCTCAAAGTCACAAATGAGTTTTGCAATGAAATAGTCATTAAAGTTAATGCTAACTGCCTCGAAGAGTGGACTGCATGCAATTCGTTGTGTAGGTACACTTTTTTGTATTTAGAAAATGAATGTTTCACTTGTTTTTGCCTATACTTAAGAAAAATTATACGATCCCAGAAATTCTCAATTTAAGTTTATAAAAAAAAAAAAAAATTACATAGCCCAAAGGCTAAGCAACGAAAAATTCAACATTATTATTTTTTGCTGAATTTTTTTTTTTTTTTTAAAGTGTATTATAATATATAATTAAGGAAAATTATAAGCATTTATAACATCCCTAAAATTCTCGGTGGGAATCAAACCCGGCCAAATAATTTTATTTGGCATAGCCCAAAGGCTAAGAAACGAAATATTCTACCTTTTTTATTTTTTGTTGAATTTTTGAGATATTATAAAAGCCAGTATACATAGTCATACCTTGAATGACCTGTGGCTATTGTTATGGCTACCTATCGCAGATTAAAAAAATTAAGGTGTATAAAACTTGGTTCATAAGACATTTTGAAAACCAAATTTTATGTCACCAAATAGAAAATTTCCGATTCATGCCGAACATTATTTCTTTATTTAAACCTTAAATAAAATAGTTTTTTGTGTACTCATTAGCGTCTGCGGCTTTGTGGCGCGCAAACACGTTAAAATAATGTAATTCTACACTACGTAACTGTGATTGTAAGTTTCTGAAACTTACAAGATGAAGTTTTAAAAAATATTCGGTCAAAGCTTGGCGCTCGACTAGTATGAAATAAAACTCGGCGATTATCATGACAATGTACTACTATGGAACATGCAGACCAAATATACCCCTACTTGGTATATACATCTCCACAGCACATTTCACACAGCGTCATCTAGCCCCAAAGTAAGCAGAGCTTGTGTTATGGAAACTAAATAATAGATATACTACATAAATATTTTTTTTGTAAATACATACATATAATACATAGAAAATACCCAGATCCCGAGACAAATATTTGCAGATACATTTGTCCCGCGGCGGGAATCGAACCCGCAACCTTCTGCGTTTCAGGCTAGCCTTCGCTCACTGCGCCACAGAGGTCGTCTGGGGAATAATGGGAATTTATAGTCGTGTTTGTTTTTTTATGGTCTTGAATCCGTTTCTCAACTCTTATTAGTGTTAGAATATAATAACATCTCAATAATATACTTCCAAAAACGTATGGTTGTTCTGCCTAAAATTTTAATTTTGTACTTATTTGGTCCAAACAAGATACTTGACATTTGTAAAGTCTGTCTAAAACTAGATACAGTGATATATGTGTCCATCGTTAAAATAGCAATAATTTATGTATTTCTTGTAATTTGATCACGATGTGGTGGGCGAATAGTCAGCTGCGACCCAAGAGGTGTGGTTTCGATCGGCGCTACGGCGGTACGAATGTTTGCATGTTCTGCAAATATTTTTTCCGAGTCCGAGTGTGAAATTGTAGTTCCTGATAACCACGACACAAAAAAAGAAAAGTGGGGTAAAAAGTATGGAATGTGCCAGTTAAAAACCACCAACTCCTAACCGAACAATACAATTTGTAAAAAAAGTAATTTAGTCAACACATAATCGCTTAAATGATCCTGGCATTCCGGAGTACTCCTCATTAAAAGTTACGGTCAGCCGGCAGGACTCATCCGTCGAAGCAGACTCCAGGAACCTCATCCTCGCCACGTGTGCGTCGGAGCTTACTGCTTTGAATAATATATCTGTAAAAAATATAACCACATACATATTTGTACGATAAATCTGTGTTTATAAAAAAGTTTAAATGGTCCAATGTTTAGTAACTTTGTAATAAAATGGCTGATTTTAAAAGTTTTCTTTAACGTAAATTAATATTTTGATGATGATTTCTAATGTAATAATGTTAATAATGTTTCCTGTTTGTTTTTGTAGATATAACTATTTTTATTATTGCATGCCCAGGAAGGGCAACTGTTGTTACTAAATTTTACCAATTTATTCCATCTTTGTACACACAGTAAGACAATAAACGATTATTCTATTCTATTCTTATTCTATAGAAAGATGTCTATAAAATTGCTGTTCTAAAAAATCTGTATACTTATTGTTTTTTATTTCCACGTAATTTTGTAATACACATTTTGTGTTGGAGCAGTATTACAAAATTTCGATTTTTATACGCATTGCATTATACAAATAAATATATAAAGTGGAGGAGTAATAGGTGAGCACGTCATAAGGAGGGAAGAATGTCACATTACGAAAAGACTGTTAAATATGAATGTACACACACTCACACACACGCTCACGACTGTCTTCCCCATGGTGTGTCCAACTCACACCATGGGGAAGACAGATACATACTCAGTGAGTAGATCTTTGAGGATACCAAGTAGGGGGGTAGTCAGAGGCACGTCCAAACATTACATTTGGTACATGCCCGCGTTTTGCAAGTAGTAAGCATTCCACGTGACAGGTTGCAAGCCCACCACCGCATAAATATGAATGTAGATGGAAATAAAAGCAGAGGTAGGCCAAAGAAAAGGTGGATGGATTGTGTGAAGGATGCCATGGTTAAGAAAGAAATGGTGAGTACTGAGATGAAGGCTCATAGAGGAGAGTGGAAGAAGAAGACACGCCGACCCCACGTAATGTGGTTTATGGACAAGATGATGATGATTTTTTTTAATAGGCAACACATCAAAACTTAAACATTTTACGTTTTTATTATATTAGAAGTGTAGATTATATAGAAACCGTAGCAGTCCCTTCATCTCTATCAATTCAGCTGCATAATTATGTGTATTCTCACCGTTCAACTCTTTCAAACTGTTCTCCTTCCCACCGTACTCTGTTGGCAGAATGTCTCTCGATACGAACTCATGAATAGATTCCACGGAATCATGAATCACAATTCTCTTTGCCAGTTTCTCGCTCATGCCTCTTTTGATTATGGATATGACTGTATCGAAGAATTTTGATCCACTTAGGAAGTGTAACTTTTTGATTCGCATACCCATCGTTTCCTGAAAAAAAAATACTGAACAATGTTATTCGACTCATTGTAAAACGGTATTTTCACGTACTTAACTATCGCTGAAGGCACTAAGTTTCAACTCATTTCGAGAGGTTTCACCAGAGTGAGTGAGGTTAAAATCGATTTACAATATGAACACAATAGTTATTGACGCACCGAATCATTTCACCACTGATCCATGCATCACCTTGCACCTGGATCATTGAACTAACTCAGGGTGATCCAGAAAAACCGGTCACACGAAGAAACATATAAAAAATAAGAAGACCACAAAATTTAAAAGCCTCCGTTATTAATCCCTATTGCGCAAGCATGCAGCAAGTTGTTTAAAAATAGATGTAAAGTGTTATTCTTTATTCTTCATTATTTTTTGTACATAAGGAAAATACAGACAAAAAAAAACTTACTTATAGGACATGTACAAAGGCAAGCTTAACCCTAACAAGAGTCTTACTATATTCAGTCTTTACAATAATGAATGTATAACTATAGTAAGCAAAAATATACTTACAACAATCAGGGTTAACGCTTTGCTGATCACAATAGGATTCAATTTCGTAACCAATGCTAATGGTATGTTTCTTATGTCGGCCAAGATTTCGTGTCCAGCACTATAGTCATGGCAGAGCATGTATTCTGCAACCTAAATAAAAAAAAAATATAAAATGGTAAATAGTCCAGCTGTGTGTAGGTTGCATTTTTTTTTTTTTTTTTATAATGCTGGATATTTTGCACACAGCATCATCTAGCCCCAAACTAAGCAGAACTTGTATTATGGGAACTACATGACTGATATACTGCTTATATACTTTTTTTTTACTATTATACATGGAATGGATCGCGTCATCATCTCTTTGCTGCGCCAAGAGACGACAAGAGACACCTTCATACTAACTATGCGAATAACGCGCAACTGCTCGAGCGTAAGCGCTGCTCAAAGATATACTTGATCAGTATCCAGATCTAGATATTTCTATGATTGGTAAAATCAATGCCACTGTACTTGTTTACCTTAGTTCTATATTGCACGCGTTGGACTAAGGTTAGTTCGTATGTTACACTTTGCAATGAAATAAATAAATTGTTTATAGGGCAAGTTGTACGCTTTTATAGCAAACTCCTAAAATATATACAAAAATTGACAGTTAACGAATTTAAAAATAGGAATTTAACAAAAACGTTATAAAAAGGCATACTATAATATATCGGATTATTTAGATGATAAAAAACTCTTGGGATTGAAAATGCTCCAACTCGATAAAAATGTATGTAAGTACCTACCTATTGTTTTGTAAAAGGATAATTAAAAAGAATAACCAGTTTTGTTTTGTTGCCCTTCTTTCTTGGCTTGGTCGCGGAGGAACAGGAAGTAGATAAAAATCTATGTTTCAAAGTGATATTGTGATTTTAATTAATAAATTAATTTTGACCTTGATTCTGCACTAAATTATTTTAGAGAATTTAATTACGTTCACTTAACGATCACCACAGTATACATAATATGGTAAAAAACAGTGGTTACTTTAAAATAATGTTGAAATGTGACAACCTCGATGGCGCGAAGAGGTATTAGACACCAGCGACGCAAGAGGTGCAGGTTCGATTCCCGCTTAGGGGAAAATGTTTTTGTTATGTTCTGCAGATGATCTGGGTGTCGTGGTACCATGGTACTCGAAGTTTCTAACATCATTCTGACTACATGAATCCTAGTGTGGAATTAGGACTATGTTTGTGTTTATTGGGTATTTATTATTATTATTTATACCTACTGCTATTATACTATACTGATACTATAATGATCAAAAGTAGCGTTCGTACGAAACGCATTCGCTCGACCGCTTTTTTTCATCGATTACCTTGCAAAATTGGTCTCTTAACCCTGAAAGTCCATTCTAAATATTGGTTAAAGATATTTGACATCCGATGATTAGTTTCGGAGATTATCCTCTACATACAAACTTACAAAAATTACCTCTTTATAATATTAGTATAGATTTAAATATTACCACGATTACGTATCGGTAGAAATTTATAAGTTCTATTCCACCATCGTTGCCGGTCGTTCTTACAACAGTCACTCTGTAGTTGTCTTCCGCAGGCTTAGACAGGACTCCTACTTGTCTGAAAGTAAATGAGCATAATTGAAATAGATTGTTGTTTGTGAAATTAAGGGGTCACCAATGAAATCAAAGGACACAGACTCGCTTCAATATAAGAATGATAATATAGAATGATTTGATCTGTTTATGTGGAACCTTGTAAGCTCCACAAAAACATACGGAGGAAGGCGTTGATGCTTGCGGCACAGTATTTTTTTAATTCTGCGAGTATTTTCGTTTTTCACTTGTTATTCAATCACATGTAACTGTTCCAATAAAGATATTTGATAACCTCAAAAAAAAGTATTTCAGTCTTTTAAGTATTTTAACAGACTTCAAAAAAGTAGGTTCTTTTCGTGTATATGTGCGATATCTTCGCTAATTGTGAGCCGATTTTCATGGTTCTTTTTTAATAGGTAGGGTAAGGGTAGGTAAGGCTAAATGTGAAAAAAAGGGGATGAAATTTCATATTAAACTGTTTATCAACTTCCATTAAACGGATCTGCAGTCAGTTCAGTTTTTTTCCGGATTTTTTATTAAGTTTTATGCCTTATATTTATACAACTTACATACAATTGAATAGTGGAAGAAATTCATTTCTGATGTCATAACCTTGCAGGAAATCCGGCATCAAATTCCTGAGAGTACACACTTTATCAAAGTGCTTCTTGGCTCGTTCAATAGATCCTTTGTTGTATATGAGGTATCTCTCCAAGTATTCCCGATCTAAAATAAGTACCAGTACAAGTTCTTATAAGTAAAACTTGTGCAGCTTTGGGTAAACTTGAAACTTGAAATCATTTTGAAATCCTCTCGTAAGTCACAATGTCTCAAAACACGTCTCTTTAACCAGTGTATCCTGTAAACTATTACTTATGATGCCTAAACATGAAGGCTCACAAAGGAGGCTGTATACAAAATGTGTGTAGCACCTCTGTGCTACACTCAGACATGGAGCGCTTTATGCTCGACATCACACTCTTAGTTCGAGTCCCCAATACCGAAATCCGCTAGCTTACTAAAGTCCAAGAACTCAGCAAGTGAATATTGGGGCTCAGATTGAGTTGGAAAAGACACTTGGCCAGTAATGACAACAGTGGACAAAAGCGTTAACCGAATGGAGGCCTAGTACTGGGACGAGAAATAACGTCTAACCGGCGAGAAGGCTTGATGATATTGTTAAGACCGTGGGTTGTACGTAGAACGGACTGACACACGATTGGGGCGAGTGGCATAAACATAAGGAAGCCTATTCCCAGCAGAGTGTTGACATAGACTGGTACAGATAATGGTATTTTTTTATTTATCTCAAGCACCAAAATGTGGGTTACTATAACGTTACTTAAGTTTTTTTTAATGATGCTGGAAATTTTACACCCAGCTTCATCTAAGAAAACAAACTAAGCAGAGCTTTTTATATATAGAGAACACCCAGACCCGAGATACACATTAGCTAATCGTAAAAACATTTACAGTTAATATTTTTTTCACACAGTTACAAATCAAGAACTTATTGTTTTGCTAAAATAGAGATTTCATTATTTTTATTTACATTTATATAATCATGATAAGTTTTTATCTAAAAATATTTGGGGTTTTACGTACCAAGGCGAAAAAACAAGGAAAAGTTAATTAGGTACTTAAATGCCGGACTGTGTGGAAATGTCATTTTATGGATTACAAGCCTCTGTCCCTGACTTTGCTCGCGTATTACTCGGGTAAAAAGTAGCCTATGTGTTGTTCTAGATCAAATACCCTACCTGTTCCGAATTTCATTGAAATCTGTGTAGCCGTTACAAAGTTTATGAGTAAAACACATCCAAATGTCTAAGAATTGAAACTGACATATACTTTACTAGAAGGATAGGATAGGATATTCCAGTACTGACACAAATACCCGAAAAAATGTTTTTTTTTCCTTTTAAAGATAATTTTCAATTCATTTTAAGTTTTACATCAGACAAAATAGGTTGTTTGTATGTAGGTCAGACAAATGTTACTCATAAATAATTAGTATAAGCCATATGTAAATATATGTAGTTGTTATCTTACACAATATATATTCATATTAAATTATACAGTCTAGGTACAAGTATATTATCTTCATTTTGTGATGTAAACTATCTCATAGTTTTTAAAAAACCATTACTAAGTCTAGGGCTGTGTTGGGACTTACAGAAAATCTACTATTCTTTGTAAAAAATCCATTAAGCTACAGAATGAAATCTGTTTTTTTTTCTAAAACGTTCCTGCAAAATTACGAAAATAAGTTATCGTCACCTATTTTGTATAGCGATTGATTAGAGAAATAAAACTCCAAAAAATCTGATAAAAATGCTGAATCGGCAACATAACTTGTATAACAGAACACTTACCGAATTCCTTAATCCTAAAATGGTTTTGCTTCCTGACCCATGCATCAAACGCATCCACGTCTTGCGAAAGTCTATTTTCATTTTCGTAATTAAATAGTTTCCTGACTTCTTCAATCTGATTACAGTTAAACTGCAATAAAGCGTTCGCCTTGGTCGACACCATGATGCGGAAAACTGGAGTAGAAACATCATTTTACCCTTTTATAGTGCAAATTGGATACTGCAATGTATATTTAATGATCACTGATTTACGCTATTGTTTTTTTATAAGTTACGGATAAAACAGAACACTAATCATGCTAGGTTACGGCATTAAACAATTATTGCATTATCTCACAGTTCACGTTCACTGCACTGTGGATTAATGCGAGCTGGGTGTGGCTATGGTTAGGTATTTGTTCTGTAGGTGCTCGTAAAATAGACTTAAGTCAACCTGGCCGAGACAATACACAAGGCAAATAATTGCTCATGAGTTTGTCCCCAAAATGGGCATCTTCAGACTGTCTCTTCTGAACTTAAAGTCTACCAGTGTTTTTTTTTTAGAATTGACGTCAGGAGCCGTAAGAGGTTCTTTGTATATTTGTTTGTAAGTTTATTTTTCTGTAAACATTTAACTCTAAAACGGCTTATCCGTTTGAAATGCGTCTTTTTTTGCCATCAATTTAAAATACTTCAAGGAAAGTTCTAAAGTCACGAGCCAGAGCAATGAAAAACACGTAGGGGTTTTAACATTTTGCAAAAATAACTTGTTGTTTGTAATGTGTGTGACGAATCCACACCGACACTCAGAGCAAAGTTATTGTGATAATCTGTGGATCGTGCGTTCCACGTGTATAACCTGTGCAAAAAACTTGCCGCTTTTTAAATAAAATAAATATTCAGTCAATACATTCATTGCTTTCACATGGTGGGTACTTACATATTATTTTGAAAAAAGAAAAGAAACGTGTTTATAGGTAAGTCATCTGAACACTGTGTTAGGGCTGTCTATAGCAACAGATATGTACACAGGCCGAGGTTTTGCGAAAAAAACTAGTAATAGAAAATAAAGTTAAGTATGTAGGGTAGTCAGGGCGACTGGTTGAAGCGACGCGTGACCAGAGAGCTGGCTCTTATCTGGGTCAACGTATTAGCATTGCCATCCCCAAATACTGGCTTCCCAAAATACTGGCTGCATTGCCATGTAGCCAGTATTTTGGGAACGCTTCCGTCTGGTAGTGATCTGAATCAGTTGAGCTATCTATAGATCGTTTGCAACGGTCTTTAGATAGCAGCTAGCTGTTTCATCTGTATTTTTTGTATATACCTACTTGTATATACAAAAAATACAAAAAATTGTGTATGAATAAATTTATTTTTTTAAGTTGGTAGGCAAGGTATCTAACCTAGGTAATTTTTTGTCCAATAGTAACTTAAAGACTTTACACAATCGTAAACGAAAAATTAGATTATCGATATCAAATACGTAGATCTAGTCTTAAGAAAATTTGTAATTTTATAACGAAAAAAAAAATGTTTTTCCATAATCCAACTGCAAAGTTAAGTTTGTCTTTCAATCTGAATATCTTTTCGTTAGAACAATGTTTGGTGCTTTAAAAGTGTATGAACTCGAGTTATGTTAATTATTTTGGTGAACATACGAACTTATTCGGAAGGCTCGGTGCGCGAGTCAGACTCGCACTTAACCGATCTTTTTATAAGTAAGGCCTTTGTGTTTAGATAAAGTCGATAAGTCTAAATTTTCAGATAGAGGTTCGTTTCGTATATAAATTATGCATAAGAAGAGGGCACTTTTTTATCTAAGCTCAACCGATCGGAAATTGATTAGACTGGAAATTTAATTTAAATACCAACTTGAATTCGTTAGATCGCCTTTGATCAAGCTACCAAGTTTAAAATAGTTTTCTTTCGATAGTATTTCTATTTCGTTCGGAAATTGATCACTTTGATCTTAAATACACTTAACTAAGCACATTTTAATAGATACCTTCTCAACTGATTACGGATTCCTTCGTTCGTCGTGTCAGCGGTTCTTTTTTGGTAACCCTGCAATAAGTCCGTGATCCCTCTAACTGATCTTACTTCGTAGCTATTCTATTTTACTTGTTACTAGATATCTTCGCTAATTGTTCACAGATTTTGATGCTTATTTTTTTTATTGTATTGGGAATGATCCCGAGGTGGTCCCTTGAAAGTTTTATTCCTGAGAAATTGCTATTTTCCCCGTGTAACTTAAATGATCATCTCATCGACTTTTCATTTGTTTTTTGTGAGGATCTGATGATATGAGAGTGCAGGATAGAAACCGTAAACTTGGGACTGCAAAGCGTATCTCGAATATCGCAGTGGGACAACTGTTTGTATAATCTTCAAATATTTGTCTCGGGTCTGGGTGTTTTCTATAGATAATATTGTGTGTATTTACAAAAAGGTTATACGTAGTATATCAGTCATGTAGTTCCCATAATACAAGCTCTGCTTAGTTTGAGGCTCGATGATGCAACGTGGAAAATGTTCATCGTTATTTATTAATTTTATTTATTCATTCTAGAGTTTCGGTTATGGGTGACCAACAGAAAAAACAAGTGTGGTGAATAGTGCGTCTCGTAGAGCCTTCATTCACGTGTCACATGTCATAGAACTTTTGTATCTAGTACATGCTGGTTTCATCACGTTCTTATAGACCCTTTAGAGCACTAGCATTGCGCACATAAATTGGTAAATTGAAAAATCCTTTGCTAGACGATAGGATTAGAACCCACGACCTTAGGATCGAAAGTTGAGCTCAAGCAAGACTAGTAATCAAGTTCACCAGTGACATCTATTGCAAAATTGTGTAGTTTGAAAACGTCGAACGTAAAACGAAGCCATTCAATTTTATTTCACCCTGTCGTCAATTAGACATAACAAATTAACAAATGTATGATCATAATGTTCGCGATAGCCATCTTTTATCAAAATAGATGGCTGTTTGAGCCAGATTATAGTTATATTTCATCAAAAACAATGTTCTGACTATTGTCGTGAATCCCGGAAGTGAAGTCGTATCCAGTCGTCTGAATTGCAACTAATTCGAATTGTTGCTATGCCGCCGACTTTAAACGAAGACGGCCGACGCGCAGCGAACATCTCGATGCGTGAACGAGAGTCGCGTATTGCGTGTTAGTACGTGCGACAGAGACAGACACAGCCTCGTGGCTCGCGGTTGCGTCGCTAGTTAGTTCGTGTGTGTTATATTTTTATTGCAAATGTTTTGAACTTTTACTAACTTTCTTGATCTTTTTTAGTTTGGTGTGAAGAAAGTGTCGAAAACATAGTGAAAATTCCTTCTAAAATACTCTAGCTATAGAGCAGACAGTGCTTTACCGTTTTAAAGACGTTATTCCTGCCATTGGCGTTGGTGCTTCGGAGGATTATCTACAGGATCTCGGCCAAGCAACCTGGTAAGCGATTGCAGTTTGGATGTTTTATTGTTTGGAGTAGTTTCTGAAGTCTGGTGAAAGCCCCTGGCAAAAAAAATGGCATAGGAGTGAATCGGGGGACCACGGAAATAATCCATCGAACCATCGGTACCTGCCTATGATTAAGAAACTACCTATTAATTTTATAATGGGTATTATGATTAGATCTATGTTTTCAAGACAACATCACAGTCATAAAAATAATTGCATACCATAGTAATAGCTTCTTAAATAAGTTACAAACGAAAACGCTAAGCAGGTGAACAGGCGAAATCACTGCGGAATCGAATTAACATGGAATAAGTAAATCATGGAGTAAGTGTTTGTTTGTTTGTAAATCAACAATAAATATCTAATAATAGAGCTCGTAAAAGGAAGTACTACCACCTTACCTATTTCCGCCAAGCAGTAATGCACGCATTGCTGTGTTCCTGTTGGGAGGGTAACATATGAGACTTCACCTGTTAACCTCTGGTGTTGCAAGTTTCCATAGTATATTGTATCATTTACTTGTTTGTCACTAAGTCGTATTTAAAATTATATTAATAATAATAACAAATAGTTCGTTCCCCACGGTAGGATTAACTGTATCGTAACTTCCAGTTCCATGTTGAGCGTCAACTTCTCAACGGTTTTCCCTAATGGCTTAAAAGCGAGACTTCAAACACAGGGTTAAATTTCTGTATGTCGGAGGACTGACTTATTTGATAGTTGGTTGCACTTTACGTTCTTACTTAAAATCGTATGAAGCGTTGACAAAACATACAAGGCGAGGTCTTTTGCTCTGCGCTTTCGTCGTTAACGCTCAGATGACTATTTGTCTAATGGAGCAGGTTAATAAAATTATGCAAATAAGTTAGCACAGTGGACCTCAACACGTGTAGGAAGTTTAATTATCGTGTAATTTGTGAATGTTTTACCTGCTTTTGTGTCTATGTATTACAAAAACGACTTTATATCTGCTCCTCTTAGGTAGGGTATCATTGAATAGGGGATTCACCAACGTGGTGCCTGGATAAAAATTGGTAGCATATTATTACATTCTAGTTCACGAACTAGAACTTTCAAAATTGGTCCAAATTGGTTTAGTCGTTACGGAAATATTTATCAACAAACATCCTAACTTTAGCATCTATAATTTAACACATTCACTGCCTAACATATTATTAAAATAATTACCCAGGAGCCAAATTTTTTTAAAGCGTATTTTGATTATGTATATATGTATGTTTAAAAATATGGATAAAAGTAAATTGTTATTATTATTCTTTTAATAAATAATAACCTTTTTCGGATCCGAGTGTTCGGCACATAGCGCGCCCGGTGCCGGTCACTCGGATCCGAAAATTATTTGAATAATTATTTACTAAGGAAAACATTCATAAATCAATCATAATTGTCATAATTATCAAGCTCAACACTCGGATCCGAGTGGGGAGGGGGGCCTCAACACTCGGATCCGAGTGGGGAGGGGGGCATAGTAGCAGTTACACTGTTAGAATGAAACCAATACGCGTTTTCGTAAGTTGAATATGTTGTCAGAGTGGCCGCGCAAACTAACATAAACTGCCTCAAACGCCGGCGGCTTACTGACGCCTACAAAATACACGGCCCGCTCGCTCGTATCCGAGTGGGCGGCACCGCTCAATTCAGTGCTCAACACTCGAATTCGAGTGTTTGGCAGTGAATGTGTTAATATGGTAGGGGTATCGAAGTTGTACCTTAATTCTATTAAGGTACAACTTCGATACCCCTTCATATCTTGCCGTGTCAAGCCTTAATCAATTTGTATTTGATTCAAAAAGTTACCTTTAATTTATTAATACCATACAATATTCTGTAACAACATCCCACATAATTATTTACATTACTCTTCAGGGTCTTATTTAAATACCTACCCTTTATGGAAACGATCCTCTGAAATAAAAGTAATTAAACAAAATTAATTAATGTAACTTGACTAGTGACCCCTGGAGACGGTGCTGATTAAAAAATGCTTTAAAATAAATTATAAGGCAGAGTTAGTCATTTAGGCAACTTGGCCCACAACTGTGTGATTTATGTTTGAGATAGGATGTAGAAGGTTTTAGGCTTTAGACCACTAAAATATATTTAATTACAAAATATGAAAACAAAGAAATTAAAATTTACACGAGTTTACATAATTTTCTTTTTTTTAATATGTAGTTATGATCTCCCCTGTCAGCACAATGTTATCGAAAAAAAAAGTTGATACTCTGATTTTCATGCTTATACGAAACATTTTTGTATAAAAAAATATAATATTTTTCCCACTCTCATCCGAAATCTATTTAGGTACAGTAAGATAATAAAGCGTTGGATACGGTTATTTATATCTAATACGACCTGTGTGGCGCGGTGGGTGTGTAGCTGACTGAGACAAAAGAGGTGCGGGTCCGATTCCCATTGCGGGACAGAAGTTTGCATGTTCTGATATTCGTCACAAGAATCCTAGTGTGGAATGGAACACAATTATTATTTAATATTTAATTTTGTCGTATCAATGAGCTATTAAAACTAGCCAAGTTACAGATAGTAAAAGTTTCTAGGCGTTAAAAATAAAAAGTTAACATGAAGTTAAAAATAAAAAGTTATTTATTAATATTTATTTAAAAAAAATATCTAACCAGGGTGGCTTTTTAATTTAGCCACCCTGATTCCTTTATCACTTGCCTATTTTCAATAGCTATTTGATATTATGGCAAAATTAAAAAGCTATCATGGTTCAAAATAATATCTACCCAGCTATTCTCACATCTGCCATTGACACGTACAGACGTACGTACACAAGGCATTTATCGGAATACAATCGACATATTTGTGGAGGTAGTAAGTGGCGATATTCCAATCTTGTCTCACATTCTGCCCCATAAGTGGCTGGCTTGCATAACTGGGGACTAAACTGTACGTTGTTCGAACGTACGCATTTAATGGCTTCGAAATGGCTCAATTTACTATGGAAATTTGGGATATACCAACGATATCGGCAATTGTAAAGTGAAACCTGGGATTGTAATTTACTATGGAAATTTGGGATATACCCACGATATCGGCAATTGTAAAGTGGAACCTGGGATTGTAATTTTTCTGTCGATTGAACAAAACTGTAATAAAACCTTCATTTTTAGTTATACTAAGTCATTCATAGACAATATAGGCTCCTGCAAAATGCAGAGCAATACTGTTTTTTTACCATCAGTCAGCTCATCTTTCCAGGGCTAGGCCACCTTCAAGTTAGTAAATACATTCTTAATTTATAAGGTACTCTCACAAAGCAACCTGTTTTGTGAGAGATTGATGTCTATGTTAGTGGTGTTCCCACTTCACGGCTTTTTCAATGAGTACTTTATTAGCCTACTTAGCTGTTATAATTAGGTGGTTAAGCCATTATAAGGTTTATACATTCAATCTATATACAACATGATAAGTGTCCTGACCCCTCACGAGGATTGTCTGTATTGTGGATATAATAATAATAATAATAATGCTGGACATTTTTCACACACCATCATCTATCCCCAAAGTAAGCAGAGCTTGTGTTATGGAACTACATGACTGATATATACTTATATACTTTTTTTTATTGTAAATACATACATATTATACATAGAAAACATCCAGATCCCGAGACAAATATTTGCATATGCAAACATTTGTCCCGCGGCGGGAATCGAACCCGCAACCTTCTGCGTCTCATCTGGACTTCGCCCACTTCGCCACAGTGGTTGAATATTAGTACCACGGTACCACAACGCTCAAACCCGGAACAAATAAACTGCACCTCTTACGTCTCATCCGGGTACTCGCTTTAGCTGCTGAAAGAAACTGAACTTATTGCTAGATTTAAAAAAAACGCAAATTCAAAATCTTAATTGCTGTTGTTGATTATCTTGATTTGGCCATAATCTCACCGATAAGTGATGATTCGGCTGAAGATCTAGAAGATTCACTGTAACCATGAAGAGACCCATATTGTAGTTTTCAGGAACAACGGACAATGGTTCCATTACTAGGCCGTTTACCTTAGAAAGGTGGAACCGAAACGTTTAATGAGTCGTATACTGACAAGATATAGATGTTAAAATACTTACAATATTTGGGTTTATCTGAAGTAAACGTAAGCTCTTTCAAAACTCCTATTACTTTTATGGTCTTTGGGTGTTTGCTAATACGATATTTCGAGTAAGACTTTACATCTGATTTTATGCCTTCTGTCTCAGGAAATACGGTATTATTTATTCCTCTCTCGTTCATTTACAGGTCAACAAATCCGTGGAGACCTGTAATTGATACAGGCGGACCGGATTGTTCCTGATTCAAGTCTAGCTAGAGTGTATGCTTTGCTTTGGCTTTCATAGTAAAACAAGCTGTATTGCGCTGTAACTAGATACTGAATAGCTTGGGTTCTAGCATACTTTAATATCATCGAATTTCATTGCGAACCAGCGATTTCATTTACAATGAGTTTACGTGAAATGCAGAGTCAGTTAATAATTTATGATATTTTGTTTTTTTCTTTTGAGGTCTAGTGATTGGTGACCTTAGTGGCAGGCGAGTAGGCAGCTGCGATGCAAAGAGGTGCGGGTTGGATTCCCGCTGCAAAACAAATGTTTGCAAGGATTGTCGATATTTGTTCCAGGTCTGCGTTTTGCGGTACCAAGGTACTCGTGTGGGTCAGGACTATTATGTATGTGTCTAGTATTCTGTGACTAGTATTTTCAGAGGAACTGGATTAAGTATTACCTAATACATTTATTCATACAACTACTTACGAGGAGATATAAAAATACAAATGAAACAGCTAGCTATTTATAGACTGTTGCAAACGATCTATAGATAATTCAACTGATCCAGATCACCAGATTGAAGCGTTCCCTAAATACTTGCCGTATTGCCACGCTGAATGGCAATGCTAATGCGGTAATCGGATGTTTTAAATATATTAAATTTCTCCAAATTAAAACATAGCATACAAAAACAATAACACAAAATTAGGTAAATCGTTGTATCTATCAATATGGTATTATCTATATCAGACACAATATTGTTTCCTTTAATAATATAAGTACGTACTTAACTAAATTGCTCAAACGAAACGCACACAATGTTAATTAAGCCAAACACAAATTAAAGGATATAAAATTACAACGAATAAGTTTCAAACGGTTCCAAGAACGCGGCTTAGTTTAAATCCCGCTAAGACGCAAATAAACAAACAACGTTATCTTATGTACAATACGCGGCACGCCTGAGATTAGCTGAACTCATAATCATCAGTATTTTATCGTCCATTGCTCGTCTTTGAAAAAACAAACACGCTCACGACTGTCTTCCCCAGTCGTTGTCATAATCATCAGTATTTTATCGTCCATTGCTCATCATTGAAAAAAATATAACAAAACAAACACGCTCGCGACTGTCTTCCCCAGTTGTTATAATCAGTATTTTATCGTACATTGCTCATTATTGAAAAAAAATATAAGCCTTCCTCATGGTGGACATCCTCAGATACATTCTCAGTGAGTAGATCTTTGAGGATACCAAGTAAGTAGGGGGTAGTCAGACGCACGTCCAAACATTACATTTCGTATATGCCCGTAGTTTTGCAAGTAGTAAGCATTAAACGTGACAGATTGCAAGCCCATCGCCGCTTATTGGAACACTAACTGTTGGCACTTGACTTCGAATTTTTGGTTTTAGGGCATGCCGGTTTCCTCACGATGTTTTCCTTCACCGCTTTGAGCACGTGTTAATGCGCACATAATTTTTTCGAGTGGAAAAATCCATTGGTGCACGACCAGGTTCGAATCCACGACCTCTGGATCAGAATCGGGGTATCGGCCACTAGGCCAACACGGCTTTTTTACAAACAAATAAACTTTTGTTGCAAACGCGTAAACTGACTCCTTACATCGCGGATAGTTTCTTGCACAAGAAAAGAACCTACTTACATTATCACACAAATTAGAAGTTTATTTGTAAAATGAGGTCTTCCACGAATCACAACTTCAATAAAACTAAAACGAAGCGAAGGCGAAGGTCCGCCTGAGACGCAGAAGGTTGCGGGTTCAATTCCCGCCGCGGGACAAATGTTTGAATCATCTGCGAATATTTGTCTCGAATCTGTGTTTTCATGTTTAATGATTTACAAAAAAAATATGGATACATTTAGCATATCAGTCATGTATAACACAAGCTCTGTTACTTTGTCTTCTAGACTACGCTAGATGATACTGTGTGAAAAATGACCAGCATTATTATTATTATTACTATTTCTGCGAGTGATATATCAAGATATGTTGTTTAGGTTCGTAGAATAGTTAATTGTTTTAAAAATATTTCTACGACGGGAACCTACGGCTTCTAGTGATGGGATATTTAAAACATAGCATACGAAACCAATTGTTCTGTACACTAGTGAATTGTCACGTACTGTTTTCCTACTAATTGTTAAGTAATCTTATTAAATCATTAAGCATTCAATCCTGACAAAGAAGCACTTAATTATTTACCGTGAGTATGACAAAGTTGTATCTACGTGAGAAACGTGAAAAGATACATAGTTGGTTGTGTATTACACTAGTTTACAATTTAACGCAAACCTGCCCCTTCGATACAAATAATCTACCGGCCCACCTGGTGGTAAGCTCTTGGACATAGAAGAGAATTCACTAGTGCCTAACTGTCTAGTCCATAGAAGATGGATATACCATAAAATATCAAGACTAAAAACACCAATACCTTGCTACTACAAAAGAAGGCGATCAAAAATAAACAAGGACGAAATCATGAAGGCCATCGCTGCAATTGGAAAAAAACTGCAAGAAAACAACAAACTCTCAACAAATAAATAGAAACAATATATTGTTATATATACCTTTAATGCAAAATCGCTGTCTACCGAATGAATGATCACATTAAAATATGCAATACAAGACGTAAAATAATGACATCATAGGTTTAACTGAAGCCTTTTGGGGTTGAGACTTTGAACAGGTTGGTTGAGAAAACGGGGCCTTTCGCGTTTTAAAGAATCTCTCAGGATGACTGGTCGAAGCGACGCGTGACCAGAAAGCTGGCTTTTATCTGGGTCAACGCATTAGCATTGCCATTCAGGGTGGCAATGCGACCAGTATTTTGGGAACGCTTCCGTCTAATAGTGATCTGGATCAGTTGAGCTATCTGTAAATCGTATGCAACGGTTTTTAGATAGCTAGCTGTTTCATCTGTATATTCCTACTTGTACATAGTTGTATGAATAAATATACATTTAAACTTTAAGATCACATCTATTCAATAAAAATTCTAAAAACGATCAACAATGGAAAAATACAGTTTTAAATGCTGGACATTTCACGCAGCATCATCTAGCCCCAAACTAAGCAGAGCTTGTATTATGGGAACTATATGACTGATATACTACTTTTTTTGTAAATTATACCTAGACTCGATACACATATTTGCGCGGAATCGAACCCACAACCTTCTGCGTCTCAGGCTTGCCTTCGCCCACTGCTCCACAGAGGTCTTCCAAAGATAAAATAGTTGTAGCTGTTTTGGCTTTGTCAAATCATTGTCATTCCAGGTAATAAAATAATTCAAGAAATAAAAATGAAAGGTTCAAAAGGACCAAAAGGTAAGGAAAAGGTATTTTGAGGAGAATATTCGGAAGTCCGTTACAAACAATCAGTTCATGTTTTGTACGTTCTGCTCCCTCATTGTCCATTACTGGCCAGGAATAACTTTACCATCACATCAACGTTTACTCCAAGGGCGGGTAAGTGGATAAATTGTTATTCGCGGCCATTTCCTTAATCTGAAGTGTGGCGTGGCCGTCACGTACTTCCATTTCAGCGCACTCGTGACGTCACGTGCGCTAAAGATTCAAGACTAATGACGTCCGCCTCAAATTGGAATCCGTCTCCAGGCTTTTAAAGTTATTAGGTTTTTGCTGATCAGTACTCAATGCATTATCTTACTTATAAGTACTTATAAGTAAGGGCTTATGAGTAAGGAAACTTGAGATACAATTCGTGATTCACATGAGTATTTATTTATCATTTCTATTTTTAGCGGGGATGGGTCACATGTCACGTGGAATGCTACTTATGTACCAAATGTTATATTCAGACGTATACTTGTACTACGTGGTAGCATCAGTGATCTATATACTGAGTATGTAATGTCCAAAATGGGGAATACAGTCGTGAGCGTGTTTATTTTATTTATTTATTCAGATTTAAGATTAACTCTAACGGAACGGTAAATAGGTATCTACAAGACAAGCGTTAGTACCTATACTTGATAGTGAGATAATGACATCCTCGACAACACCGACACTTTTAATCAGGTGAGACTTTAGAACAGAATAGAATAAGAATATTTTTTTTTTATTGGTGAAACACATAAATATACCTACATAAATAACTTAAACTGACCTATATCTCGTCAATTTGTTGCATGTTTTGAACAAAAATGTTCTTAAACACAATAAAATTGTCTATGTATGGTGATTGTCAACAGATGAAAAAGTACATTGAAATTAAGTCGTTATTGGTAAACGCTTTCCTATAAGTTATAAAAATATAATTGTAATTTCTTAATGTTTAACTTAGATTCCGTGAATGTCACAATTTCCAAGCGTAAAAAAAAATGAAATGACTTTCGTGTATCAGTTGGCGAGAAAGCAACTGCTATTTAGATTCACACTGCTTGGCAAATGTTTTGCAAATGTTAAGCAATTAATTTGTCACGGGTCTGGGTGTGGCGGACCATAATTACAAGTAGTTTCACTTAGCTAGAGGGCACATGGTTGTTCTATTTAAAAAAAACGTACAATATTCATCATGAGACTGTACAAATCCACTAGAACTAAGCCAAAGAGTGCCATGGCGAATCAACTTTAGAAGTGAATGGAGGTGCCGTTCACCGATTTCCCATAATCCTCAAGATTTCATCGGTCCATCTGGTGGGAACCTACATTCCGCGCCGCCTCAATTTGAATGTTTATTTCTGAGGTTGGTTGTATAAATTTACTTTATTAGTACCTTCTTTTAACATAAACTCTCCCCAAATATGTATATTCTTGTAATAACAGAGGTATTGCACCCTCTATATTGGACGTTGCCTCCCTGAGATATCAAGTTTTAAGATCTCATGTGCCTTTAATATCACCGTGTAGCTCGATGCCCTAGTCGTTCACCTCATTACTCTATTGAACCCAGCCTATTAGTTGGACCATGCCGCGTGAGTGACAGTGACATTAGGTCGGCGCCAATCGCGAGGCTGAATGAGCCAACGCCTAGCGCCCTCACGCGGAATAAAAGAGAAATGCGGCGTCCCGCGCGTTTTGACGAGTAATTTTCCATAACCTACATACCTACCCATATAGTTAGCTTGGTTTTTGGTGTCTGAACTTTTATAGCGTGTCATAGATAGTTTTAAATGCTTGTAATAACTATATTATACTGTGTGCCTACCCATCTGTGTGTTATTAATCCATAAATACCCTGAACAGAAAGCCGGGCAACATTAAAACCGGCAACCATACCCTTCAAACCGGAACATAACAATGAGAGCATTGCTGGTTGGCGGTAGAAATAGGCATGGTGGTAACACTTCTCCGGACAAGAAGTGCTACAAGAGCCATTTCATAGAAGTTCTGCTACTCTTAAAAGCAATATTATAAATTTACCTATTAAGTGAAAAGATTTATTCATTTCCTATTTAGCTCAGCGTCTTAGCGACCCAAGAATGATTATGCGAATCCCTAATAGTTACCTATAAGCTCCGAACTTAACGGAGTCTTAAGAGAAGTTGATATTTATGTTGGCAGGGTTTCTTAACTCTTTAGAACTGCACTCCAGCATCGAGTTTCCACACAATTTTCACTCTTAGAGCTGTCAGCGTAGAGTGAAAAATTGTTTAGGAGGGGAATAGTGGCGCCCCAACACGGTTCTATAGCAAAATCCTGGAAGTTTCAAGTAAAATTAAATTGTTTAATTAATATTTAAATTTTGACATCATTGCTTTCCAACATTGAACCGACACTCTTCTTTTTGTCGTATTATCTATGTCTGATTATTATGGTAGATTAAATAACTTTGCAAAAGCAAACGTTTTACGAGAATGTTTGGGTTTTCAAATAAATATTTTATATTTTTAACGACTAAATAAATTGACGAAGACAAAAATTGAGAAACAAAACACATGATAGACTTTTGCACTATAAAATTAGATAGGTATAGATATTTTTGAGTCAAAACATCGAATCCATTTTTTTTAAATGTTGAATATCCACATAAATTATTTAGAAAATAATTTATGAGACAACAGCAGGATACTCAGCAGCACAACGAAATAGTCAAAAAGTCATTAATTTTAAACCAAGCATCACGCAATAATTTTATTGATACACAAAAACAATATAAACACGGTAAAATTACATAGTCCCCGACTACAAATCTCCTCTTTTTTGAGGTCGGTTACAAGTACATGTTTGTAGTAGTTTACAAGTACTAAAATGGAAAAAACTAAGTTTTCGCATTTCTTCCGAAGGAGGATAAGTTATCCACTTCAATTTTATTACATTACAGCATTTCTTGTGACACCGATTATTTATTTCTATAAACTACATAAGTTATCTACTTTATATGAATGAATAATACTCTTAAAATAGCGTTTTTTGGAGAAACTGAAATTGGAAAAAAACTGACGAAAGAACTCTTACTAGTATAATTGTAAAGTGTACTGCAAATAGGTACTTAGGAATGAGCGAAATTAACCAAATATACTCATCAAATAACATTCAACTTTATTAATAAAAACCACAAATCCAGTCAATATTCGCTTCGTTTAATCTACAAGAATTTTCTCGCTAAGTTTTCATCCCAGACCGTGAGACAGGAAAATCTCCTTAGACGTTAGGCCTACATTTTAACATGGCTGTTCAAGCCGGATCATTTTCAAGATTAGTTTTGTTAGGTACGGGGTTCGAATTGATTTTACAACCTCCACAGTATATAACTGTGCAGTTCACACCCATGGGACGAATAGACGAACGAGTTTCAACGATGATTTGATAAATTACATTTGTAACATTTAGTCATTCCTATTGATATGACAAAATACCTACTTAAAACTCTGGATTTACAAGTTATAATCAATATCAGTCCCTAAGCGCAATGTATTAAAACTTCTGTGCTCAATGCTCTTAAGTGTGAATTCGAACCCAATTTAACGAGTTAGATAGTCTAAATATCGTATTCGATTGGCAAGAGTTTAGAATTCCCACTGTTCTACCTTAATAACCCCCTAGTGGGGCAACTTCCAGCAAAATTAACAAAGTTGAGCTTTCCTTGGCACACCGGGATCCTAGCGAGCACAAATTGTTGATTAAATTCAAAAATAAAAATAAGCTTCACGCAAATTTAAGGCCTATGCGAAAATTGTTCGGGCATCCGATTGGTTTTCAAAGTAATTTCATGTGAAAAATGATAACGGGTTTTTTTTGTTGTTTGTATTGAATGTTTACCTAACTGAATAAAATTATGTTAAATTGTGAATTGTGTTAGCAAACCGCTCGTTAAAGTACGTATTCGAAAATACATACCTAACCTTTTTTAAAATCGCGTTTTCAAACGAGTTGATACTAGGCCACTCAGATAATATTCTGCTTCTAGTCCTTGAATTATGTATATATGTTATTTTGTAGCACTGAAAATATAATTAACAAATTTCAAGAGGGGCTTTTTTTCGAAACTTGGAAACGACAACGTCGACAGCCAAATTAGCTTTAGGTGAATGAAAGATTTTAAGTGAATTTTGAAGTCACAAAGCGCCTTCTCAGACCAGCTACTAAACAGGCAAGTAACTAAACTGTCTCCGCGTTGGACTTTAATTAACTTACCACGATACCAATTAATGTGACTCCTTTAACTAGAAGCCTTCCCGCAAGTTGCTGTATAGGTACTTAGAAGTAGGAAGCAGTGATGTGCCGTTGCGTCACGTTTTGTTTGCGTATTCCAAAAACTAGTCAGATCAGCACCAATAATTTTGTGAGTGACCAATATCCATCTATAATAATTAATGTCCGTCTTATCTTCAACACAAAGCTTAGGTAAAGACAGAGATATATCTCAATTACATATTTTTAATATAAATGTTCATAATGCACGCTTAGCCTTTGCCTTAGGAAATGAAAAGCATAAAAAACTATGATTTTCGTAATCTACGATACTAATTTAATACGTGGTTTGATTTACTGTTATAATATAGGAACAAAGTCGATCAATTTGATCTTATGAAACAATCGAGGACATTAATCTTTCTACTATGTAATTATAAGTTTTACGGGTCTTTTCGTGTTTCCCTTATAAATATTTTTCCGAAATAATCAAAAAGGGTACGATGACCACAACATACCATTATCCTGTGACCACGGCTTTTGCAATACAGTCGAAACGTTAAGAAAATAATAAAAAAATAAAGCTTATGTTATCTTTCTAGTATAGGGTAAACTTCTATTGATCTCACGGTACTAAGATTATCGCAGATCTTCCCTCTTATTCATAATCACTCATTAACTTTCGCAGGTCGATAATTCTAACCCTGTCCAATAATAACATTAAACATAAGAGAGAGGCAGATAACTTTTATCATGCAGCTAAATGAATAAAGGGGTAAGACTATAATCAGATGCAAGATTTAATTATAGTCTAATAAAATCTTAAATGTAATTAGTTCATTTGCTCGTCGTTTCAGTACTTTTTTTTGGATCATCTTACGCTGGATCAGTGAGGCATGGTGGCTTTGAAAAGGGCTTAGGGCTGAGGCCTAGTGACCAGTGGGGAATAAACACAGAGTAGGCCATTCACTTTTAGTGTTTTTTTTTGTTTACGTGAGAATGTGGATCATTTTTCGGCATATACTTCTCAGTTTATAATTTTCCGTATACCGTATGCGCCTGTTTAACTCAACTGTAGTTTCTCCTAGTAGACACATCACTAGCAATGTCAAACTGTGCTTAGTAATGCGGAACTTTTGACCGAGTATGTATTACCAAAGCCTTTGGTTGAAACAGTTTCTGCTCTCTGAGCTGACTTTGTCATTTTTGGTGGTACAAGTTCAAAGTTTGTTATATTTTTATTTCAGCTCTTGACTGGAAGTTTATTCGTTGGTTATCCTGTTTCAGAAATAGACAGTTTTTTCAATTATATCTAAATAAATAAAAAGCCATCGACACATACATTAGTCTTGACCCCACACTAGGGATTCCATGTATAGTGGGTATGAGTAATAGTACCGTGGTACACCCAGCCCCGGAACAGCAGATGTTTGCATAACATGCAAACATATGTCGTGCAGCGGGAACCGCCCGCCCCGTAGCTGGTTACTTGCCCACAGGTCATCAGCGGCGGTCTGAAATAAAAATCATCAATATCCAAAGGATTTCCACTGTCGAGTCGGACATAGGATTGAAGTTTTGAGTTCAGTGATTTTGATGAACACATCAAAAAGTGAAAAAAAAAATAGTTTAAATTTAATTATGAATTTGAAAAATATTGGCGAAGGCCCGCCTGAGAGGCAGAAGGTTGCGGGTTCGATTCCCGCCTCGGGACAAATTTTTGCATATGCAAATATTTTTATCGTGATCTGGGTGTTATCTATGTATAATATGTATGTATTTACGAAAACGATATCAGTCATGTAGTTCCCATAACACAAGCTCTGCTTACTTTGGGGCTAGATTTCTATTATATATGAATGAACCTTTCTGAAAATAATTTTTGAGTGTATATGCCCTTCGGATTAGAGGTGTACCTGCCTACATGTTCTGAGATACTCTGATGTGTATTATATTTATAATTCCCAATTTTAGCTTACTTGAAATATGTGGCTTTCATTGTGATTATGTGACATGCGTAACCTACCCATACCTACACTTTCTTGATCACTTATTTACTTACATATCTAAGTAAAACTCAAAACAACAATACGTATGAACAAACGTTGATTAGGCCTAAACTCATACATACACATTCACTTTAGTAGGTATATATAGGTACTAAAGTAGTATACATAAATTATGGTGCTATACATATAACTATGGTGTATACGTCATTTATATCTTGTCATACCTATTATTATATAAAGAAGGTAGGAAAGATTATTATGCCCAACATCTGTTTCATTGCAAAAGCTCAAACGTAGAATCCTATTATTACTATATAATGTTTTATATATAATTGTAATTAAACTCTGCCTCGCCGTTGGTTTCTCTAAAACAAATAAATCTTTCTGTTAGTGTGGTCACGACTCGTGAATTTTTATTACCCAGCGATCGTCGATTTTGCTAGCTTTAATATTCTGGTCTGTCCATGACACGTAACCTTGCTAAATTCCCAAGCTGTATCGGATTTTAGGAATTCAGTTCATTAAAATAAAAGGTGCCCCTGAATTTAAATTGGCATCTATGTGTCAAGGTTATGAAAACTGATTCAAGTTTTTGAGACTCAACCCCAAGGTAACAAAATACTGTACTAGAATAGATAACGCTTAGCTTCACGCTGAAAATCTAATTTCTATTAGATAACATAATTATAGACTTTATTGCGATTACCTTTTTTATTACTTTCCCGATGTTTCGGGATGACTGACCATCCCGTGATCATGGCTTTTGCAATATAGTCGAAATGTCGAAAAAATAATAAAAAAGGTAAACGCGATAAATACCCGTATATATTCACATTCATATTAATATTCATATTCATATTCATATTCATATTCATATTCATATTCATATTCATATTCATATTCATATTCATATTCATATTCATATTCATATTCATATTCATATTCATATTCATATTCATATTCATATTCATATTCATATTCATATTCATATTCATTTATTCATATTTTGGGATTACAAAGAACACCTAGTCACTTCTATTCAAAAGAGTATAAACAATATAAAATTACAGAGTAAGAACAAGGATAGTTCGAAAGTTGCAGCTGTATAGGGCCGTAAAACTTATAATTAATATAATCAAGATGTTTCAAAGTTTTATGTTTTTTTTATTTGTTTAGGCGTTGCTCTATCTGTATTTTGTTAATTAGTTCGTTGCAGCCGTTTGTCACGCAATCTCATTTTGCATGACGTTGTTCATCTAATTTTTGAGGCTTAATAATATTCCCAACTTAATTTGTTCATTCATTCGAACACAGTTTGAAATCATGTCCTATCCAACGCTACATAATATGATGATCGATATTTCCAAAAAATCCTCAACACAATTATTTATTGACAAGCAGATGGCCGTAAATAAGAGATTCGAGAGTCTTCTTTAGGATGAGTGATCGTGGAGCTCTTTGTATGTCTTTTGGAATGAAACTGACACTGCTGTCTGTAGGTATATACTTAAAGAAGTATGTATCTAGTGATTGCAGTGACAGGTCCTAAAATTTTTGTAAATTTTTTATCTAATAGGTACGTATAATAATACGCAGAGCTTGTGAAAAAATATCGATTGAAGTTTCAAGAAAAAAACTGAAGACTTCACGATAACCTAAAGCTGACGGTACTTTATCATTTTCAGTGAGGCTGATAGACATATCCTAAGATTATTCACTTCACCGTTTTTCAGAATTATTCACTGACTAGCTTCTGTCCACGGCTTCGCCCGCGTGGTACCCGGATAAAAAGTAGCCTATGTGTTATTCTGATGTATAAGCTATATTACTGTAAAGTTTCAACAAAATCCGTTCAGTAGTTTTTGCGTGAAAGAGTAACAAACATCCATCCTCACAAACTTTCGCGTTTATAATATTAGTAGGAGTAAGATAGGATAGTATATGATTTATCATAGAGAGCTAAGTCATGCTATTATAACAAGTATTTCACCACGAATTGAGATCTTACGAAGTACCGTTTTTACCGAAAACGAAGTACTGAAGTAACGAAGTACCTCCACCAGTTTAAAATAAAACGGGTACCTCCCATTTGTTCTATGGAACAGTGACGTCATAGAACTGTTAACATTTTTCTTTCCCAGCAGTTCCATGGTAGAACTATTGAGACAAAAAATGTACTATTTGTTCTATAGAACTAGAAGCACCTCAAGTTTCCCTTGACTTGCTTGAGGTGCTTCTAGTTCTATAGCCTACCTTTAATTTTAATATGTAATTGTTTATTTAGTTTATTTAATAAGGTGTACAATAAAAGGTTTTCGTTCATTCATTCATATATTCATGCCGTATGGATTCGAGTTATATTACAAAGGCTCGAAAGAAGAAGACTTATCTAATAGAAAAACAAAAAAAACATTGCATGACTATACAGTTAAGAAATCAGCTTTATTAAAGGCAGTCCGTTATCTACAAACGGATGGCGAGAGGTGGGGGGAAAGATGCTTTTTTTGATTAATGCTATCACTAAATCACGTCTAATGTGTTAGATGCCAGCGTAAAGGAAACGGTGGGTTTCTTTCATAAACATTTCGGTAAATGCCGTGTTAAGTTGGATAATAAATTAGAAGGCCTACTGCTTTAATGTTGTTCATGTTTCGTAAAAAATGTTTTGGTTGACCGTGGGAGTTTTTTTATTTAATCTGTAGCATAGTGATTGACATAGAAGATAGAAAATACTTTATAGCTCATTAAATGATAATTGAATAGTAAAGTATTCGGTACTAAAAGTTGCCTACAGGAAGAACTTTTACAACTCTACAAAAATACTGTATGATGAATGTAGATCTCTACCATTAGACAGCTCTTCATTATCCCTGTAATTCTAAGATTCCATATAATTGCCCCTTCTAAAATGATCATGAGCTGGAAACCTATTAGAAATACGTTATTTCTCTATAAGTTCTTCGCTTTGTTAGGACCATGTTTTTATTCAAAGCCAAATAGAGTTTACATTTATTTAGGCTGTCAAAATGGGAATGTAAAAGGACCCTCACATCATGGCTTCTCAAAACTGACTATGACGTGATTATCTTGTAATTTGCTGTTTTTTTATAAGCAACATATTATGTGGTGTACAATAAAGAGTTATCTATCTATCTATCTATCTATGACGACACCGAATTGGTGTTAGCTGTAAATAAGGTTGTCAAGTGACGTAATTAAATAACCAATATAAAATAGAAACGTCTCTTAAAATATCACACATACATTTCCTATCTGCCTTGTGTACCTAAGCCTATCATACTCAAACATAAATAACATTATACCTGATAAATCATACTATAAACTGAAGGTGTTCCTTTTTGAATAAATTATAATAGTGTCGTATTATATTGTAACGAGCAACGAAACAAGCATGTAATTTAGATCTCTACTATATCCTCTAGTATAGAATACTCTAGAATAGTATACTCTAGTATAGTATACCCTCTATGAAGCGTAATGAACATTGCATAGTGCATAGCTTTTATTTAATAAAATTCACCTCTTCTAGCTATTTGGTCTTCACATCACAGGGAATCCTAGTGTGGAGATCAAAATTAATGTCAACCTTATACTATCTATAATTATCTTAGTTTCTACAAGCATGTTTATAAGGAATTGTAGCTACTAAATATACCTTACGATAATTAATATATATCTCGCTAGTATTAAGTTTAGAATATACAACATATTTCAAACTTAATACTAGAAAAATAAATAAACAAATCATATTTAGATAAATATGTCTTATCGCTTTTAAGCGAATATTTGCGTGTTCTTTCAGATATTTATTTCAGATCTGGGTGTCGTTAAACATAGTTAGTGATACCAACGATACAGGGAATCATAGTGTGGGGTCAGGACTATTCAAGTATCTATTGAATGTTTATTTTATTTAATTATTTATTTCTTTATTAATACTTAAATATTTATGTATGAAAATACCAATAGATACCAATTCGATTTTAATTCTAAGCAGAATAACAAATTATTGCAAATCCAACGTTTTGGTCAAGTTATTGCTGGAATGCTAATTTCAATCTGCTATCTGATACAGGTTTCCAGTAATTTTATTATGCTGCCAACCATTTCTGCTCCCACAGGATATAACGAAGGCTATTTATTTGAGCGTCTTACGTTACCTTCACCAGGACTAATGTTCATGAATTATGGAATATACGTATATTGAACTCAACTTCACGTGAAATTACCGAGTTCCTGATGGATAACAAAGCTTTAGAGACTTGAAACTATTCTTAGATTTAGTCAGTATGTAGTGGGCAGTACCGGATTGGATGCTATGGACTTTTAGGTTGAGAATAATCCAGCAATTACTTTAGAAGCCCAATAAAATCCAATAGATCAATCGAAACCACAGTTTAAAAATGCTCGCTGTTCACATTATTCATATTAAAATAGATATATTAAAAAATATTTTTAATTTATCTTTAAATAATAAAATAGCGAAACCGATAGAAAAAAATATAATGCTTATAAATATTCATTTTGTTATTAAGACTCACAGCCTGCTGAGTTATTTGTAATGCTATATTCTATTTAGTAGACTGTGTTTCGTTATATTTTGTATTGTATTTTCGTTATAATTAACGAAGAACCTTTAAAACAAAAACAAGTCTAAATATCTGCCTTATCAAAGTTGGTATTCTACTCAAAACAATTGAAAATCATCTTGATTTTGACGTCAAAATTGAGATTATCCAAAAGTAGCCTGACAGTAGTATCTAGACTAGACTTGGTTTAAATAATTACGAGAATACTAGGTTACTACTCATAGCATTACTTTTATGCGGCTTTACTCACGAATTACTTAAAATACATGATAATTTAGCTGACCACAAAAACTGGTTAAAGTGCTTGATTGGTACAAAAAGATTTTTATTAATTCCCTTGGATTTTCTCGCACAGTACGTAGATGAAAATCGCCTGCAATCTTTTTATAAATTGTTTTACTTATCTGTATCCCATTCGAATATGTTAGGTCGGTCATTCGAAAGTGTACTTACAAACACTTTTTTTAAATAATCTATTAAGATTACAAGAATAACTTGAAACGTCACTAAACTGATTCGTTCCCATATTATTACCCGCGACGATAGGAGCCGGTTTATATGCGTTTGCCATAAACGTTGTTTGTTGGATTTTCTGAAACGATTTAGCGGATTGTACTTAATTTTTGCAATTCAATTGTTTGTGTTGAAGTATGGTTCTAAAATCGGCTTTTATCGCCACAAGTCATTAAAGGGGCGCTGCAGTCAATGATATAAACACACGGCTGGGATTTTAAAATGTTGTAAAAAAACTATTGAATAAATTAAGTTTTTGGTTTTTTATAAGGCAGTGTCACAATGTAAAAAAATGTTTTTGAATTTTGTGGAAGATGGTGGCATGCTGGCATTACTATCCGAGTGAAATATTCGCGGGCCGTCGAAAAGTGAAAACTCTTTAAGGATCAACAAAACGAAGCAATGAGATATTTCTTTAAAAGTGACAAATATTGGAACCAGCAAAAATTTAATACAAAATCTCGTGCACATTCAAATTATGTATATCGAAATTCCACTTCTGTTTTGGGTAAATGGTTGTGAATTTCATATTAAAAACAAAAAAAGTTTATCTCTTTCCAACTAATCATACGCACAATGGATGACAAATCACCATCCACGCATGGCAAGTGACACCGACCACTAAACTTGCCGGGTATGTAGGTACAAATTCAACCGTCACCGTCTGATTGATCGATGAGGCTAGTTTGCGGTTCCCACCCACAATTGTACCCTCAAACCTACGCCTTTGACTATTGAATGGCTGGACACCACTCTTTTATATGATCTATTTCTGTAAACTCATGGATCAGATTATATATATAGCAATAAGTAAAAAAAACACAACAAAAAACCACACGCTCACCACTGTAATCCCCATGATGGAGATCTTCAGACCCATACTCAGTATGCAGATTAAGTATGACAATAAATAAACTTATGAAATCTAAAAAAAAATCAGTTCATGTGGTTTTAAAAGCTGATTGCACTCGAATAAATTAATATAATTGACTTTATTAGGTAACAAAATTGGTGACGGACGCTTATGAAATATTTGGTAGAATTAACTTAAAAAAAAATACATGCCACGTTTTACATTACCTTCGATTCTGATACGAAAGAAAGAGATGGCAAGAATTTGATTCCTGGCAAATTAGTTTACGTGTCGCTCTTCTTTGTGTTTATAGTCAGCATGTTTTCATCATGACTAAACATGTATGGAAAACTTAAATCTGACTTATTTGACAGCACTAAAATTGTTGCTATCTCTTCTTTTGTTAATAAAAGAGAGTGATAGGTAAAATTAAGTTTTGTTGGTGTACAAGATAATCGCCGCCATTGTAGTATGTATTCCATGTGACGTTGCAAGTCTTTCCCTGCTATAAAGTTCCTTACCAAACTAAAATTTGACTAGTGTGTGGTCTTGGTAGTATCTCTTTCTCGTCCTGTGGTTAGTCTCTTTGACCAGCTTGCCCTTCAAACTTTTTGTTTACAGGACATTGAGCGGGTGGTTTTCCCCAAGTTTCGCTACTGTTAATTCTGTAAGACGAAAGGGAGTTGATGAGTTTAACAAAGCGTTCTTTATCTTGGGTTCTCAGGCTTGGTTGGGGAATTTGTTCGTAATGGTACATACAAAGGATAAAGTTAATTTATTGTACAAAAAAAAAGTAGTAAGTATATCAGTCACGTAGTTTCCATAAAACAAGCTCTTCTTACCTTGACTATATAATGATGTGTGATAATGTACAGCATTATTTATTAAATAAATAAATAATACTGTACATTATTTATTTAATAAATAAGGCTGTACATTATCATCGTTATTCCTATAATTTTGGGTTATATGGGCCGTTTGATTAGGAACAACGAATATTAATCGAGATTGCCTAAATTGTGCGTTTAGGTTTTCAAATTAAATTGCTAGTATAAAGATTGGTAAGCTGATAATTTTCCAATTTAAAAAATGTATCCAGCAATCTGCTTCTTGTTTCATCTACATTTAATCTACATTTTCCATAAAACAAGCTCTTCTTACTTTGACTAGATAATGATGTGTGATAATTTACAGCATTATTTATTTATTTATAGAAAACTCAAAATTATACGAAACTTTTCTAAAATGTCAATGAAATTCCATTATTATTTATTGACGTGTAATCTCTAGACTTAGTGAGTTATCTCCAATTTTCCACTGACATTGTGATTAGGAAGTTAATAAATATGTTCTTTAAAAAAGATCAAAAATGGACTTCGTTTATGTTTAAATGGAAATTGGAAAAATTATGTCTTGTCTGAGATGTTTTGCTATCCAAAACTTCAGCAGTAAACTTTTCTAAAAATGTTTTATCTTTTTTGTCGAATGCTAGAATAATCTTATTTTTCTCATGTTTGCCTGTCTGTTTTCTTTTTCGTGTAATATGTAGGACCTCGATTTCATTGTTCTTTCGACTTGTCACTGGTTTTTAGGGTTTCGTTCCTTAACAGGTAAAAACGGAATCCTTATAGGATCACTTTGCTGTTCATGATTCTGTCAAGAGCCTTTTTCTCAGGGACCGCTAAAATTGAAATGTACCATATAAAGTTTAGAGCTTCTAACACAATGCAAAAAATAAATATGGAAATAAAGTCGAATTTTTGTATGTAAATGGCAAAAATACTAAAATACTCTGGACGTAAGTTTTAACTTACGTCCAGAGTATTATCAGCACCCTACTCACAATTCTAAAGTTTTTATAGCTAAGAGCCTAAATAAAGGAAAAAGTTAAAAATTGAGAAATTTCTGCTATTTTACTTTTTTAAATGAGATTGTTAAGTCGAAAAAAGTGGCCAAAACTAGAAAAATACTTACGGATTCCGTACGTTTTACAACACGGAACCCTCAGGGGATGAGTCTCGCTAGCACTTGCCCCTTTTGTTTCCAGGTCACCCTGATGTCGGATAGTTGATCGAGGGGCTGTAGTATGTGGAGGTTAATTTTACGACCTCTGTGGCGCAGTGGACGAAGGCCCGCCTGAGACGCAAAAGGTTGCGGGTTCGATTCCGCTGCAGGACAAATGTTTGTCTCGGGTCAAATGTTGTTAATACATACAATATGTATGTATTAACAAAAAAATGTATATCAGTTATGTAGTTCCCATACTACAAGCTCTGCTTAGTTTGGGGCTAGATGACGCGATGATGTGTGAAAAATGTCCAGCATTATTATAATTATAATTACCTTGATTTGAACTATGTTGACCTGCCGTTCAAACGAAAAGTTGTGTTAGCTTGGCTCTATCTAGACAGGTGATAAGCATTCGACAATATTAATCGTTCTGCGCCTGTCTGAAATTGGTGATCCACGGGTCATTAGGTTGATTAAGGATCCCCTATAATTTATGTTTAGACATTACTTAAGTATCTCTCTGTAATTAGTGTAACTGTGACCATTTTTGTTTAACCATAGATAACAAACATCGATGTAAGCGAAAACGACCAACTGAGACCTCTGTGGCTAGAGTACCTACCAATAATCATTATTGTTCCATTGTCATACCAATTATAGATTTAGTTAGTGGTAGCTGTGACGTCAGTTGCTACATCAGTAGGCGGGGCTGAACAACAGCGTGGCTGAGTCCTCGGCCTTTTTACTTACATACAGACATACCTTCTCACTATACCTACTATTTTGATTACCTATATTATTATACTGTATTTAGACTTGTTTGTTTACGTGTAAGTAAATAAATGCCCTTATATTTTATTTTTATATCTCACACTTATATTCGAGTGCTTAAATTCAAAGACCCGTGCAGAGCTTGTGTTATGGGAAGTCTGATATACTACTTATATACTTTTTTTTTGTAAATATATACATAGAAAACACCCAGATCCCGAGACAAATATTTGCATATGCAAACAGTTATGTAGTCCCCATAATACAGACAAATGTTTAAATATTTGCATATGCAAGCATTTGTCCCGAGGTGAGAATCGAACCCGCAACCTTCTGCGTCTCAGGCGGGCCTTCGCCCACTGCGCCACAGAGGTCGTCAACTCACAGGAGGTTGATGAAACATAGAGGAGGATTAAATAAACCGGTCTTTTTTTGAATTGTTGACCATTTCATCAATCTTAGCATTTGCAAATGTTTAAAGTAACAGTGTTTGACTTGATTCCTACTTTCTCTTCAACATCGATGCAACATTATTCCTCGAACTGGTTCACTGTGCAGTTAAAATCTACATATCGCCCATTCGGTGCAAATCCTGCATGCATTCACACGTAGGTTTAGCTATTTTATCTTGTCATTTTGTTTGGGACTCGTGAAATTATTTCATTCAGCGATGTCGTTAGATTCGAGGATTCGAGCTTTGAAATCTGACGCCAAACTACTAACTTTAGGACGGTGATGATTCATTGTGCTTTCTGAATTTCTACGTGACTGGCGTAGTATCCAGTGAATGCCTTTTAGCTGATAAGGTAACAACAAAATAGGAATTTGTGAATATAGCCGAGTTCTATTGGTACTTTCGACTGAACCAACGCGATAATACCACATGCTAAAGTTTGATAAACTCCAAGAATCTCACTGTCCAAACGGTGCAGCATGGCGGAAAATACTGGAACTAACTGGTTTTATGCAACTAAAGTGTCATAAAAGCATAAGGCTCACCTGATCGGTTACCGTAACTTTTCATAGGTTACGGCAACCGATCAGGTGAGCCTTGCAACACCAGAAGCATCACTCGCGCTTGGCCAACTCTGAGACATAACGGGTGAAAAGTATTATATGCCTGTAACTTCAACGGCCCCCATGACCTTCAAAAGTTACTACTGTTAGCGGCAGAAATATGTATGGTGGTATAAATTCTCTGGACGCTCTTTTAAAAGGAGTTCTAATATTTCTGAAAACTAAAAACCCAAATATTTAAAACCTCCTCCTAATTCTTCTCGATGAAGACCACTATGGCACGGTGGGCGATTAGCAAGAGATGGGGGTTCGTTTCCAGCTGCGGGACAAATTTTTGAATCTTCTACATTATATTAGTGTTGTGGTCCCATGACACTCGTAGTTCCTGTTACCCATTTTGTATGTGTTTGTTGGGTGTTGAAAAAAGCCTGCAAATATTTTCGTTTCTAAGAATAAAAATAACAATGCTGGACATTTTTCACACAGCATCATCTAGCCCCAAAGTAAGCAGAGCTTGTGTTATGGGAACTACATGACTGATATACTATTTATATATTTTTTTTTTGTAAATACATTCATAACATACATAGAAAAACACCCAGACCCGAGACAGATATTCGCAGATACAAACATTTGTCCCGCGGCGGGAATCGAACCCGCAACCTTCTGCGTCTCAGGCGGGACTTTGCCCACTGCGCCAAAGAGGTCGTTTCCCAAATAAAAAAGTTATTAAGCTTATTTCCTTGAATTCCAAGCCCACCTCTTATTTCGCTATTCCTAAGACACTTTTCGTCCACCTAAAACAATTTCAGCTAACATCTCGGTTGGGCTTGCTACGTCATTATTTCAATGAATGAGTCTTACTTTCGCTCCGCTTGTTATGAAGGGACCGTGAGCCGGCTGAAATGGTAAAACATAGTAGATGAGGTACAGTAACTCAACTATCATCACTTATAGTTCCACGGCTAATGTCAGAATTGTCATCCCAGGACGCATGGCTGGGCGAGATGAAAATGTATAGTCTTATCAAAACAAAATGTTCTACTCTTACTGAACAAAGCGGACACGAAAGGGTTTCTTATTTATAATACTCACCTAGCCCTTTTTATATCGGCTTTTCCGTTTTACATCCATAACTCAGAACATCTAGGTGCGCAGAGCATAATATATATATATTATATATATATATATTTCTGTTCTGTTCCCAGAGGTTCTGATCCAAACGTAAACCTATTTTTTAATCACGAAAAAAGCATATACTATAATGACTACTTATAAATTAAGTAGTATTCAGTAGTTTATGCTTTTTTCGTGATTAAAAAATAGGCGACATTATATGAATAAAATTAGGAATGCTGCTATAATGGTATTATTTTATGATAAAAAACTATGAAAAAAGTAAAATAATACGTCCTAGACAAGGACGTCTACAAGTGATTTCAAGGGAAAAAGATGATTGGGAATGGTTGGAGAAGATTAGGAGAAACCTTTCCGCAGCAATGGAATAGTGAATAAAAAAACACAGTAATTTTTTTAACGCATTTGCATTCTTCGTTAGAAACAGGTGTAATTGAACTATTGGTTTGTTTCTGTACTACAATTATAGTTCCCAGCTTTGATAGGTAGATAAAATGCATTTACCTTTTTAGATATCTTTTTGTCTTTGGTGTGGATCCCTAGCTTTTTAGCATTCCATTATGCATTCTCTTGTTTGTTGTTTATTTTCTGTGACATTCTTAGTAATGTTTTACTGTAGTGGGTCGTTGAAAATTTTTATCTGCCGTTTTTAAAAGTTTAATACTCTCGTCAGCAATACACAAGATAATTACAAACACTGTTATATATATGCTATGTTACACATTCTCATTATTATAGATATTATATTATATTAGACGACCTTTGTAGCGCAGTGGGCGAAGGCCCGCCAGAGACGCAGAAGGTTGCGGGTTTGATTCCCGCTGCGGGACAAATGTTTGTACGATGTAATGTTTGTCTCGGGTCTGTGTGTTTTTTATGTATAATATGTATGTATTTACAAAAAAAAAGTATATATGTAGTATATCGGTCATGTAGTTCCCATAATACAAGCTCTACTTAGTTTGGGGCTAGATGATGCCGTGTGAAAAATGTCCAACATTATTTATTTATTTATTTTATATGTATTATGTCAGTCTAGGTACTTTGATTAACATTCAAACTCAATATTGAAGATTTACTTATAAAATATCGCTAATTGTTTTTGAGTAGGATATACTGATCTTCTGCGCTTTTAAGACCCAGATTTTAATTTGAACTCAGATTTCTGAAGTTCGACAGATTTTTGGAAAAACCAATGTAGTTTAATTTTCACAATAAGTTATATAAAAATAGTTGTCGATCATTTGTTCGACAATAATTCCATCGCTAACCATGAAAGTATCTAGATTATTGTTGAGAGAAAAACAGAGGAGATTAGAGGCTCGTTATTTGTTACGAGTATATTCTATTGTCTATTGTCCTTTGATTCGTCGATTTCCCACAGGGTTCTTTCATGTGCTTGTTTATTGTGTGAATATTGACAGCTCGTAAAAATATAACATAGTACGCGGATTGGTGTGACTGATCGTGGGTATCAATTATGCTATCATCAATTGGATTAGGTTATTAAACAACTATAATTATGTTATTTGCCCTTTGTCTGTCTCATGTCGGTTTTTATCAAGAAATAACGTTTATTTGGCCATAGAATAACATAAAAATAAAATGATATTAAAAACATTTAAATGACACAACATAAAAAAATACAAACAAAGTTGATTACCTACCCTATAAAAATAGGTATAGGATGATAGTTGGACTGATAAACGAAAAAAACAAATAGAATTCTGTTCAGTTTTACTAAGCCTACTTATAAGTTAAATTGAACAGAAATACCCCACGCGCCGTCCTGATCAATATAGACAGTTCAATGTCGCGCAAAAGACGTGTCAGCTCAGCATATATGTGAAATAGTACCAGGTTTCTTAAGTTGTATCTCTTGGTAATTAAGACATGGATATACAAAAAATACAGATGAAACAGCTAGCTATCTAAAGACCGTTGCAAACGATCTATAGATAGCTCAACTGATCCTGATCACTATCAGGCGGAAGCGTTCCCAAAATACGGGCCGCATTGCCACGCTGAATGGCAATGCTAATGCGTTGACCCAGATAGGAGCCAGCTCTCTTGTCACGCGGCGCTTCGACCAGTTGCCCTGAAAGAATTTTGAAAACGCGATGGGTCCCGGTTCCCCACGGACCCAGAGTCTCAACCCCAAAAGGCTCAAATAAGTAAACTCTGTCGAGACTTCTATATTTGCGCCTCTTGAGATCCTCGGCCAAATCAGCCGCTGCACCGGCTCTAACTGATGTCTCCGACAAATGAGATGGTGCTAGGGTATCTACGCATGTGGCGTCCCATACCAAAGGCCTTCCCTTCTCCCAAGGGACAAGAGTCATGGATTTCTTCAACTAAGAGTGAATAGGTAGGCTACCACTATATGGTAAGTGCTGATATGGTCGGCCGGCGATGTAGTATGAGGGCTTAAAAGATACCTATTCACTCTTTCTTATTTACTAAGAGATACAACTTAAGAAACCTAGTACTATTTTACATATTATGATTTTGGTTATCATAGTACATATACAATTTTAAATTCCTTGGAAATAAAAAAGTAGTCGTTTTAACGCACATTATCTGGTTAAAAATACACTGGTGGATAATAAAACGAAAACTTGAAAAGGAAATTACTGCATACGAATTTTGGCGAGTTAAGACCCAACAAACCGTTATTGGACGTATTATACCCGTAATTGGATTTTAAATTAATTGGAAAATGCAATCGTTGGGAAAATCCATTAAGTTTTGACTACAATCGCCCGTTCCGCAATACTAAGAATTCGTGAGTGTTTCCGGCAAAAGTACGTAATGTCCGATGCATTGCAAATTAGATTATCTGTAGATATACCGTCTTTTATATCCAATTGCCTTGGTCTGTACCGTGTTGCTATAACCTATTTTTTTGTACTTGTTGGTAAGCGGTTACCGTAACCTATGAACGCTTGCCAGAGGTATCACTCACGCGTTGACCCTGAAACATAACGGGCAAAAAGTCTCACCTTTCAAACCGGATCACAACCGGAAAACAGCATGACTGCTTGGTTTCAGAAATAGGTTTGGTGGTAATACTCCCTAGACGAGTTCTTTCACAAGGAGCTCTACTTTTTCTTAACTCGGCAACTTCTTATTCTTTATTCTAGACTCAGAGAATACATGCAATATATTTACATATAAGAAATGTACAAAGGCGAGCTTAACAATGAATTTTATCACTCAAAAAATGTATATGCGCACTAAAACGGTCTCAAAACGGCGAAGAAAACATCGTTAGGAAATTGACGTCTTAGAAAAAAAAACAAATGACTGTGCCATCGGCTAGTATTTCAAAATGCGGCGATGAGTTTGTAACTTGTCACATAGAATACTAATCACTATGCTAAATTAGAGCACGTGTATAATAATGTTTGGGCGTATTTCTGACTACATCCTGCTTATTATCCTAACAAATCTGTGTCCTTAGTACGCCCGTTTTAGGGCTTAATAATAATAATATAATAATGCTGGAAACTTTTCACACAGCATCATCTAGCCCCAAAGTAAGCAGAGCTTGTGTTATGGGAACTACATGACTGATATATGTATACTACTCGTATATTTTTTTTTGTAAATATATAAATACTATACATGAAAACACCCAGACCCGTGACAAATATTTGCAGATCATACAAACATTTGTCCCGCGGCAGGAATTGAACCCGTAACCTTTTGCGTCTCAGGCCATCGCCCGCTGCGCTTCAGAGGAATTATAGTCGTGAGCGGGTTTTAAACCTGTTTTTATAAACTATTATGAAAGTTCAATTTTCATTGCCGATCTAACTTTGTACGGCTTAAATAAGTCCAAAATTAACTTTGAGACTCAGACTGAAACTCAAATAATTCTTAGATAAAATAACATTAATAATGTTTAGTGATACTACCTAGTATCTGCAACTAAATTTCACGTCTAATTTAACGGATCAACTGAAGATTAATTGATTGTTTTAATTAATTCCCAGTGAGTTAATGTAATGCTCGTACGCTGATATTAATTATTACTTAATAAAGTGTATTACCATGATAGATTGTGTCGCGCGTTTGTAGCGAGCGGTTTTGTCATCCTAATCGAATAACAAGGAACATTATCACACATTCTGGAGAAAGGCCAAGTCAAGAGTATCCTGAACCGATGTGCTTGTGTGAAGAATCTGTTGAGGATGAATGAAGCGAAAGAAGTATGCAAGGATCTTAACAAGTAGAAATCGTAGGTCTCTGCTTACCCCTCCGAGAAATAGGTCTGACTTTATATATTTTTTTTATACAACAATACTGGCAAGTTATCAATAATAATGGTCCATCTACTGGCTGGTTACCGTAACCTGCAGATGCTTGTAACACCGCGGTATCATTCGCGGATACCACTAAATGGCGGATGAAAAGTCTTTTACGCCTGTTATTTCATTGGCACCCATACCATTTAGAGCGGAATGTAAATACAGCAATGTAAGCATTAGATAGACGCAGAAGATTGCGGGTTCGATTCCCGTTGCGGGAAAATTTTTGTAATGTTTGTCTCGGGTCTGGATGTTTTCTATTTATAATATGTGTGTATTTACAAAAAAAAAGTACATAAGTAGTATATCAGTCACGTAGTTCCCATAACACAAGCTCTGCTTAGTTTGGGGCTAGATGATGCTGTATGAAAAATGTCCAGCATTATTATTATTTTTATTAAATTTTACATATGTGTTATATTTTTTAATTCTAGGGCATACTGATTCCCTCAAGATGTTTTCTTATACTATATGAGAAAACTAGGATTGCGTATAAAATTTAGTTCCCGTTGGGATACGAACCACGGAATTCGGATCGAAAGTTGGGGACTCTAGCCACTACGCTACTCTATATATATTATGTGAGTGTGCAGCAAATGACATTAATGTAAACTAGCCTTTGGGGCCCTAAAAAAAATAACATGATTACAAGTATCAAGAGTAAGTAAATATCAATTATTCTGCCCAGCGCTTGTGATACAAAACATCTGTTTGTATAAATCCAATATCTTATTTTTTTGCCGATAACGCGCCGTCAGTATAAACTAAGAAAACTAACATTTTCATCAGCTGATTTTCTTTGACAGCTAAACCCTCACAATACTCAGACAAAAAGGCTCTACAACCGAAGTGTTCCCAAGGGTGTGAGATACAATATTGTCAATATGCAAATATCGAAGGTTTCGCAAATCCACATTCGCTAGTAAATCAGGGGTTGTAAACCCGTTGAGCTTGGGTTCTAGGAAAGACTCAGCTTTTTGGTCTTGGGTTTTGTTGAAACTTACGTTGACCATAATTTTGTATAAATTACAGGCATAAACGAAAAAACGTTAGGTTTTTATGATAAAAGCAAGGAAACCTTTTTTATATCACTAAGAATTTTGACTAGGAAGTGCATTTACTAAACAGCTCTTCCGAGCGTGAATGGGATAGTTGGAAGGGACTTGAAAGGCCTCGGTGAACGCACTTTCATCAAATTGGAGACCTTATGGAAAAATACCAAGTCAATAATACACTTAACGAGTTGTATGAAGATTGTGATGAGGATGTTTATAGCGAAAGAGGTATGCCAGGATCATAGTAAGTGGAAATCCGTAGTATCTGCCTACCCCTCCGGGAAACAAGCGTGACTTATGTATATAGCTCTTCCAAGCCAAACAATGTTTTTAACTAGTATCAATTTTATCTGCTATTAATTCTGTTATTAGGAAAAATACCATAATTATCAAAGATATATAAATAATGCTGGTCATTTTTTCACACAACATCATCCAGCCCTAAACTAGACATAGCTTGTACTATGGGAACTTCATAACTGATGTGATAATACCTATATACAGTTTTGTGGTGCTATTGGCTAGTAACGATGCAGTTTAACTTGCAATTACTAAAGCATAACTCGCTTAGGAGAGCACATTTTATGTGCTAGAGTAGAATCACTTGCAATAAAGTAGTTAGTGGGTCTTAAACATGTACTAATGCCTGAACACGTCACCGATGAAAATTTATTGATGTTTTCCTACTTCAATAAGATAAAAGAGACGTTTAAAAATATTACTAACTGAATCAAAGATAAATAAGCTTAATGATAAAATACAATTATTAGTTACAAAAATATTAGCTGAAAAAAATATTTACCAATTTTTTATGTTTTTTTTTAGATTTACAGTAAGCAACTGTGGTACCTCTAGAGTTTATTTTTTTAACACAAAAGTTACATAAACTTGCATAAACCCACACTAGATTATCTGTATCGTAGGTATCAGGAACTACGAGTACCATGGTACAACAACATCCAGGACAAGCGCCAGGACTACTTACTAAAAAAAAATACTAACGGGTGAGCTTAATGCTTGTTTGCAACCTTGGTGGTATAAAAATATAAAAAAGAGGTCATAGTTACAATACAAGTCCATCCCTGTATTGTAGCTCTTATTTTTTATTCACAAGAAAAAAAACAAAGTTGAGTCAATATATTTAACTTCCTCGAGATAATTATAATTGTCTTTATTTGAATTTCGTAGCCACATCCACTTGCCAAAACAATTAGATACTTCACTTTTGTTAGTCACTAGACGCTAAGTACCTCCTACTGTACCTACGGTTTATTTTCGAGTTCTCAACTTAAAAAACATTTGCATGGTAAATACTCGTATTATAAGGAACAGATACAATCAGTCTTTTCCATTTCAAACGTTTCTTGCCCTTGTCCCACATCACGTGGGATTGACAGGCACAACATGTTTTTCGTCCACTCTCCCCGATCAGCCGTTATTTTAGTCCTAAAGATCTTGGACTTGCTGGCTCTCACTTTTTCCTAATCCATGTTTTGTCTTCCTCTAGATAACTCATCCACTACCAACTGTCAGTATAAAATCAGTCATTTGATGAAATGACTTTTCTTGATTAATATGTTTAGTTTGATGGTAACAAAAAGTCTTGCCGAAATGTACTCTCGAACTTGGTCTTGTTTTTGCCCCTCACTACTCTGTCTTCAGGTCACAACGACCCGCTGAGAATTTAATTGTCCAAGTTCCTAGCTTTATGCAGTTCAGTGTTTAATGGCAGTCGTCGGGTTAACTCCTGGTCGTTAGGGCCCGGCGGTAATGAGAGCACTATGTGAAAAACTGAGAAGATGGGTTTAAGTTTTATAAAACTGTGATTACCGGGTTTTATAAATTTTGTTTGAAAGTTCTGATTTGTTTGAAGGGTTGGTATATCAGGGCTACTTTATTAATCAATTAATTAATTTAAGATACTTTCATTTATTCATAAGATTTCGGGTTACACAAAGATCTTTAAATTAATATTCATACCGTGCCCAAATACAAATCAAATGGAATTAATAATAATAGAAAAACATCTCAAACTTACCTAATCTTGCAACATAAAATATTAAATTAGTTAGATATTATATTCAAAGAATTCGTTTCTACTATAAAAACATTTGTCAATCAGCCATTTTGTCGAATCAGTTTAAATATAGTTATAGTTAATAATGTAATTTCTTTAAAAGTGTCCGGAATTTTATAATAAATTTAAATTTAAAGTAGCTTTATTTTGGAGTAGATAGCAAAAAGGCAGTTTGCAACATAACTTTATAGCATAGTGGAGATTTAACTGCTAGCAATATCTTCCTTTCTACAATATCTACAATATCCCGTAGATAAGTCTGCATTTTGATATTGAATTGCAACGTTCTAGAACGGGTCACATTCTATTATTTCAACCGACGCCAAAAAAAGGAGGACTTGATATCTTCGCCAATTGTTAACCGATTTTGAAGAATTTTATGTTTTTGTATAAAGAATGATTCCGAAGTGGCCCCATAAAAAAATATTACCGAGGAATTGCTACTTTTCCCGTAAAACTCAAAAAACATCATCGTCTTATGGAATCACGTCTAGCCGAAACATTTTTTGTTAACATTCTTCTTTTGTTTTTTATTCGAAACAAAAATAATCACATATAATACTACAAGAGCTTCAAAATTATCGGGTATTTCCCGATAGGTTCGTTGCAAACAAATGAAGGAGTCAAGTTTTTCAGGTTAAAAAATCACGAGCGCGAAGCGCGACGAGCGCGAAGCGCGAGTGATTTTTCCTGAAAAACTTGACGACTTTATTTGTTTGCAGGGAACCTTGAGGGAAATGCCAGATAATTTTGAAGCTCGTGTGGTATTCAGGGGATTATTTTTCCGTCCCAAATGTCGGCCAATAGAATTGCACCATTCGACGTCACGTGGTACAACCGAGAAAATTTTCAAAAAATTATCAGTATAATACCATGTAGGTTGTACCACGTGACGTCGAATGGTGCAATTCTATTGGTCGATATTTGGGTCGGAAAAATAATCAAAAAAATAATGAGGATCTGTCGCGAATATCGCGACTTAATTATTAAGTCAACCGACTTCAAATTAGTTTTTCCAATTCGTCTGTATGTATGTCTGGAGTTGTCCAATACATTTTTTTTATAAAAACTCCTATTGTGAAAAAATGAGTGATGAAATTGCATATTGGACTTTTTACCATAAATTATCTTCATATCTTTTCTTTGACTACAGCAATATCGATCTTGTCTCTGGTTGATCCTTGCAAATGATTTGTAATTCCCCACTGTATCGCCTCCCTATCCCAGTCCTGAAATGTAGGAAGACATTAAAACTGGTGAAAACTTGACGTTTTACGAGGGAATTATTTTAATAATCTCCTGTAATTGTGCACATGCTAACCGGAATAGACAATTATACAATGTTAATTGTTGCAGATATCGTGTACATTGTGTTTGGTGGGAACGTATTCTATTTACATAATAATCATTCCATGATATTACCTTTTTAATTGTCTTGGTTGGACGACAACAGTTACAGCCGTGTTGGCCTAGAGGGCGATACCCCGACTTCTGATCTGAGGTCGTGGGTTCGAACCCGGTCGTGCACCAATGGATTTTTCCACTCGAAAAATTATGTGCGCATTAACACGTGCTCAAAACGGTGAAGGAAAACATCGTGAGGAAACCGGCATGCCCTAGAACCAAAAATTCGAAGGCATGTGCCAACAGTTAGTGTTCCAATAAGCGGCGATGGGCTTGCAACCAGTCACATGGAATGCTTACTACTTGCAAAACGCGTGCATGTACCAAATGTAATGTTTGGATGTGCCTCTGACTACCCCCTACTTGGTATCATCAAAGATCTACTCACCGAGTATGTATCTGAGGATGTCCACCATGGGGAAGACAGTCAAGAGCGTGTTTGTTTTTTTTTTGTTTTGGTTGGACGATTCTGTCCTCTTTAAAGACTGAATGTTAAAATGAAGGAATTAATATAAATACTAGTTCTTAAAGACACATTTGCATGCAGCTCCCTTCCGTCGCAGGTTGTTTCGAGTACGTCTAATGAAAAAGCCACCAAATACAAACCATAAATCTCAAACATGATTGGATGTATCGTAAAATACACAACAGCTTGTACAATAATATCAAATGACATCGGTATATCATACACCAATACCAGCTTCGGGAGAAATAACAAGACTTAGTCAGGACTGCGCCACTCTGATTCAGTTTCAATCTGAAATAATCTCTGTATCGCAGGCTTTAGATTTAATATAGCGGAGATGCGAGCTACTTTGGCTTTTGATCCAAATCAGCTGTGTAAAACATTGCGTAATTATAATATAAGGGCGTCTTCAGGCGGGCTATACTGTAACCACACTACATTACGAACGACGTAGCAGTTGAAAAAACATACAGCTGAACCGCAAGTTCATTGAGGCGCAAAAACTGTTCTTCTACAAATCGCAAATCTGACCACACATTTAAAGTTCTGCTGTGATCTTTGGGCAGGAGCACCAGCATACCAGCTTGGACTTTTTGATTCGGTTCAAAAACCTGCAATGAGAATTGTTAACGATCCCAAGAACCGCAACTTCAATGAGGCGCAAAAACTGCTTTTCTGCAAATCGCAAATCTGACCACACATTTAAAGTTCTGCTGTGATCTCTGGGCAGGAGCACTTGCATACCAGCTTGGCCTTTTTGATTCGGTTCAAAAACCTGCAATGAGAATTGTTAACGATCCCAAGAACCGCAACTTCACTGATTCGCAAAAACTGCTTTTCTACAAATCGCAAATCTGACCACATATTTAAAGTACTGATGTGATCTCTGGGTAGAAGCACTTGCATACCAGCTTGGACTTTTTGATTCGGTTCAAAAACCTGCAATGAGAATTGTTAACGATCCTAAGCTGACGAGCGGTATTAAGTCTGCTGAGAGATTTTGCCTCTCTACTGCTTGTATTATGGGTTTGGATTGTATGATATGATGCCTACAGCTAACTTCTATCGACGCACTGCTTGCCATAGGTATGATCATAATATCCTAACCTAGAGCCTGGGTAGTCGCGTACCATCGGCAACGCACGTGTGATGCCTCTGGTATTGCAAGCGTCAATAGGCTATACTAACCGCTTATCAACAGTCAGGCCATATGATTGTTTCCCACCTTAGTACTTTGTTCAGTTCAGTTCGCACGTTGGCAACAATTATTTGAAATGCCATACCTGTGGTTTATGGGAATGGAACTATGCATTTTCACACAAAGTGCCAGACTAGTTTTATGTCACAGTCACGTGGCTTTTGTGGTTCTGGTGTCGTCCGTCTAAAAATACTTTGAGTACCTATTTGTTTTGGTGACTTTGGAGTGAAATTTTTGTACGTTAGTACTATTGTGACCCTCTGTACTCACGCCTTGACTTACGATTTGTGATAAACATGTTCTTTATGTTCCATTTATACGATTTTTTGCTGTCGTATATTGCACCTATTATTTTTATAAAAACAGTCGAAACCGTTTCAGTTACAGTCTAAAGTGAAGTGAGATAATATTAACTAATTTAATATGTGGTGTCATAAGGTTACTATAGTTAATTAGGGGCTTGCAATAAATAAATAAATAATACTGGACATTTTTCACACAGCATCATCTAGCCCCAAAGTAAGCAGAGCTTGTGTTACAGGAACTACATGACTGATATACTGATTATATATATATGTTTTCGTAAATACATACATAGAAAATACCCAGACACGAGACAAATATTCGCAGATACAAACATTTTGTCCCGAGGCGGGAATCGAACCCGCAACCTCCTGCGTCTCAGGCGGGCCTTCGCCCACTGCGCCACAGAGGTCGTCTATATCTTAGCATATTTTGATTTTTATAATATTTTTTTTATTGATCAACATTATTAGAAATAAACAGATTTTACTGACTTGTGCTACTGTAACGAGTATGTGAAATAAATAATTATATATTTATGCATCTAGAGTGTTACCTTAATAATACACGAGTTTTTTTAATTCGTGAAACTTCGTGAAAGTTTTTTAAAACATTTTCGCAGATACGATTATCTACCGATTCTAGCAATTGTTTCAATGTTAATAGTATTTAAATTTGTTTCATAATACGGTTTGAATAATACATTTCTCATAACAATGCAGAATACAAGTATTTTTCCGCGGAAATCCACCAGCTAGGGAATAATAAAGATTTAACTGAACACTTGAGCTACGTATTTTTGTATTGCAGTAAAACATTTGCTTTAGAAAGTAAAATGAGGAAGATTCACTGTTAAAAATTATCTACAAACAGAATAAACACAACTATTTTAAACCAGAAACAAAATATTAAACTATCTACATATGTATTCAATTAGGAAAAGAAGTATCTATGTACTATATAACATTAAATTAGGAAAAGGAGTAAAGACAAAAAACGTAATTATTGTTTGAGAAATTAATGTGCGCACACAGACGTGCCGACATTTTACGTCAAATAGGTGTAATATGTCGTGAGGATACTTAAATGCTCTTGGAATTGAAAGTTGCAGAATAAAAATGTATGAATCACATATGCCACGGTTTAGTAGTCTAATAGGCAGTTTTTTTTTATTGAATACTGGACATTTTTCACACAGCATCATCTAGCCCTAAACTAAGCAGAGCTTGTATTACATGACTGATATACTACTTATATACCTTATTTTTGTAAATACATACATATTATACATAGAAAACATCCAGACCCGAGAAAAACTTTACAAACATTTGTCCCGCGGCGGGAATCGAACCCGCAACCTTTTGCGTCTCAGGCGGGCCTTCGCCCTCTGCGCCACAGAGATTATTACAGCTTGCACAATGGATGCAAGCCAAAAAATTAAAAACGTAGGCTTGTGACAAATAAATATAAATAAATATTGCTGGACATTTTCACACAACACATCTAGCCCCAAAGTAAGCAGAGCTTGTGTTATGGGAACTACATGCCTGATATACTACTTACTTATATACATTTTTTTTTTGTTAATACATACTTATTATAGATAGACAGAAAACACCCAGACCCGAGATAAATATTTGCAGATGCAAACATTTGTCCCGCAACGGGAATCTAACCCGCAACCTTCTGGTCTCAGGCGGGCCTTCCCCCACTGCGCCACAGAGGTATCAATATATAATATTTGAACTTGCCTTTAAGTACTCCCTACTTGGTTTCTTATCTATTTGCGTACAGAAGATGTCCATCGATTCATGAATATGTGTGTTTTGTTTCTTTATTAAAACAAAAACAAAAATAGTGTCTTTCATGCGTAGTCGCCCTAAATTTTATCTGAAATTGTATGTTCACGTGAAAACGTAAAAATTACACGCGAGATAGAACGCAGTAAACACAAATTTGTTTGGCGAAAGTGTGTGATAATATTTTCCGAAAACCAAGCTCTGGGTAAAATTATGAGCCTTCCCGTGGTTTTGGCGACAACCTTAATACCTTTGTTTACTGCAACAATGTTGTACTTTCTAATAATACAGCAAGGCAACGTTTTTAGGGCATCGCTGGGTAAAAAATAACAAAGGTTAAAATTTATACACACACACATATGTTCAAAGATGACATTTTTATAAAAAAATATTATGCAAAGCTAAGTTTAATATTACTAACATTTTGTTACAATTTTTTTAAAGATTAAAATTAACAATGTTTATGACTTTAATTTTGTTATGTCCTCGTAAATAAAAGTTTGTTGTGCACTTCGTCAGCTTAATATGTTGTTTTTGTTACAGGAAACTCATGGATTTAACAAGCTGCTATTGAATGTAAGTACATGTTCCTGAATGGACTTTAAACAACTGGCATCGGGTAAGATTAATGTAGGCTAATTATGCTCACATTCAAATCAATTATGATCCATACATACTATATCGATCTGGCTACGCCTACGCCTAAAAGCCCTATTCAAGGTAATAGTGAGAATAATAAAATAAACAGATTAATTAAAGGATTAATTTCATGAGAAAAGTGTGATATAGATAAAATGTGCTTGTGGTTTTTAATATGCGAGTGAATTTAAAGGAGAATTTAACAAATCAGAGATAGGCTGATCAAAAAACAAGTTTCCCAACATACGGGTCTATTCATCCTATATAAATACCGCATGTTTGAAAGATACTTGAGAACGGCTTGACCGATTTGGCTGTTTTTTCACGCTCTCGATTTTGGGTCGCTTGTTTGTAATAAATAAACACCCAACAGTCATATACGAGTCTATAGTACCTACACTAGGATTCCCGGTATTGTGGGTGTCAGGAACGCGACCCAAATCACCCAGACAAAAAAAAAACAGAAAAAACAGTGGAATTAAAACAGAAGAGTCTGTGGTTAGTATTTTATTCATTAGTGGACTATCTGCCTCCATCATACGATCCGAAGGTGAGACTGCTTTAATATTCATTTAGTTTCCCCTTTCCGTCCACCTTGTGATACCTTAGAGAGATACCGAGTCCGACAGACCTTGTTATGAGACAGTGAAGATCTTTGTTTATCACAAGTATAAATAATTGAATCGTGTCTCTCGCGAAAACGAAAAGTGTTCGTGACGTACTTGCCTGGTCCTTCAAAAATGGAGTTACGTCGCATTTCATTCACGATTGAAAATTTCCTTCGATAGATAATATGTCTTTCAGAGAGTATGAAAAATTGCCTATTCAAGCTACCTGAATATGATTGATTAAGCTTGAATAGAGAGCTTTCATACTCTCAGAAGGAAATATTTAATTGTAAATTTCATCCTTGTTCATACAGAAACGATACATGTAAGGAAGGTGATTAGTAAATAAATTTACTGATCGTGAAAGATTGTAAAATATTTTGTATATATACTCGGTAGGTATAGGAACGAGTACTCTTACTTAGGATAGGCTAGTAAACTCATGAAACTCATGAAAAACACCAGTATAAGCGCCAGTATTTATCAAAGTTCTCACCAGAACTGCTTATGTTTCACCAAAGGCATTTACGCATCCCTATGGTATATTTTTAGTTTCAAGTGAAGAAAGTTTTATTCAAGAGAAATAATTATTTTGGATAGATATATTTACGGTACTAAATATTTTCTTTCGTTTACTTGAAAATATGTTTTGTTAGAGAAGTGATAGACTATTTATAATAAAACATATCAAAAAAGATTCGAAGCTTATGAAAATGTGTAAAATATATTTTTTTCATATTTCCTGTTTATTTTGATCACATAATAAAGAAAAAAATACGCACACGATTGTATTCCCTATTATAGACATCCTCAGATGTATCTGTGCGTAGATCTTTGAGGATACGAAGTCAGATAATGTCTGAACATATTTGCACAAGCCCGCGTTTTGCAAGTAGTTAGCATTCCACGTCACAAGTTGCAAGCCCATCGTCGCTCATAAAAACACTAATCGATGGCATAAGCCTTCTATTTTTGACGTGAAACGTGAGTCTTTAAAATCACACCGAAACATACGGTAGGATACCAGGTCAGAAAAGTGAACCGTAACGAAAAGGTCTCTAACGTCTTACCGTATTAATTACAAAACTATTAATCTTAGAGACATAAATCTAATGTCATTAAGTAGCTTATATAGTCAGCTCACTGTTACAACCTTGAGTTAGCGTCGGGGTCGGGTGGGTTGGCGGGGAATGGGCAACGCGCAGAATGGCCGAAATCGCACAATTCTATTTAGTGTAGTTTTTGATTAAGACGCCATAGCGCGGTGATTCGTACGTGTGTTTACAGAGTTTGTCTACATTAAGTAAATTGGCGTAATTTGGAAAAAAGTATTGGCATATTGTCGCCCGTGCAAGAGCCAGTCGAAAATATAAATCACGACTATCGTTGGAAAAAGGAGGTTATGGATCACGCCTATGTACCCGAGGGCGAGCGAGCGGTTTCAAGAGTGTCGCATAGCTGCCACCGCACGAAAATTTTTAGGACGAAGACAGTCTTGTTTTCATTTTAACACATTTTCAATTTAAGAGCGACTCGCTGACATACATTTTTCAGGTTTAACCAACGGCCGTGTGCCTCCACACAGCTCCACGCAATTTTTTTGGTTCTAGGGCATGCTAGTTTCATGATGTCGTGCACCAATGGATTTTTCCACTCGAAAATTTACGTGCTCAATACGGTGAAAGAAAACATCGTGAGGAAACCGGCATGCCCTAGAACCAAAAATTCGAAGGCATGTGCCAACAGTTAGTGTTCCAATAAGCGGCGATGGGCTTGCAACCTGTCACGTGGAATGCTTTCTACTTGCAAAACGCGGGCATGCACCAAATCTAATGTTTGGTCGTGCCTCTAACTACCCCCTACTTGGTATCCTCAAAGATCTACTCACTGAGTATGTATCTGAGGATGTCCACCATGGGGAAGACAGTCGTAAGCGTGTTTGTTTTTTTGTTTTGTCTACTTCGTACTATTCTACTATAGAATTTTATAAATGCAAAAGTTTGGATGTTTGTTATTAAGGATAAATCGATTTCAGTTAGCCGTGTACCATGCGGGCAAAGCTATGGGCAGGATTTTGTAAATTATGAGATCAAAACGTATAATTTCGAGACATGACAAAGTTTTCGACAACCTAATTGGGGTGATAAGATTTTTATAATATCCTAAACATATCAACCTCGTCGGGATTCGAACTCACAACCTCCCATTTTGTGCGCAGGGCCTGTATCGACTAAACTGCGAGATGTATTTCAGCCGGGATAATATAATTTAGGAAATTTGGACTTTCCATAAAAAAGTAACCAAATAAATAGGACACAAAACAGCTTCGATTTTGTATTTCCAAGAAACATTTACGTTAAATCAGGATTTATCGAGGTTTACTTGGAAAAAAATATCTGAAGTCGTGAAAAGATCGTCTGAATTTCAAGGCAAACTTCTAATTCTATCCACGAGAGATCCGAATATTATAGGATGTCCCACAAGAAGTATTTAAGTTATCAAAAGAATAAAATTATATAAAAAACCTCTGTTTGGTTATTTCATCAAAACATAGTTATTTTACTATCATCAAGTCTCTTTTACGAACAGCTAATAGCATTATGGAATAACTGACGACCTCGGTGGTGCAGCGGGCGAGTAGCCGGCTGAGACACTAGAGGTGAGGGTTCGATTCGTTTGCATGTTCTACAGATATTTTTTTCCTTTTTGGGTGTTGTGGTATACCTGTTCTTGTAGTTCCGATATCGATAAAGGGAACCCTAGTGTAGAGGACTATGTACGTAACATTATTTAATCCTGACTCCATATTAGGTTGTTTAACAACCTAATAATATTAATTCTTGAAATTTAGTTTTTTTTATCAGAATTAGTTGGTGCCGTCTCATCCTATATATGAGCAACCATTCCATAATCATGTGGGTTATTACCGTTCTGCGAAGAAAATGGACTGCGGGGCCCAAGAGACACTTATACTCATCTCATGCAATAGCCCGGTTTATTACCCATCTTTCTATTAGTGTCTATCAGTCGCCATCAACAAGATTACGTTTTTTATATTAGTAATGTAAGCGCAAAAAGGTCTCTTAGTAAGCTTTCGCTACACTAATGCCAGTAAAGGTTCCAGGCGTGAGCCTGAGTTTTTAATGAATAATTTAATGAATTAATAATAAAAACCAAAAAAATTAACTAGAAAATAATAAGGTATATAGTATTGTCTACTACATTTCTGCACCTCTAATACCGGTCTTCACAAACCCAAAGCCCGGCCCAAAAGGCCCGGTCAAACTAATGCAGTAGCGTTGGCGTTGGTGGTGGCGATTCGAACATTAATTGTCAAAGTTGACAGTCATTTGACAATAATTTTCCTTTGATCACAACCGCATCCTTTTGACCGGGCCTGTTGGCATATTTCAATAAAATATTTTAATAAAAAACATAGGCCGTAGAAATAAAGAAGTTTCATTTTGTGTGATGAGATAAAATCACCTCTGTTAGAACAAACATTTGTGGCACATCCTGTAGCTTTAACCTATAGGTAGGAGATGTACTATAATGAAATAAATAATGTAACAGCGGATCCTCATATTGGATTTAGTAGGTTTTTTCTATTGAATCCGTAGAGAAAATGCGTCCAATTTATCCTTGAACTCTGTAGTTTTACTTTTTCCAAGAGTAATTTTCTAGGAGTTGCGTAATGTTTGAATGTTTAGATAGATTTCATTTAATCCGCCCAATTACGCCGTCAAACCTTGAATGACACTTATATATAATGAGACTTTTCAACTGACTTCTAAAATCAACACTTGTAGTTCGCTCCGAATTGAGATCTGGCTATGTTCAGTTGTTTTATTGTTATTCTCTCAAGTGTCGGTTAACACTTAAAAAAACAAATAACCATTAGTAGAATTACTAACAATATGTGCCTACTATATTTACTATTCATTGATGTCACCAAAAACTGTTTAGCATCCAGGTCAGGGATCACCAGACTCCCTGATATGGGTAAGTTGTTTACTCCTTATTTAAATGAGTATGAGGAACAAATTACATCATGTTTGGATTTTTCACAAGGGAGAATAATAAATAACGTAGGTATCGTTTTTGGGTTAATTTCTAAGCTTCACTTTTTAAGATCCCGAAATCTGAACGACAAGGAAGCCCTTTAAGTTTCTCTATGTCTATCTGTCCGTCCTTAGAACCGCCTACTTTAAGTGCTATCATGCAGAAATAGTGCCTGGTAAAATTAATAACCTTTTGTTTTAAACAACACGAAAAAAACACTTTGCAATAATGGCAGATGTAATATTTAGACGTGATTCTGACTAGCCGATTCTTTGTATCGTCAAATATCTACTAACTGAGTATGTATCTCAGGATGTCTATAATGGGGAATATATAGTGTGTTTTTTTTTATAAATTTCACCACGCACTATTCCGAAGTCAGCACAACTTTACATTTCAACTTACAAGCGCTTGGGAAATTTATTTAATAAATAGTCAAAAATGTCTTCAAATAATCAAGGCTCTACCATGTTAGATCAAAGATCTACCTTACAGTTATTCATATAAAAGTTAAACTATAAATCCACGGCAGGCCAACCGTGTAATCATGCCACTGGGAAAGCGTAAATCATGTTGATTCCCATGTGGGGTCTGCCATCAATCACTGACCTTCTGATATTATGCTCCGTATTTTCGGGCTGGTAGTTATGTCGATAAGTCAATGGTGTGGACTATCCTTACAAGTAAAAGTCGACGTTAAAAGGTTTTTATACAACAATAATTTACAAAAGACAGCTTAAAAACTAATTGAATATAAAATATTAAAGTGATTTTACGTGGATTTCTCCCGGGCGATAAAGCCTAGAAAGAAAAGGTTAAAAACCTTTGCTTGGAAAACATGCATATTGTTGATAAAAGCTTGAAAACTTCCGTGCCACCATCGAAAACGATGTTCACTAGGTTTATCAACAATTAGTGTTCCAATGAGCGGCGATGAGTTTGCAGCCTGTCACGTGGAATGCTAACTTCTATGCAAAAACACGGATATGTGCCAAATATCATGTTTTGACATGTCTCATACGACCTCCTACTTGGTAACCTCACAGATCTGCGTATAAGTTCTGAGGATCTCCATCATGGGCATTACAGTATTGAGCGTGATTGTTTTGGTTTTAATCAACAATTTCAGATGCTTTTATAAACAGATGTACGCAATAATACTTATTTAGAAGGTACCTATTTTTTGGTATAACTAAGTCCTTTACCAGTCAAATAGAATTGATTCGAGACTAAGAGCTTGAATCTAATGATCCGGAAGAAATAAATATCGACGCCATTTGTTTGTGTAACGAAGATTCCAACTCTCTGTAAGTATACACTTATCTCAACCTTAATTCTTGTAATTATTTTGCAATCTAGTCTCGCTATTATTTACCTTCGATCTTCTTTTGATCAGCTTCAAAACTCAATTTTGATATTTTTCTATTGAAATATTGTCAATAGTTTATGAGAAGAATGCCAATTTTGACGTTTATGAGATCGAAGCGTGGTCGGAACTTTAATTTGTCAGTTTTCATTACGAGAGATGGGCCCCTTATCCTTGCTTTAATCGTCATCGAGAAAGAAAAAAAAGTATTAGCGCTCTTTGTTAAATAGCTCGTCCGGGGAAATACTACGCAATGTTCTGGTTTCTGGCGTTCTGGTTGCCGAAGAATTATATAAGTGCAGAACATCGGTAAGTGAATGTAAAAAAGTTCAAATAACTGGAAAACTTCTGAGATCTGTGAGGACCCATATAATTCTACTTAATGCCAAAACAGACGCGGTGATCAGTACATTCTTACGAAATTGACAACCACTTGACAACCTTTGATCAAAACCGCCAACGCCACTGCCACTGCGTTAGTTTGACCGGGCCCTTAGTACGAATGAATTTATAAAAATTTGGTGGTAAAACACGTCAACAACATCAAAGGCATTGGAAACGTACGGAAATGAATGAGGAGGTCAAAATGCGACATTTTAATAAACTGAAATAGCGGTCAATTCCAACAGAATTACGTTTTTTCCCCTCAGACCATTCACAGGAAAATGCGGAGATGTCGCAAGGCATACTTCCTTCACGTCATTATTGATGCTACATTACATCGATGTGTTTTAGGGCGATTGTAGTTGGTCCCTAAAAGGGTCGGTCCCTTGGATGTCCGCAGGCCATTCGATTCATCGGATGGAAAAAATACTCTAGCTAGCTCGGTAGAACATCAATTTGGAAGTAGGAGTTGTCGTTTTTGAAGGAAGTTGCGTGACAAGATAGATCTTTCTTTCTAGTTTTGACCCACCTCCTGGTTAGTTAATCAGGTGATATTTAATGTAAGTCAAACGAGTGTACATATTATACTAATTACCTATGTACATAGCAAGAGTTTAAGTAGGCAATCATATAGTCCCCACACTAGGATTCCATGTGTCGTAGGTATATTAGGAACTACGAGCATCGTGGTATCACAACACCCAGACCCGGGCGACAAATATCAGCAAAAAATGCAAACATTTGTCTCGCAGTATCGAACCCGCACCTCTGTCGCGCCATTAAAGTGCTCTTGCAATAAAATTACTACATCCAAGTTTTTCGAAGGAATTATCCTAAAAAAATATTTGGTCGTTTTTGATCTTAAATATAAATTGTTAATTGAAAAATAATCGAATTTCTGGAATGTCGAAAATATCGGTCCGTGACTCGATCCCTATTTTCTACCAATAGTAAAATTACGAAGAAAACAGACTCCATTTTTATAGTTTAGTCTAGTAGATATTCAGAGGGTCTAGTTCTAAAGACCGTGGAGTTATTCTATTAATGGAAAACTATTTTAATTATGAATTTCTCTTCTCTCGTAATTAACAGTGTATCTGATCGGTCTTCATTCGTTTGGAAATTGTACATTTGTTTACGGCAGCGACCTAATGTAGTAGAAAGCGATAAAATGTTTCGTTTTCAATTAATATTTTGTAAGTGTTCTTTGAAAACTAGCAAACCAAAAACTTATTATCTGCATTTTTGTAAACATCGATTTCCAATAGAGTTGCACAACGGTGATGTTTTGGGTTATTTTATTCTCTTGTCGAGGGACATGTGAAGTCCGGACTAAAGAGATACGTCGTTGAGGCTTGCTCCGAATTATTCGTTTATTTAGACTATGCCATGAAAGTATGAAAATAAATTAAAGGAGTACCTTTTGAAAGCTTTTTATGTTATGTTGAACGCTTAAATTATAAGTAATATATCTTTTATCTAGTTCTTACAGTAGTTTGGACCATTATTTGAACTAATTAATGAATTATGAAAATACTTTATTAAACATAAACAAATTCTTAGTCTGCAAATATTGCAATTATTGTCTTCAGTAATATTCTTGGAAGGAGAGGGCGAGGTGCACTTAATCCATTCACAACTCTGTAATCAGAAATAAAAACATTAATTTGCATGAATGTAGGTAAGATTGAATTTAATTCCGCAAAGAACTCAAAAACAAATTGAGACTTTGACCTTCAATATTTCCAGAACCAGTGGATTCCCAGGTGAAGTCTATTATAACATAAAAATATCCCAATGATCATCAATTATGTTCTATAGAATATACGGCTTACGGCTTGGTGATGGTCTTGTAACACTGTACATGTAGGACTACCTAAACGGTGTGAAAATGTCAATAGGTAGATTGAATATCAACTTAAATACAATATTAATTATATAATGTCAGTAACTATGACGTTTAAACTCTAACGTTTAATTAAAAATATACAATATATCTACCATATACCACAAGCATATTTATCGGACACATATATTTTTGTTTTTAATTTGCTTTTTGTGGTTTTTGTATCACTGCGGCCGTTAGGCCTATTGTGATCGTCACTTGTTTTTTTTCTTTTCCCCTCAGGGGGCGTTCATAGTTCACCGCTCAGCCCTGCCGCTGTTAGAAACTGCAGGATCTTTTACGGTGTGATGAGTTTAAGTTCATCTGGGCTAAGAATGTGTTTTCCCAGATGAAGGCTACGCTTATGTATCAGTGGTCCACACTCTCCTAACAGATGTAGGGGCGATTCGTCCGCCAAATTGCAGAGTCTGAGAGTTTGCGTGTCACACAGCCTTAGTTTGAACATGTGCTTGTTGAGGCTACAGTGTCCAGTCAAGGCTTACCATTGTCACATATCATTTTTGCTTACTTTATTGCCATAAATTCATTAATCTCATGTCAGCTTAGTTTGAAGGGCCTAGTGACCTGTAGTAACAGAAACATTACAGGTCCCTATTCGCTTCTCAGAGCCACCATACCATAGTCTAGTCCTGCCACTGATCTTAAGCAAGTTGACTAAAAGAGCGGGTGACACGAACGGACGAATGTAATTTACTTATTTGCTTACGTAGTCTACGTAAGCAAATTGAATTTGTTTACGTATTCTAAGTTCTGTCGCTAAAACTTAGTTACAATTGCCCTCCCTCTTAACCCAAACAGCTCCTGAACTTTGATTTCCAGGCCAATAAACAAATCCGCCGATTCGTAGCTCGACGTTTGGCTACATTCATTCAAAAAGCTGGTTGCCGGTATTTCCGTGAACAGAAACAATTATGAAAAGTACTCGTTGTAAGCCGTCGATTGCAGACCAGCGCTGGAACATGTGATGGAAAAAACAGAGAGGCTTATTTTACCTAGCAATGTGTTTAATAGCTGTATAAATTATCACTATTTCGAGAGCGACTAAAGTCTTAAAAATTAAATAGTCTTTATATTTTCCCATTCGCGTTCATGCGTCACACGTACGTAAGATTCCCCGGAGATATTGGAAAGATTTCTTCTAGATTCTAGATACGCTCGTAGTTTAACTTATCTTGAGGATAAAAGTGGCGTTCCTCCAGTCACAATTGGGTAGGTAGCAAAATAATCAAACCAAGCAAATTAAGGTTTAAAGGAAAATTTAAGTATCATGTCGTTCCTAGCCAAACTTAACTTACCTATAGTCTTCTATTATAGCAACTATATTAGCTTTGCGTCCTAGTGTTTATTCCTAGGTATATGTAGGATGGGAAAGGAAAATAAACGAGTTGGATTTTATAGTAATTTAGGTAGATATATTTACCAAAACGCAAGCTTTCTATGTAATTGAATTCATTCCAACAAAATCCTATTATGCAAATATGTCAAAGCTGCTTGTATTGATCGGGAGATATTGGCTTTTGATTCGCAAACAAACGTTGCCTTCTGTTTTAAACGAAGTATTGAATGGGTGTGTCGATACGTCAGGGGAGTTATTTATTTTGCTGCGATATGGAGTAGGGTAAACACATTAATAAACTTGAACATTCTGAAGAAAATAATCTAACAATAAATAACTTTTGCTGAGTCATAACAACATTCTGCGCGGTCTTTGAATGACTACTAGTTAGCATTACGAGTAGAGACAGAGGATATACTGAAATGAAAATAAAATGAATTTATAAAACACATTAAAAGGTTTTCTGGAAGAGATCGCTTTTAAGCGATAAGAACGCCCATTGTACTTTATTTTTAATGTATCATTGTTTATTGTTCCGTATCGGACGGAAGTAGATATCTCGATCCTACCTATCTTGATCAAATTTCATATCATGTTTCTTTTCTTGCTGAAGTAGGTAGCCTTCTATTTAATGGTGAAGCAGACACAATTTATAGGGTAGATCAAGAAATCTTTTATTACTCGCTTCTTATTGGCTATGGTGGGTATCGACACTTTTGCGTTTTGCGCCGGAGTTACACCGGCATTGATTGATCGTTCGCCAAGCCTAGCACACACGCGCGCGCCTCCGAAGTTGTTTGCTTTCCGCGCCGGCCGGCCGCGTCATCTCCTCTCGGGACCGCTCTTTGTGTTTTATGCCCTGGAAGAAGACGACACCTCTACCCAGCCAGCATCCTATGGAAGTACGTGGACTCTCAAGGGGCAACTGGGGAGCTACTCCAAAACGATACCCACTACTGGACGTGATAAGGTTAGTCGTGCCCCAAACCAGCCATTACCTAGATTCCCGTACATAGTTTTGATCCGTTCGAACCGGATTACCTTGATTTCTGTAGATTGTGTCGTCTTTATTTGCTACACTACGTGTACATTGTTCAATTTTCCGTTGGTCATCGTGAGTCATCTTTGTCACGCAAAATGGCTGACGATGCGGCCATCGAACAAGATATTTTCGAGCGAGATATTATTTTAGAGGATCTTAAAAGAACGTTGTTATTTGCTACTACTGATGTTTTACAATTTAAATCACGATCAACCGATCTTGCGGTTCAACAAAGAAAGTTTAGTAAACTTCAATCTAAAATTGAAAAAGCGTTGATGAAATCAAAGCTGTTTAACAAAGATGAACAGTTGAAAATTCGTAATGATTTTAGTGATTGTTATTATGCTATTTTGATGCATGTGAATAATTTGAAACAAGCCGATCAGGACGGTAGACGCATGAGCCGTGCCACCACCCAATCGATGCCATTCTCACACCATAGTAATTCTCATTGTTTGAATAAATTGCCTACTCTGCCTTTACCATCGTTCAGTGGTGAACCTACCGATTGGACTTCATATTTTGATCTATATCGTGCGTTAATCCACAACAATGATGCTTACACGTCAGCGGAAAAATTCCGTTACTTGTTGCTTACTTTGAAAAATGAACCTCACAATTTGATTAAATCGATTCCTATTACTGAGGAGAACTATACGGTTGCATTAGACATTCTTAAAAATAGGTACGAGAATCGTAGAATAATCGCGTCAAAACATTTAGATCGCATTATGGATATTGAATCTTGTGCTATCGAATCAAATGCGAATTTACGTAAATTGGTAAACGTTTACATGGAAAACATTAAAGCACTCGAGATGATGCAGTTTCCAGTACGGGAGTGGAGTTTCATTTTGTTAAGTGTTTTGTTGCGAAAAATTCCAAATACCGTTCGCAAACGTTTCGAGTTATCACTCACTAGGCCCTCTGATATACCTACCGTCGATGTACTCATAAAGTTCTTAGAACAAGAGATTACAACTTTCGAAATCATGTCAAGCGGCGAACAAAAAAAGATGGAAGGTAGTTTTCGTTCCCGCGCAAATAGTGTGTCGTATCGCTCTGGTGTTTCAAACACTCCTTCCAGTTTAGCCCCGCGACGATCGTTTGCCGCTACAGAGGCATCTATGAGTCACAACGATAAACATTGCATTTTGTGTGAGGCTCCGCACATTCTAACAAGATGTGCAAAGTTTTTGAATCTCTCTCCACAGGATAGGTATACTTTCGTGAAAAATAAAAATGTTTGTTATAATTGTTTGAATGTTGGTCACGATATCAGGTCCTGTAAATCAAATTACGCGTGTCGAACGTGTAATAAACGACATCATTCGTTACTCCATTTTGAAAATCAGTCAAATCGAATGACAACTTCAAACAAAGTTTGTGCGGTTTCGTTCCCTCCCACGGAGGAAGCCTCTGCATGTATATTGAATGTTGATGGCTCGGTTGATACTCAACAGCCATCGACAAGTGTAAATCATTCGTTGCGCGCGAGTTGCGAGGCGACTGCGCCGTTTGTTAAGAAATCAATAGTCATGTTGTCTACGGCACTCGTTGAAGTTTGCATTGGGGTTGTGAAACACATGATTAGATGCCTGGTGGACCCGGGAAGTCAAGCGAGTTTCGTATTATTATCATGTTCTCAGCGTTTAGGTTTGAGGTGTAGAAATGTAAACATTCCAGTTTTCGGAATCGGCGAAGAGAAGCCGATACAGCCAAAAGGAATTGTTTCGTTCGTCATCACTCCGCGTAACCAAAACCAACCGGCTATTCCAGTCGAAGCTTTGGTTTTACCTAAATTAGTTTCACAATTTCCGAGAATTCCCGTGTCGATCAATGAATGGCCGCATATCTTGCGCATATCATATCTAAAATTTGAATTTAGCTGATCCTACCTTTAACGCACAGAATCCTCAGCCTATTGAAATGCTTCTCGGTGCGGATATACTATCCCACGTTTTTCTCGAAGGTATTATTAAGGGTCAGCTTGACGCACCAATCGCCATGAATAGTATTTTTGGATACCTATTGTTAGGGAAAGTTGTTTTAGATACTAGTAGTCCGCCTCCAATCCAGGTGTGTCATAGCTCCTTTTTCGAGGACAACGACCTCCAACGGTTTTGGGAGGTGGAGGCAGTTCCTGAGGAAAAATCCCTCACTGCCGATGAGCATTTATCCGAATCTATTTTTGAAAATACTCATTCACGAGACGAAAATGGACGTTATAGTGTGGCGCTTCCGTTTAAAAATACACCTATACTAGGTCAATCCCGTGACATCGCCCTCTCTCGGTTTCGCAAGTTAGAATATCGTTTAGAACGTAATCCTTCCCTCAAAAAAGATTATCACGCGTGTCTTCAAGAATACTTAGAGTTGAACCAAATGGAATTATGTAGTCCTCCTTCCAAGGACGATAATTCCCATTATTACATTCCGCACCACTGCGTGGTCAAAGAATCTAGTGAAACTACTAAAGTAAGGGTGGTATTCGATGCGGCTTGTAAAACTACGAATGGCCATTCTTTAAATGATCTTTTACTTACTGGTCCGAAGCTGCATTCGGATATAGTGGATATTTTACTCAAGTTTCGTGTTCATAATATCGTTTTTACAGCTGATGTTAAACATATGTACAGAAATATAGGAGTTCAAAATTCCTACTGGGACTATCAGCGTATTGTTTGGCGGGCCTCTCCAGATTTACCTATTCGGGACTATAGGTTACGTGTTGTCGTTTTTGGTATTAGTGCATCTCCTTACTTAGCTTTACGGGTAATACGTCAACTCGCACATGATGAAGCCGAGACATTTCCGCTGGCATCAGCAGTTTTATTAACCGATGTATTTGTTGATGACGTCATTTCAGGAGAGACCGATGAAGCTAGTGCACTCGCACTACAAAAACAGCTGATAGGTATATGCGCGAGCGCGGGGTTTGAGCTGCGCAAGTGGCATAGTAATTCGCCGGCGATTCTCGCCGCCGTTGCATCAGATTGTCATGGTGAGCGGCCCGAGACTTTATCCTTCTCAGTAGTAGAAAAGGATCCTACAATTAAAATACTCGGGCTCCTATGGAATCCTAATTCGGATGTTTTTTCATTTAAAGTTCAAATATCCAATACCACTTGTACAAAAAGGGTTATTTTGTCAGAAATCGCAAAAATTTACGACCCAGTAGGCTTCTTATCGCCAGTTATATTATATGCCAAACATTTGATACAATTACTTTGGATTGCTGGTACAGGATGGGATGAGTCACCTCCCATAGATATCGTTAACGCTTGGTCGAGCTTTACAAATGAGCTTCCACTCTTATCTGAGTGCGTTTTTCCGCGTCATATTTTTAACAAAGCGGACTCAATTGAATTGCATGGGTTTGCGGACGCGTCTGAACGGGCTTATGCTGGATGTGTTTACGTTCGTTGTAGATCTAGTGATGGTCAGATTTGTGTCTCTCTTGTGTTAGCAAAAACGCGGGTCGCACCATTAAAACGGTTATCTATTCCGCGACTTGAGTTAATGGCAGCCCTATTGTTATCCAAACTCATTAGCAAAGTGATGCTCGCTTACAGCGACAGAATTCAATTTGACCATGTATACGCGTGGTCGGATTCTACTATTGTGTTAGCATGGTTACGTTCATCTCCGCATGAATGGAAAACATTTGTGTCAAACCGGACTAGTGATATACTGTCACGTGTACCGGCGAATTGTTGGCGACACGTACCGTCTTACGATAATCCTGCGGACGCGGCTTCCCGAGGCATGCTTCCCGCAATGTTCATAGATCATTCTTTATGGTTTCACGGGCCCAATTGGTTACAAGACGAATCCAATATGTGGCCTACGCTCACTAAAGAAATTAATACTCAGGAAGAAAAGCGTAACCTTCCTCTTATCGCAACCCCATCGACAATAGTTCGGACGAACTTAAGGTTTTTTCTAAATTTTCTTCATTAGGAAAATTGGTTCGTGTCATATCCTACATATTTAGATTTTGCCAAAAGTGTAAAAAGACCCAAGTCACATTTCCGCGACACATTACTGTGCCCGAGTATAATTTGACTTTGAAAAGGATTATAGGTATCATTCAACAGTCTGCTTTTGCCGAAGATATAAAAAATATTTCGAACGGTAAATTAACTACCAATCAGTTAAAACGATTATGCCCATTCATAGATAAAGATAATTTATTGCGTGTGGGGGGACGTTTGCATAAATCATTGCTTTCGTTTGAATCTAGGCATCAATTGATATTACCGAAAAAACATCACTTAACTACGTTAATAATAGACGATGCTCATGTTACCCACCTGCACGCCGGTCCACAGTCAACTCAATATCTATTGTTGCAAAAATACTGGATTTTATCTGGCCGTGATATAGTCAGGCAACGTATACATAGGTGCGTACCTTGTTTTCGAGCGCGACCAAGACACACACAGCCACGAATGGCTCCGTTACCTAGCGTACGCATACAATCAGCGCGCCCATTCTTAAAAACAGCTGTTGATTATGCAGGTCCCTTTTACGTTCGTGCCAACAAGGTCCGGAATGCTAAGATAGTTAAATCATATGTTGCAGTATTCGTGTGTATGAGTGTAAAAGCAATACACCTCGAATTAGTTTCTGATCTTACTACAGAATCGTTTCTCGCAGCCTTGCGACGTTTCACGTCCCGTCGAGGCTTATGTACAGATATATATTCTGATAACGGTAAAAACTTTGTTGGTTGTAGTAATCATCTCAAGGAATTGTATGCATTTTTAAATACGGACTCCGTTCAAAGCATATTGCACGAAA